>CM062818.1:814553435-815884607 GCA_031772625.1 Pinus tabuliformis
GGATCTTGAAAACAAGTTTCTTACTGGGAAGAAACTTGAAATTCCTAGGCCAAGAGGGAGATTAGGTACATTCCATCCATAGGAATGAGTACATTCCTTTATTGATTGATATATCCTCCCTAATTGAGATGGAGAGAGACACATCATTCTGGTCTTCACCTGGTGTGGTGCAGGTAAATTCTTGATGCGGACAAAGACAATTCCTCTAACTCGAGAGAGCAAGTCTAGCCAGAAACAAACCATCTAATGAAAACTTCCTTAAACTAGAATCAAATAAAAGGGCCTACCTCTTAGAACACTATTCCGCTTGGTGATGCTCCTGCTTCCTTATCCCAGCTACATTTCATTTGCTTCCTTCAAATACCTGAAACAAGAAAACAAAAACAACAACAAACGTGATAACATACAAATTGCATTCAGCTACTTAACAGGTCAAGGAACATTAAGCCATCAAATGTAAGATAACACTTTAATGTAGAAATCAATCAATAGTTGTATCATATTAGTTTCAGAAAGAGATTACAACCAATTCCTTGATGTTGTTGGTCTCCTCCGACATATCCAGGTTCCCGCACTTCTACTAGCATCTCATGAATAGCCCCAACAATGAAAGTTTTAAGGCTTCTTCCTTTAGTCTCAAACCAAACCAAACATACTAGTCTCCCTCAAACATAAACTAGAGAGCTTCAAGCTATAGATGTCTTGTTGATTATTCAAGTTCCAAAAATGCCAAGACTGAAACTAAAGAACTAGTGAAGATTGTAAAAGGAGGGGTTTATATAGCTTGGATAGAGGGGAGATGGTTCCCCTTATCATGAGAAGGCTTTATCTCTTGGGTTGGTTCCATCCTAATAGGGGAAAGGAGCCCAAACTGACTTCCTCAGCTCCATCCAACCCAACCATTTACCAAACTTTTGTTACGAAGCTTCTAGACCTAGAAGCTTCGAGTCCATATTTCAAAAACTTGTCAAAAGAGGACTGACGTGACTAAGAAAAGGCTCAGTAGAGCCATACGATGCTAGTCCTAGTTTTAATCTCTGTGAATTAGCGTGTGGAGGAAACTTGTCATTAGCGTGGTCTTGTAAACTAGGGTAAAAGGAATATTCTTGGGAAATGATGCAAAGGGGAATTATTCTGCTCATGAAGAGGGACATACTGGGAGTTTCTTCATGATGGGAAAGCATGTAGGTTTCACCGTAGAGGTCCTCCAAGATCATGGAATGGGAGTACAGGGCAGTGAAAAAAATTTGTGTAACAGATGCCCCCTAAAGTGTGAAATCCGAACTAGAGTGAGGGTGAAATGCTTTACAAGTAGATGCGGGGAACCGGAGTCCATCATTGGAAAACCTAAAAGCAAGCATAGATACATATACATCACTAAAAACTCTGATATTCATGCCTGATAAACATGAGAGGCATATAAAAATAAATGAATCCATGGTATAGGCACAACTATCCATCAAGAAAATGATCATGTACATGGATCCTTAGCATGACGCAACCATCCGACTGGAGGGATCATATGAAATAGATTCACGACATGGGCGCAACCATCTATCTAAAGAATCATGAATAGCTCATTACTCCTCACAACTTGGACTTTTGTAATCTAAGCCCAAGGTCTTGTGCTCCAACACAACCCGATCAAAGTACAAATTCTAACATGTGAATAAATGTGTTGAAGTCGAACATGTTAGAAAATCGCTTGGTTACCGTTCAATGATGTGAATTGTTAACAAGCATGATGGAAACCACCAATAATGAAAATGGATCTCAATGTACCAACAGCACAATTCACGAGGTGTGAATAAGGAACTAAAGTTGAACACCTGTGAAATCATTCAATCGAAGGCCAATGAGGACAACCTGTCATCAAGTGCGAAGAACTTGCCATTGAGGAATGCAAGCTCTAAGGTACTGGAAAGGAATTTCTAGATCAGCTTCCTAGATAATAAGCTGAAGTCAATAGGAAGCCATCTGCCAAAGGAAGGTCATAATGAATCCTTCATCATCAACATGAAACAGGAACACAATGAATGAGAGCAATCCAAGATGATCACACAATGTATCGGTAAGAATACTTCTCTTGAACATATGGATGACATGACTTTGGAGTTTGGAAGCATTTGACATCATAGGATCAAAGGTCATGGTGACGTGGCAGAGATCATATGAGAGGTTTAAAATGGATAACCCAATGTTACAAGTCTATTTGGGCATTGTTAGCACCTAAATCCGCCCTAGGCTGAAGGAAGGAAAAATTCAGGGTAACCACAAACCACGCTCAGTCTGGTAGCTAGCCCTACCAGAACAGGAGAGGGCTCTCTCCGAGTCACGCTCAGTGAATAGATAAGCAAAAAACAGTCTGAGATGACTTACAGTGAAGTATTGATCTTAGGCTAGTAAGGGAATAGGGATACAAGAAACAATTTTTATGAATGACTGAACTTCTGGGATGGTATGGGACCAACGGTCAGTAAAGAACAGAGAATTTAATACAAAGGCATAGATTACTTCGTGAGGCAAGGTAGGCGGAAAGTGTAGCAATTTAGTTTGAAATAATGTGGAATGGAGAGATTATTTAGGAGAGTGAAAAGGGCATAGGAACATCAATCCATTTCAACAGAAGAAGAACACTGAACATGAAATTTTCCCTCAGGCAGAGTAATAAAATTGAATTCTACCTTATCTAACTCAGAAAATTTCACTGGAAATGAACATGAATTAAATTATGAAACATCACGAAATACATATGAAAACATAAGAGACACATTTGCTACACTCACAACCACATGAATCTCATGAAACATAGCTGCTGCCTTTCATTAATTCTCTGTCAAAATATACGGTGAAGAAATAGAGTTTCTTTCCCCACAGTCTCCCAGAAGTTACAAGCCAACCAACCCTTTGCAAATGGTTTGAATACAATATATATAATGTGCCATGAAGAGATAGAACGCCCAAGGGTTGGGGAGTTACTCGAATCATTACAAAATGGAGATGAAGAGCCAACCATCAGCTACAGGTGCAGCGTTAAAAACATGACAAATGGCTTGGGTGACCGTTTGCCTTCCTTCGCCACTTGTATAGACGGAAATATGGAGAGAAAAATACTTTAAATGCTGCCTTAGGTGTCAAAAAACCGAAATGTAGATGAGCGGGCCCACTTGGAAAAGTCGTGAATCAAAATTTCATGAAACAGAAGAAAATTTGGCAATTTTCCCTCTGTGCGCCGCGCCATTTTCTCTGTGTGCTGCACTACTTTGCAGCCTGATTTGAGGCACTTACAGGTGTCCAAAATGTTCCCAGGTGTGCTTGTTGGAAATCCTGTCCTATCTACTTTCTAACCCAATTGAATTTCTGAATTTGGTGCTCATTTTCCCCTCCAAATCTTCATTCTCCCAAGACTGCTTCCTGTGTGTCAAAAAAGGGCAGAGAGGCCATTTTTTGGTTTTTTTTGACCTCCTGGAGACTCAGATCTTGAAAAAATTTCTTTTCCAAGAACCAGTAGTCGTGATTTTCCATGCTAAATCCAAAATGAAAACCATTATTCATTTGGAGCTCCCAATTTTTAGCGTCGCACCACTAGGAGAAAAAACCTGTGTTTTGCCCAAAATTTGTCATGTGACCAAAATTTCCCCAAATTCCTTGAAATTTGGGCTGGAGGTTCTCTATGGGGTGCTATGTTGTGCCAAGAGACCTCAGCCAACATTCAAAGCCGATCTTTCTCTTTTGCCTCTTTTGCCTCTTTTGTTGCTTTGCTCAATTTTGCCTTCAAGCTCCTTATCCGGGCCTTTGCACTCATATTTCGTGTCCTGTAATGATAAGCCATGTGTCTCAGCAAGGAATGCTCCTTGTCATCTTTCTCCAGTAGCATCTCCAAGTGCATGTTAACGCTCTCGAGATGGGCCTCCCAGTCCTCATTGATCTCTTGCTCCAATGATGTGAGCTCAACTCTTCTTCTTTGTGCAGCTTGGCGATGCTCTCGAATGTTTTGTAGCTCCATGATCGTACGTTGATCCTATAGCTATTTGTTTCTCTTCTCCAGGTACTTCATGTTCCACTTAGACCTCTCTAAGTCAAGGGATAAGGCCTCAATCATTGATTGCTGCTCCTGGATGATCTCTCTAAGCTCTGCATTTGTGGGTTCTGTATCTGTCTCATCATCATGAAGGAGAACGAATTTTGTCTCTCGTTCACCTGATGGCTCACGTGAAGGCCCCTCATCATGCATGGGCTCCTTACCTTTGTCTTGTTCCTGTGTCATCGATGTAGGAAGCGAGGCCCCTTCCACCCCGGGTGGAGATAACACTCGCTTTGCCGCTGCAAACAAATGTCTACTGCCTCTCTGATAGGTGATGAATACTGGCATAGTAGCGGTCTCATGGCGCTCATACTGATGAGAAGGACCACCTATCTCATGCTCTGCCTCTGATACTACCTGTGGAGTGTTGAAGAAGTCATGGGAGATGAAGTTCTCCCAAGAAATGCCCTGCAATCCCAACTGATGATCCACCAAAATCCGATAAGAGCAAAGTGATAAACACTGTTGAGCTGCTACTGAGGGGTCTTATGCTGCATGAAATTTTTCATCCTCTCTATGTTCCCGTAAATGAAAAATGGGAGGTTCATCATCCACACCCTGGTAAAGTGCATGAGCAACTTGATGTGATAGGCATATAGGTGAGAAAACCTCCCCTCACAACTGAAGTACTTCATGATCAATTTCATGAGCGGAGCATACTCATCTTTCAAAAATCTGAATGGGAAGACTCTTGTGAGCTGCCTCAAACAACTGGCCTTAATGTAAGGCTCATAATTATGCCTATCCACCTTCTTTTCTTATGCCACTGTTCTCCAACATTTGGTATGCCTGTTGCCACTGAGATAGTTTCAGGTGTCAATGTGAAGGTGACCCCGGCCAAGATAGACTGACCTCCATGTAGGTGAAGCACAAACAGACGGGCCAACTCATGATGAACTCTGACATTTTCCACCCTTTGAAAAAATTCAAAACATGCTAGGTGTTGGAAACATGACATAGCAAGAGGGCATGCCTGCAATTCAGTGAGGGTGTTTGGCTCATCCCTAACATGTTTTCCACTCCTGTGATGTCTCCTGGGGGCCTGTTCTCCTGAAGTTGTATCACTGTGAGTTTCCACCTCATACTTTGATGAACCCTCAGATGCCATGACTGTTGTTTATAAACTGTATTTAGGCTGCCCCTTTGATGATGGTGAAGTTGGGTGTTGTTTGTGATATCTGCCACCAAGGGGAACAATGAAACAAAGGGAGTATTAGGAGGGGAGTAATGTAATGGGAATAGGGGTTATAGGAGAATTTTGTTTAGGGATATGTATGGTTTTTGGGTATTTTGATAGGTTAGGGTTTGGGGTTTTAATTGAGCAATAGGAGGAAGGGAAAGGGAATATGAGTTTGGTAGTGTTAGGGTAGTGATAATAGGAAAAATCACATAGGGGAATAAAGAACAGGGTAAGGTAGGGAAAATAAAGCCTTGGCAGCAACAACACAATGGCACAACCCTAGCAAAATGGTTTTTTGGTGTCTTCTTGTGGTTAACTTTATGAAATTTTTTTTCATTCAATCACAAGCAATAAACCACCATATATTATTAAATTTGATGCACAAGTGAGTTTATGAAGCCTACCTTGCAATTTGTGTGCTTCAAAAAAAAAATTGAGGGAGTTTGTCAAATTTTGGTCGCTTTGTCTCTGTGCGCCGTGCTTTGGGTGTGCAACGCGCTAGTTAAGAATTTTCACTGTGGGTGGGCTCTGTGTGCGACGCGCCCTGTGTGTGTGTCGTGCCCTTGCCTATATGCGTCGTGCGCCTGTAATGGCCTCCAAACTGCTCCAGATTACGTGCTTGCACACCCACGACTCTGCAATGCTTTCCTTCTTCCTTTGATTGCACAATGACTTGGATTTAGGTGGGAGTTTGTATATAAATATTTGGAAGTGATGGCTTACATTTTTGCTTTTTCAAAAAACCCATTTTCTAATGTTTATGTTTTACACTTTTTCACTGACTTTAAAACAACCCTGATTTTCACTTTTCCTCTGAATTTTGGCTCAAGTGATGAAATTTTTTGCACTCTTTGTAGGGATTTCTTGACAGGACATTTGGCCACGGAAACCATGACTGCACTTGAAGAAATCAACTGAAGACCTTTTTGAAAATTTTGTCACCAATAACATTGTTTGACTTTTCTTCAAAACAGAGTTTTGAAGAACAGTCGAAGTTTATCAATATGACGATGAAACTCTGTGAATCATTACTTTGCAAGGGCATCACTCTGGCCTGCATGGCTTTACTGGACATATTTAAAGACCAAATTGATTTAATCCCTAGACCTAATGACCGAAAATGACCTTTGTCCATTAAAGGACCAGACCTTGACTGTCATGGACTTTGGTGATCATTGACAAAAGACCTAAGCCAGCAGGGGCCAGACATGAGGGGAAATGACTAGCATGACCTTCTCCATTAGATCATGGCATGCCCCTAGCAGAATGCAGCTGAGTGAATGGAGCGGGACACCTAAAAATGAAATGCATAAAGAGTTTTGATCTCTGACGGAGGACTGACCAGACCGACTCTAACATTGGCTCCAATGGGGGATGGTAGCTCCTTGGAGGTGCCAAGAATAGCAGATCTCTGGAGGAGCTAGACAGTGCCTTTGTCCATTGGGCTAAGGAGTCATCATTTCGACAACAACACAGGACTCTGACTCATTTATGAAACTAAAATGACCAAAAAATTGACTCAAACTTGACATTGAAATGACTCAAAGACTGACTTGACAGATTGAAACCAAACTGAAATAAAAATGGTATTTACAATGATAGTAGAAGCAGCATTAATAACTCAGCAGTGGTACCGCTTGAGCAACCGACCATTGATCGGCGCTCCTGGACAATCTTCCCCTTTCATTTCCTTCAAAAGAAAGGCATTCTGACCCCTATATGCTGCAATATTGAAAGGACCTTTCCAAATATTCTCGAACTTTCCGTGCTTACCTTTCTCTTCATTCCTTGCATCCCATTTCAACACCACATCATCCAACTAAAATTTGTCTACCTTTGCTTTTCTGTCATAAATTTTCTTTATTTTCTCCTGCAATTTGGATGTGTTCCTGAAAACTTCTTCTCTTGTCTGCTGCAAGTGGATCATTTGATTCAACCTTCTCTGCATGGGATCTTCTTCGCTGTCGGCCTCCTGAATAATTTTGACTACTGGGGCAGCGAGAGAGGTGGGAAATATTGTGTCAACTCCATAAACAAGCTCAAACGGTGACATACCAATGGATTTTTTGTGACTGATCCGATCTGCCCAAAGCGCATGGACCAACCTCTTATTCTAGCTCTTTTTATTTATTTCCAGCAGCTTCTTGATGATGTTGACCAATGATTTATTCGAAGACTCCACCAATCCATTGCCTTGTGGATGATAGGTAGTTGAATGACCCAAAATGATGTGATATTTATGACAAAATTCTACCATCCTTTTTGATTTGAAAGCTGCTGCGTTGTGGGTGATCAACTTATTCGGACAACCAAAGCGAGAGAAGATGTTATTTTCAAGAAATGAAATGATTACCATATCTGTAGCTTGTCTGGTGGGAGTTTCCTCAATCCATTTTGTGAAATAATCTATCGCTGTGAGGATCCATCTATGCTGACCAGAATAAGCGGGATGAATTTCACCAATGAAATCCAACCCCCACTGCTGGAAAGGAGTGCTCACCTCAATAGGCTTAAGTGGAAAAGGTTGTAACTTCTGTTTTCCTTTGAAAATCTGACATTTATGACAGTGCTTGACCATCTTATGTACATCAGCAAATAATGTCGGCCAATAGTACCATGCTCTTAAGATTTTATTTGTTGTTGACTTCCAAAAAAGGTGACCACCACACACTCCCTCCGTGGAAATCCTCCATGACTTTCTTTGCCTCCTCTTCCACCAAACAATTCAACAAAACGCCACCGAGATCTTTCCAATACAGCGTAGAATTTAGAATGCAAAACTTGGCAGCTTTCAACTTGAGTGTTCTCACTTTGTTTCTAGGCATGTCGGGTGGTGGTGACAGATTTTTAAGCACATATATGATAACTGAATACCATGGAGAAAGGTAAACATTCCAGATACCTGAATCGAAGATCCTTCCTCATTCTTCTCGGACATAGAAGCGATCAGATTTATGTCCAAGGCATGCAAGTTTGATTCAGCCATTAACCTCGCCAATCCCTTCATTTAACCTACTTTGTAGGCTTTATTTCCACATCATATTCCAGCCAGGTTGCAATCCATTTGCCTCATCTTCCTTCTGGATCAATCTGCACTAAAGCATCTTTTACAGCAGCATTAGGAACATAGGCCAAAATATGAGAATGTAGAATATATATCCGGAAATCTTTCAATGCCTTCACAAGTGCCAGGGCTTGCTTCTCAATGATGTTGTACTTTAAGACTGCATCTCTTATAGCTCTGTTGAAGAATGAAATGGGTCTTTCATGATCATCTCTTTTTTGCAATAATACTGCTGCCATAGTGTGCTCCAAAGCAAATGAAAACAATATGAAATCCTGAGTGTAGTCCGGGCTGACTAGAACAGGCGCTGAAGAAAGAGCCAATTTGACCAAATTGAAAGATTTTACAGCCTCCTTCATCCATTTCACTTGGTTGTCCTTCTTAAGCATGTTGGTCGTTTCTCTTAGGTGCTCAGCAAGATTAGGTACAAAGCGACGTCGAAAATTCATCTTAGCATTGAACGATTGTATCTCTTTTTTATTCCGGGGTAGATCGATTTGTTGAATTGCTTGCACACATGCTGGGTCAATACGAATGCCATCCTTTGAGATAATATGCTTGAGTAATTTGCCTTCCTCCATGGCAAATAAGCTTTTCTTCGGATTCAGCGATAAGCCATATTTTCTGCACTTTTGAAAGATAATTTTTAGATGATGCATGTGCTCTTCATCAGATTTGGAAAACACCGTCAAATCATCCAGGTACACCACCAAAAATACATCCTTCTCATTCGCAAAAGCCAAGTCCATTGCACACTTAAATGTGGCACCTACATTCTTTAAACCGAAAGGCATTTTGGTGTAATGAAAGGTTCCCCATGGAGTGGTGAATGTTGTTTTGTCCCGGTCATCTTCATGGACAAAAATTTGGTTATATCCAAAATAGCCATCAAGTAGTGACATACGAGATGCCCCCACTACTCGTTGAAGTTTATGGTCCATTTTGGGCAGTG
This sequence comes from Pinus tabuliformis, assembly GCA_031772625.1. NCBI lineage: Eukaryota > Viridiplantae > Streptophyta > Pinopsida > Pinales > Pinaceae > Pinus > Pinus tabuliformis. The sequence continues at coordinate 814,562,716 of CM062818.1, forward strand.
GATAGTTGTCCTTCAATGAAAATTTATTGAGATTTCTGAAATCAATGCATAAGCGGATCTCACCAGTCTTCTTTCATACGGGCACCAAGTTAGATATCCAATCTGAAAATCTGATGGGCACAATGATCCCTGATTTGTACAACCTGTTTACCTCCTTTTTAATAGATGGCAGCAACTTTGGATTTATCCTTCTCAACTTTTGTCTAAATGGTTTTTGATTGGGCTTGATGGGTATCGTGTGCGGAATTATGTTGGTATCATAGGTCTTTAAATCAAAATAGTCCCAAGCAAACACATCTGCAAATGAAGCCAGCAAACTGATGTATTTGTCCTTGATATTTGGCGGCAATGCTTTGGACAATTTTACCAACTTAGGATTGGCAATTGTTCCGATGTTGACCTCTTCTACACCCTTCTCTGTTGGCTGCAATGTTGGCTTGCGGGCTACATCATCTTGATCAAAAATTTCTTCTAAAGGTATCAAGCCTTTAGGAATAACGTTATTCTTCAGCTGTAACATGTCCATTTCATTGATCTACACTTCATCTGTACCATTCCCTTTACCATCGTCATTTTATACATCTATTGAGGTTTCTTTGAACTTGCCTTTGTTTTGTAGAAAATCTTTAATCTCCTCATCATCTTGAAACACTTGCCAATATCTCTGATTGTCTAGAACGGTTGGACGATGCTTGACATGGATTTCGAATTTATTGCTAGAATTCATTGGGATCTTCAAACTACTTGCTGCCTTGGCAAGAGCATCAGCAATACTATTTTGTATACGAGGCACACATGTCAAGGTGTATTCTGAAAATAATTTTAGAATGTCTAGAACTGCATTACAGTAGGCCCACATCCTAGGATGCTTTGCTTGATACTCGCCTCTGACCTGCTTTATTACCAATTCGGAGTCGCCATATACCGAAATCCTCTTAGCATTCAGCTTTCTTAGAATCTTCAGGCCAGCAATCAGAGCTTCATATTCAGCTTCATTGTTTGAACACTCAAAAGCCAACTTGTAAGAGCAAACCCTCACGCTACTAGGCACTTTGTTTGGGGCGGAGAAAGGACTGCGTACCCAAATTCCAATTCCAGCACCATCATTTCCCACTACTCCATCAAAATCCATGGTCCACAAACCTTCTTCCTCCTCTTGTAAGTGCTGGAAATCTGTTTGTTGTGCCTTGTCTGCTTGCTATCCATTACTTTTAGCTGATTGCCCAACATTGTTCTGTTGTTATTGTCCTTCTTTCTTTAAAATTTCTCTGAAATTTTCTGTTATTTCTAGAATATCATCTGCTTCTACTACCTGACTGTCTATATCATTTAAACTATCTGAATACAAAACAAAAGACTCTAAATCTGTATGTACATAGTTCATTGGATGATTTATTGGTTTCTCCTTGCGTTTGATCATATATTTCATTTTTTGTTCCCGATACAATTTCCTCATTTGTCCAAACACCTGAATAGTTGCATAGGACAAATCTAGTTGTAGTGTCCCTTTCAATTTCACTACCCAAGACCTGGAAAGAAGCATGCCAAACCTTGGAGGAATATCTGCTACAACCACATCCAGCAAAACACTTTTCATTGGGAGCTGATCCAAACTCACAACCAAGTCTTTGACGAGTCCTATACATCTCACTCTGCTGGAATCAAATGAATAGAGATCATGGTATTGTCGGGTGATGTCCAGACCAAGTTTATCCATGATAACCTTGGGCATGAGATTGTGAGAGGCTCCGGAAACGAACATGGCATTATGTAACACAAAATCATGCAATATTAAACTGATGTAAAAGGGTGGCACATCACTATCAGGAGACTCACCATTCGATGCTGGCCCAAAAATTATTTCGGGCTGATCGTCTTCAACATTCACCATGTTGGACGTTGGTTCCAAATTCAACATCTTAGATATTTGTCCTCTATAATTGTTGTTCTTCATTATTCCAGTCATGGGGATGGATACTTTTAATTTGGAAATCTCATTCTCTAAATTAAAAGCAGGAATCTTTTCTACCTCTTTGATGATTTCTTTCTTTCCTTTTCCTTTGATGCAACTTGCTAATGTGATTGTTCTGCTGATGTTGATTTGATGCTCTCCGGACCAACCACCTCTTTCCTTTCCTTTGTGAAACTGATGAATCATTCTTTGATGCTTCAACCTCCTTCCTTTTCTGAATGGTTTGGCCAGCACATATCTGTTCCTAAGTGAATATCGTTGTTTTTGTGTGGACAGAGCACTCATATAACCCCTTTGATACTCCTCTGATTCTTCTTGTAAAACAGTGTCACTTGCTAGAATGAAATCTGCATCTTTGTGTGCAGCTGAGCTCACCGCACACTCCTCTTCTTCGGTAATGTAAGTAGGCAGCTCATCTGGAGTAAAGAGGTGGTTTTATTCACCTATTACATTTCCGTCCTCATTTGACTCCGGTCCATGCACAAAATTTTGCTGCAAAGGTGTTTGTACTGGCTGTTGTGCTGTCTGCCCTTGGGTGCGCTGATCTCTTTGTCTTATTCTATATTATGGCTACTGCTACTGGCCAAGGAAGTTAGGATTTCTAACTTGTGGCTCAGGTTTGTCGAGCTTCACCCTTTCAAGCATCTACTCTAACTTTTTGAGTAATTGATCCATTGAAGAAGACTGTTCCTTAACCATGACTTTCTTTTCTGCTTTAGCTCTAGCTCTCTTGGACAGCAGATTTGCTTCAACGCTGACCGCGATTTTCTGCATGTCTTCCATTGTGGCCGGTTCTCTCTCTCTTAATTAGTAGTCCATATCAGCATCAAAACCATCTGGAAATTTCATCATAGCTAATCCCACAGGTGGCTTTAGATGATCATGAATTTCGTTATAAACTGTATTGAATCTAACACAATAATCTTGGACCGAATCACCAGCTTTTCGTTTGATTTGTTCGTATTCAGCCAGAATTTGAAGAGGATTCTTTTTCACTTCCCATCGGTTTAAAATTTGTCTTTGTAGTTCGGCCAAGGTAGCGATACTTACCGCCAGCAAACCTCTGAACCATTTCCTCACATCACCTGCAAATGTCTGTACAAAGAGTCTCATTGACACATTCTCTGCATTGATCTCATGAAGTTCATAGAAGTCTGCCATTTTGTCCACATGTTGCTAGGCAGAAATGTTGTTAGGAAGGCCAGAACAAGGGGTGCAAAACGGGCAGCCATTACTCTCGGTGGATTTGGCCTTGGAGGTGTTGGAGGAGTTTGTACAGTTTGTAAGGGGCTAGCAATTGGAGTTTGAGGCTGTGTCGCAATATAATTATCAATTAACCTATTAGCTCTTTCGGTTTCTAGATCTACAAGAAATTGCAGATTGGGGACAGTATAGTCAACAGCCCTTTCGGATTTAGACTCAAACAATGATATTTCAAACCGCTCGTCAAACTCAAGCTCTTCAAGATACTCAAAAAAGTTAGGACATGAATGGGATTTGAACACAGGAGTTATGGTGCTCTCTTGACGAAGGAGTATCAGAATCAAATTGGGGTTTTCGTAAATATGAGGAGGATCCGGGTCTGGATTGGCTCCGGTATATCGTCTCGCAGCCAGCGTGCTATTGAGAAAAAGCATAGGACACAACCAACTTACTCATCCTATCCAATCCTAAACTTATCATCCGGAAGCTTAGAATTATTAAGAAATAAGGGGATTTGATTTCAATTCCCCAGTGGAGTCGCCACTATGTTAGCACCTAAATCCGCCCTAGGCTAAAGGAAGGAAAAATTCAGGGTAACCACAAACCATGCTCAGTCTTGTAGCTAGCCCTACCAGAACAGGATAGGGCTCTCTCCGAGTCACGCTCAGTGAATAGATAAGCAAAAAAAGGTCTGAGATGACTTACAGTGAAGTATTGATCTTAGGCTAGTACGTGAATAGGGATACAAGAAACAATTTTTATGAATGACTGAGCTTCTGGGATGGTATGGGACCAACGGTCAGTAAAGAACAGAGAATTTAATACAAAGGCACAGATTAATTCGTGAGGCAAGGCAGGCGGAAAGTGTAGCAATTTAGTTTGAAATAATGTGGAATGGAGAGATTGTTTAGGATAGGAAAAGGGCATGGAACATGAATCCTTTTCAACAGAAGAAGAACACTGAACATGAAATTTTCCCTCAAGCAGAGAAATAAAATTGAATTCTACCTTATCTAACTTAGAAAATTTCACTGGAAATGAACATGAATTGAATTATGAAACATAACGAAATACATGTGAAAACATAAGAGACACATTTTCTACACTCACAACCACATGAATCTCATGAAACAGAGTCGTTGCCTTTCATTAATTCTCTGTCAAAATATACAGTGAAGAAACAGAGTTTCTTTCCCATAGTCTCCCAGAAGTTACAAGCCAACCAACCCTTTGCAAATGGTTTGCATATAATATATAGAATGTGCCATGAAGAGATAGAACGCCCAAGGGTTGGGGAGTTACTCGAATCATTACAAAATGGAGATGAACAGCCAACCATCAGCTACAGGTGTAGCGTTAAAAACATGACAAATGGCTTGGGTGACCATTTGCCTTCCTTCGCCACTTGGATAGAAGCCAATCTGGAGAGAAAATACTTTAAATTCCACCTTAGGTGCCAAAAAACTGAAATGTAGATGAGTGGGCCCACTTGGAGAAGTCGCGAATCGAAATTTCATGAAACGGAAGCAAATTTGGCAATTTTCCCACTGTGCGCCACGCCATTTTCTCTGTGCGCCGTGCTACTTTGGAGCCTGATTTGAGGCACTTGCAGGTGTCCAAAATGTGCCCAAGTGTGCTTGTTGGAAAGCCTGTCCTGTCTACTTTCTAACCCAACTAGAATTTTTGAATTTGGTGCTCATTTGCCCCTCCAAATATTCATTCTCCCAATATTGCTTCCTCTGTGTCAAAAAAGGGGCAGAGAGGCCATTTTTTGGGTGTTTTTGACCTCCTGGAGACTCAGATCTTGCCCAAATTTCTTTTCCAAGCACCAGTAGTCGTGATTTTCCATGCTGAATCCAAAAATGCAAACCATTCTTCATTTGGAGCTCCCAATTTTTAGCGTCGCGCCACTAGGAGAACAACCCTGTGTTTTGCCCAAAAATTTTTCATGTGACCAATATTTCCCCAAATTCCTTGAAATTTGGGCTGGAGGTTCTCTATGGGGTGCTATGTTGTGCCAAAGAAGCCTCAGCCAAGATTCGAAGCCAATCTTGCTCTTTTTCCTCTTTTGCCTCTTTTGTTGCTTTGCTCAATTTTGCCTTCAAGCTCCTTATCCGGGCCTTTGCACTCATATTTTGTGTCCTGTAATGATAAGCCATGTGTCTCAGCAAGGCATGGTCCTTGTCAGCTTTGTCCAGCAGCCTCTCCAAGTGCATGTTAATGCTCTCGAGATGGGCCTCCCAGTCCTCATTGATCTCTTGCTCCAATGATGTGAGCTCAACTCTTCTTCTTTGTGCAGCTTGGCGATGCTCTCAAATGTTTTGTAGCTCCATGATCGCCTGATGATCCTCTACCTGTTTGTTTCTCTGCTCTAGGTACTTCATGTTCCACTTAGCCCTCTCTAATTCAATGGATAAGGCCTCAATCACTGATTGCTGCTCCTGGATGATCTCTCTAAGCTCTGCATTTGTAGGTTCTGTATCTGTCTCATCATCATGGAGGAGAACGAATTATGTCTCTTGTTCACCTGATGGCTCACCTGAAGGCCCCTCATCATCCATGGGCTCCTTACCTTTTTCATGTTCCTGTTGTCGATGTAGGAAGCGAGGCCCCTTCCACCCCGGGTGGAGATAACACTCGCTTTTCCGCTGCAAACAAATGTCTACTGTCTCTCTGATAGGTGATGAATACTGGCATAGTAACGGTCTCATGGTGCTCATACTGATGAGAAGGACCACCTATCTCATGCTCTGCCTCTGATACTACCTGTGGAGTGCTGAAGAAGTCATGGGAGATGAAGTTCTCCCAAGAAATGCCATGCAATCCCAACTGATGATCCACCAAAATCCGGATAAGATCAAAGTGATAAACACTGTTGAGCTGCTGTTGAGGGGTCTTATGCTGCATGAAATTTTTCATCCTCTCTATGTTCCTGCAAATGAAAAATGGTAGGTTCATCATCTGCACCCTCGTAAAGTGCATGAGCAACTTGATGTGATAGGCATATAGGAGAAAAAACCTCCCCTCACAACTGAAGTACTTCATGATTAATTTCATGAGCGGAGCATACTCATCTTTCAAAAATCTGAATGGGAAGACTCTTGTGAGATGCCTCAAACAACTGGCCTTAATGTAAGGCCCATAATGATGCCTATCCACCTTCTTTTTCTTATGCCACTATTCTCCAACATTTGGTATGCCTGTTGCCACTGAGATAGTTTCGGGTGTCAATGTGAAGCTGACCCCGGCCAAGATAGACTGACCTCCATGTAGGTGATGCACAAACAGACGGGCCAACTCATGATGAACTCTGACATTTGCCACCCTTTGACAAAATTCAAAACATGCTAGGTGCTGGAAACATGACATAGCAAGAGGGCATGCCTGCAACTTAGTGAGGGTGTTTGGCTCATCCCTAACATGTTTTCCACTCCTGTGATATCTCCTGGGGGTCTGTTCTCCTGAAGCTGTATCACTGTGAATTTCCACCTCATACTCTGATGAACCCTCAGATGCCATTATTGCTGTTTATAAACTGTATTTAGGCTACCCCTTTGATGATGGTGAAGCTGGGTGTTGTTTTGTGATATCTACCACCAAGGGGAACAATGAAACAAAGGGAGCATTAGGAGGGGAGTAATGTAATGGGAATAGGGGTTATAGGGAGAATTTTGTTTAGGGATATGTAGGGGTTTTGGGTATTTTGATAGGTTAGGGTTTGGGGTTTTAATTGAGCAATAGGAGGAAGGGAAAGGGAATATGAGTTTGGTAGTTTAGGGTAGTGATAATAGGAAAAATGGCATCAGGGAATAAGGAACAGGGGTAAGGTAGGGAAAATAAAGCCTTGGCAGCAACAACACAATGGCACAACCCTAGCAAAATGGTTTTTTGGTGTCTTCTTGTGGTTAACTTTATGAAATTTTTTGCATTTAATCACAGGCAATAAACCACCATATATTTATCAAATTTGATGCACAAGTGAGTTTATGGAGCCTACCTTGCAATTTATGTGCTTCACAAAAAAAATTTGAGGGAGTTTGTCAAATTTTGGGCGCTTTGTCCTTGTGCGTCGTGCTCTCGTTGTGTGACGCGCCAATTAAGAATTTGCACTACGGGCGGGCTCTGTGTGCGTTGCGCCCTGTGTGTGCGCCGCGCCCCTGCCTATATGCGTCGCGCGCCTGTAATGGCCTCCAAACTGCTCCAAATTATGCACTTGCACACCCACGACTTTGCAATGCTTTCCTTCTTCCTTTGATTGCACAATGACTTGGATTTAGGTGGGAGTTTGTATATAAATATTTGGAAGTGATGGCTTACATTTTTGCTTTTTCAAAAAACCCATTTTCTAATGTTTATGTTTGACACTTTTTCACTGACTTTAAAACAACCCTGATTTTCACTTTTCCTCTGAATTTTGGCTCAAGTGATGAAATTTTCGGCACTCTTTGCAAAGATTGCTTGATAGGACATTTGGCCACGGAAACCATGACTGCACTTGAAGAAATAAACTGAAGACCTTTTTGAAAGTTTTGTCACCAATAACACTGTTTGACTTTTCTTCAAAACATAGTTTTGAAGAACAGTCGAAGTTTATCAATATGACGATGAAACTCTGTGAATCATTACTTTGCAAGGGCATCACTCTGGCCTGCATGGCTTTACTAGACATATTTAAAGACCAAATTGATTTAATCCCTAGACCTAATGACCAAAAATGAACTTTGTCCATTAAAGGACCAGACCTTGACTGTCATGGACTTTGGTGATGATTGACAAAAGACCTAAGCCAGCAAGGGCCAGACATGAGGGGAAATGACTAGAATGACCTTCTCCATCAGATGATGGCATGCCCCTAGCAAAATGCAGCTGAGTGAATGGAGCGGGACACCTGAAAATGAAATGCATAAAGAGTTTTGATCTCTGACGGAGGACTGAACAGACCGACTCTAACAGGCACATCACTCCTGACGATCAGATCAGTACAAATAGGGCTCATCATACCCTAATTCAGTTGCTACATGCCCTAGACATGTCATCATATTGAATGGTTTCATCCATAAAAGTTTCCTAGTTTGAAACCCTACTGAAATGCCTCCTTGGGACACCAACACACCCTTGGTCAAGGGCAACTGCTCTGCATAGTAGGTAGGCCCATCCATGACTGCGTTTCAAAGCACCTAGGCCCACTTAAGCCTGCGTTGGGTGAGGATGAGTGAATTTGGCATAGGATTTTGGGAATATTCCTTAATTCTATAACATTCTAGAAGGATGCCCAGCTCTTGTCTCATCCTATGAGATCAATTTTGGATAGATTATGGATCATTCAACCCTTTATCCTCTCATACCTTTCTCCATGGAAACTAACTATCCAATTATGGAAACCATTCAATACCCAATTTATGACAAAACCACTTGCATTTCCCTATAAATTGACCACTCATCATAGTGATCAAGGGGCTAGAACTTGGATATTATAGAGAAATATTGTTGGTTTGAGACTTGAAATCATTGTCAAGTAATGTTATGCTACTAGATTGATGTGTTATTGGTGTGATGAGGGTTTGGACTAAGCTGGATGAGTGACACGGGATCAAACCACATTGGGTGTAACTTCTCCTTCTATCAATCAATAAAGTTGTTTGTTCCTTTTCCAATACTTTTGTCTATACCTATGATGAATGTATGTTCAAATGTTGTCGATTCCATTTTTTTACAGTAGATAGATCATATGCTTTGATTGTTGTCGTCTTCTGTTTATGTTGGCAGGTACTAATTGAGCGAATTCAGTTTGAGCGGGAGTGACGGGAGAAATTCAAAGGAGATCAAAGGAAGCGAAGGATCACAAGTAGGTTCCTTTATCTTATCTGTCTATTGTAGGAAAAGGTTAAACATCTTTACTTTTGTTGTTCTAAGTGTAACTACCCACTTAGGGAATATGTACTTATCTGTAGGTATAAATTTCCTATAACACCCAAAACCTAGGGAGGCAAGTGACAGAGTGAGGATGTCCCAAAACCCAACATGAACAGAAGATGAGTGTCAATGTTCAAGAGAAACAGGCTACCTCAAGTGAATAAAAATGATGAAATAATTCCAATTTTCCCTCACCATTTCTGGCGAGTACCCCAACTATTTTTACACAAGCTTGACGGGGATAACATATGCTTGTAATATAAGTCCATCCTTTGGATGAATCCGGCCTAGTAAGATTAATGGGCCCTAGGAAGGAGAAGCTCATGTTCGTCATGGTGAGGAATGTGATGTCATTTAATGTTTTAACGAGTCTCACAAAGGTGTCACTTGACATCTTTTTCATGTTTTAGAGAGTTTGAAAAAGACACAGAAAAGAAAACTCTACATGGCCCCTTTTCATACATTTATGTCTCTCGAGCCTGAAAAGGTAGAAAAAAATACTTGAGAGAACCGCTTGACTATTTTAGTCAAGGAGTACCTTTTTCGTAAATAGTTTATCCTAGCCTGGAAAAGGGGTAAGAGTATATTGGGTAAACGACGTTTCGCAGCCTTTAACGAGTTCAGAAATGACAAGAGCTCGACAATATTTTCTTGTTTTAAGAGTTAGAAAAGAGTTGAAATAAGACGTCCTATTTTTATTTTCTTTTAATGAGTCAAAAAGGGAAAAATACTCGACAATATTTTCATTTTTTACGAGTCATAAAAGAGCTTAAAGGTGACTCATCCTGGAGGAGCGAGTGGTATAAAGGGTAGCAACTGGTTCCGACAATGGTGGAACTTCTCAAAACATGTAATGGTCAAGAGGCTGGCTAATAAAACCACTCATCACTGCGGTCCCTCAGGAAAGGAAAAACAACCAAGTGAAAGCATATGATCGACCAAAGAGATGGTGGCAATGGAAGGAAACAACCAAGGCTCATCTAGCATAAATTAGCTGATAAAAATGGCAATCACAAGATGTAAATTGGGCATGGGTTAATTTTTACACAAGCTTGAACCATGGAGAACTCTTCTTGGATTCATTTCATGTTTACACAAGCTTGAAATGAAAAAATATGCTTCCTATAAGTTTGCATGCCCCCCAGCTTCATTTTAGTCAACTAGGTGGATGGAATGAAGGTTCACTTTTGAGATCTTGGAAAGACTCAACTAGGATTTTACAAGATCTTAATCAAAGACTCAATTTGGAAAAGGGACTTGCTTCATTTTCTAATGAGGTTGACACAGTAAAAGAACTATCCTCAAGACCTTTGTTTCATTTTTTAACGAGGTTGTCACAAGACAAGGAACCATCCTCATGACTCCTTGTTTCATTTTTTAACGAGTTTGACACAAGACCAGGAACTATCCTCATGACTTATGTTCATGACCCATAAGAGAACATGGCTCCCAAGAGGTCTTCACTAGACGGAAGAACCATGCTCTAGGAGGAATACATGTCATTTGGTACCAAAGATAGATTGGGTTCCAATGCCCCCAGTACATAATGTACTATACCATCTGTGTGATCATCAGCAGAAACAGAGACAAAATGGGTAGCCACATAATTGACCTGTGGCGGGGAAGGTAATGCTTGCAAACAAGAGTTGATAGGGGATGATGGTTGCATAAGAGGTGCCTGGTGACCAATGAACGACAGTTAATCAATGGTCACAATTCTCCCTTCATGCAGAAAACAAACCACACGGAAAAGTGAAGAAACAGGAGCTCCCATGACATAAACATATTTGTGTCCAAGGAGAAGATTGAAATATAAGGGACCTTGGACTACCATCATGTCTGTATAGACATCTTTCCTCCCAAAGTAATAGGGAACTTTGGAAGGACCCCCAAGGGTTGACTGGTTCCTCTGTTGAAATCCAACAAATTCTGAGTGACAGTCACAAGCTGTGGGGAGCCCAAAGTTTGCCAAGTAGTAGAAGACATGATGCTAACAGACGAGCCCTCATCTAATATAGTGCCATGTACTACCATATTATAGGCTTGTACTATGATCTAGAAAGGCACATAAGATGGGAGGCGGAAAGCACTCAATTGACTGCAATCAAAAGAAATGACAGAACTACTTGGTGGGGGTATCATATGATTGCCTCCATGCCCCGTAGAAGAAGGAGGACTCTCTTGAACAAGGAGGATGAGAGGGTCACTCTTTGATTCATGGGAATCTGAAGAGATTAGAAGAACATGAGCAGTATGATCACTACTCTCTTTGGGAACAGAGTGAACAACTGAAGGTGGAGCCAAGTCGACACTCTTTTTGACCAGTGGTCAGTCGAGAACAAACACAAGAGAGTCATGCTCAGGAAGAGCAGGAAGAGCAGGATGAGAAAGAGATGAATCCAAGTCAATCTCTTTACGAACTAGGAGAGTGTTGGAAGAAAGCCTCTGATAACCAATAGGAAGTTGGGATTGAGGAGCTGTAAGGTTTTCCAAAATTTGGAAGCTTTATCCATAAGAGGGCAAAGGTGAAGAAGATGCTTCCCTTCACATAACCTACAAGGGAATCTAATCTTTCCCTTCTTCTTACCATCATTAGCTGAAGGTGTAGCACCGACATGATCTCCAGAAGTCAACAAGGATGGTCTATTCAGGTCTTGAGACCATACCTCCAAGACTCTGGGAATTTTAGGACAGTCTCGAAGGAGATGGTCACCCTTACACAGCTTGCAAGGGAATCTGACCTTCCATGGAGGATTGGAAGGTTTGTCTACAAGAGGTGCATTTGGAGTAACAGTCTCACGGTTGGCCTCTCGCTTATCTGATTTCTTCTTCTTTGTCTTCTTCTTCTTCTTCTTAGCCTCCTGGTTACTGGATTTCAAACTTTCACCAAGCGAAGTAGAAGGGGAAGATGAAGAAACATGGGAAGATGGTGAGAGGTCAACCTTAGAACCAACGTGATTTGGTTCAGATGAAGGAGATGACTGGATAGGAGTTGGGACACTCAGGACCACTGAGGTTGAAAATAACCAGATATGTAAACCAATGGTTAACCCAACAAGGAACAACGTTGCCATATAAGGAGCACCAGCATTTCCAAAAGCAGGAAAAGGACCAGGATTCCCATTTGAGGGGAATCCTTGATTGGTAGACTCTGGAAATGTTTCCATTGGAAATGACCCTAAAGAATCACTAAGGAAGATAACTTTAACTAGGAATATTTTGTGGGTATTTGATTTTAAGAAACTGAAACAAAACATTTCCTTTTCATATTTTAAGAATCGAGAAAAGGACGAAAGGTGACTCTAGTCACTTTCAAATTTAAAATGAGCTCGAAAGGACAAGTGCTCGGTGATCTTTTAAATTTAAAGAGTCAAAAAGACCGAAATGACTACTCAGGATAATCTAGGCAAAAGGGATTACCAGGTAATCGTGCAATGCAAAATACCTCCCGGCGAACTGAAAAGTATGAGCAGGCAATCTTCCCGATTGTTGTGTTCGGTGTATCATGTTTACAAGGTGACAGACTCGTCTTCCTACAGATAAAGGATTGCAAACCTATTGGGGTATCCCTTTATATATGTGATGGTACGGGGAGCACAAGTCTATACTAGTATTGTCTAATGCCGAAGCAAACGACAGCTGCTAGGTTTAAAGACGCTGGAATGTGTCTCTAGCCTAAACCTCTAAATATAAGCGTTAATTTTCAATGCTTCCTTAGGTTAATTCAGTAGATTTTAATGGTTGATCTTGAATTAGGTTTCAATTACAAGGCCTTACCGCTGTCGACTGAAAAAACTCCTACATGAAGATATATGAGAAGGGAAATCTTTGTCTTCGATGAAAGTTAACACTAATTGAAAGATAGATAACACACAATCAATGCAACAATCAAAGAATAAAATCTTTCACTAATAAATCTCCAAAATATATTGAATCTTCCTATTGAATGCACTTCAACTAGTCCTTTTAACAGTAGAGAGAATTCATTTCTTTTCGAAAACAAATGATGATGCAACTCTAGTCTTCAATGATGCTAGCTAATGTAACATATTTATTCATCAAACTAGGATTATGTATTTTTCAATGGAATGATAACATGAATCTTTCACAAACACTTCAATGAAAAATTTTCAAAAAAATCAACGTCAATCAAATGGAAAGCACGAAAAGTGAATTCCTTCCAAACTAATGATGCAACAATTCAGTCAAGAACAAGACGATCAATGTAATTTATGCCCAAAAAGAGACGCTAAATCAAGAAAATAACAAACGAAACTTTTCAAACTTGTTTAATTGAAATCAAAGCAACAAAAGGACTAAAAAACGAAACTCAAGGAGCAATTTAACTAACAGCTTGACTTGTTGAGCACACAAACAGTTGAATGGATGTTGAATTAGATGCCCTAAGGTTGCAAACCATCCAAGGAGTCAAGAAACCAAGTGAAGAAAAGGCAAACCAAACAAGCATATAAACCAAGCCAATGAAGCTTTCCAATCAAGGAGAACACAATCAAAACAAGCTAAGAGATAGAAATCAGAAAGGCAAGACACACTGGTTATGATCAAGGGGAAATCCTGATCTTCACCTATAGGAATTGGCACGGCTTCCTAACTAACAACAAGCACCAGAAGGGGGTTGACGTGACTATTTTAGAGAAACTCGCGCTGATCGGTGCAACTGTCAGAAAAATAAATGCACTGACCGAGGATTGAAGGAAAAAAAATAAAAAATTTCAAAGGCTAAAACTAGACTTTCCACTGTAAATTTCAGGCTCAGAGCAATAAACCAGGCAAAGCAGAGAACACTAAAGGGAAATGGTGATACTATAAAAGTTCACACAAAACCATAAAATGACAATCAATCAAACAGAAGGATTGGCTCCCCAGCAGAGTCGCCAATATGTGGTGCAGGTAAATTCTCGATGGGGACAAAGACAATTCCTTTAGCCTGAGAGAGCGAGTCTAGCCACAAACAAACAATCTAATGAAAACTTCCTTAAGCTAGAATCAAGTAAGAGGACCTACCTCTTAGAACACTAGTCCACTTGGTGATGCTCCTACTTCCTTATTCCATCTACCTTTCGTTTGCTTCCTTCGAATACTTGAAACAAGAAAACAATCAACAACAACAAACGTGATAGCATACAAATTACATTCAGCCTACTTAACAAGTAAATGAAAATTAAGCCATCAAATGTAAGATAACACTTTACTGTAGGAAATCAATAAATATTTTCATTCATATTAGTTCAGAAATATAATACAACCAATGCCTTGACGTTGCTGCTCTCCTCTGACGTATCCGAGTTCCCATGCTTTTGCTAGCATCTCATGAATAGCCCCAACAATGAAAGTTTAAAGGCTTCTTCCCTTTAGTCTCAAACCAAACCAAACACACTATTCTCCCTCAAACATAAACTAGAGAGATTCAATATACAGATGTCTTGCTGATTATTCAAGCTCCAAAATTGCCAAGACTGAAACTAAAGAACTAGTGAACTTGTAAAAGGAGGGGTTTATATAGCTTGGATAGAGGGGAGATGGTTCCTCTTATCATGGGAGAAGGCTTTATCTCTTGGGTTAGTTCCATCCTAATAGGGGAAAGGAGCCTAAACTGACTTCCTCAGCTCCATCCATCCCAACCATTTACCAGACTTTCGTTACGAAGCTTCTAGACCTAGAAGCTTCAACTCCATATTTAAAAAACTTGCCAAAAGAGGATCGGCGCGACTGAGAAAAGGCTCAGTAGCATCGTATGGTGCTAGTCGTGGTTTTAATCTCTGCATATCGGTGTGAGGAGGAAACTGGTCATTAGCGTCGGTCTTGTAAACTGGGATGAAAGGAAGATTCTTGGAAAATGATGCAAAGGGGAATTATTCTACTCATGAAGTGGGACATACTGGGAGTTTCTTCATGATGGGAGAGCATGTAGGGTTCACAGTATAGTTCCTCCAAGATCGTGTAACGGGGAGTATAGGGACAGTGACAAAATGTTGTGTAATAGATTCCCCATGTTGTGTAACATCTGGGAAGATAGAATGGAGTATTAGGTAATCATTTGGCATCTGATACTCTTTGAGGATGAGATAGGGCATCCAAGATAAGAGTAGTCATGGAATGATATTCTTTGAGGACTGGTTATCCAAGATAAGAATATTCCAAAGTAGGTCATACTCCGTGAACACTTGGGTGGTGTATGTACCTTGAGAGACAATGATTATGGTGTCTATGAATCATTAGTCTCGCCAGCATTGTGCTCTAATCATGTGGATAGAGTTGTTAGTCAAGGCCTTGTTATATGACAATGTTGATTGATATGCTGCTAGACAGATGGGTTACCAATCTTATTCTTATATTAGAATTCTTTAGATTGAGAATGACCAAGTACCATTATGAATGCCTCCCTAGTTAAGAGGGAGTGTGGAAAAGTGTAACTAGGTTCGGTCTTCATAATAACATGTAATTGTGATTTTTGTAAATGATGAAAAGAATAAAAAAAATTAGTATTCTAATGCTTAATTCATGGGTTTCATGAGAAAGAGATTTTAATTTTACAGAAACTCCCTTTGAGAGCTTTAGGATTTGGCATAAAATTCATATAGATTCAATGTCATGTATGAAGAATGTATATGAGTGGATAAGCTGGTGAAATAGCTCTCCAATGACAAGCACAAGTCCTCCTCTTTTATGTCGGCTTCAAGATGAAGTTACAACACTCACGTCATCTCACCTTTTGAGACACAACCCTTTGATAAAGACAAGTCGGCTTATATTCATGGGAGACCACTATAAATAGGCAACTCGGCCTATTCCTCACATAAAGAAATCCAAACATCCTTCTCTGAGTTTTTCGGATAACTGTGTTGAAAGACAAGTTCGGATTACCTCTGATTCGCATAACCATTTCAGTGAAGGCTACAATTTGATGAAGGCTACAGTTCAGTGAGAGGTAAGCGAACTCATATCCCTTTGAGATTCAGGTCAAAGTGGCAGTGAAAAGTTGATAAGTTCGGATAGAAAAGGGAAGGATAGTGAGGAAGAAATGAAGAGATGGTATGGGTTGATATGAGTCAACAAAAGTTCAGATCCCTTTCTCAGTTTCAAATAGATACATTAAAATGACAAGAAGAGAAGCCAGTTTGAATTACAGTGAAAAGGGCTCCTTACTGTGACAATAAATAAGGTCTCAAGAAGGTGTAGTGACCTTGGTTTAGGATTTGGTGTTACTCTTGAAGAAGAAATTTTGGTTTCCTTAACAAACTCAATGATCACAATTTGGTGTCACCAAATATGGTGCGAAATCTGAAGAAGAAGGAACTGAGAGAAAGTAAATGAGAATATGGAAGAGGACTTGTGTCTTGGTCTTGACGAAGCTAATGGGTCAAGGGACTTGGTCTTGGTATTTATCAATTGAAATCTCTATAAGAAGAATTTGTGAAGATTTTCCTCTCAAAGAGTGATAGGTTTTGGCCTTGGCTCATAGCCTACATTCTGTGTATCTTGTCTATTTATGTTCATGCATTGGTTACTGTTTGATGAAGAACATTAATAATCTAACAAGAATAAGATCCTAATCTAAAGAAGCAAAAAATAGTCACTAATAGAAGAGAAATCACCTAACGCTAATGCCCTAGATTTCTCAACACATTGCTAATAGGATATTCTGGTGTATGCACCATATCTGTAGGATGGTCATACTTTTGGTGCATTCCTAACTTTATGCATAAAACTTTGTTTTTGTGACCTACAGGCATAATCGAACCCATAGTTTTTTTTCTGTGCAGTTGAGAGGTACAACTGCACCCTCAAACCTGCCTCTGTGCAGTTGAGGCTTAGAATAAGGAAAACTCTCTCTTTTTAGACCAGAACTTGTTGTAGACCAACAATATCATATATTTTTCTATTCATGTCCATAAATCATACTTCAATGGTAAAAAATATTATATACATATAATGAAAATGATAATAGGTGTAGGATCTTATGGAGAGTTTCTCCCTCTTAATGAGTATTCTTTTTAGCCATTAGTCATTAACTTGTCTATAATATTATCATGCATTAGCAGAACTGTTAGATCATAAATTCAATCTATATCATGTTATAAAACATGTATCATGGTCATAACATGTTAGCATCAGCTACTTCATCATTTCAACATGACATTAATCTTTCATCAAGGGTTAGTGTCAAATATCTAATACGACTATACTTCAAGAATCATGATCACAACATCACTTCTTTATCACATAACTCAATTCATCAAGTCAGGGAATTCAATTTTATCATATGTTATAATTACTACGCTCATCAAAACTTAACCATGATCAACAAAAGATCTTGAATATCAATACTTATATCATCATGGTTATCATGCTTATCACAAGCATTATCAATAGTGTCATGCTACCATAAATAAGAATCAATGTGTGTTGACCCTCAATTTTGACCCCTTTTTACCATACATATTCCACCTTTTTACCATCCCTCACCACCATATCATGATCATATTTGTCATATTTTTGGCCTCTTTTTTCACATTAAGGTAAAATAATTATGTCTTTTAATTTTTAGAATTTTTGGTAAAAATTGGGTATTAAAATTTTCTTTTGGCATAAATAGAATTTCCCGTAATGGCTCCATTGAAGTCGTATGTGTAGGACACCTAGGCAGAAACTGAAGATAGATTTGAGAAGTAAAGGAGCCAAGGATGAACATACTCCTATTGGCACACTTCAAATGAGTCAGAATATGCCCGGTCAAAGCTGATCAAACTTTACCAGTCACTCAGGAAAATCCCTTGATTTAAGGGCAATTTTGTGATTTTGTGGAAACTTCCCATATTTTGTGCAACAAATAGATGAATTTGACCCTAGTAGGTGTAATAGGACTCTCATTAGTTGTTACAGCCATTATAGTTGATTTAGTTATACTTTTAGCCTATTTAAGTACAACAACTAAACAACTATGGACATATATTATTATGATTATTGTGACTTCTCTATTTCTAAATATAATTTGAAGAACTTGCCTTCTATTTCTTGTTGTGATTACTGTGGGATGTTATTGATGATATATTGTGGCTGATAGTTTTCAATTGTACCAAGAAAAGTTCGAAGGGCCCCCATTCTAAGATAAGTACACTGCATTATAATTGTTGTGCATAATTGTTAATATCTTAGATTTCTGAATATTTCCTTACAATTTCATGTGAATATTTTATGAGTCAATTCATTATATGTCATATCCATTTATATTTTTGAGGTGATTTCCTTTAATTAATTCGTTTAAGTAAGTAAGGACAACCCAGGCATCTAAGTTAGATCCTCTTCCTTGTGAGCTAAGCATTGAATTAGAAATTGTTTTTATGCATTTAATCTTTACTACTTTCTTTATTTTAATTGTGTTATGCTTTATGGTGGAATTGGTTTTTTTGGAATAGGAATGATGAGGAAGGATAACCAGGACCTCTAAGTTAGAGCCTCTTCCTTGTTGGCTATACTCCACATAAAATATTTACACATTTTCTTTTAGATCAAAATTTCAATGCTTTCTTTCACAATCAATAATTTACATTTGTAATATGCATCTCCGTTATTTTCATCTAAACAACTACTTCCTACATTAAGTAAATATAAGTTCCATATACCTTGGTGTGATTATAAGTTTACTAACTCGGATTGATATTAAAACAGATGCTCTAATTAAACTCCATAAATTAGACTAACATTTTTTGGCATCGTTGCCAGGGAAGCACATTTAGATAGAGTTGGTTAGGAAGATTGTTTAGAAAACATATAAAAAAAACAAAAACCAACAAAAGAAATAAAAATAAAAACACTTTTCATTATGGTTATTCATGCTTAGACATAAAAATTAGAAAGGTAGATTCCCAAAACAAAATCCCCAACCACTAAAAAAATCTCATTAACTACAAAATCCATTTGCAAAACAAAGATCTACAAAACATGATGTTAAAAAGGTCATTTATAGAAGGAGGGTATGCCACCACAAGGATATTCTCAAATCCTTGTTTACAATTTAGAATGGTCACTAGGGATGAATCTTCATTTCAAAAGATAAAAGAGGAACAAAGCATCCATGAAGAGAATCCACAAGAAGAGAATCTAGAGGATTCTTATAACTATATTTGTAAGAAGATCAATGCGTTATGGATCACATGCGATGAAGTTAAAACAATAGAGGTAGAAATTGAAGAAAATCTAGAATATGTATCACAATATCCCTTATGCATTCATGATTTTGAACAAGTTCCACAAGAAAAACTTTGTGTTATGACAATTGAGGAGAATCAAAGACTTAAAGATCACACTCAAACTTGGTTTCAATTAGTCATTAGGCCACAACACCACTCCATTTTTCAACATTTTTTAGCATCAAATATTTATGATCAACTAACTTTTCATGTCCAAGTATTCATTAAGGTATATTTTTCAAACTTGGATATGAGTCTACTTATGATCTTGTTATGCAAATGGATGCATTGGAAATTATCTTATACTTAAGAGAATGATTTGTTTTTCTGCAATAGAGTAGATAGAATATAATAAATAATAAATAGGTATAATGAGTTCACGATAAAACTTGCATAATAATTTTGGTTCAAACACTCATGAATAATTCTTCAAATCATTGTTCAATATTCATTTGGGAGGATTTTATGGAAAAATGCAATAAAAAATATTATTTTGGGTAACCACATATGATCATTTTCAAAACATTATTTTAAACAAGTTATCTCTTGAAATCTAGTTTTTAAACCATTTTTAATTTTTCAATTTGGATCACAAATAAAAAAGATATGATCAAAATAAACACTAGATCACGAGATAAATTTTGAGGACAAAGATAGTACAAGCCTTGATTCGAGGGGTCTAATGGAAACATTTTTACACTATATTCATAGGAAATATAGTCCTTGTAATCTAGTTTCCAAATAAATTTTAATTACCTCAATTCTACATCATATGAAAACGTTATGCTCAAAATATTAACTGCTTATCGAAAACTCTGCATGGTGACAATTTTAGGTCGTGACTGTTCATTGGAATATTCCACATTTCAAATCACCTTATTTTCAAAACCTGTTTATAAGAGTGATATATTTTCAATTCTAATTTATGACACAATTTTAATCATCTCATTTGAAGGTCAAGTGAAAAATCTATGCCACATTTAGTGACTGCATGTCTTAAAATCAACATAGTGAAACTCTGCCTCCTAGGTTTGTTCATCAGAAATTTTGTGATATCAAACCTAGGTATTTTAAAAACTTGTTTTTAATAAATATATAAAAATAAATCTATTTTAATCTCCAAGTGTAATCAGATCGAGCAAATATTTAACAAAAATGTTACACTCCAAATAGTGATTGTTGATCTAGTAAAAAATGCACAAGCAACTCTATCAAACATGGTACTCTTCATCATTTTTAGCATATCATTTTAAACAATTTTGAAAACATGTTTATATTGGAATTATTCATATTAATTCACTTTAGCTTGGATTTGGAACCACTCTAATTGGATATAAAACGAATATTTTGTGAACAAAATACCGCTAGGAGGTCTAGGTTGGCCACCATTCTTCAAGGGGTAAACAAATGCATTTTCTTTGTATATCATCTTTGAACCTTTTTTTCAAGAATTGCTTGTAATTATTCTAAATAATTGTTGGAAGAATAGATACTATACACCTCTCTTCCTCCTTCATCTCATATTGTATTTCAGGCAAGTGTTATGTTTTTGTAGGTCCCAAGAAAATTTGAGGGGTCAACTCCATGGATGAAGGATTTTCAAAGTCAATATTTAAAAATTAATATATGAGAATATAAAATTAAAATATTCAAGTCAAAGCAAAGTGGAATTCACCTGATGTTGATTTCATCCAATGAAACTCAAAAATCGTGAAGCTTTCTTTCAGTTGCTGACCAGCAACACCAACAAACCTATAAGATGGATTGAGATCAAGGAAAAATATATAAAGCTATTCATCAGAAGAAGAAGTCAAGTTGTCTACCATGAAAATTCACATCCATTGCCTAAGAATCTTTTCATAAGTCATATTTTTCATAATGCCTTTCATCTACAATATTGTATGCTAAGCTTCACAATAAAAAAATGTTGGAGTCCAAACCTTTTATCTATTTATCCATCTACTACTAGACCTTCATGACTTCAACCTATCTTACTTTCATAATATTTCCATACTTCCCTACTCCATTATACCCCACCTCCATCCAAAAAATAAAAAGAAAACAAAAAAATAATAAATAATAAATAGGTTTGGCTGTGAAAATCCAGATTCCTAACACAGTACAAACCTAAATTCATATTGGAAAACCAAGTATTTGGATAATATGGATTCCAATAAAAAATGGTTCTAGCTCATTTCATTGTTTCGGATAGATTCTCTATTATATTCTGACAATAAACTATTCCTTATGTAGATCATCTTCTGGATTCATCGCATTAGGTTACTTGTTGATCAACAAGTAACCTAATGCGATGAATCTAGAAGATGATCTACACAATTATGAAGATCGCGGAAACCTAAGAGATAAAATAAACTATTCCATTTCATTCTTTGAAAAAAGAATCATCCAGTTCAAATACTTGAGGACATGTCTTGGAATAAGCAAGGGGGAGAGGAAAACAAGAGCATTAGTTTCATTACTAAAATTCCTTGTTATCCTTTTCATCTCAAGCATTGTTATCATTTTCATTTCAAGCATTGTTATCCTTCTTATCTCAACATGAAGACATTCAAGCATGAAGACACTCAATATGGAAGATATTTCAACTTCAACACTCAACTGCAACTTCAACATTCAAAGCTATAAGAGGAGACTTCATGAAAATTCACAAAGGGACCTAAATTTGCAGTATTTATAGAGGGACTTGAACATAACGAAAATTTTACATCACAAAGAGACCTGAACATAAGGAAATTCTACTTCACAAAGCGACCTGAAGCTCAAGTTAAAAACCTGTCAGAAGGGACCTGTATACAAAAGAGCCATTCGAAGATCAGTTCATCTCAAAACAACTAGGGGAGCTATTGGAAAGACACTTCAGTTCAAGCATCAAGGAAAGTAGTGGAAATACTGTCAGTTACAAATTTATTTTTAATGTCTTTTGATTTTGAAAGAAATTCTTGAATTAGGAGACTAATTTAACCTTGGTGCATAAAGAATGTTAACCCTTCATTCCCCACACATACCTAAATATTTCTCTTTCCATAGCACTTTTACCCTACCATCTATTGAAATAAAAAAGAAAGGAGCATATGGAGAATCATTAAGAAATGCATCATGAGAAAGAAGACATTAAAATTTGAAGAACAAGGGGATGAAATATATCATTACAAGAGGGACCTTGAAAAGATCATTGTAATCATAAAGAAAAACAATAGGAATGTAGCCTTGATGATATATTATAAAAGGCTTAATTAATAAATGGTATACAAAATTCATACAATGGAATCAAGTCCTTTATAAATACATATGTATGAAATGGTTAAGTTATGGTGATATAAATCAAAATGCATGCAATTATAATAAGGCACTATGGTACTCATGCACCAAAGAAAATTATAAGAAAAACCGATTTTTGAAAACTGAGTATGATGAAAATCTATTTTGAAAATCAATTAGGATGTAAAGGAATTCATCACAAAACTGAGTAAGATGAGAAAGTGGTCATCAAAATCAACCAAAGGAAATAAGACAAGTGGTAACATTGTCCAGTCAAATAAATTCAAAGTTAGGAAAATTTTAAGGATGGAAAATTTTCTTGAAGTTTAAAAACATTGGCAAATCTCACTAATCCCTAATATGCAAACTATAAAGTGTTTATTGATATATTTGTAAAATTATTCAAATTTATAATGATTTTATATATATTCTCTATATAATGTTGGCGATTTTTAGGGTAAAATAATTTTATATTCTAAAATTTGGGCGAATCGTCTTTTATAAAATTGGAAATTGGCGAATGTATTTTGTGGAAAAATCATGGAAAATTAGCCCACTGAGCGAACATTAGCCCCTAAAATTTTCCATGAATTTCAAATGCTGCACCTATAGCAAACACAACGTAGTCAAACAAAGTTCAAAAAGCTACAAACTTAGTTCAAGAGCACCATTTCACCAACGCATAAGGCTCAGAGATGGAGAAATGAAGCACAACTATGGATGAGAAGTAGAAAGAGAAATGAAGGCTTAGAGATGGAGAAATGAAGCACAGTGTTACGGCTAAATAGATCAGGTAGGAAGTGTAAAACCGAGAATTGAAATCAATTTTATAGCGTAGTCAAGGATGAAATCAATTCAAGAAATCAAGGTGAAATTTTCTAGGGCATGTAGTGTTGAGAAAATCCTGAACATTTCCATGAAAAATGTTGAGTCTCATTAACTAGAACTCCAAGATTGATCTGTGATATACAAATCCGTTGAATCACGTGAAATTCTCAATGTTTGAGTTTGGTTAAGAGTAAATGTCAGTTAAATGTTTTTAAAAAACGATTGTTAGCATAGATATCAAATCCGAGTTTTAAGAGGATCATTAGCAGCCTAAACTCGAGTCCGAGACTCTAAGTTATAGCATTGATAGTGTAAAAGTTGAGCTCTAAAGGTTATGAACAAGGAATGAAACAAAACAAAAATCAAGTTGCATTATTGGTGAGTGAAGTCAGTGTTAAGGTTGTGAGATGTATCAGTGCTTCTAGAAATCAATTTCAGCGCTAGAGTTAAACTGTTGGTGGAAAAAATAAATTTTAATTGATAGAGCAGAAGACTGTAAATATTTTCCAAGAATCAATTTCAAAATACCGAGCCTTATCTTTGTAAGTAAAAAATAGTTACAGAGTTGGTATTTCAACCCTAAAATTTGATACTCCATCTCAGGAGTTTCTCCTCATCTTCGTGGGTATTCAATAGTTAGATATTTCTCCTTGTTCTTGTAAAAAACATTCAGTTCAGAGTCCTAGTAAGTAACACCTATGTTTCATTTAAAAAATAATTGTTATTCTTCGAATACATCTACAAGAAAACATATTTCTTAACACCACGAAAGTAATTTCTCTAAGACTGCAAATGAAATTCTCCTCTTTAGAACAGATTCATTACTTTTTCCATGAGATTATTCATTGTTGAAGGTTATTTAAATTGGGACAGAGACCAAAAGAAGAAAGAACAGAGCCATCCAGACTTTAGTATGGGAAGAAGAATTGATCCCACAGGATTTCAAATCGAAAATTTGAATAAGGAGACTATAGAGAAACTCTATCAAGCAAGCTTACTGGAGTTTCTTAGGAAATTTAGTGGGTATAATAAAAAGTGACAGAGATGTTTGTGTCTAATTATGATAATGAGACGACCATGTTAGGAGCTATTACTATTCCAATCACAACAGAGTACCTTTCTCAAGCCAAAAATCTATCAGTGACAGGGGACAAATAAAAATATGAGAAACAAAAGGTAAAGAGTGCAATCTACAAGGGAAAAGAAAAAGGACAAGAAGGCACTGATATACTTTTGCAAGTAGATCAGATAGAAGCTTCTACATCAAGGGGCAGATCCACAGGCAGAATAGCATGTAGATCATCACGCAGAGGTAGAAGATCCACGAGACAAAGACAAGCATGAAGACATGCTTGTGGATCGGCAAGGGGGAGATGTTGGCCCTCAATTTTGACCTTTTTTTACCATACATATTCCACCTTTTTGCTATCCCTTACCACCATATCATGATCATATTTGTCATATTTTTGGCATCTTTTTGCACATTAAGGTAAAATAATTATGTCTTTTAATTTTCAGTTTTTTTAGTAAAAATTGGGTATTAAAAATTATTTTTGGCAGAAACAGAATTTGTGGTAACGGCTCAATTGAATTTGTATGTGCAAGACACCTAGGAAAAAAATGAAGATAGATTCAAGAAGTACAAGAACCAAATATGAACAAACTCCTATTAACACACTCCAAAGGAGTCAGAACAGACCAGGTCAAACTTGGTCAAACTTGACCAGTCACTCAAGAAATCCCCTTATTTAGTGGCAGTTTTGTGATTTTGTGGAAACTTCCCATATTTTGTGCAACAAATGGATGAATTCAACCCTAGTAGGTGGAATAGGAATCTCATTGGTTTTTACAACTATTATAGCTGATTTAGTTATACTTTTAGTCTATTTAAGCACAACAGTTAAACAACTATGGACATATATTATTATGATCATTGTGACTTCTCTATTTCTGAGTATAATTTGAATAAATTGCCTTCCATTTCTTGTTGTGATTGCTCTGGGATGTGATTACTGATCTACTATAGCCGATAGTCTTCAAGTGTACCAAGCAAAGGTGGAAGGGCCCCCATTTTAGGCTAAGTACATTCCATTGTAATTGTTGTGCATAATTGTTAATACTTTAGATTTTTGAATATTTCCTTTACAATTTCTTGTGAATATTTTTTGAGTCAATTCATTTTAATTCATAGCCACTTATATTTTTGAAGTGATTTCCTTTCAATAATTGGTTTAAGTAAGGAAGGACAACCCAGGCATCTAAGTTAGATCCTCTTCCTTGTGAGCTAAGAATTGAATTGGAAATTGTATTTATGCATTTAATTTTTACTGCTTTCTTAATTTACTTGTGTTATGCTTTATGGTGGCATTTGTTTTGTTGGAATGGGAATGATGAGGAAGGAAAACCAGGAACTCTAAGTTAGATCCTCTTCCTGGTTGGCTATACTCCACATAACATCTTTACACATTTGCTTTTAGATCAAAATTTCAATGTTTTCTTTACAATCAATAATTTACATTTGTAATATGCATTTCCATTATTTTCATCTAAACAACTACTTCCTACATTAGTTAAATATAAGTTCCATATACCTTGGTGTGCTTCTAAGTTTACCAATCTGGATTGATATTAAAATAGATTCTCTAATTCAAATCCATAAATTAGACTGACAATGTGCAAGCCAAAAATAGTAGATGTTAGCAAAACATCAAGTATACCAACGTATCAAAAATCAATATTTTTAATTAGCGACAAAGAATCAAGAAATTCATCATATCTAGGAAGTAAGATACTTTTTCAATACCAAGTGCACCATTTCATCCTAAGTACCATGAATTAAACATTCATATGCATGAGCCATTTGTGAAGGAAACATTATCATCACACCTTAGGGCATACCTTGCCATCCAATATTATAGTTGAAACATAACATTGAAACAATATACCATGCATACCTTGTAGTATTCAAATATTTGTGCACCTTCTTATTTTACATAGGAAGCTATAGCATTTTGTCACATTTTCATTAAGTGTTGCTTTACCTTTTCCAATGCTAGTTCTTCTCTTCTTGCACTAGCCATGATCCTCAAGAAGGATCCACTTATCAAAACTCAGCAGGATGTTAGAAGTATCCAAATACTCAAATATACATGTAGGAATTATAAGTAATAATAAAAACAATAATCAAACCTTAAAAAAAGTAAAGACACAAAGGAGCACCAAAAATAAAAAAATTACATATATTCAATGAGAGATGATCATATCCCTCTAAATCATCCTTCAAGGGTCATGATTGTCCATTGTCCATATAACACTTATTGTCTTCAATATATATTCATCAACTTCATCAATAACCAAGGCCAAATAGAGACTATCCCATCTAGGGCTTCAACAAATATATCACAAGTGCTTGAACATCTTCACATTGATCATGTTAGGGCCTCTATATTATATATCTCAAATATTTTCCATAAACCAAGGTTTCTTCCAAATCCTAACCTCATAGTATCCATCAAACCCTAATAACCAAATTACCAAGGGTTTCTTTCAAACCTTATAATTCTTTTAGATCTCCTCCATCCTCTCTTGCGTCCTTCAAATGTCTCTTCATAGGGGTGATCTTCAATGACTTTTCTTCAACCTAGCTTGAATACCATGTTAATTTTTCTTAGGGCTATATTTTTCTTTCCTTTGATAATTTCATTTCATTATTTTCATATTTAAATTCACCCCATAACATCATAACATTATTCAGATTATTCAGTAGCATATGAAATTATATAGAAAGAACAACATCATCATCAATGCAGTGGAACATATAGGAATAATAGAAGAAATGTATTCACACATAGAGACACTGGGATTGGTCAGATAACGGGGCAAAACCCACTATGGGGAACCCCTTTCAAATTCTTCTTCTTATTAGATTTTCATTGAATGATTCAACAAAAGAGAGTAGAATGATCCATATCTTCAATCATAAACCTATCTAGCAAAATCAGCTAAATAATATCCATGAATTGAACCCAACAATGACCATACTCAAAATCTTGAGTTAGAATCCTATGATGAACTATCATTGTCTATGGTCAACTACCAAATACTACGGTCAATAAGCGAAAACTTTGGCCAATTGAAAAAAATAAATTTTAGGTTCTAGTTCAGGGAGGAAGAGGTGTGCGAGTGACTGAGAGCTTCCCGTCACTCCCTTGAGATGATAAGCTAGTGACTATAGTCAAAATTTTCCTTTGGTAAGACAACGATTGTGACCCAAAATCCTAGAAACATGCACGAGCTTCAGACCCTATAATTTCTCCTTTGTGTGAACCAATTCTCCACGGATGTGCCTAAAACCTATGTGAGCCAAAACCAAGAAATAGAATATAATAATGTCTCATGATGATGTCCAAATTAGGTTGAGATCACTTGTATTTATATCCTTCCAAGGGTTTCCAATTTACGTTAGGATCGACCTAATCAAATATGTGCATGTGGGCTTATAATTCAATAATACACTTTTCCTTGTCCAAATTGAGCACTTCAAGAGTCAAAATTGGTCCTCTCGATAAGAGGAATCTCATCCCATGGTTGGAATCTATTACTGAGCTTCCAAATTAACAAAATATGGATACAATAATCATGGTTTGCTTAAATCTTTTTGTGTGAATGGATCGTATTTTCCATTTAGACGTCATTTCCTTTAAAGATATCAGACCAAAGCAAGAAGAGAGACCAAAAGTTAACCAAGTGTTGATGAATGTCACAAATCCATTTCAATGCTTGTCCAAATTGTTTCTTGAGCCATGAAAGAGAAGTTTCCATGCATGATATTATTAAACAAAATGCGAAAGAAAAGACATGACACAACAATAAGAATAAAAGCAAGAGAATAGAGAAAATGTAAAATTAAGATGAAAGCATAGGAAGTCGGAAAGTGAAAAAAGAAAACAACCGGAAAGACTATATGAGAAGAAAAAAGTAGGGTCAATTTAATTCAAAATAAAAGCTAAATTTCGAATAAACCTACTCCTAACCTAAGTGTGTAGAAGATCAAGGCCAAGTGTAGTGAAATTTCCAATGCAACCATAGAATTTTCTCTCGGCCTGCAAGTAAAAATATGCCAGAAATTAACACTAGTATAATACAATGTGAAAAAATAAAGATATGATTATGAATAACTTGTAAAAGAAATATAAGGTCTTTCCTACTAGCAGAAATATGCACCATAACAACTAACTTTAACCAATCTACAGCCTTACCTTTTAAATTTGAACAACAATCATACAAACCTCGAAAGCTTCTTGTGAATGTACCTTCATCTGTGTTCTCATTCTTCGAAAACACCAAGAAATATAGAAACTTATTATTTACGACAAAGATTTTTAAGTAAGATGTTTCCAACCAATCATAGATTCGACCATGGAATTCAAAACAATCTTTCTAAAAACCCTAAATTTTTCGGAAGAATAAACTTTCAATTAGCGCATTCAATTCATGTGGAGAATATTTTAAATAAAAGAAAACTTGATCTCATGTAGAAACCTTGTCAAGATAGTGATGACTTGACATAACTATCAACAAAGTCTAAAGTGCCTCAACTACTTGACAAGTATCTGAAAAGTGAAATGATAAATCATAAAGATCAATGGGTTCAACAAGATCAATCAATGTAAAATAACTATCATCATATATACTAGTGGGAAATTGATAATTTCAATGGAAATTGTTAGACCCAGTGTTATGATCATATTGGTGGCTTGACATACAAGATTCTTGATTCTCGATTAGTTCCCTTTGTGTCTAATTCCATACCAGACCAGTAATATGAAAGCTTGGGAAATTAAAAACAATTGTTGGCCTTGTGAATCTAGGAAACTAATCAGAATATAATGTTGACAAAAGGCTAGAAGGATATGTCAAATAAAATCTAGTATCCATATTACCATGGGGGTTTTGATCCACTAAATGAAGCAATGAATGGCACAAAAAAGGATTGATTGCGCCTGAAAATTGATTGGCTCCAAAACATAGAAAACAAGGATAAGGAGTTGATTTCTCATGGAAGAATTTGCTAGGAAGAGATATTTCAGGAAATGATAATATTTGTCTCGATAATCATGATGGTATATTTCAAAGCTATGTATATCTATGAAAGGTACGTTCTCCAATCCAAGATTTGATACAAGGGATTTTCATAAAGAAGAATTAGCCAAATAATACTTTTCAGCTCTATCTTGAAGGTTAATAAGATTAACTTGAAAACATTGGAAATCCTTTAGGAGGTTAATAATCACGATGTATATTTCAAAGCTATGTATATCTATGAAAGGTACGTTCTCCAATCCAAGATTTGATACAAGGGATTTTCATAAAGAAGAATTAGCCAAATAATACTTTTCAACTCTATCTTGAAGGTTAATAAGATTAACTTGAAAACACTGGAAATCCTTCAGGAGTGAGCTTATATCTATTGAAACAATGTTGATAAATGAATTATGCAAGAATAATAATCTGGCCTATTTCAGAGATCTCATCAGGATTGTGATATCCTAACATACCCATCAACTAAATTTGAAGTGCCTTAACTTCCTGACAAGTCCCTGAACTTTCAAATGTAAATGATTGAAATTTGAGAGCATGATCAAATCAAGATCTGTGTGAAGACAGTTATCATCAATTGTTTTATCAAGATCATTATTCATTAGATGGTAGCTGCTAGAATCAACAATTTCATCACATGTTTGAACATCACCAAATAGATTACGTGAATTGTTGATAAGTGTTCAATGATTACTGCATCATCTTCTACATCACATGAATCCTTATCACCTTGTGTGGACTTTAGATTTAATTTATTGGAGTGTGAATTAGAAGAACGTGATTTATCAATTGATTCATTGCACATGTTTCGACACAAGGGCTAGTGAGTTCAGGAAGAAATTCCTATGAGAAACTCTTCTATAATCAAATCAAATTACAAATCATGTTGGGTTGTGTTATATTCTTTCCACGTAGTTAATAGGGGGTTTGAAGGGCACCCGTAACCCCACTTTATGGGGTCCAGGGCAGCGCCCCAGAAAATTTTGGTTTTGGACCATATGTTAGGTTGGGCGGACCCACCTATGGTTTTGTGCATGATTTTCGCACATTTTTTTTTAGACGCGATGGTTTTCGGTCCATGGTATTGGATGCTTCGGCATGTATAAATATGTATTGTAACATTGAAAGGAACATAATGAAAAATCAAGTTGGTAGTCCCGGTTTTGGGATCCAGGGAAAAATCTCTGTGCATATGTGTTTTATGGGTTATGCTCTCGCATTGTTTATTTTATTTGTTTAAGAATTCGTATGCAGGTAATTTCTGTACAGGGTTAAAACCTACATTTGGTATCAGAGCAGTTTTGGCTTCAAGGGGACGCCTTTGTTGCTGAGGGGTTTCACTCGGGCCTGTGGTAGACCCTGTTCAGTAGGAGATCTGCGAGATCGATTTTGGTGGTGAAAGAAGATGGTGAGCAGTGGAAAGATAGAGATTGAGAAGTTCAATGGTCAGAATTTTGAGTTGTGGAAACTCAAGATGGAGGATCTGTTGGTGGATAAAGATCAGTGGATCGCGGTAGATCCGGGTACTAAACCATCAGGAGTGACCGATGAAGAATGGAAGAAGTTGGATCGAAAGGCAAAGAGCACAATACGATTGTGTGTCTCGGATTCAGTATTGCTGAATGTATCAGGGGAAGCTATGGCAAAGGCTTTGTGGGTCAAGTTAGGGACTTTGTACCAATCTAAGTCTCTGGTGAATAAACTGTTCCTGCGGAAAAAGTTGTATAAATGAGGATGAAAGATGGAGACTCGGTGACAGAGCATCTGAATGCATTTAATACTGTGGCAAGTCAGTTATTATCTGTTGATATTAAAATTTCAGATGAAGATAAGTGCATCAGTCTGTTGTGTTCTCTACCAGATTCGTGGGATAGTCTGGTTATTGCAATAGGTAGCAATGCAACTGCTTTGCAGTTTGATGAAATAGTCTCAGCCTTGCTGACAGAGGAGATGAGACGGAAAAATATGGACAGCCAGAATGGTGATGCCTTGTCTGTACGAGGACGGTCCCAGAACAGAAACAAAAATAAGTCATCGAGTGGGAGATCTAAATATAGAGGGAGATCTAAATCTCCAGGAAAACCTACAAAGGTGGTGTGTTGGAAATGCGGAAAGGAAGGGTACTTCAGAAGGGATTGTAAATCTAAAGCTCCTGATAAAGGAAAGGTATCTGATGATGCTCCTTCTGCAGAGGCGAAAACCACCTCAGATGAAGGTGGGGATGTGTACTTGGCTTCTTCAAGTACACATGTAGATCATGAGGCATGGTTAATTGACTCAGGTGCATCCTTTCACCTCACTCCCCATAGAAAGTGGTTCTGCGAGTATGAGAAATACGATGGTGGTGATGTCTTCTTAGGAGATGATAGGAAGGCTAGAATCATTGGTCAGAGAAAAGTAAAGTTGAAGTTGCAAGGTGGAAGGGTTAGAACACTTCTAGGTGTTCTACATATTCCTGCATTGGCCAGAAATCTAATTTCTGTAAGCAAGTTGGATGATGCGGGTGTAAAGACGGTGTTCGAGAAAGATACCTGCAAGATGGTTCGAGGAGCACTGATATTAATGCGGGGAGTTCAGATTGGAACTCTATACAAGCTGCAAGGTAGCACTGTTGTTGATGGGTGCAATAGTTCTATGGTTCCTGAAAATGGAGTAGACAATCTAGTGGTCTCTGGAGAGAAGACCATGTTGTGGCATCAAAGGCTTGGACATATTGGAGAGAAGGGCCTTCGAATACTTCATGGTAAAGGTATGGTAGAAGGTATGAATAATAGCTCTCTGGATTTTGATTTCTGTGAAAATTGTGTATATGGGAAGCAGAATCAGGTGAGTTTCCCCTCTGGTGGTAAGAGGACGAAATAGATATTAGAGCTTGTGCACAGTGATGTGTTTGGACCTGTGAAGGTTCCATCACTGGGTAAGTCTATGTACTATGTATCATTCATAGATGACTTCTCAAGGAATACATGGATATATTTTCTTAAGAAGAAATCTGAAGTCTTTGACAGGTTTAAAGAATTTAAGGCTCTGGTGGAAAATCAGACAGAGAAGAAGATAAAGGTGCTGAGGACAGATAATGGTGGAGAATTTTGCAGCAAGGAATTTGAAGAATTTTGTAAGAAGTGTGGTATAGCACGGCAGAAGACTACTCCATATACACCTCAGCAAAATGGAGTCGCAGAAAGAATGAATAAGACGTTGATGGAAAGGGCAAGAAGCATGCTCAGTGGTGTCGGGTTAGGACAGGAATTCTAGGCAGAGGCGGTGGATACTGCATGTTACCTGATCAACAGATCACCTTCATCAGCGTTGGAGGATAAGACTCCACAAGAAGTATGAACTGGTAAGAAACCCTCTCTTTCACATCTAAGGGTATTTGGATGTGATGCATATGTACATGTTCCAAAGGAGAAACGAACCAAGTTGGATAGTAAATCTGAAAAGTGCAACTTTATTGGGTATAAGGATGGTTTAAAGGGTTATAAGCTTTGGAACCCAGTCACACAGAAGGTTGTGTACAGCCGAGATGTGTTGTTCAGAGAGGTAAAATATGTTATTCAACATGAAGTCCAACCAAAGGAACCTGAGAAGATAGAGTTTGAACCAAAGGAGGAAGAATCAGACTCTGCAGTAGAGGAGGAATCAGAAGATGAAGAGCCACAAACTCTGGCTGTGAGAAGATCAGTGCGAGAAAGAAGGCAGCCAGAAAGGTATAGTCCATCTGCTTTCAGTTCAAATTTTGCTTTGTCTGTTACTGATAATGATCCCAGAACTGTGAAGGAAGCAGTGGATTCAGAGGATGGAAAACTCTGGAAAGAGGCCATGGTCGATGAAATGGCATCTTTTCACAAAAATGAGGCTTGGGATCTGGTGGAGTTGCCGGCTGGAAGGAAACCCATTGGCAGCAAATGGGTGTTCAAGAAGAAGACAAATGTGGAAGGAAAGGTGGAGAAATACAAAGCTCGGTTGGTAGCAAAAGGTTATTCCCAGGTGCTGGGAATTGATTTTGGTGATATTTTTTCTCCTGTTGCCAAGGTAACTTCTATTAGATTACTTTTATCTGTTGCTGCTGCTTTTGATTTTGAGGTAGAACATATGGATGTGAAGACAACATTTCTTCACGGGGATTTGGAAGAGGAAATCTACATGAAGCAACCTGAAGGCTTTGCGGTGAAGGGTAAGAAAGAATTGGTATGCAAGTTAAAGAAGTCTCTGTATGGGTTAAAACAGTCACCAAGGATGTGGTATTAGAAATTTGATACATTTATACGGGGACTTGGCTTCACCAGAAGTAAAGCAGATCATTGTGTGTATTTTAAATTAATTGGTGATCGTGTTATTTATCTGGTCTTGTATGTGGATGATATGTTGCTGGTTGGAAATGACAAAGAAATTATCCAGGATTTGAAGACCCAATTGTCCTCCAAATTCGACATGAAAGATCTTGGTGCTGCAAACTATATTTTGGGCATGGAAATTAAAAGAGATCGGTCAAAGAGGAAGCTCTGGTTAAACCAGAGGAAGTATGTCGAGACAATACTGCAGAGGTTTAATATGCAGGATAGTAAACCGGTGAAGGTTCCTATTCCCGTAGGTGTGAGGTTATCTGTTGAACAGTGTCCCAAGACACAAGAAGAAGAAGAGGACATGTCTCGTGTTCCATATGCAAGTGCAGTGGGTAGCCTGATGTATGCAATGGTCTGTACTAGACCAAACATTGCACATGCAGTGGGAGTATTGAGCAGGTTTATGTCAAAACCTGGGAAGGAGCACTGGACAGCAGTGAAGCGGGTTTTTAGGTATTTGCGTGGCACTAGTGATTATGGTTTGTGCTACCAAGGAATACCAAGATTGGACAGAGTGTTGGATATTCATGGCTTTGTTGATGCAGACTGGGCTGGAGATCTGGATGAGAGAAGATCTACAAGTGGGTATGTGTTTGACCTATTTGGAGGTGCAGTCAGTTGGAT
This sequence comes from Pinus tabuliformis, assembly GCA_031772625.1. NCBI lineage: Eukaryota > Viridiplantae > Streptophyta > Pinopsida > Pinales > Pinaceae > Pinus > Pinus tabuliformis. The sequence continues at coordinate 814,597,191 of CM062818.1, forward strand.
GAGTAAGAAACAATCTGTAGTGGCACTATCAACTACAGAGGCAGAATACATGGCAGCCACTCATGCAAGCAAGGAAGCAGTTTGGTTGCAGAGATTGTGTTCAAGTATGGGGTTAGTATAGGGAGCTATAAGAATATACTGTGACAGCCAAAGTGCAATTTTCTTGGCAAAGAAACCTGCTTATCATTCAAAGACAAAGCACATTGATGTTCAGTATCATTTTGTGAGGGATATGATAGAAGACAGAAAGGTGTTGCTGGTAAAGGTGGACACTTTGAAGAATACTGCAGATGCATTGACAAAATCTGTGAGCTCTGAGAAGTTCTCTTGGTGTAGTGAAGCAATGGGAATCTCTGTGAGCTCTGAGAAGTTCTCTTGCAAATCCAAGCCTTCTTGAAAAAACAAGAGATCATTCCATGTACTTGGGAACTCATTACCATGTGCATTAGTGGAGTCATTTTTTTCAGGGTGATGATTGTCCAAGTCTCTATCTTGGTTAAGAACTTAAATCCCACTTAACTGATCACTAAGACGCTAAAATTCTTAATTAACAAAGAATACAAAAACATCATATTGTCATAGAGGAATTTGAAAAAGAGAAGTGATATTAAAAGTGTCTTCATCCTTTTTCACCTCTACCTATGAAATGTGACCATCATGTACTTGATTACCATGTGAACAAGCAAATTGAGAATCAAAATTATCTAGAGAAATTAGTGGTGAAGCAGATTGATTAAGTGAATCAAGGTACAAAGGATCATGAGGTGTAAATGATAAAGGATGAAATTTATCCCTCAAAGAAGCAATACTTTTAATTAGATCATATCCTAGATTTGAATTATGGACATCAATGTCATCTAGAGGGATCAAGGGATACATCTTCACCTCAAGCTCCATATAGTTATCACAAAATTCAAATTTCTTCTATATAAGATCTTAATATTTGGACGGATATGAAGGTGGGATGAATGGATCAACAATTATATTTTCATATTTCCCAACTCCAACATCAACATAAGAAACCACTTTATTTGGTAATGAAAATGGAAGAGGAGAAGGAACAAAAGGGAGAGTAGGTTCCTCCTTTGAAATTTTAAGTGTCCCGAGACCGAGATAAGGTGGGAGACTCATAAAATATTCAAATTCAGATGGTTCTAAAGAAATATGAACTAAGTAATGAAAATTTTCATTCATAAAAACCCAATCCACATCTTCCTCATAAAATTCATAACAAAGGTGAAGAAATTGATCCAGAAATCCTCTAATGATTCATTAGATTTCATTCTGTGTTGATTAATCCTCATATACACATTTCAATAATCATACCTATCAAAGTCTTGATGAATATCCTTGAAGAATTGCTCAAATTAATAGATCGAATAAGATGGTAAGGTATGACATTGTAGTTTAACTCAACCTTCAAGTGTGAGGGTGTATAATTTACAAGCATCATCTTCACAATTCACTTTATGAAAATAAAAAAACTTAAGAAACTGAAGTGTATTATTAGCTATAAATGTCTCTCCCTTTCCATTGAACTTCAAATGTGACAAGTCATGAATTAGTTCCACGGGGACGTTAAGGTTTTCTCTATTAGAAAAACATCCTAGGATTATGATTTGGGAATGATCCATTTAGGATAAGAGATTCAAAAGAGACTCAACAAGCTCATCTTGTCATTTGTCCCTTCTTCTAGTTCCAAATGTTGATAGTGATGGATATCTACCAATAAAGGGGGTCTCCCCAGTATGAAATCCCAACCAGACCTCACAACTTTTAGAGTAGGAGCCTCATCTGGATAATAGGCCCAACGACCATTATTCTTAGGGATTTTCCTTCACTCCAATTTTCAACATAAGATATTATGCAAATTATATTTGAAACATGCAAGTAATTTGACACTCTGAGGCATACAATTGCAATGTACATAAGATACTTCCATGGAATGAAAAAGAGCGAGTGGGCCTCTAAAACAAAATTAATAGTACTATCTTAAAATAGACACATAAGACCATGGAAAGAATCGTTGATTAACTTGTAAACTAGCTCACAAGATAACAATGATGATAAAATCAAATAGCAACACACATTTAACAACATGCATACCAAAGTCAATGAAATAGTTCATTTTCATTAGTATGTGTTCACATAAACATACACCACAAATAAGGAAATAATAATCTTACAATCATTCATGACATATGCATGAAAGTGCATCGGCTCTAAGAGCTTCGTGTATTAAGTGAAAGTCCCAATATACATGATTACAATGATGCAGCACTAGCCCCAATAGTGGAACATTAAGTCACCACTTACTCCTCCAAAGAAAGATCTTCTCTCCTCTGCCAAGCTAGAGAAACCAAGGTGAAAAGTCCAAAGTCCTCTTATCTTGAGCTACGAGGGTGTATTTATAACAAATGATGTGACTCTCGACCGCCCATGTGACTCTTGGCCTCCCTCATGACTCTATAGATTCTAATATGACTTTTCAAATTCCTAAATGACCTTTGAGATTCTACATGAATTTAGAACTTTCTAGTGATTTTTCACATTCCATGCAGGACCCTTGGGCTTCCACACATTTACATTTCCTCATTTTTTTAAAATACAATATTACATTTCCACAAATGATGTGGCAAAATACAATGACACATATAATTGTTATGGTGATACTTGGAAAGGACAGGACTTGGTAATGATGACATAGAACTTCATTGTGATGTATCAAGGGAAAGATTTTCTCCTTGATGTTATCTTTCTATCTTCATGGTAGGTCTTGCATGTACTTCATCTTCATCCTCCAAGGGATTGATTGATAGGGAGTCTTCAATGTGACCTTGATCTTCATTATTCTGGTGTAATCTAGTGTCCCTTTGTTTCTTCACTTTATGATCTTTTTTGTTTCATCTCTATAAGTGTCTAGTTGCATGATCTCCTTGGCATCCTCCTTGGATATCATCTTATCAAGTAAAGATTCTAGTACATGCAAATTGGATTCACTCGCGAAAAGATGACATCAGTCCCAAAATATCCTAATCTAACTTGTTATTCATGTAGCATACTGGCTAAGCTGGAGCAATATGACATAGGGTTGAGAAGGAGGCTCAAGGATTGTGTAGTGAGCAAGAACATGAGACAAAGGTGAGGGTCTAAGATCTAGGATTGTGTAGTGTGTACTAAGTTAGGGTTAGGGAGGAAAGATTTCATAGTTGAGGGATTTAGTGATGTTGTGATGCAGGCATTCTCACTATGATTGCACAGTGAGAAATTCTGGAAGGATTGATACAATTGGTCGCACAGTTGAGCAAATCAAGGACTGAGGCAGGGCTTGACTAACAACTACCGAATGCGCAGTGTGCATTAGAGGCTTGACTGGGCAGAAATTTCGCAGTGGGAAAGTGGAAGAGGCAAGGACTAGACACTGGGATTGTGCAATGCACAGTGCTTGGAGGAAGTGACTACGTAGTGCACACTTCCACAAGGTAAGGATGGATGATTTGGGCTTATGACTATGTAGTGCACAATTCAAGAAGGCAAGAGGATGGGTGGTTGGTCATGCAGGTTACAAAGACAAGAACACTTCAAATATTGACTAAGTGTGGGATTAGTAAGACAAAAATCTGAGATTAGTACATGTAACAAGACTTAAACGTGATCACACACTAATAAAATTTCTCTCTTCTTATTCCTAACCTAGTCACATGGTCTAATCAGTGTGCAAGGACATGCACTCGCCACGTTGACATGGGACCCACAATGAGAGTTGAAAGTGTAAGTTATGGTAGTTAGGCGAGGGGAACGGTCTTTGAATGGCTAAGTGAAGTTTTTATACAACAAAAGAAGTGGAACATGGTGGTAATACATGTATAATGAAGTTACTATGGTACTCAAAGTTCCAAGTTCAAAACCCATAACCTTTTATAATCTCAAGGATGGGATTATATAAAGATGTGATGATAATTATTTCCACATTGTGGTCAAGCGAAGATATTTATAAGACTGAGATTATATCATGAATTTAAAATATGAATGTTTATTACCTATAAGTTTTGAGGGCTACCTCAATGAAACATTATGAGGACAAAAATGAATAGACATTATTACAAAGTAATAGATTTTTTTATGCATAAAAAGGAGAAGTGTATTAATGAAGATAAACATTTTGCCTTTCATGTGACGAATTGGCTAAGTAAGAGTACAAAATGGAAAAAATATTTTGTGTATAAATGAGGGGTACATTACATGTGCTGTCAGGGTTATAGGTTACAACACCTAGGCCTATGATCCATATCATAGATAGAGTTTAACAAAGTAAATGGTTGTTTTACATGGTAAGAAGCAAATAAAATAACAAGCATGGCAAAACCATCTACAATACCTCTTGATGGAGAAGAAAAACCATGGGTATAGCTAGGTGGTGAGGCATCATCACATATAGAAAAACTATTAGAAATTGTGAAAATTATGAAACTAGAATTAGCTAGTATTAAAGCACATAATGAATAACTGTTGAAGGCTAGTCATGAACTAGTAAAGACTTATAAAATGTCTAAATGAAATCCAAATATAAGAATAGTAGGACAAACTTTATATGATGAGGGTTGATAGGATTCCTATAAATGGAAAACCCAAGACAACATGGATGAGAGTGAGGATATTAAACCAGAAGATGAAGAGGAAAATAAGCATAATTCAGCCAAAATGCCCCTAATAGTACCTAATAAAGAGAAGAAACAAAAGGTAGAACTGAAGGGAAACTTCAAAAATATTATACCTTTGACATTCAATGGTGAATCAGAGGAGGAAATTGAGGCGTGGCTATTAAATATGAATAAATAGTAGGTGTATGAGTATCCTATGAATATAAAAGTTGCATTCGCCACCTACCAGCTACAAGGAAAAGCATCCCCATGGTGGGAATAGATTAGGATTGTGCATAATATAGAGCATCATGCTGTGAGTTTCAAATATTTTCAAAAATAATTCAAAGAAAAATACCTGACATAAAAGTATGATGATGACAAAGTTAAGGAATTTCATGAGCTAAAGCTTGGTCAGGTGACCATGGATGAATTAGTTACTAAATTCACCCATCTGCTGTGATATGTACCATACATTCCCGAGGAGAAATTTAAATTTTTGTTAGGTCCCTACAGAAAACTAGCATTTTTATTGTTGTTCCCTTACAATATTATTGTTATGTAGGCCCTAACTATATTTTGACCCTTTAGACTCCTAAATATACCAAATAGGTCGTATCATTTCAACCATCCAAGAATTGTTCATTTATGTGATGTAAAAGGAGGTTTCCACCTTGAAGTGGCTTATTTTCAAGTTGTTGATCTATATTTTCTTATGTTTTTGTGTTATTTTAATCTGGATACATAACATTTCGTATCAGAGCTCTTCATCCTATGGTTTTGTTGCTTCAAATGGTTCATCGTGGAATTTTTGCTATAAATTTCTTTTATGAAGCTTCAAACCATGAAATTCCTACCACGTGGAATAAAAATTTGATGAATATTGTGTTAAAATTCCAGACCTTGATTTGCTACATTTTCAAAGATATGTTCCAAGAAAGTTAGGGGTTTTGCATGCTCCTGAATTCGGTCTCAAATAGGTTTCCTAAGGAAAATCATCATAAATTTCCCTTCGAGCATCAGATTTGAATTCTATAAAAAGTGACTGAAATTGCATGAAATTTAGTTTTTTTGGTATGATTTTTAAGTTCGAAGGTTAAAATGATGACACGTGGCATCCCGTACAAGTTTTCTCTATTGAACCAATCCATAATTAGGTCATAGTGGGAGATTTGGTATAACTTTATCTTGAAGAATCCAATCTTGGTATAACTTGTGGAGTTGGAAATAAGACAAATTGGTTGGGTTTTGATCTCAAGACAAAAGTGCTTCCACTCCTAGCCTCCCACAACTTATAAGGATGACACCACAACAACTCAAGGAAAAAATATAAAAAGGGATTTTTTTAATTTTTTATAGAAAATACACTAAAGGTAATAAGTGTGCTAAGAAGAAATTATTTTACATATATTGTGAAGACGAGGATGAAAAGGAAGTGGAAACTTCAAAAGAAAAAGATATACACTAGGAACCAATCCTAGGGGTTGAAAAGAAGAAATAAATCTGAACATATATTGTAATGCATTAGCAGGAATTACCACTACTCTAAATCTCAAGATAGAAGGATGTATCAAGAAGAAAAAGGTAATAGTGTTGATTGATTTGGGTAATACCCATAATTTTATCCATTGTAAGATAGCCAAGGATTTGAATTGCATTCTATATCCAGTTCTAGAGTGTCAAGTGATGGTTGCATATGAAAGAAATATAAATTTCTCATCCAAGTACCATAATATAAATCTAACCATGGGAAAATATGTATTGAATAGTCCAATTATTTCCAATACAATGGGTGTTGTTGATGTTGTATTAGGAGTCCAATGGTTACAATATTTGGGGATGATAGCTTTTAATTTTCAAGAACTTTTCTTCAATTTTTTCTGGGAAGGAAAGCAAATTGAATTAAAGGGTATCGCAGGGAAACATAGGAATATAATCATCTCTAATGGCATGACAAATATTTTCAAGAAGGAACAATGATGATTAATGCACAATTATGCTCACTATATGTTAAAATGTCTAAGTCATCCATTTCTCGAAATCTCCAAAGAGTCCTTGAAAATCATTCCAAGGTATTTGAGACTCCCAAAGGTATCCCACTTGTTCACGATCAAAGTCATGGTATTCACTTGATTCCAGGAAGTGTTCCTCCAAACATCAAACCTTACATATATCCCTATGCCCAGAAGAGTGAAATTGAATGTATGTTTGTTGAAATGCTAAAGGTATAATTCAACATAGCCAAAATTATTTCTCTTCTTCGGTAGTATTGGTGCACGAGAGGGATGGATCATGGTGTATGTTTCTAGATTATAGATAGCTCAACATGTTCACTATTAAAGATAACTTTCCCTTCTTGTGATTGTTGAATTACTAGATGAATTACATCCAACAATTTTATTCAACAAGCTGGATCTTCAATATGGATATCATCAAATTAGATTGAAGACAAAAGACAATTTTAAACAACATTTGGAACTCATGAAGTTCTTATGAATTTTTGGTCATGCCTTTTGGCCTTACTAATGCACCTTCCACATATCAAGGTTTGATGAATTCCACTTTCAAACCCTTCCTTAGAAAATTTTTGTTAGTATTTTTTGATGATATACTAATCTGCAGCAAGTCTAGGAAACATAATGTTTAACATGTTGATAGAGTGCTCAAACTATTGGAGGAGAAACAATTATATGAAAAACCCTCCAAACATTTCTTTGGGGTTCACGAGGTCGAATATTCAGTCATATTATATCTCATGAGGGTGTTAAGATAGACCCTAAAAAAATTAAAACCATTAAGGCATGGAAAATCCCCACAAATTTAAGGAATCTTTGAGGAATTTTCGGGTTGACAGAGTATTATCCCATGTTTGTTAATAATTATGGGAAAATAGTGGTACCTATAACAACCTTACTAAAGAAGGATGCATTTTTCTAGATTCCAGAAGCAACTAAGGCATTTGAACATCTTAAGGAGGCAATGTATCGAGCTCCAATCGTAGCAACACCAAACATCACAAAAACCTTTATTTTGGAATGTGATGCCTCAATAAATGGAATTGGTGTTATTATAATGCAATAATGAATACCCATTTCTTTTAAAAGTCATCCAATCAATGGAAATAACTTACACAAACCTAATTATGAGAAGGAATTGTTGGCAATACTACATGCCTTGAAGCAATGGCACCCTTACCTAATGGGAAGACACTTCAAGGTAAAAATAGATCATGATAGTATTAAATACTGCTTGGAGCAAATATTACCTTAAAAAGAGAAGCAAATGGGTCACAAAGAAATTGAGTTATGAATTTGAAATCATCTACAAAAAAGGGAAGAAAAATTTTGTTGCAGATGCACTCTCGAGAAGGGATGAGGATGTCAAGGCATTTCTCTATGTCATTTATATTATCCAATCTGGCATGATAATTGAAGCAAGGGATGAAAGAAATAATGATGAAGAGGTGTGTACACTCGTTCACATTAGGGGAGTTTTGAGGTTTAAAATGGGCCTCCTAAGGAAATTATAAAGTAATAGTGGAAATAATAAAATAATATTAGATTACATCATCAAATTTTAGAGGGAAAAAAGAAAAAACTATTTTTTCAACTCGTATTTTCAACTTATCTCCCTATGGGTTTACTCAAATTTCGAGCGGAAACACTCGTTGGATGCATATTTTTATTCCTCATCCAAGGAGTATCCATGTTGCATACTTTTGATGGACCCTACTACGTGAAAAATGAGAAATACATGAAAAATGTGATTGCAATAACGTGTTTTCATGTATTTCTCATTTTTCGTGTACCAAGGTCCATTGAAAGTATGCAACATGGGTAATCCTTGGATGAGGAATTAAATTTTTCATCCAATGAGTACTCTCACTCAAAATTTGAGTAAAACCTTAAGGATATAAGTTGAAAATACGAGTTGAAAAAGTAGTTTTATTATTTTTTAATCTTTTAATTTTTTACTCCAAAAATGATGAATCATCCCCCATGGTTGACATCATCATCTTGAATCCTATTGGTTCTTATAAAGTTTATTTTGGTTGTACATTTTTCTTAGGAGGCCCATTTTAGACCTCAAAATTCCCCTAATGAATGTTCCAGTGAGATCCCAATGCATCTGATACATTTATCTGGAAAAATGATTCACTGTGGTTCAAATATTCCTTATATCTATGTAAGGACTCCCAACTCAAAGAAAAAGGTTCTTTTGGAATTGTACACCTCTCCTATAAGAGGGCACTCATGATTTTTAAAAGCATACCATAAGGTCAAGAAGATAATTTTTTAGCATGGTCTTAAATCTAATATTCAAACGTTTGCAGCAGAATGTTTAGTTTTCCAACAAATAAAAGTCAAGACAATTAAGACCCCAGGTCTTTTACAACCATTATCACTTCCAACCCATTGTTGGGAGGAGGTCTCAATGGATTTTATCATAGGCCTACCCAAGTCTGAAGGAAAGAGTGTCATCATGGTGGTAGTTGATAGACTTACCAAGTATGCACACTTTTGTGCACTATCTCATCCTTTCAAAGTTGGTACAGTCATTACTACATTTTTTAAAATAGTTCAAAAGCTACATAGAAACCTAAATATTATTGTAAGTGATAGATATCCTCTTTTCACTGGAAATTTTTTGACAAAATTATTTCTTGTCTTGGTACTCAATTGGCTCATATCTCATATTATCATCCTCTATTTGATGGGAAAAATAATATAGTGAGAAAATGTTTGGAACAATATCTTCATTGCTTTATGTCTGATAAACAAACATAATGGGTCAAGTTGTTATCTCTGGTAGAATGGTGGTATAACACTTCCTTCCATACTGAGAGAAAAAAAATGACCCCATTTATGGTGCTTTATGGCTATCATCTACCATCTATCCATTGTCTCTAAGAGACAATTCTAAGTTCAAGGAGTGGAATATCACATTGAGAATTAACAATAAGTTCTCCAACTCTTAAAGGATAACCTAATTCTGGCACAAAATCGAATGAAACAACAAGCAAATTAACATCGTAGTGAAATAAGTTTTGAAGTGGGTGATTGAGTATTTTAATGGGCACAACCATACAAACAAATGTCCCTCAAGCAAGATAAGAAGGATAATAAGTTATCACCCAAGTACTATGGCCCTTACAAGGTGGTGCAAAAGATTTGTATTGTGGCATACAAATTGGAGCTACATGCATCTTCACAAGTACACCTAGTTTTCCAGGTTTCATGCTTAAAGAAGGTTATAAGTGCAAGCTCCTAGTTCAAATTATATTTCCATAACTTTACGAGGAAGGAAAATTCATATTATATCCTAAAGCAATCACAAAAACAAGAATATGGTATCTATGTAATCAATCAATTTCAGAGAATCTCATTAAGTGGAAGAACTTACCCATTGATGATTCCACATGGGAGGATGAGTATTTTATAATGAAGCATCAAAAATATTCAAGTGTTTAGCACAACACTTTTTTAAAGGAGAGGGGCATGTTAGGTCCCTATATAATCCCACTATCTTTATATTTGTGCCCTTACATTATTATTGTTATGTAAGTCCTAATTATATTTTTACCCTTTAGACTACTATATATACCAAGGAGGTCTCGTCATTTGAAGCATCCAAGGATTTTTCATTTATGTGATGTAAAAGGAGGTTGTCCTCTCGAAGTGGATTATTTTCAAGTCATTGATCTATATTTTCTTACAAATTTTTGTTATTTTGATCTCGATACATAACATATTCAATGATTTATCAGTTGTCTACCTATTTCCTTCAAAGAAAATATTGATTATGACAACCCTCATACCGTGGATGAATTTATTAGAAAGGCCATAATATATTACCAACGATTTAAGCAAGTGAATGATAATTCAAAATTTTGGAAAAATAAGAAAAAAGATAGATTTATGTAAGGAAGGGTCAAAATTTTCCTCCTTTAAGAATTTTGGTAAGAATCACCAAAACAAGAATAATAATAAAAATAATAATCATTAGAAGACTCAATCTCAAACAATATCTAGATCAATTGATTTAAGTGGTAGAAGTGTTAATTAAAAAGATATAGAATAATTGAACTATGAAGGTTGTGCAAAGCCTCATCAACTTCCAAATTTCGCATACAATGTCAAATCAAATCAAGCTTTGCATGACATACAATAAGCCTCCATAATGAATGGTATAGCTATAAATATTCCTAGAATCAATGCATCCTTGGAGGATCGACAAGATGAAAATCAATCTACTATGATTGAAATATAAGGTAATATTTTGAACCAAACTGTGTCAATTTTATTAGATCTAGGAGCCTGTTTAAGCTATGTCAGTCCTAAAATAATGGACAATTGTAACTTGAAGATGGAGAACTAAAAATAATATGTGTTAGTACAATTAGCAACTGGTATAAAAGGGAATATTACCATATTATTTAAGTACTATCCTATTAATTTAAATGGAGTGAAAACATAAATGAACTTGAATGTTCTGCCCCTAGAATCTCACGATATGTTAGTAGGTAGTACTAGTTAGAAAATCATAGATCAATCATTAATAACTAGAAAATGCTATTACTTCTACCACTAGTGAAGGGGAGGTATAGGTTATTAGAGGTATAACCAAACCAATATCAACTAGGAAAATATCATCTTTGCAATTAAAAAGATGTGCAAGAAAGGGTTGTAAATTGTTTGCAGTGAAAGTAGGAGACTTATCACAAAAATTTAAGCAATGACTTTGGATGACTTAGCAGTGGTGTGGGAAGTCAAGGATATTTCTCTCGATGAAATTTCCCCGTTACTGTTATGCTCTTAACCTGCAAAAGATACCCAAATACAAAATATGTGAAGAAAGATACCCAGGACATAGAATAGTGAGAGACAATAGCAAATATTTTATTATTCAGAAAGCAATGTTCACTGGCCTCTTCGAGGGGGCAACCTCCAATAGAGCAGAGCTCGATACAAAAATAAGACACGATGCTCCTCGCAGGGAGTCTCTATCCTTTATATATGACTCATACATGCAATACCAAGGATCAATACCATGGGTTTTATTAATACCATCTATCTAATACTACGACCCATTTGCAACTAACTGTGGTCCCGTCATTAATTGCGGGTTAACCACTTACAATTATTAATATGGGCTTTATTGACTCTTGACTATGACTCGATCCCATTACATAAATAAGGGGGTTAGGGTCGGACCCTAACATGCCCTCCCCCTTAAGACTAGCCTTGTCCTCAAGGTTGAAGCTGCGGAAACTGCTGAAGAATAGTGGCTGGTTCCCAAGTTGCATCTTCCGAAGAGGTGTCTTTCCACTTGACGAGGACTTCCCTAATCATGCGGCCCCACAGGTGCCTGTCTCGTGTGTCTAGGACCTGTTCGGGTTGGAGCCAGATTGACCGTTCTTCGTCCAATTCAGGTAGACTGGTTTGAATTCTGCAATTATTCCCAATCACTTTCTTGAGGCATGAGACATGGAAAACTGGATGGATTTTTGCAGTAGGTGGCAAAGCCAACATGTAAGCCACTTCTACAATGCGTTGAAGTACTTGATATGGTCCGTAGAATTTTGGAGATAGTTTTTGACAACCCTTGTCTTTGAGTGATGTTTGCTTATATGGTTGCAGCCTCAAAAAGACCTGATCGCCTTCTTGAAATTGGAGCTCTGAGCGATGCTGGTCTACCTATTGCTTCATGTGGTTTTGAGCTTGATGAAGATTCTCTCTAAGATGGGTGAGCATGGTTGTGCGGTGTTGTAGGAGTTGATCCACTGCTTGTACCTTTGAGCACCCCTTGATATAAGAAGTAGGGGAAGGAGGGAGTTGACCATATACTGCTTCATAGGGAGTCATTTTTGTGGTGGCATGATAGTTGGTGTTATACCACCATTCAGCCAGAGGTAACCACTGTACCCAAAGATGTCGCTTTTCTGAAGTGAAACACCTAAGGTAGGTTTCCAGACATTTGTTGACAGCTTCAGTTTGACCATCCGTTTGTGGATGATAGGAAGTACTGAGTTTTAGTTGAGTGCCTTGTAGACTTAATTGTTCCTGCCAAAAATTACTGGTGAAGATTGGGTCACGATCGGACACAATAGAAGTGGGCATGCCAATGCAATTTGAAGATCTGATCCATGAAAGGTTGAGCGACCAAAGTCGGTGTAAACGGGTGGGGTAGGGCACAGAAATGAGCATACTTCGAAAGTCTTTCCACCACCACCATGATGACTGACTTGTTTCGTAACTTTGGAAGACCTGTAATGAAATCCATAGAAACCTTCATCCATATTGATGCCGGGATGGGCAATCGTTGTAATTTTCCTGGTGTGTTGACGATCTCCCCTTTGTGGCGTTGAAAAACATCGCATTCTGCTACGAAAGTAAGGATGTCCTTTTTCATGCCTGTCCAAAAAAATGATCTTCTGGTGCGAGCATACGTCTTCTGAAAGCCTGAATGTCCTGCAATGGGGGACGAGTGCAATTCTACCAAAATGCGACTTTTGAGGGTGGATGTTGGTGATATTACGACTCTGTCCCTGTAGCGAAGAATCTCATCCTGCCACGAGTAGCCCTAGGTGGAATTTGGATCCACCTGCAATTGAGAAATGAGTTGGGAGAGCATGGGATGTGAAAACCATTCCCTACGAGCCTCTTCAATCCATTCTGGAATGGGGAGGGAAATTGCTAGCATAGTACTTTCCTCCCCAAATTGGCGAGATAATGCATCTGCTACACTATTTTCTTGCCCTTTCTTGTAAATGATCTCATAATCATATCCCAGCATTTTGGCGAGCCATTTATTTTGTTGTGGGGAGGATAGGTGTTGCTCCAAAAAATATTTAAGATTGTGATGGTCTGTGCAGATTTGGAAACGTCACCCCAATAAGTAAGGTCGCCAGGTATCTAATGCATGTAAGATGGCCATCATTTCCTTCTCGTAGGTAGATTGTCCCAGATTCTTCCCACTTATTTATTGGCTTGTGAAGGCCAAAGGTCGCCCTTCCTGCATTAAGACCACCCCAATACCCATACCCAAAGCATCACATTCAATGAAAAAAGATTTGGTGAAGTCAGGTAGTGCTAAGACTGGAGTGGAACACATGGCATTTTTGAGAGCTGTAAAAGCCTATTGTGCGTCCTCATTCCAAAAGAATGAATTTTTCTTCAGGAGTTGAGTGAGGGGCTTCACTATGCGACCATAATTGCGGACAAATTTACGATAATAGCCTGTGAGACCCAAATATCCTCTCAAGCTCTTCAAGGTCTTAGGTTGAGGCCAATCCTGCATTGCCTGGATCTTTTTGGGGTCCACCTTGACACCTTCACGCCCCACAATGTGGCCCAAATACTCAACTTCTTCCATGCCAAATGAACACTTGGACATCTTGACAAATAATTTATGTTTGCAAAGCAGTTGCAAGAGTAGATCTACATGTTGAAGATGTGTGGCCCAAGTGCAACTATAGATGAGGATGTCATCAAAGAAGACAAGGACAAATTTCCTGAGATATGGTTTGAGAAGGTGGTTCATAAGGCTCTGAAAAGTAGAGGGGTCATTACAAAGACCGAATGGCATGACCAGGAACTCATAATGGCCTTCATGAGTTCTAAAAGCAGTCTTTTGAATGTCAACTTCCTTCATGTGAATTTGGTGGTAGCCCGAGCGAAGATCCAGCTTAGTGAAGAATTGAGCCCCATTAAGTTCATCCAGCAAATCGTCAACCACCAGGATGGGAAATTTATCTTTGACTGTCAACTTATTGAGGGCCCTGAAGTCTGGACACATCCGCCACTCCCCATCTTTCTTGAGCACCATGACCACTGGTGATGAATAAGGACTAATGCTGGGACGAATGACACATGCTTCCAAAAGTTCCTTGATTATTTTTTCTATTTCATTCTTTTGGGTGGATGGATATCTGTATGGGCGCAAATCTTTTTTTTTTCTAAAAACTCCTAACAAGTTTTACTCCTTCCTTATGAATACTGCAGTCGCCAAATCCTAAAAATATCAATGCTGCCAAAAGTCCTGCGAAAATTATACCCCGGTATAGGAACCCCACACAACTACTCAAATCTAGTGGATCTGAGAGATCTGAACGGCAGATCGAATAGCTCTGGGCGGTGGAACAGACTGTTGTTGCGGATCTGATAGATCTAATAGATCGGAATGGCTGGTCTGCTAACTTGGAACTGCAGGACTGATGTCTACTGCTGCTGCACCTCTTTGCGCGTTGATCTGGCAGAGATGATGCGTGATCCCCAGATATAAAAGGGAACTATGGTCTCGAGGAGTGTCAGGTGCTACAGATCTCAATATACATAAGGGTCTGACAGTAGTACTCGGCCCAATGTTTCAGGGCTCTAACTAAGGAGGATCAACTGTACCCTTATCCGTACAACCCGACTACCTTATCGTACGGGCAAGTAATCTCTCCGGGTGTTGTTCTCGGTGTACTGTAGCAGCAAGACAACCGACGGTTTATCTATGGCGAGGTTGCAGAGGAGCTAATGGGCTTCTAATATACCCAGAAGGTACTTGGAAGACAGTCCGTATGCGGTTCTGTCTAATGCGCTACTACTCGAAGGGGTACCCACAGGGGTTACAAGGGAGTCCAACAAGCGTGACCACCTCTTGTATTTCCTGCGTGCATGCCTCCCCAAATCCGCAGGTTTATGCGCTCAACGACAGATCCCGTGGTTTAAAGACGTCGGAACACGTCTCTAGCCAAAAAAAAAAATTGCTAATAAATAGAGATCCCACTGGCCCTGGAAAGTGCTCTGGTACCACTTGTTATGCTCTAAACCTGCAAAAGATACCCAAATACAGAATATCCGAAGAAAGATATCCAAGACATAGAATAGTGAGAGACAACAGCAAATATTTTATTATTCAAAAAGCAACATCCACTGGCCTCTTCGACGGGGCAACCTCCAATAGAGCAGAGCTCGATACAAAAATAAGACACGATGCTCCTCACAGGGAGTCTCTATCCTTTATATATGACTCATACATACAATACCAAGGATCAATACCATGGGTTTTATTAATACCATCTATTTAATATTACGGCCCATTTGCAACTAACTGTGGTCCCGTCATTAATTGCGAGTTAACCACTTACAATTATTAATATGGGCTTTATTGACTCTTGACTATGACTCGATCCCATTACATAAATAAGGGGGTTAGGGTGGGACCCTAACAGTTACCACCCAAAACAAATATTGATTTTACCATTGAACAAGTACCTAGGGAAACACTAGAGTCAAGAGAACCCTATAAGATGAGTGTACCATAGTTGATGGAGCTAAACATTCAACTTTAGGAATTGTTGGATAAGGGATATATTAGATCAAGAATCTCACCTTGGGGAGTATCAGTACTCTTTTTAAGGAAGAAGGATGGTTCCCTGAGAATATGTACTAATTATGGAAAGTTGAATAATCTAACAATCAAAAATAAATAACTATTACCTAGAATTGAAGATCAATTTGACCAAGTAAGGGGAGAAACTTTTTTCCCTAACATAGATTTGAGATTATGTTATCACCAACTACAAATTAAGGAGGAGAATATATATAAAACTACTTTTAGAACTAGATATTTCCATTATGATTTCATTGTGCTTCCTTTTGGACTCACAAATGCTCAACCCACATTCATGTGTCTAATGAACAGTCTTTTCAGGAAATATTTGGACAAATTTGTACTAATTTCATTGATGATATATTGATTTATTCCAAGACACCATAATATCTTTAACAACGCTTAATAATAGTGTTGAAAACACTTAGAGCATTATTTTTACGCTAAATTTAGTAAGTGTGAGTTTTATCAGGATCAGATTCAATATTTGGGATATGTAATTTCCAAAGAAGGAATTGGAATAGACCCTAAAAATTTAAAATCAATACTTAATTGGCCAATCCCTCAAGATGTAATAGACATCAGATTTTTTATGGGGATTACAGGCTATTATCGTAGGTTCATTGAAGGTTTCTCTAAGTTGGCATATCCTATAACATCTTTGTAGAAAAAAAGGAGTTAAATTTCTTTGGACCCAAAACTGTAAAGAAATTTTTGATTGATTGAAATATTTACTAATTGTAGCTCCTATACTTAAGATTGTTGATCCCAATAAAAACTACACAATCTGCACAAATTCTTACCTAGAAGGATTAGGTGGGGTGTAAATTCAAGATAACCATGTTATAGCCTATGAATCTAAAAACTTAAAGGAACATGAAAAGAATTATGTTATGTATCATCTAAAGATAGTTAAAGCACTTCATGCTTTAAAAATGTGGTGTCATTATCTTTTGGGAAAGAACTAGTCACTAATCATATCATCTTCAAATATTTATTTAGTCAACCATATTTAAATGCAAGGCAAGCAAGGTGGATGGTATCCCTAAGTGAGTTTCACTTTGAAATAAAACATATAAAAGGATAAATATCTATATATATTGCAAATGCATTAAGCAGAAGTTTAACTTAGGTTTGAATAATATATGCTAGCAATGCTAAAACTGACTTTAATGAATAGATCAAAACAACATATTTAGAGGATTAAGAATATAGACAAATAGAAGAAAAATTGATGAATGAAACTAACGAAATAGAAATATCAGATTTTACACTGAATAAGGGTGTGTTATTTCTTGGGTGTCTGTTATATTCTTTCCACGACTACCCCATGCACGGGGGGGGTCACAAGGGGGGCGACAACCCTCCCTGTACATTGTGTCGGGTGTAGCAGGGGAGTCATGGGGGGGGGTGACAACCCTCCCTATACGTTACGTTGGGTGCAGCATGGGGGTCACGGGGGGGGCGGTTGTCCCCCCCTGTCGAGGGGTATGCAGGGGGGCGGTAGCACCCCTGCATAGGGTCTGGGACAGAACCCCATGATTTTTTTTTTGGACCCTATATTAGGTGGGGATAACTACCTATGGTTTTGTGCATGGATTTCACACATTGTTTTAGGCATGATGGTTTTCTCTCCATGATATTTTGTAGATATGGTCAAGGGAACTACATTTATGTTCTAATCCATGGTTAATGGATTGGGGTTTATAGATGCTTCGGCATGTATATCTATGTATTGTAACATTGAAAGGAATATAATGAAAAATCAATCTGGTAGTCCCGATTTTGGGATCCAGGGGAAAATCTCTATGTATATCTTTTTTATGTTTTATGCTCTCTCCATTGTTTATATTCTGTGTTTTAGAATTCATATGCAAGTAATTTATATACGAGGTTAAAACCTACATTTGGTATCAGAGTTGGTTCAGCTTAAAGGGGACACCTTTAATGCTAAGGGGTTTTTCTCGAGACTGTGGTAGACCTTGTTCAGTGGGAGATCTATAGGATTGACTCTTGTGGTGAAAGAAGATGGCGAGCAGTGGAAATATAGAGATCGAGAGATTTAATGGTAATAGTTTTGAGTTGTGGAAACTCAATATGGAGGATGTATTGGTGGATAAAGATCAGTGGATCACTGTAGCTCCAGGTATTAAACCAATAACAATGTCAACTGAAGACTGGGAAAAGTTGGATCAGAAGGCAAAGAGCACAATACGATTATGTGTCTCGGATTCATTATTGTTGAATGTATCAAGGGAAGCTTCGATGAAGGCTTTATGGTACAAGTTAGGGACTTTGTACTAATCTAAGTCTCTGGTGAATAAATTGTTCCTACGGAAAAAGTTGTATAACCTAGGGATGAAAGATGGAGACTCGGCGACAGAGCATCTGAACACCTTTAATACTGTGGTAAGCCAGTTATTATCTGTTGATATTAAAATTTTAGAGGAAGATAAGTGCATAAGTTTTTTGTGTTCTCTACTAGATTCGTGGGATAGCCTGGTTTTTGCAATAGGTAGCAATGCAACTTCCTTGTAGTTTGATGAAATAGTCTCATCCTTGCTATCAGAGGAGATGAGACGGAAAAATATGGAGGGATAGAATGGTGATGCCTTGTCAGTACAAGGATGGTTCTAGAACAGAAACAAAAATAAGTCCTCGAGTGGGATATTTAAATCTCTAAGAAAACCTGTAAAGGTGTGCTGGAAATGCGGAAAGGAAGGGCACTTCAAAAGGGACTGTAAATCTAAAGCTCCTGAGAAAGGAAAGCGATTTGATGATGCTCCTTCTGCAGAGGAAAAAACCACCTTAGATGAAGGTGCGGATGTGTACTTGGCTTCTTCTTCAAGTACACATGTAGATCATGAGGCATGGTTGATTGACTCAGGTGCATCCTTTCACTTCACTCCCCATGGAGAGTGGTTCTGCGAGTATGAGAAATATGATGGTGGTGATGTATTCTTAGGGGATGACAGGAAGGCTAGAATAATTGGTCACGGAAAAGTCATGTTGAAGTTCCAAGGTGGAAGGATTAGAACACTTCTGGGTGTTATGCATATTCCTGCATTGGCCAGAATTCTGATTTTTGTAAGCAAGTTGGATGATGCAGGTGTAAAAAAAGTGTTTGAGAAATATACCTGCAAGATGGTTCAGGGAGCATTGGTATTGATGTGGTGAGTTTGGACTGGAACTTTGTACAAGCTACAAGGTAGCACTACTATTGATGCGTGCAACAGTTCTATGGTTCCTAAAAGTGGAGCAGAAAATCTAGTGGTCTCTAGAGAAAAGACCATGGTATGGCATCAAAGGCTTGGACATATTAGAGAGAAGGGTCTTCGAATACTTCATGGTAATGGTATGGTAGAAGGTATGTCTAATTTCTCTCTGGATTTTAATTTCTATGAAAATTGTGTATATGGGAAGAAAAATCGAGTGAGTTTCCCCTCTGGTGCTAAGAGGACAAAACAAATATTAGAGCTTGTGCACAGTGATGTGTTTGGGCATGTGTCAGTTCCACCATTGGGTAAGTCTGTGTAATATGTATCATTTATAGATGAATTATCAAGGAATACTTGGATATATTTCCTCAGGAAGAAATCTGATGTCTTTGACAGGTTTAAAGAATATAAGGCTCTGGTGGAAAAACAGACAGAGAAGAAGATAAAGGTGTTGAGGACAGATAAAGGTGGATATTTTTGCAAGAAGGAATTTGAAGAGTTATGTAAGAAGTGTGGTATAGCATGATACAAGACTACTCCATACACACCTGAGAAAAATTGAGTTGCAGAAAAATGAAGAAGACATTGATGGAAAAGGCAAGAAGCATGCTCAATGGTGTCGGGTTAGGACAGGGATTTTGGGTAGAGGTGGTGAAGACTGCATGTTACCTGGTCAACAGATCATGTTCATAACCATTGGAAGATAAGACTCCATAAGAGGTATGGATTGGTAAGAAATCTTCTCTTTCACATCTGAGGGTATTTGGATGTGATGCATATGTACATGTTCCAAAGGAGAAAATATCAAAGTTGGATAGTAAATCTCAAAGGTGCATATTTATTGGGTATAAGGATGTTTTAAAAGGTTATAAGATTTGGAACCCAGAAACAAGGATGGTTGTGTATATCCGAGATGTGGTGTTTAGAGAGGTGAACGATGTTATTAAACATGAATTCCTACCAAAGAAACCTGAGAAGATAGATTTTGAGTTAAAGGAGGAAGAATCAGACTCCACAGCAGAAGTGGAATTAGAAGATGAAGAGCCACAAACTCCAACTGTGAGAAGATTAGTTCAAGAAAGAAGGTAGCCAAAAAGATATAGTCCATCTTATTTCTATTCAAATTTTCTTTATCTATTACTGATGATGATCCTAGAACTGTGAGGGAAGCAGTTGATTTAAAGGATGGAAAACTCTGGAAAAAGGTCATGGTTGATGAAATGGCATCTTTGCACAAAAATGAGGCTTGGGATCTGGTGGAGTCGCCAGTTGGAATGAAACCCATTGGCAGCAAATGGGTGTTTAAGAAGAAGATAAATGCAGAAGGAAAGGTGGAGAAATACAAAGCTCAGTTGCTAGAAAAAGGTTGTTCCCACGTGCCAGGAATTGATTTTGGTGATATTTTTTCTCTTGTTGCCAAGGTAGCTTCTATTAGATTACTTTTATGTGTTGATACTGCTTTTGTTTTTGAGGTAGAACAAATGGATTTGAAGACAACATTTCTTCACAGGGATCTGGAAGAAGAGATCTACATCAAGCAACCTGAAGGCTTTGCGATGAAGGGTAAGAAAGAACTGGTATGCAAGTTAAAAAAGTCTTTGTATGGGTTTAAACACTCACCAAGGATGTGGTATCAGAAATTGTATACATTTATATGGGGACTTGGCTTCACCATAAGCAAAGAAGATCACTGTGTGTATTTTAAATTAATTGGTGATCATGTTATTTATCTCGTCTTGTATGTGGATGATATGTTGTTGGTTGGAAATGACAAAGAAATTATCCAGGATTTAAAGACCCAATTGTCCTCCAAATTTGAAATGAAATATCTTAGTGCTACAAACTACATTTCGAGTATGGAAATTAAATGAGATCGGGCAAAGAGGAAGCTCTAGTTAAACCAGAGGAAGTATGTTGAGACAATAGTGCAGAGGTTTAATATGCAGGATAGTAAACTGGCGAAGGTTCCTGTTCCTATAGGTGTAAAGTTATCTGCTGAAAAATGTCCCAAAAAACAAGAAGAGGAAGAGTACATATCCCGTGTTACATATGCAAGTTCAATCGGTGGCCTGATGTATGCATTGGTTGGTACTAGACTAGACATTGCACATGCAGTGGGAGTATTGAGCAGGTTTATTTCAAAACAAGGGAAGCAGCATTGGACAGTACTGAAGTGGGTTTTCAAGTATTTGTGTGGCACTAGTGATTATGGTTTGTTCTACCAAGGAAGACCAGGATTGGACAAATTTTTAGACATCCATGGCTTTGTTAATGTAGAATGGGCTGGAGATCTAGATTAGAGAAGATCTACAAGTGGGTATGTGTTTAACCTATTTGGAGGTGCAATCAATTGGATGAGTAAGAGACAATTTGTAGTGGCACTTTCAAGTACAGAGGCAGAATACATGGTAGCATCTCATGCAAGCAAGGAAGCAATTTGGTTGCAGATATTGTGTTCAAGTATGGGGTTAGTACAGCAAGCTATAAGGATAGACTGTGATAGATAAAGTGCAATTTTCTTGGCAAAGAACTTTGCTTATCATTCAAAGACAAAGCACTTGATGTTCAGTATCACTTTTTGAGGGATATGGTTGAGGATAAAAAGGTGTTGCTGGTAAAGGTTAACACTTTGAAGAATATTGTAGATGCATTGACAAAGTTTTGAGAATTGAGAAGTTCTCTTGGGGTAGAGAGATAATGGGTGTTGCAAGGATGGACCAATGACTAAGCTCTCATGTGGAAAGAAAACAAGAAGTGGGAGAATGTTGGGTGTGTGTTATATTCTTTCCATGACTACTCCACACGTGGGGGTGTCACAGGGTGGCGACAAACCTACATTTATGTTGCGTTGGGTGCAGCAAGGGGGTCACAAGGTGGGTGGCTTCCCCACCTATTGGGGGGTATGCAGGGGAGCGGTAGCCCCCTTGTACAAGGTTTGGGGCAATGCCCCAAGAAATTTTTATTTTTTTTGGACCCTATATTAGGTGGGTGGACCTACCTATGGTTTTGTGCATGGATTTCTTACATGGTTTTGGGAATGATGGTTTTTTTTCCATGGTATTTTGTAGATCCGATCAAGGGAACTAAAAGTATGTTCTAATCTAGGGTTAATGTATTGGGGTTTATGGATGCTTTGGCATGTATATATATGTATTTTAACATTAAAAGGAAAATAATGAAAAATGAATCTGGTAGTCTCGGTTTTGGGTTCCAGGGGAAAATCTCTGTGTATATATGTTTTATGTTTTATACTCTCACCATTGTTTATTTTCTATTTTTTAGAATTCGTATGCAGGTAATTGTTATACGGGGTTAAAACCTACATTATTAACTTCTAGAATTAGAATTTGCATTCCTAATGTGCATAAACTCAAGCAATTGATCTATATAAACAACATAAAAAACCTTTTTCAACTCATCCAAACCACCAAAAACTTGTGACAACACTTAGGAAGGAATGTTATCGGCCATGAATGAAAGGAGAGATAGTTGAATATTCATCAAAGTGTCTATAATGTCAAAAAGTTAAGGTGTAACACCAACATCCTGCAGTATTATTGAAACCCTTACCCATTCCTAAATGGAAATAGAAAATTATTTCCTTAGATTTTATTACCAAGTTACCCGAAACTAGAAGACATCATCATTCCATCATGGTTGTAGTTGATAAATTGACAAAAGAAGCCCATTTTATATGAGTTTAACCAACATATATACATGTTCATATAGCTGAAATTTTCGTGAAAGATATCTTTAGACTACATGGGGTACCAAAAACAATCATCTCTAACAAAGATGCAAAATTCACATAAAATTTTTGGAAAGAACTCTTCATAGGATTTAACACACAATTGAATTTCAATACTTATTACCATCCTCAAACAGATGGAAAAACTAAAAAAACCTTCCAGATGCTTGAAGACATGCTTCACATGTATGTAATGGACCAACGCACTAAATGGGAAAACTACTTGCATCTAGTTGAATTTGCATATAATAACAATTATGAAGCATCTCTTAAAATGATTCCCTTTGATGTCCTTTATGGATGAAAATGTTATATTCCATTGAGTTGGAGTCAACCAAAGGAAAATTTCATTTTGGGAGCAGATCCTTTAAAGGATATGGAATAGGTGGTTAGAAAGGTAAGGCACAATGATAGCTCAAGTCAAAAAATAAATTATGTAGACCTAAAAGGATTAAAAAAGAGTATAGCATGGGGGATGTTTTTTATCGAATATATACCAAGGAAGATCACAATGAAATTGGGAACATGTGCTAAATTAGAGCCTAGGTTTTGTGGGCCATTTGAAATACTAGCTTGTAGGACTAGTGGACTAGTATCTAGGATTACCAACCCACTTTAAATAACATAATGTATTCCATGTATCACTGCTAAATAAATGTTTTCATGATCTCACTCATGTTATTGATTGGAATGTAATGTTGCTTGAACTAGAAGACGAGTTCTAGGTCGAACCTTTGCAAATTTTAGATAGCAAAGAAACTTCACTCCAATATTGAGTCATCACGCAAGTTAAATTTCCATGGAATTACTTTAGCCCTGAGGAGGCCACCTGGGAGATGGAAGAGGAGATGCGGGAAGCATTTCCTTCCCTTTTTCAGATGTGATGAAGGTAGAGATGTCAAGGACAATGTTTAATTTAAGGGGATGGAGATGTAATCCCCCTGGTACAAGGATTTTTTTAATATAATTTGTGCTTTGTGTTACTTGTAAATATTGAAGTTGGAGACATTGGTTGTGGGGCAAAGTCTAAATTTGATTAACTTATGTAAATAAATTTTGTAATAATAAAGAAATGTTTTTCTCCATGAAATATTATGGGGAACTATACATGATTATTTTGGGCTTCTTTACTATCTAAAAAATTTGTTAAATTTGTTGAGTCGAAGTGTTGGATAGAAGAGAGGAAATTGACAGTGGTCATAGTTGTAACCTTCGAAAATTATTCCAGATTCTAAGGAGAATAATTGCCACTAAGAGACAACATAATTCGAGAGAGATGTTTCATTGGGTGGAAAGATAAGGATAAGCATAGTTGGAGAGAAATGTATGCTAAGGCAAAAAGAAATATTTTTCCTATTTAAAAAATAATAAAAATAAAAATAAATAAATCTTAGGTAAAGAAAAAGAAGGCAGGCCTTATAAACCAGATGCTATTAAAAATCTATTGGGAAGGAAAGAGATAAATACCACTAATTAAAAAAATTAGGGGGTTTAGAGGATAAAGAAGCCTGGGGCTTCAAATAATTAAATGGTTGTGTTGCTATTATTCAATTTTTGTATGGTTAAGTCTAATTTAAAGATATGTATGATGAATAGAATGTATAAAGGTTAGGAAAAAGAAGCATCTACATACAATATCAGATGTTTAAATCTATTTTGGAATGCATGGATGAACGCATGTATTAAGTAGGGAGTCCTACTATATATAGTGTAATAATTCCATTGTAGTTATTGGTTATTGGAATTTTAGCCATGAACCAGTGTGTATTTAATTTATGAATGCATGAAGTTACTAAAACCAAACTAAGTATGAGTGTTAATGAGTTCTAACATATGTTGCAGCATCAAGAGTATTCAAGAAACATAAAGACATTTAATATAATAAGACAATTAATTAGCTAAGCATGACTAAATGTTTATACATATCTAAAACTTAAGAAAATAATATGTAAGTACTAATAATTATTGCTATTGTTAGGAACTGTGAAATATCTCTATAATGCTATATGATTTCATAAGATAGGAACTTAAGACCGAAACATGTTAATAAAATCTGGATTGGAAAAGTAGAGTATTGTAGATGATATATATATTTTTTATAAACTATATCGATTTTAAAGGTTTGTATGAAGAGCCTTATCACAATACCCAAGTACACGGGATATCCATTGGTTATGAAATGATAGAACTATTTCAGAGTTAAATATGGAAATAAAATACAACTGTAATCACCCTAAGAAATTTCATGGAAAAAGACCTTGAACCATAATTTGATTAGGTGTTGCAGGAGAACTTATGATTACAAAGACAAGGATTCTATGGAAATATGAAGCAATTTATTTTAAAAACCAAGAAATGTGGAATTAAACAAATGAAAGCATACTTCCTAGAAATAGCATATCTATAACCTATACAAAAGGTAACCTATACAAAATAAAATTACAGAATACATATATAGAGAAAAGATCCATAGTATCAATTTTCTTCAAACGATGTAATTAATAGAACTAATGGGTTAGAAACCCTCGGAAAATACAATATGTGTTATGAAACCAGCTCACAAAAAGATAGAAAAGAGAGATCCACGCCTTAGAATTCAGCCTCTTCGAGGGGGCAACCTCCTTTACATTACATAAATGAGCAATTCTTGGATGATTCACAATATAACCCAGCCGACCTAATAATAATAATATAAAGCCACAAAAATAACAATAGAGGGATTCTATGGGGCACAGTAAAAACAATATGGGGATAATAGGGGCACAAAATATTAATAAGGGATGCAACTACAATAGTAATGGGGTAATTACTAGTATTATAGGGACCCAAGATGCCCCTCTCCTTCAAAAAAAGTGTTGTCCTCAACACTTGAGTAGTTCTGGATGCTTCTGCATAAAATTCTCATCCTCCCATGTGGAATATTCAGCGAATAAGTTCTTCCACTTGATAAGATACTCTAAAATTGATCGATTTTGTAGCTGTCGAGTTCTTCTTTCTGTGACTACTTCCGGTTTCATGTTTAAAGAAGGTTATAGGCGACAAGCTCCCAATTCAAACAATATTGCCAGAACTTGATGAGGAAGGAAAAAGGGTGCAATCGAGAAGCTGCAAGAAGCTCCAATTTGTATGCCATAGTACTAATATTTTGAAACACCTTGTATGGACCATAATACTTTGGTGATAATTTATTATCCTTCTTAGCTTGCTTGAGGGACATTTGCTTATATGGTTGTAGCCGTAGGAATACCCAATCACCTACGTCAAAACTTCTTTCGTTGCGATGCTGATCTGCCTGTTTTTTCATTCTATTCTGTGCCAACACGAGGTTATCCTTTAAGAGTTGGAGGACTTGTTGTTGATGTTCGATGTGATGTTCCACTACTTGAACCTTAGAATTTTCTATTAAATATGATGTGATGGATGGTGGCTGATATCCATAAAGTTCCATAAATGGGGTCATTTTTGTTGTTGTATGGAAGGAAGTGTTATACCACCATTCAGCCAGAGGCAACCATTTGACCCATTGTGTCTATTTATCCGATACAAAGCAACGAAGATATCCTTCCAAACATTTGTTTACTATCTCAGTTTGCCCATCAGATTGAGGATGATAAGATGAGCTATGAGCTAACTGAGTACCAAGACAAGAAAATAATTCTATCCAAAAATTTCCAGTGAGAATGGGATCTCTGCCACTTACAATAATCTTTGGGTTTCCATGTAGCTTTTGAATTGTTTCCATAAATGCAGTAGAAACCGTACTGGCTTTAAATGGATGTGATGATGCACAAAAGTGTGCATACTTGGTAAGTCTGTCAACTACCACCATGATGACACTCTTTCCCTCAGACTTGCGTAAACCTGTGATAAAATCCATTGAAACCTCCTCCCAACGTTGGCTTGGAATGGATAAAGGTTGTAATAGACCCGGTGTCTTAATTGTTTCAACATTATTTTGTTGGCAAACCAAACATTCCGCCACAAATTTTTCAATATCCGATTTAAGGCCATCCCAAAAAAATTCCTTCTTAACCCTGTGGTAAGTTTTTAAAAATCCTGAGTGCCCTCCTAAGGGAGAAGTGTGCAATTCCATAAGAATATTTTGTTTTAGTTGGGAATTCTTACAAAGGTATAAGCAATCTTTGTACCATAAAGAATAATTTTGCCAGCTAAATGTATCAGGCATACTGGAATCTTGTTGTAACTTTCGAATAAGTGCACATACTTCTTCGTCATTCTTCCATTCCTCCCTTGCTTCGTTTATCCAATTTGGTTGGATAATAGAAATGGCACACAACAATGCTTCCACATCCTCAACCTTTCTTGAGAGTGCATCTACCACCACATTTTGCTTCCCTTTTTTATAGATGATTTCAAAGTCATAACCCAGCATCTTTGTGACCCACTTTTGTTGCTCTTCAGAGGATAATCTTTGTTCTAAAAAGTATTTAAGGCTATCATGATCTATTTTTACCTTGAAGTGTCTTCCCATTAGGTAGGGTCGCCATTTCTTAAGTGCATGGAGTATTGCCAACATTTCCTTCTCATAAATAGCTTTGTGTAAAAACTTTCCCTTGATTGGACGACTTTCAAAAGCAATGGGTCTTTCATCTTAAATTAGAACAACACCAATTCCATTTCCTGAAGCATCGCATTCCACAATAAAGGTTTTTGTGAAATCCGGTGTAACTAAGATCGGTGCTTGGCACATTGCCTCTTTAAGATGTTCGAAGGCCTTTGTTGCTTCTGGAGTCCATGAAAATGCATCTTTCTTCAATAATGTTGTTAAAGGTGCTGCTATTCTCCCATAATTCTTAACAAACTTGCGATAATACCCTGTCAACCCGAGAAATCCTCACAAACGCTTTATGGATGTGGGGATTTTCCATTCCTTAATGGCTTTAATTTTGCTAGGGTCTACCTTAACTCCTTCATGAGATACAATATGACCCAGATATTCCACCTCTTGTACTCCAAAGAAACATTTGGATCTTTTTGCATATAATTGTTTCTCCTCCAATATTTGTAGCACCCTGTCAACATGTTCAACATGATCCTTCCAAGACTTGCTGTAGATTAGTATATCATCAAAAAATACTAACACAAATTTTCTAAGGAATGGTTTGAAAATTGAATTCATCAAACCTTGAAATGTTGAAGGTGCATTGGTAAGGCCAAAAGGCATGACCAAAAATTCATAATGACCCTCATGAGTTCTAAATGTTGTTTTCGGAATGTCTTCAGTCTTCATTCTGATTTGATGATATCCTGAACGAAGATCCAACTTGGTGAAGTAAATTGATCCATGCAATTCATCCAGTAATTCATCAATGACGGGAATGGGAAACTTATCTTTAATAGTGAGCTTGTTGAGCTCCCTATAATCTGGACACATGCGCCATGATCCATCCTTCTTGTGCACTAATACTACTGGAGTAGAGAAAGAACTTTGACTCAGTTGAATTATACCAGCCTCTAGCATTTCTGCAACCATACGTTCAATTTCACTCTTTTGGGCATAGGGATATCTGTACGGCCTGATGTTTGGAGGAACACTTCCTGGAATCAAATGAATATCATGATCATGATCACGAATAGGTGGGAGACCTTTGGGAGTCTCAAATACTTTGGAATGATTGTCCAAGGCTTTTTGGAGATCTGGAGAAATAGATGATTGCAATGTGGAAACATCTAGCAAACATAATTGTGCAATTACACCCCTTTGTTCCTTTTTTAGAAGCTTTGTCATACCATTAGAGCTAATTATCTTTCCCGGTTTCCCTGCAATACCCCTTAATTCAAATTCCTTTCCTTCCACGGAAAATTTCATGAAAAGTTCTTGAAAATTGAAAGCTATTGTACCCAAGGATTGTAGCCATTGTACTCCAAGTACAACATTAGCACCTCCCATTGGAATGGAAAGAATTGGGCTAGTCAATACATATTCTCCCATCGATAGCTTGATATTCTGGCACTTTCTAGAGAAATTTATTGTTCCTCCATTTGCAACCATCACTTGACACTCTGGTGCTGGGTATAAGAATCAATTCAATTTATTGTTCCTCCTTCTATCTTGATGGTTTGAGGAGTGGTAATTCCCGCCAATGCATTACAAGATATGTTCGGATTCATTTCTTCTTTATCTAGGCTTTTTTATTGGATTATATCCTCTTCTTTTGACCTTTCTTGCTCCTTTTCTTCTTCCTCTTCACAATCTATGTAGAATAATTTCTTCTCAGCACACTTATGACCTTTAGTGTATTTGCTATCACAGCTGTAACAAAGCCCTTTTGCTCTTTTTTCTTCCAATTGTTGTGGTGTCAACCTTATAGGTTGTGGAAGACTAGGAGCAACCACACTTCCATCTTTATAGTTGTGAGTGGTATGCTTCCTGGTTGCCATAATTTTGCTTTCCATTTTTTTTGCTAACCTGAATGCCTTCTCTAATGAATCAGGTTCCTAAAGGCGAACATCATGTTGGATATTATCCTTTAAAGTCCCTATGAACACATCAATCCTATGCTCCTCTGGAATATCTTTTACCCTTATGTTCAATTTTTGGAACTCCTCAATGTGCTCCATTATTGAACCCTTTTGTTTGAGACTTATCAATTGGCTAAAAAAAGTGTTGCTTTTTGTATCCTCATAATGTG
The DNA here is from genome assembly GCA_031772625.1 of Pinus tabuliformis. NCBI lineage: Eukaryota > Viridiplantae > Streptophyta > Pinopsida > Pinales > Pinaceae > Pinus > Pinus tabuliformis. The sequence goes on from CM062818.1 coordinate 814,626,832, forward strand.
CTATCAATTCTTCCGTAAAAATTGCCCAAGTGATAATTTGTTTATGAGATCAAAGCCATTGATACCATACAAACTGATTTGGTTCCAAATATAAAGTTGCAATACGTACCTTTTGTGCGTTTTGCACATTATTGAGATCGAAAAATTACTCCATTTGTAATATCCATGTTGCGGGATCCTTGCCATAAAACTTCCTCATATCGATTTTTGGAATATGGTGGGTTTTCGATCCCACATTAGAGTCTAATAAATCATGATTAACATTTCTTTTGTTCACATCATGAGTTTCCTCTAATACCTTTTCACCATTGGTAAGTATTTCTTGTAGAAAATTTGTCAAATCTGTCTTCAAATCTTCCATGCCTGTCTTCAAATTTGTGTTCAAATCTATCTTCAAGCTGTCCATCTTAGCTTCCATGCCATTCATCTTAGCTTCCACGTCATTTATCTTAGCTTCTGTTAGCTTTTGTGACAGTGACATTTGTTGCACTTGTTCTTGTAATTTTGATATATCATGTAGCATTTCTTCCTCTTCTTCACGAGTCATGCTAGAGCTTTCGGGTTGCAAACAAGGTGTTTTCATTTTCTTTCCTCGGGGCATCAATTACCGATAATAATGCTCTACTATGCCCTTTGAATTCCTTCAAAATAAATTTTCAAACCAAGCTTAAGTAAAAATTTAAGAAAATCTACACACCTTTTTTCACTTTGTAGGAGCTCGATATTGCCTCTGATGTATCTCTGTACTTTTCGATCATCTAGTCCTAAATTTGCGACCTATAGTAGCACTCTGTGTCCTCTTTCTAATGCCACAAGTCTGACCCAAATTGGATTCTCCAAGGAAGAGTTATGTGAAATCTCCCACAGTGACTTGATTATAGACTAATTCAGTAGAGCGAACTTGTACGACGTGCCACAAGTCACTGTTTCAACCTTTGGATGTGAAAAATGCATACAAGAAACTACAGTCTGTCCTATTTATGTACCTTCTTATGAAATTTCAATCTGATCCCCAGAGAGAAAGTTATGACGATTTTCCCCAGGTCACCTGTTTGGAATGTAATTCAGGAGTCTGCAAAAATACCAACTTCCTTAGATCATATCTCCGCAAATATAGCGCGAAAAGCTATGAAATTTGGACCCAAGGTTCAGTGAGATTTCTTCTCAAATGGGTTTTTTTTGCAACTTCTGAAACGTTGCAGAAAAAAAGTTATAGAGAAAATTCCACGATGACCTGTTTGGAGCAGCAAAACCCTAGAATCCAAAGCTCTGATACCAAATGTTATGAAACCAGCTCACAAAAAGATAGAAAAGAGAGATCCACGCCTTAGAATTTAGCCTCTTCGAGGGGGAAACCTCCTTTACATTACATAAATGAGTAATTCTTGGATGATTCAAATGACAAAACCTCCTTTCTATATATAGGAGTCTGAGGAGTCACAATATAACCCAGCTGACCTAACAATAATAATATAAAGCCACAAAAATAACAATATAGGGATTCTATGGGGCATAGTAATAACAATATGGGGATAATAGGGGCACAACAATATTAATAAGGGATGCAACTACAATAGTAATGGGGTAATTACTAGTATTATAGTGACCCAACAATATGTTCTGAATATTCAAATACTTACAATTGAGTAGCTTAAGGCATACTCAGCAATTAAATTGAAGAAACAATTTGAGTCAACCTCAAAAATTATGAATATTTAACTTAATATGCCTCATAATTAGGAATGAGAAATTCTAATATATAACATAAACATACTAAAAAAACTAGGTCTCGTTCAATTTAGCAATGTCCTCCTTAACATATTTCAGCCTGTGCTAGATAACATGACATTAGGGGAAAAATGTTATGACCTGGTGGATGAAATTGTATGTTGTTGAGGATATTCTGAAAGATTGCTTAAAGAGTAAATATATCAAAGAAAAAAATTCTGAAATATTTCATTAGTAATCTCCTTGTGAGAATATAAGGTATAAGAATACAAATTTGAACCGAAAATAAATAAATAAATATATAAATAAAATAAAATAAAAATAAAAATAAATAGATGAATAAATAATTAAAATTGACTAAGGAATTACCTTGAGGTTTTTACTTATTTGCATAGCTTGTTAAAAAGGGGAAAATGCAGAAGCTAGAGAATTAAAGTGAAGAAAGGAATATTGGACATAAATCCTTTCAACTAAGTTAATTATAGAATTATGAAAAGTAAAAAACTCATACTCTAGTGAACATGGTATAGCAATGACTAGCACAATACTTGGGAATAACATCTTCGCCATGGACCAAATCTAAAACAACCAAGAATTTTATCAAAGGGTCACCCTCATCTAAGAGCCTAAAGTTAAATCGAAGAAACTTAAAAGAAAATTTGATGATAACATCTTGAAAGAGAGAACTCAAACTTTCTAGGAAAGAATAAGGGATAAAGTTTAGGGTTATCTGAATGAAACATGAGTCATTCATTATCTCCGTAAAGGCCCTGACCAAAGAGGTCGAACCTGAAAACCTAGTAGGTTAAAAAGGAAATTAAGTATGAAAAAAACCTTGAAAGGCATAGAGCGAAAGGATAAATTAAAAACCTTGAATACTTAAGGGTCAATATGGTTATGAATGATTCCCAACCATATGAAATCCTAAACATAGTGTAATTACCTAAGAAGGTTGTTTGAGTTCACAGTTAGGGTTCCTTCTTAGCGCACGAGGGTTTCATTTTCCATTTGATAAAGGTGTTATAAATTAAATAATAGAGAAATTGAACACAAAAATATTGTGGAAACATAAACATAGAAAATCAAAAAACAAGAGAGACACAGATATATGTGGTTCACCCAATCTGGGCTACGTCCACAAGGAAATAGGTAGTCCTTCTTTTTTTATTATCCAACAAACTCAATGGATACAACCTACAACACATTTGGTATAACTTCCTCTTCACTCTCACACAATCTCCTCTATTTTTCTCTCACAAGAATAATATGCAGTTGCAATACAATTCCCTTATATAGACTGAGGGTTGATTTCTAGGGAAAATAAACTAAATTAACATATCTTATACCATTATATATTCTGCCTAATGAACGGCCCATATTGGCTACAAAACAACAATATTTTGCAAGGCAATTTTTCTCAAAAAAATTCTTTCTGGGTGCTACCCCCGAACCCCCACGAGGGTGGGGGGCATTGGGACAACAACAACAGTGGGGAAGAAATCCCCCTAACACCCTGCCATCATGGAATGTGATCCAAACATGGTTGAAACAACACCGATAAATCAAGAAAATAATCAAGCTCCACACCCAGCATTGATTATAGCACCTCCACTACTACTTCACTTGTTGGACAATGGTTCCACTTGGGCTTGGTGGTTTCTTGTTTTTACCATCATACTTGAATACCAATTGAAACTAAACGGAAACTCAATTTCTCTCTGGTTACAACATTTTTTAACATTTTGAAGGATTCTAGATAGTGTGTGCCTTTTCGAGCTTCAATTGTCCATCATCCAAAATTGGTTGTATGAAATGGTACTTGAGTTGTACATGTTTAATCTTAGAATTAAATGTTGAGTTATTTGCAAGATGAATGACACTTTGGTTGCCACTGTATAATTTTTGAATCTCTTGGTTAATTCCCAATTCATCCATAAACCTTTACAACCAAATCATTTCTTTACTAGCCTCTGTGCCATCAAAATACTTCGCTTTCATTGTTGAAAGTGAAACAATGCTTTGCATTTTAGAAATCCAATTTAATGTTGTTCCACCTATAGTGAACACATACCTTGTGGTGCTCCTCCTATTATCTTTGTCACCTACCATATTTGAATTGACATATCCCTATAGAATAGTGTTTGAACCTCCAAAACATTACGCTTGATTAGTAGATCTCTCAAATACCTGAGGATCCACTTTACTTCCATCCAGTTCTATTTTTCTCGATTCTTCATATACATACTCACAACCCCCATTGCATGTGCAATAGTAGGCCTTGTGCACACCATTGCATACATTAAGCTTCCAACTGTTGATGGAACTTTAGAGATATTTAATCTATCTCTTCCTAATTCATGGGACACATCTCCTTACTTAGTTTAAAATGGCTAGCCAAAGTGTACTAACTGGTTTTTCATTCCACATATTAAATCTTTCCAACACCTTTTCTATGTACTCACCGTGATACAATGTTAATTTTCAATTTTTCCTATCTTTTGTTATTATCATACCAAGGATTTTCTTTGCAACACCCAAATCCTTCATTGCAAATGAATTAGCCAATTTTATTTTGAGCACACTTATTTCCTACATGTTAGGCCCTGCAAAGTATTTCATCTACATACAATAGAAATATAATATAGTTGCCATCATTTTGTTTCTTAATATAAACATAGTGGTTAGAATGACATCTAGTATAACCTTGCTCAGACATAAACCTATCAAATTTTACATACCACTACCTTGGAGTTTGTTTTAAGCCATATAGATTTTTCTTCAACTTGCACACTAATTTCTCCTCCCCTTTGACCTCATACCCTTGTGGTTCTTGCATATAGATCTCTTCCTCCATATCCCCATTGAGAAAGGTTGTCCTTACATCTAACTTTTCAACATGAAAATATTTTGCTACCACTAGACTTAAAATAGTTCTGATTGAAGTCATTTTAACATCAAGAGAATTTTTTTATCAAAGTCAATACCTTTCTTTTATGTAAACACCTTCACAACAATTCTATTTGTATACCTCTTTTCTCCACAATATTCTTCCTTCAACTTGTAAACCCATTTATTTTTCAATGTTGTTTTACTTCCAGGAAACTTGACTAAGCCCTAAGTCTATTTATCTACCAAGGATTCCATCTATTATTTCATGGCTTACTCCCACTTCTTTATGGTTTCTACCTGCATTTCTTCTTCATATCCTTCTGATTCACCAAAATCAGTCAACAATACATAATATAATGAAGGAGAGTATCATTCAAAGGGTCTACTTAACCTCGTAGATCTTCTAAAAACACTTGTTGTAGTTTCATATTTTTGTTGTTGTTACTATTGTTTCTTCCATTGTTGTTATTGTTCTTGTCATTGATCATTATGATTTTCTGGTACCTTTAACTTTTCTTTTCCTGTGATGTCATCAAAAATGCATATTCTATGTTTTCCTTTTCCTTTTTCTTTTCCTGCAACTGATATTTGTATAAGACCATTTCATTGAAAAGGAAAAAGAAACATCAAAAGAAAAAGATATACAATAGGATACAACCCCAGGGGTTGAAAAAAAAGAAATAAATCTGAACATATCTTGTAATGCATTAGCGGGAATTACCATTCCTCAAACTCTTAAGATAGAAGGATATACCAAGAAGAAAAAGGAAATAGTTTTGATTGATTCGGGTAATACCCATAATTTTATTCATTGTAATATAGCCAAGGATTTGAATTGCATTATTGTTAGCAAGAGAAAAATCCTTGAGGTGATGGTTGACAACTTTAACAGAGTGAAAGCAAACTATCAACAAGAAGCAGTCATTGAAGAAAGCATACTATGAAAACTAGTAAACTGGGTTTAGAAGAATACCCGAAGGTCCTACGTCTGATGCAGATCCCGTAGGGTCCAAAACCTATGCTTCCTCTAATACGTTCAGAACTACAGCACAAACTAGAGGAGCATATACATAGAAAATATTTCAAATAATGTGCATATTAGACATGCTAGATCATCAACTATAGATATATAAATCTAATATGTTATATGTGAATTATAGAAACATGAGATCAAAACATTTCAGGAACAAGATAGAGCTTCTTTTATTGACAGAAGCAAATAGGAGTGGAATAATACAACCTAATCCATCCACAGCACCAACGAACCTTTCTACGGATCTATCCAACCCAAACCTCAAAGATCACTTCAATATGTGCAAAAGGATGTCATATAATGGAAGATGAACATATTTGCAAGGAAACAATGGTTTCCTATGATTGAAAGTGTAGGAGGCACCAGGGAAATAAAAATTGATATGGGGAAAAAGGGCTATAATGTCGATATCCTATATCCTTCTATCAATTAGTCCTTCCCATGAGGTGTATAAATACCACCAAAAATCAGTTGATTCAGTTAGACCACGGGCTCATGTAGGTGGGCTTTCAGTGAAACCCATAAACCCCACCCGAGAAATAGGAAAAAAAAAATATTTCATATTTTAAATTATGTACGTGGGTTCATTATTATGGTACCCATGTGTACACGCGATTTTATAAGGGCAGATTCGCGTATGGAATTTAAAAAAAAAAATTGTTTTTTAATATATGATCAAGCCTGAATGGGAAAGGGTTTCCCAAGGCCATATAAAAGCATCATGACTATAGGAGTGTTGAATAATACTTTAACAGATTCCCCCTAATATATGAGGTCAGAAGGGGTACATGATGGCTGAAATGTATTAAGTGCATAGAGAGATCATTTGAGAACCTAAGAGGAGATCACTAGATTTCAGTCAGCTGAATACCTGTGTAAGGAATTAGAAATAAGGATCATGTCTGAGGCGGGTTGTTGGCTTAGTGGGGCCTGACCCAGGTTCGGAAGTGATTTAGCCAAGCAAATCCCAGTACTACTGGCCCTTTCGACAACAATCCGCGGAGCGCGAGCTGAGGTCTCACCCGAAGTAGTATGGGAGGGTGCTAGAACCAGGTTTCTGCACCCTGGGGATGTCTGATATGAAGTGATTGATACGTGGTCCAACATTCGCACTTACTACGCTACACGCACCTGTGGGTACCCCACGCCCTATGATATTTTCTTCTCGCAGTTCTAACCACAGCACGACCCATGTTATTTACCCAAGTCTTCCTTAATTAGTTTCTATTAGCTGATTACTTAGATTAAGTTCACATATAAGCAATCATATGAGTATTCATCTAGAGTGTGCAATAAATAGACAGATTAAAAGCAATGAATAACATCAACATAAAGATTCCAAAACAGATGCACAGAATAAACTTCTCTTTATTATCTTTCAATCCCAAGTACAGACCTGACTCCACCCTGCGCACACAGCTGCAGGGGTCTGCGCACTTAGCTACGAACTCTACTAGGCCTCTACGCACTCAATTGTAGAGCCTCTTCCTACTACTACGACCTAGTACACTTCAGTTTCCACTCTAGGCTCTAACCATGCCTTTGTTATTTTATCTATTCTCTACTAGGCTTCCAACTATCTGTACACTTATAGCCTTGCTATATTTATACAATCCCATGGTCCACGGACCATGGGTAGGCCGACACAACTTTACATTCAATTACAATATTTTAGGGCCGATAGCCCTATGACTCGATTGTACACTTCGCGCTCCGTGCCCGTACTTCACGGAGTTCTACACCACAATTGACCAAAACTTGGGCTTTGAGCCCCAAAATTTGTTGTGGGGGGTCCCATGCCCAATAGGCCCCCAACACAGTCATCATGACTCATCCTAAGTCACTCTACTAGTGTGGTGATCTTGGCACGAAACCCCTCCAACTGTGCCTGTGTTGCGCAACCCTTGTGACATGTCAATCCTGCGCACAACCCCCTTATCGCGCGGCTTCCTCATGAACTCTTTTATAGTCCCCCTCTCTCTTTTAACTACTTAGAGCATTGAGACTATGCTCCCTACGGATAGTCAAGTGGTTGCACCACCTATGCAAGGCTTTAATTCACCTTCCAACCTGGTCCGTGGGCACTCCTCAATTATCCTCCCGACAATCAGTGCCGCACGTTCTTCCTGATGCGGTGCGCTCCACTTGTTACTTTGTCTGGCAAGGTGTGGCCATAGCCATGGTAGCAGAGTCACAAATTCTCAGTGACAATCTTCTGATGCAGTAGTATGGCTTCCCATATCCTATCTTGTCCTCTTTAGTTTATCAACGTGACATTTTTGTGCAAGTTTGTGTTCTAGTATTTTGATCTCCGCAACCATTAGCATGCTTTTCTTCCTTATTCGTACCCGATCCTCTTCAAGTTCGCGAAGCTTAAGGTTCCCTCGCCAAATGGCTTCCTGAATCTGCATATGTTCGCCCTCACGTAGCTGCATAATTCCTTCGTTCTGGTCCTTGTGTACTATCCCAACTGTGGGAGTTATTGCGTGAGGATTCCTTTTCTCCAAAATTATGGTCTTGACCCTGCTCCTCAGCTTCGAAATCATCTCCATGCTCAGGTTTTTGCACATGGCCCTATAGGCCCATTGGACCATTGGTACGCACAAGTCCCAATCAGTTCGTCTCACCTGGTGAACTCTGTTTAGGATTTTGCATACCTTCTTGAATGCTTCTACGTGGAACGTTTGTGGTGCACGTTGCCTCTCCTGCTGTTGTGTCCTGTTCTGATTTTCGATCCTGAATTTGGGGTTTTCTTGTGTGGACTGCATAGCACATGTCTTTACCCATCGGGACAGGTGGGCGCGCAAGTTGCTCCATCCTTGTTGCCCGACTCTTGTTCGAAGCTTGGGGCTCCAAAACCATAGGCGCATCATCCTTCTACATCCACGCCAGTCCTCAAATTTTCCTTGATGTGTACCCCACCATCATGCAGGTGTTGCGCATAGTGCCCATTTCAACGCATCAAACCAATGTTGTTCAGGGACCATGCTTTCAAATTTTCTCAATAATTCGTCCACCGCTGTCAACCCATCATATTTCAGCAGCTCTCTTGCTTCCATTATCACGCAGTGCAATGATCTAACCATCATGTTGCAATTCAATGTTGTCACTTCGTGCAACCGATTCTGCTAGCGCTCTACTTCTTCGTTTGAATCCGAAGTGCAAGAGCTTTCACGCTCCCATGACATCCTCCCATCTGCAGTCGAATTCACCCAATCCTAGTCTCGCGCAGTTATCTTGTAAATACAATCAAGATCATCATTGCTTTCATCATCGTGCACTGGTTTAGTGTAGCACGCTCCTTCAACTAGGTCCAGTGGGACTACTACATGCAGCGACTTTTTCTCGAAGATAATTTTGCACTTCTTCAGATTGATGACTCGGTTCATATCGGTGGCCCAGTCTATCCCTAATAGCGCGGGATAGGGATTGCTATCATTGACAATCTCTATTACCTCAAAATCCCCTTGCGCGCTTGCGCCTTCAATATCAACTGTTACCCCTTGAAACCTCCCCATGGGAAAAATATTATGTTGGTTCACCATTCATAATTGAATAGGAGACCATTGTAACACGGGCCTACCCATGCATTCCCATGTTTTCTTCAGTAATACATTCACGTCCGAACCCAGATCTAGGATTACCTGATCCATTTTATATTCCCCAATTTGTGCAGTCAACCTCATTTCCCTTCCAGTGCGCAATGCATGCTTCCCCAATTTCTGAATGATGCATGGTTCCCCTAACCCCGCGCACCTAGTGATCAGTTCCTGTAGTCCCTTAACCGCCTTGCTTTCGCGCAGCAGTTTCATGCATGTCTCCAAAAAGGTAACGAGCATTGAAGGATCCATTCTTGGCTCTAGTTGATCCTTACTACCTGAAGTGGAGGCCTCCGCGAAGCTCTTCTTAGCTTCCATGAATGTCTCCTTTGCACGTTCTAAGTCAAACTTGGGTTCCTTTGCAAGATCCTTTTGAACCCATGTACTTTCCTCTGGCTGCTTCCTCGTATCTTCTCCCATGGCTGTGTCACTCCTGAGCATCATGTTTACATTTGGGTCATCTTCATGTGGCTCATACCTCATTATTTGTATATTCTGAGTCAAGGGACGCTGGAATACCCCTTTTTCACGCATCTTTGTGATCAACATAGGACATTCTATTGTTTCATGATCAAACTGCGAACAATACGAACAAGATATCCTCGTCAGGTTGGTACAATCATGGGCATAGTGCCCTAGTCCTCCGCAATTGTAACAAATTAACTCTTTGTGACCCCTTCTTGGTCCCATTCCACCTCGTCCCTGACCTTGCCCCTAGAATCTAGTGCGCACCATCCCCGCATCTGGGTCGAGGGCTCGCATTTCGGTCTACATCCTATAGGATGGGGTCTGATCCATCATTAGCTCGTAAATATGGAAAGTGCACTCATCATGTCCTACCGACCTGCAGAAATTACAAAACAATTGCTAGGGTGTCTGTGTATACTTCTGCAGCAAATGAAAATTACCCATCATGTGCTTTCCTCCTATCTAACAAATCGCGCACCATAAAGCGAGTGACACACTCGGCCCTACCTACGCCTCTAGTCTCAGCAGCATTGGCCCTCCCCCTGCGAAGTAGTTCGTGAACATTGGGCAGTGATCCTTATCATGGCCCTAGCCTTTGAATTTTATGCACCATACCTCCTCGTGCACCTCTGGCCGCAGTGCCCTATCTTGCTTCAAGCTTTGCATTTCCAAACACAAATTCTATAGTTGCACGTGGATTTGTTGAACTCCTAACCCAAGGTCCTGTATCAGGGTCTCATGTAATCTCATTGCCGTCTCCAACGCTTCGTCCTGGGTAGAAAGTTTTTGTTGTGACAACGCCATTCTCAAGTGCAGTGTCAAAGATGCTACAAACCATACGCGATGTTGTCCATCTTTCAACGTCATATTGGCTTCGTGGATCATACTTTTCAACCATTGATCCAAATCCCAGGGAGTCTCACCTGCGAGCATCATGATCTATTTAAACTCGATGATATATTTTGCTTCTAACTTTGGTCTGCTAAATTCCCTGTTTAGTGCGTTCTGGATCTCTACTATCCCTGCACTTGGGTGGTCGTTAGAATGCTTGATATACCATGTTAATGCGTGATCTTGCAGCACACTCACCAATGTAGCCTTCTTAATATTGTTGTCTATGACACCTTGTGCTTCCCATACCGCTCTTACCACAAACCAGAATTCGTCCAGATCCTCATTCCTTACTCCTTTGAATACTGGTAGTTTGATCTCACTCGCCATACTGAACTGTGGAGGTGGTGGGGGTGGAGTGGGTGGAGATGGAGGTGAAGGAGGTGAAGTGGGTGGCGGTGTGAGTGGAGGTGGTAACTGCGGAATATGCTGCCTTATCAAACTAACCACGCTTCTCAGAGAAACCTTCGCGAGCTCGTCCTTACTCTCTCGCGAGGGTGAAATTAAGGGACTATTTTCTAATTCTTCGTTACTTCCACTTATGTAGCTCTTTCCACTCTATGTAGTCCCAAACATTAATTTGTTTGCATAAACTGCTTTTCACATAACAGCATCTTAATCCAGGTATTCAAAGATTTAATATACTTACCTCGCAGTCCCTTAAGAAAACATCGCTCTGCCTCACTGTAACTGACAGTCGTGTCCACCGTGAACTCAGTGATAAATCCTCCTATTACCTGGTTGAGCCAATGGTCCATAGCTTGTGCGATATTATCTTATGATGCTTCTAGCTTGTTCACTAATTATGGAGTCCACACTACCAGTTGGTCGAGCCTACACCTTCCCTGGCTATCGGCTAACCTCGCGATACACTCATACAGTTCGAAAGGAAATGATGCAAAAAAAATCTCATGGATTTCCGTATACATGTAGCGATCCAACCATTTTTCCTCAGATACTTGTGGAGTTCTATTTTCCTGTGTCGTGAACTCGTGAATCTTCTTGTCCAACCGCTCTTCAATTTCCTTCTTTGTTGGGTTCCAGTGGCACGACATCAGACATCCCTTATGCAGATCCCGGTCTCGGCAATGGAACCATTTGTTGGCTTAGTGGATCCTGACCCAGGTTCAGAAGTGATTTAGCCAAGCAAATCCCAGTACTACTAGCCCTTTCGGCAATAGTCTGTGGAGCATGGACTAAGGTCTCACCTGAAGTAGTATGGGAGGATGCTAGAATCAGGTTTCTACACCCTGGGGATGTCTGATATGAGGTGATTGATATGCGGTCCAACCTTCACACTTACTATGCTACGCGCACCTATGGGTACCCCGCGCCCTGTGATATTGTCTTCGCACTGTTCTAACCACAGCGCGACTCGTGTTATTTACCCAAGTCTTCATTCATTATTCTTTGTTAGATGATTACTTAGATTAAGTTCACATATAAGCATTAATATGAGTATTCATCAAGAGCGTGCAGTAAATAGACAGAGTAAAAGCAATGAATAACATCAACATAAAGATTCCAAAACTGATGTGCAAAATAAAATTCTCTTTATTATCTTTCAATCCCAAGTACAAACCCAACTTTGCCCTGCGCACTCAGCTGCGGACTCTACTAGGCCTTTGCGCACTCAGCTGCAGAGCCTCTTCCTACTACCACGACCCAGTACACTTGATATTCCACTCTAGGCTCTAACCATGCCTTCGCAATTCTATCTATTCTCTACTAGGCTTCCAACTATCTTTACACTTAGAGCCTTGCTCTATTTATACAATCCCATGGTCCACACACCATGGGTAGGCCAACACAACTTTACATTCAATTACAATATTTTAGGGCAGACAGCCCTATGACTCGATTATACACTTCGCACTACGCGCCTATACTTCACAGAGTTCTACACCACAATTGACCAAAACTTGGGCTTTGAGCCCCAAAACTTGTTGTGGGGGATCCCATGCCCAACATGGGCATACCCATGCTCAGAGACAATCAAGCATGTTAGCTGATCAAGTACAAAGTGGATCCATAAGTGTACAAATAAAATTGAAGAACACATAGTGGATCATCCTATCATAGCCACAAAGGAGAATAGTGGAGCTATGTCTCAATACCACATGTATAAGAACTGATCAATGATGCTTGGAGAATTCATGATCACTTATACTGCATAACTAATCCCCAAAATAGTACCATTTCATATAGGTGGAATAGTGGTACTGCATAAAACTCGGGTGTCAGCATATAGAATGTTGCTGAGATGAAATGAAACATATAAGGGTGTTTGGTTGCACTGATAAAAAATCTGAAAGGACTGACAAGTGAACCAAGATGTTGACACAACCCGAGGCCTTCACCGACCTCAGATGGTACATTTCTACACTATGGGAATAAATAAGTTGAAGTCAACCATGTGAGAAATCGTTTGATTACTGGTCATTGATGTATATCGTTCACAAACTCGAGAAAAATCACTAATAATGATGATGAGAGTCAAGGTGCCCCAGTACAATCTAACAAGTGTGAATAAATATGTTGAAGTCAAACACTTGAGAGAATCTATGAATCAAGATACATTGATGTATTCTCACTGTCGATAGTGAATAATTCTGCCACTAATGATTGCAAACCCTAAGGTACTAGAAAAAGGACTCTATATCTTATTCCCAGAGAAATGAGTTGGAGTCTATAGGAAAGATCTACTGGAAGGAAGAAATTAAGGCATCCCATTTCCATCGAACACAAGATGTGGATGGCGCAAGATAGAAACCCTATGAACCAACCAATAATGAAAGTTGACACGGAGGTGAGGAATCCGCCAATAGGGTCAAATGGAAACGAAGGTATTGTATGAATCCCAATGTCTGATAATGTAAGATGACGTCGAACACAAGGGAAACCACTCACTCAAAGACCTATGATATTGATCGATGATGAGCACAAGGTCACCTATCAATGATGTAAATAGGGCCAAGTTGTGGCTCTAGGCTTAATCTCAGAGAAATTTTTCAGATTCGATAAGAGCACACCCGCCAGCAAGAAGTCAATAGGGACCTTCTTAACTAACACGAGCGAAGGACCAAATAATTAATGTGATACTAAAGATAACTCTAACAGACTGAATATGAATAACTAAAAATGAGTCAAGAGACATTGCATAATGGCCAACACGGGTTGGATTCCCTTGAAAAAAAGTACGACTCATACATGACTATATGGCAGCATAAAATAAATTTGTATAAGTTTGCAATTCAGGAGGCATTAACAAACTCTCCATATGATTGGAAGAGATAACCAACCAGAGCATTGACTCAATAACAAGGTTATGGCTCTCCTAAAGTCAAACTAAGTCCCATCCCCAAATGGTGGAAAGACTTGCTTTGAGTGCTTTGTTCAAGGGCAACATAACTAACTCTTATTGTCATGAAATATGGAATTAAATGTATTGTTCCCACTCTTTTTGGAATATATAATTTTTTTGTCTTTTTCATATTTAAAGCCTGAAAAGGAATAAAATAATTCCTATAGTACAGTGGAAAGAACGAGTGTCTGAACATAGATGCTCTAATTCCTGGGACTGGAACATTCCTATGCTCAATGCAAGGTGATGAAAATGGTCATCAACACTCAAAGGGATGTTCTTTCCATGGGTGTAAGGTGTCAAGTCACAAAGGAAAATGAATGCATGGTTTTGAACTTGCAAAAAAGGTAATGGTCAAAAGTGGCTTATACACGATTCCAAATGAAGTCGGCTTAAGGTAAAAAAGATACAAGTAGTCAATATGCAATACAATGATACAACTTAACACATGGGAGCCTCTAGGGTATAAATCCAGAAAAATAACGAAGAAGAATAAGAATGAGGCTTCGTTGCAAAGTCATGCTGGGATTAAAGAGGTCTCCCAAGCCTAAGCAGTTCTTGTAGTTTGGGAAACATATGCTAGTGAAGATCTAAATAAGAAGCCCCTGTAAGGAATGGCTCTACCATTATGTTATGATTTTTTAAAATGGCGAGTGAAGTCGTTAAAAACAATAACATAATGGGGTCAACCCTATGGAAAAATATCACAGTATGAGGTTAAAGTGGATAATGAAGTGAAAAGAGATATATCCTAACCTATATAACGATACCTGCCACGATAGATATGTGATCGTGGATTCAAAATGTCAAAACAACATCTCAAATTCTTTGTTTATCCTAAAAAACAACCTTCCCCAACATTTCAAGCCAAAAAATTAAAAGTTCATAAAATAATAAAAATTAAAAAATATGAACATTCAAAAAGTGGGTTTTAAAATTTCACTATAAAAAGACATATGTGCTTACCACAACTCTTTTTGACTTGTAAGTGTTGAGATTTTGAGAGCTTGGGAGAGAAATTTGGGCATCCACAATCGATGATTTCCTCAAACCATTTTTCAACCAACAACTTCCAGGTAATTCTAAACACGATTTCTAATCATTTCGTGCAATTTGCGTCAAATCTAATGATTTTTTCACCATAGGATTTTGGATTTAAAAATTTTCTTTTGCGTGTACACGAGTTGGGTTTTTGAAAATCGTGTGTAGAAACACCTACATGCGAGTTTTCAAAAGAGAATTCGCGTGTACACGTGACAGTCTTTCAGAAAAAATGTTTATACGCAAGCAGATTTGAAAAAATAAAAAACTAATGGATGAAAATGTCTCGAATTGTAGGATGTTGATCATTTGGAAGGAAAGAGATCATAGTGAGGTTGATAATGAGGTTTTAGGAGATCAAGGATCATTAGATTCTCTGAGAAATTATGGAATGCTCAAATTCAACATACTATCAATCATGAAAACCCAAACTCAGTTGCTAGAAATGCTTTTCCATTACTGGGACCAAGACCAAGGGGTCTTTATGATAGATCAAATTCCCTTGGAAATAACTGCAAAGGATATTTACTTCATAACAGGGATATCCCAAAAATGGGATGCAGTTGATCTAAAAGAGAGAGCCCGAGGAGGCTTAAATGTCTCCGATTACATAGAGATATATTGCAGAGAAGGAACTGATAAAGCCGGATCTCAAATTCCAATAAAAAATGTTAGTTCCTTGCCAATAAAAATCATTCTCTTCACTATTTTTATAGTGGAAGGTTTGGCAACTCTACACCAGGCATCTCGACTATCCATGTTCTTGGCAATAGAGTGCCTTCGACCCAAAGTATTTGATTGGTGCTCAGGTCTCCTGACTTGCATGAAAAAACAAATGTATTCAAGGAAACGAGGGAAGAAAAATCATTTTGGCTATGGTAGCATACTTTTCTCCTTTTTCTTTAAGAGTTTTTTGGCACTCCGGGCTAGATTATCTACTACCATGAGTAGTCCTAGAGATCCGAGGATGGCCAGATGGTTAGATCTGATCATGCAACTAGGCAAAGACAAGGTTACCTGATCAACATTCGATGATGAGTTCTTCCTATGGTGGGAGGAACAAATCATAGCCGTAGACAATTATCCCTATGTGGGCATCAACTACCAAGAGGACCCAGAGTTTACCCTTCCAGAGGGCGATTCATGGGGCAAGATGGGTAGATTTTTTTAAATTTTTAGGTTATTTGATTTTTTATTATGAATATGATATTTGAGAAGTTGAAAAATCTTTTTCTCTGAAACAAAAATCTTACCAAATTATATGATCATGATGCAGATGTTGGACCAGTGAGACTTGAGGTCAACCTAGACATAGGTGGCATGGAAGAGACATAGAGAGAACCGTAGATAACACTAAGAGGGTCTTACACATAGTGCAGAAGAACTTGAAGGGTCTAACTCACCAGGTTCCAATGACAGCTATAGAGGACCTCCTTGGCGGTCTTCAGAGGCAGGTGGAAGGAGTACCATGAGAGTGGGTGCGGCTCTTCTGATGGGTGGAAAATGTCATCATCCACTTCCATGATGCATATCTAGGGTAGGGCACATAGACTTAGTTTCTAGATCCCTGATCTTTTATGGACATGATCTGGCCTAAGCCATAATTTTGTAGGACATTTGTCCACATTTTGTAATATTATGAACATATAATTCCTATCTATATACAGATAGTTTCTCGATGGTTTGATCATATATACAAATTATTTTATGATATTTTGATTTTAATGTGATGAAATAGTTATAAAATCAACAAATGAATTTTTTGATCGTGGAATATGAATGAAAGTAATACAAGTAAATTATCTTTGCAATAATCTCACTCACAAAAATTGGCGATGTAATAAAGGATCGCTCACACGATATATGTTATTTAATTGATACACCACTAGCTATGAATCCAAATAAACTACTAATGATTCAATACCAAAAGGTATTGCTTCAAATAGTAAATTAATGATAGAACTGTATTCAACCATATTATTGGATGCAAGACTGATACATGTACCTCTTGTGATTAACAACTGATCAGATGGATAGTAAATTACCCAAGACATAGAAGCTAAGTTTTGAGTATGTCTACTAACACCATCACTGAATCCTAGATACACTAGATCACCCATTGACACCTGCCAAGCTTATCAAAATACCACCATTACCACGAGACCCATAGACATAAATAAACATCTATGTACGATATTTATAAAAAAAAAAAAAAAAAATGCTAGGCAATAACCTGGGCATAATACTTCTTAATATAGAGCCCATTTGTGGTCTCCAACAACACATTTCCATCAAAGTCAACCAATTCATAGGAACCTTTTTTCAAGACCTTTTTAATAATGAACAGACTGTACCACATAGGTTTGAAATTGCCTACCCCGAAAGTGTCTTTATCTTGGTTATAGACCAGGACAAGGCCACCTTCAGAGAAAAATATAGGACAACCCGTTTTATCACATTGGGGTTTTACTCTCTTCTTATGAGCCTCATTTATTGTGGTCACAGCTCGCCGCTGCTCATTGACATGTTCCAAATGAGGAAGGCATTCTTCGAGACTAGATGCGTCTAGAAGAAGTTTGACTACTAATTTAAGGGATGGAATCTCACATTCTATAGGGAAGATTGATTCCAAACTGTAAACTAACTGAAAAGGAGTGAAACCCGTGGCTGTCTTGACTGACATGCAGTATGCCCAAAGTGCAAGATATAGAATGATGTGCCAGTTGGATCTAGCTTTATTGACCGTCCTTTTCAGGATGATTTTAAGGGATTTATTCATGGCTTCAATTTTACCATTGGCTTGGGGATAATATGGAGATGAATTGTCCTATCGGAAACCCAACTTTAAAGCCAACTCATCCATCATCTTATTCTGGAAGTGACTTCCATGGTCAGTGACAATCTCCTTTGGAATACTGAAACAGGAAATGACTTGGTTGAACAGAAAAAGGGTTGTTGTCTCATGATCATTAGCATAAGTAGGCATAGCTTTGGCCCACTTTGTAAAGTAGTCCACTGCTACAGTAATATATTTGTGACCTTTTGTCAAAGCCGAGTTACAAGTCATAAAATCAATACCCCACTTTGTGAAAGGACCAAAGGTGATGATGGGGAAAAGTGGAGCTAGATGAGAGCGTATTTTCTGAGTATATATTTGACAAGGATGGCATTTTTTGATCACTTCCATTCAATCTTTAAAAATTGAGGGCCAAAAGTAGCCTACAAGCAAGATTTTTTGGGTTGTAGCAAGCCCAAATGGATGACTTCCACAAGCTCCACTATGAAATTCATTTAAAACAGACTCAACTTCTTCTAAGGTTAAAAAACATTTAAGGATTGAGTCAACCCCACAATGATACAAATTGTCACTGATAATAACATAATTTTTGGCCAGGTGACACAATTTTCTACGTTCATCGTTCGAAAAATCTATAGGAAACTTCAAAGTATGGAGATATACAATGATTTCTCCATACCAATGATCTTGTGTAGAAATGAGGAAGAGATGTTCAATAGCAAATGACTCTTCATAAACAATATCTTGTTCACAAGGCAACTTTGAGATCAATTTTGAGAATACTAAGGATTTTTTAGATTTGGCGGACATGAATTTGAGATCGAATTCATGTAATATTACAATCAATTTGTTATATTTTCCCCCAATCACTCGCCTACTGAGGACAAGCAGAAATTGGTTGACATCACCCAGCACAAAAGTTTTTCTAAGAAGAATATAATGCTGAAGTCGTTGGACAATATGAAATTTCGTTAAAGCTAATTTATCTATATGAGAATATCGAAGTTTAGGACTGACTAAGCCTCAACTCATTTATTAAACCACATTCTATTTAAGAGTATGGTCTTCTTGAACCATAACCATCCCAATGGTTGATTATTTCATAGCGATATGTAAGATGAAATCCCTGCTATAATCGAGTGGTCTCAAAAGAGAAGCAAAGGTCAATGATTTTTTCAAAGCATCAAAAGAGCACTGAGCGAAATCATCCCATACAAATGGAACTCATTTCTTCAACAATATCATAAATCATTTTGTGATCTCTGTGTAATTTACGATAAATCTCCTTAAAAAATTGGCTTTACCTTGGAGATTCTAAAGTTGGCGAATTGTAGATGGGGGAGGCAAATGAAGTATTGCCTCTACCTTAAAGGGATCAACATGAATCCCTTCATTGGATATTATGAACCCCAATAATTGATCAGATGTGAAAATGAAAATGCATATATTAGGATTCAACTAGATTTTATAGTAACGACGTCATTCAAAAACCAACCGAAGTTGATGTGGATGAACAATTCTCTTTTGAGAACGAGCAGATAAGTCATCTAGATATGCTTCTATAATATGCTTGATGTCATGGAAAGCATAAGACATGGCCCACTAAAAATGAGTTCTAGCATTTTGAAGGCCAAAAGGCATCCTTTTGTATGAAAATGTACCCCAAGGAAAAATAATGTTTTCTTTTGTTAATCTTCAAGATGGATAGTTATTTGATTATATCCAGAAAAATAGTCCATGAAGTAAAACACCTCATTTCTAGTGCACTCATCAATGATCTAATTGATAAACAGAGTGGGGAAATTATCTTTAGGAAAATCCTTATTTAAATCTCTAAATTCAATGTATACACGGATCATTCCTTACTTTTTATCAACATGGATTGGGTTTGAGACCCATTCAATTAATAGAAAAGGGTAGATGAAACCTGCCTTTAGCATTTTTCAACCTTGGCTTTAATAGTCGTTTCTTTCCTAGGGTTTACTAGTCGAAGCTTCTGCCTTACAAGCTTAGTGTTTTCGTAAGTCTTGACTCATGAATGAATTATCGATTGATCGATCCCAAGCATGTCCTCATAATACCAAGCAAACACATCTTGAAATTATTTGAAAAGTTTGATATAAATTTTGATCATTTCAGGGTAACATGCAGCTCTGATGAAGACATTTTCGATAATATTCAGGATTCCTGGATTTTTGGGCATATTACCTTTGGAAAAAATATGTGCTGGAGAAAAAGGATTTAAGATTTTGTGAACACTTCCAATTGAAGAAGGATTGGACAAGCTTAACTCAAGTCGATGCAAGTCAAGGGGAAATATGACCGATGATGCAAGTCATCCCATGGTATTTCCACACCAGTCATTGCTTCAAAGATTTCCTCTTCAGATGGTAAGACTATATCAAGGCAGTCCATAGCTGAGGTAGAGTTCAGAGTCCAAACTGGAGCCACATCTCCATCTACATCTTCTGATGACAGAGGAATGGGGTTGGAATTTGGAGAAGAAACTATAGATTGATACTCAATTTCTTCTGCAGATACAAGGTATGCCATTCCACCTACTTTCCCTTCCTCTAATGTGGCAGTAGAGGGGGGTAAGGTCCAAGGATCAGAAAAATAATGGGTTCTAAAAGAACTTCTTTGAGGAATGACCTTGGAAAATGAAATAGCATTAATATGAGCAATAGGAGAAGGAAGATCAAAATTACCCATCAATTAGGAATACATTCGAACTCCCAAATTCTCCATAGGCTACTTTGCATTATTCACCAAGGGAATGGTAGAATCAAAAGATGCATTAGGATCATTAGGAGAATAATCCATTTGATCAATCATAATAATTCTCCCTTCATGGAGGGAGCATAGAATCCAAAAAAATGACGAAAACATAACATCCATTGCATAAACCCAATTTCAATCCAACAATAGATTATAATCCAAATTGGCATCAACTATTTCTACCTCAACATTGACAACCTTTCCCCCAACACAGACATGGAAGGTTGGAAGAATTCCATGAGGCCTATGAGAATGCCCAATGAATGCAATAAGGAAATTATGGGAAGGAACAACTTACAGAGATCCAATAGCCTTCCAACATCACATCGACATGACACATGTGGAAGCCCCTTCATCAACTACAGTTTGAAAGATATTCATTCTCTGAAACGTAAATTTAATCTCGAATTCCATATGATGAGGGAGTATATTCTTATAATTTGACATATCAAATGTTATAACAAGAGAATTTTTTGGATCCACTGCTCCAATCGTAATTACAACGCATTCCTTTGTGCAGGAAATGATTGGAGTACCTCTAACATTGACATTGTGTAAGGTCTTTGAGCTAGATCTTCAACAATAGGGTAGTTTTTGGCAGCCCTAGCATTGGGATTAATAGTCGAACATTTTGTAGAGCCTTTCAGCATCTTAGGTATAGGCTCAACTACGAGGTAGTGGCTCTAGAATATTAGAAGGTTCTGGTTCACCATAAGCATGGGATCTTGTAGCAACATCAACATGGGACCTTACCATATAGACATTCGATGTAGATTCCCTTTCGTGTTTACCTCCTGTGGGGGGTTCCAATACCAACATTAGCACCAAAAAACATTTGTTTCCCTTAGGGAAAATGGTTTGTCAACAAAGCGTGGGAACTCGAAGAGCCCTACCGAGCTAACAGGCGTTGAGCATTTTGAATCTTAGGGCAAAGATGGGTAAGATGATCCCCATTGCATAACTTGCATGGCAAAATCACTTTATTTTTCAAATCCTTCTTGCCCTCTTCAGTATCATTACTAGATCTACTCACATTACCTTTCCCAACCTTATCTTTATTTTTACCACGTCCTTTTTTTCTATCGAATTGTTGTTCTCCTTTGGGGTTCGAAGATTGGATATCATTAACTGCCGAAGGATGCGAAGGCATAGGCACTGACGGTAATGCTTTCACTAGAGAAGCAGATGATAAAGACAATTGTTGCAATTGATTTAGCAGGTTAGTCGTACTGCTATTGATCGATCCTACAATTTCGTCAACATGGGGTCTCGACTTGAGTTTTTCTAAATCGATCTTTGATCGAGGAGCATTAGGAAAAATCCTATAGAGGACTCGAAATTGAGCATAAATAATTTCTAACTGTTGGGCTTTGAAGATGGCTTGTTCTTCAGTGAACACTTCGAAGAGCGACACATCCTTAGAAATTTTTGGTTGTAGAGATTTTAAAAACCATTCGAGAAGGAACTCATTAGCGATATAGGCCTTAATGAGCCTCTTCCTTCTATGGCACTCTTGGATGTGGTCAAAAATGTGAGTTGCTTCGTCTTGTGTGAAACTAGCTAAAAGCTCAGTTCTAGCATCATATCAGATAGGAAACTGAAAATGGTTTAAAACATAGTAGCCAGCTCACCAAACGTATCAAAGGTACCCCCCCTTAACTCAATATACCATTTTAGAGTGTTTCTAGTTAGGGTGCCTTGGAATAATATAAACCTGGTCAAATCATCGACCAAGGAGTTCGATGAACACCATAAGTGGAATGTGGTTATATGGTGAGTCGGATCTTCCACAGACTTCCCTTCAAATTTAGGAATATCAGACTAAAGTTTGGTTAGAACCAGAGGCAAAGCCAGATTGTAACGGATCAGATCATTCATCAACCTTGACAAATCTGCCAAGTTTAAGGTTGCTAGGAATGGTAAGCACGGAGGAGCCGAAGAATTCCACCTACCAAGAGTAGAGTTTCCAATATTTTGAAAAGAGTATCATGGATTTGAAGAGGCACCATGTTGCCATGGATTTCTTGTAGAAGGAGTCTATCCATAAGGACATCCTTTTGGCCCAAAATTATTTGGACTGCATCCACCCCCTACCATAGGGTTACCATACATAGGATAGTTTCCACCTAGCAGGACATTTAAAGAAGGGGTTAACCCCTGATAAGTATTCCATGCACCGACTAACAAAAGAAAGACTTGTGAGGTCTCGGTGGAAGGGAAGGGCATACTCCCCTACTGACCAAATAAATGGGATAAATTCCCAACCCCTAACCCACTAACAGAAAGATTTGGCCATCCTTGAGCTCCTTGGGAAGAATTAACATTTTGAGCCTTCCCTAAGTTCAATGATGGATTGGAAGGAGGTATATGACCACTTTCAAGAGAAAAACCCTGAAGGATATTGAACCACTTAGCATTGAATTCATAGATGTGGAAACAACAGATGGAAAATTTGAGGGAACTGAGGAAATCCCACTATGTGGAATCCCATAAGGATAGGTACCAGTGAAAGAAGCAAAAGGTTGGGTGCCCCCACTCGAAATCCTAATGGAGGTAGAGCCAACAACTATTGTACCAAGTGTAACAATAGAGATATAAATAGTACCCCCTCCTACAACTAAAGGAAGGGTTTGCACACCAGAAGTATTCAGAACCATGTTTACACCACTAACATTGGCCATCTGGAAAAATGAAGGAGAGTGAATAGGGCTTTTCGGCCTATGAGTCGGGGTGCCCATGTGTGATACAACATATGGAAGATGAGAAAGAAGGGGTGTCGAAGGAGTCATGGGGGACTCAGGATCGTCTTCAATATCAATCTTGTCTTCCTATTGGAAGAGCACCCTAGCAAGGACCAGAGCATTTCCGTGAAAATTACAAACTGCACTAGGTTCACCGTGTGAAATAAAAGCCCCTAAATCTAGATTAATCTTCGATGTGTCAATTGCTACTGGTTGAAAATCACCAGCAGAACTACTCATATGCCTTCTAGATGAAGGCTCAGCACTCGCAAGTGGAAGCCCACGAAACCTCAGAGATTGACGAACCTGTCGATCAGCCAATATTAAATATTACGAGAACTTTTACTCCAAAAAATGCAAACATATGGAAATCTAGGAGCAGAGAGAACTCACTAAAACAAATCCCTAAAGATACAACCAAGCAAGTAGCTTCTAGGTATTTCCTCTTCGGGTGATTAGGACCGATCACCAAAATACAATAAAGTGAAGATAAGGACCTTCTGAAGATAGTTTTGGATAATTACAGCCCAACCTTACCAGCAAAGATATCAGAAACAACTACACTGACCTCCAGACAATAACCTTTTCTAGTGCAAGTACCCGAGCTTCACAAAGGCACCCTCCAGAAGTACTATGAAAGTGATACAATGCTTGTCTCAGGTACCATGGGTATTCCCCCCCGCAGTCACATGTGTCTCCCTAGGATATGAAACTAATGTCACTAGTTCATATCGAAAGTCAAGCGGAATATTCATGGGCACAGGATCCAACAAGTAGGAGAGGGGGTATCTCCATTTCCCAATATTCACTTGTCCCCATGCTTAACTCATGTGTTAGAACAGATTTCCCAGGCAACTTAACAAGACTATATTTTTCACTCTTTAATCAACTTCTATGTTTCATTTTAGAGTGGCCTTGGAGACTTAACTTTCCACATACCTATTCCAAGGCCCTAATTTCCTTAGACTAGTTGATGTGTCTATAACAAAAAAAAAATCTAGTTCATTTTAGATTAAGCACTTGATTTTATTGGTTGACACTTAAGTCAAGGGTGGTGAAAGTGAAACTTATGATATTCTGACACAAAAGAAATCAATATAAAACTAGGCTACATTTGATATGCAACTTCTTTTTCTTTGATGAAAAGTGATCTCCACAACGTTCTACGAGAAACTTACGAAAGAAAATACTATTTTTCTCTTTTCAACATGCTCATACATTCATCATCTATCTAAAGAGAATAAAAAGAAATACCTAGAATGCAAAACTACTTAATGTACACTAGAATTCCTAAGTGCAAGATTCTAAGGAATTTTTTTAAAAGCAACATATGTATTATCCTAAATTCAAAATTTTGCCCAAACAAAAGAGAACCAAACATCCAAGAAGAATGACTCTCAAGCATTGAAAATTTCAACTTCAAATCATGATTCAGACACTTGTTGGCAAGCAAAAGACCAAAACAAAGAAAAGTAAGACAAAAACAAATATTTTTTTCTTTTAAAATGATTTTGAATAGAAGATTCAAGAAGAAAAACAACCAATGACTTTAAAATCAAAATCAAATGAAAAGGGCACCAAATCTCATTGGACACAAACAATCATTGAAATGATAAGGCCAACAAAAGGGAAAAAACACTTGAAAGTTCTATTAAAAAAGAAACACAAAATATCTAAGGAAACCCAAAATCTTTTGTTGAACCAAAGTTGCAAATCTTTCTCAAACCAAAAAAAAAGAAGCAAAAAGAGGCAACTTCAAAAACGCAAGTAAAGCAATGAAAATATTGGATCTTAAAGAAAGTTGGAAAACAACTCTCTGTTCTAGATGTATGGAACATTCAGACCCTTTGTCAAAAGGCTTGAAATCCAAACTCAAAAGCACAAAACTTCACCAAATAGCAAACCCTAGGTTGACAAATTTTTTTTGCAAAAAGATACCAAGAAACCGACACCAACAAGAAATTAGATCATTCCAGACGAGAGTCGAAGGAGCTGCAAATGATTTGTTGGAGGAGGAGCTCCGAACCCTATCGATGGCAGAACCCTAGGGTTTCAGACGACAGAACTGCGGCACTGCTTCGGCGCATACACAGTGGACAGGGTAGCACAGTTTCCTTCACAGGTCTGACCACGGTCTGTCTGCATTCATTTCATTTTCTATTAGTTCATGCCCTCTACTGTCAAGCTGGTCGGCAGTTCCTTTGCTTTTTTTCGTGATTGCGCCCGTGGTTTCCGGCCTTCCTCCTTTACCTTGTCTATCGTTCCCGTTCTCCCCTGGCTTCGAGGCGGTTTGGTATTGTAATCGGTGAATATGGTGGAAGAGGACCTCATGGACTACGAGGAGGACCCCATGCCGGGTCAAGAGATCTGGGCGTACTATTCCACATCGGTTGAGGGCCCCAAGCAACATAACCTGGGTCGATCAACAGCTGCTAAACAGACGAAGAGACACTCGCCCATCCCCGGGAAGCGCCAGCACCCTGCGGTTAATGTTGCGGACCTTCCGGGCTTGGAATGTCCCCCCCTCTCCCCTGCCACTCTGAACCTCCTCGGCTCCTCCATCCATGCCTCCCCCACTTTTGACTCCCCCCTACCTCAACTCCCACAGCAACCCCCTCCTCCTCCCCCGCTATCCTCTCTGCCTATGTTCCCTCCTTCCAACTCCATCGCACAGGCAGGTACGTCTAACCCCCCACGACCTGAGCATTCCCTTGCTCACCTGGGCTCTTGCAGCCTCAACCCTCGCTCCCCGATTCACTCAGGTTGCTTCAGCACTCCCATCCCTAACCCTCGACCCTCATTCTCGGTGCAACACAGCTCTTCGGAACCTTGCAGGAGCCTCCTGAAAGAATACCCTACGGGACGGCGCTCAGATAAACTGAAAAAAGGTCGATGCCTCAGAGCAGTGGACTCTGATATCAACCTGACCTTTGGCGAGGACATTCAAATGGCAGATGCAATGGATACCGCAAGGAAAGTTTTGGTTAGCCGTGTTAGAGGTAGAAACTACACGGTGGAGAGATTGCGGCTTTGGACAGTGGAGATATGGGGTTCCTTGCTGAAAGAACTCCCCGTAATTCGGGTGTTGGCCAGAGGATGGTTCGCCCTCCGCTTTCATAGGGAGGAATACACGGATTGGATCTTGTCATGATACTGGCACATAGAGCTCGCTCATGTTCTATTGAAACGATGGGATCCTCTTTTCGACCCTGAACGTGAACATCTCAGTGCTAGACCCATCTGGGTCAGACTACCAGGTCTTCCTATGCAATTTTGGACTCCTCAAGTTTTCAAGCGTATCGGGGATGCCCTAGGGACATACATGGAACATGATAAGTCCTTCGAAAAAACTGGAATCATGACTATGGCAAGGATATTGGTTTATCTTGACACTAGGGCTGGGCTAGAGGAGAAAATTACTCTCCACAGGAGGCATTTCTCTCGCAAACAACTTCTGGAATATGAAGGAGTCCATTTTAGTTGTAGGAGGTGCCACAAGGTGGGTCACCTATACAAGGACTACCCCCTGAACTCATCGGTGACCACTGAAAACTCTAAGGGGACGAAGCTTCAATCCTCTGCAGAACAGAAAATGGGTGAACAGGAACAAGGTGGGGCTCCGGCTGAAGCGGCAGTGGATGCCACAAAGAAAAAAGGGAACCGGCGTAAAGCTCCATCATCTCCCCCCAAGACTCGCTCCAAATCAGCAGCGGCAGCTACTTCTCAACCGGGTAATCTGTCTTTCCCCATTTCTGATGCTCTTTTTTCAGATGTTATGTTAAATGTATTGCATACATCTCTGCTTTCCCCCTCTTCTGCATTTTTCACTATTCCTTCCATCCCCTGCCCTTTATCTGTGCCCCCGCCCAATTTTTCCACCACCCCCACATCTCACAGGGATTTTTCTACCCCCCCTTCTCACTCTTCCTCTCCCCCTGGGCCTGATCCCCATCCCTACAACCTCCGCTCACGATCCCGACCCACCCCCCCGCGTCTCAGTTTGGGACTATCCCCTGGAAGGATCAAACTCCATAAACCTGCCAGAGGGCGCCCTTCAAAGTTAAAATATGCCATTAAGCTAGCAGTGGCGGATGTGGCGAGGGGCCGACAGCATACCATTGAGAGGGCGCTTAGAGCATTGGAGCCTACTACCCATGGTCCCTCATGATTTGTCTCTCCTACAACTGTTGGGGACTATCCACCCCCAAAAAGAAATTGTCTCTTAAACGATTGTTAAAGGATACTTTCTGTGACATGCTCTTCCTACAAGAAACTCTTGGCACTGCTGAAGACACTATCCAATCCCTACACTCTATTCTGTCGGGTTGGATATTTCAGGGTAGGGATGCCTAGGCAGGTCGGGCGGTCTTGTAATAGGCATCAACCCTAGATCAGTTAAGAATATATCCACCTGGGGCAGTATGGGATTCATTGGCATGGACATCTTCGTCGGGGAGTTGGGATTTCAGTTAAAAGTAATTAACATCTATGCACCTAATCAGAATAGATTGGATTTCTAGCACAATCTGCTGGATCATGGTCTTATCATGAATACCACCATCATAGAGGGGGACCTCAACTTTTCCTTGGGTATGGAAGAATCCTGGGAACATCATGCTCAAATTGACCCAATTTCCGATCAGATGAGTACACTACTTGATTCCTGCAATTTAGTAGATGTCCCCATGAATAAGAAGCTACCCACCTGGCACAATAGGAGGTTTGGGGAGGCTACCCTGGGTTGCAGATTGGACCGGTTCATGTTTCATGAAGACCTCATCCGTCATATCCCCCTTTATCTACAATGGGTGGGAACTGGGGGATCCTCTGATCATCTTCCCATTTTTCTACAAGTTACTAGACCATCAAACAAACTGTGCTCCCCCTTCAAATTTTTTGCTGGGCATCTTAATGATCCTGAATACATCAACATGGTGACTGAGTTCTGGATAGCTCAACCCCCCCTAAGGGAGCAGAGGTCGGCTGCGGATTTCGTTTCTCAGCTTAATAAACTCAGGTCAATGACAGAGGAGTGGTCAAAAAGAAAGAAGTTGAGAGATGACCGGCAACTTACTGATAATGAAATACAGATTGCACAAGCAACAGATGAACAGGGGCTAGGTTTCCTCACGGAGGAGACTAAAAAGAATCTAGTCATGCTTGAGAACCAAAAAAACAAGATACTCCTGGAAAAAGAAGAACAATGGAGATTGAAAAGTAGAGCCACCTGGCTCCAAGCGGGGGATGGTAACACCAAATTCTTCCACAACTATGCAAATGGAAGAAAGGCCACTAATACTATTTGGCAGATGTCCTGTGAGACTGAGGGTTGGGCCTCTACTCACCCTTAACTCACCAGATTGGGGATTACACATTTCAAAAGGCAATTCACTGCACCAGCAGCCATCAACCTCCCGAATATCATCAATATAGCTGCCCACTTTCCGAGGTTTGTGGATCTGGAGGAAGCAGAGGACTTAAATCAACCAGTCACTATGGAAGAATTGGAAGGAACTCTCAAGTGGTTCAAGAAAGATAAGAGTCCTGGCCTGGATGGCTGGCCAGTGGAGTTCTATTTGGCTTTTCTGGAGCTTCTGGGAGGGGATCTTCTAGCTGTTATCGAAGAAAGCAGAACTTCGGGACACATCCACCCCCTCATTAACTTCACCTACTTGGCCTTGATTCCTAAGACTGATTCACCATCCACTTATAACGACTTCAGGCCTATATCCCTCTGCAACTGTTTGTACAAAATCATCGTCAATGGCATCAAGCCTATTTTATCCAGTCACATCTCCCAGGAACAATTTGCTTTCCTCCACCATAGACATATTCAGGATGCCATTGGTACAGCCCAGGAAGCTCTACACTCCATCAAACTCAAGAATCTCAAGGGACTCACTCTCAAAATTGATCTGGCAAAGGCTTTTGACAAGGTGAATTGGCTATACATAAAGATGATTATTACTCATTTGGGATTTCCCCTAGCACTCATCAGCTGGATCATGGGATGCATCTCCTCTGTCTCTTTTGCCATCCTCATTAATGGTTCAGCATCGCCCTCCTTCAATATAGATAGAGGGATCAGGCAGGGATGCCCTTTATCACCCCTACTCTTCTTATTAGTCATGGAAGGACTGAGCAGGCACATTGCTACAGAAAAAAGGAGGGGAGGCCTTCAAGGCCTAAAAATCATGGATCATTTCTACCTGACACACCTACTTTTTGTAGATGACATTTTAATCTTCTTGAATGGTAGTGTCCGGGACTCCACCACCTTGAATGAGATACTGAACCTATTCTGTAGAGCCACGGGAATGGAGATCAACAGAGAAAAATCCACCATCTTGCTATCTGAATGCTCCCTGCAGGAATCTCAGTTGGCCACTCAATTTTTTCCCTTTCAAGCTACCTATTTGATGGGGGGATTAAAATATTTGGGCTTCAGATTAAAACCATATGGGTATAAGATCGCAAACTGGACATGGCTCATCACAAAAGTGGAAAAGAAAATTAGTTGTTGGTGTCATAAGCTTTTGTCTAGGGTAGGCAAACTGGTCCTTATCAAAACAGTCCTTGAAGCCACCCCGGTCTACTGGATGTCACTTGCATGGATTCCTAGAGGAATCCTTCACAGAATATAACAAATCTGTTGTAGATTCCTCTGGAATGGAAGTAAGGAGGACAGACCTTTCGCCTGGGTCAAATGGATTAGAATTGCTACTCTGAAGCAGTGGGGAGGTTGGGGACTTAAACTCCTCCCGGATTTTGCTCAAGCCTTGGCTGCCAAACAGAGTTGGCTCCTTCTTAAAAAAATAGCCTATGGGCTCAGGTTATTCTACATAAATACATCTGGTCGTTGACTATCATAGATTGGATCAGAAGCCCATCTTGGCACAGAAAGGGTATTTCGGTGATATGGAGGGCCATCCTGAATTATATCTCTATCATTAAGGAGGGCTTATTATGGAAGATTGACAATGGGGCTTCTGTCCGAATTGGCATTGATCCTTGGATTGGCAATGGAAACTCCCATATACTACTTGATGGACTGATCCAGCACCTAAACAACATAGGAATCAAGTATCTAGGACAGATAGGGGATCAGCAAAATACTACTTTCCATACTCAAGCCTGGTTGACTAATCCGCACTGGCTCATTCCAAATGAGTGGAGTAGAATCTGGAAAAACTACCTAAGGGCTCTTACAGAAACACATGTCAGATTGCAAAATGTTGAAGATGAACTAATCTGGGCTCACTCTAAAACTGGGCAATACACTCATAAACATGGATATAACATCATCATAACTGATAAGAAAACGGAGGATATAAGAAGCTGGTGGCATAATCTATGGAAGCTACAAGCACCTCCACATTCCAGACTGCTGATGTGGAATATCCTGGAAGATAAGATCCCCACGGGCACCTATCTAAAAAGAAGGGCTTTTATGGGGCCGACCCGATGTGTACTCTGCCTCCAGGAAGAAGAATCGACCCAGCATCTTTTCCTCACCTGCCCTACCACCAGGAGCATATGGGCACAAGTACTTCAATCACTTAATATGACTAGAACCTGGCAGGGGGTGGACATTACTTCGGCTTGGGAGTCCTGGTGGTCTACATTAGCCATATCAAAATCAAGAAATCTGCCTCTCCTAGTCTCTTGGAATATTTGGCTCAAAAGAAATAAAATAATTTTTGAGGATTATGTGGTAAACTGGAACCTCCTCCCATTACAGATTTGTGCCGCTTTCGAAGAGCTCCCAAATGAGGACAGTCAAAAGAGACAAAGGACTATACAATAGGAACAGATCAACAAAGACATCCCGTGGGCCTATTATGATGGAGCAGCCCAACTTCATGGCTGTGGGGGTGGCATTTGCCTCTATCTTTCTGACTCACAATTCTACCAGATCTGTTTGGGTCTGGGACCCCGCACCAACAACCATGCTGAATTGATAACTCTCTACCACCTATTATACTTTTCTATCCTGAAACATTGCCGAAGCATACAATTATTTGGAGATTCAAAGATAGTGTCTGATTGGTTTAACAATTCAGTTGTTTGCAATGCATACTCTCTGAGATCTATATTGGAAGAAATTGTTTTTTTCAAAACATTCTTTGATCAGATTTTTGTTTCTCACATCTACAGGGAAAGAAATGAAACTGTTGATAGGCTATCAAAAGAAGCGACGCATCGTCCTCTAGGAGAATGGATGATAACAGAACATACACCAGCAGGGATCTATCATTATTTCCACAGACCATATATGGATGAGGAACCACTGAGGGGAAACAGCCTCTAAAATCTTAGCTTTTTGAATCTGAACTATATGAGTTATTTTCTCTGTACATAATAGAACTGTCTTTTTCAATTTATCTTCCCCTGCGTGGGAAATGCAACAGAACAGTACACCCCCTGGGTCTCCTTGTACTTATTTTTGTTTTTTTTTTTACTGTGGATTTCATTGTCACGTTTACACCATATGCCTTCGAGCATCTACAACATGTAATTTCTATTTTATGAAATTATGAATTATCTTTCTTCAGAAAAAGAAATATCATTCCAAACAGTAAATGATTCTTATAAAGCAGTAAAATTAGGCTACTTCCCAGAACTGGAAGAAAAGATTTGAAAAATCAAAATTTTCCAAATATAAGTGATTATGTATCAGGAAATTTGCATGTATATGTGACTATGACTAAGGAAACACATGTGTATGTGAGTTCTTTTGGAATTAACCGTGTGTACATGACTGTGTACAAAGAAAAATTTGTATAGGTAGAAAAAAACGAAAAATAAAAATACATCCCTGATCTAAAATATCAGACTGACTGCCCAAACTGCAAAAAAATCAATAGGACTGGAAAAATCAAGAAACAAGTCAAAAGAGCCCATATCAATAATAAAACAACCCTTATAGGAAATACAGGATTGTATTCTCGAGTGGAGTCATCAATTCTATTAGTGGGATCAAACTCCCTAAGGTAAGGGTTGACAATCTTAACAGAGTGAAAGCAAACTATTAACAAGAAGCACTCATTCAAGCAAGCATACTACGAAAACTAGTAAAGTGGGTTTAGGAATAATACCTGGAGTTCCTGTGTCTAATGTAGATCCTGTAGGGTCCAAACCCTCTGCTCTCTCTAATACATTCAGACCTGCAATACAAACCATAGGAGCATATACATAGAAAATATTTCAAAGAATGTGCATATTAGACATGTTAGATCATCAAGTGCAGATATATAAATCATAATATATTAGACATGAATTATAGAAACATTAGATCAAAACATTTCAAGAAAAAAACAGAGTTTGTTTTATTGACAGCAACAAATAGGAGTGGAAGAATACAACTTGATCCATCCACGGCACCAACAAACCTTCCTCTGGATCCGTCCATCCCAAGCCTCAAATATCACCTCAATATGTGCAAAAGGATGTCATATAATGGAATATGAATATCTCTGCTAAGGAAACAAGGGTTACCTATCACTAGAAGAGCAGGATTCACAGGGGAAATTAGAATTGATCTAGGGACAAAAGGGCTATAATGTTAATATCCTATATCCTTCTATCAATTAGGCCTTCCCATTAGGTGTATAAATACCATAATAAATCAGTTGATTCAGTTAGGCCATGGGCTCCTATAGGTGGGCTTTCGGTGAAACCCATAAACCACACCCGAGAAATAGGAAATTAATCATTTTTTCATATTTTAAGTTATATACACGGGTTCGGTATTATGGTACCCACATGTACATGCGCTTTTATAAAGGAAGACTCGCGTATGGAATTTAAAAAATTATTTTTTAATATATGATCAAGTTTGAATGGGAAAGGGATTCCCAAGGCCATAAAAAAGCATCATGACTACATGAGTGTTGAATAATGTTATAACAATTATATATCCAGCACCAAAGTGTCAAGTGATGGTTGCAAATGAAAGAACTATAAATTGCTCATCCAAGTGCCATGGTATCAATCTAACCATGGGGGAATATGTATTGAATAGTCCAATGATTTCCATTCCAATTGGTGGTGTTGATGTTGTATTAGGATTCCAATGGTTACAATATTTGGGGACAATAACGTTTAATTTGCAATAACTTTTCTTGAAATTTTTCTGGGAAGGAAAGGAAATTGAATTAAATGGTATCACAAGGAAACCTAGGAATATAATCATCTCTAATGGCATGAAAAATCTTTTGAAGAAGGAACAACGAGGGGTAATTGAACAATTATGCTCACTATATGTTCAAACATCTAAGTCATCCATTTCTCCAAATATCCAAAGATTCCTTGAAACTCATTCCAAGGTATTTGAGACTCCCAAAGGTCTCCCACCTATTCGCGATCATGGTCATGCTATTCACTTGATTCTAGGAAGTGTTCCTCCAAACATCAAATCTTACATATATCCATATGCCCAGAAGAGTGAAATTGAATGTATGGTTGCATAAATTCTAAAGGAATGTATAATTCAACATAGCCAAAGTTATTTCTCTTCTCCAATAGTATTGGTGCACAAGAAGGATGGATCATGGTGTATGTGTCTGGATTATAGAGAGCTCAACATGTTCACTATTAGAGATAAATTTCCCATTCTTGTCATAAATGAATTATTGGATGAATTACGTTGAGCAATTTTATTCACCAAGCTGGATCTTCATTGTGGATATCATCAAATGAGATTGAAGACAAAAGATATTTTGAAACAACATTCAAAACTCATGAAGTTCATTATGAATTTTTGCTCATGCCTTTTGGCCTTACTAATTCACCTTCCACATTTCAAGGTTTGATGAATTCCACTTTCAAACCCACCCTTAGAAAATTTTTGTTATTATTTTTTGATGATATACTAATCTACATCAATTCTTGGAAAGATAATGTTTAACATGTTGACAGTGTGTTCAAACTATTGAAGGAGAAACAACTATATGAAAAACACTCCAAAAGTTTCTTTGGGGTTTAGGAGGTGGAATATTTGGGTCATATTGTGTCTCATGAGGGTGTTAAGGTAGACGCTAAAAAATTAAAACCATCAAGGAATTGAAAATCCCCACAAATTTAATGCATATTTGAGGATTTTTTGGGTTGACAAGGTATTATCCCATGTTTGTTAATAATTATGGGAAAATAGTGGCACCTATAACAACATTTCTGAAGAATGATGCATTTTTTTGGATTCCAAACTAAAAGAAGGTGTTTGAAGATCTTAAAGAGGCAATGTGTCGAGCTCCGGTCTTAGCAACACAAAACTTCACAAAAACCTTTATTTTCGAACGTGATGCCTCAAGAAATGGAATTGGTGATATTCCAGTGCAAGAAGGAAGACTTGTTTCTTTTGAAATTCATCCAATCAATGGAAAGAATTTACGCAAACCTAATTATGAGAAGGAAATATTGGCAATACTACATAACCTGAAGCAATAACACCCTTACCTATCGGGAATACACTTCAAGGTAAAAATGTATCATGATAGTCTTAAACACTTCTTGGAGCAAAGATTATCTTCAAAATAGCAGCAAATGGGTCACAAAGATGTTGGGTTATGACTTTCAAATCATCTACAAAAAAGGGAAGCAAAATGTTGTTGTAGATCAAAATTTTCCTCCTTTAAGAATTCTAGTAAGAAACACCAACACAAGAATTCTAATAATAATAATAATCAGTAGAAGACTCAATCTCAAACAAGATCCAGATCAATTTATTTAAGTGTTAAAAGGGTTAAGGAAAAAGAAAGAAAACAATTAAAGTGTCGAGGTTGTGTAGAACCTCATCAACTTCCAAATTGGTCATACAATGTTAGATCAAATCAAGCATTTCATAACATACAAGAAGCCTCCATAATGAATGGTATGGCTAGAAATATTCCTAAAATCAATGCATCCCCGGACGATCAACAAGATGAACATCAATCTACTATGATTGAAATAGAAGGTAACATTCTGAACCATACTGTGTCAATTTTAATAGATCTAGGAGCAAGTTTACGTTATGTCAGTCCTAAAGTAATGGACAATTGTAAGTTGAAGATGGAAAAGTAAAATAAGTATTGGCTAGTACTTAGAAACTAGTACAAAAAGAAATATTACCATATTGGTTAAGGACTATCTTATTAATTTAAATGGAGTGAAAAATAAATGAACTTGAATGTTCTGCCCTGTGATCTTATGATGTGTTAGTAGCTATGCATTGGTTAGAAAAGCATAGATCAATCATTAATTACCTAGAAAAGACTATTACTTGTACCACTGTTGAAGGGGAGGTAAAAGTTATAAGAGGTATACCCAAACCAATCTAAACTAGGCAAATATCAGCTTTGCAATTAAAAATATGTGCAAGAAATGGTTGTAAATTGTTTGCAGTGCTAGAGGGAGAATTATCACAAAAGACTAAAGAAATTACTTTGGATGACTTAGAAGTGGTGTGGGAATGCAAGGATGTTTCTCCAGATGAAATTCCCAGGTTACCACCCAAAAGAAATATTAATTCTACCATTGAATAGGTACCTAGGTAAACACCAGAGTCAAGGGAACCCTATAAGATGAGTGTACCAGAGTTGATGGAGCTAAAAAATCAACTTTAGGAATTGTTGGATAAGGGATATATTAGACCAAGCATCTCACCTTGGGGAGTATCAGTACTCGTTGTAAGGAAGAAGGATGGAACCTTGAGAATATTGTTGAAATTTGCAACAAGAAATGTTAAAAATAGCATCTGGAAATTCTAATTTAATTTGTCCTTGAATTAAATTGAGAATTAATTGTAATTCTATTCTCATAGTAACTTGTAATAGTTAACGAAGTTGACTTAGTTGGCTAAGTAAATTCGAGTTGGAAGTCTATCAAGAGTCATGTAGAGTGATCCATAAATTTTAGGGGGGGCGGGTTGAGTTATTATTGAGTTGTAATCATTTAATTCAGTTTAACTGAGTTAAATTCAATTAAACTAGTTCTAACTGTTGGAGGAACTAGTGAGTGATCAAGTGAATTAAATTGGATTTAATTCACATGCAGTGGTAAATCAGATAATTAAATATTCACACATAAATAACTCATGCATGTCAGTTCAGAGGAAGACCCAGTTGAGATTAGAGTTTAGGGACATCGTACTATTAGTTGTATAATTTTCCGAGTTGAACAAATGGTGCATGCAATCAGTTGAGGGCCTATGATGGACTGCCCAATTATGGATGAGGAATTTCCCAATAAAATATGGGCTAATTCTCTCAAGAATTGAGCAAGGAAGTAGGGGCTTAGAAGGCTAGGAATTTGGCTAAGTGTTGGCCAAAGGAAGTTAGCCAGGCAGAGGATAGAAAATACTTGTGCAAGTTGAGCTCAAGGTTAGGCAGAGCATATTGTATTCATCCAAGGCTTGCCTAGGCAGTGGAGAGATAGATTGTACTTGTGCAGTAATTGTTCAAGTTGAACAAGCATTGTATTTTCTTCTGAGATATTCTGGTTAATGCAATATAAATAGTCGGGGTTTTGGGCAGTTTCTTTCCCCAGAGAAATTGTTGGCTTGATGGGGCCTGACCTAGGTTTTGAGTTAATTAGCCAAAAAAATCCCTACACTATCGGCCCTTTTGGCATCAGCTCGCGCTGCGCGAACTGAAGTCTCACCTGAAGCAGTATGGGGGGATACTAGAACCAATTTTCTACACGCTGAAGATGTCTGACAGGTCGATTTACTCCAATTGTGCCTACCTTCACGCAAGTCACTTCGCACACTATCCTGACTTGCAAGACCTTCATAATATGTTAGGATCGCCTTTCACGCAGCCCTAACTAGAGGCTGAGATGATATCGCGCTGCTAGGGTAGCGATCTACGTTATTTCCCCAATTTACACCATGTATCATACTTGTCTTCTTACGATTGTTAGTTATCTTCGTGTAAACAGATACCTTATCTCACATTTACTTAATCAACACAATCATATATGTTCGTGCATCATATAAATAGCAGAAACATAATTTATACCTAATACATTCAATGTAGAAAACAGTAAATGAATACACAGGACTGGTATAAAACTTCTCTTTATTAATGCTTCAACAGTTACAGACTCAACTTGCCCTACGCACTCAGCTGCGGACGACTAGGCCTCTACACACTCAACTGCAGAGCCTTCTCCTACTCTACAACCCAAAGACTCAACTCTACACTTAAGATAAGACTCAATTCTCCATCATTCCTTTATTTTTTTCTCTTTTTACAACTTGGAGCCTCACTCTATTTATACAGTCCCATGGTTTGCGGACCATGGGTAGATATCTAAAGCCAACATTACATTACAAAATTGAGGGCGGACAACCCTATGACTCATTTACAACTTTGTGCTCCGTGCCCACAAATTGTGGAGTTTTTACATCGGATTTACAACTTTTAACCAAAAATTGGGCTTTAAGCCCCAAAACTTCCCTTAGGGGATACCGAACCCAACAGGCCCCCAACACAAAAATCGTGACTCACCCTTGAGTCACTCTTTCGATGTAGAGATCTTCATGTGAAGACCACCCAACTCTGCCTAGACTACTGCAAGATCGGTAGCGCACTGAGCAACTGCCTGTTGTACCTCCTAGATGCATTATTCAGAGACTTTTGTAGTTGAAATGTTGCCCTGCAGAAACTTTATAGTCCTGCACCTCCTTTCAGCTACCTGGAGCGCTAAGACTCTACATCGGTCAGCTAGTCAAATAGTCAGGCCACCCATGTATGGCTTCAACTGACTGCCATTCACTTTTCCTAGGAAAGGTTCTCCATTTAACTTTACCAACTGCACCACGCCTCCATCTGTGACCTCCTTAATAACATACGGTCCCAGCCAATGCATTTTGAATTTTCCTGGGAATTTATCAAACTTACTATCATATAGTAACACCAAATCGTTCACCTTGAAGGTGTGCAACTTAATATGTCGATCGTGCCAGGAATTTTCGCGCTGCTTTTGTACCTGTTGGTGAAAGCAAGCCAAAAATCGTTCTTCCTCGAGTTCCTCCAACTGTGCGAGCCTCTCCTCCAGCACTCTGGGGTCTATCATACCTATGAGCACTGCTATGCGTAGACTAGGCACAATGTATTCCATCGACATTACGACTTCCACTCCATATACCAGCCGAAAAGGTGTCTATCCCATCAGTTTCTTGCATGTCGTCCTACAAGCCCATAATATTGTAGGTACACACAGGTCTCAAACACTTCACTGCGCATTGCATACCTTGGTCAGCGCAGTCTCCAGTACTTTGTTAAACACTTCTACTGTCCTGTTAGCTTGTGGGTGATATGGTGTGCTTTTATGATGATACACCTGAAACTCTTTTGTCAGCACATTGATCGTCTCGTTCAGGAAATGTGTACCGCAGTCGCTTATCAATATCTTCAGACATCCAAATTGTGTCAATATGTTTTCAAACAAAAACTTTGCAACCATCGCGGCTATGCAATCTTTTACCTGTTGCGCTTCTGCCCAACGATTCAGGTACTCTATCGCAGTGATAATATATCTCATGCCTGTTTTTCCTTGAGGTTTGATAGGTCCTACGAAGTCAATCGCTCACTTTTTAAAGGGCTACAGCATCATTTGTGGATTCAAAGGCATCTTGTCCCTCCACGATGGTTTACCTGTTCTTTGACATACATCATAGGCCTTGCAATGTGCTTTTGAATCCTAATGAAGGGTCGGCCACCACAACCTTGCTTGGAGAATCTTCTGTGCGGTCCCTCTCCCTGCATAATGTCCTCCCACAGTGCCCCCATGAGTGTCTGCAAGGATATTGCTTCGTTCAATTTAGGTACATATCTTCACAGTATCTCATCATTCCCCATATGATATAGGTTCCCTGCAATGATAGAGAAATATACCGCACACACCACTAGTTCCTTCTTCTATTGGATGGAGTACTCTTTCAACGCAGTTCCAGTCGTGATAAAGTGGATTATATCTTCAAAATGTCCATCTGCTACACACATAGCAAAGAGCTATGCATCAGGTAATCCTTCCCCCAGACTAGTAGGTTCCTTTCCTGTCTCAATGCGCGACAGGTGATCTAGTCCTCTCAGCGCGGAGTTAATGCGCATCCGCGTTCATCTCAGCGCGGAGTTAATGCGCATCCGCATAGGTTGTCTTCCATATGTCGGCATCCACCTAACTAGATGTGCGCATGGATTATCCTGCCCATTGTGTTTATCAGCTAATCGCACTCTAGGCTTCCCAAATTGTGTGCGCATCATTCTCTTGCATTCACGCCAGTCCTCAAAGCTCCCTTTGTGCATACCCCACTACTTCGCGGGTGTAGCGCACAATACCCAATTCAAGGCCTGGAAGCGTTGCTTTTCTGGAACCTCCCTTTCAAATTTGTCTAAGAAGGTTTCTACCTCACTTAACCCATCATAAGTAGGTAGGTCCCTTACTTCTGTCGATACATAGTACAATGACCTTATCATCATATTACAATTCAGTGTAGTCTCCTCATGTAACCGGTTCTACCATCGCTTTGTTTCCTCATTAGAATCCGACGTACAGGAACTTTCTCGCTCCCATGAGATCCGTTCGTCTACGGCGGGATTCACCCAGTCCTGGTTTCGTGTTTTTATCTTATAGATGCAGTCCAAATCATCATTTCTTTCATAATCATGCATCAGCTCTGTATAGTGCGATCCTTCAGCAGGGTCCAAGGAATAACTACGCGTAGTGACTTCTTGTCAAAAATCACCTTGTGCTTCTTCAGATTAATCACCCCGTTCATGTCAGTGGCCCAATCAATTCCTAAGAGCACGAGATAGGGATTTTTATCATCAACAATGTCTATTACTTCAAAGTCTACTAGCGCACTCTCTCCCTCAATATCCATAGTGATTCCCTACAATCGCCCCATGGGTATTATTTTTTGCTAGTTCACCATTCGCAGCTGAATAGGAGACCACTGTAGCGTAGGTCTCCCCATGCACTCCCATGTCTGCTTCAGCAGAAAATTTGCGTCCGATCCTAAATCCAAAATTACTTGGTCCATCTCATATTCTCCAATCTACGCGGTTAACCTCATTTCTCTTCCTGTCCTTGTATTATGCTTTCCAATCTTCTGGACTACACGTGGTTCTCCTGGTGCGGTCCCATCGCATCTATTAATGAGTTCCTGTAATCCTTTTACAGCTTTACTGTCACGTAGTAACTTCATACATGTTTCTAGGAACGTCGTAAGCAAATATGGGTCCATCTCCAACTATGGTCTATCTTTGCTTCCTCAAGTGGAGCCATCAGCGAAGCTCTTCTTAGCTTCCATGAAGGTTTCCTTAGCGTGCTACAAATCAAACTCTACTTATTTTGCTAGAGCTTTTTGAACCCAAGTACTATCTTCAGGATGTTTGCCTTTGTCATCTCCTGTCATAATTCCACTTCAAAGCACAATGTTCACATCTGGATCTTCCTCGCGCAGCTCAAACCTCATCATTTGCAGGTTCTAAGTCGGGGGAGGTGGTAGCGCTCCCTTGTCACATATCCTAGCTATTAGCGTAGGATAATCTTCCGTCTCACGATCAAACAAAGTACATTACAAACATGATGGATGCGTTGGGTTCATACAATTGTGGGCATAATGCCCTGGCCCTCCACAATTGTAGCATATCAGTTGTCTCTGACCTCTTCCATGCCCTCCTCCACCTCCGCCTCATCCGCACCCCTGAAATCCTATTCGCGCCATTCCTGCATTCTGGGCTAGGGACCGCAATTTTTCCTGAACTCTGTAGGTGGGAGTTCTATCCATCATCAACTCATAGCTCCTACAAGTGCGCTAATCATGTCCCACTAACCTACAAAAATTACAAAACAATTGTTGTGAATTCTGCGTGTACTTCAGTAACAAATGGAAATTGTCTCTAGCATGCTTTCCCCCTATTTGACAAATCACGAACCACAAAGTAGGCGCCACACTAGGTCCTGCTTGTGCTTCCGGTCTTAACAACATCGGTCCTCTTCTCGCGAAGTAATTCGCGAACATAGGGCAGTGGTCCTTATCATGACCCTGACCCTTGCATTTTACACACCACACTTCTTTGTGCACTTCTGGTCGAGTTGTCCTTTCTTGTTTCATACTCTGCATCTCAAGGCATAAGTTTTTCAACTGTGCGTGGATCTGTTGAACTCCCAAGTTAGGATCCTACATCAGGGTCTCATGTAGACTCATCGCGATCTCTAAGGCCTCTTCCTGAATCATTAACTTCTGCTGCGATAGCGCGCTCCTTAAATGTGGCATTAGCAATGCTACAAACCAAACACGATTTTGTCCATACATCAAATTCATATTAGCCTTGTGAATCGTACACTTCAACCTTTGATCCAACTCCAAAGGAGTTTCACCTGGTAGCATCGTGATCTCTTTGAACCCAATGATTGACTGTGCTTCAGACTTCGGCCTGCTAAATTCTCTGTTTAGCACTGCTTGGATATCTGTGATTCCTGCATTTGGATTATCATTGGAGTGCTTAATATACCAGGTCAGCGCGTGGTCCTGCAGGGCGCTAACTAGTGTCGCTTTCTTTATATTTTCATCTGTAACTCCCTGCGCTTCCCATACGGCTCTTACCATGAACCAAAATTGGTCTGAATCCTCATTTCCCACTCCCTTGAACATAGGCAACTTTATCGTGCTTGCCATATTGACTCGTGGTGGTGGCGGAGGTGGTATGGGTGAAGATGGAGGTGAAGGCGGTGAAGCTAGTGGCAGTGTGGGTGGGGGTGGTATGTACAGAATCCTTTGCCTTATCAAATGGATCGCACTTCGCGGAGAGACCTTCGCGAGCTCTTCCTCATCCCCTCGTGGAGGTGAAATCAAAGGGCTATTCTCTGGTCCCTTAATTCCTTCGTTTCTATAGGATTTTCCGCTTCGCGTAGCTCCGAACATCAAGGTAATTGCATAACCCTCTTTTCACACAATAGCATTTTAATCCAAGTATTCAGAGACTTTACGCACTTACCTCACAGTCCTTTGAGAAAGCGTCGCTCTGCCTTACTGTAGCTAGCTGAAGTGTCTACCGAGAACTCAGTAATGAATCATCCTATAATTTGATCTAGCCAGTGATCAACAATGTGTGTGATCTGATCCTTCGATGCTTCCAATCTGCACACCAACTCTGGGGTCCACTCGTACAGCTCAGTAGGGAAGGATGCAAAAAGGATCTCATGGATTTCTATGTACAAGTAGCAATCTAACCACTCTTCTTTTGTCAGTCGTGGATTCTTGTTCTCCTACACCGTGAACTCATGAATCCTCCTGTCCAACCAACCTTAAATTTCCTTCTCAGTTGGATTTCAATGATATGACATCAGACATCTCTATGAAAATTCTGGTCCTAACAACGGAACCATTTGTTGGCTTGATGGGGTCTAAACCAGGTACAGAGATAATTAGCCAAACAAATACCTACACTACTGGCCCTTTCAGCATCAGCCCATGGTGTGCAGACTTAAGTCTCACCCAAGGCAATATGGGGGATGCTGGAATCAAGTTTCCGCACCCTTGAGATGTTGGAGGGGTCGATTTAGTCCAACTGTGCCTACCTTCGCATAGGTCACTTCGCGCATTGTCCCAACCTGCGAGACCTTC
This sequence comes from Pinus tabuliformis, assembly GCA_031772625.1. NCBI lineage: Eukaryota > Viridiplantae > Streptophyta > Pinopsida > Pinales > Pinaceae > Pinus > Pinus tabuliformis. Next base: position 814,669,779 of record CM062818.1, read on the forward strand.
ACAGTTTGTTAGGATCTCCTTTCACGCAGCCCTAACCAAGGGCTGAGATGCTTTTGCGCTGCTAGGGCAATGATCTGCGCTATTTCCCAAATTTACACCGCGTATCTTACTTATCTTCTTACAATTGTTAGTTATCTTCATGTAAATAGATACCTTATCTCACATTTACTTAATCAACGCAATCATATATGTTCGCGCATCATATAAACACCATAAAAATAATTTATATTAAATACATTCAATGCAAAAAGCAGTAAATTAATACATAGGAATGGTATAAAACTTCTCTTCATTAATGATTCAACGGTTACCGACTCAACCTGCCCTACGCACTCAGCTGCAGGGGTCTGCACACTCAGCTGCAAGGGTTCATGCACTTAGCTGCAGACTACTAGGTATCTATGCACTCAGCTGCAGAGCCTTCTCCTACTCTACAACCCAAAGACTCAACTCTACACTTAATATAAGACTCAATTCTCCATCATTCCTCTATTTTTTTTATCTTTTTACAACTTAGAGCCTCTCTCTATTTATACAATCCCATGGTCTGTGGACCATGGGTAGATCTCTAAAGCTGACATTACATTACAAAATTGAGGGCGGACAACCCTATGACTCATTTACAACTTCGCGCTCCGCGCCCACAAATTGCAGAGTCTTTACATTGGATTTACAACTTTTAATCAAAAACTGGGCTTTAAGCCCCAAAACTTCCCTTGGAGGATCCTACGCCCAACAGAAATATTATGTTATGAGTGATTCAAATTCTTCCTTTTCTACTTATTGTTTTCATCGATCAATTTTGGTTTTTGCTGAAGAGTAGAGTAGATTCTTGTCCTGTCTTTTAGCATATCACATAAGTTGTTGAATCTACAGTAAAAATCTACATTGTATCAGAGCAGGAATTTTTTGGGCGACGATTTTGCAGAGAAGATCTGAAATTTTTTGGGAAAAAAATAAAAATAAATAAGAGATTTGTATTCCTTACAAAAAATACCCAAATTCAAAAAACAAATTGTCTAAATCAGAGTTCGGATGAGGGAGATGTCGTAGATTTAAAATTAGATTTTTTTCAAAAAAAATTGTGATTATGGGACAAATGAAACAAATTGGTGTGCGAGTCAAGAAAATGTATGATCTTGAGGTTGAAGATCCATGCAAAGCCTTCAGGAGAAAGGAAAAGGTTAGAGACTTGGTGGTTGAGAGGGAGCATGAATTACCTCTCAACATGCAGCCTCAGAAGCAGTGCCAGAAAGTTGTGGAGTAGCCACAATTAGAGAAGTAGAGAGGAGACCGAGTGGAGATATCCACTCAAGTAGAGAAGATGTAGTCTCAGAAGTAGCCTTAGAAAGTTGTGGAGCAGCAATAATTGGAGAAGCATAAAGGAGACCAAGTGGAGACATCCACTCAAGCAGAGACCTCTAGTAGGGGGAAATTTTGAGCCAGGTGGGCAGAAGGAGAACATGTAGCCATACCTCTAGGTGAGAGGTGGGCCGATGTGAATTATTAGTCCCAAGAGTGAAGAAATTTGGGCAGGGTCCATTGAGACGTTTTGTCTCATGGATCATTACCTTGCTCCGGGAGCCCAGAGTACATAATAACAGGATGGATCAATGGTGGTTGATGCAGTCAAATATTAGAGTGACAGAGGCAGAGGTTAGCAGCAGTTAGACACCAGGGAGCGTAGAGAAGAGTTGATAGCAGTGCAGATGGCATAGAGGCAAATTCAATAGAAGTGAAGAGTTTTCAATCAACAGAGGCAGAGCTAGTAGCAGTCAAAGACACTAGTGACAGATGCATCATACTGATTCAGTTTTGATGCTTTATCAGTTTCAGAAGTTGCAGTAGAAACAACACTAGAGAGAAGTGTTGCATGCAGAACATTCCAAAGGTATTGGATCAAGATAGAGTTGAATTCATCTCTTGTTGAGAGGGAGTGTTGAAATTTACAAGAAATTTTAAAAATAATATCTAGAAATTCTAATTTAATTTGTCCTTGAATTAAATTGTAATTCTATTCTCATAGCAACTTGTAATAGTTAACTAAGTTAAGTTGACTTAGTTGTCTCAGTAAATTCAAGTTAGAAGTCTATCTAGATTCATGTAGAGTGATCCCTAAATTTTAGGGTCCTAGGTTGAGTTATTATTGAGTTGTAATTATTTAATTCAGTTTAACTGAGTTAAATTAAGTTAAACTAGCTATAACTGTTGGAGGAACTAGTGAGTGATCAAGTGAATTAAATTGGATCTAATTCACATGAAGTGATCAATCAGATAACTGAATATTCACTCATAAATTACTCATCCATGTCATTTTAGAGGAAGACCCAGTTGATATTAGAGTTCAAGGACATTGTACTATCAGTTGTATAATTTTCCGAGTTGAACAGATGGTTCATGCAATCTGTTGAGGGCCTATGATGGATTGTGCAGTTATGGATGAGGAATTTCCCAATTAAATATGGGCTAATTCTCTCAAGAATTGCACAAGAAAGTAGGGCCTTGGAAGGCTAGGAATTTGGCTAAGTGTTAGCCAAAGGAAGCCAGTCAGGCATAGGATAGAAAATAGTTGAGAACATATTGTATTCATCCAAGGCTTGCCTAAGAAGCAAAGAGATAGATTGTACTTGTGTAGGAATTGTTCATGTTTAACAAGCATTGTATTTTATTTTTAGATATTCTGGTTAATGCAATATAGATTAACGAGGTTTTGAGCAGTTGCTTTCCCCAGAGAAATATTCTGTTATGTGTGATTGAAATTCTTCCTTTTCTGCTTATTGTTTTCATCGATCAATTTTAGTTTCCGATGAAGAGTAGAGTAGATTGTTGTCTTGTGTTTTAGCATATCACATAAGTTGTTTAATCTATAGTAAAAATCTACAAATATGTACTTATTATAGATAGTTGAAAAAGCTAACAATAAAAAATAAATAACATTTACCTAGAATTGATTATCTATTTGACCAAGTAAGGGGAGAAACTATTTTCTCTAAGATAGATTTAAGATCCAGTTATCACCAACTACGAATTAAAGAGGAGGATATAAATAAAACTTCTTTTAGAACCATATATTTCAATTATGAGTTCATTGTGCTCCCCTTTGGACTCGCAATTGCCAAAACCACATTCATGTGTCTAATGAATATTGTTTTCAGGCAATATTTGGACAAATTTGTACTAATTTCATTAATTATATATTGACTTATTCCAAGACACCAGAATATCTTAAACAACACTTAAGAATAGTGTTGCAAACACCCAGAGCATCATTTTTACACCAATTTTAGTAAGTGTGATTTTATCAGGATTGGATTTAGTATTTGGGACATGTAATTTCCAAAGAACGAATTGCAGTAGACCCTGAAAATTTCAAAGAAATCCTTAATTGGCCAATCCCTAAAGATGTAATAGACATCAGATCTTTTATGTGGATTACAGCTATTATCGTAGGTTCATTGAAGGTTTCTCTAAGTTGGTCTATCCTATAACATCTTTGTAGAAAAAACGAGTTAAATTTCTTTGGATCCAAAAATGTCAAGAAACTTTTGATTGATTGAAAAATTTACTAATTGTAGCTCCTATACTTAAGATTGTTGATCCCAATAAAAACTATACAATATGCACAGATGCTTGACTAGAAGGATTGGGTGGGGTGCTAATGCAAGATAACCATGTTATAGCCTATGAATCTAAGAAGTTAAAGGAACATGAAAAGAATTATGTTGTGTATGATCTAGAGATAGTTGCAGTAATTCATGCTTTAAAAATGTGGTGTCCTTATCTTTTGGGCAAGAACTCGTTACTGATCATATCAACTTGAAATATTTCTTTAATCAACCATATCTAAATAAAATGAAAGCAAGGTGGATGGATTTCCTAAGGGAGTTTCATTTTGAAATAAAACATAACAAAGCGAAAATATCTATATATATGCAGATGCATTAAGCAGAAGTTTAACTCAAGTTTGAATAATATTTATTAGCAATGTCAAAACCAACTTTAATGAATAGATCAAAATTGCAACTTTAGAGGATTAAGAATATGGACAAATACAAGAAAATTTGATCAATGAAACTAACCAAATAGAAAGATCAGATTTTACACTAAATAAGTGTGTGTTGTTCACTTTCATAATTATAATTTGCATTCCTAATGTGCATAAACTCAAGCAATTGATCTAGATAAACAACATAAAAAACATTTTTCAGCTCATCCAAACTAACAAAAAATTGTGACAACACTTCGGAAGGAAGGTTATTTACCATGAATGCAAGGAGATATAGTTGAATATTTATGAAAGTGACTAGAATGTCAAAAAGTTAAGGTGGAACACAAAATGTCCTGCAATATTATTGAACCCCTTACCCATTCTTAAGTGGAAATGGGAAATTATTTCCTTATATTTGATTACCAAGTTACCCAAAACTAGAAGACAACATCATTCCATCATGGTTGTAGTTGATAAAAAGAGAAAAGAAGCCCATTTTATATGATTTTAATCAACATATAAAGATGTTCATATAGCTTACATTTGCATGAAAGGGATCTTTAGACTACATGGGGTACCAAAAACAATCATCTTTGATGAAGATGCAAAATTCAAATAAAATTTTTGGAAAGAAATCTTCATAGGATTGGACACACAATTGAATTTCAATACTTATTACCATCCTCAAATAGATGGAAAAACTAAAAAAACCATCCAAATCCTTGAAGACATGCTTCACATGTATGTAATGGACCAACCCACTAAATGGGAAAACTACTTGCATCTAGTTGAATTTGCATATAATAACAATTATAAAACATCTATTAAAATGAGTCCCTTTGAATTCCTTTATGGATGAAAAAGTCATATTCCATTGAGCTCGAGTCAACCAAAGGAAAATTTGGTTTTGGGACCAGATATTTTAAAGGATATGGAACAAGTGGTTAGAAAGGTAAGGTAGAATTTAAAGATATCTCAAGACAAAAAAAAAATTATGTAGATCAGAAAATGATTAACAAAGAGTATAGTGTGGGGGGGCATCTTTATATCAAATATAGACCAAGGAAGATCACATTGAAATTAGGAACCTATGCTAAATTAGCACCTAGGTTCTGTGGGCCATTTGAAATACTAGCCAGTGTAAGACTAGTGGACTACTAGCGAGGATTACCAGCCCAATTTAAAGCACATAATGTATTCCATGTATCACTACTTAAGAAATGTGTTAATGATACCACTCATGTTATTGACTGGAATGTGGTGCAACTCAAACCAAAATATGAGTTCCAGGTCAAACCTCTACAAAATTTTGATAGGAGGGAAACTTCACTCCAAAATCGAGTCATCCTGCAAGTTAAATTGCAGTGGAAGCACTTTATCCCTTAGGAGGCAACCTAGGATATGGAAGAGGAGATGCGAGAAGCATTTCCTTCACTTTTTCATACGTGATGAAGGTGGAGGAAATGTTGAGGACAATGTGATGAAGGTGGAGGAAATGTTGGAGGAAGGCTAATTTGATTGACTTATGAAATGTAATACATGAAATGATACATGAGTATTTTGGGCTTCTTTACTATCTGGAAAAATTGATAAAGTGGTTGAGTTCAAGTGTTGGATAGAAAAGAGGAAAGTGACAGTGGTCACAGTTGTAACCTTCCAAAATTCTCCCAGATTCTAAGGAGAATAATTTCCACCAAATATAATATAATTGGAGAGATATGTTACCCTGGGTGGAAAGATAAGGATAAGCATAGTTGGAGAGAAATGCATGTTAAGGAAGGGAAAAAAGAAAGATTTTTCCTATTTAGAAAAACAATAAAAATAAAATAAATAAATCCTAGGTAAAGAAAAAGAAGGTACTTCTTGCAAACAAGATGCTACTAAAAATATATTGGGAATGAAATAAATAAATACCACTAAGTAAAAATAGTTAGGGGTATTAGAGGAGAATGAAGGTAGAGGCTTTAAATAAGTAAATGGTTTTGTTGTTATTATTCAATTTTTATATGGTTAGGTCTAATTTTAAAATGTGTATGATGAATAGAATGTATGAAGGTTAGGAAAAGCAAGCATCTACATACAATATTAGATGTTTAAATATATTTTGGAATGCATGCACGAGCGCATGCGTTAAGTAGGCAGTCCTAATATATATTGTGAAAAAGAGTAAATAAATAAGTCCATTGTAGTTATTGATTATTGGAATTGTAGCCATGAACCATTGTGTATTTTATTTATGAATGCATGGAGTTATTAGCAATGGGCTTAGTATGAGTTCTAATGAGTTCTGACATATGTTGTAGCATCAAGGGTATTCAAGTAACATAAATACATTTAATATAATAATATGATTAATTAGCCAAGCATGCTTAAATGTTTATACATAGCTAAAGCTCAAGAAAAAAATATGTAAGTACTCATAAGTATTTATATTGTTAGGAACTATGAATGTGTCTCTATAATGCTATTTTATTTCATAAGATAGGAACTTAAGACCGAAACATGTTAAAAAAATTTGGATTGGAAAAGTAGAAGTATTATAGGTGATCTATTTCTTTTATATACTATAGCCATTTCAAAGGTTTGCATGAAGAGCCTTATCAATACCCAAGTACACAGGATGTCCATTGGTTATGAAATGATAGAACTATTTAGGAGGTAAGTATGGAAAATTATTACAACTGTAATCGCCCAAATTAATTTCATAGAAAAAATATCTTGAACCATAATTTGATTAAGTGTCGCAAGAGAACTTATGATTACAAAGACAACGATTCTAAGGAAATATGAAGCAATTTATTTTAAAACCCAAGAAATTTGGAATTAAACAAGTAAAATCATACTACCTAGAAATAGTATATATGTAACCTATACAGAAGAAAATTATAAAATACATATACAGAGAAAAGATCCATAGTATAAGTTTTCTAAAAACGATGTAATTAGCATAACTAATGAGTTAGAAACCCTCAGAAAATACAATATATTCTGAATATTCAAATACTTATAATTAAGTAGCTTAAGGCATACTCAACAATGAAATTGAAGAAATAGTTTGAGTCAACCTCAAAAAGTTTGGATATTTAACTTAATATGCCTCATAAGTAAGAATGAGAAATTCTAATATATAACAGAAACAGACTAAAACAATTGGTTCTCGTACAATTTTACAATGTCCTCCTTAACATATTTGAACCTATGATAGAGAACATGACATTAGGGGAAAAAAATTATGGCCTGGTGGAACAAGTGTATGTTGTTGAGAAGACTCTGAAAGATTGATTAAAGAGTAAACCTATCAAAGAAAAAAATTCTGAAATATTTCATCAGTGATCTCCTTGTAAGAATATAAGGTATAAGAGTACAAATGTGAATGGGAAATAAAGTTAACTAACAAATTACCTTAAGGTTTTAACTTAGATGCATAACCTATTAAAAAGGGGAAAATGCAGAAGTTAGAGAATGAATGTGAAGAAAGGTTTCCTGGACACAAACCCTTTCAACTATATTAATTATATAATTATGAAAAATAAAAAACTCAGATTCTAGTGAACATGGTATAGCAATGAATAGCACAATACTTGGGGATAGTATATTCACCACATAGTAACTCTTAAACAAAAAGGAATTTTATCAGAGGGTTGCCCTATTCTAAGAACTTGAAGGAAAATTTAAGAAACTTAATAGAAAATTTGATGACAACATCTTGAAATAGAGAACTCAAAATTTCTAGGAAATAATAAGGGAGAACATTTAGGGTTACCTAAATGAAACATGAGCCATCCATTATCTCCATATAGGCCATGACGAAAGACGTCGAACCTGTAAACCTAGTAGGTTAAAAAGGAGAATAAGTATTAAAAAAACCTTTAAATCCATACAATGAAAGGATAAATTAAAAACCTTGAATACATAGGGGTCAATATGGTTATGGATGATTCCCAACCATATGAAGTCCTAAACATAGTGTACTTACCTAAGAAGGTTGTTTGAGTTCATAGTTAGGGTTCCTCATTGGCACACGTGGATTTCATTTTCCATTTGATAAAGGTGTTAGAAATTAAATAATAGAGCAATGGAACACAAAAAATATTGTGGAAACAGAAACACAGAAAATCAAAAAACAAGAGATATGCACATATATGTTGTTCACCCAATCTGGTCTACGTCCAAGGAGAAATATCTAGTCCTTCCCCTTTTTTTATCCAACAAATTGAAGGGATACAACCTACAATGCATTTTTTATAACTTTCTCTTCACACTCACACAATCTCCTCCATTTTTTTCCCTCACTGGAATAATATGCAGCTGCAATACAATTCCCTCGTATAGACCATGGGTTTCTTTCTAGGGAAAAAAAAACCCTAAATTAACATAATGTATACCATTATATCTTCTACCTAATGAATGACCCATATTGACTACAAAATTACAATATTTTACAAAGCCATTTTTCTTAGAAATTTGCTTTCGAGGGCACTCCACCCGAACCCCCACAAGTGGGCGGGGGGCCACTGGGACGACAATAAAATTGGGGGAGAAATCCCCCCAACATCCCTTCATCATGGATTGGGACCCAAAAAAGGCTAAAACAACACATATAAATCAGAAAAATAATCAGGCTCCACACCCAACAATATCCCACTTGGAGACTGATTATAGCAACTCCACCACTACTTCACGTGTTGGACAATGCTTCCTCTTAGACCTGGTTGTTTATCATTTTTACCATCATAACTAAAGACCAATTGAAACTAAATAGAAACTCAATTTCTACCTAGTTACAACCATTGGTAACATATTTGTAGGATTCTAGATAATGTGTATGCTTTCTAGCTTCAATTGTCCATCATCCAAAACTGGTCGTATGAAATTGTATATGTTCAGTCTTAGAATGAAATGTTGACTTCTTTGCAAGATGGATGGCACTCTGGTTGTCATTGTATAATATTTGGATCTCTTGGTTCTTTCCCAATTCATCCATAAACATTTACAACCAAATCATTTCTTTACTAGCCTTTGTAGCATCAACATACTCCGCTTATGTTGTTGAAAGTGAAAAAATGCTTTACATTTTAGAAATCTAGCTTAACGTTTTTCCACCTCTAGTGAACACATACCATGTGGTGCTCCTCCTATTATCTATATCACCTACCATATTAAATTGATATATCCCCGTAGAATAGTGTTTGAACCTCCAAAACATTACGCTTGTTTAGTAGACCTCTTAAATACCTAAGGATCCACTTTATTTCCATCCAATGCTCTTTTTTAGGATTGTTCATATACATAGTCACAACCCCCATTGCATGTGCAATAGCATACCTTTTGCAAACCATTTCATACATTAAGCTTCCAACTATTGATGGAACTTTAAACATATAATCTATATCTTCCAAAGTCCTCAGATACATCTCCTAACTTAGTTTGAAATGGTTGGCCAAAGGTGTACTAACTAGTTTTCATTCTACATATTAAATCTTTCCAAGACCTTTTCTATGTACTCACCCTTATAAAAATTTAATTTGCGAGTTTTCCTGTCTTTAGTTATTATCATACGAAGGATTTGCTTTGCAACACCCACATCCTTCATTGCAAATGAATTGGCCAATTTTATTTTGAACACACTTATTTCATACTTGTTAGGCCCTACAAAGAATTTGATATACATACAATAGAAATATAATATAGTTGTCATCATTTTGTTTCTTAAGATAAATAGAGTGGTTAGAATGACATCTAGTATAACCTTGTTCAGACATAAACATATCAAATTTTAGATACCACTTCCTTGGAGCTTGTTTTAAGCCATATAGATTCTTCTTCAAATTACACAATAATTTTTACTCCCCTTTGACCTCATACCCTTGTTTTGTTGCATATAGATCTCTTCCTCAAAACCCCCATTAAGAAAGGTTATCCTTACATCTAACTATTCAAGATGCAAATCTTCTGCTACCACTAGATTTAAAATAGTTCTGATTGAAGTCATTTTAACATCACGAGAAAAAAATCCGTCAAAATTTATACCTTTATTTTATTCAAACCCCTTCACAAAAAGTATAGCCTTATACCCCTTTTTTCCTCCATCTTCTTCCTTGAACCTGTAAACCCATTAATTCTACAATGTTTTTTTACCTGCAGAAAACTTGACTAAGCCCTAAGTCTAGTTATCTACTAATGAGTCCATCTCTTCTTTCATGGCTTACTCCCACTTTTTTCTAGTTTCTACCTGTATTTCTTCTTCATATCCTTCTGGTTCACAAAAATCAGTCAACAATACATAATATCATGAAGGAGAGTATCATTCAAAGGGCCTACTTAACCTCATAGATATTCTAACAACACTTGCATGAGTTTGAGATGGTTGTTGTTGTCGTTACTATTATTCTTTCCATTATTATTTTTGTTCTTATCGTTGATCATTATGATTTTTTGGAACCTTTAACTTTTGTTTTCCTTTGATGTCATCAAGAAATTCATATTATATGTTTTCCTTTTCCTTTTTCTTTCCTTGTAACTGATCTTTGTATAAGACCCTTTCATTGAAAGGGAACAAGAAACATCAAAAGAAAAAGATGTAAATTGGGAACTGTTATCACTCTAGGAAACTCTCCTAGGTTGTAGATCAGAGATGCCTGGTAACATATAATCTTCAATATTGTTCTCTGAACTATTGGAATAAATGATGGTTTGGATCAAGTTAGATAACCATTTCAGCTCTGTTTTCACTCAAGGAATACATGAACGCTCTCACCAATACAAGGCTTTGGACCACTAATTCTCAATAATTTATAAATTCAATGGATAGATGGAGAATATTGACTATACCAGCAGATTACATGCATAAACATAAATGAATGGCTAGCTACAAGCAGCGAAAGGCAATACTGACTGTACTGGCAGATGCATATATGAACAAATATGGATGGCTAGCTACAGGCAGCAAAGAAGCTTGAAAATCTAATTTATCAAAGTAGAGATAAGATGCCAGTTATTTGGCCTTAAACACAAAGAAAACATGAACAAATTGTTCAAGTGCAAGCGTAGAACAGCAAAGAGAATGGACATTGAACATATAATGCAAAAAGAAGCTTATATTGCTAGAATGAAGATGAGAAGCTTGAAGGAATAGAGGAGGAATAATCTCCAGAATTTGAACCTCTATTACATCTTACTCTCAGCTATTTATAGCCTGTTTACAATGCTCCTGATCTCTAAGAGGCTCGGAGTCTTAATCTGTCTGATCTGCATTGTTAACTCATTTGATGCCCTCTACGAAAGCATGGGATTGGAGTTTTCTGCTTCTGAGAGCAGAGTAACCACTTTTAGATATTTTTGGTAGCTTGTTACGCTGTCTAGGAGTTCTCTTATACCAGAGATGCTCCATGATGTTTGTTGGTGTGGCTGTTGCGCTGTGTGTGCTCCCTAATCTTTCTATTTCGGGCTGCATCGTGTTGTGGCCCTTCTCTTTCCCTTTCTGGGCTCTGTTTCCTGGAAAACTGTCTCCTGGGCTCTATTATATGGTGGAATGGGTCTTCGAGCCTTTGTTTTTCCCTTTAAACTGCAAACAGTGACTGTTTCTATTATAAACAGTGAAAATGTTGCAACACTGATAAATCTCGCCCATCACTGTTCATTTCAGACTTCAAAAGTCCTAAAATATGGTTTAATTGTCTATTGGGTCTCGCCTTGTCGCCATCGCAAGTCGTAAAAGGCCTACTCCTGTGTATTTCCCTTATATTATGAAATATGCGAAAACATAGAAAAATGCATGAAAATGGGTTTGGCAGACTTTAGATATTATCTATTTCACTTCGCGGAACCCATCAGGTCCGGGATCCATCGCTATCACACTGCCCCTGTTTCCCTTTGTATTTCGTTATATAGCGAAATACACCGAAAATAAATTAAAAATTGCTTGGGCATGGACTTCAAAATTTATGAATTCCCAACTATAATGTCATCGGGTTTGGCTCATCGGGTTGCCCATATGTATGTGCATAGGCCTCGCCCGTGGTATATTGCCGATGTGATAAATCACAATCGCGTGTCGCTCACTCCCCAGGTCCTTTATAAAACATAGCATATGCTCCCCGCCGATGCGACTCGCCAATCCGATCATCAGTGATCACTGATCAGTGGTGTCATGCACCCAACTTTAAACGGTCCCTTCTGCTCGGTCGATTGCAATTAATCAGTTAGATTTGGGTTGTTGATCGGCCAGATCTAATGGCTATTGTTCACTCCTCTGTTTAAGCCTATGATTGTGGGTTTTTTCATGGTTTTCAAGCGTTTTTGCCTCCCGATAGTGTATTTTCACCCTTCCAAGGGCTCTCCTCTTGTGCTGGTTTTGATCATTGGATGATCTTTGAGCAAAAATTGAAGATTTCAAGAGCATTAATCGATCCATTGGCATGATTTTAGCATTAATCGATCCATTGGCATGATTTTAAGTAACTTTGGAGGCTCTAAGAGCCTATATGGATAAAGTTTTGGGCCTTTTTCCAACAAGGCTAACACTGGCTCCTTCTGGGGATTAAATCCTCCCTGTGAGGTTTCAAGGATCACAGATCAATGGCTTTCTTGAAAAAACAAAGTCAAGTCTTCCTTTTAGTGTTCCATTGGGCATGGAGTCTATTTTGTAATGAAATAAAAACTGGAAAAACATATTTACAATGACAAGGCTTTAAAGCCTTAAACGAAATAAAGTTTCAAGAACCACCCATTTATTGGGCTACCAAAAGTATCTCCTCCTTCCAGACTGTGCAGAATGAATGTATTGTTCTACTGAATTTGATCGATGGCAAATGGACCTGTCCATAAGGAGTCAAACTTGCCATGATTACCTTTCTTTTCCTTAAATGCATCCTATTTAAGCACCCAATCACCAACTCGGAAATTGTCCACTTTTCCCTTCCTGTCAAAGGTTTCCTTGATTTTCTTTTGATGAGCTTTTGACTTCTCAACCAGCTGCTCTCTGATCTATTGTAGTTCAACCAGGTTATTCATTCTTCTTACCATATCATTCTCTTCATCTTGTTCTTCTTACAAGAATTTAGCCACAGGGAGAATCAGTTGGATGAGGAAAACAACATCAGTGCCATAAACCAGTTTGAATGGAGAATTCCCTATGGAATTTTTTATGGTAACTCTGTCAGGCCATAGTGCAAACTTCAACTTAGAATCCCAGCTCTTTTTGTTGTCCTCTAACAATTTTCTGATTACCTTTACCAGACTCTTGTTAGATGATTCTGCCAGGCCATTGCCTTGAGGATAATATGAGGTAGAATGCACCACTTGAATTCCCATGGATTCAGTCATGTCCACCAATTTTTTTGTCTTGAAAGCTGCCGCATTATTAGTGACTAGTTTGGTTGGGCAACCAAATCTAGTGAAAATATTTTCATTCAAGAACTTTATGACAACTTGATGACAGGCATTCTTAGTGGGTATAGCCTCAATCCACTTGGTGAAATAATCAGTGGCTACTAAGATCCATTTATGTTGGCCACTGGAATGTGGATTGATCTCACCTATAAAGTCCAAGCCCCACTGCTGGAAGGGACCATTGACATGTATTGGCTTCAAGGGCAGAGATTTTAGCTGTTGTCTTCCTGCAAACCTTTGACACTTGTCACAAGCTTTTACAAAAGAAAACACATCAGAAAATAGAGTAGGCCAATAATATCCAGCCCTCAAGATTTTGTGAGTTGTGGTTTTCCAATAATGATGCCCTCCACAGATGCTAGAATGGAACTGGTGTATGACTTCCACAGATTGTTCTTTATCTAGACACCTCAAGAGGATTCCTGATGGGTCTTTCCAATAAAGCAGATTTTTATTAATGTAGAATTTGGTTGATCTGAGTTTAATGGCATGAGCTTGACTTGAGCTAAGCCCTGGAGGGACTTCTAGCTTTTGCAAAAAATGAACTATGCTATAATACCATTCACATGTGGCTAGATTTTCAGCCAAAGACTGATTTTGCTTTTGCTCTTCTACTGCACCCTCTATTTTCTCATCATCTGAATTTAAACCCATGGAATTTATGTCTAACAAGCTGCAATTTTCTTCAGCCATAAGTTTAGCCAAGACCTAGCCTTTGACAAGCTTAGTGGGCTTCACCTCTATATTAAACTCTATGAATTTTGTGATCCATTTAGCTCTCTTTCCATCAATATATGGCTGAGTTAAGACATCTTTACTGAGGCTGAAGGTACATATGCGACTACTTTGGAGTGCAAAATGTAAATTCTGAATGCCTTTAAAGATTTTATGAGAGCATAAGCTTGTTTTTCAATAAGGTCATACCTTAGTTCAACATCCTTTAAATTTTTGCTGAAAAAGGCCACAGGGTGCTCTATTCCTTCATCATTTTTCCACAATAGAACTGTTGCAAGTGTATCATAAGAGGCAAAAGAGAAGATACAAAACTCCTTAGTGTAATCTGGGTTGATTAAAGTGGGAGATTCCATGATAGCTTTCTTGACAGCTTCAAAAGAGCTTCTTGAAGCATCTGTCCATTTTATTTCTGATCCTTTCTTCAGCATGGAAGTGATGTGCTTTACAAGCTCTACAAAGTTTGGAATGAACCCCATTACAAATTTAATCTTACCTAGGAAGGATTGAATGTCCCTTTTTGACCTTGGGATGGACAATGTCTAAATGGCTTGAACCCTTGCTAGATCAATCTTCACACCTTCAGCAGAAATAATATGTCCCAGAAGTTTGCCTTCTTCTAGAGCAAACTATGACTTCTTTAGGTTCACTGAAATTCCAAACTGTCTGCACTTTGGGAAGACTTCTTCAAATGTTTTAAATGGTCTTTGTGGCTGCTAGAGAAGACTGTTATGTCATCAAGATAAATAAGGACAAACTTGTTCTTCTCTCCCACAAAGGCTATGTCCATGGCCCTCTGAAAAGTAGCCCCAACATTCATCAGTCCAAAAGGCATCTTGGAGTCCATGAAAGTGCGCCAAGGAGTAGTGAAGGCGGTCTTTTCCTAATCTTCTGGATGAACAGCAACCTGATTGTAACCTAGAAATCCATCTAAGAAAGACATGACTCTGGCCCCTGAAACTCTTTGCAGCAAGTGTTCCATCTTAGGCAGGGGGTAGTTATGTTTTTTAGAGCACTTGTTCAGATTTTTGAAGTCCACACAAAGCTTAATTTCTCTATTTTTCTTTCTCACTACCACAAGGTTAGCTATCCATTTTGAATACCTTAGGGGAACTATAATTTTGGCATCCAACAGCTTTTTGATCTCTTTCTCAATCAAAGGCAATAAGAGAGGGCTGATAGGTCTTAATTTCTGCTTAAAAGGGGTAGTGTTCTTTTCCAGTGGGATCTTTTGTTGAATGATGTTTTTATCATAGCTTTTAAGATCATTGTATTCCCAGGCAAAAATATCAGCGAATTGCTTCATGAGGGTGCAATACTTGGAATTCTGGGTAGAAGACAAATGAGTGGACAGATTGATGAATTTCGGATGGGCTGGGCTCCCTATATTATGTTTACAGACAGCAGACTCATTCTCTGTTTTGGCCGGCTTATAGGGCATGTCGTTATGATTGAAAATCTTCTCTAGAGGCACCAATCCTTTTGGTATGTGATTACTAGGCAGCTGGACGATGCTTCCTTGACCGATCTTTGTTTTTAACTTGGGCTGGCTGCATTCTCCCATGGCTTCATTTTCCTGATCGATGTGTGTTTCAGAAAATTCCTCAATGACTTGCAAAAACCTATTAATTTCCTCATCATATTTGAAAACTCTCCAATATTAGACATTGTCAAACAGAGACGGTCTATATTTTACCTGAAGTTCATATGTCAATTTAGGAGGCAAGGGAGGAATAAACGTGCTAGCAGACACAACAAGGGAGTCGGAAAGCTGGTTCTTCATTCTTGGAATATAAGAAATGTTGAAATCATTAAAAGAATCCTTGAGCCTCCATACCTCATCTCTGTATGCTTTCAACCTTGGATGCTTTCCTTGGAATGCTTTATTTACCTGCTAAATTATGAGGTCTGCATCTCCAAACACTTTCATGCCTTTGATACCCATTTCTTTAGCAGTGCTTAAGTCCAGAATCAAAGCTTTGTACTATGCTATGTTGTTTGTGACCTGAAAGGTTAATTTGAAATATAAATGAATTTATTCCTATGTTGGGGACACAAGGACTACACCTACTCCTGCAGCTTCTTTAGAACAAGCCCCATCAAAGAACATATCCCAAATCTATGGGTTTTCTTCCTCTACGATCTGGCAAATTGATTTCTTGAGCTGCGTGGAGGCCAACTAGGATTCTTCAATACAAAGAATACATGCTCCAAAATCAGTGTCAACAGCATAGATGGGATGATTAGTAGGGTTCTTCTCATTGTTGATGATATAAGCCAACTGCGCCTCTCTGTATAATCTCTTGCTCTCACCTCCAAAAACTGGGACAGTATCATAGGACAAATCATTTTGTAATGATCCACCTAATCTCTTGATCCAACTTCTAGAAAGTAACATGCCAAACTTGGGGGGTACATCTGCTACCACAATATCCATCATCATGCTTTTCATAGGTAGCTGAGTCAAAGTGATGGTTAGGTCCTTGATCAATCCTAGACATTTCACTTTTCTAGAGTCAAAAGAAAACAGGTCATGATAAGGCTTAGTGATGTCAAGACCCAACTCATCCATGACAGCCTTGGGCATTAGATTATGGCTGACTCTAGTGTCCAAAAGGTAGTTGTGAAGGATTTTTTCATGAATAGTCAGAGAGACATAGAATGATGGGGAGTTGTCTTCACAATTTTCAATCATCGAGCTAAGAATAACAGCTGGCTTTTCATCTTGTAGATTTACGTGGTCAGTGGAGGCTTGGATGGCTTTAGGCTCAAGGGCCTTGAGGATGGATCTTTTGAAGGACTCATTCTTCACTAGTTCAATCAGAGGCATAGGTATTCTTAGCTTCTGAATTTCTGATTGAAAACTGAAAGGAGAAGGAGACTTGTCAAGGTCTCTTACCTCATGAGCTGGAGCTTTGAGGACGATGGGATCAACTGCCGGTTGTTTCTTCTTATTAGCTTGTTGTACTGCAGGGACAGAAGCTCTTTGAACAGGGGTTTCCTTGGCATTATTTATCTTTGACCTCAAATTATATCTTTGTTGATCTACAGTTTGTCTAATAGCTTTACCATCCAATTCTTGGCTAATATGGTCATTACATAATGACTTTTCATAGGCAGTTGAGGTCAAAAAGGAAGCATTGCCTTTGTCTTCCATACAATGAATCTCATCATCTTCTTCAAACTGCTCTTCTTCCATGACTGCATTTTGAAAAGGAGCCTTCACCCTTTGGTCTTCATAAGCATCTTTGTTTCTTTGCAAAATCTGCAACTGCTCATTTGTTCTTCTATATGGATTTGGATTTGGATTTCTTGGAGCAAAGGTATTAGGCAATCTTCCTTTCCCCGGGTGTTGCTCAACCTTCAATTTGGAGATTTCAGAGGCTAATGACTCGATCATTTTGGTCATTTTATCTATATTAGGATTAGAGGATCATGAAGATTCGCCCCTCTGTCTTCTTCTATCAACATTTCCCTTAAGCTTCTCTACAACCATGATGTTTGATTCCAATTCCAAGCTTGCATCCTGCATGTCAGCCAAAGTAGCACATCGCCTCTCTCTCAACAGTAGGTAGAAGTTAGAATCAAAAGCACTGGCATAGGTGAGTTTAGCAGAGGTAGTAGTGGGTTTTACTTCAGCTGGTATCTTGTTGTACATACAGTTAAACCTCTTATTAAAATCGGACAACAGCTCACCATTTTCCCTCTTTAAGTTCCCAAACCCAGTGTGGTAGTAAAGGAGATCCTTCTTATCCCCCCAATGCTTTAGGAATGCATCATCTAAAGCTTCAATATCTGCTATAGATCTTGGGGTTAGTTCTCTGAACCATTTTTTAGCCTCTCCATCTAGGCTTTGGACAAAGACTCTCGTCCACACATCATCTTCACTAATGTCAAGATTATCAGCATAGCTATAGAATGACTCAAGATATTCTTCAGCAATAACACCTTCAGTCCCAGTGAACTTATGCCTATATTTATGATATTCTCCAGTAGGCATGGCATTCATAGGAGTGGGGAGTATTAGAGGTCCATACCTAGCAGCTATGATTCTTTCCATTTTGGTAGGTGCTTGTGGACCTGCCATAGTTGTGCTGGCTAAAAGACTACTGGCAGTCTGAATGATAGAGGGTTGAGGAGTGACTAACAGGACTAAAGGAGTATGATGGATAGGAGGTGAGGTTTCCTTTGGGCTTAAAACAAAAGGAGAACCTAAAGAATAAAGAGCTTTATGAATCTCCGAGAGTTTTTCTTCACTGCTAGTATTAGATGCTATACTCTCAACATGTATTTGTTCTATCACAAGCCTTTTTTGAAGATATATAGAAGATTGTTTAGGTTTACCTGAACCTGATGCTCCTTTCTGCAATACCTTTCTCTCTTTGATGATTTTTTTAGGGTCAGGTACTGGGTCATCTTGTAGATTCTAAGGATTTATCCGAGTATGTCTCACAAACTAAGTGGAGTCGCCAAGAGGTTCGGCCTCCAGTATAGTCGCCAAATAGATGATTACAACCAAAAAAGTGCCGAGACTTTGTCTATCATCAAAGTTGGATCTATGTCATTTCCCAAGGAAGCCGAGCTTTAGTTTCCTTTCCCTGGCAGCGGCGCCAATTATGTTATCACTCCAGGAAACTCTCCTAGGTTGTAGATCAGAGATGCCTGGTAACATATAATCTTCAATATTGTTCTCTAAACTATTGGAATAAATGATGGTTTGGATCAAGTTAGGTAACCACTTCAGCTCTGTTTTCACTCAAGGCATGCATGAACGCTCTCACCAATACAAGGCTTTGGGCCACTAATGCTCAATAAATTATAAATTCAATGGATATATGGAGAATACTGACAATTCCAGCAGATTGCATACATAAACATAAATGAATGGCTAGCTACAGGCAGCAAAAGGGAATACCGAATGTACTGGCAGATGCATATATGAACAAATATTGATGGCTAGCTATAGGCAGCAAAGAAGCTTGCAAATCTAATTTATCAAAGCAAATATAAGATGACACTTACCTGGCCTTAGAAACAAAGAAAACATGAAACAATTGTTCAAGTGTAAGCATAGAACAGCAAAGAGAATGGACATTGAACATATAATGGAAAAAGAAGCTTGTATTTCTAGAATGAAGATGAGAAGCTTGAAGGAACAGAGGAGTAATAATCTCCAAAAGTTGAACCTCTATTACATCTTACTCTCAACTATTTATAGCCTGTTTACAATGCTCCTGAGCTTTAAGAGGCTCGGAGTCTTAATCTAGCTGATATGCATTGTTAAATGATTTGATTCCCTCTAGGCAAGCATGGGATCAGAGTTTTCTTCTTCTGACAGTAGAGTAACTGCTTTCAGATATTTTTGGTATCTTGTTACGCTGTCTGGGAGTCCTCTTGTGCCAGAGATGCTCCATGATGTTTGTTGGTGTAGCTGTTGTGTTGTTTGTGCTCCCTGATCTTTCTGTTTCGGGCTGTAGCGTGCTGTGGCCCTTCTCTTTCCCTTTCCAGGCTCTGTTTCCCAACAAACTGTCTCCTGGGCTCTGTTATATTGTGGAATGGGTCTTCGAGCCTTTTTTTCCCTTTAAACTGCAAACAGTGACTGTTTATGTTATAAACAGTGAAAACATTGCAACACTGATAAATCCCACCCATCACTGTTCATTTCAGACTTCAAAAGTCCTAAAATATGGTTTAATTATCTGTTGGGTCTGGCTTTGTCGCCATCGCAAGTCGCAAAAGTCCTACTCCTGTGTGTTTCCCTTGTATTATGAAATATGCGAAAATAGTGAAAAATGCATGAAAATGTGTTTGGCAGACTTCAGATATTATCTATTTCACTTCTCGGAACCCATTGGATCTAGGTTCCATAATTATCACACTACCCCTGTTTCCCTTTGTATTTCATTATATAACGAAATACACCAAAAATACATTAAAAATTGCTTGGGCACAAACTTCAAAATTTATGAATTCCCAACTATAATGTCATTGGGTCCAGCTCATCGGGTCACCCATATGTATGTGCATAGGCCCCACCCGTGGTATATTGCCAATGTGATACCAGCGATGCAATAAATCGCAATCGCGCGTCGCTCACTCCCTGGGTCCTTTATAAAACATAGCATATGCTCCCCACCGATCCGATCATCGACGATCGTTGATCGACGGTGTCATGAGCCCGAATTTAAACTGTCCCTTCTGCTTGGCCGATTTTGATTAGCCGGTTACATCTGGGCCATTGATCAGCTAAATGTAACGGTTGTTTTTCACTCCTCTGTTTAAGCCTGCGATTGTGTGGTTTTTCATGGTTTTCAAGTGTTTTTGCCTCTTGATAGTGTATTTTCACCCTTGCAAGGGCTCTCCTCTTGCGCTAGTTTTAATCATTGGATGATCTTTGAGTAAAAATTGAAGATTTCAAGAGCATTAATGGATCCGTTGGCATGATTTTAAGCAACTTTGGAGACTCTAAGAGCCTATATGGATCCATTTTTGGGCCTTTTGCCAGCAAGGCTAACAGGAACCAACCAAAGGGGTTGAAAAAGAAGAAATAAATATGAACAAATCTTGTATTGCATTAGAGGTAATTACCACTTCATTGTAAGATAGCCAAGGATTTGAATTGCATTATATATCCAACACCAGAGTGTCAAGTGATGGTTGCAAATGAAAGAACTATAAATTGCTCAGCCAAGTGCCATAATATCAATTTAACAATGGGGGAATATGTATTGAATAGTCTAATTCTTTCCATTCCAATGGGTGGTGTTGATGTTGTATTAGGAGTCTAATGGTTACAATATTTGGGGACAATAGCTTTTAATTTCAAGAACTTTTCTTGAAATTTTCTCGAAAGGAAAGGAAATTGAATTAAATGGTATTGCAGGGAAACCTAGGAAGATAGTTATCTCTAATGGCATGAAAAATATTTTGAAGAAGGAATAATGAGGGGTAATTTCACAATTATGCTCACTATATGTTCAAACATCTAATTCATCCATTTCTCTGAATCTCCAAAGAGTCCTTGAAAATTATATCAAGGTATTTGAGACTCCCAAAAGTCTCCCACCTATTCACAATCATGATCATGCTATTCACTTGATTCCAGGAAGTGCTTCTCCAAACATCATACCTTACATATATCGTTATGCCCAAAAGAGTGAAATTGAATGTATGGTTGTGTAAATGCTAGAGGAAGGTATAATTCAACATAGCCAAAGTTATTTATCTTCTCCACTAGTATTGGTGCACAAGAAGGATGGATCATGGCGTATGTGTCTAGTTTATAGAGATCTCAACATGTTCACTATTAAAGATAAATTTCCCATTCTTTTCAATGATGAATTATTGGATCAATTACATCAAGCAATTTTATTCACGAAGATGGATCTTCATTATGGATATCATCAAATTAGATTGAAGGCAAAAGACATTTTGAAACAACATTCGGAACTCATGAAGTTCATTATGAATTTTTGGTCATGCCTTTTGGCCTTACTAATGCACCTTCCACATTTCAAAGTTTGATGAATTCCACTTTCAAACCCTTAGAAAAATGTATATAGTATTTTTTGATGATATACTAATCTACAACAAGTCTTGGAAAGATCATGCTTAACATGCTGATAGGTGTTGTGGGGAAAAATGCCTATGCAGGACGATCCTATCCACCTAAGGTGTGACAGTGCCTTAGCAACAAACAGAGACAGCTATTCTAGTATTCTTCCTTTATGAATTAAGAATGAAGAGAGATGGATGGACTAACCGGTGTCTTCCGTTTGTCCCTCGATCCGGTTTCTCTTCTCTTGGAGAGTTCCCAGCTACTTGCCTTCTCGCTCGCCCAGCTTCAAGAGGTTTCTGCAAGATCACAAGAAGAGAACACTACACAAGACATGGATTCATATTCATAACTAGTTCAGGATTAGAAATAAACTAAACATACTAATGCAATCATACATCAAAAATACATCAGTATATAGGAGAAACCAAGATAGCTTTATTGATGAATAACAAGGTTCAGGAAGAGATACAACCCAGAGGGCTCCAATCCAGCATCTCCTTCCCAGCAAATGGAATTCCTATCTTCACCCCCTTCAAAGCATTAAGCACTCAATGATTCCAATCTCAAACCAACAGCAATTCTTTGCAATCACAAAATTCCAACCTCTAGATCTCATGGAGGAGAGATCCATATATAGATGTTTGGAGAGAGGATGAGTCAACTTGAGATCTGACTAGTGTCCTCTCCCTCTGTCAGTTCTTGATTCCACTTGGAGGTTCTTGCTTCCACTTGGAGATTTGGAACCTCTTACTCATCACTAGTCGAATTCCTTGAGGCAAGTGTCATTGAGGAAGATTTTGGAAGCTTCCTGGGTTCTGACACCTTGTGGAATGAACTTGCCACATGTCAACTCTCGCTCAGCGCAGGTAGCTAGTGTTGCCTTTGACATTCAGCGTAGGTAGCCAGTGTTGGCTTTGACATTCAGCGCAAACAGCTAGTGGAGCCACTGAATTGATCCTGAATTGACTTGTTTTTGAGCAGTTTCTGGTGGAGAACTTCTGTGAATTGCTATGGTTTGTTAGCCTTGTTCCTCTAGGGGTAGGAACAACATGTTTAGGGACTTTGGATCCCTTAGATTATGGACATTTCATGCTCAATGCGGTAAGGCACAAAAATGTCTATAACAGCTGCCCCCTAAAGTATGAGGCCGTTTATCGGGTGAAATGCTTTATCAGGGGGATCCGAAGTTCATCCAATGCTGGGAGGAGACCTGTAATAAGATACAATACAATACATTATTTTTCATACTGCTTTCATGATCTAGCTGAGGCGGGCATTCCCATGCTCAGCTTTATAAATTCATTTTTCTGTACATAGAACAGACAATCGTCTGATGGTAGACTGATAATTTTGATGAAATTATCATCCTTTGAGTAGGATGATTATCTGCTGCAATGATGTACATGTCAATGTCTTTATCTTTCCTGAATATATATCGCAGCCCGGATGGATGAAACTAGATCCGGGGTCTTCAAACTCGTTCGATCTTCACTCTAAGTACAAGTCGATCCATGTGAGAAATGTTCTGAAGTCGAACATGGAAAGACATCGCTTGATTACCGGTCAATGATGTAAACCGTTAACAAGCGCGAGAGGAATCACCGATAATGATAATGACCCTCAAGGTACTGCAGTACAATTCACGTGGCGTGAATAAAGGACTTGGCGTCGAACACCACGCAAAATCTTTCGGTCGAAGGTCATTGATGTATACCTGTCGCCGGAAGTGAGAAACTTGCCATTGAGGCATGCAAGCTTCAAAGTACTGAAGGGGTTGTTCCTAGATCAACTTCTTGGATAATGAGCTGATGTCGACAAGAAGCGATCCGTCAAAGGAGGGCCTTAATGAATCCCACATCAATGACATGGAACGGAGCTAATGATTTTGATGGAGGTGAAAACGATCTGTGACATATGATTCAGGGTGGCGGTCATGAAAGGATGAAGGATAATGTATGGCAGTGGATGGGACACGGTTGACTTTTCTGAACGACTTCTCTTGAACATATGGCGACACTGATGTGATGGATTGGTAGCATTACCCCAAATATGAATGGTATGGCGAGACCATGGATGTGACCGGTGAATGAAACAACCCAACCCGATTGTGGTACGGAGGAAAATTGTCATGTTCAAGAGCGACTTGCTACCATCAAAGTTTTCTTGAGTTTCTCCCAATTTTTCCCCAGTCATTGCTGACCAGTACCTCTTTATTTTTGTCAAGCTTGAGGAGGATAACATATGCTTGTTCTATAACCTGCCCTTCGGGCAAGCCCATCGCTATGTTTTAACGAGCCTAGCGATAGTGAAACTCGTTCTCGTCTAAAGACAAGTTTGTCGCTATTTAATGATTTTAACGAGTCTAACGACAAGGATAACTCGGTCCTTTTCATTTTTAGAGAGTCTGAAAAGGTACATAAAGTTAACTCCAAAAGTCCTTTTTCGTCATCTAATCCCTTAGGTCCGAAAAAGTATAAAACAATACAGAAGGGATGAGTTTTCGATAGTTTTAACGAGCCGAATAAAACAAGCGCTCGATCTTTTTGTGCAATAATCCTTCAGGTCCAAAAAGATTAAAATCTAGAGGAGGGATAGGACTTCCTGTCCCTTTAACGAGCTGGAAGGCCAAGGACTCGGCAATCTTTTCATATTTTACGAGTCAGATGAAAAGAGCTTAAAGAAGACTTGTCTTTTGAGGAACGAGTGATAAACAGGGTTAGCAGCTGATTCCAGGTACAGGTTGGAATTTTCCAATCACGGCAGTGTCACAAGGATGGCTAGGTGAAATCACTCTTTGCAGCTGTTCCTCAAAATGGGTAAACAATCATATGGAGGTGAACGATCGGCCAAATGAAAAGTGGAGGTGACGGTGCAAACACGACCAAGGCTTTAATGGCTGATGATATTACATTCACAGTGGTTATTTACCGGGAATTTGGTTCATTTTTTATTTTAAAATGAGCTTAAACGCTGGTGGAAACACTTGCTCATTGCTTATGTTTATTTTTTAACGAGCATGAAGTCCGCGTTAAAACTGCTCGGATATTGCGTTTATTTTTTAACGAGCATGAACTGTGTGCTAAAACTGCTCGATGATAAGTTTGCATGCCCCCAGCATAACAACGCAAATCGAGGTGCATGCCCCCCAAGCTTCATTGCATTCAACTTGGTGGTTGGAATGAAGGTTTACCTTTAAGATTTGGAAAGGAGATTGTTTCATTTTTTAATGAGGTTGACACAGTAAAAGAACTATCCTCATGACTCCTTGTTTCATTTTTTAACGAGGTTGACACGAGATTAGAACCGTCCTCGGAGCCCACTGTATTTACAGTATTTCTATTAGGGCAATGATCCACGCTGACAAAATGTTTAGGAATCTTCCGAATCCATTAGATATAGAATATTTCATATTGTAGGTTTCCACTGTGGCCACTTCCGCCAGATTACTTGCAGGCGATAGGGAAAAAGTACCCATTAAGGCAGGGTCTTTTAGGAGACCTACTCCAATAATTTGAAGCGAATGATTGCTTCCATGGATCATTGGAATGCTTCCCGTAACTTGTGAACTGTCGGGGAGGAAAGTTTGTTGGTCGACGACTATAATTCCTCCTTGAAAGGGAAATGCAATCTTCCTGAAGTAGGTCGACACAACTGCATCCATGGCATATATCCAGGGCCTTCCCAGTAGGATGTTGTAATCGAGGTTTCCATCAATTACTTCAACATCAATTCCTACTGTTTTGCCCCCTAGTTCAACTTGCAAGTTACTTAAAATCCCGTATGGAGTGTATGATCGTCCATCAAATGCTTTTAACGTCGTTGACGATCTCGACAAGGGTGGTGAGCCTAAATTCTTCCAGCAACTCATCGACATAATACACATAGATGCCCCCTCATCAACAATTGTTCGATGAACAGTTTTGTTGAGGGCTTTCACTTGAATAAGGAAAGCTAGTTGAGCTGGTAACTGAGGGTCATATCCTTTATGATCAAAGGCCACAAGATTGGAATCCCTTGGGCCAATCCCACCTATTGCTGATAATAAAGCTTGCTCTTGGGAGAGGCAATTTTTCGGTACCTCAAGTGTCGACATAGCGGATGGCGATTGGGCCAGGTCCTCTATTATATTATAATTTTGTGCTATTTTGGCACGAGGATTAAATGTCGATTTGTGTACTCCTCCCTTTGGCGACTTTATCATTGGTTCAGGAATGATGGGTGGCACAACTTCGGTCAAAGTTGTCGTCGAACTACTAGGTTATTCATTAGCCTTGTTATTCGACAGCTGTGGATTCCCGTAATCTTTATTCCTTGTCAAAGCATCATTTTGCTGCTTTGAGACAGACAACATAAGAACTTGGGATCGGGAAGTATTTTGATTAGCAACCAGCTTGGTTCCCGGGTTTGGAAACGGATCAGTCAATACTGCTGAGGGTTTTGAACTCTTAGAGAGTTTCTTAACTTCAGCTATATGTGGACAATCTCTCGTCCAATGATCCTCATCGCATATATGACACCCCGCAGGGGGTTTCCTTTTTCTCCCTTTCTTTTTCTTCTTTCCCCCTGGTTTCTTCAGTTGTTTGCCCTTGTCGGTCGACGCGGCATTTACTTCCGAGGCAAGAAGTTCCTCATTTGCATTTTGACTGGAAATCTTACGGGCCCTTGTAGATGTAGCCTTTGTCGATTTCGTGTCTGTCGTGCCAATCATGCCATCGATGGCATGAGAGTCATTGTTTGATTTAGGAGGAGGAGGAATTGAGAATTCTGGTCTAGGGGCGTCAGGTATTTTGTCGTAGAGCGTGCCAGACTGAGTATAGACCAAGTCCAGATATTGCGCATGAGCGATGACTTGCTCTTCCGTTACGACTCCCCCCTTTGCCATATCTTCCATGATTGTAGGAAGTAAGGATTTGATAAACCATTCAGCTAATAGCTGATCGGGAACGTACGTTTTTACCATCCTACGACGACATCGCCACTCATGTATATGATCAGATATGTGAGTGGCCGTTGTCTGTTTGAAGTTGGTTAGGAGTTCCGTTCCCGTTTCATACCTTATCGGTAATTGAAAATGGGTTAAGAAAGTCGTGGCTAAGGTACTGAAGTTGTTGAACGAAGCTCTAGGCAATTCAATATACCATTTTGCCGCTGGACCAGTTAACATCCTCTGAAAAAGGCGAAGCCTAATCGAATCATCGTTTAGGGTGTTTGATGAACACCACAGATGAAATGTCATCACATGATTCGACGGATCTTCACCTGGATTTCCATTAAATTTAGGAATATCTGACAGAAGTTTATGCGAAATTGCTGGCCACCAAGGGGCATAAGCAATTGGATCATTCGTCAGCCGGTTTAGATCTGGTAATTCTAGAGTTGCTATGAAGGGCAACTGTTGATTCAGGTTAGGCGAAGCATACCCAGGATAAGATGGAATCGCCTGAGCAGTGGGTCTTTGCATACCAGCATAATGTATTTGATGCTGGAAACTTTGACAAGGTTGATGGGCATAACCATTATCATATGGTTGTTGATTACCGCTTTGGAAATGCGATTGCCCATTACTTACAAAGACTTGTTGCTCAGGTCCTTGATATGATTGCTGGAATGGGGGTTGTTGAGTTTGAACCAGCTCTGGTTGTTGAACCATTTGTTGTTGACCAATACTGGATGATTGACCAAGATGAGGAGTCACAATACTTGTTTGATCCTGAGTCGCTCCAGATAAGGAGGCACTAACCTGAGGTTGTGATTGAGTCGTTGAGACAAGAGGTTGTTGTATTGCAACCTGAGGCTGTTGGGGTTGACATACAACAGGTAGCGCTTGTACTTGCGACGCAGTAACCATAGCAGGTATAGTGGGAATATTCGACACAGGGTGGACTGGTTGCATTGAATATACAACCCTTGGTTGTTGAGGCAGTATTGGTACCCAACCGCTGGATGTAATTCCAGTTTGACCTGAACTTTGTTGTAAACTCCCATATTGTTGTTCTCCGGGAGGGAACAATGAAAAGGCATACTGCCCTCCATATGGTGGCAATCTAGTACTTAAAGGGCAGATTAGCCTTTGAAGACACATTGGATCAATTTGTTGAGTTTCAACATAAGAAATACCAGATGATAATCCGGATGAAGAAATAGGAACTAACCATGTCGTCGAAGCAGTCCCTGATGGGACTCCGGCTTGTTGTTGATAACTTGCCGGGACAGATGGTATACCATCGAACATCGTTGGGGTAGCAGTAGGAGGCTCTGCCGCTGCTGTGTTGGATGACACAGTCCTGGATGTCGACGGTTGTTCAGACATATCTAGTCTATCCAAAAGATTTTCTAGCGATTCTACAAGAACTTACAATGAAAAGAGACTAACTTCGAAGATCAACGAGGGAATGGTGATGATTATTCCGTTTAAAATAAATTTTAACGACGCTTAGACACAACCTGCTTTTTCAATTTTAAAGAGTTGAGAAAAAGCAAAAGATGACTCTAGTCTCCTTCGATGTTTTAACGAGCCCGAAGTGACAAATAATCGGATGGACTTTTTCCGTTATAGAGTCTGAAAAAGGCCAAAAGGAACTGCTCTGGAGTTCTAGGTAGAGGGTGTGCCAAACTTTTCGCAAAACCGCAGAATACTTTTTAAGGTACGGGCGGTCGATCTTCCTGAATGTTGTGTTCAGTGCATTGCGATCAGTAGGGCGGCCGACACGGCTTCCTAAGGATAAAGGTTTTATGCCTATAGGGGTCTCCCAATATATACGCGACGGTACGTGGGAGCACAATCCGTACTGGCGCTATCGTCCCTCAGGAGGAATCACCCACCATCAGCGAGATCGACAGTCACCAGGCTTTACGACGCCGGAACACGTCTCTAGCCTAGACCTCTATGTTGTGCGTTAAGTTACAAAGCGTTGTTAAGTTCATTCAATTTATTTTAGGTTGATCTTTTTAGAAGTTTTCCTTTTGAGGTTCGCCACGAGATGTATGATACAATTCCTAAATGCAGTCTAAAGATGATAAGCAAGCTTTTTATATCTTTTCAACCATGAAAATCCTAGCTACAAAGGGAAAAGAAAGACACCATCTTTTCTCAAAGAGCAATCAGCACACTCTAATGCACTTTTCCTAAATCAAACATGCAAACTATCAAGATGCAAATGCACAATGCAGGTGTTTGTTTTCCGCTTTCTTAGTATTGATGCCTACAAAGAAAGCTTTT
This sequence comes from Pinus tabuliformis, assembly GCA_031772625.1. Taxonomy (NCBI): domain Eukaryota; kingdom Viridiplantae; phylum Streptophyta; class Pinopsida; order Pinales; family Pinaceae; genus Pinus; species Pinus tabuliformis. Next base: position 814,698,666 of record CM062818.1, read on the forward strand.
GTACAACTTTGAATTTGCTTTTAAATGAGAAATACAAACAAGTTTACTTTTTCGAAATCAGAAAGGGTAGAAGAGATTACAACACTTAACGATTTTCGAAATGAACACTTGTTTCGACACTTAAAAGAGACAAACTCAAACCAAAAGCAAAAGTAAATGTATAATCAACTATAAACAGCCAATGAACTCTCTCCTAAGATCACAATCAACAGATTGAATCAAGGGCTACAGGATGACTATTTCACTCTTGCAAAGGAAAACTGTAAATGACGCCACAAACACATAAAAACACTCACGGTCTTTTTGTACAAAAGGAGGCGGAATTTAAACAGAGAAAAGGAGTTATCAGACAGGTACCTATGCTGGTTACAGGCTGCAAAAATCAAAGATCAAAACAAGGCAAAACAGAGCAGAGAACCCCAGCTACACAAGGCCTAACTGGATCAGCGCACCCTCAACACAGGGGTTTGACATTCAGCGCAGGTAGCCTTCACGGGACCTGCGTTGAAATGTGGAACCTCTTCACAAGGTCTGCGCTGAAGGAGAAACTAGAGTTTCTCACTGGGTTCTGGGTCACAGTTTGCTATTTAATCTACAGTTTCAGGCCAAATCAAAGCAACAAGCAAGGTACAATCAAAGGGATGCTTTGAGGAAGGGCTAAGATCTATCACAAAGGATCATCAAATCATTTGTGAGTCCATTGTTCAGATCATAGACAAATCCAGTGATTGGATCAAAGCAGCAGCTGTCTACTTTGCATCTGAGAATAGCAGATGCAGTTCGATTGTTGCTGTTGAGTCTATGAAACAAACAATGATAGAGACACAAATAAAATGACTAAACAGATCTCCCCAGCGGAGTCGCCAATTTGTTGTGGGGAAAAATGCCTATGCAGGACGATCCTATCCACCTAAGGTGTGACAGTGCCTTAGCAACAAACAGAGACAGCTATTCTAGTATTCTTCCTTTATGAATTAAGAATGAAGAGAGATGGATGGACTAACCGGTGTCTTCCGTTTGTCCCTTGATCCGATTTCTCTTCTCTTGGAGAGTTCCCAGCTACTTGCCTTCTCGCTCGCCCAGCTTCAAGAGGTTTCTGCAAGATCACAAGAAGAGAACACTACACAAGACATGGATTCATATTCATAACTAGTTCAGGATTAGAAATAAACTAAACATACTAATGCAATCATACATCAAAAATACATCAGTATATAGGAGAAACCAAGATATCTTTATTGATGAATAACAAGGTTCAGGAAGAGATACAACCCAGAGGGCTCCAATCCAGCATCTCCTTCCCAGCAAATGGAATTCCTATCTTCACCCCTATTATCACTAAACAAATTTCAAAGAAAAGGGGTAAGGTGAGGAAGAATTGGTCTTGGTCACTTTCATGTTCCTTTCATGCATAAGAAGCACTTGGCAAGCTCAGGGTCAGCATAGATCAAAGTTCTCCATTTCAATTCAAGCAAGGCAGTTAGCACTCAAGAAGAAGAATGTAGCTTTGAGGAAGTCAAAAAGGAAATTGATGTCTACCAACCTTGAGATTTCCAAAATCAAGGAAAGGGCAAGGAAACATGAAATTGAAAAGGAAAAATTGAAGATCTAAAAACACAACTAAGCCAGTGGGAAAGGTTTCCTTAACTAAGGAAAGTCACGTAGCAAGTAAGGTTAAGTCCTCAAATTTTGATTATTTGCCTTGTTGAATTTTTCCTTGAAAAATGATGCCTCTGCATTTAGTTTTGAACAACTTTAGAACAGATGAAAGGGACATTCAAAGATAAAGAAACTCAAGACAGTCGAATTTTGGCATTAAGCTGTGTTTTTGAAATTACACAGCAGTTTCGCAGCGCGCTGCGAAACCCCTGTAGCAGCCTGTTTCAGCAGAAAAAACTCTGTTTTCTGCGTTTACTAGTAAATTTCCAGAAGGGGTTATGAGCAGCTGAAAACTTAATTTTGAAAACTGAAAGAGGCTTTTATTCCTAACATACCAAAATACAAAAACCTCTTTCAGTTTCTTCAAATTCGTTCTGAGGTGGGAGGAATTTATGGTTAAACTTGCGCTACGAAACTGCTGAAAGTCAAGCTTTGTCTACTGGTTTTAGCAGTCTTTTTCAAAATCAGTTTTTGGTTACAGGAAGACGTATTTTGGAATTCTGAGGGAGGTTTATCTTCATAAACTCTCCTACTACAATAACCTATCTCAATTTCTTCATAAGTGTTTTCAGTTGTGAGATACTAAGCTTTCATTGAGACCCTACTTTCAGAAAACGGATTTTTTCCTGTTTGCCACGTGTTTTTCAAGGACAGTTTCTGGAAAGCTGGAGAAATGTTTTAAAAAACCAGGAGAGGTTTTTGTTTTGGACAACATGAGCTACAAAAACCTCCTTCATTTTTGTAAAATGTGTCATGGATGAAGAGATAAAGGCTCTGCAATTTTCAAGGATCTAAACCTAAAAACAGGGAAACATGTTCCCTAATTTCTAGGGTTTGTCATCAGCAGTTGGGTGACCACGTGGGAGGCTTTATCAAATTCGACTCCTTGAGGTTGCAAGTTGTCAAATAATGCTTTAAATGCTTAGATAAGGTTGTTGAATCATGATAAGGAGTTACACTCCTAGTTGTATTAGGTCTCTAGGACTGCTAGTTAGGTGTCATTTGCATTTAATAGTTAGTTTTGAGTATCAATAGGTGTCATAGTAGGATGAATTCGAATTTCCCTCATGCTGGAGGAGGAATCTAAGTTGTGTAAAGAGCTCTATATATAGCAGAAGAGCTGATGTACAAAGGGTTGGAAAATTGATGAACAGAGCATTGTTTTGGCTTATGTAAAGACAGAGTTTTCAGTAATATAATTTGAGCTTCTTTACTTCTCAGGATTCATGAGGGATTTCTATATTCAGAATGTATGATTTTATATTTTCCTTTATGTCTTTTTACAGTTGCATTGGTGTACAATCACTCAGAATTCACTGATTGTGCTCTGACTTCCTGTGTGCACTTATGAGCTGTGGTTCCATATGTGTGTTGTGTTCTGAACATTTAAATGCTAAGTGCCCTGACTTCCATGTAAAGGCAGCATCATTATTTACTGAGTTGTTGTTGACTCCATAGGCCCAATGGAAACTTGTTTAATGTTTTTCCAGCCTTCATATTTATCAATGTTATTTCACAAGAGTTAGCCATCTTATTATTAGTCAAAATCAATAACCCTTGAGAGAGAGCCCTCTCAGGCTAAGGAGGCTAAGCCTTAGTCTAAAGATTGGTTTGAAATAGTTACTTGAAGTCTTCCTGGTTTGCAGCCTTCCAGGGCTTGATTTTGAGATAACATTTTGGTGCGTCTGCCGGGAGTCTGAAGATTATTCATTCCCGAAATCATGAAGCTGAACTTCTGAAGGTAGCAGGAGCTCAGAAGGTTTTCGAGGCTGCAAAACTACCTTGGCGACTCCACACATCGAATAAGAAATTGGAAGGTGACTCCACTGCTAGAAGATCAGTAGCTTGATGAAGTTTCAAAATGAGTTCCACTGCAAGAATGAATGCCAGGTATGCTCCTATGAATCGGTCTCATATCCCTGGTTTTCCAAATCCTATGCCAGAGGTTGATTGGTTAGAGGATCTTCCAATATTCAAAGATGAAAAGAAAGATGATGCTGCTCTTCATTTGGTTAGGTTTCATATGCATGTACGCAGTCTTAAGGTTCATTTCCCTGAAGATTGTCTCATGAAGATGTTTATGACCACTTTAGAAGGAAAAGCATGGTCTTGGTATAAAAATTTGGAAAATGGTTCAATATATTCGCTTGCTAGTTTTCATGATGAATTCTATGAGATGTATAAAGAATGTTATCCTTCCTTATTGCTGCTTAAAGATTGTTGTAGGAATTCTTTAAGTCTTATTCAGTACTTGGAAGATTTTTATGATGATGATGAATTTATGGATGAAGAAATTTTAGAGGCTCTTCATAACAATGCATTCCAGCACCAAGGAGAAAGTATAACATCCCATGAAACGCAGCATGAAGAGCAGCAGGGGTTTACTTGTGAAAACCATGTTTTATCCTTTGATATGAATGAAGATATGCAGCAATATTCTCAGTCTTCGAATCATAATGAAGATAAAAATGATTACACACAGCAAGAAGAAGTACTGGAAGATAGCTTTTACGACCCTCAGGCAGAGGAAAAGGTTGGTTTTTTATGTCAAACTTCTCAGCAGCTTACAGCAATAAATGATCATAAGAAAGAGGAAAATTACATTGTTTGTAGGCAGCATTCAGAAAAGCAGTTCGATAGCATATCAAGAGAACCTTGTGTGGTTGAGAATCAGTTGTCTAAAGTTGCAGAATGTTATGATGATCATCAACATAACCATGTATTCTTTGACCCTATAAGTGAATATATGGACAAGCTTTGCACTCTGGTCTTTCATTTTCATTTGCATTATGAAGATCAAGTATATTATCGGTTGATTTGGTCATCTCACTACCATGGTTATTTTGAGGTTGAATGCAGTCAAGAGCCTCCAATATCAGAGAAGACAATTGATTGGTTTTATTGGAAATATCATGTTGCTTGAGCTACAAGTGGAGCTTGCAGCTGATAGGGTAGGTAGATAGGAAAATGCAAATAAGCTCAAGGTTGACTGAGCATTTTTTTTTAGTAGATGTAGATTTCTTTTTCCTACAGTGATCATCAAGCTTAAGCCCAAGGTGAAGGCCCAAGAAACTTAAAGGAGATGTTTTTCAAATAAATTTTTGTTTATCATAAAAGGATAAGGCACTGGAACTGCAGGTTCTTAGTGTACCACAAGGGCACACTATCCCAAGTGGAGCCACTGTTATCACTAAACAAATTTCAAAGAAAAGGGGTAAGGTGAGGAAGAATTGGTCTTGGTCACTTTCATGTTCCTTTCATGCATAAGAAGCACTTGGCAAGCTCAGGGTCAGCATAGATCAAAGTTCTCCATTTCAATTCAAGCAAGGCAGTTAGCACTCAAGAAGAAGAATGTAGCTTTGAGGAAGTCAAAAAGGAAATTGATGTCTACCAACCTTGAGATTTACCAAATCAAGGAAAGGGCAAGGAAAAATGCAATTGAAAAGGAAAAATTGAAGATCTAAAAACACAGCTAAGCCAGTGGGAAAGGTTTCCTTAACTAAGGAAAGTCACGTAGCAAGTAAGGTTAAGTCCTCAAATTTTGATGATTTGCCTTGTTGAATTTTTCCTTGAAAAATGATGCCTCTGCATTTAGTTTTGAACAACTTTAGAACAGATGAAAGGGACATTCCAAGATAAAGAAACTCAAGACAGTCGAATTTTGGCATTAAGCTGTGTTTTTGAAATTACACAGCAGTTTCGCAGCGCGCTGCGAAACCCCTGTAGCAGCCTGTTTTAGCAGAAAAAACTATGTTTTCTGCGTTTACTAGTAAATTTCCAGAAGGGGTTCTGAGCAGCTGAAAACTTAATTTTGAAAACTGAAAGAGGCTTTTATTCCTAACATACCAAAATACAAAAACCTCTTTCAGTTTCTTCAAATTCGTTCTGAGGTGGGAGGAATTTATGGTTACACTTGCGCTACGAAACTGCTGAAAGTCAAGCTTTGTCTACTGGTTTTAGCAGTCTTTTTCAAAATCAGTTTTTGGTTACAGGAAGACGTATTTTGGAATTCTGAGGGAGGTTTATCTTCATCAACTCTCCTAATACAATAATCTATCTCAATTTATTCATAAGTGTTTTCAGTTGGGAGATACTAAGCTTTCATTGAGACCCTACTTTCAGAAAACGGATTTTTTCCTGTTTGCCACGTGTTTTTCAAGGACAGTTTCTGGACAGCTGGAGAAATGTTTTAAAAAACCAGGAGAGGTTTTTGTTTTGGACAACATGGGCTACAAAAACCTCCTTCAGTTTCGTAAAATGTGTCATGGATGAAGAGATAAAGGCTCTGCAATTTTCAAGGATCTAAACCTAAAAACAGGGAAACATGTTCCCTAATTTCTAGGGTTTGTCATCAGCAGTTGGGTGACCACGTGGGAGGCTTTATCAAATTCGACTCCTTGAGGTTGCAAGTTGTCAAATAATGCTTTAAATGCTTAGATAAGGTTGTTGAATCATGATAAGGAGTTACACTCCTAGTTGTATTAGGTCTCTAGGACTGCTAGTTAGGTGTCATTTGCATTTAATAGTTAGTTTTGAGTATCAATAGGTGTCATAGTAGGATGAATTCGAATTTCCCTCATGCTAGAGGAGGAATCTAAGTTGTGTAAAGAGCTCTATATATAGCAGAAGAGCTGATGTACAAAGGGTTGGAAAATTGATGAACAGAGCATTGTTTTGGCTTATGTAAAGACAGAGTTTTCAGTAATATAATTTGAGCTTCTCTACTTCTCAGGATTCATGAGGGATTTCTATATTCAGAATGTATGATTTTATCTTTTCCTTTATGTCTTTTTACAGTTGCATTGGTGTACAATCACTCAGAATTCACTGATTGTGCTCTGACTTCCTGTGTGCACTTATGAGCTGTGGTTCCATATGTGTGTTGTGTTCTGAACATTTAAATGCTAAGTGCCCTGACTTCCATGTAAAGGCAGCATCATTATTTACTGAGTTGTTGTTGACTCCATAGGCCCAATGGAAACTTGTTTAATGTTTTTCCAGCCTTCATATTTATCAATGTTATTTCACAAGAGTTAGCCATCTTATTATTAGTCAAAATCAATAACCCTTGAGAGAGAAAGCCCTCTCAGGCTAAGGAGGCTAAGCCTTAGTCTAAAGATTGGTTTGAAATAGTTACTTGAAGTCTTCCTGGTTTGCAGCCTTCCAGGGCTTGATTTTGAGATAACAACCCCCTTCAAAGCATTAAGCACTCAATGATTCCAATCTCAAACCAACAGCAATTCTTTGCAATCACAAAATTCCAGCCTCTAGATCTCATGGAGGAGAGATCCATATATAGATGTTTGGAGAGAGGATGAGTCAGCTTGAAATCTGACTAGTGTCCTCTCCCTCTGTTAGTTCTTGATTCTACTTGGAGGTTCTTGCTTCCACTTGGAGATTTGGAACCTCTTACTCATCACCAGTCGAATTCCTTGAGGCAAGTGTCATTGAGGAAGATTTTGGAAGCTTCCTGGGTTCTGACACCTTGTGGAATGAACTTGCCACATGTCAACTCTCGCTCAGCGTAGGTAGCCAGTGTTGCCTTTGACATTCAGCGCAGGTAGCCAGTGTTGGCTTTGACATTCAGCGCAAACAGCTAGTGGAGCCACTGAATTGATCCTGAATTGACTTGTTTTTTAGCAGTTTCTGGTGGAGAACTTCTGTGAATTGTTGTGGTTTGTTAGCCTTGTTCCTCTAGGGATAGGAACAACATGTTTAGGGACTTTGGATCCCTTAGATTATGGACATTTCATGCTCAATGTTGTAAGGCACAAAAATGTCTATAACAGTAGGGTGCTCAAACTATTAGAGAAGAAACAATCATATGCGAAACCCTCCAAAAGCTTCTTTCGAGTTCAAGAGGTGGAATATTTGGGTCATATTGTATCTCATGAGAGTGTTAATGTAGACCCTAAAAAATTTAAAACAATCAAGGAATGGAAAATCCCCACAAATTTAAGGTATCTTTGAGTATTTTTTGGGTTGACAGGGTATTATCCCATGTTTGTTAATAATTATGGGAAAATAGTGGCACTTATAACAACATTACTGAATAAAGATTCATTTTTTGGATTCCAGAAGAAACTAAGGAATTTGAACATCTTAAAGAGGAAACATGTCGAGATCTGGTCTTAGGAACACCAAACTTCACAAAAAACTTTATTGTGGAATGTGATGCCTCAAGAAATGGAATTGGTGTTATTCTAAAGCAAGAAGGAACACCCATTGCTTTTGAAAGTTGTCTAATCAATGGAAATAATATACGCAAACCTAATTATGAGAAGGAAATGTTGGCAATACTACATCCTTGAAGAAATGGCGCTCATACGTAATGGGAAGACACTTTAAGGTAAAATAATATCATGATAGTCTTAAATACTTCTTGGAGCAAATATTATCTTCAGAAGAGCAAAAAATGGGTCACAAATATGTTGGGTTATGAATTTGAAATCATCTACAAAAAAGGAAGCAAAATTTTGTTGTAGATGTGCTCTTGAGAAGGGATGAGGACGTGAAGGCATTGTTATATGTCATTTATATTATCAAATATGACAGGATAATTGAAGCAAGGGATGAAAGAAAGAATGATGAAGAGGTGTGGACACTCGTTAAAAAGTTGCAGAAATATCCCAATCCATCTAATACATATATTTGGAAAAACGATTCACTGTGGTACAAAGATCCCTTATATATATGTAAGAACTCCCAACTCAAAGAAAAAGGTTCTTTTGGAATTGCACACCTCTCCTATATTAGGGCACTCATGATTTTTAAAATATTACCACATGGTCAAGAAGGAATTTTTAAGGATGGTCTTAAATTTGATATTCAGAAGTTTGTGGAAAAATGTTTGGTTTGTGAACTAAATAAAGTCAAGACTAAGACCCCAGGTATTTTACAAACATTATCCATTCCAATCCATTGTTTGGAGGAGGTCTCAATGGATTTTATCATAGGTCTACCCAAGTTTGAAGGAAAGAGTTTCATCATGGTGGTAGTTGATAGACTTACCAAGTATGCAAACTTTTGTGCACTATCTCATCCTTTCAAAGCCAATAACGTCATTAATCCATTTGTGGAAATAGTTCAAAAGATACATGGAAACCCAAAGATTATTGTAATTTATAGAGATCCTATTTTCACTCAAAAATTTTGGACAAAATTATTTTCTTATCTTGGTACTCAATTAGCTCACATCTCATCTTATCATCCTCAATTTCATGGGAAAACTAAGATAGTGAGAAAATGTTTGGAAGGATATCTTCATTGCTTTATGTATGATAAAGAAACATAATGGGTCAAGTGGTTACCTGTGGAAGAATGGTGGTATAACACTTCCTTCCATACTGGAAAAAAATGGCCCCATTTATGGCGCTTTATGGATATCATCCACCATCCATCAGATTTTCTCTAAGAGACAATTCTAATTCCAAGCAGTGGAATATCACATTGAACATTAAAAATAAATTCTCCAACTTTTAAAGGATAACCTAATTCTGTGGAAAAATCAAATGAAACAAAAAGCAAATAAGCATCGTAGTGAAAGAATTTTGAAGTGGGTGATTAAGTATTTTTATGGGCACAACCATACAAACAAATGTCCCTCAAGCAAGCTAAGAAAGATAATAAATTATCATTCAAGTACTATGGCCCTTATAAGGTTTTTCAAAATATTGTTACCGTGGAATACAAATTGGAGCTACTTGCATATGTACAAGTACACCCATTTTTGCATGTTTCATGCTTAAATAAGCTTATAAGTGCAAGCTTCTTGTTCAAACTAATTTCCAGAACTTGACGAGGAAGGGAAATACATATTAGATCCTAAAACAATCACAAAAACAAGAATATGGTAGCTATGTAATCAATCAATTTCAAAGTAACTCATTAAGTGGGAGAACTTACCCGTTGAAGATTCCACATGGGAGGATGAGTATTTTATACTGAAGCATCCAAAACTAAAGTGTTGAGGATAACACTTTTTTAAGGGAGAGGGGCATGTTAGGTCCCTATAGAAGCCCACTATTGTTATTGTTGTGCCCTTACATTATTATTGTTATGTAGGCCCTAATTATATTTTGACCCTTTAGAATCCTATATATACCAAGTAGGTCTTGTCATTTGAATCATCCAAGAATTGCTCATTTATGTGACGTAAAAGGAGGTTGTCCCCTTGAAGATTATTTTCAAATTGTTGATCTATCTTTCCTTATGTTTTTGTGTTACTTTGATCTAGATACATAACAAATTCAATGATTTATCAGTTGTCTACCCCTTTCCTTCAAATAAAATATTGAGTATGACAACCCTAATACCATGGATGAAGTTATCATAAAGGCTAAAATATATTACTAGCAATCGAATAAAATGAATGATAATTAATTTTGGAAAAATAAGAAAAAGACAGATTTATGTAAGCAAGTAAAGGGTTAAAATTTTCGTCCTTTAAGAGTTCTAATAAGAATCACCAAAACAAGAATTCTAATAAAAATAATAATCAATAGAAGAATCAATCTCAAAAAAGACCCAGATTAATTGATTTAAGTGGTAAAAGGGTTAATGAAAAAGAAAGAGAACATTGAATTTTTAGGGTTTTGCAGAGCCTCATCAACTTCCAAATTTCTCATACAATGTCAAATCAAATCAAGCTTTGCATAACATACAAGAAGCCTCCATAATGAATGGTATGGCTAGAAATATTCCTAGAATTAATGCACCCCTGGAGTATCGACAAGATGAACATCAATCTACTATGAATGAAATATAAGGTAACATTCTGAACCAAATTGTGTCAATTTTAATTGACCTGGGATCTTCTTTAAGCTATGTCAGTACTAAAATAATGGATAATTGTAAGTTGAGGATGGAAAACTAAAAAAATTATTAGCTAGTACAATTAGAAACTAGTACAAAAAAGGAATATTACCATATTGGTTAAGGACTATCCTATTAATTTAAATGGAGTGAAAACATAAATGAACTTGAATGTTCTACCCCTAGGATCTTATGATGTGTTGGTAGCTATGCATTGGTTAGAAAAACATAGATCAATCATTAATTGCCTAGAAAATAATACTACTTGTACGACTGGTGAAGGGGAGGTACAAGTTATTAAATTTATACCCAAACCAATCTCAACTAGGAAAATATCAGCTTTTCAATTAAAAAAATGTGAAAGAAAGGGTTGTAAATTGTTTGCAGTGAAAGTGGGAGACTTATCAAAAAAAAAACTAAAGCAATGACTTTGGATGACTTGGCAGTGGTGTGGGAATTCAAGGATGTTTCTCCAGATGAAATTCCCGAGTTACCACCCAAAAGAAATATTGATTTTTCCATTGAAAAGGTACCTAGGGCAACACTGGAGTCAAGGAAACCCTATAATATGAGTGTACCAGAGTTGATGGATCTAAAAATTCAACTTTAGGAATTCTTGAATAAGGGATATATTAGACCAAGCTTCTCACCTTGGGGAGTATTGGTACTCTTAGTAAGTAAGAAGGATGGAACCTTGTTGATATGTACTGATTATAGATAGTTGAACAAGCTAACAATCAAAAATAAATAACCATTACCTAGAATTAATGATCGATTTGACCAAGTAAGGGTAGCAATGATTTTCTCTAAGCTAGATTTGAGATCCGGTTATCACCAACTACTAATTAATAAGGATATAAATAAAACTGCTTTTAGAACCAGATATTTCCATTATGAGTTCATTGCGCCCCCTTTTGGACTCACAATTCCCAAACCACATTCATGTGTCTAATGAACAATGTTTTTTGGCAATATTTGGACAAATTTGTACTAATTCCGTTGATGATATATTAATTTATTCCACGACACCATAATATCTTGAACAACACTTAAGAATAGTGTTGAAAACACATAGAGCATCATTTTTACGCCAAATTCAGTAAGTGTGAGTTTTATCAGGATCAGATTCAGTATTTGGGACATGTAATTTCCAAAGAAGGAATTGCAGTAGACCCTAAAAATTTAAAAGCAACCCTTAATGGGCCAATCTCTAAAGATGTAATAGACATCAGATATTTTATGTGGATTACGGGCTATTATTGTAGCTTCATTGAAGGTTTCTCTAAGTTGGCCTATCCTATAACATCTTTCAGAAAAACGAAGTTAAATTTCTTTGGACCCAAAAATGTCAAGAAATTTTTGATTGATTGAAATATTTACTAATTGTAGCTCCTATAATTAAGATTGTTGATCCCAATAAAAACTATACAGTATGCACAGATGCTTTCCTAGAAGGATTAGGTGGGGCATTAATGCAAGATAACCATGTTATATCCTATGAATATAAGAAGTTAAAGGAACATGAAAGAATTATGTTGTGTATGATCTAGAGATAGTTGCAGTAATTCATGCTTTAAAAATGTTGTGCCAATATTTTTTGGGCAAGAACTAGTTACTGATCACATCAGCTTCAAATATTTCTTTAGTCAACCATATTTAAATGCAAGGCAAGGAAGGTGGATGGATTTCCTAACTGAGTTTGATTTTGACATCAAACATATCAAAGGAAAAATAGCTATATATATTGCAGATGCATTAAGTAGAAGTTTAACTCAACTTTGAAGAATATATGTTAGCAATGCTAAAACCAACTTTAATGAATAGATAGAAACAATAGTTTTAGAGGATTAAGAATATAGACAAATACAAGAAAAATTGATGAATGAAACTAACCAAATGAAAAGATCATATTTTACACTTAATAACGACATGTTAAATTTCAGGATTATAATTTGCATTCCAAATGTGTAGAAACTCAAGCAATTGATCTAGATAAACAACATAAAAAACAATTTTCATCTTATACAAACTACCAAATACTTGTGACAACACTTAGGAAGGAATGTTATCACCCATGAATGAAAGGAGAGGTAGTTGAATATTTATCAAAGTGTCTAGAATGTCAAAAAGTTAAGGTGGAACACCAACGTCCTACAATATTATTGAACCCCTTACCCATTCCTAAATGGAAATGGGAAATTATTTTCTTAGATATTATTACCAAGTTAGCCAATACTAGAAGACAGCATCATTCCATTATGGTTGTAGTTGATAAACTGAGCGAAAAAACCAATTTTATATGAGTTTAATCAACATATAAAGATGATCATATAGCTGAAATTTTCATGAAGAAGATCTATATACTACATGGGGTATCAAAAACAATCATCTCTCACAAAGATGCAAAATTCACATCAAAGTTTTGGAAAGCACTCTTCACAGGATTGGACACACAATTGAATTTCAATATTTATTACCATCCTCAAACAGATGGAAAAAATAAAAAGAACCATGCAGATCCTTGAAGACATGCTTCACATGTATGTAACTTACCAACCCACTAAATGGGAAAACTAATTGCATCTAGTTGACTTTACATATAATAAAAATTATGAAGCATCTCTTAAAATGAGTCCCTTCGAAGTCCTTTAGGGATGAAAATGTCATATTTCATTGAGTTGGAGTCAACCAAAGGAAAATTTAGTTTTGCGACGAGATCTTTTAAAGGATATGGAATAGGATGTTAGAAAGGTAAGGCGAAATTTAAAGATATCTCAAGACAAAAAAAGTATATATATGTAGATCAGAAAAGGATTAATAAAGAGTATAGTGTGGGGGAACGTGTTTGTATCAAATATAGATCAAGGAAGATCGTTTTGAAATTGGGAACCTATGCTAAATTAGCACCTATGTTCTGTGGGCCGTCTGAAATACTAGTCAGTGTAGTATTAGTGGACTACTAGCTAGGATTACCGTCCCACTTTAAAGCACATAATGTATTCCATGTATCACTGTCAAAGAAATGTGTTCATGATCCCACTCATGTCATTGACTCAAATGTGGTGCAATATGAACCAGAAGATGAGTTCTAGGTCGAACCTCTACAAATTTTAGATATGAGTGAAACTTCACTCCAAAACTGAATCATCGTACAACTTAAATTACAATGGAAGCACTTTAGCCCAAAGGAGGGCACCTGGGAGATGGAAGAGGAGATGCAGGAAGAATTTCCTTCACTTTTTCAGATGTGATGAAGGTAGAGGAAATGTCGAGGGCAATGTTTAATTTAAGGGGGGGATATGTAATACCCCTGGTGCAATTGCCTTTTTTATAGATTTTTTGCTTTATGTTACTTGTAAATATTGAATTTGGAGACATTGGTTGTGGGGCTAAGGCGAAATTTGATTGACTTATGTAAATAAATTTTATAATAATAAGGAAACGTTTTTCTTAAGGAAATATTGTGGGAAAATGGTACATGAGTATTTTGGGCTTCTTTACTATCTGGAAAAACAGTTAAATTGGTTGAGTCCAAGTGTTGGGTAGAAAAGACGAAACTGACGATGGTCACGGTTATAACCTTCCAAAATTCTCCCAAATTATAAGGAGAATAATTGCCAACAAGAGACAATATAATTGGAGAGAAATGTTATGCTACACAGAAAGGTAAGGATAAACATAGTTGGAGAGAAAAGGAAAATAAGGAAGGGAAAAAAGAAAGATATTTCCTATTTAAAAAAATAAATAAATCCTAGGTAAATAAAAAGAAGGCAGGCCTTATAAACAAAATGCTAATAAAAATCTATTTGGAAGGAAATAAATAAATACCACTAAGTGAAAAAAGTTAGGGGGATTAGAGGAGAAAGGAGCCCGAGGCTTCAAATAAGTAAATGGTTGTGTTGTTATTATTCAATTTTTTTATGGTTAAGTCTAATTTAAAGATGTGCATGATGAATAGAATGTATAAAGGTTAGGAAAAAGAAGCATCTACATAGAGTATCATATGTTTAAATCTATTTTTGAATGCATGGATGAATGCATGTGTTAAGTAGGGAGTCCTACTCTATATACTGTAAAAGAGTAAATAAATAAGTCCATTGTAATTATTGGGTATTGGAATTGTAGCCATTAACCAATGTGTATTTAATTTATAAATGCATGAAGTTACTAAGATGATGCTAAGTATGAGTTCTAATGAGTTTTGACTTATGTTGTAGCATCAAGAGTATTCAAGGAACATAAAGACATTTAATATAATAAGGTGATTAATTAGCCAAGCATGCCTAACTATTTATACATAGCTAAAACTCAGGAAAAAAATATGTAAGTACTGATAAGTATTGCTACTGTTAGGAACTGTGAATATATCTCTATAATGCTATCTGATTTCATAAGATAGGAACTTAAGACCAAAACGTGTTAATAAAATTTGGATTGGAAAAGTAGAAGTATTATAGATGATATTTTTTTATAAACTATAGCCATTTTAAAGGTTTGCATGAAGAGCCTTATCAATACCCAAGTACACGGGATATCCATTGGTCATGAAATGATAGCACTATTTAGGAGGTAAATATGGAAAGCTAATACAATTGTAATCACCCTAAGAAATTTCATAGAAAAAGACCTTGAAACATAATTTTATTAAGTGTCGCAGGAGAACTTACGATTACAAAGACAAGGATTCAATGGAAATATGAAGATATTTATTTTAAAAACCAAGAAATGTGGAATTAAACAAATGATAACATACTTCCTAGAAATAGTATATACGTAACCTATACAAAAGAAAATTACAAAATACATATATAGGGAAAAGATCCATAGTATCAATTTTCTTCAAACGATGTAATTAGCACAACTGATGGGTTAGAAACCCTTGGAAAATACAATATGTTTTGAATATTCAAATAATCACAATTGAGTAGCTTAAGGCATACTCAGTAATGAAATTGAAGAAACAATTTGAGTCAACCTCAAAAATTTTGAATATTTAACTTAATATGCCTCATAATTGAGAATGAGAAATTCTAATATATAACAAAAACATACTAAAACGACTAGGCCTTGTTCAATTTCGCAATGTCCTCCTTAACATATTTAACCTGTGCTAGAGAACATGACATTAGGGGGAAAATGTTATGGCCTAGTGGAACAATTGTATGTTGTTCAGGAGACTCTGAAAGATTGATTAGAGTAAACTTCTCAAAGAAAAAAATTCTAAAAGATTTCATTAGTAATCTCCTTGTGAGAATAAAGGTTAGCGGAGGCGGCTGGTTGGTAAAGTCGGACTCGTTAAGATGGTGAGGTCTTGTGCTCAAACCTGAGCAAGGGCGTTGACTAGTCACGAGGAGTGACTTTCCTGGGCCAAGCTTGCTCACCTTTTAAGGTCGGCGGAGGTGGCTTGTTGGTAAAGTCGGACTCGTTAAGATGGTGAGGTGTTGTGCTCAAACCTGAGCGAGGGCATTGACTAGTTGCGAGGAGTGACTTGCCTGGGCCAAGCCCACTCACCTTTTGAACAAAAGCATTTTAGAGACTGACTGCGCAGCGTGAACTGCTAGGGTTACAGGCTTGCGCAGAGTTTTCTATTCATGGATGGTCATAAAGGAGGGGGCTCCACTCCCTCCTACAAGCAGGTTGTGGCCAGCAGGGGGAAAAAGCAATGGAGAAGGATAGAAGTCCTTTAGAAGGAAGTCAGAGAAATAATGGAGAGGATCAAGAGAATAATAGCACTAATGAAAATGAGGAAGAAGACAAGGAATAGGGAACAAAAGACAAGGCACAAAAGGGGCCTTGTAAACCCAAAGCTACGGTTATACCCAGAGTTGTTTTAAATGATCCTACTCTGCAGGCGCATAGGGACCACATGCAAACATATGCAATCATTTGAAAATTCATGGGTTTATGACCAACTGAAAAATCTTTGTAGACGTGGATTAAATACCACTGGAAACCTGTTATGAAACCAGCTCAAGAGAAGATAGAAAAGATAGATCAACGCCTTAGAATTCAGCCTCTTCGAGGGGGCAACCTCCTTTACATTACATAAATGAACAATTCTTGGATGATACAAATGAAAAAACCTCCTTTCTATATATAGGAGTCTAGGGAGTCACAATATAATCCAGCCGACCTAACAATAATAATATAAAGCCACAAAAATAACAATAGAGGGATTCTATGGGGCACAGAAATAACAATATGGGGGTAATAGGGGCACAACAATATAAATAAGGGGTATAACTACAATAGTAATGGGGTAATCACTAGTATTATAGGGACCCAACATGCCCCTCTCCTTCAAAAAAGTGTTGTCCTCAACGCTTGAGTAGTTCTGGATACTTCTGCATAAAATTCTCATCCTCCCATGTGGAATCTTCAGAGGATAAGTTCTTCCACTTGATAAGATACTCTGAAATTGATCGATTTCGTAGCTGTCGAGTTCTTGTTTCTGTGATTGCTTCCGGTTCCAATATAATTTTTCCTTCCTCGTCAAGTTCTGGCAATATTGTTTGAATTGGGAGCTTGTCACCTATAACCTTCTTTAAACATGAAACATGGAAAACTGGGTGCAATCGAGAAGCTGCAGGAAGCTCCAATTTGTATGCCATAGTACCAATCTTTTGCAACACCTTGTACGGACCATAATACTTTGGTGATAATTTATTATCCTTCTTAGCTTGCTTTAGGGACATTTGCTTATATGGTTGTAGCCGTAGGAATACCCAATCACCTACATCAAAACTTCTTTCACTGCGATGTTGATCTGCCTGTTGTTTCATTCTATTTTGTGCCAACACGAGGTTATCCTTTAAGAGTTGGAGGACTTGTTGTTGATGTTCGATGTGATGTTCCACTGCCTGAACCTTAGAATTTTCTCTTAAATATGATGTGATGGATGGTGGTTGATACCCATAAAGTGCCATAAATGGGGTCATTTTTGTTGCTGTATGGAAGGAAGTTTTATACCACCATTCAGCCAGAGGCAACCATTTGACCCATTGTGTCTGTTTATCAGATACAAAGCAACGAAGATATCCTTCCAAACATTTGTTTACTATCTCAGTTTGCCCATCAGATTGAGGATGATAAGATGAGCTATGAGCTAACTGAGTACCAAGACAAGAAAATAATTCTGTCCAAAAATTTCCAGTGAAAATGGGATCTCTGTCACTTACAATAATCTTTGGGTTTCCATGTAGCTTTTGAACTGTTTCCATAAATGCAGTAGAAACTGTACTGGCTTTAAATGGATGTGATAATGCACAAAAGTGTGCATACTTGGTAAGTCTGTCAACTACCACCATGATGACACTCTTTCCCTCAGACTTGGGTAAACCTGTGATAAAATCCATTGAAACCTCCTCCCAACGTTGGCTTGGAATGGATAAAGGTTGTAATAGACCCGGTGTCTTAATTGTTTCAACTTTATTTTGCTGGCAAACCAAACATTCCGCCACAAACTTTTGAATATCTGATTTAAGGCCATCCCAAAAAAATTCCTTCTTAACCCTGTGGTAAGTTTTTAAAAATCCTGAGTGCCCTCCTAAGGGAGAAGTGTGCAATTCCATAAGAATCTTTTGTTTTAGCTGGGAATTCTTACAGAGGTATAAGCGATCTTTGTACCATAACGAATCATTTTTCCAGCTAAATGTATCAGAAGTACTGGAATCTTGTTGTAGCTTTCGAATAAGTGCCCACACTTCTTCGTCATTCTTCCATTCCTCCCTTGCTTCGTTTATCCAATCTGGTTGGATAATAGAAATGGCACACAAAAATGCTTCCACATCCTCATCCTTTCTTGAGAGTGCATCTGCCACCACATTTTGCTTCCCTTTTTTGTAGATGATTTCAAAGTCATAACCCAACATCTTTGTGACCCACTTTTGTTGCTCTTCAGAGGATAATCTTTGTTCTAAAAAGTATTTAAGGCTATCATGATCCGTTTTTACCTTGAAGTGTCTTCCCATTAGGTAGGGTCGCCATTTCTTAAGTGCATGGAGTATTGCCAACATTTCCTTCTCATAAATAGCTTTGCTTAAAAACTTTCCCTTGATTGGACGACTTTCAAAAGCAATGGGTCTTTCATCTTGCATTAGAACAGCACCAATTCCATTTCCTGAAGCATCACATTCCACAATAAAGGTTTTTGTGAAGTCCGGTGTAGCTAAGACCGGTGCTTGGCACATTGCCTCTTTAAGATGTTCAAAGGCCTTTGTTGCTTCCGGAGTCCATGAAAATGAATCTTTCTTCAATAATGTTGTTAGAGGTGCTGCTATTCTCCCATAATTCTTAACAAACTTGCGATAATACCCTGTCAACCCAAGAAATCCTCGCAGATGCTTTATGGATGTGGGGATTTTCCATTCCTTAATGGCTTTAATTTTGCTAGGGTCTACCTTAACTCCTTCATGAGATACAATATGACCCAAATATTCCACCTCCTGGACTCCAAAGAAACATTTGGATCTTTTTGCATATAATTGTTTCTCCTCCAATAGTTGTAGCACCCTGTCAACATGTTCAACATGATCCTTCCAAGACTTGCTGTAGATTAGTATATCATCAAAAAATACTAACACAAATTTTCTAAGGAATGGTTTGAAAATTGAATTCATCAAACCTTGAAATGTTGAAGGTGCATTGGTAAGGCCAAAAGGCATGACCAAAAATTCATAATGACCCTCATGAGTTCTAAATGCCGTTTTCGGAATGTCTTCAATCTTCATTCTGATTTGATGATATCCCGAACGAAGATCCAACTTGGTGAAGTAAATTGATCCATGCAATTCATCCAGTAATTCATCAATAACAGGAATGGGGAACTTATCTTTAATAGTGAGCTTGTTGAGCTCCCTATAATCCGAACACATGCGCCATGATCCATCCTTCTTGTGCACCAATACTACTGGAGCTGAGAAAGAACTTTGACTCGGTTGAATTATACCAGCCTCTAGCATTTCTGCAACCATACGTTCAATTTCACTTTTTTGGACATAGGGATATCTGTACGGCCTGATGTTTGGAGGAACACTTCCTGGAATCAGATGAATAGCATGATCATGATCACACATAGGTGGGAGACCCTTGGGAGTCTCAAATACCTTGGAATGATTGTCCAAGACTTTTTGGAGATCTGGAGAAATAGATGATTCCAATGTGGAAACATCTAGCGAGCATAATTGTGCAATTACACCTCTTTGCTCCTTTTTTAGAAGCTTTGTCATACCATTAGAGCTGATTATCTTTCCTGGTTTCCCTGCAATACCCCTTAATTCAACTTCCTTTCCTTCCATAGAAAATTTGATGAAAAGTTCTTGAAAATTAAAAGCTATTGTACCCAAGGATTGTAGCCATTGGACTCCTAGTACAACATCCGCACCTCCCATTGGAATGGAAAGCATTGGGCTAGTCAATACATATTCTCCCATGGATAGCTTGATATTATGGCACTTTCCAGAGCAATTTATTGTTTCTCCATTTGCAATCATCACTTGACACTCTGGTGCTGGATATAGGAAGCAATTCAATTCTTTTGCTACCCTACAATGAATAAAATTGTGGGTGCTTCCTGAATCAATCAACACTATTACCTTTTTCTTCTTGATTTGTCCTTCTATCTTGATGGTTTGAGGAGTGGTAATTCCCGCCAATGCATTACAAGATATGGTCGGATTTATTTGTTCTTCATCTAGGCTTTGTTCCTGAAGTATATCTTCTTCTTTTGACCTTTCTTGCTCCTTTTCTTCTTCCTCTTCACAATCTATGTAGAATAATTTCTTCTCAGCACACTTATGACCTTTAGTGTATTTGCTATCACAACTGTAACAAAGCCCTTTTGCTCTTTTTTCTTCCAATTTTTGTGGTGTCAACCTTATAGGTTGTGGAAGACTAGGGGCAACAACACTTCCGTCTTTATAGTTGTGAGTGGTATGCTTCCTGGTTGCCATAATTTTGCTTTCCATTTTTCTTGCTAACCTGAATGCCTTCTCTAATGAATCAGGTTCCCAAAGGCGAACATCATGTTGGATATTATCCTTTAAAGACCCTATGAACACATCAATCCTATGCTCCTCTGGAATATCTTTTACCCTTATGTTCAATTTTTGGAACTCCTCAATGTGCTCCATTACTGAACCCTTTTGTTTGAGACTTATCAATTGGCTAAAAAAAGTGTTGCTTTTTGTATCTTCATAATGTGCTATCAATTCTTCCGTAAAAATTGCCCAAGTGATAAATTATTTACGAGAGCAAAGCCATTGATACCATACAAACTGATTTGGTTCCAAATATACAGTTGCCATACGTACCTTTTGTGCGTTTTGCACATTATTGAGATCGAAGAATTGCTCCATCTGTAATATCCATGTGGCGGGATCCTTGCCATCAAACTTCCTCATATCGATTTTTGGAATATGGTGATTCTTAGATCCAACATTAGCATCTATGGAATCATGATTAACATTTCTTTTGTTCTCATCATGAGTTTCCTTTACTACCTTTTCACCATTAGTGACCCTTTCTTGTAGCAACTTCTTCAATTCTTCCATGTCTGTCTTCATATCTATCTTCAAATCTGCCATGTCTCTCTTCAAATCTGTCTTCGAATCATCCATCTTAGCTTCCATGCCCTTTATCTTAGATTCCACGCCATTTATCTTAGATTCCACGCCACTTATCTTAGCTTCTATTAGCTTTTGTGAGCGTGACATTTGTTGCACTTGTTCTTGTAATTTTGATATATCATGTAGCATTTCTTCCTCTTCTTCATGAGTCATGCTAGAGCTTTCAGGTTCCTTACTAGGTGTTTGCATTTTCTTTCCTCGGGGCATCAGTTACAGATAATAATGATTTACTATGCCCTTTGAATTCCGTTAAACCAAGCTTACACAAAAATTAAAAAAAAAACTACACACCTTTTTTCACTTTATAGAAGCCTGATATTGAATCTGATGTATCTCTGTAATTTCGGATCATCCAATTCTGAAATTGCTACCTGTAGTAGCCTTCTGCGTCCTCTTTCCAATGCCACAAGTCTGAGCCAAATTGGATTCTCCAAGGAAGAGTTATGTGAAATCTCCCACAGTGACCTGTTTTTAGACTAGTTCAATAGAGTGAACTTGTACGACGTGCCACGAGTCACTGTTTCAACCTTTCAATATGAAACACACATACAAGAAACTACAGTCTGTCTTGTTTCTGTACCTTCTTACGAAATTTCAATCCGATCCCCAGAGAGAAAGTTATGACGATTTTCCCCAGGTCACCTATTTTGAATGTAATTCAAGAGTCTGCAAAAATACCAACTTCCTCAGATCATATCTCCGCAAAATATCACGCTAAAAGCTCTGAAATTTGGACCCAAGGTTCAACGCGATTTTTTCTCAAATGGGTTTTTTTTGCGACTTCTGAAACGTCACAGAAAAAAAGTTATAGAGAAAATACCACGATGACCTGTTTGGAGCAGCGAAACCCTAGAATCCAAAGCTCTGATACCAAATGTTATGAAACCAGCTCAAGAAAAGATAGAAAAGATAGATCAACGCCTTAGAATTCAGCCTCTTCGAGGGGGCAACCTCCTTTACATTACATAAATGAACAATTCTTGGATGATATAAATGACAAAACCTCCTTTCTATATATAGGAGTCTATGGAGTCACAATATAATCCAGCCGACCTAACAATAATAATATAAAGCCACAAAAATAACAATAGAGGGATTCTATGGGGCACAGAAATAACAATATGGGGGTAATAGGGGCACAACAATATAAATAAGGGGTATAACTACAATAGTAATGGGGTAATCACTAGTATTATAGGGACCCAACAAAACCAAAAGGAGGCATTGACCTACATCTTGGGTCAAGGGGTTTCTTCACTGTAGTATTTGCTAATATTGAAGACAAGGACAGAGTGTTTGAAGGAGGACCCTACTTTTATGCTGTAGTAGGCCTCTATATGCGACCTTGGATTATGAATTTTGTTCCTGAGCGAGATACTTTTACTTCGGTCCCGGTCTGGGTAAGACTCTACTCTCTACCTCTTGATTATTAGCAAATAGAATCCTTATCTGCCATAGGAAATAAGTTAGGACACTTTGTCAAAGATTCTGAGGCCACCAGAAGGGGAAAGTATACTTCCTTTGCTAGAATATGTGTGGAGATGGATCTCTCTGGAGCACTACCGGATGAAGTTATCCTGGAAGTATTTGATGATGAATGGGTTCAAACAGTTGACTATGAACATGTTCCATTCAGATGTCGCAAATGCCATGATCATGGGCACCTATTTAGAGATTTCCCTCTCAACAAAATGGAGAATAAGATGAAAACTAACACAAGGAAAGATGAGGATAGCTTTCACAATGTGACACATAAGGACAAGGGAAGCAAAAGGGGGACAAAGACACAAAAATCAGGAGAACAACAATCCAATCATAGCAGGTTCCAAGTCCTCGAAGAGGAAGAAGGGATCACAAATGCAGACCAAACAAAGGAAGGAAGTCTAGTGGAGGAGGGGAAAGAGAAAGATAGTGATCCAAAGCACGAAAATATTAAACAAAATGAGATTACAATGAAGGAAGCAGAGCTAGAGATGGACCATGAAATGACCTAGAGTGAGATGGAAACGAAGGACCGGGAACTATAGGAAATACTTGAGAAAGAGAACCTAGATCTGGAAGGGTTCTTGGATCAAGGAACCAGAGAAGGTGTAGATTCCTTACCCCTAGAGAAGTTCACCAGAGCGCAGTAGTTGTTTTTATGGAAAACCCAGACCACAGGGATGCAGAGACAAAGAAATAATGATAAGTAGAGCAGCGAGGGTGTGAAAACGATGAAAACCACTCCAGGATTAGCACCCAAAAACCCAGGAAAGAAAAGAGGCAGAAAAAAGTAGAATGAGTTGTTGATGGAATGTGGAAGCTAATGATAGATTCAGGTAAGATGAAAGACCTAACCAGCTACTCTTTCACAAATTTGTAATTATGAAGTTCACTTCTTGGAATATTATGGGTCTAGGTAGTAAAAGAAAACAAAGAATACTGAGTAATAGAATGAAGCAAGTAGCTCCGAATGTGATCTTCATCCAGGAAACCAAATGTTCCATTCAAAAAATAAAAGAAATCCATAGCAAATGGCTCAATCGATTTGAGTTTCTGGAAGTCAAAGCAAAAAATACTGCAAGAGGTATATCACTCTTTGGGATCCCCAAAAAATTAGCATTATAGATGCGGAGGAATCTAGGGATTATTTATCATTGGTCATTTAGCCTATGGGAGACAAGGAAACATACCTAATTACAAATGTGTATGGTCCTCAAAGATTGGACGATAAACTGGAAATTCTCTGGAAGATCTCAGAAACAGACATGCAGAATTACCTTGGATCTTGGGGGTTGATTTCAACATGATCAAATCACTTTCAGAGAAGAAAGGGGGACCAGAATCACAAGCAAAGATTCTTTACCTTTTCAAACCTTCATAGATAATATGAAGTTAGTGGACATTGTAACAAGTAATGGTCTCTTTACCTGGAACAACAGAAGAGGAGGTGAATCTCAGGTGGCCTCTAAATTAGACAGATTCATAATCTCATAGGACCTTATGCTCATAGACAAAGAAATCATAGCTAGAGTTCTCCCCTTTCATGGCTCAGATCACTGGCCAGTTCAATTGGAGGTTCAGGGAATTGGAACCCCACGAATAGACCTTTTATATTTGAAAACATATAGCTCTCCCACCCAGATTTCATAAGCAACATTGCCACCTAGTGGGCAGAAGATTTGAACATTCAGGGCTCAAGAATGTTCCTTCTTCAAAAGAGACTAAAACACATCAAGCTCAGGCTTAAATATTGGAACAGAAATGAATTCGGCAATATTTTTGAAGCTAAAAAATCTGTTGAAGTCAAAATGCAGGTACTAAACCAAGCCCTTATCACAGATGGCTTTGATAAAGACAAAAGTGATCAAGTTTCCAAATATCATCAAGACTGGGAGGGTTTATGCAAACAAGAGGAAATATTCTGGAGACAAAAGTCTCAAGTTTAATGGCTAAAAGAGGGTGAGAGAAATACCAGATTTTTCCATAGATCCACAATTGCAAACAGAGCTCACAACAAGATCTCTTCAATCATGGACAAGGGTGGCAATGTTCTTAACTCTCATGAAGAAATAGAAGTTGTGTTACTTCAGCACTTTAGCGATATAACAAAGGAAACCATTCCAGACCGAGAACAGTCCATCAGAGTTCTTACCAGACATATACCCAAGCTAGTGTCTAATGAGGAAAATTTCAACCTTAATAGGTCAATAACTGAAGAGGAGGTCAGTGAGGTCCTTAAGGAAATGCAGAATGGTAAGGCACCTAGCCCTAACGGTTTCAACGTGGACTTCTTTAAAGCCTGCTAGAGTATAGTTAAACACGATATACTAAATGTAGTAGAAGATTCCATAAGGAATAAAACCATTTTGAAGGCACTCAATACCTCCTTTATCTCCCTGATCCCTAAACAAGACTTGGCTCAAACTCCTGACAGGTTTAGACCCATAGCTTTGTGCAATGTGGTTTATAAGATTATATCCAAGGTTGTGGCCAATAGACTCAAACCTCTCCTTCCTTCTCTAATTTCTGTGGAACAATCTGGATATGTTGAAGGTAGACAAATTCTTGATAATATCATTCAAGCTCATGAAGTGGTGCACTCGTTGTCTAGCAATAGGAAGGCAAGTATGATTATGCAATTGGACATAGCTAAGGTATATGATAAGCTAAATTGGACCTACATTAGGAAAGTTCTTATCGATCTTGGGTTTGATCACAACTGGGTTAGATGGATCATGGCCCTGGTGACCTCTGCCAGCTTTTCAATTCTGGTTAATGGCTCTCCCTCGGAGATTTTTTTGCCTTCCAGAGGACTTAGGCAAGGAGATCCACTCTCTCCCTTTCTCTTCATCCTCATGATGGAAGGATTGGGTAGGTCTATCAAGCATGCAAAATAAACGGGTCAGATTAAAGGTCTTCATCTCTCTGATGATGGACAAGCCTTGACTCATCAACAATTTGTGGATGATACCATGTTGCAGGGAATACCCACAGTCAAAGAAGCTCTTGCATATAAACAAATCCTGTGCGACTTTGCCATGGCTTCAGGTATGGAAGTCAATCTTTCCAAATCAAAAATTTTTCTCTTTAATACTAATATAGCCATTCAAAGGAATATTTCCAGAATTTTAGGCTTTCAAAGAGATATCCTTCCTTCAAAATATATGGGAGTGCTGCTTACGGCTAAACCTTTTCACAAGAGCATTTGGGAGCCAGTGATTAATAAAATGCAGGACAAAGTTAAGAAATGGACTATAAGATCTTTAAATCTGGCTGGACAGTTGGTCCTCACAAAAGCTATTCTCCAAGCTATCCCAGTGTTCATGCTTTCAGCCATCCCAGCTCCAAAAGGAGTCTTGCAACATTTTAGATCCATTCAAAGAGATTTTCTTTGGGGTAAGGAGGCGGAATGGAAAAAGAAATGGGCCTTGGTGGCCTGGGATAAAATCTGCAAACCTAAAAACTATGGGGGTCTTGGACTGGATGATCCTGAGACTCTTAGCATGGTTTTAGGGGCAAAATTATGGTGGCGATGGGTCAAAGATCCAAAGGCACAATGGGATAGTGTATGGAAAGGAAAATATACCAGCACTTGGCAATTTAGTGATCACATCAGAATGGCTGGAAATATAAAAGGCTCTCATATCTAGAACAAGGCATGGGAGAACAGAGAATTAATACAAAAAAACAGCTTCTGGGAAATCAGAGAAGGAAATCTAGCCATATTTTGGGAGGATAAATGGCAACAGGAACCTATACTACTAACAAAGGACTTTATGGATCTCAAGAATGAGACAAATACTAAAGGACTAATCATGGTTAAATATTTCTGGGATCAAACCAATAGTGCAGGAAAATGGAGAACCTAGAGGCACATGGATTATAGGGATGACAGCCCTTTGAAAGAAAAGGCAAATAAACTTAGGAATTTGGTGGAAAAAAGGAGGATTTTAGTCACAAATGGGCATGACCAACTTAGATGGGGAAACAACAATGAGGGTTCCTTTAATCTTAAGGAGGAAAAATGCTTACTCCTTGAGCTAGACTCCCAAGCTCCAGACAGGATATGATTGAATCTATGGAGGCATCAAGGCTGGATGAAGATCAAACTTTTCATGTGGTTGGTTTATCATACGAAAATTTTGACCTGGGATAACATCAGGAAGAGAGGTGTATTGGGGCCTTCCAAATTCTATCTATGTGATGAACAAGAGGAAACTGTGGAGCATCTTCTAAATAATTGCAGTTTCACCTCCTAGTTATGGAATACTTTTGCTGCCATTTTCCAGCAGACAGACAGAGACCATGGGTGTATTATCAACACCCTTACCAAGTGGAGAAGTAATTTTTCAGATTACGAAGTTCTAAACACTGCTTGGGTTCTTATGCCAGGTTTTATCATATGGAATGTTAGGAAAGAAAGAAACAAAAGAATCTTCAAAGATAACCCCCCCCCCCCCCCCCATCGACTTTTTGAGCAAATCTTAAACTAGATCAAGGAAACGGTTAGCACCTCTGTAAGGAACCTCCCTAAGAACCCTCCCTCAGCTGCAGGTTTGAGGATTCTTTGTCAATGGGGTTTGCAGGGGCTCTTCCCTCTGGTCCTGGAAAGGAAGTTTGCAAAGATGGACACTGAACAGGATATTTGGCACCCTCCACCACAGGGTTTTCTAAAATTCAATATCGATGGAGCATCAAAGGGCAACCCAGGTACTGTTGGTTTTGGAGGAGTGTGAAGGGATGAAAATGCAGCATTCTTGTCATCTTTCACTCCCATTTAGGAATGGCCACTAACAATATGGCGGAGCTCATGGCTATGGAACAATGTTTGGATTTTATGAAGCAGGATAACTGCCAAAATGTGATTGTTGAAGCTGACTTTGAACTAACTATTAACTCGGTCAAGAAAATCAGATGTGGCACTGCCCCTGAAAAAGTCTCTAAACATTGGAGGTTGATCCAGGTCTTCCAAAGAATTCAGATTCATCTCCAATTCCTTCACACAGTTAGTTTTAATCACATTCGATGATCGGCCAATAAATTGGCTGACATTCTGGCTAATCAAGGAGTAATCTATACTGAGGGCAAGGTCAGGATGGAGTGGCAGGATATGCCTCAGGACTAGTTAAAGGAGTCTTGTCACGCCCAAGCAGAGGAAGATTGGAGGGTGGTTCAAATCAGAGCCATGGAGGTTGATTCCAGATGATAGTTCTTCTTTTCATGTCACGGCCTTTTTCTCAACTGGTCACCGGCGGAAGGCAGTTCACCATCGGCCTCTCCATTCCAGATATTTTCAGAATCAGATGCTACAGAAGGAAAAGGCGCAGTAGTACCGAGTCTATGGAGTGTTGACGGGAGATTTGGCTTGGCCGAATAAGTGCGAGGGGCCGGATTATGGATTTTTTCGGCCGGCATAAAACCTTGGGTGCTCACGTTTTGGATACTTTACTGCTCTCGTCGCTGTTTGTGGTTTATCGCAAGCGCTCTAAGTGGGAAGCGGCTCTGGTTTTTTGGATGCGATCCCAGTCAGCTAGTGACATGTGGCTATGGGGGGGAGCCAAACACCACCCTCACCGTGCATTATTGTCTGGTCAACTTGACCCGTCCGATATCAGCCTGGTCCGTTGGATCAATCAAGATGGATCAACGGTTGAGATCGATCGTGCGTGTTGGTGGGTCCAGGGGTTTAGAGCCACGCAGATTGGTTCGTGCTTTCCTTCAAGGCCATAGGATCTAGACAGTAGATCGGATGGTTAAGATGTATAAAGTAGGATAAGTATCAGTTCCCAGACGGGTTTATATATCTTGAGCATTGGGTTTCCTGTCAAATTTGGTTCCCTTTCTCTTCGCTCCCGACCGTTAATGTTTTTATTTTCTTTAGCTTGAAAATCCTGAAATTCTGGTAGTTGGGTTTGATTTCTCCTCGAGGAATGTGCGGCCCGGGGCCCACAGGTCCTTTTGAGCTTTGTACTTAATGTAAATAATTTTCTTTTTTAATGTTATAGAAGGCTCATTTCTTGCTTCAGCGAAAAAAAAAATCTCCTTGTGAGAATATAAGGTATAAGAATACAAATTTGAACCGGTAAAAAAAAGTTGACTAACGAATTACCTTGAGGTTTTGACTTAGTTGCATAACCTGTTAAAAAGGGGAAAATGCAGAAGTTCGAGAATTAAAGTGAAGAAAGGAATCTTGGACACAAACCCTTTCAACTAAGTTAATTATATAATTACGAAAAGTAAAAAACTCAAACTCTAGTAAACATGGTATAGCAATGAATAGCACAATACTTGGGAATAACATCTTTTCCATGGACCAAATCTGAAGCAAACAAGAATTTTATCAGAGG
Source organism: Pinus tabuliformis (assembly GCA_031772625.1). Classification (NCBI taxonomy): domain Eukaryota; kingdom Viridiplantae; phylum Streptophyta; class Pinopsida; order Pinales; family Pinaceae; genus Pinus; species Pinus tabuliformis. The sequence goes on from CM062818.1 coordinate 814,727,593, forward strand.
GTCACCCTCATCTGAGAGCCTGAAGGAAAATCGAATAAAATTAAAATAAAATTCGATGACAACACCTTGAAAGAGAGAACTCAAACTTTCTAGGAAAGAAAAAGGGAGAAAGTTTAGGGTTACCTGAATGAAAAATGAGCCATCCATTATCTTCGTAAAGGCCCTGACTAAAGAGGTCAAACCTATAAACCTAGTAGGTTAAAAGGGAAAATAAGTATTAAAAAAAATCTTGAAAGGAATATTGTGAAATGATTAATTAAAAACCTTGAATACATAGGGGTCAATATGGTTATGGATGATTCCCAACCCTATGAAATCCTAAACATATTGTAATTACCTGAGAAGGTTATTTGAGTTCATAGTAAGGGTTCCTTCTTGGCGCATGAGGTTTTTGTTTTCCATTTGATAAAGGCATTAGAAATTAAATAATAAAGCAATGGAACAAAAAAAATATTTCAGAAACAAAAATATAGAAAAGCATAAAACAAGAGAGATACAAATATATGTGGTTCACCGAATCTAGGCTACGTCCATGGACAAATAGCTAGTCCTTCATTTTCTATTATCTAACAAACTAAATGGATACAACCTACAACACATTTTTTATAACTTCCTCTTCACTCTCACACAATCTCCTCTATTTTTTCTCTGACTCGAATAACATACAGTTGCAATATAATTCCCTCATATAGACCGAGGGTTGCTTTATATGGAAAAAACCTTGAATTAACATAATGTATACCATTAGGTCTTTCACCTAATGAATGGCCCATATTGACTACAAAATTACAATATTTTACAAGGTCATTTTTCTCAAAAAATTGCTCTCAGGGGTGCTGGGACAACAACAACAATGGGGGATAAAGCCCCCCCCCAACAACCCACGATCATGGACTAGGATCCACACATGGATGAAACAATGCCTATAAATCAGGAAAATAATCAGCCTCCATACCCAACAATCTCCCACTTTAAGACTAATTATAGAAACTCCACCACTACTTCCCTTGTTGGACAATGCTTCCACTTGGACCTGGTTGTTTCTCGTTTTTACCAACATACTTGAAGACCAATTGAAACTAAATGGAAACTCATTTTCTCCATGGTTACAACCTTTGTTAACATATTTGCAGGATTCTAGATAGAGTGTATCGTTTCCAGATTCAATTGTCCATCATCCAAAACTAGTCATATGAAATGGTACTTGAGTTGTATATGTTTATTATTAGAATGAAATGTTGAGTTCTTTGCAAGATGAATGGCACTATGGATGTCACTATATAATCTGTGAATCTCTTGGTTCTTTCCTAATTCATCCATAAAACTTTACAACCAAATCATTTCTTTACTAACCTCTGTAGCATCAACATACTTTGCTTCCGTTGTTGAAATTTCAACAATGCTTTGCATTTTAGAAATCCAATTGTTTGTTCTTCCACCTATAGTGAACACATATCTTGTGGTGCTCCTCCTATTATCTCTATCACCTGCCATATTTGAATTGACATATCCCTGTAAAATAGTGTTTGAACCTCCAAAACATTATGATTTATTAGTAGACTTCTCAAATACCTGAGGATCCACTTTACTGCCATTCAATTCTCTTTTACAGGATTTTTCATATACCTACTCACAACCCCCACTGCATGTGCAATAGTCAGCCTTGTGCACACCATTGCATATATTAAGCTTCCAACTGTTGATGAAACTTTAGACATATAATCTATCTCTTCCTAAGTCTTGGGACACATCTCCTTAGTTTGAAATGGCTATCCAAAGGTGTACTAACTGGTTTTTCATTCTACATATTAAATATTTCCAACACATTTTATATGTACTCACCTTGATACAATGTTAATTTGTGATTTTACCTATCTTTAGTTATTATCATACAAAGGATTTGCTTTGCGGCACCCAAATCCTTCATTGCAAATGAATTGGCCAATTTTCTTTTGAGCACACTTATTTCCTACATGTTAGGACCTACAAATAATTTCATCTACATACAATAGCAATATAATATAGCTTCCATCATTTTGTCTCTTAAGATAAACAGAGTAGTGAGAATGACATCTAGTATAACCTTGTTTAGACATACACCTTTCAAATTTTAGATACTAGTGCCTTGGAGCTTGTTTAAGCCATATATATTCTTCTTCAAATTGCACACTAAGTTTTCTTCCCCTTTGACCTCATACCCTTGTGGTTGTTTCATATAGATCTCTTCCTCCAAATCCCCATTGAGAAAGGTTGTCCTTACATCTAACTATTCAAGATGCAAATATTATACTACCACTAGACTTATAATAGTTCTGATTGAAGTCATTTTAACATCGAGAGAAAAAATTTCATCAAATTTTATACCTTTATTTTATGTAAACCACATCAAAAAATTCTAGCCTCATACCTCTTGTTTACTCCATCTTCTTCCTTCAACCTGTAAACCCATTTATTCTGCAATGTTGTTTTACTTGCAAAAAAATTAACTAAGCCCTAAGTCTAGTTATCTACCAAGGATTCCATCTCTTCTTTCATGGCTTGCTCCCACTTCATTTTGGTTTCTACTTGCATTGATTCTTCATACCTCTCTAGTTCACCAAAATCAATCAACAATACATAATATAATGAAGGAGAGTATCATTTGAAAGGTCTACTTAACCTAGTAGATCTTCTAACAACACTTGCAGGAGTTTTAGGTGGTTGTCTTTGTTACTATTGTTATTGTTACCATTATTGTTGTTTTTCTTATTGTTGATCATTATGATTTTCCAACACCTTTAACTTTTCATTTTCTGTGATGTCATCAAGTACTGCATATTCTATGTTTTCACTTTCTTGTTTCTTTATCTTCAACTAATATTTGTACAAGACCTTTTCATTGAATATTACATCTCTACTCTTAATGATTTTATGGTTTTCATAATCATGTAAGTGATAACCAAAATCATTAACACCATATCAAATAAAGGTACACTTCTTTGATTTTGCCTCAAGCTTTGTTCTATTTTCTTTATTAATGTGGATAAATACTTCACAACCACAGGTCTTTAGAACTGAGTAGTTTATATTCTTACCTGTCCATGCCCCCTCTATAATTCCACCATCCAAGGAACTTGAAGGCCCTTTATTTATTATATAAACAGTAGTATCTACAACATCTGCCCAAAATTGTAATGGAAATCATGCATGTAATCTCATACAACTTGCATGCTCCATGATGGTCTTGTTCATCCTTTCTGACACACAATTTTCTTGTGGTGTTCCTAGAACTGTCTTCTATCTACAAATTCCATGGTATGAACAATAATTATCAAACTCCTTACTGCAGTATTCACCTCCATTATCTGATCTAAGACACTTCAACTTCTTTTTGGTCTCATTCTCAACCAAATATTTTCAGTTCTTAAAAGTATCAAAGGTATCAGATTTATTTCGAACGTGATAAATCCAAGTTTTCCTAGTTGCATCATTGGTAAAAGTAGCATAATAATGAGATTCACCAAGAGATGAGAAATAGTGTGGGGAGAAATCGCCCTCTCCCCCACACCCCGTCATCAGGGACTGGGATTCAAACATGACTGAAACAACACCTATGAATCAGGAAGATAATCAGGCTTCACACCCAACAATCTCCCACTTGGAGATTGATTATAGAAACTCCACCACTGCTTCACTTGTGGGGGGGCTGGGGGCAGAAATAGTGGGGAAGAAATCCCCCCCACAACCCGCCATTAGGGACTGGGATCCAAATGTAGCTGAAACAACACCTCTGAATCAGGAAGATAATTAGTCTCGACACCCAACAATCTCCCACTTAGAGACTGATTATAGAAACTCCACCATTGCTTCCCATGTTGGAAAATGCTTCCACTTGGACCTATTTGTTTCTCATTTTTACCATCATACTTGAAGACCAATTGAAACTAAACAAAAACTTAATTTATCCCTAGTTACAACCTTTGTTAACAAATTTGCAGGATTTTGAATAATGTGTATATTTTCCAGTTTCAATTGTCCATCTTCCAAAATTGGCCATATGAAATGGTACTTAAGTTATATATGTTTAGTATTAGAATAAATGTTTAGTTCTTTGCAAGATGAATGGAACTCTAGTTGTCACTGTATAATCTACCAATATCTTCTAGATTATAACCAAATCATTTCTTTACTAGTCTCTTTAGCAACAACATACTCCACTTTCATTGTTGAAAGTGCAACAATGATTTGCATTTTAGAAATCCAACTCACTGTTGTTCCACCTACATTAAACACACACCCTGTGATATCGAAATATCCTTGTAGAACAATGTTTGAACCTCCAAACCATTATGTTTAATTAGAAGACCTCTCAAATACCTAAGAATCCACTTTACTACCATCCAATGCTCTTTTCTGGAATTTTCATGTACCTACTCACAACCTGCATTTCATGTGCAATATCAGGGCTTATGTACACCATTGCATACATTAATCTTCTAATTGTTGATGTATATGGAACTTTAGGCGTATAATTGATCTCTTCCTAAGTCTTGGGACACATCTCCTTACTTAGTTTGAAATGGCTAGCCAAAGGTGTACTAACCAGTTTTTAATTCTACATATTAAATCTTTTCAACACATTTTCTATGTACTCACACTGATACAATGTTAATTTCTGATTTCTCTTGTCACTAGTTGTTCTCACAAAAAGAATTGGTTTTACAATACCCAAATCCTTCATTGTAAATGAATTGGTCAATTTTCTTTTGAGCAGACTTATTTCCTACATGTTAGACCCTACAACCAGCATGTCATCTATATATAATAGAAATATAATATAGTTTTCATCATTTTGTTTATTAAGATAAACACAATGGTCAGAATGACATCTAGTATAACCTTGTTCAAACATAAACCTATCAAATTTTATATACCACTACCTTGGAGCTTGTTCTAAGTCATATAGATTCTTCTTCAACTTGCACACTAATTTTTCCTCCCCTTTGACCTCATACCCTTGTGGTTGTTGCATATAGATCTCTTCCTCCAAATCCCCAATGAGAAAGGTTGTCCTTACATCCAACTATTCAAGATGAAAATCATCTGCTACCACTAGAATTAAAATAGTTCTGATTGAAGTCATTTTAATATCAGGAGAAAATTTTTCATCAAAGTCTATACCTTTCTTTTATGTGAACCCCTTCACAACAAGTCTATCTTTATACCTATGTTTTCCTCCATCTTCTTCCTTCAACATGTAAACTTATTTATTCTGCAATGTTGTTTTACTTGCAAGAAACTTGACTAAGCCCTAAGTCTAGTTATATACCAAGGATTTCATCTCTTCTTTCATGGCTTGCTCCCACTTCTTTTTGGTTTCTACCTGCATTTCTTCTTCATATCCTTCTAGTTCATCAAAATCAATCAACAATACATAATATAATGAAGGATATTATCATTCAAAGGGTCTACTTAACCTCGTAGATATTCTAACAACACTTGCAAGAGTTTCATATGGTTGCTGTTGTTGTTACTGTTGTTGGTGTTTCCATTGTTCTTGTCACTAATCATTATGATTTTATGGCACCTTTAACTTTTCATTTCCTGTGATGTCATCAAGCAATTCATAATCTATGTTTTCCTTTTCCTTTTCCTTTTCCTTTCCCTGCAACTTGTTATAGATCTAACCCAGAAAATATATGAGAATAGAAATAAACCCAAGAATAACAAGATCTAAATATAGATAGAAATGATTCACTTTATTGATATCAAAACCCTTAAGGTAGGGCAACACCATACATTCACTCCTTTAGGAAGGAGAACACTCCACAAGCCATATGCCTGTTCATACAATATTCCTTGACATCTCTCCATGTGGAGTCTCTAGCCTCTATATAGGCCTCATACATACAATACCATGGGTCATTACCATGGTTCCCTTATACCATCGAACTAATACCATGGGCCCATTACATTATTACTAACTACTTGTGGTACCTTACATGATATGTGTTAACCACCTTATTTATTACTATGGCCCATCCCATTATTACAATATTACATTGGGTACCTCCCTTTGTACCCCATATTATCCTCCCTAGGTATATAACATTCCACCCCACTTAGCATGTTTCGTCCCCGAAACATGGGAAGAACACAAATAATAAGATCTACTCAAAAGAGTAGTCCACTGGTACCATGCATGTGCATCTAGCCATCCAAGAGAAAGGTGAACCCTCGATCTCGCTGGTGCCTCGCTCTCTTGAGATGGAAGTTGACCGTGGAAGCTCTTATTTGTTAATGTGTAGTATGTGGATCTTCGCTCTTCTCTATCTGTCCTGTGGGGGTTGTTGTCCTTGTGGCTAATTGGTTGCCATCTTGTTGGTTGTTGTCTTGCGGGGTGATGTGGGTGATCTTCTCATTCTGAAACAATCCATGAACCTGCAATAAGGAGATACCAGCAGAAAATAACCCTTTAGATTTCTTGGTTTCCTTTTTTCCTGTAAAAGTAAAATCTTTGCTAGGTTGTGTGTCTCTCTGTGTGAGCTTATCCACAAGATTAGATTACGGTCAAAGTGGTCCATAAGAGTTTTTTTTAATGTGTCCCAAGTTAAGGGCTTTCCATAGCAACGTTGATTCCCTTGCCACCATTGCCATCTTTCATTGTCTAAGTACATTTTTCCCACACTCAGCTGAGTCTCATCATCATAGACGTAATTCAATTTGAAATATTTCTCCATTTGTGCTATCCATTTGGCTAGATGAGAGCCATCAAATTTATACAAGTCCCTCAAACTCTGATCTAAGCCCGCCATCACAAAAAAACTTGGTGAAAATTTAAAATGTCATAGTTTAGTCAATATTGTTCAAAATCCCTATTATATAAACAATGATCTCTCCTTCTGAATCAATCCATGAACCTGCAATAAGGAGATACCAGCAGAAAATAACCCTTTAGGTTTCTTGGTTTCTTATTTCCTGTAAAAGTAAAATCTTTGCTAAGATGTGTGTCTGTCTGTGTGAGCTTACCCACAAGATTAGATCTACGGTCAAAGTGGTCCATAAGAGTTTTTTTGAATGTGTCCCAAGTTAAGAGCAACGTTGATGCCCTTGCCACCATCGCCATCTTTCATTGTCCAAGTACATTTTTCCCACACTCAGCTGAGTCTCATCATCAGAAACGTATTTCAATTTGAAATATTTCTCCATTTGTGCTAGCCATTTGGCTGGATGAGAGCCATCAAATTTATACAAGTCCCTCAAACTCTGATCTAGGCCCGCCATCACAAAAAAACTTGGCGAAAATTTAAAATGTCACAGTTTAGTTTATATTGCTCAAAATCCCTATTATGACCTATTTTTGGAAATGGAACAACCATTCTGCATCTGTCCATGTGATAGAAATCCCGATCCAGGCACTGGAATTTCAGATCTGCGCTGCAACTCTCCCACCGTCATCAAAATTTCTGCAAAAAAGAGCTGATTTTAAATCAGTGATATCTCCCTCATCTGGACTCCAATTCGACTGGTTTTTTTTTTTGAAATTGGGTATTTTTTCACCGAGAATCCATATCTACAATTATATTTTGTAGATATTGCACCATGACATCCATATCTGCACCACAATCTCGCTGCCCCGAAAAATTGTCTGCAACACCCACTGATTTTTAAATCAACGATATCTCCTTCATCCGAACTCCGATTCGACTGATTTTTTTTTTAATCGGGTATTTTTTCACACAGAATCCAGATCTGCAATTAGAATTTGTATATCTTGTACCAAAACATACAGATTTGATCTATAAACTTGCCGCCCCTGAAATCCTCCAAAAAATTATAATAATAATAATAATAAAATCTCCACTTTTTTGCCCAAGAAAGTGCTCTGATACCAATTGTTATAGCTCTGATACCACTTGTTATAGATCTAACCCAAAAATATATGATAATAGAAACAAACCCAAGAATAATAAGATCGAAATAGATAGAAATGATTCTCTTTATTGATCAAACCCTTAAGGTAGGGCAACACCATACATTCACTCCTTTAGGAAGGAGAACACTCGATAAGCCATATGCATATTCATACAATAATCCTTGACACCTCTCCATGTGGAGTCTCTAGCCTCTATATAGGCCTCATACATACAATACCATGGGTCATTACCATGGTTCCCTCATACCATCGAACTAATACCATGGGCCCATTACATTATTACTAACTACTTGTGGTTTCTTACATGATATGGGTTAACCACCTTATTTATTACTATGGCCCATCCCATTATTACATTATTACCTTGGGTACCTCCCTTTTTACCCCATATTATCCCCCCTAGGTATATAACATTCCACCCCCTTAGCATGTTTCGTCCCCGAAACATGGGAAGAACACAAATAATAAGATCTACTCAAAAGAGTAGTCCACTGGTACCATGCACATGCATCTAGCCATCCAAGAGAAAGGTGAACCCTCGATCTCGTTGGTGCCTCGCTCACTTGAGATGGAAGTTGATCACGGTAGCTCTTCTGTGTTGATGTGTAGTAGGTGGATCTTCGCTCCTCTCTATCTGTCCTGTGAGGGTTGTTGTCCTTGTGGCTAATCGGTTTCCATCTTGATGGTTGTCTTGTGGGGTGATGTGGGTGATGATATTTTGAAGTTTTAACCCACGGTGTCTTTTTCTTTAATTCACCCCTTACTGGAGCTTGACTGTTATGTTGTGGTGCCTGTCGTGGTGTCTTATATTCCAATATTACTTCAACCACTGAGACCTCATCTGATGTATCAGCACCTGTAACTTTTTCTGCTTCAACCTCTGTTTGTGTTTAATTGTCGATCATCACTGCCTCATCATCTAATATGTTAGTCCCTAGAACATCTTCTGCTTCAGCCTCCTTGGACTCTACCTGTTTATTGATGGAAATATCCTGTAATGTAATTTTCTTCTTTTTATACCAGAGCTTCAAGAATTTCTTCTGCACATTAATATTGATAGTACCCAAAGATTCCATCCAAGAATATCCCAAAATAACATCTATATTATCCATCTCTGAAGTATAAAAATCACCATGCAACACATACTTATCCATAGAAATCTCCAAATCCTTATACACTTGAACATCCTCATCATCCACCTGTGTGTTTTCAATGTGTTTTACTAGAACTTGCAATTTTTTTGCCAAATTAACATTGATAAAATTATGCTTGCAACTAGGATTTATAAAAACAATGATCTTCTCTTTCTAAATCAATCCATGAACCTGCAATAAGGAGATACTAGCAGAAAATAACCCTTTAGGTTTCTTCGTTTCCTTCTTTCTTGTAAAAATAAAATCTTTGCTAGGTTGTCTGTCTGTCTGTGTGAGCCTATCCACAAGATTATATTTACGGTCAAAGTGGTCACGAATAGTTTTTGCGAACATCTCCCAAGTAGTTACCCTTGGATGGCATTTTTGATGACACTGCCACCATTGCCATCTTTCATGGTCCAAGTACATTTTTCCTACACTCAGCTGAGTCTCATCATCATAGATGTAATTCAATTTGAAATGTTTCTCCATTTGTGCTAGCCATTTGGCTGGATGAGAGCCATCAAATTTATACAAGTCCCTAAAACTCTGATCTAGGCCTGCCATCACAAAAAAACTTGGCGAAAATTTAAAATGTCACAGTTTAGTCAATATTGCTCAGAATCCCTATTATGATCTGTTGTGGAAAAGGAACAACCATTTTGCATCTGCCCATGTGATAGAAATCTCGATCCAGGCACTGGAATTTCATATCTGCACTGCAACTCTCCCGCCGTCATAAAAATTTCTGCAAAAAAGAGCTTATTTTAAATCAGCGATATCTCCCTCATCCGGACTCCAATTCGACTGATTTTTTTTTTAAATTGGGATTTTTCCACCAAGAATCCAGATCTGCAACTAGATTTTGCAGATCTTGCACTAGGACATCCAGATCTGCGCCGCAACCTCGTTGCCCTAAAAAATTGTCTGCAACCCCACTGATTTTTAAATCAGCGATATATCCTTCATCCGGACTCCGATTCGACCGATTTTCTTTTTTGAAATCGGGTATTTTTTCACATGGAATCCAGATCTGCAATCAGATTTTGCAGATCTTGCACCAACACGTACAGATCTGATCTGCAAACTCACAGCGCCCGAAATTCTACAAAAAATAAAAATAAAATAAAAAAATTCTCCACTTTTTTGCCCAAGAAAGTGCTCTGATACCACTTGTTATAGCTCTGATACCACTTGTTATAGATCTAACCCAGAAAATATATGAGAATAGAAATAAACCCAAGAATAACAAGTCCTGAATATAGATAGAAATGATTCACTTATGAAAACCCTTAAGGTAGGGCAACACCATACATTCACTCCTTAAGGAAGGAGAACACTCCATAAGCCATATGCCTGTTCATACAATATTCCTTGACATCTCTCCATGTGGAGTCTCTAGCCTCTATATAGGCCTCATACATACAATACCATGCGTCATTACCATGGTTCCCTCATACCATCGAACTAATACCATGGGCCCATTACATTATTTCTAGCTACTTGTAGTCCCTTACATGATATTAACCACCTTATTTATTACTATGGCCCATCCCATTATTACATTATTACCTTGGGTACCTCCCTTTGTACCCCATATTATCTCCCCTAGGTATATAACACAACTGATCTTTGTACAAGACCCTTTCATTGAATACCACATCTCTACCCCTAATGATTTTATGGTTTTCATAATCATATAAGTGATAACCAAAATTATTAACACCATATCTAATACAGGTATACTTCTTTGATTTTTCCTCAAGCTTTGTTTTATTTTATTTATTAACGTGGAAAAATGCTTCACAACCAAAGTTCTTTAGAAATTAGTAGTTTATCTTCTTATATGTGCATGCCTCATCTGGAATTCCACCATCTAAGGAACTTGAAAGCCCTTTGTTATTAGATAAGCAACAATATCTACAACATTTCCCCAAAATTGTAAGGGTAACCCTATATGCAATCTCATACACCTTGTACGCTCCATGATGGTCATGTTCATCCTTTCTGACACAACATTTTCTTGTGGTGTTCGTCGAACTGTCTTCTCTCTACGAATTCCATGGTATGATCAATAATTATCAAACTCCTTGTTGCAGTATTCACCTCCATTATCTTATCTGAGACACATCAACTCCTCTCATGTCTCATTCTCAATCAAAGCTTTCCATATCTTAAAAGTATCAAAGACATCAGATCTATTTTGAATATGATAAATCCAAGTTTTCCTAGTTGCATCATCGATAAAAATAACATAATAATGGGAGCCACCAAGAGATGTTATCTAAGTTGATCCCATACATATGTATGCACAAGATCTAATTTTTCACTCTTCTTTTCTTTCTCAACTCTGACAAATCCTACTCTCTTCGTTTTCCATAAACACAATTCTCACAGAAATCCAAATCAACATGCTTCAAACCTGGCAACAAATTTCTTGCATGAAGAATATGCATCCCCTTATCACTCATGTGCCTAAGCCTATGATGCCATAGTATCGTATCTTCTTTTGTGGAGGTTAAAGAATTAGCATAATCAGAAATTCCATTGCATAAATATAATGTATCAACCTTGTCTCCTTTTGCTATTATCAAGGCTCCTTTAGTGACCTTCCAGGTTTTGTCTGTAAATGTAGTTAAACAACCTTCACTTCCAAGTTTCCTTATTGAAATTATATTTTTCTTTAGATCTTGAACATGCCTTTGTTATGAAACCAGCTCACAAAAGATAGAAAATATAGATCAACGCCTTAGAATTCAGCCTCTTCGAGGGGGAAACCTCCTTTACATTACATAAATGAACAATTCTTGGATGATACAAATGACAAGACCTCCTTTCTATATATAAGAGTCTAAGACGTCATAATATAATCAGAGCCGACATAACAATAATAATGTAAGGGCACAATAATAACAATAGTGGGCTTCTATGGGGCACAATAACAATAGTGGGCATCTATGGGGACTACATGGGTACAAAAATATAATAAGGGGGTTGTAATAATAACAATAAGGGGCTACACTAGTAGTATAGGGGCCTAACATGCCCCTCTCCTTCAAAAAGTGTTGTCCTCAACGCTTGAGTAGTTCTTGATGCTTCTGTATAAAATTCTTGTCCTTCCATGTGAAATCTTCAATAGGTAAGTTCTTCCACTTGATGAGATGCTTTGAAATTGATCGATTTTGTAGCTGTTGACTTCTCAGTTCTGTAAATGCTTCATGTTCCAATATGCTTTTTCCTTCCTTGTCAAGTTCTGGCAATATTGTTGGAACTAGGATATTCGGTAAATTTTGAATGAGTTCCCACCCTGCTTCACCATTCTTCCATTCATACCTTCCTTTTTTTATCAAATTTGGTTGGATAATTGTACCAACCTCTACCATTTCTACAACCATATGTTCAATTTCACTCCTTTGGGCATATGGATAGCTATAAGACTTGACGTTTCGAGGAACACATCCTGGAATAAAATGAATAGCATGATCATGATCACAAAAACGTGGGAGACCTTTGGGAGTCTCAAATACCTTGGAATGATTGTCCAAGACTTTTTGGAGATCTGGAGAAATAGATGATTTCGATGTGCGAACAGTTAGCGAACATAATTGTGCGATTACGCCTTGTTGTTCTTTCTTTAGTAACTTTGTCATTCTTTCAGAGTTGATTATCTTTCCTGGTTTCCCTGTGATACCCTTTAATTCAACTTCCTTTCCTTCCGAAGAAAATTTCATAAAAATTTCTTGAAAGTTAAAAGCTATTGTACCCAAGGATTGTAGCCATCGAACTCTTAGTACAATATCAACACCTCCCATTGGAATGGAAATCATTGGGCTATTCAATACATATTCTCCCATGGATAACTTGATATTATAGCACTTTCCAGAGCAATTTATCATTCCTCCACTTACAACCGTCACTTGACACTCTGGTTCTGGATCTAGGAAGCAATTCAAGTCCTTGGCTATCTTACAATTAATAAAATTATGGGTACTACCTGAATGAATCAACACTATTACCTTTTCTTCTTGATACGTCCTTCTATCTTCATAGTTTGAGGAGTGGTAATTCCAACGAATGCATTACAAGATATGGTTGGATTCATTTCTTCTTTCTCTAGGGTTGGTTCCTGGTGAGTATCCTTTTCTTTTGATGTTTCTTGATACTTTTCTTCCTGATATTTCACTGTTTGAACCTTCTTCTTCTTGATATGTCCTTCTATCTTGAGAGTTTGGGGAGTGGTAATTTCTTCCAATGCTTTACAAGATATGGTGGGATTTATTTCTTGATGCTCGATGTGACCTTTCACTTCTTGAACATTTCTCTTCTTGATATGTCCTCCTATCTTGATAGTTTGAGGAGTGGTAATTCTAGCCAATGCATTACAAGATATGGTTGGATTCATTTCTTCTTTATCGATGTGATCTTTCACTTCTTGAACCTTTTTCTTCTTGATATGTCCTTCTATCTTGAGAGTTTGAGGAGTGATAATTCCTGCCATTGCAGTACAAGATATGGTCTGATTCATTTCTTCTTTCTCTAGGGTTGGGTCCTGGTGTATATCCTCTTCTTTTGATGTTTCTTGATCCTTTTCTTCCTCCTCTTCATACTCTACGTAAAATAATTTCTTCTTAGCACACTTATGACCTTTAGTGCATTTGCTATCACAATTGTAATAAAGCCCTTTTTCTTTTTTTTTCTTCCAATTGTTGTGGTGTAACCCTTGTAGGTTGTGGAAGGCTAGGAGAAACAACACTTCCATCTTTATAGTTGTGAGGGGTAGACTTCCTTTTTGCCATAATTTTACTTTCCACTATGTAACAAAGCCCTTTTACTCTTTCCAATTGTTGTGGTGTTGCTCTAAAGAAGGTGTTGCTTTTTGTATCCTCATAATGTGCTATCATTTCCTCCGTGAAAATTGACCACGTAATAAGTTGTTTACGAGAACAAAGCCCTTTATACCATAAAAATTGATCTGGTTCTAAATATGAAGATGCAATACATACCTTTTGTAATAGTGGTATACCATGTAGATCAAAGTATTGCTCCATCTGAAGTATCCAATTTACCGTATCCTTGCCATCAAACTTCCTCATATCGCTTTTTCTTGATTTTAGGAGCTCGATCTTGAAATGATTATAACTACACAATTTCGGTTCTTCCAGTTCTGAAATTGTGACCTGCAGTAGCCCTCTATGTCCTCTTTCCAATGCCACCAGTTGGATCCAAATTGGATTCTCCAAGAAAGAGTTATGCCAAATCTCCGATGCTGACCTGATTATAGACTAGTTCAGTAGAGCAAATTGTATGACGTGCCACGTGTCACTGTTTCAACCTTTGGATCTGAAAAATGTATACAAGAAACTATAGTCCGTCCTCATTTTGGAAATTCTTACGGAATTTCAATCTGATGCTCAAAACAAAAGTTATGACTATTTTCCCCATGTCACCTATTTGGAATGTAATTCAGGAGTCTGCAAAAAGACAAACTTCCTCAAATCATATCTCTGCAAATATTATACAAAATGCTCTGAAATTTGGGCCTGAGGTTAGCATGATTTCGTCTCAAATGGGTTTTTTTTTCGCTTTTGAAACATCACAGAAAAAACTTTATAGTGAAAATTCCACGATGACCTATTTGGAGCAGCGAAACCCTAAAATCCAAAGCTCTGATACCAAATGTTATGAAACCAGCTTACAAAAGATAGAAAATATAAATCAACGCCTTAGAATTCAGCCTCTTCGAGGGGGAAACCTCCTTTACATTACATAAATGAAAAATTCTTGGATGATACAAATGACAAGACCTCCTTTCTATATATAGGAGTCTAAGGGGTCAAAATATAATCAGAGCCGACATAACAATAACAATGTAAGGGCACAATAATAACAATAGTGGGCTTCTATGGGGCACAATAACAATAGTGGGAATCTATGGAGACTACATGGGTACAACAATATAATAAGGGGGTTGTACTAATAACAATAAGGGGTTACACTAGTAGTATAGGGGCCTAACAGTCTTACCTCCTTTAGCAACTGTTGGTTTCCATTCTCGTCGTTTTATAAGTACCTTACCCATTCAAATAATTTTACAGGGTTTATCATCACCCAGATGAACCTGTCCAAAATCTCCTTGAACATAATCATGAAAATGTTTCCTATGGGGTATTGCATGGAATGAAGCCCCTCAATCTACCACCCAAACATCAATAATATTTTCTAATGAAAAAATCAAAGCATCTTGCAACACACCACCTGTTACATTTGCTTCATGATTTTTCTCTTGTTTTCCATCTCCTTCTTTTCCCTTCCGAGATTTACAATCTTTCCTTAAGTGTCATTTCTTCCCAAATTTCCAGCACACTATCCCCGATCTGGATTTGGATCTTCCTTTCCTTGACTTACTACGATGTCCTGGGCTCTTTCCTCTCTCCAGTTTTCTTCCCTTAGTCTTTGTAGTCAAAGAATTACCTATTGTCTCACCTGAGGTTTTCCATTGCATTTCCTCACTAAGGATAGCACCAACAACATCATCAAACTTTAAAGTACTAGAAACAGAGACATAATTATTGATAGCCATGACTAAGTCATTCCAACTTTTTGGCAATGAGCAGAGAAACAACATAAGCCTAACTTCATTGTCAAAATTTACCCCAACAAAACTTAACTAACTAGTAACAGTGTTAAATTCATTTAAATGATGAGTAACATATCCACCTTTTGACATATTCATATTAAATAAACGCTTCATAAGAAATACCTTGTTTGAGGTCAAGGGTTTTTCATATAGTTTGGCCAATGCCTTCATTATACCTTTCATTCTCATTTTCTTTGAAATGTTGAAGGCCACCGACATTGCCAGACATAGCTAAATATCTTTCTAATATAAATAATCCTCCATTTGCATCTTCCATAGATGGTAATTTTAGCCATTGAATTTCTCAACCCTAAACCTACCATCTTCCACCATTGCTCTCACTCAAACTAGGAACCCTTTTTTCCTATGAGTTTATTAGCCAAATAGAAATTCAACCTTGATATCAATTGTTACAAATTAAATAACAAAACAATGGAACACATAAAATATTATGGAAACAGAAATATAGGAAAGAATAAAACAAGAGAGACATAGATATATGTGGTTCACCCAATCTAGGCTATGTCCACAAAGAAACAACTAGTCCTTCATTTTTTATTATCTAGCAAACTAAAGGGATACAACCTACAACAAATCTGTTGTAACTTCCTCTTCGCTATTGTTGGCCCTCAATTTTGACTATTTTTCACCATGCATTTTCCATCTTTTTGTCATCCCTTACCATCATACCATGGTCATTTTCCCATATTTTTGCCTCTTATTTCACTTTAAGGTACAATAATTATGTCTTTTAAATTTTAGAATTTTTAGTAAAAATTGGGAATTAAAAATTAATTTTGACCAGAATAGAATTTCTCGTAATGGCTCCATTGAAGTCGTATGTGCCGGACACCTAGGTGGAAACTAAAAATATATTCTAGAAGTATGGGAACCAAGTATGGACATGCTCTTATTAGCACAGTCCAAATGAGTCGGAACAAGCTCAATCAAAGCTGGTCAAACTTGACCAGGCACCCAGAAAATCCTTTGATTTAAGGGGCGGTTTTGTGATTTTGTGGAATCCTACCATATTTTTTGCAACAAAAGGAATGAGTTCAACTTGATTAGATGGATTAGGACTCTTATAGGTTGTTACATCTATTTTAGTTGAGTTTGTTATACTTTTGGCTTATTTAACCATAATTATTCAACAACTATGAACATGTATTGTGACTATTGAGACTTCTTTACTTTTGAATACAATGTAAGGAACTTTTCTTCCATTTTCTTGTTGTTCTTGATGTGGAATGTGATTGCTAATCTACAGTAGCTGATAGTTTCAAGTGTACCAGGAAAGGGTGGAGGGCCCTTATTCTAAGCTAAGTACACTGCAGTGTAATTTTGTGTATAATTGTGAATATTTTAGATTGTTGTTTCCTTTATAATTCCTTGTGAATATTTTCTAAATAGATTCATTATATGACATGTTCATTTATGTTTTTGAATGATTTCCTTTTAATAATTAGTTTAATTAATGAATGTCAACCAAGGCATCTAAGTTAGATCCTCTTCCTTCTTCATTAAGAACTGAATTGGAAATTGTGTTTATGCATTTAATATTTATTGCTTTCTTGATTTGGTTATTATTTCCTTTCAGTAATTGGTTTAAATAAGGAAGGTCAACCAAGGCATCTAAGTTAGATCCTCTTCCTTCTAGATTAAGAACTGAACTGGAAATTGTGTCTTTACTTGTTTCTTGATTTTATGGTGGAAATGATCTTGTTGGAATAGGGATAATGAGGAAGGACAGCCAAGACCTCTAAGTTAGAGTCTCTTCCTTGTTGGCTATGCTCCACAAAGACTCATTGCACTCTTTCTTCTAGATTAAAATTTCAATGCTTTCTTTTTAGTAATTTTATATTTGTAATATGCATTTCCATTAATTTCATCTAATTAACTACTTCCTACACTATTTTAATCTAATGTTCCATATACGTTGGTTTTCTTCTAAGTTTACCAACTAGAATTGATAAGTAAAATAGATACTCTAATTCAACTCCATAAATTAGATTGACAACTATCACATAATCCCATCTATTTTTTCTCTCACATAATAATACACAACTGCAATAGAATTCCCTCATATAAATTGAGGGTTTCCTTCTAAGGAAAAAATCCCTAAATTAACATAACTTCTACCATCATATCTTCTGCCTAATGAACGACCTAGATTGACTACAAAATTACAATATTTTACAAGGAATTTTTTCTCAAAATTTTTCTTTCGGGGTTGCTGCCCCCAACCACCACCCTGGGGCCCAACAACAATAGTGGGGGGGTGGGGGGGCCCCCCCACACACCCCACCCCCCCCTTCTAATCAAGGTCTGGGATCTAAACATGACATAAACAAGACCTATGAATCAGGAATATAATCAAGCTCCACACCCAAGAAAAGAAACCCTCAAATAAGCTTCAAACTAAGTAGGGGTTTAGTAAGTTAAAGGAAAAAAAAAAAAAAAAAAAAACCCCTTGAGTTATCACTAAGAACAAAAACCTGAGAAAGTATTAAATAGAAAATGTATGAAACCTCAAAAATGCTTACCAAAGCTACTCCTTTCAAACCATTCGAGGGATCTCTTGTTGCAGGGGATAAATTCTATGAGAATAACCCTATAACAAAACCACAAAATTAAATATGGCATAATAATTCTTTAAAACCCCAGATTTAATGATTGTGAACAACTAGTAAACACTAAAAGGAATTGGTGGTTTTACACCTAGTAAGTATGTGGACATGTTGAGCCATAAAGGAATCGCCTTTTAACAGTAATTTCTCTGAAACCTTTGAAGGGATTTCCAATAGAAAACCCCCATATTGAAACCCTGAAAATGGGTAACCAGATAAGCCCACATTAAATAAAACAACAAAGTTGAAAGCATGGTAAAACCAACGAAAAAACCAGAGATGAGAAATCAGTGAGTTACCTATTAAATGGGGCTAAGGCCAAACCTTAGCACAGAAGAGGAAGTTTGCTATCAAGAAAACAAAACCACCTTAGTAATAGAACCTGGTAAAATTGATGAAAAACCCCCATAACAACATAGCTAGTATGAAGGATAAAAGCTTACCTATAAAATAAGTCGAGAGGAATAATTATAGGGCAGGCTATAAGAAATTATTTGTTATTCTAAAAAAACCCTCATAGGTTCCAAAGGAGTAGGGGTGAGCAGAGTTGAAACCCCAGTGAATCTCTCAACCGCAAGGCAAAATAATGAGCAGAGGAACAAGGCAGATTGGGTAGTCATTCCAATCCAAATAACTACAAGCTATTTTAATCGATGAAAATCACCAAAAAGATCGTAATCATCTACCTCTAACCTCTTCACATGGACTAATTAGTGTCGAAGGCCATGCGCTCACCACGTTGACATGGGACCCTTAATGAGAGTTGCAAGTGTAAGTTATGACAAATATGTGAGGGGAAGGGTATTTAAATGACTAAGTGAAGGTTTTATACAACAATTGAAGTCTATCATGGTGGTAAGACATGTATCATGAAGTTACTATGGTACTCAAAGTTCAAAACCCATAACCTTTTATAATCTCAAAGATAGGATTATATAACGATTTTATGATAATTACTTCCACATTGTGGTCAAGTGAAGATATTTATAAGACCAACATTATATAATGATTTTAAAATATGAAGGTTTGTTACCTATAATTTTTTAGGGCTACCTCGATGAAACATTATGAGGACAAAAAAGGAATAGGTATTACTACAAAGTAATATATTGTTTTATGTATAAAGTGGAGAAGTGTATTAATGAAGATAGTCATTTTACATTTGAACCAAGTATGTGACGAATTGACTGAGTATGAAAGGTAAAAAAAAGCCTTAGTGTGTAAATGAGGGGTACATTACATTATATCTCTATGTCTTACAACACTAAGCTTTATTGGTGCAATCTTCAACTCTAGGGCTAGGGTTGGGTCCCTAAGAAAGCATTACAATTAGGGAAAACCCTAAGTTGTATTTTTTAAGGAGGAAGAGAATAGGAAATGCCTTGCATGAGGCCAAGGAAGACTTGATAGCAGTTATTCTAGCTTAATGGAGTATCATTGGTGAAACAAAGTTTTTCTTGGAAGGTTGTACCAATTTGTTATAAGCTGAGAGTATGCAATTAAATTGCATCTCTTATCTATATATATGAAGTTTATAATTGTCCAAAATTATCTTATTGTGGATTTATTTTTAGCTATCATTATTTTCCCAATTTAATATTTTCTAGTACATATATATTAATATTAAATAATATTGAAATCTCTAAAAAAATTTAATATGTATATTTAAGGTAATATGAATTATCTACTATTGTAAATCTATATTAATTATAATGATTTTAGATCTAAATTATGCATGAAAATATTACCTTGAAGAGTTGAAATTTATTGATATATATTTAATATTTTTTTTGGATATCCTATTGTTATAATTTGCATTTCAATTTAACTTTAAAATATAATAATTTACTGAAATTAAATATATAAAAATAATAATAAAAAAAAAAAAAAAATTATTTTACTAAATATATATATATTCACCATAAACTACAACACAACATAATAAATTTTTCCTTCAAACAGGAAAAATAATTAAACGCATATAATAAAAATGTGTTATTACCAATGACACCTTATGAAATTAAACTTCTATTGTAACCCCTCAAATCTTTCATTATACAAGTGTGGGCACACTAAGTCTGCGGAAGCTTGATGTTAGTTACTTGAAGCGACTTATGCCTGTCTTTACACATTGGTTATCATTTCAACAAGGTCTTTTTCACCTACTCATGAACATGCCATATCTTTTTCCACAAAATTAAAAGCCTTCTCATTGTGCTTCCTTGTACTTTTTACTAACTTCCACTTCCATAAAGCTATCCCAAGATACATTATATAACCTATTTTCATAGTAAAGTTACATTTAATCTAAGTTTTATTCTCATATATATATATATATATATAAAAAAAATTAATATAAAGGGGAACTTTGGCATATGAGATCATTTTATTTGTAGAATAAGGGATTTACTTCCACATAATAATTTGAATATTAAATCTATGAAGATATACATACTCTATTTCTTTAATTTTAAACATATAACCTCTTAACAAAAACATATACTCTTAACCATAACACTGGTTCAAATTATATAATTACCTAATAAATTTATTAAAATAAATAAATACAATTATATTAAAATTTTGTAATTCCCACTTCTTATTTGTTTACTTTAACAAATTATACAATATACATCCCTTCAAAAAATTTTGCAAACTACCTTACATCGATGACCAATAAAATAGACCGGGGTAAAACTTTTTCTACCTCACAATTATACCATTCTCCATTGAAGTTGTGGCATTTATCACATCACCTAGATCCTCAAATAACCTTTTGGAAAAAGGATATATGTAAATTGAATAATTGGTCAAACTATATGTAAATTGAATAATTGGTCAAACTTCTTCAACAATGTAGTTAACGAAGTTCATGTGCTCCCAAAGCACGGTGAAAAAGCCTCACAATTTTTGAAAATAATAAATTAAATTTATAAAATAATAAATATAATATATAAAAGAATTAATATATTTTTTATTTTAATTTTAATAAAATCAATTAAATTATTTTTTAATCTATAAAATAATAAATGGAATATATAAATAATATATAATAAAAAATATATTTTATTTTTATGGTTATAATTATAATAATTTATTAATTAAATAAAATTTTTAAATTTAAATAAAATTAAATAAATAATAATAATAATAATTAATTAATAATTAAAAAAAAATTAAATTATTATAAATAAAATTTTTAAATTTAAATAAAATTAAATAAATAATAATAACTAATTAATAATTAAAAAAAAAAAAAAAAAATCTGAGAGATTTTATTTTTTTGTGTAAATAATAGATTTATTTATATTAGTCTAGCATACATGCACATCGCGTATCAAGTCAATAGAGTATGGAAAGGATTACACATCTTTTTCATAATAAATAACACATCATTACAACGTGATCTCAATGAATCTTCTCTTTTAAATAATACAACATGTTACACTTCAAAAAAACTTATCATTCAAATGTTTTAATCATAAAAACTTTCAATCAAATATTTCATTAAGAAATAAAAAAAAAATTGATAATTAAAATATTTTACTTAAAATATATATGAAAATATTTTTTTATTATTAACTTTTATTTTAACTACCTATGTCAATTATTTCACTTTCATATTAAACATTCAAGAAATTGTACATCTCTTTAAAAGAAATTCTACTTACACCTTTATATCCATACATGAGGAAAAATAATTTACAAATATTTTATTAAAATGATATTGAAATATATATATATATATATATTAAAATACAATGTTTTAACTCAGCTTAAGTAGAAAAAGAATTACATAATTCTCTCATTATGGATTATAAAAAACACTTCTTATTATATTCTTACTTCTAGGCACAATGTTAATACAAATAGTCGTTGTCTTCTAGGCACAATGTTAATACAAATAGTCGTTGTGGACAATTCTTTTGGGGTTACTTTTGAGCCTTGTGGAATTTAAGGTATGCATTTTTGAACTACTAAATTTTTAAATTTTTTCCCTTATTTCAATGTAAATGTTGTTGTTTTACTTTTATTTTTGAAACTTTCATATTTAAAAAAACAATTATGTTGTTGTTTTTCCAGTTTTGTTTCTTTATTTATAGTAGGTTTATTTGTAAAATGTAGTTTAGAGATTAAAAAGACGGTATTAAATTTTAAATTTTTTTATTATAAATATTTACAATTTAGTAAAAAGAATATTTTTTATTATCATTGTATAATGAATGGTTGTAATTAAATTTATTAAGTTATTTATATTTTATAAATTGAGTTTGGTGAGTACATGTATTATTAAAAAGTTTGTTAAGTCATATCGATGACTTCTTATTATTTGAATATTTGTCTAATAATCATGATAATTATCTTTCTTGCTTACATAAATATCCTATCTTTATTGACATCCATTAACCATTTAAGTTATATGAGTGTGCTAATATATATACATAATTTATTTGTAGGAATATAAATAAATGTTATCCAAAAGATAATTTTATATAATAATTGTATATAAAAATTATATAAAACACATACATTAAATGAATTCAATCAAAATACTTTGGAAGAAGTTTATATATATATATATATATATATATATATATATATATATATTCCCTACAAGAAAAATCATTGGGACTTCATTAAAAACAAAAGGCCAGTACATATTTGTGATTTGCTTGAATAAAAAAATCAGAGGTCAAGATAAATAATTTAGCCTCATGAAAAAGTTTCACTTCTAAAATAACATCAGATTCTAATTGACAACTATTCGTGAGCTACATTCGTTAGGTTATCAACTATCTATTGACAAGGGTCTATTTATAGCTTCAGTTGTATATGTACTATAATGAAACAACCACAGAGCCTACTACAGATGGCAGACTATGTATGATCCCAGTTATTCCTTATCAGATTAGAAGGAGACCATCTGTCTTTAGGATGCCAGATTTTGAATGATAGTAATGAAAGGATCGAGGAGTCGTCGTCAGTCCCTTCTTCGACAGTCCATCCGCCACAGAGTTGAATTCCCTGTAAACATGGGAAAAGTTGGTGTTATTGAAAGTCTTCTTGATATTTTTTATGTGCCACATCCAATTTCCTAGATCGAGAGTGCCTATGTTAGCCCTGCCATTAATCTAGTCAATGACACATTTTGAATCCCCTAGGATAGTTATATTTTCATTTTGGAGACGCCTAGCATTTTGTAACGATCCCCACAGGCTGATAACCTCAGCCTTTGTGTTTGTGCCTCTTCCTCCCGACCAATAGAAGTGATATTCCTTGTCCTTGTTGATGCCAATAACTGCCCCACATCCACAATTTCTCTGTTGTGAAGCCCCATCAAAATGTCTTGTTGGTGTGGGAAGTAATATTCTTTCTGGAATACAACTTCGAGTACCTAGATTCCTCTCTCGTTGTTTAGTATATTCCAAATAAATAGCATTGATGCAAGAGGAAGTGTGATTTATGTCCAATCTCTTATCCTCAAGGGTATTTTTATTTCTTTCGTGCCATATACCCCAAATGATGAAGAGGGGGAGAAATTTGTATTTCATCTTAGCCACCACTTGATACAATTCTCGATTGAGTTGAAAGACCACCCTCTGTCTAGACCGAAATCTTTGAGGATAGGGACATTTTAGAAATATGTGTGTTCCATTTTCATTTGTCTTCCTACAAAAGATACAACGACCTGGGCCATGTATACCACACTTGCTCAGGTTGTCCCATGTGAGCACACTATTTCTTCAATGCCATCCATGCTAGAATGATGATCTTTATTGGTACTGGTTTGTGCCACGCTTCCTGAAACTAGCATCTGGACTTGTTCCCTTGTAGTTCATTATGCATGTATTTGTAGACTTCAACCACAATCAATTGTCTCTCTTTGGCCGGTCCCTTCCCTATTAATTCATCCTCTTCGTCATCCAACAAAATCCATGTCATGGTTAGGTTGGTTATACATATATAAAATCAAGGAAAGTCACTCCTCCTCCTCCTCCAAAAATATAAACACAAACATAATCTAGTAGATAAAAAAATATAAACATAAACATAATTTAGTAGGTATTTGAAGAAAAAAATATAAACATAAACATAATCTAGTAAGTATTTGAAGAAAATTATAAAAAATACAAATAAATATCTTATGGAGAATGAAATAATTAAATTTTTATTTTTAGGTGAGTTTGATATCATATATATATTATGAATTGGTTTTTTATATTTATCTAAAATTATATAATGAAAATTAGTAATTTATTTAAGGTTTAAAAATTCAAAAAAATAATTTAATTAAATTCTTGGAATTATATATATTAAATATATTTTAATTTGAGTAATAGTATTTAAAAAATTAAAATTTAATTTTATGTTTAATAAATAGATAAATAAAATAAAATAATTTTATCAAATCAAAATCATAATCTCACCCAAGATTGATTATTTTTTTTAAATAAAATAAAATAAAATAATGTTATTAAATCAAAATCGCAATCTTACCGAGATTGATTAATTAATTTTTTTTCTTTTATGATAGCAGACAATTGCATAAACAACAATTAATAATAATTTGCGTAGTCTAACAAGGCGGAGGAGTTGCCCGGAAAGTTATGGAAATTCCAGTCATATATAGAAAAATCTGGCAAGAATTTTTGTAAATCCAAGTTATAATTGTTAAACTTCAAAATTTTAGGTGTTGTAGATGTTTTTGATGGTGCTGAATCCATTTCCACTATCAAATACACAATTCAAACACTACCTCAACAAGATTTTTTGAAATTTTTTTACCCAGATCTGTGCAATTCCTCCGCCTTGTTAAACCACTCCATAAGAATTTCCTCAATTGAAGCCGTTATAATAATTTCCTCAATTGAAGCCGTTTTTAAGGGTTGTGCATTGAAGGTTGATGTCATGTACTCCATGGTTCTCTCCATGGATACTACGTGTAATATTTAATATTGATTTCATCATTGTAGTGATATTTATGAATGGTAATTGAAATGAATAGATAATCCATAGTTTTGAAAAAAATAATTTTTAAAATTTTTATTATAAATTTTTGTAATTATTAAAATTTAATTATTATATATATATATATATATTTTAAAATATTAAATTTAAGTAAAATATAAAAATTAAATTAATTTTTGATAAATATAAATAGAAATTCAATATTTTATAAAATCATAAATTCAAAATATTATTTAAAATTATAAATATAAACTCATTCGTGGAAATTTGATATTTTATAAATTTTAAGTTAAAAAATACATTTAATTGAATTTGAATTTTCAAAATATCCATCTATCACAATCTATGTGGCTATAACACTTCTTAACCACCGAAAGTCTTTAAATAATTAAATACATGATCTTGGTTTTATAAAAATATGATTAAAAAAGTTGAAATTTCATGTTTTCTCATGGAAATTCTACTTCTATTGTGTAATTTTGACATTAATGTTTTTTATATGGTTTAGTATAACTTTTAATTTTTATTAAACAATTTCCGAAGAATATCAAATTTTATGTAATAATGAATTGTTTATTGTTCTTTTAGTTTATAAATTTTGAAGATGGGTGATTATTACATTCACAAAATATTTATGTAGATTCATTTTAAAGGATTACTTCTTGTCGAGTCAACTATAACTACAAAGATCTCAATAGTATTGAGAGAATTGAACATGTGACTTCTCAATAACAAAGATGCTCTAATGATAAAGACTTGACCAATCGAGCTAACCCTCAAAGTTTTTCTATGTGTTTCATGAACCTGGGAGACCAATGACTGCTACATCCACAAAATATTTGTAGTAGGCATATCCACTCAAAAAGATCACTTCTTGTAGACTCAACCATAAAGCCTAACCTCGAGAGCGTTAAGAGAATTGAACCCACAATGTCTCGATAACAAAAATACTTCAACAACAAAAACTAAAAAAATAAATTAACCCTTAATTTTTTTAATTAAACCCACAATCTCTTAATAGCAAAAATACTTTATATTGTTCATTGTTTCATTGTGTAACTAGTTTTACAAATATGAATGTGGGAGCGTGCACTGCTTTCTGAAGGAGCAACGAAGCCCTAGCCAGAGAACACCGCAAGAAGCTCACAGTTGCTCACAACTGCCCCTCAGCGGCCTCCTGCTGCTGGGGTTTGAGCACCATGGACGCACAGAGGATGGAGAGCCTCCCTCAGATCAATAGCAAGAAAATGAAGGAACAACAAAAGCTTTTGCCTCTCTCATCTCCACAATGGGCCCGATAAAGAACAGACCATCAGTCACCAAGTTTGTTAAAAGATTGGAAGACATTCCTGAAATATCACTTCCTCCTACCCTTCCCCGTAGAGCAACGCTTTCTCTGGCGGAGCATGGATTAGTGGGGTAGTTTATGGGGTTATGGCCATCACCCAAAACTGTGCAAAAATGGGTAGAAAGGAACTGGACCACGTCAATAGATGGAAAAATATCAATCAGGTTTTGTGGAAGAGGATACTACACCTTTCACTTTGAAACCAAGGACGATCGAGATCTGACTTTCAAGAATGGACCTTATTTTATGGATACAAGGGGTTTGTATCTAAACATATGGACGTCAGATTTTGACCCAGAAATGGATGTCCCCAATGTCGTCCCCGTCTGGGTTAGATTGCCACACCTTCCCCTTCACAGTTGGTGCGACGATTCAGTCAAAGTCATAGGAAACGCAGTTGGGAAATATATAGACAGATGCAAGCCAAAGGAAAATATGCATGCATGCGCTAGAATCTGTGTAGAAGTGGATCTTGGGAAAGGGCTACCAGAAGCTATCAAAATCAAAGTGGACCAGTGGACGCACATACAACAGTTGGATTATGAACAATCCCCTTCAAATGCAAGGTATGTCACAAATATGATCATTTTGCAAATAGATGTACAAAAAAAAAGAAAATGAAAATGAAAAGAGTGAAGATCCGGAAAACAAATGGGAACAGGTCAAAAGAAAGAAGACAATCCACAAACAAACAAATCTATCTACCGCGCAGCCCTCCACATCCTCTGATCTCCATCCCACATCACCCAAAGAAGATAATAATCCTCTTGCCAGCCTTAATCCTTTTGAGCCTCTGGATCCTTCAGCTCCCCCATCCCCTAGACCAAGATCCAAATCCCCACAACATACCCCCAACCCCCCTTCATCCCCTCTTTTATCAAACTCTCACACCCCTCCCTGCCCCCCCAGTAGACAGAATTATAACTAGAAAACAGTCAAAGGAAGCACCCCCAAATGTAGAATATCAAAAAAAAGCAGGAAGAAAGACAAACAAATAACTCGGGGATGCAGCAATAGCAAAGGAAATGGCATTAGGAACGCAACAACCTATGGAAACCTTCTTAGGAAGGAGTACATGAAATAACGAAAAGAGCCAACAAAGAGGGAAAGGAGCCATGCACCACCCAACAAGTAAATAATGATAGTGGTCTCCTGGAATTGCAGAGGAATGGGATCATTCGTCAAAGAAAATGCCACAAGAGACATTCTGGCAAAAGAAAACCCAGATATCCTTATGATTCAGGAGACAAAAACAAACAATCAAGAAACTGAAAATATCAACAAAAAAAAAATCAGAAATTATGAAGGGGAAGCAATACAGGCAACAGGAGCGTCTGGAGGTATTTGCACAATATGGAAAAAAGGAACCTGGGAGTTAATAAAATACAAAAAATACCAGCATTGGATCCAAACGGATCTAATGCAAATCAGCACAAAAGAGAGGTACAGTGTTATAAATATATATGCCCCAAATCACTACAAGGAAAAAGAGCAATGTTGGGCCACCATAAAAGAAGCACTAAAAGAAATACAAGCTGGGAAAATAATTCTAGGAGGAGATTTAAATTTGGTAAGAAGTATAGAAGAAAAGTTTGGAGGAACATACCATACTGACCCATCCAGGGATATTCTAGAAGAAATAATGGAACAACATAATTTAATAGACATCCCGCCAAGCAATGAGAAATACACTTGGAGCAATAAAAGAGTGGGCAAAAGCAACATAAAATAAAGGTTTGATAGAAATCTGATACAAGAAAACATAGTAGTAGTGCACAGCTCCATAAACAGGGAAAATTTTAAGAACCACCATAAATTTATATGTATAATAAATGGGCTAATCCCAATGATACATAGGAAAAATGGGAGGCGATTTTATCAATAATATAATATGTATATATAATTTTTTTGGCGAATCTCTCACCAGATTATATTATCTTGTACAGTGATGGAGAATCTTTCACTGAATTATAAAATCTTGTAAGATCTTGGCAAATCTTTTACTGAATAATAAAACATTGTGAAGTCTTGGCGAACGTTTTGTTAAAGTATGAAACCATATATGATAATAAGAAAACATATTCATTAAACTGTAATATACTAACATACATGTTTGGAAAAAAGAAACATAATTTTCTCTTCCTACAAACAATGTTCCAAGTTTCAGTGGCCGTGTTTGTCAAGGTTCTTACAATACACTCTTTCATATCCTTCTATTAGTTTTGATAATATTCCACAACAAAGTTCTTGTAGGTGTTGATATTAACAATGAGTTCTATTAAGGTAGGAGAGATTAATCTTTTCTCTACAACTTTTGTCAAGCTACCACTTTTTTCAAGTTATCAAATTTCTTTCTTATTCGATAGACTCCAACTACGAGATAAAAAAAAAAAACACATAAAGTTTGTTTACCCCAACACGCCAACAAGTAGCAAGCCCCAACTATATTATATAAGAAAGTATTAGGTATCTCAAAGGCTTGAAGGGGATCTAATTGAAAGAAGTGACCATTGTGAGAATCCTTCCAATCAATATATGAATATATAAATGTAGATTTATTATTATTTTAATTGGAAATCTTCAATTAAATAATAAAATTTAATTACATCTCTCCCAATCTAAATCGCTTATTAGCATAATTCACTACCCTCATAGGTCTCGCATTTTTTAACACTGTTGTAACATGTAGATTAATTTCCTTTTTGGTGAACAATCTCCACCTTTTAGGAAAATATGGTGCAGTGGCTCCAACCCCTGCAGATCATTAGGACAAACTAGGAATAGCACAGAAGATGAAAGGTTGTACAAACCAGCTTATTTTTCAAACAACTAATCCAACATCAATACCTAAACTTTTTCATGAAGATATCATATTGAGAATGTTTGAAAAATGGTGAGAAATCTTCTGCAAGGGTGATGCGGAAAGAGTGATAAGGTTTCATTGTTTTGAATTTTTTTGTTAAATCAGAGAAAGTTAATAACCAATATTAATGGAGATATTGGTATTTTTTACTAAATTTTGTGAAGTGACTAAATGTAGCTTTAACCATTCACCTTAAGATGTTTTTACAATATAATTCCCTAAGTCTATTTAATATCTTCATTATCATAAAAACCAACCTATATCCATCTTAACCCCACATCTACCACTCTTAGGGGGATGAAATCTATTTATCCCTCTGAGCACTTGGTAGACCCAGAATTAAGATGGATCTAAGATGATAGAATTTCCCCTTTAAATAGTCTATGCGCACATGAATACCATGGTATTACCATGGGTCAATACCATGGGTTATCATAAACCTGGAGCTTAAAAATTACTATTAGTAATTTATAAAAATTAATAAAATTAATAATTGATTTTTATTTTATTTTTTATTTTAACCAAGTTAAAATGTTTAACATACATTAAATTACAACATCCATTTTTACTCTTGATCCACCAAGCCCCGAGAGGGATCAAATATTTTTTCACTCTTGCTAGTTTGCATATCACGATATTTGATCCCTCTCGGCGTTTAGTAGATCCAGAGTAAAGATGATCTATGCTGGTTTAATCCCCCATTTAAATAGGCTACATTCCACGTGAATACCATGGGTCAATACCATGTGCCATTTTTATTTTTCTTAATAATATTAGGGTTAATAATGTTTTTTTGCATGGTATTAATAATAATCTAGCCCATGGTATTTGGCCCATAGTATTTTGTCCATAGGTTTCACCTAAATATAACGTATTTTTTGAGTGTTCATAAATATAAATATAAGGTGACTTATGGAGTAAAAAAAAATATATATATATGTTTTATTTGTTTACCATACCTCTCGTTTATTTAAATTTTTATTAATTTACCATACCTCTTTTACAAATATGGTATTTGGCCCATAGGATTCACTTAAATAAAACTTCTTTTTTGAGCCTTCATAAATAGAAAGAGGGTTATGGACTAAATATAAAAAGAGGTTTTCTTTATTTACCATACTTCTAGTTTATTTATATTTTTATTTATTTACCATAGCTTTTGAGTAAGTATAAATAGAGGTTTTATTTATTTACCATACCTCCACTATATTTTTATTTTTATTTGTTTACACCCTTGCATGTATATAAGGTGACTTATGGAGTAAATATAAAAAATGGTGTATTTATTCACTATAACTCTCATTTATTTATATTTTTATTAATTTACCATACCTCTTTTATAAATATGGTATTTGGCCCATAGGATTCACTTAAATAAAACCTATTCTTGAAAATTAGAGTGAATGGAAGGTTGTAACTCCTAATTTCAAGGGCTAAATTTACCTTTTTTACCCTCTCCCTTAAAATGAGGTTTATATTTTTATTAATTTACCATACCTCTTCTATAAATATGGTATTTGGCCCATAGGATTCACTTAAATAAAACCTATTCTTGAAAATTAGAGCAAATGGAAGTTTGTAACTCCTAATTTCAAGGGCTAAATTTACCTTTTTTACCCTCTCCCTTAAAATAAGGTGGGCTATTTGAGGCAATTTGTAAAAATGTACTATGATACAAAATATTCGCCCACCTTAATTTCGCCAAAGGATGAACATTCGCCCCTAAAATTTTCCATGTCCATAAAATAAAAAATTATACACACCACAGCATCTGACCATAAATCGGTGACAATAGTCATGGGCAAAATGGAAAATTAGGGACCGGTCCCGTTTAGATACAGCTCAATTTGGGACAGCAACACAGAAATCAGCAAACTAGTCAAGGAAGCATGGCAGCTAAGAGTAACAAGATCACCTCAGTATATTTGCGCAACAAAATTAAAAACTGCAAGAACCAAATTAAAGGAATGGGCAAGAGAAAATGAAATTTAAAAAAAAAAAAAAAAAAAAAAAAGAGAGTTACAGCAGAAAATGGAAGGCATGCAAAATGAAAAGAAAACAGAGAAGAACGCAAGCAAGATTATCTAAGAGAGAAGGAAATCTTCTGGGAAATATATAAGGAAAACAGGAAAGAAGAAGAAGAGGCAAGACTGAAATCCAGAAGTTTGTGGCTCAAGGCAGGGGACAAAAACACATCATTTTTCCACAATACAATGAAAATAAGAAGGGTAAGAAACCAAATAGAAAAAATTCAAGTCAAAAGCCAAGAGGTTAGAGGTGCGAAGGAACTAAAAAAAGCAGCCTATCAACACTTTAAAAACTTATTATCAGCCAATGGAGAAATGGCTGAGAGTGAATATTTCTTAAAGCATACAAAAAAAAATAAAAAAGAACAAAATGTTGCAATGGGCAAGGATCCCACAGAAGAAGAGGTAGTGGCGGCCATATGGAGCCTGCATCCAGAAAAAGCCCCTAGGCCAGATGGTTTCACAATAGCATTCTACAAATCTCACTGGTATACCATTAGAAAGGATTTCTTAAGAATGGTGAAGAATGTCTTCAAAAAAAAAATTAGGAGGCAACACAAAATCTTCCTATCTTGCTCTAATCCCAAAGGAAGCAAACCCCTCAACTTTCAACAGGTTTCGCCCTATCTCTCTTTGCAATTCTTCTTATAAGATAATAACAAAAATAATTGCAAATAGAATCAAGGAAGTACTCCCAATAATCATATCTGAAAACCAAGGAGGTTTCGTGCCCAATAGGCAAATCATAGATAATGTCATTATTGTACAGGAAGTTGTACATTCTAGTATGCTAATCAAGCTAGATATGACTAATGCATTTGACAGGGTCAGCCATCCATATCTAATGGTTGTCCTCCAGAAACTTGGTTTCTCAAGAGATATAAGGGAAGTCATACAGGCATGCATTTCTACTCCTTGGATTGCCCCCCTCATAAATGGAAGGCCCAGTGACTTCTTCCAAAGCACAAGAGGCCTTAGGCAAGGTTGTCCTCTCTCTCCCTTCCTATATATTATAATGGCGGAAACTTTAAGTAGGGCTTTGGAAAATCAAAGAAAGGAAAGAAACATCACAGGGATCAGAATAGCAAAAGGAGTAAAAACAATAAACCACTCACTTTTTGCTGATGATACACTGTTGTTGGGAGGGGCTTCAACAATAATAGCAAGGAGGTTCAAAAAAATTCTGGATGATTTTCTACAGGTTCAGGTGGGCTATTAAACAATGAAAAATGCAGGATATATGGATGGAATACCCCCCCAAGAACTATGCAAAGGATCTCACAAATCTTAGACATCCCTGTACAGGAAAAATGGACACACTTCTTCTATCTGGGACTTCCAATCTCAAAAGAGAACATGAAGACAGAAATATGGACTAAACAAATTGAAAAAATGAAAAACAAAATTCAAAGCTGGGGTATGATGTGGCTGAATATGGAAGGAATGGTAATACTAATCAAAGCACTCATTGTAGCACTACCTATTTACCAATATGCAATAATCATGGCTCTAGCAAGTGCACACAAACAAATGGAGCTAATCTTAAGAAGTTTCTTGTGGCAAGGGGGAAAGCAAGAAAACAAAAAATTTAGCCTAGTTAGGTGGGAGCAAGTAGTTCTTCCTTATGAACAAGGAGGACTATCAATACGGATACCTAGACTCGTGAATGCAGCATTGGGAATCAAAATAGTATGGAGACTAATTACAGGAAAAGAGAGCCGGTGGAAAAAGACTCGTTTATCAAAATATATGGAGGGCACCAGGGAAAGATTGCTTAATGGAAATATCCCAATAAGACAATGTACCCAAGTTTGGAAGGTGGTTAAAAAAAAACAATTCCATTAATGAGTAGATACATTTCTAAAATCCTAGGCAATGGAAAAACAATTTCAATCTGGGAGGACATAATCATGGGAGAAGAACCACTTCATACTCATCAAAAATTGAAGACATAAAAGAGTGTATGAAAGGTAAAGGTTTTAACACTTTACACTCAATCTCTTTATGGAACCAAAAGGAGTGGCAAGACTGGAAAATCTCAGCAATTCCGACAGACCTGGAAGGGCAATGGAGAAAAATCAGGCAGCTCTTAAAAGGGGTAGCGCCAATCCACCATGATGAGGAAGATGAATATCTCTGGGACCCAAGCGGTGGACATTATACAGTTAGGATTGGATACAAAATCCTTCAAGAACAACCAAATCAACAAGAGTGGGATTCTTGGAAAATAGCATGGAAATCAGAAAGCTTGCCTAAGATAAAAATGTTCATCTGGACTCTTTTAAAAGGGAGAATATTGACCAGTGAAAACTTAAGAAAAAAAGGCTTTCAAGGTCCAACACGATGCCCATTATGCATGCAGGCTGAAGAAAATATTCAACATCTTTTCCAAGAATGTATCTTCGCCAAAGAATGTTGGCAACAACTGATAAGTCCTTTGGAAATAAGAATAAATTTTGAAAATCCCTTGCCGAATTTTCTTCAAACCTTTGAGAAAGCCTACCCATACACAACAAAGAAAAAAGCCACAATTCAAAGGATATGGAAATGCATTCCAGTGGTTCTATGTTGGAAAATTTGGTTGACAAGAAACAAGTGCATTTTCAAAAATCAAATTCCAAGGATAGGGAAGACCCTTTCAAAAACATGGGGTCTAACTTCTGAAATACTCAATGTCAAAGGAACAGCTCCAACAGACTATCAAACTCTTCAACAGGAAGAGCGAGATTGGCTCAGCAAAGCCATAATAAATAATAATGGGCAAAGAGGACAGAGGAAGACAAGCACAGGAGGTATATGGAAAATAAGAATGAGTGAAGAGGAACTGACAAACTGGAGGAAAAATCAGAATAGATATTGTCTATACTTTGATGGGGCTTCAAAGCATAATCTGGGAAAGGCAGGGGCAGGAGGAATAATCCTCAATCCTGATGGGAAAGAAAATGTCACTTATGAATGGGGCTTGGGACAAATTTCAAATAACAAGGCAGAAGCATACAGTTTGTTGATGGGAACAAGAATAATAAAAAAAAAGAGAAATCCAAAATCCCATCATAATAGGAGACTCAGCCATAATAATAGAGGCAATGGCAAGAAATAAA
Organism: Pinus tabuliformis; assembly: GCA_031772625.1. Taxonomy (NCBI): domain Eukaryota; kingdom Viridiplantae; phylum Streptophyta; class Pinopsida; order Pinales; family Pinaceae; genus Pinus; species Pinus tabuliformis. Next base: position 814,762,213 of record CM062818.1, read on the forward strand.
AAACCAAGCAATGAGCACATGAACAGAATCTTTAGAAGAATCAGGAAGAACTTGGAAGGCTCTAGCAATGTAATCTACAGACATGTCTTGAGAATTCACAATCAATAGGCAAATTATTTTGCAAACCAAGCAGTGAAAAAAAATGAAGGGCTTGTTCGTGAAAATCAGGAGGAATACCATAGCTCAATTCCTTAATAACCAGCAAAAACCTTATGTTTAAAGTTAACCAAATCCAAAGGAAAAATCACAATGAGAAAAGCAATAAATCAAAAAACAACAGTTATAAATCAACAAAGGACACAACGATGCAGCAACAACCAGGAAAACATGGGAAAGCAAAGGAAAAAGCATGAAACTCTAGGCTCTCGTATGAGCAACAGTAGGAATGAAGACACTGATCCAAGTCACAAGAACTACTTTGCAATCTACCTCATCGAAGGCAGGTTTCGAGCTGAGATAAAGCACTATAAGAACAGAGGGTACATTCACAAAAATTGCAGCAACAATCTCAGCGAGGAAATCCCCATTTTTCATGTTATTATAGTGATTCTTTGGTTTCCAAGATCCTCCCTGTCCTATCTAATAGCCAGCAGTGTTTCCTCTACACAGCGTGCAGACTTCATCTTAAGCCCCCACCCTTCCATTTACCCAGCTTGCTCACTTCGTTCCTCTTTTCTCCCTTCTCTCCCCCCTCTCAGTGAGCGCAAATTCCTTCTAAGCACCCATGCCCTCCATCTACCCCTCTCATTATATCAGCCCTCCTTCCAGACTGACATATCCAGTCGTTGGCCTCCCTTCAAATTTGTCGTTCGCAGGGACTTCTGCTTTTTCGGTTTCCAAGGGAAAAACCCGTCCGTGCGCCTTATCCGGACTTCAAAAAATCATTCATTCACATCTATTAATATCGTCGGGCCCGCACTCCAAAACCTTTTCCGCATCGCTACACCCCCCTTCCTCCGATCTCCGATCAAATCAGGACCGTTGATCGGGCGCTCGATCCGACGGTCTTTGATTAGCCTGACCATCCAAATCTGCGTGAATCACCCACACCGTAGATCTGTACACATAGGATCAGACAGCTCTCACCGATTTCGGGCGGTAAACAAGCACAGAGTTTACCCGCCCGAAAAGCAGTTTTCTCTCTCTCCTCCGATGCTACGTGTCGCCCGGTCAATGGAATCAGGCAACCCCCCCTTTTACCACTTATGGTTTATATCCTGCCCGATATACCACCTCCGCGTTTAATCCCGCCCTTCTGCTCGGTTAACTTGCGGACCTGTTCGCGCCCGATGACCGTCGATCTCATCCATCGACGGTTGAGATGGCTCCTCCAGTCTCCTCTTCCATCAACGCCTCTAGTTAATCCTAACCACACATCCTCTAATCCTAATCTTTGCGAACTAATATTAGCCGCTAATCTTCTGACAACCTCGTCCGTGGACACATCCAACGGATCCCGTTTATGCCAAAAGGAAAGTGGACATCAGCAGCAAAAGAAGAAGCATCTCAAGCAACACAATATCAAAGATACACAATGAATTTCGAAGCAGAAAGCAGAGACAAAGGAAGAACAAGCATACAAATCACATGGTATCCAACCCAATGAAGGAGAGAACTCTTCGAGCAACGAAGGAGAGAAATCGGACAATTATGACAAGAAGAACCAGGCAAATCAGGAGCATTCAGTCTTTAAGCCTTGAAAAACTGTCAGAGAGCCCATGACTTGTAAATTTCTCTTTCTAGTAGGTCAGTTCGTTAGGCAGTACACTAGAATACACATAAAAACTCATGAAGTCTTGAACACAAGCCCAGGAGAAGAGACTGCGTTCCTATCTCATGGCTTCAAGGTTTTTCATGATACAGTCTTTTGTAATAGGAGCTTGCTCCATCAAAGCTTTTCGTAATATATAAACTACCCGACCTTGTTAAAAAAAATAACAAAAATACTTTAATAACAAAGAACCAAAAAAATAAACTAACCCTCAAAACTATTTCATCTATTTCATCCAAATTAACCCTCAAAATTATTTCAATAGATTAACGCTCGAAACTATTTCATAAGATTTACAAAAATGATCCTCTAATTCATCGTATAACTATATGTGTATTACGTTAACCAACCTTAAACATTTAACAAAATTTGCTATCATCTTAAAGCAAAGTTTATTGCACACTGGGATAAGACCCATCCAAACACTCAATAGGCTTTACCTAATAAAATCCATCAAATACTTTAAATTTGCTACGTATTTTTCTTTATATTTTTCATTTCAAATACATTTACTATTTTTCATTTCAAATACATATATTATTATTTATTAATTTCAACAAAGAAGCGTGATAAATATATTAATTTATTTATATCAAAACGTGATACATATATCAATTTATTATCATATATTAATTTATTTATATCAAAACGTGATACATATGTGAATTAATTAAATTATAGTTATATCATCGAATAAGTTCCATATAATTAAAACTTAAGTAAAAAAATTATCATTAAACCTTCCCAACTATCTAAAACATCGTCCATCAAACCATGTGATAAAGCACATATCATTGATTTTGAAGCTTTATGATGTTCAATGTTCGCTTTCATGTGCATAGTAGTCAGCACATGATGTATACAGCTAGTATTATGGCATGAACGCAGTGTTCTATTGATGTCTCGTGATCCCTTGTTCAGGTCTCGTTCTATTGATGTCTCGTGATCCCTTGTTCAGCACTCCACCTCCCTTATCACTTTGAAAACACTTTAGCTTATACTTTCTTATCTTATCCCCTTTGCCCAATTTACATGATTTTGTCTTTGACCTTTGGGAAAGCCTTTAAGGGCCAATTCTATGTGTATTTCTTCCTTGATTGGACTATTTAAGGTCGAGTAACCTGAACAAGATTCATAATGAAAAGACACTGAAATCTTTCCTATCGTGGATATCATTTACATTATCTACATAAAGATTAATAGCCTTGTATCTCTTAAAGGTGATATGGGTACCCAATTGTTTTGTATTGGTGAAAATTGTGTACAACATAAATGATTAGTGATAATTTTTAAATTATTAATTTAACTAAATAGATTTTAAAATGTAAAATTAGTTTCTTTCTTTTAAATTTCCATAATAGATTTGTAAATTAGCAGTTTCTATATTAAATATGTTACACCAAAATTCTAGAGGCAAGTTATTAGGTAAGCTTTTCTTCAAAGATGTTTGGCATGTTTATGTTTGAGATGTTCTATGTTTTAGGAGGGAGGAAATTGAATCTTTACTTGGACATACATATTTTCTTTTTTATCGAAAACATATCAAAGGTAGGCGCTTCAACATGAGAACACTTGAGGGTAGGGAAACTTTTACCCTCCAAGCCCCCAAGGAACAACCTTTCAACCCCCCCAAGGTCGGGTGGGATAGACATGCTTGCTTTCTTTTAAGCACGTGAGCACAATTACAAGATGGAACTTTGATTTTCTTTTTAAAATTGGACATTATGCATTAGTTTAGACTTTTTAAATGTATTTAAGAAATATATAATACCTTAAGTTATTACAATCATATTGTCATATACATTGATAAATTCTATATGATTTGGGTTTTTATATGTCTTTCATTTTATAAATGATCTATAAATTACCGTGGATATTTTACTAGATAATTAATCACAATAAATCTGATAAATTTATAGTTAAAAGATGAAATCTACATTATAAGAGTTTATTTCTCCTTAGATTTATGGATATGTTAGTTATTGTTTTTTGTGTATGTGTGCAGTTATAATTATGTAGAAAATAGAGAAAAACGAAATAAATTTCACAAACCACAAATTAACACAAGATATAACATAAGAAACCATTTCAGGGGAAAACTTAGCTGGAAGGTGAGGCCACTTTGCTATCTTTCTTTGAATGGAAAATGGATGCAAGTACAAAGAAGTGGGCCCATGGCCCATCTGTTGTTGTAGTGCACAAATCCTCTTTATTTTCTCTCTCCCTATCCATTATTAGCTACTATGTTTATATATCGAGTACTCAAATAGAATGAAACTCATTTTCCTCCTAGTGGCCAGGTTATAACTCAACCTAATAACCCACTAGTGTTTAGGTTTGACTCCTTCAACTCTTAACTAGTGTTACAAAATCGACTCTTCTAGAGTCTTCTTCATCACAATCACATGAATAGCCCATTTTCCATGAATAATGTGGCCTAACGTGTCATCCTCTCGAGTTATGGTAGTTAAAACAAGAAGATCAACTTCTAAGTGGCATAAGTTTTGCATACAAACTCTGATTGAGACAATTTTTGCGCTATTGGAAAGGTGTTTATGTGTAGAATAGCACCCAAAAGCGCATGCTTAAGAATAAAAATTTTACCCCATAAAAATGTCATTTGATGCCTTAAACTATTACTAGAAGGTTTTGGACCCCAATTTGACAAATTGGGTCCCGCTAGTAAAAATGATCTTGTGAGTTGATTGCTCCACTTTTTCTATTGTAAAAACATCAAGATGGAAGACAAGTAATACAATAATCTAATTTGGATAAATGAAACTATAAAGATAACAATTCCATTCTTTTTTTAAAATAGATTTTTATTTTTGCATCTTATTTTACATAAAGTTTATATATCTTGGGTTTTTATATACCTTTCATTTTATGAAACTAGAAGGATGACAATTCTGGTCCTTTTAAAAATAGATGTTGATTTCAACCTTATTTCACATCATCTTACATCCACTTTGCATTTCTTCTTTTTCTTTTTACAACTTGGTATGTATTTTATGTTTGTTTTATGTCACTTTAGCTTTAAGCTACATTATTTAAGTGTTTCCTTATAGTTTATTATTTATCTATTTTTCACCATTTTCATCTCTTTTCCCTATCATTTAGACTCATATTGGTTTCAAACTAGCAACCATGCTTCTTCGTGTTAGCATATAGTTAACATCCTTTTTGTTTTGAAATCCTTATGTGTCTAAGTGTAGGGATTGTGGTTTAGAGGTTAGCATTTAGGGTTTAGACATCAAGGTTTAGGGTTCGGTGTGTTTGGATTATATAAATAATATTAAGGTTATGTTCATAGGGTAGCGATGTTGTAGGATGAATATGCTTATCGAACCATCTCCTCAAAAAATATGTGTTGTTTAAGATTAAATAAAATTTAATTAACAAGTTAATAGTCAACTAGATATGTTACAATGTTTGACACCTTGGAATAGTTTTATCAATTTAAAATTTTCTCCCCTTTCTTGTGGTATCCTACATTCGCTGAGAGTTTTGGTTCGAGATAATAAGCAGCCTCAACATATCATGCATGTTACTCCAATGGGGGTGTTAGTGGCCCTCCTAATAACATAATAATCGATTAAGATTGTGATGAATATGTGAGCTTGCTTGTACCCTTCCTTCATGGAAATTACATGGATACACATGTAAATACTAGATAAAGATTAATTAACAAGTTAATACTTAGTCAAATATATCACCATGTTTTGTGTCTTGGAATAGTTTTTACAAATTTAAAATCTCTTCTCCTCTTGTGTACTATCCTACATTGTTTGTGACTTTTGATCTAAGATAATATGTAAGCCTTAACATACCATGGTTATTACTCCAGTAGGGGTGTTAGTGGAGCCAATGACCCTTCTAATAGCATAAATTGATTAGTTGTAGGATGAATATGCGGACTTACTCATCCCCATCTTTTATGGAAATCATGTGGGCGTATTAACTAAATAATAATTAACAAGTCAATATTTTTTTTTTGTAAGCTTGGCAGTACCTTTCTATTAATCATATGTAAAGTAGGTTACCGAATATATGTCTGGTGGCTTCAACCTGCCCGAGGGAAACCAGGGCTGTTGGCCACTGATCAACATCATAAGCCATCCAAAACATAAATAGTTTGAGTATGTCCATCCAAGCTTTATAAACTACCATATCTATCACCCATCTATATTTACTACTGACAATGTAAATGTTATCCGACCAGATCATAAAAATAAAAACCATTAGAAACTTTCAGAAATATCATGATTTCCCGGTAGTCAATCATCAAACGATGCTACCGAGGCAATTAACAAATTAATATTTATTTAGCTAAATATATAATAATATTTCACATTTTAAAATAGCTTTTACAAATTTTAATTTTACAAATTTTAAATTTACTCTCCAGTTTGTGCTTTATTTTGCATTGGTTGTGAATTTTGATTTGAAATAATATATAAGCCTCAACATACCATGATCATTACTCCCATAAAAATATTAGTGACTCTCATAATAATATAGTAATTAATTATTTGTGAGATGAATATACTTGTTTATCCCCTTCCTTTATGGAACATGTTATGTGAATCCCTATATATATAATATATAGTGAAAATAAATATTAGAATAAACAACAATTAGATATATAATGTTTGAAATTTTTTGAATAGTTTTTATAATTAAAAACTATCTTATCATCTTATGGAGTACTCCACATAAATTACAAAACCTTGCCCGTGACAACATATAAATCTCAATATATTATATTTTTTATGAAAATAAAATAATCCACTGATAAATATATTTCATACTAATGTTATATATATATAGATATATATTTGAACTACCCTAGGGGTGTGTGAGAATAATAACATATTTTTGGAATAAATCTCCTCCCTTCTCTTACGTGGTATCTGACATTGATTATAAAATCCAATTTTAATATTTTTCAACCTCCAACATACCATGATCTTATGTCATGAAAGCTTTTATAGTTATAGTGACCCCTCCTAGGAATGATTGCTTGCTAAAATAATTGTTTTGTAGTTAGCTTTCTAAGTGGGACCAAAGTGTAAAACATATTTTGTGCAGGTGTATCAGCAAACAAACTATGGAGTGTCTTGTGCAACTCTGCCATGAGGTGGAGTAAAACTCTGCTATATCTCATTTGGTGGCCTAAACTGCCCATTGAACAACAACCATCAGGCTCCAGATCTATGGCTGCAAGAAATTGAATGGTTTGGCTCGAAAAAATTATGACTGCTTCTTGCTCTCACTATTGGAGTCCCATGATCACATCTACCAGCGGTGGTACCACTTACCCACCATCACCTGTCCTTTGAATACGTGGGCTCATCTCATCTGCTAACGCCGGAGAATGCGAAAATCCTGGCTGGTCACGGGAATGAAATACATGGTCACATGGAGGCGTAACATTGAAGAACCCAATCTCGCTTAAGCAGATGGTGTTGTTGAGAAAAACAAATATCCGGATACCCACACGCTAATGCCGTCCCCAGCGGTTACAGTAGGAATTGTGCTCACCAACTTTTTGCCATTCCAACTACCTTGCCAATACTAGTTGGGAAGGAGAGATGCGTTGAATTTGCCAAAGGGGTTCAGGCTCTCATGAATGCCTGCAGAGTGAAAAACGTCGGTGTTAATGGTGACCATTCAATGCTTTATTTTATTCATTTAATGGAAAACGCTGCTGGCTAAAGCAGATTTGAAAGGTTATTCACATTTTCTTCACCTTGTCCTGGAGCAGAATCACGGTGGGGTGATTTATTAGCCTGTCACTGCTGCCATTCACATTCCGCCCTTTTAACAGGTGTCGGAAGAACAGACCAATAGCAATTGGTCTTCTTGAACCGAGGGTTGCATCCCTGATTCTGAGAAACAGAGTTGGGGGATGTCAAGTTCCCTATTGCCATAACCCATCCGGGCAAAGTGCATTTTCTCTGAGTGTACAGAACTGCAAAAATCTGAGGTGAACAACAGTAATTGAAACATTGTATTGCTTGGATAGAAGGTTTGTAAGTTTATCTAAAGGACTTTTTTGCTTAGATTACATCAATTTGATTTTGCAGGGTTTCATTGGAGTATGGCCACTTTGTTTAAGATAGTACAAGTATCCAGATCATAGAATTGAAGTTGTTTGAATGACATGGATAATTTTTAGTTCAGTTTGTTAGACAGTTTTTGCCCCATAAACCTGTTCGCTGGCAATAAGGGCATTCCTGTGGACACTACTGAAGCAGACTTCAACTCTTTCCAGAACTCAAATGATGCTGCATCACTGCATCCTTTTTTTCAAAGCAGGGTTTTATTGAAGTACAGTCACCTTATTTAAGTGAGTGCAAGTATCTAGATCATAGAATTCAACCTATTTGAAAGAACACAGATAAGAGACAGCCTTAGCACAAAATCCTGTCCACAGAGAAGCATTCTTGAGAAGATACCCAAGCAAACTTCAACTCCTGCCAAACCCCAAGTGATGAAGTTTCCAGTACCAGCAGTAATCTACCAACTATATTTTTAGCTCACTGTCACATATATTAGATATCAGAGATGGCAAGCATTCAACTCCAGCTACATTCAGTGGCTCCATCTGATGAGAACCTTGATAAGGTTGGGTTCCCACAGAAGTTTGATGACCGGTATCAGGAATACAGTGCAAGGTCTGATTCAAACAATTTCTGCTCCATCTCAGAGCTAGCTACAGATTCAAACAGCTCTTGCTCTATTTCAGAAACAGCAGATGGATTTCATGGTGGACGAACGATGTTAATGGATTTTGTTCCTATTCAAATGAATCCTAATCCTGCATCCATGGCGAGAACGTCAAAGACCTACGAGATCAAAGTAAGAAATCTCTCATACAGTATTGCTATAGACAAACCAGGCCTCCATGTATTTCATCCGTGTGGAGGACCTGAAAGACCGGTGCATAACATACTGAAAAACATAAGTTGTGATGCAAAAACAGGCGAGATTTTAGCCATAGTAGGGCCTAGCGGTGCTGGTAAGTCTACTTTGCTCGAGATTCTTGCCGGTAGGATAAGGCCTGAGCGGGCTAAAAACAGCATTTTGGTTAATGAAAGACCAGTGAATCCTTCACAGTTCAGAAGGATTTCTGGCTATGTCACACAGGAAGATGCCCTGCTCCCGTTCCTTACTGTGAAGGAAACGCTCATGTACAGTGCCCGGTTTAGGCTCCCGGCTTCGGTATCCAAGCTAGAAAAGGAAGCCAAGGTTGAAGCTCTTATATCTGAGCTGGGTCTTGCGCATGTTTCAAGCACTCGTATTGGGGATGAAAGCATCAGAGGAGTCTCAGGGGGTGAAAGAAGAAGGGTTTCAATCGGGGTAGACGTCATACATGACCCGGCTGTGTTGTTTCTAGATGAACCCACTTCTGGTCTGGACAGTGCAGCAGCTCTGCATGTAGTAGAGATGCTACATGCAATGGCCAAAAAACCCCAGAGCCGTACGGTTATCTTAACAATTCATCAACCCAGCTACAGGATTCTGAATCTGATAAGCTCTTTATTGATCCTTACGAAGGGCTCAGTAGCATACCATGGGTCTTTGAAGTCACTGCATGAGTCACTTGAATCTGCAGGCAGAAAAATCCCCCCACAGCTTAATGCCTTGGAGTATGCAATGGAAATCATCAGTGAAACCGCCGGAAATTTTGATCATGATTCTTCTGGGAATGTTTTCACAGAGCAGGGGTTGCCACAGAGAAACTTGCAAGGCCCATTTGCAGGTCTGGCTAGTGTTGTTAATCCTGAGCCAATTGGTCTTGATGATGATGGAGATGACAGGGTTGAATATGCCAATTCTAGATACTGTGAAATCTATACTCTGTCATGCAGGTTTTGCAAGATAATCTACAGAACACAGCAGTTATTCCTTGCAAGAACTATGCAGGCAATAGTTGCAGGGGTAGGCCTTGGAACTGTGTACTTGAAGGTTGGTTATAACCAACGTGGTCTGGATGAACGCTTGGGGTTCTTCGCATTTACCTTAACATTTCTTCTATCATCTACTACCGAAGCTCTTCCCATTTTCCTGCAGGAGCGCCAGATTCTGATGCGAGAGACATCCAGAGGTGCTTACAGAGTTTCATCATATGTCATCTCTAATACCCTTGTCTTCCTTCCTTTCTTGATGATAATTGCAATTCTGTTTGCGGTTCCTGTGTATTGGCTTGTTGGTCTCAGCAGCACATGGAATGCATTTCTCTTCTTTTTGCTGATAGTTTGGCTTATTGTTGTCATGGCAAACTCATTAGTAGTATTTCTCAGTGCTCTGGCACCTGATTTTATCACAGGAAACTCTCTCATATTCACCATACTGGGAGCCTTTTTTCTCTTCTCTGGGTATTTTATATCCAAGGATAACATCCCCAAGTATTGGCTGTTTATGCACTATATATCTCTTTACAAGTATCCTCTGGATTCTCTTCTGATAAACGAGTACTCAAGCCTGGCAACCAAATGCTTCTCGTGGTATCCTGAGCTCAATGTATGTGCAGCCACTGGTGAAGATATATTGCAACAGCGAGGATTGCAGAAAGGTAGACTGTGGATGAATGTGGAGATCATGGTGGCCTTTGCCATTTTCTATCGAATCCTTTGTTATGTTATCCTCAAGAGAAGAGCTTGCAGAGCAAAACGTTAAATCAATATGATCCAGAAACGAAGTGAAATAAGCTTGAGGATTATCATGTGAAGCAATGAGAAGATTTTGATGACCTTTTTCTTTCTTTCTGTATGTTCATTTCTTTTCTTTCAGCTAAATGCTATTTAGTTTCTGAATTTTATTGACATTTGCAATCCTCTGAAACCAAAAAAGTACCTAGTAATTGCATATGCTTATGCAATAAAGGCAAGCATACACAAGGTCTGCTACTTATGAATGTATAATTCCATCCGTTTTCAATAAATTATCAGATGTTTAATTACAGTATCTTTCCGATATCTCTTTGGGTTCCTAATCTTGATATCTTTCAGTGGGACTTTTGAATTGAACTCTGTAACCATGAATTTGTTTATAGTTTTGGGAAAAAAAATATGTTAGGGTGGGAAAATATTATATTAATCATCATGCAGTAAGGTAATGAGCCTGATTATTGTTTTTTTATTTTGTGTTTTCAATATCATATTATCTTCTCTATTCAATATCACATTAATAAACTATATACATTATTTTTATCTTGTCTATTCAATATCATACTAACAAACAATATACATTATTTTTATCTTGTTTATTCAATATTATACTAACAAATTGTAAGGAAAAACAATAAGGTAATAATTAACTTAGGCTTAGTCTAACTTGCAGACGAAATAGAAATAACTTCAAAAAGAATGTGATTTTTTGTTATTTAAAATGTATTAATAGATTCACCACTTTCAAAAACCCCTCACCCCTCAAATTCTCTAAATTAAACAACTTAAAACTCAAATTTTAAAAAATCTTTGCGGGATTTTGGTTAAAATTAACCAGAAAATATATCCTGAAAAAGACCATTCTACGGCATTAACTTATTGCATAGTGCTTAATGTTGATATTTTGGTGTGGATTTTTATTGCATAGTGCTTAATATTGATATTCTACTGTGAATTTTTATTTCATAGTGCTTAATATTGATATTCTGGTGTGAATTTGTGAAAAAAGAGAGCTTTAACTACACGAGGCAATATTGATATTCTGGTGTGAATTTGTGAAAAAAGAGAGCTTTAACTACACAAGGCAAGGGAGATCATTGAGTTTTTCATGCAAAATAACAATTTGGGTTTTCTATACAAAATAATAATGTAAAAAAATTAAAAAAAAAAAATTATAACTATTAATTAAAACATTTTAACAATACCAAATTATATAAAAATAAAAATTAAATTAAATAAAAAAATAAAATAAACTTGACAATTATAATTATTAATTAGCCCAGGGATAGTTCAATTGGGGATGGTCATGTTATAAAGTACTGGTTAAAAGCATGTGTTTCCTTCTAAGAGGTCACAGGTTCAAAACCAGAGGGGCTAGAGTATGTATGCCTTGAAGTAATGGTTAAGAGCATGTGTTTCCTCCTAAAAAGTCACAGGTTCAAAACCAGAGGGGCTAGAGTATGTATGCCTTGGTAGACTTAGCGGTCAAATCACTGTGAGGAGGTGGGTCCCTTATCCCACAAAAATAACAAACCAACAAAAATAACAAAAAAAAATTAATTATTAATAATCAAATAAATCAGTCTACATCTATCTTGATTCCAAATCTATCAAACTATCTATCTTAACTCCAAATCTATCAAACACATAAAAGAATAAAAAATATATAATTTTTTTACACATTGGAAAATTCTATCTTAACTCCAAATCTATCAAACACATAAAAGAATAAAAAATATATAATTTTTTTACGCATTAAAAAATTTTAATCCCGTAAATAAATAAATCCAAAATTGAATCTAACCTGCTCCAATCTAATTCGAACTACACCAATTTAAATAATAAAATTCTTTAATTAACTCTTTGAAATAAAAAATTTTAATTAACTCTTTAATTTCAAAGGCTCTCTGCTGGTTGCAAGACATGTTCCATACTTCAATTTCTCGGCTGCACAGTTTTTGTAGCAATACATGTTCCAGAATCCATACTGCGATTTCTCGACTGCAGAAATTTGCATGGATCAATGTGCGGCCGAATACAACTACAATGGTTTCAGGTACACTTCATCTGAATTCAAATAATGAATTTCATATAAGACAACACAGATTTAACTTTCCCATGCAATGCGACAACGCCTCTGCAATTTCATCATTAAATTATATCGAATGGATTCTCCTTTTTCACACGCCACCGACTTAATCACGGATTATGAAGTAATGAATATCAGTTTGAAATGCAAGTGGGTCTCCGTGATCAGTTTGTACTGAGAATCATGTGAACTACCTGAAAAATTATGATTCTCCCAGCGTTCAACAGATTGTATTCATAAGAGTGGCACATTCAGTTTTTAACTCAACAATTTGTTGCTAGTTTTGTTTTTGTTGATTTTACATCGATTGCTGATTCTTCAAATATTTGACAATCAGAGATATAAGCATGATCAAATAATTAACTGCGTTCATATCTGTCTGATTATGGAATATTCAAAAAATCAACAATCAACACAAAGTTGCCTTTTTATTTCTACACAATTTCTATCTTCTATTAATAAAACAATTTGAATATTTCTATTAAATTCCTGAGTTTACATTTGAGTTTACATTTAAGCTGCTATAGCAAAGATAACTACTTTGTTCCATGAAACAGTGAATTCCTGTCCTCTGACTCACTGGCCTACTTTGTTCCATAAAACAGTGACTTCCTAATCTCTACTCACTTTATGTCAACTAGTTCACATATAAAACAGCATCCCACATGCCTATGTACCATCGACAACTCTATTCTCACACTTTATGTCAACTAGTTCACATATATAACAACATTCCACATACCTATGTACCATTGACAACTCTATTCTCAAGACTTTGTAGCCAAACCAACCTCCTACTGCCCGAAATTTATCAAGTTATCCCCACCCAATTTATCAGGTTATCAACAATTGCATTGAAACTTAAAACAAAGAATTGCACACATATCTAAAACTAGCACATTCACAAACTAAGCACCTAGGAGTATTTAGCTCTACTTGTGAATGATGCTTAAGTAAGCTTGGTTTAGAGGGTGAAATTTCACAAGAATGAAATTAGATCAACAACCACTCCACTTTCCACACCCAATGTTGAGAGTCTCGCAAAGTTGATTAATTAGTTCCTTGATAAATTCAAAAATGTATTCAAATAAAAATAATAAAGGAAGCCGTTATATATTTTATAATTATTATATGTTTAAGTTGATTAATTAGTTCCCTGATAAATTCAAAAATGTATTCGAATAAAAATAATAAAGCAAACAGTTATATATTTTATAATTATTATACTATAGTATAAGCATATTTGATGTCTTGAGAGTTATTTTAAGTTTTCTGTGAAAAATAGATATAGAATTGTTAAGATAGTAAATTTTTAATGTTTATTTATTTTATTAAGATAGTAAATTTTTAATATTTATTTATTTTAAGCTTTTATATATTTAAATATTGAAGTGTAAAATTTTATTTGGGATGTTTAATTATGTAGTTATATAATGGATATAGAGTTATTAAAATGATAAATTCTTGATGTTTATTTATTTTGTTGTTTTATATAATAAATATTTAAGTTTAAAATTATATTTGAAATGTTTAATTATATAGTTATATAATAAATAGTCTATTTTTAAAATGATTAATAAATTATTTTTTATTAATAAATATTTGCTTATTTTATAAGTTATTTATATTTTATTAAAAGTAATTTACAATTTATTATTAGTTATTTACCATTAAAATTTTCAATAAATTTTTATTAATAATTGTGTTAGTTTATTTTACAAGTTATTCACATTTCATAAAAAATAATTTACAATTTAGTAATTATTTATAATTCATCGTATAACTTTTAATTTAATTTACAATTCATTAGATAACTATAAAAATAATAATATTTAATATTGTATTTTGGAAATAAATTATTTATTTGAATTATGAAAAAAATTGAAAGTGGAAAAATAATACATTATTTTTATATAAATATAAAAATTCTTTATGTTAAAGGTAAACTTGCAAAGATGTTTAAATTGATTTTTATAATGGAAGTGGTTTAATGGTGAAGAAAGGAATTATAGGCCCTTCTCATCCTTTGGAGCATTGGATCTAGGCATGCACTTTTTCTACACCTTTAAGATGATTTATTGTGTTTGCATGTATTTGGGTGTTGATATGCAAATCCAAATGGCATGATACTACCTTCATGGTTAAGCATTTGTAACTATGAGTGCATACCAAAACATGATTTCACGAGAGAACTTGTGGTTAAGATTTGTAACTATGAGTGCATACCAAAACATGATTTCACGAGAGAACTTGTGTGTATAATTTGTGGTATTGACATGTATATGGGTGTTAAGCTATGGATCCAAATGATATGATGGTGTTTTGATGGTTATGCATCTACACCTATCATTGTATAGCAAAAATTAATAAGGTGAGAGAATTTGTACTATATAATTCATACTAAACTATAATAAAATCTTTAATGATGTTATTACAATTTATTACAACCAATGATATATGTGTCTCTTGTGATGTTTGGGTTTCTCACATTCATGAGATAATGTGATTGTTTATTTATTGTTACAATTTAACAAGAAGATATGTTATCATGTAATGCTTGGGTATGGTTATAATTTATACTTTTTATTATGTTTTTTTTAGTGTTATTCACTAACAAATTTGGTTTTGTTACTGAAATTGCATTATATATCACTATATGGGATCTATATAGTAAAGCATGTTTGTCACCACCCTTAGTAATTGAAATTTTCTCCTTGCTTCATGAAACTAGGGTTCAATGCCAAGCTTGTCAACAATTTTCATGTACCTTGAACACTAAACTAGCACCAAATTTACTTAACATGAATAATTTCATAATTTCTTTTTCCACGCACATCTTTGATTAAGTATACTCCAATCTAGGAGATAAAAAGTATGTTCAAGTTACAAGTAGTCACATCGTATTTAGAAGAGAATCTATTTGATCGTGTCATATAAGATGGTACTACTTTTGGATTAGAGACTCTGTTATCTCCTAGTCTCATGTGCACCTTTGTGATTAATATTGCAATAATGATTAAAACTAATATGATATCCTTGTATTCCCTTGCTTCAATTTCCACTTCTATTGCAATAAGAGTTATGGTTGCTCTCACTATTAGCATTGATGATATCCTACTAGAACCTATCCTTCCTTTCAATGGAAACTCTAGTGTTCAACATCATCTACTATTATTAAAGAGCTTATTTCCCATGCTACTCATGTAGCACATCGTGCATGAATTCTAGTACGTCACCATATCACTACCATTTTGATTTATGATGTGAACTCTAATGATGTGTTTAGCCACTAGTCTTTGAGAGTAGTTTTAGAAATCCCTTTGGATACCAAATCCCCCTACATCCTTATGTGAGTCTTCTACCATTATTGCTTCAAGCCTCTATTGGTGTGCACCCATAACTTACTTCTTATCCCCCACATATACATGCCAAATTGTCCACCTCTACAACATGACACACACCACATTTATTTATTAGATGATATCTACAAGGTGAAAATATGAAATTGGGAAACACTTTTAGCTTGTTTTTACATAAAAAAATTGTAAATTTTTATGTTTTTCCAACTTCAACTGTTAGAAACTCATATTTTCTTTGAGAATTTAAAAAAGATTTCTAGATATTTTGCGCGTGTGTGTGTGTGTGTGTGTGTATTTTCCCCTAGGAAAGAACTGAGTTGATCAACTCCGAAGGGGATCAAGCCCTGCGACCTACTAGTCGAGCCTAACCTCAAGGGCATCGAGGAGAATTGACCCTTTGACCTCCCAATCAACGAGGTACTTTAACAACGAGGATTAGACCGGTTGAGCTAACCCTTGGGGCTATATATATATATATATATATATATATAGATATATATATATATATATATATATATATATATAGAGAGAGAGAGAGAGAGAGAGAGAGAGAGAGAGAGAGAAATTTGGTGGATATTGAATGCATATACTTGAAAATTTCTAACAAGTATAAAGATTGACTTAATGATCCACTATGGTTTGTAGAGATGGTAATTCATTTTGGGAAAAATATATATATATAATAAAAATCTACACAAATTTAACTGAACATGGATTATTTTTGGGGAATTTTGATATTGAATCACCATGTTTAGTCATTTAATGAATAGAGTAAGACAACAAAAAAATGGTGATTTTTCAACACTTTAGCTTACATATCAATTTTCATTTTAATGTTATCATCAATAAGTCAGCTAAAAAGACCGTTTTGAAGATGACACAAAGAGGAAGTACCAAGTAAATTTTCAAATGATTTGATGATTTGATTTTGAAGTTATTGATTTTTCATGTAATTTTCAGATATCTCAAAATCTACAATGGCAGTCTAGTATAACACTATTTAATAAATATCATTTCTTCAGGAAAATGAATAAAACTTATATCATTTGAAACTAGATTTAGAGTCGAATCCAATGGTACCAAAGGCGTCAACTAACTCTTAAATCTGGAAAGAATTTGGCTCCTCTGAAGTAGTTATTTTCTAAAAATTGTCGAATTTTTCCTAGTTTTTGTTGACCGAAAACTTTCAGCAGAGAAAATAATTCAACTGAGAGTTAGAAAAAACTCTCGGCTAAGAAATGGAAAACCCTCGAATGAGAGTTTTTTGCAACTTTGGTTTGCATTCACTGCACCAGGTTAATGTTGCAAATTAAACTCTCGTCTGAGAAAATAAACTCCCACTAAGAGTTTCCGCAAAGAATCTTTCCCTGCCCATACTCTTGGCTGGGAGTTTGGGTAGTGAGTATTTCCCTGCACTGTTACAAGCCATTTTATCACATCTTCCCAAAAGGTGTGAAAACCAAATCAATCAACATCCTTGAACACTTTTTCATAATCCCTTTGCAAATCCCTAAGCATCATCTCTCCAAAATGTATGAGTTTTTGGGTTTATCTGCTCAAAAACCATGCTTTTAGCCCCAACGCACTCTACATGCATGTCCACCTGCCTTGGATGCAAGTCGCATAATTGAGAGTTTGTGTTGATCAGCGCAGGTTGGTCCATTCTGCAAGTGCACTAATTCTAGAATTTTAGGGAAAAAAAAAATCAAATCTTCTCCTTCGAGAAGCTTCTAAGGTGGTTTTAACCATTTACCATGGATAGAGATCTCGAATTCCGATTTGATCCTACTCTAGAGATCTTATTTCTTATCCCTTGAGCTTACCCTCCATCATAAATGGATCTCAAGCCTAGTTTGGTAAATCCTAAACTACCATGTTTACCTTATAAATTTATTTCCTCCCATGGAGTCTGGGTTGACTTTTGGAGATCATTGGGTGGATTTTAGAGATTGTCAATGTCCTCATGTTGCTACTTGGAGCTTAAGGAATCATCATCCATTTCCATGAGGCTTGAGTGTGAAGGTTTTATTTGTGGCATGCAAGGACAAGACAATGGGGGAGACATCTACAAAGTCAACTTCTATATTTAGTTGCAACTCTCTCCTTTATTTCTTAAGACAAAAAGCACTATGTTTTCCTATACTTGTGTCATGTTGATACTTATGTATTTCAATGCCATGTTGACTCATTGAATAGAGATATTGGATTATGCTATGTGGATATTGTAGTTCCTTTGCATTTTTCAGTCTTTATTGCAAGTTCCATTTATAGCGCAAGGAGCTAGAGTTGGAGCTTACAAGTAAGGAGAAGAAAGGGACTTACTATAGATTCCAGGTAAGTCTATTTTTCGTATTCTAGCCTCTCTAAGGAAAACTTAGATCTTTTTTCCAGGGGCCACATACCTTACTTATTTGTACTTGCATCCACTTTCTATTGAGAGAAAGAGAGCAGAGTGACCTCATCTTCTAGTTGGGTTTTCTCCTGAAAGGGTTTCCCATGATATATCTTGCAGTAATTATGGTTGTAGTTTTCTTTTCGTTGTTCTCTATTTTATGCATAATTATAATTTGCATGCATATACAATAAACAATAATTAACATACCCATAAATCTAAGGAGAAATTAACCCTCATATTATGGATTTCATATTTTCTAATATATTTTAATACAATGAATTGTCCAATAGAATATCCACATCATTTTATAGATCAATTCCTACCAAATCATATTCGTACACTCACCTAAAGGAACATGAAGATGGGCCAAATGGCACAAAATTCCATCTAGGAGGTGAAGGTATGAAACTTATTAACTCACAATTAGTCTCATTTGTAATAACGAGGTTAAGATCATTGTCATATAGCTAGGGCTTTTTTCAAGTCTCATGTTCTTAATAATTAAGGATTGTGCTTAGTATCAAAATTGGAGGTCCATTGGCACAATGTGCAATTTGATTGGTGATTCCCTTCATGTAGCTCATGTTCAATTGGAATTGTTAAGACTATTTCCATCACTTTTAATGGTGGTCATTCTACAATTTTCTATATTTCGACATAAATTGGTAAGACCTATGGTCAGTGTGGATGGTTGTTTCTATTAAAAAATTGCAATATTTCCATTACTGATAGACCTAAATAATGGAGTGAATCTCTTTGTCCTAGGTTGGGTATCTACTAAATATGTCAAAGTTTTGATATGCCATTGAATGTCCATGTGGTGTGGCGATAATGTTATTGACATAAGCTAAAGATTTTGTCTTGATTTCAAATGGTTTTGCAAATCTAGCAGATTTAGGACCGCTAGAATTCAAAGGTGACATTTCATCTCTTGAATTCTTTTTGTTGTGCCTTTACCAAAAGAATGACCTTGGTTACACCATTGGCCACCTGGCCATATGAGATATCTCCAACACAAACTTGCAATTAAAATTGGTGAATCTTAGGAAGTTTAAAATCTCAATCAAACTCTTTAGGGCTAATTAGTCATGGATGAATTCAATATTTGTGGAATCCACATGTACACCACTCTCGGCCATGGTGTGTACTAAATATTGAATTATTTGCCTGTCAAATGAGCACTTCTCCAAGTTGATGCATAACTTGTGTTGATGAAGCGTTCTCAAAACTTGTTAAATGTGTTTTGAATGTTCTTTACAAGTTTTAGTTAAGATGAGAATGACATCTAGGCATATAACTTAAGTGAATTAATAAATGGCTATAGAATATTTTCCATCATCCTTATGACCTATAATGTGCCACGATATGACAACAACAACCAAAGTAAAAAATAAAAAATAAAAAAAAAATAAAAAAAAATGACAACACTAATCAATAAATAAAATTATGTTAAAGTAAAAATTGATAATAAAAAAAAAAATGTGTTATTAAATATGTGGAAATAAAATAAAAGGTGATGAAAATTGTACTCTTATGGATTTCCAGAAGGACCTTGTGTAATATATGTGATCTATCAGTTTCATATGGGGACTCAGGGACCAAAGAGAGCCTCGAGAGTAAATGAGTGTTGGAACATCTTTTTATAGGAACCTTTTGGATTATGTATTTGTTGATTAATGTTAAATAACTGGAATTAAAGTGAAAAGGAAAATTTCATGGATAATAAATGGAGTTGAATATTATTTAAATGGATTTTGGGAAAGTTGTTAGGAACTTTTGCTATTGGGGCTTTTGATTGTGGAAGATAATTGACTCATGTTGATGAGATTGTGAGATAGGAAACGACATAACAAACATAATTTTATTGACTAAGAATTTAGAGGCTCTTAATTATAGATTAAGGGATTTGGTTGGGAGAAGAGATATTCCCAAAATTTAATTTTGATTAAAATGTGAGATAGGAAAAGTCATAACAAACATAGTTTTATTGACTAAGAATTTAGAAGCTCTTAATTATAGATTAAGGGATTCGGTTGGTAGGAAAGATATTCCCAAAATTTAATTTTAATTAAAACTTAGAGACTCTTAATTATAGATGAAGAGATTTAGTTGGGAGGGGAGATATTCCCAAAATTTAATTTTAATTAAAAACTTAGAGACTCTTAATTATAGATGAAGGGATTTGGTTGGAAAGAGAGATATTCTCAAAATTTAATTTCTCAGTTATTTATTATCTATCCTATCTTTGGTTGCCAAAACTTGAAATCTAAATTATCTTCTTGTTTATAATCAATTTCATTATTATAATATAGTTAAATACATTTACCAAACAAAAATAGGTATTGCTAGCACGGGCAAAAGTGGCCAGAATCCAGGCAAAAAATTTCAAAAAATCTCATAGAAGCAGTGTTTGAATCGTGTTTTTGATGGTAGAAATGGATTCAGCACCATCAACCAGAATCCGGGCAAAAAAATTTCAAAAAATCTCGTAGAAGCAGTGTTTGAATCGTGTTTTTGATGGTAGAAATGGATTCAGCACCATCAAAAACATCTAAGTCACCTAAAATTTTGAAGTTTAACAACTATAATTTGGATTTTCAAAAATCCTTGTTGGATTTTCTCTAAATATGACCAGAATTTCCATAACTTTCCGGGCAACTCCTTCGCCTCGTTAAACAACAAGTTATATAAATATGATAATTTTCCATCACACGCGTCGCTTCCCAATTATAAAAACATGTTAGGTCAAATCTCTAACTTATTAAATTATTTTAAATAACATGTAATTCAGTGTAATTTTAATTAATATAATATTAATTAATAAATTATTTATTGTTTAATTTAAAGCTTAATCCATTCTATGTGTAACTGTTGACCCTATGTACCCTCGTGCTATGTGCAACCGTGACTCTTTGTACCTTGTATCCATATGCTATGCTATGTGCAACCCTTGAACTTATGTACCCGTGTACTCTCATGCTACAGTGTCTATGTTGAGCCCATGTTCAAACACTTTGAACCTTTGGGTCCATAAGTGAAAAAAAAAGGGTTGGTATAAGGCATCGTTTACTAAGTGGAAAATTTGTTTTGATAGTTAAAAATAGTGGGAAAATTTGTTTTGATAGTTAAAAATAGTTGGAATCTGGTTAAAAATAATTCAAAAATTTGGAAGTAGAGTGTTGGAATCGTGTTTTTGATGGTGCAAATGGTTTAACACTATCAAAAACCCTTGTGGGACCTAAAATCTTGAAGTTTGAAAGTTGTAATCTGGATTTAAAAAAATTTCTGCGGAATTTTCCATGATTTTAGCAAATTTGAAGCCGTATTAGACCACGGCTTTGTGTAAGGCATTGTCAACGGCTTTGTGTAAGGCATTGTTTATGGAGGCGGAAAATTTGCCCCTAAAATAGCAATAGCTGGAATCAGGGAAAAAAAAATTTGCACCAAAAATAGCTAGAATCAAGGAAAAAAAATTCAAAAAATCTAAAAGTAGGAGTGTTTAAATCGTGTTTTGTATGTTGGGGTACCCAAAATCTTGAAGTTTGACAGCTGTAATCTGGATTTACAAAAATTTCTACCAAATTTTATCAAAATCTTGTTGTATTTTCCATGATTTCCTGCGCAAATTTGAAGCCTCGTTAGACTATGGTTTTGTGTACTGAGGTAGCAAATATTTGCCCGGACAGCCAAAAATGGTTGGAATCCAGCAAATATTTTTCAAAAAATATGGAAGTAAGAGTGTTCGAATTGTGTTTTTGATGATGGAAATAGATTCAGCACCATGAAAAACCCTTGGGCTGCCCAAAATCTTGAAGTTTGACAGATGTACCACCCTAGATTTACAAAAAATTCTCCCAGATTTTCCCTGTTTTTCCAAGAAAATTTGAAGCTTCATTAGACTACGGCTTTGTGTAAGGCATGGAGGCTGCAAATTTGCCCTAACAGCAAAAAATGGCTGCAATGGAAAAAAAAAAAAATATATATATATATATATATATATATATGAGTGTTTAAGCGATATTTTTGATATTGGACATAAATTCACACTATAAGTTGTTGAAAATTATGATATACTAGTTAGAACTAACAAAACTTATAAGTTGTTGAAAATTATGATATACTAGTTAGAACTAACAAAACTTCTATACAACTAAAAGAGCTCCATGTTTTTACAGTGAAAACAGATTCACCATATAAATGGTTGAAAATTATGATGTAATAGTTGGAACTAATAGAACTTTTATAAATACAAAATGGAAAGCAGAAAAGAGTTCCGTAAAAATGAGAAGGAAAAGTGTTTAAACGATATTTTTGATATTGGATATAGATTTACACTATAATTGTTGAAAATTATGATATACTAATTGGAATTAACAAAACTTCTATACAACCATAAAAGAGCTTCCTTTTCCTGTTTTTATGATGAAAAAAGATTCACCATATAAATTGTTGAAAACTATGATGTACTAATTGAAACTAACAGAACTTTTATGAATAAAAAATGGAAACCAGAAGGGAGCTCCATGTAGCTGGCCGTAGGGTAAGGGAATCAACATTGAGAAGGATCCTTCTTCATTTAGGAGGCGAGTTGAGAGCATTGTTTTGCATGCCGTGATAACATACTATGAATTAAGTAAGTGATTTGGAATCTAATGAGCATCAGCAATGTCAATGGTTTGATTTTCTTACTATTTTAATTTTTTTAGTTCTTCGAATTGGATTTTGAGAATATTTCAACATCTATTATTTATATAAATTCACAATACAATTATTTATCTAAAATCCAAAATAGTTATCCAATTGCAGTATCTATCTAAAATCCAATATAGTTATCCAATTGCAGCACTAATATCCAAAATAGTTATTCAATTGCAGCAGGAGGTGCAGGATCTAAGATATGAATTTCGGGTGGGAAGAATGAATTCCTTGACACGATTCCATGGTTTTCGATCATAAACCCACAGTCCATGTTACATGGATTACTCTAACTATTTACAGTCAACATACAATATATTGTACAAATGCAGGTAAGCATCTCCATTTTTCATTAATCTATAAGCTTTTCATTTTCAATGTAAATATTTGACTTCCACTATTTTTGCATACTATTAGAATCGAAGTAAAGCAAACAATTTCAACAAGGTTAAATAATAAAAATGGATTGGGAGAGCTGGAAAAATAGGTATAGAGTTAAGCTGTAATATTAGTAATTTTTGGTTATATTTTTGTAGAACTGGTGATTAGTCTAATGGAGGTTAGTTTTTTATTAAGTTTCATTTTTTTATTAAGTTTCATTTTTTTATTAAGTTTCAACGGATTATAAGGATATTTTTGGGATGTTATCTTTTCTATTAGGTTTCAAATATTATAGGGATATTTTTGGTTTTTTGGTGAGAAGATCTGAAGAATAGATTTTTTTTATGATTCAGCCATAACTATTCTTTATGATTCAGTCATAAATTCCTGGAATATATGGTTTGACTGGACTATTTTTAAGCTCAATCCAGATTATTTCAACGAATTACTAATTCACTATAATTGAAAAAAAAAAAAAAATGCAGGTGAGTGCGCGATGTGGTGGCTGGGGCGGTTGGCTTTCACACCCCCAGCCCCGTTCAATTCCTGCGGAGGCCACCATTTGTTTCGGTGATGCCCTTCACTTCACGCTTCAGCGATTTGTCTATCTGCTGGCTTCCGCCACATATGTTGTATGATGATGATGCTCTTCTCGCTTCGGCGATATGTATATCTGCTGGCTTCAGCCACATATGTTGTATGTTGATTCTTCAGAGGGTCCCCACTGAAAAAAAATAATTGAAAAAAAAATATAAACAATATTTATAGCGAATTATAAGATCATTGTTTATCAATGATTTTGGATTCCACTAGCTTATTTACATCAATGATTTTGGATTCAATTGGCTGATGGATAAAGGAAACGCAATCGCAGATAAATACATAAACAAACACAGATTAAACTAAAGAGGCGAGGTTTATAAACTTTTATTTGTTTAGGAAACGATATTAAATATATTGAAGAAAATTTTGCTAAATTTTACGAAAATGTATTGATGAAGATATTTGTAAAAACAAATCAAGTAGGTGCTGAATTTTATAAAATGAGATTGAGATTAAATTTATTGACGAAAATCTCTTAGAAACAACTTAACGCTGAGAATTGTCTAAATCTATCCAGGGAGAACTATGTAGGTCTAACTGCTATTTCGCCATCTCTATTTGGGAAAATATTAAAAAATAAACAAATAAACAAACCAACCTTAAAAGCTAGAAATTACATTATTCCCACATTGCCTTACATGCTTGTGTTTTCGATCCTGCATATGAGAAATTAGAGTCCGTGTTGCTGCATGGTTATTAAAAGAGAACTATGTAGGTCTAACTGCTATTTCGCCATTTCTATTTGGAAAAACAAAAACAAAAAGGTCTAACTGCTATTTAGCCATCTTTATTTGGAAAAACAAAAATAAAAACAAAAACAAAACA
The DNA here is from genome assembly GCA_031772625.1 of Pinus tabuliformis. Classification (NCBI taxonomy): domain Eukaryota; kingdom Viridiplantae; phylum Streptophyta; class Pinopsida; order Pinales; family Pinaceae; genus Pinus; species Pinus tabuliformis. The sequence continues at coordinate 814,787,006 of CM062818.1, forward strand.
AAACATTAAAAAGCTAGAAATTACATTATTCCCACATTGCCTTACATGCTTGTGTTTTCGGTCCTGCATATGAGAAATTAGAGTCCCTGTGTTGCTGCATGGTTATTAAAAGGCTAATAGCATGCAAATTCACCTTCCTGTGCAAGCTCTTCTATAGCCTAACCACCACCTCTCCTCAGATTGAGTCCAATCCACATTGCTATTTGCAAATGCATCTTGTAGTGTTGTATTTAGTTGTATGTATTGTATTTAGTGGTATGAATTGACTAATTTTTGGGTTAGGTAAGAAGCAGAAAACTTTTAAGGATGGAAATCTTTCAAATTTAGAAATTTAAGTAAATTTTACTAGTCTATAAAGAAATAAGAAAATTGAAAATAACTTTAAAAAAACACAAAAAATTAACCCATTTACAAATATTAACCCTTAAAAATCTCTTAACAAAAAACTATAACTACGGTATATTAAAAAAACTAAGATGGGAAATTGCAACTCCTTTTCTATCCACCTAAAAATTGATGCTGACAATTGGCAACAAAAAAAAACTAAGATGGGAAATTGCAACTCCTTTTCTATCCACCTAAAAATTGATGCTGACAATTGGCAAAAAAGTGTTTTCCAGCTGCTGTTTTGGCTTTTGTCACACCAACACATACACGGAGGCTTAAACTAGGGCCAATCATCACAACCACTGCAGAAAGATCAAATGGAGTCAAATTGGCATACTGCAATGTTTCTTCAACCACTCCATTAATCACTGGTGCATTTGCTCAATCACTCGTGCCATCTTGGGTGACACTTTACATTGAACTAATGAATCTTCCTGTGAACGTATAACTGGGCTAAAAGGTTTGCTACAACAGCAGCCCCAGTATCATCGCAGCTTTTTTCAATTTCAAGAAATACCAGCTCGCGATAACCTTTCCATCCTTCGATCTCTGCAGGGCTCAATTATACCCCTACTAGTTCTAGACTTGACAAAGCCTCTGGGGAGACATGATATTTTGGAGAAGACTTATGCATATATTGTAATAAGAATTAAATGAGAAAGAAGCACAAAACTTGCACTACATAGACTTTCATTAATGATTAAAAAACAAATGAAAAATGTGATTTAGGGTAGTTTATACATTGTATATAATGTGGTGCTATATTATGGTGAGAAAATGATTAACCAATTGTGTAATTTAATTAATATTATTATAACTAGATGAAACACAAAAATATGAAAAAGTTCTAGTTTATATAGCAAATGAGATTGCCTAATACTAAAATAGTACTTAGTGCAATACATCTATGAACCAAAATACATCAAGAAACAAACTCTAAATGTCCTCTAGAGTCCAAAATAAGCATAGTACTAAACTTTAATACTACTAGTACTGATCAGAATCATTATCCCCATTCTTGTACTCATCTTCATCCTTAAAATTAGTAGATTGAGACTCTTTAATGGGATTCTGACTTGATTCTCCTAGCCCTGAAGGTGGAGGTGGGTCCAAGTCCATCTAAGAAAGATCTTCATTGTCAAATATTGGTTCATGGCCCTCCACAACCCACTCTGATGATGGAGCAAAGTCATCCAAAGTTATGTTGATTGATTCAGGTGTCTTGTTCAACAATTGTTTTTGCCTCAACCTGAGGTTGTACTCAACATAAACCATGTCAATCAATCATTCTTACTCCAAATGGTTCATATCCTTAGTGTGTGTATACTCAAAAATACTTTAATTCCATTCACACCTCAAACCACTGCATGTTTGGCTCAATATCCTAATTACAAATCTTGGCAAATCAGGGCATTGGTTACCAAATGGTTGCCCCCAATAGTTTGCAATAAGAGTTGAAGAAAAATATGTATTAGCAAATGATTTCGAAAGTTTGAAACTTGGACCAAAGCCTTTGATGAATAATATAATTTCAAAACTTTGAAATTTTTTACCCAGTGGATCCTTTGTTCTGCTTATTATATCTATAAAAACACCAAAGCTACTAGTACTCTCATTGAAATTAAAGAGTTGGCTATGTATATGGTCCTAAATCTTGGGATTTGAGACTGTGCGCTCAACGCATTGATATAATCCCTCATTTACCTCCTCGTCTGCTTCAAGTCTTTATTGTAATGATACCTTCAAAGTTCAAAAGGCAAAAAACATTCATCAATTGATTTTGAATGTTTGGAAAAGTTTCTCTAAATTATAATGAATAATAGAACTTATAAACTTTGAAAAATTGAAATTACATATCTTGGGTTTAGGTAATAGCTAGTTGCATATAAAGATCTATGGAGTTGTGTGTTCCATATTTCATCTAAGATTATCCACAGAGGAAAATACTATTGTCTTTTATCCCCATATGTTGTCTTTATTGCCTCTTTGGCCTAACCCATGGCCTCATAAAAAAACCCATGGTGGGTTTATCACCATCCACCACGCAACACTCTCAGAAGAGACTCACTAAATAGAAATATTTCTTCTACTTTTTTGCAAAAATAAAAAATAAAAAATAAAAATAAAAATAAAAAATCAAACACTTTAGCCACCTATTTCCCTTAGTCGCTTTACTCCACTGAGATGCATTCCAATTATTAAAATCAAACAATCTTCTTCATATTGCATTTTTTTTAAACAAGGGATTGCAATGAAATAATTTGTTTTGCAAATCGTGTGATGACTAACTAAACAAGCTCTTTACCCTGAGTGTGTTTCCTCTTAAGGTTAAAAACCAATGAGTTGTTGTAGATGTATCTAGTGATGGATTTTGCTTCTTCCACACACTTCTTCACCCACTCAAATTTGTTAATATCCTCAAGCATGAGGTCCAAACATTGGGAAGCATGTGGAGTCCACGAAATGGTGGAGTGTTTTTCCTCCAACATCTTTCCAACTACAACATAGTTGAAGACATTATATGTGATCACTTATACAACATTTTCAACCCCTATTTCCATACACTTTCCATAGCCACTTCATCCAAAAGACGAAATAGTAATTATGCATCCTTCCCGTGATTAGATGCATCCATGGATTTCAAAAACAAGGTACATTTTCTGCAAGCAACTAAGAAATTTAAAATGGTGTGGGATCTTCCATTATTCCATCCATCAAGCATAATATTGCACCCTGTTTTGATCCATGAGTACTTGAACTCTGTGAGGTACCCTTCTATTCTTTAGATCTCATTTTGTAAAAATGATTGCCTGATATCATGAAAACTAGGGATTTTGAAGCCTAAGACACATACAACTATAGCATCAATCATAGGCTAATAATATGGAGAATAAGTAGTATTGAAAGTTATGCATGCATCATACCATGATCTAGTAATGCATTCCCAAGCAGTATCCTTCTTTATCTTCTTCCATTTGGCATCAATGGTGGGTTAAGCACCAGGGGTGGTGCGAGGTACAAAGAAAGAGTCAATATTCCCTACACATGCCTTTTTCAAACTAGATGAACTAGGGCTAGAAGTAGACACATGTTCATCTCCAATTCTAATAGGGAAACTAGAGGATTCTTCAAAACTAGGGATATGTGGTTCAAGATTAGGGTATGTGGAAGGAGCATCATCTTTTTTACTTATACCTATTTCCATTTTAACTTTCTTGTTATTACTCTTTTCTTCTAGAAATTCTTCAATAAAACCCATCATGTGACTTCTTAGGTTATCAAAGAGTTTCTCACAAGGTTTTGCTTAGCCTCTCAGATGAGCAAAGTGTTTTTTAATCCTATGGATCCCCCCACCATTAATTATCTTCCCACAATAGTTACAAAGTTTTTTCCCATCTTCATTCAAATGGAAATATAATGATGTTGGATCATTCTTGATTTTAGGGGCCATGGAAACCCATAAAACAAATAAAAATCTGCATACAAATCCCTAGTAATTCTTACGTTACAGGAAAAAACAACAACAATTTTTAAGAGATAAATACAAGAAAATATAAATTTGCATAGAAAACCCTAGATTTTTTTAATTTCTAGGGAAAAACAACAGTTTTGAAGAGAAAAATAGAATAATATTTGGTGCCTTGACATACCTAGAGAAACATTCCAAAATTTGAAAAAATATCAACTCCGAACAGCAACAAGGACAACTCAAAAAAATAGCTCAAAAACCCCTTCAATCCTCTCCAAAATAGCTAAAAACTAGCCCACAATATTTGAGAAAAAATCTCTTGAAGCAACCCCAAATTTCTACAAAAAAATATTTCCATCTTAGCCCTTCATCCAACTCTCCGAATTTGCACAAGAAATACTTGAAAATAACCCTTAAACAATGTGGCAGTTTTGGATGGCCGCTAACCAATTTTCTTTAAGCAATGTGGTGGATTTGTATGACCACAAACAAATTACATTTGAATAATGTGGTGGCTTTGGTTTACCATTAACCATCTTCACCTCCCCATAAGGTGTAGGAGAGTTTATTTTTATCAATGTGCTTCCTCGTCGTGTGGAGAATACCATCTTTGACTTAGAGAACATACAACATTGGATCTGGGCCATGCCCAAAATCATCTTGGATAATTTCTTGATAGCATTTTGTTTTTTTCCATTTCTTACCTTTTGTGTCTTTACCTCTCTCTTGACTAGGCTATAAGACTTTTGTAAGTTATTTACCTCTTGATTCCATCTCCAAGAATTTATCCATCCACAATGGAGTTTTTCTTAACTTAATTCTTCTTTCTTTACAATTTTTAGATAGGTGATTTGTCTTACAATAATGAAGAAAATTATGTAGATCAAAACATTCACTCTCCATATGACCAACTCTTTGATAATGTTGATATTAGAAGTGTCCTTAGACACACAAATTTTATTAATCAAGGAAAAAAGAGTACATAAATATGCAAGACCTTACAACAATAAGTCCATACTCTAACATGAAGAGAAAAATAAGACTTAAATAAGCTTATGTTGTAAACTAAATTGGTCGTGGAACACTTATCATAAATGACAAGTGTTGAAAATGCAACAAGAAGATCCTAATTTAATTTTGTTCTTGAATTAAATTGGGAATAAAATTGTTATTCCACATCACATGACAACTTGTATTAGTTAACTAAGTTAATTTGACTTAGTTGGCATAGTTAATTCAAGTTTAGGGTCTAATTTGAGTCATGTAGAGTGTCTCCTACATTATAGGATCATTGGTTGAGTTTATTTTGAGTTGTAATTAATTAATTCAGTTTAACTGAGTTAAAGTCAGCTAAAATAGTTCCAACTGTTGGAGGAACTAGTGGGAGGTCTAGTAATGTGGTGTTGCCTGTAGTGATCAACCATTTAACTGATGATTCACTCATAAATAATTCATGCATGTCAGATATGAGATTTACCCAGTTGAGATTGGAGTTCAGGGACATTGTACTATCAGTTGCATAATCATCTGAATTGTACAGGTGGTGCATGCAGCCATAGGAAGTCCTATAGGATTGTGCAATTCCAATTGAGGAATTTCCCTAATTAATAGGGGCTAATTCCCAAGGAAACAATGCAAGGAAATAGGGACTTGTGAAAGCAAAAAATTGGTTAAGTATTTCCCCGGGCTTGTCTAGGAAGTTGTGAGACATGTAGAGGTTGTGCAAAGGTTGCTCGGGCTTAAGCAAAGCATTGTAATCTTCTCATATTTTCTTACTAATGAAATATACATATAGGAAGCAATTTCAGTTGTGGCTTTCCCTATGAAATCATTGTGTAATGTGTTGATTGAATTCTTTCTCTTGTATGCTTCGTGATTTCGCGATCATTTAATTGTTTCCGCTGATGAGTAGAGTAGATTCAAGTCTATTGTTTTAGTAAATTACAATTAGCAATTTGAATCTACAAGGAATTTCTACATGGTATCGGAACATAAATCACTCTAGAAGAGGAGAATACGAATTTGTATTTTGCAAGTGAAATCAAATTTGCAGTATCATACTTCAGAGCCAACAGGATGTCATTCTACGGATTGAGACTCGAATATGCCCTTGAGGGTAGTTCAAACTATATTGCTTGGAAGGATAGGATGGAGGCAGTGTTGGAAGACAACGGGCTTAAGGAATTCATAAACAAAGATATTCCTAAGCCTCGAGCAACTGATGCTTAATATATGGTAGAGTGGAGAAAATATGTTGCAAAGGTGAGAAGGATTATCTTAGAAGGAGTTCGAGATCATATTGCTTCAAAACTCCACGGTAAGGAGACTCCATTTGTAATGTGGAAGGCCTTGATAGACCTGTTTCAAAATAGTAGTGACCACAGGAAGCTGGCACTAAAGGACAAGATCAGAAAAATCAAAATGGAAAAGGGCGACACAATAACAAAGTACTTGACCAAGTTCACCCAATGTCTGGATGAGCTTGGAAGTGTTGTTGTTACTGTTGTTGAATATGATTTGGTTAGCCTAGAACTTCTAGGGCTTCCCAAGAGCTGGCACAACTACCAGGATTAAGTAAATGGGAGGGAGAAGCTACCAGAGTGGGAGTGTTTTGTCTGACTTGGTGCAAGAAGAGATTCAGCGGAACACCAAAGATGGATCCTCATCCAAGCATGATGAGGAGGAGAATTGTGCCTTAGATGGAAAGGCAAAGAAAGGGAAAGGGAAGTCATCCCATTCCAAATCAGATTCCAGTCAGGGCAGCAAGAAGAAGGACTTGTCGAAAAGTAATTTTTTTCACTGTCATGAGCTGGGACACTATGCCACGAAGTTTCTGCACAAGAAGGTTGGAAAGAAGCCCTCAGGAGGAGTGGCAGGTGAAGCTCTTGCTTCACAATTCGAGTTGGATTTCACCCTCATTGCTTGCATGGTGACATCGGTGATGGGTAGTGTGTGGTATCTTAATATTGGAGCCTCATTCCATATAACTAGCAACAAAGAATTCTTCAGTGACTTGGAGGAGAAGGACCTCCAGATGTACATTGAAATGGGTGACGATGGAAGGTATAGCGCAATCGACATTGGTACAGTTACTTTTCAGATGGAGTATGGTTCTCCTCTCACATTAAAAGGTGTCATGTATGTTCTGGGTCTGAAGAAGAATTTGGTTTCAGTTTCTATGTTAGAGGACCGTGGCTACGATGTGATATTTAGCAAAGGAAAGGTTTTCCTTCATCACATAGCCTCAGGACAAGTGAAGCGGATCAGGGTTCGAGTGAAGAACCTCTACAAATTGAATGTAGAAGATTGTGTTACCTTGAGCACAAAAGAAGAGAAGGTGCAAAGACAAGAAATTGGTGAGTTGTGGCATAGAATATTAGGTCACTTGCACCACAAAGATTTGAAGATCATGCAAGAGATTTCTATAGGACTTCCCAAAGGTGCACCAGAGTAGATAGATACATGTAAAGGGTGTACATTGGGGAAGTACACCAAAGCAACTTTTCATCATAAGGAAAGTCAAGTGCAAGCCATCCTTGAAAGAGTTCACTCGAATGTGTGTGGGTCGTTCTCGACAGCCTCCATGGCCAAGCACAAGTATTATGTAATATTTGTAGATTATTTTTCACGTAAGTGTTGGATTTTCTTCATGCATAAGAAAGATCAAATGTTCTCTAAACTTTTTGAATTTAAAGCACTTGTTGAGAAAGATACTGGCAAGAAAGTGAAGGCTCTCAGGAGCGATAATGGTGGATTATATGTGTCAAATGAACCCAAGAACTTGTGTGCATTAGAAGGCATTTGACGGGAGTTAATAGGACCCCATAACTCACAGCATAATGGGGTGGCTGAAAGGAAGAACAAAATCATTGTGGTAGATGCACATGCGATGTTACATGATCAGGGCCTACCATTTCACTTGTGGGTTAAAGCATGCAACACATTTGTATATGTGCATAACAAAAGTCCTCATCGAATTCTTGGGATGAGTAAACCTGAAGAATCTTTTTCAGGTAAGAAACCAGATGTGGCACACTTTAGGATATTTGGTTCACTAGTTTACTATCATGTTACCAAGGATGCAAGGAAAAAGCTAGAACCAATAGCTGAGTTGGGCATATTTGTAGGGTACACTGATACACCTCACAACTATCGGGTGTACCTACCATATCACAGGATGACAGTGGTTCATAGATATGTGAAGTTCAATGAAGAGAAGGCCATGAGATGTTACCTTGAGACAAAGCTTCATTTATATGGATAAGAGGACCTTTTAGCTCCAAAAGAAGAACCTCAGGATGATGTGGAGTAGCCACATGCAGAGAAGCACAGAGTGGAAACACCCACTCATACAGAGACTTCCAAATATGGAAGGAAGTGCACCAAAAAGGTTGACAGATTGATGCATGATGCCAGAGAGAATGTGGGAGCACACAGCACATGCAAAGGAGGTCACGAGATAGGTACACTGGCTACATGGCTCTAATGAATGAGAGTGTATAGATTGAGCCATCCTCATTCGAGGAAGAAGTGTAGAAACCAATATGGGTTGATGCCATGGTAGAGGAGTATGACTCCATTATCAGAAACAATGTTTGGGAAGTGGTCCCAAGACCAGCAGATAAGTCAGTGGTCAGTTCCAAATGGCTTTACAAGGTAAATCAAGCAGCATATGGGAGTGTGGAGAAACACAAGGCCAGATTTGTGGCCAGAGGGTTCTCTCAAGTGGGGGGGATTGATTACGAAGATACCTTTGCTCCAGTAGCAAGGTACTCTTCAATAAAATTTATTTTAACACTTTCATTATAGATGGGATGGAAGATACATCATATGGATGTGAAGACAACATTCCTCAATGGAGTAATTGAGGAAGAGCTGTTCATTGAGTATTCAGAATGATTTGAGACCTTCAACAGAGAATAACATGTGTGTGGACTCAAGTGAGTGTTGTATGGATTGAAACAAGCACCCCATGCTTAGTACACCAAGATTGACTATTTCACCAGGTTGGGCTTCACCAAAGGTGAAGCAAATAACGAACCTTTACCTTATTGTGTTTGAAGGTAAATTGTTGATTATAGTATTATATGTCAATGATTTAATTCTAACATGTGATGAGAAACTAGTAAAATCTTGCAAAGAGGATATTGCAAGAGAATTCGAGATGAAGGACCTAGGGCTCATGCATTATTTCTTTGGTATGGAACTATGGAAAGGATATGAGGAACTATTTGTCTCTCAGGGCAAGTATGCCAACAAGATACTAAAGAAGTTCCACATGGAGAGCAACAAACCCATAGAGACTCCTATAGTAGGGAATTGGAGGAAGGAGGATTCTACTTTAGGTGAAGTAGTGGAGGCTACTATTTACATGAAACTTGTGGGTTCACTTATGTATTTGGTGAACACATGACCGTACATATGTTTTGCAGTTAACCAACTTAGTCAAGCAATGGTTAAGCCAACCAAACTCTATTGGAAGGAAGTTAAACATGTCTTGATATACCTCAGAGGAACCACTCAGTTTGGTCTTTGGTACAGACAGACAAAGGGAGTGAATCTTCAAGGCTTCACAGATGCAGATTGGGCAGGGAGTCCATATGAAAGGAAGAGCACATCAGGAGGAATCTTAAGTATTTTTTCAGCAACAATTTCTTGGTACAGCAAGAAGGAGAGATCAGTTGCACTATGTTCGGCAGAAGTAGAGTACATGGCTGCTATTCAAGCAGTTTGTCAAGCTATCTAGATGAGGAAGGTCCTTGTTGAGTTATTTGGTCAACAAATGGATCCTACAGTGATTTACTGTGACAATCAGAGTTGTATCAAACTCTCTGAGAATCCAATTTTTCATGATCAGTCCAAGCATATCAACATCTGGTATCACCATCTAGGAGATTATATGCAAAGGAGAATCATGTTGTTGGAGTACATTCCTACAGAGAAACAAGATGTCGATATTTTGACAAAGGCATTGTCAAGATGAAAATTCAAGTTTCATAGAGCAGGATCAAAGTAGCAGATAATCCCTTACTTGTTGAGAGGGAGTGTTGAAAATGCAACATGAAAATCCTAATTTAACTTTGTCGTTAAATTAAATTGGGAATAAAATTGTAATTCCACGTCACATGACAACTTGTATTAGTTAACTAATTTAATTTGACTTAGTTGGCTCAGTTAATTTGAGTTGAGGGTCTAACTTGAGTCATGTAGAGTGTCTCCTACATTATAGGAGCCTTGGTTGAGTTTACTTTGAGTTTTAGTTAATTAATTCAATTTAACTGAGTTAAAGTCAATTAAACTAGTTCCAACTTGGATGAACTAGTGGGAGGTCTAGTAGTGTGGTGTTTCCTACAGTGATCAACCAGTTAACTGATGATTCACTCATAAATAATTCATGCATGTCAGATCTCAGAGTTACCCAGTTGATATTGGAATCCAGGGACATTGTACTATCAGTTTTATAATCATCTGAAATGTAAAGGTGGTGCATGTAGTCAAAGGAAGGCCTATGAGGATTGCACAATTTCAATTGAGGAATTTCCCTAATTAATAGGGGCTAATTCCCAAGGAAACAACGCAAGGAAATAGGGACTTGGGCAAGCAGAAAATTGGTTAAGTATTGGCCTGGGCTTGTCTAGGAAGTTGTGAGACAGATAGAGATAGTGTAGAGGTTGCTTGGGTTTGAGAAAAGCATTGTAATCTTCTCATATTTTCTGAATAATGTACAGATAGTAGGGGTTTTTAGTTGTGGCTTTCCCCAGGAAATCATTGTGTAATGTGTTGATTGAATTCTTTCTCTTGTATGATTCGTGATTTTGCGATCGTTTAAATGTTTCCACTAATGAGTAGAGTAGATTCAAGTCTATTGTTTTAGTGAATTACAATTAGCAATTTGAATCTACAAGGAATTTCTACAACAAGTGTTTGTTTACATTAAATGAAATAAGAAAAAAAATCCTAAATTTAATTCTAAGTAACAATGCTTTTCTAGATCTTCACTAATTAGATAGAAAATCCTAGCTATATTTTTATGTAGTTTTAAACTAAGTATTTTTGGATCGTAATATCTAACATTCCCCCATTTGATCCAAAAGTACATTATAACAAATTCCAATTTCTTGTCTAAACTTAGTAAGACTGGTATTTCCAAACGGCTTTGTGATGGTACCTAAGATCAGATCTTTTGAAGAATAATACTTGGGTTTGGTGATGCCTTTTGCAATGAGATTCCTTATGTAATGATATTTGGTTTTGACGTGATTTGTTTTGGAATGGAAAACTATGTTGTTGGCAAGCTTAATAGCTATTTGATTATCAATCAATAATGAAGTGTCTTTTCCTTGACGAATTCCCAAATCCTATAAAATTTTGCATAACCCTTTAATCTCACTTGTTACTTCAGATTCTAAAATATATTCTACCTATGCTAAAGAATTTTCCATTGTAGTCTTCTCCTTACAACTCTAAGAAATTTTTACTTATCCCATATTCATCAAATATCCTAATGTTGATTCCCTATGATCAACATTTCCAGCAAAATTTGCATCTGAATATCCAACAAGTACATAATTCTTATTATTTTTATATAGCAGGCCATAATCTTTCATACCTTGGATATACCTAAGAACCCTTTTTGCTACATTATAGTGGTTTTCCCTCATTTATTTCATAAATCTTGAGATTATATTAACTGCATATGATAAATATATATGAGTGGTTTTCAAATATATCAAGCATCCAATCAATTAACTGTATAAAGTGTAGTTTACCAATTACCCCCCTTCAAATTTTGAATGTTTTAAATTTTGCTTTATTTGGATGAGAATGGACTTGAAATCTATTATTCCAAATATTTTCAATAGTTCAAATGAATATTTGCATTGGCTAATAGAAGGTTGTAATACTTTAACTCCAAGATAGGAAAGTAATCCCAAATTTGTCATATTAAATCCAACTTGTAATTCTTACTTCACCTATAAAATATGATCATCATTATTCCTAGCTATGATCAAGTTATCCACATACATTATCAATATCACCAAATTTTCACCATGTTGATGCATATACAGAGTATCATTTGATTCACTTCGTTCAAAACCTACTTTTTGAAGATAATCATCCATTTTATCATACTAAGCTCTGGGATCTTGTTTCAATCCATATAAGGTGTTGATTAATTTACAAACTTTAATTTCTTGTCATTCAAGCGTAAAACCAAGAGGTTGAATCAAATAGATTTTTTTCCTGCAAAACTCCATTGAGTAAGGAACTTCTAACATCCATCTAATGTAATTTACATCCTTTTTGAGCTATCAAAGCAATTACCATTCTGATTGTGTTCCATTTTGTTATAGATGCATAAGTTTCTTCATAGTCAATCCCTTCTTTCTATGCAAAACACTTGGCCACAAGTATTACCTTACATTTTTCAATCATTCCATCTAGTTTATACTTGATTCTACAAACCCATATGTGTTTGATGGGTTTGACATTTGGAGGGAAGTCAACAAATTTCCAAGTTGTTAGAGGTTTTCCTACATAGGGTTTGCAGACAAGATCTTTTCTACGATGGTTAGTAGTCTAACAAAAAATTTGAGGGTTAAACCCTAGAAGTAGTAATTGTTAATGTGAAATTATTAGATCTGCATAAAATAATAATAATAATAGAAACTAGGCAGTTGTAAATAAATCTAAAACACATAATAATTACCAAACTTCATTTCCCAAAGATAAATAAATTTTATTGAAATATAGCACATATTGATAAGATCCCTATGAGAATGGCTAAATGGGGCCTCCTCCTTGGGAGGTTTCTTTGAGATCCTTTATCTACAACTACAATGATTCCCTCTCTCCAAGCTAGTTGAACAATCCACAAACAAAAAGAAAAAGAAAAAGAGAAGAAGTTCTAGGGGAGAACACCAAGATGTCATAGGATCAAAGGTTGGATGATGATAATAGTCATGTCAAATGAAGAGAGAAAAACCCTCTAATTATAATAAAATGTTAGGTTAGATTTGATGTGTTGAAATAATAAAATATTTGTTGGACCAATCAGGATCTAACCAATTTGGGTATTTTATTATTATTTGTGAGAGTAAAAGGTCAAAGAAATGGTCAATAACCTTTATTTAGATAACTAAAAAAATTAATGATGTATTGAGTTAACTAATAAAAATTTGTAAAATGATAAAAAATAATTAATAAACAAATGGGTTTATTAAATTACTTCTGAGTGTAATAATAAAATAGGTCCGAAATAATTTATAAATAATGGTTTAATAAATTATTTCTCTGAGAATGTTTAAAGGATTAAGTAATAATCAATAAATAAATGTTTTATTGAATTATTCCTATGGAAACAGAAAATGTAGTGAAAATGTTTTGAATTATTTACACTTTAATGGGTAAAACTATGAGAATAAGATAAAATTAATGAGTTGGAGTATGAGTCTGGATACCGAGAGCGGAGCGATGGAGGCGTTTCTTGGACTTAGGGTTTCAGAAGGTATTCTCAGCGCCGCCGCGGTCCCAAAAGATCTAATCTAGTTTGGATCGGCTAGATGCCTGGCCGATGGACACTATGAGCTCGATATCCCCTTTGGGTCCTGGATCGAACCTGCAGATGAAAAGGTTTTTTACGAATCGAACCATAGCAAACTGCGCTTTTTCTCCTTCAGGGTGCAGATGGATTCTTTCACGGCGGCACCAGAAATCTTATGTCCGGAGTTTTATACCCCAAAACAAATGGTCCTCACCCTGTCTCGTTTTGTTACGCCCTCGTACGAGAACTTTTGGCACAGTTATGACAAATCTGGGTGCAACTATGGAGGAAAGAGGGTTATGCCAGCTTTCATGCCCCATTGTGGCACCCCGTGGATTCGATCTGCCAATTTAGGGCGGATCTTAAATGGCAAAGCCATAGATCAGGTATGGGGTGGGAGCAGGGCCCTGAGTTCGCGGTGTTTTGAGGCTCCTATGCTCTCTGCAGCGCAGATCTGGGCTCTTACCACATCGACGCAGCTTTTCAACAGAGGGTTCGAAGACTTTGTCATGCAAATGAGCGATAGCTCCAATAGGTCAGGGCCAGATCTGGAGTATGGCCTACAGCCAGAGCAGGTAACAAACAATTGTTTTCAGATTTTGATTAAACCCCCACAAGGGAAAACTCGGTTGGTATGGGTCCATGCAGGAAGCACCTCCTTGCAACTGAAACAACAAATATGGGCAGAAATGGGTTTCCCAGTCCAGATCCAACATCTGGTCAGTGGAAGGCGGTCTCTACAGGATTGTAGATCGATGGAAATCTATGAGATTGGGCCAGGGTCAATCATTTCTTTAAACCTTAGATTGAGAGGAGGGGCTCCGCCTAAGGGACAGCAAAGCGGAGACAAGGGAAAAAAAACTGCACCCCAGCATCAACCCAAGGGAGGGTTATCCTACAAAAATATTTTACAGGGCAGCAGAGATTCAGGGTCCTCTCCAGATCAAGGTGGCCATATACCCAGGCCATACATAGTAGATCAGGCAGAGCAAACCCCAGCCTTAAACTTAGATTCTTCTGGGCTGGACGATTTTGTAAAGTCCTATGAAACGCAAGCCCTCATTTGCCGTTTCAATAGTTTTTGGCCAAAACCCCTGGATCTATTCCATTGGATCTTCACCAGCTGGACCATGGAATGTGATATTCATCTCTGCTCAAAGGGGTTTTTCATAGTTAAATTTACATCCAAGGAAGTCAGAGATACAGTCATCAGTGCAGGACCATGGTTTTGGGGAACATCGGGGCTGTTTATGACCCCATGGTTTCCAGATTTTGACCCAAACAAAATGACTGTAACCAAAATGTCGGTCTGGGTTAGACTATATAATCTACCTCTGCATTTTTGGAATGAACGAGTTCTGGAAGGCATCGGGAACAGCATTGGGAAATATATCAAAACAGATCTGGAAAGGATTGATGAAAGGATCTACACTTTCGCACGTATCTGTGTGGAAGTAGATCTAAGTAAAGGGCTGCCGGACAATATAAGGCTGATCTACAAACAACAAAACTGGCTGCAAGTGCTAGATTATGAAAATACCGCCTTCAGATGTAGACTCTGTAGGCAGACAGGACACTTACAAAGCTCATGCCCTGAAGCCAAGAGCAAAAAGAAGCAGAAAGGGAAGCAGAGGAAAGGATGGAAATTCTCATCGCCAGATTCAGAGGACGAAGAATCAGAAGCAAAGGAGGAAGAGACCCTGCAGAGAAGACCGAGGCAACTCAAGAAATGGAGAAACAGAAAGGAACCACACCAGACAACAAGGCAGAGATGACAAGCGTGGACCATAGTATAGGGGGCACCAAGCGACATCACCTCTTAGATACTTCAGATTCAGACAAAGAAATTGGCTCATAGAATGCAGAAACACAGTTAGTCATTGTTTCGACCGAGGCCACTCAAGGAGAGTGGCGTAAGGTCGAAAAGAAAAAGGGGCGAAAAACTTGAACTGTCGGAATCTTTCAATTTTTTGCCTCCTTTCTTTCTCTCTTCCTTCTTCTCTTTTCTTATTTCTTTTTGCACGTTAGTCTTCTAATGCTGCGTGGGGTGCGATAGCACCTGAGCCCTTGTGGCAGGTCACAGTATGCTTCATTGCTTCAGCAGATGTAACTTTTCATTATCCTTTTAATAAAAGGTTACGGTTTTTTTCTTCGGAAAAAAAAAAAAAAAAAAAAAAAAAAAAAAAAAAAAAAAAGAGATAAAATTAATGAATTTATGGGTTATTCTCATGTGGATAAATAAATTAATGGAAATAACTTAGGAAAAGTGGTTCCTTAGGCTATTTTATTAAGGTGAAAGTGGGTTTTAATGTGTAAAAAACCATATTGCATGGTGTATGTCAACCCACCTAATTAATTATGGTTAGGTGATCACTTTTTATGTGATAACAATATGATTTAAAATTAATTAATTATATTAATCAATTTTTTTTTGGTCATTCTTCATGTTTTATTGTCTCTTTCAAAGTTGAGGGCTCAACAAAATCATTTTTTACTAAGGAAAACAATTATTTCACCCAAGATCCACTTCATATGCCTATGTTGTTCATATCATCTAGATGAACATCTTTCAAAAGTTGTTGGGCCCACTTTGGAAATCAATCTTGACTAGATTTGTGGATTTGGATTATTAACATTATTGTTCAAAAGAGGATTGATATGAATGTAAACTCTACTTTCTTCGGAAGTACCTGAATTGTTGCCATTAGAATCATCTAAAGCTTCATTACCCAAAGAATCAAAAAAAAATGATGAAGATTCAAAGGAAATTTTTAATGAAGAATCATAATCTTTTTTTGGTAAATTCAAATCTATTTCAAACCATCATTATTTTTTTCTCCTTATCTACTTGCTTTTCCATTGCTTTAAGAAGGCTTTCAATTTCTACAACACTTTTTGTTTTTGTTTCATCGAATATGACATATTGAATTAAAAAAAAAAATCCATTGCATAAAAGATGTTATCCCTTCTTCTCCATGGAATATCTAATCATCATACACTTCATACACTTCATACTTCTAGATTCTAGCTTAGTTTTTTTTTTCCTTAGGAATAAAAGCATAACACACTAAACCATAAACTGAACATTCTTAACTCTTGATTTGAAACCATGCCATGCTTCACATGGTGTGAATCCATCCAAGGAAGCAATGTGAGATTGATTTGTTAAGTAAACTGCAATATGTACCACTTTAGCCTAGTATGAGGGACTCAAGCCTTTGAAAGTTAACATTGATATGGCCATTCCTAACAAAGTTGTGCTCATCCTGTATGTCACTCCATTTTGATTTGAAGTATAAAAATTTGTAAATTTTGTTATAAGACCATTACCTCTACAATGATTTTGGAATTGATTTGAAGTGAATTTCTCTCCATTATCTATCCTCAATGTTCTTATCTTTTCTCCGGTCTCTTTTTCAACTAGATGACAAAAATACTTAAACTTTTCAATTTTTTTGAATTTTCATTCAAAAAATACACCCAATTCATTCAATTATTATCATTAATGAAAAATAAATAAATAAAAATTATTTACATCCTTCAAGAGAATTTTCTACAGTGCCACAAATGTTGTTGTGGATAAGTTGCAAACACTTGTTTGCTCATCGTCATCCTGTAGGAAATGTCTCTATTGTAGTTGCTACAACACCCTCCAAAAGTTTGCCTTCATTTAAATTTTGGAGCCCCCTAATGATCATGTCATTTTTTGTTTCAAGTCATCAAAGTCATTTCATGCTTGGTGAAGTTTTCCTAAGTGTTGCAGTTTCCCCCTGAAAATCCTAAGTGTCAATGTGCCTTGCTTCTACAAGCCAAGGGCAACTTCCCCTCATAGCGCACCTTGGTTCAGCAGGCCTAGTGCACCTTCTAAACATAGGATAGCACACTTCCTAGAAGCAGTGCCAATGCACTTATTAGAAGCAAATCCATAACATCTTTAAAATATGTACAACCCTTCTTGTCACAAGAATATGCATTGGGCACGCTTCCTTGATGTAGTGCTATCACACCCTTTAGAGGTAGTCAATCCTCCTTATCGTAAGGACATGTGCTAGGCACACTTTCAACCTTTGACATGCCCACACATGTGGCTCTTCCTATATAAATAGCTCATTCTACACTTATTTCACTTATTGGATATCTTCACACTTTTGGAGCACAAGACTCGCCCCTCACCTTCAGTCACAAGTGTGCTATCTTCCAGGTAAGTTCCTCATCTGTCGTTGTTAGGCCCCATAATTTTCCTAATTTTTACCTATAGAACCCCATTTTATCTTCTATTTCACGACTTGAAAAAAACCTTTATGTATGCATTTTTAGCCTCTTTTAATATATCCATGAGAAATTGGGTAAAGGTTTCTCATATTTAAAGGAAAGGTCGATAGATTAACATTTTTTATAATTATGTGCATGTATTCATGTTACCCTAGGAGATTTTTTCAATATTTGTCATTTATTATGACTTGAAGTGTATTTGGTACAGGAAGAAGTCAACCTCGAGATTCCTACACTAGTCTAAGTTTGATTCCTACATCAGTTTAGGACCCTTGGATGAAGACGCTGCGCTGGCAGTCAATACGAGTTGTCGATATAAGGTATTCATGGAAAACAAGGAAGAAAGTGCGCGCTTCTCACTCCTAGTCTCCAATAGAGCAGCTATAGTTTTTTTCTCCTCCCACTGAAGATAGCTTGAGATAAAACAGAGTATAAGCAAACTAGTGATGTTTGTTGGAGAGGTCTATTGTTAGGAACTTGTTAGTAACGACCTCCATTTTTGTTTTGTGAGAAGATGGCTTGATGTGGCTGAGTATTTTCTATAAAAATGTATAAATATCGAGTCATAGGAAAGTATATCTCTTGTGTCAAAGACTTGTATCGCCTATATCTCCTCTAGAGTTGGATCCTTCTATATCATATGTATTAAGATATTTTCATTAATAAAAAGGAGCTTTAATGCCAGGTTCAAATAATATTTGCGTTTAATTCTCTCAATGATTTATTTCACTTTATAAGTTAATCTCTTTTTCTTTACTGGGAAACTAGCTAGTTGGCTAGGGACCAGCCAATCCAACTCATTCTCCCTTAGAAATCGCAATGTGTGTGTTTATTATGTTTGTTATTTTTGAGTGAGTTTTGCTCAATGATTGGTATGTGAACTGTTATGAAACCCTGATTGATTTTGATTCGTAAGAGGTGTTTTTTTCTTGAAAGGGGTGATATCAATCTAGATATGGAAAGTAGTTGCATGTGTGTGTTTTGAAGAATCATTCTAACGTTACGTTTTACCTTTGGATAATTTTTTAACAAGGATTCATACCCTCGGTGGTTAGTCTTGTGACATTCTTTTGCTATAAGAACTATCAACAATGAAAATAGGGCTTGGGAGCTGAAGTCATGATTTAGAAACCCTAGCAAACTTGAGATTCAATTTATGCTTGTGCATTTTGATTATTTCTTGTATTGAAGAGTTTGTTGATATATTGTGGGACTTGGGTGATCGAACTAGTATCACAAGTCTGTGGCCAACATACTCTGCTTGCTTAAGCCTAGAGATATGGCAAACCTTTAAGTTTAGTCTGTTGAGAGTCTTTTATGTTCATGATTGATTTGGTTTCATTTTATTTAAAAAGGATTCCTGATCTAAAGAGAACTTGATCAATGATCTCACTATCTCATGTCTCTGTCATATAAGAATAGAATCCTTGGTGTAACTTTTGAATATTGAATGATCCCAAGTTACAGTTTGAGTCTCCTTCTTTAGCCACAAGACAAGGGATGTTGGTATTTTTATTAAGACCTAGTTTCATATTATAGAGCGAGCCAAGTAAAGTATTGTATGAGTGGATTGATTAAAACATAAGTGGTTCATTTCTTATACTATTGTATGCATAGGTGTGGAAAGTATCTTTAATAAGAGCTCACTGTTGATTTGACTTTTTTTAATCCTAGAATGAGATTTGATTGAGGGTTTGAAATGTTTATTTTATAAGTTCATTTGAAAGGAAGAGTGATTTTTGAATTGAGCACACTTATTTGGTTTATACTTTGAATGCACCAGAATATATGTTTTATTTCCCATGTAGTGTGTAAGTGATTGATGATTTAAAGTAGTGCAGGAACTGGTTAATTGAAAAGTTTGGTTTAGTACAGGAATAGTTTGGTGTTTTTCATATTTCCTTTCTGAGTATGTTTCATTCTAAACCAATGTTGAATCCTGAGTTTTTTTTTAGAAGGAAATTCAATTTAAAGTCTTTATTTACATCCTAAAATAAGCACAACATCCAGAGTGATCTTGGTGTTGTTGTGCGAGTAGTTCAGGAATGTGATTAAGGGGTTTTCATTGTGATTTTCATTTCCGAATCTAGAAAGATTGATTGTTGGAGTAGAGATAGGATTTATAGAATCTGATAGGTTCCTTCGTTATAGATTGTGTTACACCTCAAAGTCTATGAGGCCCTAGTTTTACAAGTGTTATGGATAAAAAATACAATTTTAACAACCAACATTTTGGCACCATTGTTAGGGAGGCATTGAAAGTAATTCTAGTAAAATTTATGACTTTTATTTTCTGCATTAGAGGTAAGTTATGCTTTGTTTTTTATTTTTATTATGCTTCTATTGCTTGAGGGAAATTTTTTTGGATTGATTGGATTTTTGTAGATACATTTTTTGAGATAGTTGTAGCATTTGGGTGAACTGATCTGTTTCTAACAAGTGTTTTTACATATTTTGATAAAATGCATGAATAGGAGAGGTAGGGGTCTAAATCCCAAGAAGGGCAAAGGAAATATTGATAAATCAGAAATTTTTTCTCACCGTGTTCCTTCTGTTGCAGGCAAAAACTCCAAGCAGACACAGACCAATCAAGCTAGTACTTTTCACCTGTATTCTCGAGACAGTAGTTCAAGGGTATCACAACCATTGGTAGAGAAGAAGGAGATTGTTGAGACTGAAAAATTAAATCTGAAACATAGTTAACCTTCACAGTTTGTAGGAGGGAATCTGTTTAGAAAAAAAGGATGGTAGATCATGAAGAAGTGCATGGTGAAGGGGTTAGTGAGAATCAACCACTAGAAGAGAATTCCACCTTTGGGTTTCCAATTGTGGACCTTGATGCAATTGTTCAAATGAAAAACATCCCACCTTCAATTCTTCCACATTTCCATGGTAAGGTGCATGAGGATCCTGATTCTTTTCTTCTCGAATTTGATATAATTTGTATGAGCTATGATTATTATTTGGATGACCATAAGTTAAAAAATGTCCCTGCAACCCTTAAAGACTCATATTTACACTAGTTAATGGGGCTAGGGGGAAATACTATCACTTCTTGGGAGAAAATGAAAAGGAATTTTCTAAATAAACATCAGGAATATTGTAAGATACGTGAAATACAAGATGAAATTTTTACTATCACACAATATGATTATGAAAGTTTGGAGGATTATTTGGAAAGATTCCTATATATCCTTCAAAGGTCGAAGCACAAATTTGATATGAGAACCATTAGAACCCTATTTCTACGAGGAATTTTGGATGATTCTAGGAATAATTTTTATTTGTTAGGATAGGGGGACATTGCTCAACTTTCTTTTGAACAAATTTGTGACTTGTGCAGAAATTTTTCACTAAAGAAATCCAGATCTAGTAAGGGAATTAGAGGCAATTCTAGGGCTAACAGATTTGGATCTACATATGCTATGATTATTGGTTTGGAAACCAAAATTATGAATATTGTTAGTAAGCAGATATTTTTTTTTATTTTAGCAGAAGTTAGTAGAAGAACAAGAAACGTTGTCCATTTATTGTCCAAAATATAGAAAAAAAAAACAAAAAAAAATTACATGAATGTCCTGTAGATGTCAAATTTATTAATAAATTTCTGATATGTGCAGGTAATAATCCTACTGACGAATGCCCATTTATATCAGGATTGAAAGTAGCATACGAAGGGGAGAATTTAGTACCTAAGCCATTGCATGCTATGGGAGCACGAAAATCATGGCCACAGGTAACTACAGGTAGGATTGTTGAACTTGCACCATATTTTCCTAATTATAATGCACCACAATATTCTTTTCAAAATATGAATTATCTGCAGTCTTGGCAGCATGGGTATCATTCTCAGTTTTGGCATTCTCCTCCTCTTTCTTGGCAACAAGGATGGAGAGGACCACCACACTCTCATTTTTCCTATCCCATGCCTTCTTAATCATATTCTACATCATATGCACCTTATCCTATGACACAATCCACATTTCCAACTGCTCTGGCTCATCATGCTTTCTCTTCTTATCAGAGTATGCCAGTTGGGGTCAATGACCTCCAACTGAGATCGGGAAGGATAATAAATTCAGAAAACACAAAAATAACCTGCAGTAATTATTGAGGAGGAAAATGAGGAGAAAACTCCTAATATTTCAAACAATGATGCTACTTTATAGCATGTTCCCATGCACTCAGAGTCCCTAGCTTCTTCTTCAAACCAACCTCCCTTTTTGGAGAGGTTAGCTGTGGAGAAAGTTGACCCTACCTCTAAGTATGACCTAGCTTCCGAGTTGAGAAAATTTTGTATAAAGGTTCCTCTACTGTAGGCTATAAAATAGATTCATATATGTGATAAAATCGTTAGGGAACTCTGTCTTAAAAATATAGGGAGGAAGAGAGTTGAACCCCACACTATCCAATTTTTTGGGAGAGCGGCTGAGTTGATGACAGGATGTGCTCAAGTTGAGAAATATATTGATCCTGGAAACCTAGTTGTCTTTGTTCAAATAGGTGATATCATCATTCCCAATGTGTTGATAGACCTTGGAGCGGCTATTAATGTGATGACTAGGAAAACCATGGAGCAACTTTGACTGACTCACATCCGTCCTACTCCCACCATGCTTGAACTAGCTGATAGATCTAAAATCAAGCCAGAGGGTGTGTTAGATGATGTGATTGTCTCAATTGACTCATGGGAGTACCCCACATATTTCATTGTTTTACAACCAAATAATCCTATTAGGGGACACCCTCTAATTCTAGGATGACCATGGCTTGCTACAGCAAATGCCTATATAGGTTGTCACTCCAATGACATGTATATTTCTCATGGGGATGCTAGGAAGAAGGTCACCTTGTACCCACCTTCCAGATCTATCCAAGAGATTTGTGATACCTTGTGGTTGGATTATGATAGTAGTGATGATGAGACTCGGTCTCTTTCTATGATTCATCAATATACTAAGTATACTGAGGAGAGTGTGATCCAAGATTTTCTGGATAACCTAGACATTATGCAGGACTTTGGATTGCTTCATCAAATTTGTAGCTCGAGTTTCTAGGAAAATTATGATCCACAATCCTCATCATCATTACAGAGTTTGGTAGCCACCACAGATATTCATGAGTTGAACACTACACTTGTTGAGGTAAGCCCAGGAAAATATTTATACATTAACACAGACCTAGACCCATCCTAGTAAGAGAAGATAGTGAGTTTGTTGCGAGATCATCTTGATGCATTTGCATGGAGTTACGAGGACATGAGGGGAAACCCTCGTCAAACTTGTGTCCATCATATTTATATTCAGGAGGATGCCTGACTTGTCCGACAACCCCAATGGCGAATGAATCCTACACTAAGAGATGTTATTAAAGAATAAATTAAAAAACTCTTAGATGTCGGTTTTATCTATCCTATATCTGATAACCAGTGGGTCTCTCCATTGGTACTAGTATCGAAGAAAGATGGGAGATGTTGAATTTGTATCAATTACATAGAATTAAATAAATCCACTCTCAAGGATTACTTCCCCCTTCCCTTCATTGATTCAAATTCACCATCTCCATTGGCTTGTGGATGATATGGAGTTGACTTCCGATGTTTTATCTTGTATTGGTCCACAAGCTTCTGCACTAGTCTGGATGTGAATTATGTCCCTTGATCTATACAATTTCTCTTGGCACACCAAAACGAGTAAAAATGTCCTCAAAAAGAAATGAAACTACAGTATTTTCAGTAGAAAAAGGAAGTTCTTTAGCTTCTACCCATTTAGTGATATAATCAGTACATACCAGAATATCCTTTTTTTGCTTTGAAGGTGGGCTGATTGGTCCAACAAAATCCAGTGCCCATTTTTCAAATGGTTCGATAAGTACCTGTGGTTGCAATGGCATCTCATTTGAAGGAGTAGGTTTGCCCATTCTCTGACAACTGTCACATCTCTTAACATATTCCTTGGTGTCCCTAAAAATGGAAGGCCAATAATATCCTAAAAGCAAGATTTTGTAAGCGGTTCTCTTGTCAAAAAAATGTCCTCCACATGGCTCATCGTGACAAGATTTTAGTATCTCTGGTATTTCGTCCTCCCGAACACATCTTCTGATGATGAGGTCTAGTCCTATCTTATATAATTCCTCATTTATCCATGAGTAGGATGTGTTATTGTGGACTATTCTTATTTTTTCTCTAGGAGTTAAATAAAATGGCATTTTTACCATGGCCAAATAGTTAGCAATATATGCATACCAAGGTCATTTAGTAGATACTGCAAAAAAATATTCATCAGGAAATTTATCTTATACGGGTCGATCATTGTTTTCATTTTGTATTGTAGATAGAAAATCAATAATTGTGTTTTGTTTTCCTGGCATATCTAGAATGGTTATGTTGAATTCTTGTAAAATTAGGAGCCATATGGTTATTCTTCCATTAGTGATTGGTCTATTCATTAGGTATCTAATGGCAGAATGGTTTATGTGGACAAAAGTTTCGTAGCCAGTTATATAATGTCTGAATTTATTAATGGCATGAATCGCAGCTAAGAACTCCTTCTTAGTTACATTATAATTTAACTCTGCAGGGGTTAAACTTTTACTAGTATAATAAATGGCATAAGGAGTGAAGTCTTTTTGTCCTAAAAAATCTCCTAAGGCTGAATCTGAAGCATCTGTTGAGATATGGAAAGGAAATTTCCAATTAGGTCCTTTTAAGATGGGTGCTTCAGAAATTCTTTTTTTCAATGTTTCAAAGGCAACTTGACATTTAGAATCCCAACTGAATTCACAGTCTTTTGTAATTAATTTAAACAGTGGGGATGCAATTTTTGTGAAGTTTCTATAAATCTTCTATAGTATCTGATAAAACCGAGAAAAATTCTAACATCCTTTTGAAAACTTGGCACTGATAACTTGGAAATGACTTCCACCTTAGAAGAATCTACCTTAATTCCATCTCCGGAAATATGGTGACCTAAAACAATTCCTTCGTTAAACATCATGAAACATTTTTCATGTCTTAATGAGAGGTTTGTTTCTTGACATCTTATTAAGACTTTCTCCAGGTTTTCTAGTGCTTCATTGAAAGAATCCCCATAGAATGTGAAATCATCCATGTATACTTCCACACAATCATGGATAAGGTCAGAGAAAATGCCAAGGACTACCCTTTGGAATGTTGCAGGAGTATTACATAACCCAAATGGAAGTACCCGGTAAGCATAAGTTCCACATGGACAAGTGAATGTGGTTTATCCTGATCTTCACAGGCCACTTGAATTTGGTTGTATCCATTGAACCATCCAAGAAGGAAAAATATTTTTTTCCTGCTAAAGTATCTAAGACATGGTTTATGAAAGGTAGCGAAAAGTGGTATTTTAATGTGGCTTTATTCAACTCCCTGTAATCGATGCATACTCTCCATTTTCCATTCTTTTTAGGAACAATTACTAGGGGTGAAACCCATTGACTGTCAGATATTGGATAAATGAAATTTACATTTAATAATTTCTGCAATTCTTCCTTAACAATTTCTTTTAGATTTGGGTTCATTCTTCGCTGAGGTTGTCTAACTGGTCTTGCATTTTGTTCAATGTAGATATGATGTATGCAAGTTTTAGGATCAATCCCTCTCATGTCAGTGTATTCCCATGCAAAAGCAGAAGAATGTTTCTGTAAAATTTCTATCAATTGTTTCTTTTGAATGTCTTCCAAGTTTTCATTGACATTTAAGGTTTTTCTTGGAAAGATTTCTATCGAGGAATTCCCAAATTTTTCCATGGAAAACAATGATACTTGTTTGGAGGAGAGATATTCATTTCGACTACGCTCATAATGTGAGGAAGATTCATTATTTTCTAGCATATTTAAAAGTTTGTCTTCCTCTTCTACTTGTTCAGTGACAAAAATAGGTTGTATGTCTTCTCCATCTTCTACCCATTCTTCAGTTTCTATATCTATTGTTGTTCTTGCAGGGGGGTATAATGTAAATTTCTTTGTAGAATTTCCATCTGAGATAAACATATCACCTGACCTATAGCCGATGAAAGCATCTGTTGTAGCCAACCAAGGCCTTCCTAGAATTAAGGGATGTCCTCCTAGATTGTTCTTGGGTGTTAAGACCATGAAATCAACAGGATATTCCCAAGAATCTAAGGATACACAAACATCCTCTAACACACCATCTGGTTTAATAATAGATCTATCTGCTAATTGCAACAAAGTTGGTGTGTATTGAAGGTTAGGAAGCCTAAGTGTGTCCATAACTTGTTTGCTCATTATGTTTATGGCTGCCCCTAGGTCAATCAGTGTGTTTGGTATTTTAGTTCCATTGATGTGAATTTTTACAATGGGGCTTCCTAGGTCTAAATATTTTTGGATTGTCGTCTTCCCCATCATAATGTTTGCAATTTTTCTGACTAACTAAATTCTTTTTATATCTTTTCTTTTTCTCCCTGATCGTTGTGTACTTAATTCCTTAATTTTTTTTGCAAAAATTGGTATTTCTTTTATGGCTTGCAATAAAGGAATCTTAATACAAACATTTCTCAATTCATCCGTCATATTGTAATCAGGCAAGATAATTTGTTTCTCTACTCCTTCGTTGATTTTCAACCTTTCTGGGAAAGGTGGTTTAACTGATATTGAAGGTTGTTCTATGATGGGAGCATTTATTGGAATTTCTTCTGTTTGTCTAGTTTCTTTTTTAGGGAGAGAGGTCTCCCCTTCTTCTAATTGATTCTTATGTTTTTGAAGATCCGATTTTGTTTTTTGAATGACAACAGGAGGTTTTTTTTGTTATACCCTTCTAGACCTTAATTGGACATTGTTTAGGTCTAGTGGGGTTATTACATAAGTTTGAGGATTCTAACCCTTCATGTTGTATACTGGTTGTTGTGGTACTTTATTATTAGGATTTGGAAGTGGTTGAGCGGGTATTCGATTTGATTTTTGTGGAAATGGTAAGGAAAGTTGCGGGTTTTGACTCTGTACTGGGACTTGTGGCAATTGATTTGTTTGAGGAATTTGATTGGACAGGGTTAAGAATTGTTGTGGAATGTAGGATGGTGAGTATTGTTGATATTGAACATAAGCTCCATAAGGATTTTTCCATCCTTGATTCCAAGGTTGTGATTTTGGTAGAGCCCAAGGCTGCCGGGCTGAATTCCAATTACTTTGTGAAGATTGGGCAAATTGTTTTGGTCTAAATCCTTGTGGTTGATTTGGTTGGGGGTTTTGCCATGGTCTTTTGGCTATAAAGTAGAGAGGGTCTACTGGTTCTGAGATTCCTTCATCATTGAATACAGCCTTAAGACCTGGTAAGGATGGACATTCCTTTGTATCATGATTATCTGCACATATGACATAGGTTTTCATGGCTTTTGAGTCTAAGTGACACTCTCTTAGAGCATGTTTCTTTCGACATTTGGGACAGAAGATATATAATGCAACATTTTCAAAAAATTTCTTGTTTTGTATTTTAAGGGTGTCTATTTGTTCACTTAAGCTCCCTAAAATATATGTTTCAAGCAGATTTCCTATTTCTGCCCTACTAACTGTCCCAGTTGCAGACTTGTTTATTCTTGATAAGAGAGGGTCTCTAGGACTCTCTCAAACTATTTCTTTGCCCCTTGAGATATGTACACATAAATCACAAATATCTACAAATGGTAGTTTGGAAATATCTCCTTTTCCTGTTAGGTTAAGTAGATCGATCCATTCATATTTAATGACTCTGAGTAAAAGAGCTTTTAAGGTTTCTTCATCCAAATTATCCATTTTTTCTCTTTTAACATTATAAACAAATCTTTCTATTCTTCAAGATTCTCATCTTCTTTCTGTGTCATTTTGAAGACTTCATCTTTAAGGTTACTAGGCATACAATAATCTCTATACTTTCCCAAGAAAGTCTCCTTCATCTGTGCCCGTGTTGTTATGTAATGCACTCCTAGACTCATGAACCATTTTAATGCTGGGTCTTTTCATGTGGCAGGGAACAATTTCAACTTTTGAGCATCATGCAGATAGTCATATGATCTGAATAATACTTCAAATTCAAAGAGAAATGTCTCTGAATCTTCGTTTCTTTTCCCATGGAAATTAGGAAGAATCGAGGGTGATATATTTTTCATTGTGAGGGTTGTATCTTCATCAAGAATAGGGAATCCTGAAGGATCTTGATTTCCTCTGCCTCTACCCCCTCCTCTACCTCTACCTCTTCCTCTTCCTCTGCCTCCATTCCTATCCTCTTCACCATGGACATTGTGTACTTCTCCTTCTTCTTTAACCATGATAGATTCTTTGGAGCTAAGATAGTATTCTTCTAATCTTTCTGGTTCCTCTATCAATGGTTGTTCAAAATAAGTTTCCAATTCCTCCTCTTCACTAGGAATTTCTAATTCTTCTCCCATGATTTGTTCACCAATGGGGGACAGAAAGATTACTCATGTGGTTGGGGATGTAGGATTTTCTTCAATTACAGCTTCAGTAGAAGAAGTAGGTGAAGTTTTGGATTGAATTTCTGATCTTGAGACTTCAGGAAGTCTTTGTCGACCTCTAAATGGAATTCGGGTTTGAGTAGGTGGTGTGGAATCTTGAAATCGTGGTGGAGTGAGTGGATTTGTGGGAATTAAACTTCTTCCTCATCCTACAAATCTACCCCTAGAGTCTCTATCCCTACGCATGTCATGTTTTAAATTAATGATGGTTTTGTTTGTTTTTTTTTTACTTCTAATTATACTTCCCCAGCAACGACACCAAAATGTTTGGTCAATTCAATGTCCTTGAATTGGAAATCATAAATTGTCAACCAGGGTGCGTAGACTGATGAAGTATAGGTGCACAATATGTGCTTAGAAGTTGTTTACTAGGTCGTTATGTATTTGTCAAGGTCTAAACTTAAGATGGGGCGATGTTTGTCAATTGTATTAGTGTTGTAATTCTTAGGGATGTTGATTAAGTTTCCTAGGAATTAATCTCTATCCAATCAGTTTGTGGATGATGTGAGGGTGATTTTACTTATGTTAGATTGTTGGGATTTGATCTTAAATCTCTTTGCTGCAACTCCTAATTCTCTAAGTGCAAAATGAAACCTTACTCTAGCAGCTATGAAGGAATATTGTTGAACTCAATTGTCCTAGGAAAGGTCTTCTCGCTTGTTCAATTTCTGCTCAAGCAAAGTAATCCAAGCAACATCCATGAATTGAGCACACTTCAATTATGTTGGATAATAAGCAAAGGAAATAACTGTGCAGTACTAGGTATAAAGCAAAGTAAATAACAGTCTAATCTAGGTATAAAACAAATTAAAGTTCTTATGCAGATAACAATTTGAGATCATTATACAACATTATCACACAAAACAGAGCAATTGAATAATTAAAGGAAATCATATTGTATTTGATTAAAACTTGCCACTATTTGTAGGGGCCCTCCACATAGTAGTTCATAGCTTCAAATCAGTGCAACGCTTGCACACAAAAACCAAATTCATTCACACGAAATTTACAAATTGTTCAGAAAACATATCATTCAACGCGCACCCAAATAACAATGTGGCCATTAGCTTTATAGCAGGTCTCTTTGCATAACTGTATGAAGATCCTAAGCCTAATATCTCTTAATCCTATCTAAACTTATATTGTGAAACCATCATTTTGCTATTTTGAAAGCAAAACGATAAGGTTTCAACTGATCTCAGGTTCTGTTCTGCGTTAATCCAGTGGTTGACTCGGAGTTTGACCGCGATCTCCTATGCCTCTTTTAGCAAACAGTTTCGAGTGGATAGGAAGGTATCCATGAGGGAGTCATCCTTTATCCATCCGCACCTTTCGTTGCTGACCTGGAACTCTGTAACCTTGCGAACAATGAAGACAGTTATGAAATCCTAGACTAGTTGCAGAAACAGACTAATTCGATAGCTAATTACAACTTTAATTAAAACAATAGGGTATACAGCTGAATATGAACAAGAAAACATACTAATGCATACCTTCATCAAAACCTGGTAGATATGGCTTTACTAAGTGGCAAATATATATGAAAAAGAGAGGATTATTTGGCAAAAGGATGTCATGGTAGGACAATCTTCAAAGTCTACAACAAGACTACCTTTACTTGTCCCTGGGGAACATTTGCCTACCGAGTGCTTCCCTTTGGAATTTGTAATCCTCCTGCTACTTTTAAAAGGGAAGTCTTGCCTATTTTTGTTGACCTCGAGCATGTAGAGGTTTATATGGATGATTTTTTAGTATTTGGTGATTCTTTTCAGAAAGCTTTCCAGAATTTAGAGAAAGTACTGAATAGGTTCCAAGAGGCCCACCTTGCTTTGAGCGACAAAAAATGTATATTGATATGCAAAGGAGGGGTTCTCCTTGGCCATATTATCTCTAATAAGGGTATCCAAGTATATTTAGCCAAGATATATGTCATCATACACCTTCGTATAGCAAAAACACAAAGGGAAGTGAGAGGGTTCCTGGGTCATGCGGGTTACTACTAAAGATTCATTGAGAATTTTTCTAGGATAGTTGCCCCCCTTTTTCGATTATTGGCTATGGATAGTGATTTCTCTTGGACTGAGGAATGCCAATGATATTTTTAGAATCTGAAGGAGAAATTAATACAAGAACCAGTCCTGAGGTGACCTAACCAGTCCCTTCCATTCCTTATCTCCTCAGATGCCTCGGATACTACCGTTGGTGAAGCATTGGGTCAAGAGGAAAATAAACAATCATATGCCATATACTTCATTAGTAAAAACTTGTCACCTTCTGAACTTAATTATACAGTGATAGAGAAAGAGTTCCTAGTTATGGTTTTCGCTATTAATAAGTTCAAAAACTATATTATAGGATATGAAGAATTTATACACGCAGATCACTCTGTTATAAAATATCTAATGAAAAAACCTTTAACTAGTGGTAGGATAAGTAGGTGGTTACTTATAGAAATTCAATATCACTGTAATTGATAGGCTAGGGAAGTCAAATGTAGTAGCTGATTTTCTTTCTAGATTGAAAAACCCTCATCAAGCAATCCATGTATATGTCTCATTTCCTAATGAACATGTTTTTTTGTTTCAAAAAAATCCCCTTGGTTTGTTGATATATAAAATTATTTAGTCATGGGAAAAACACCACCACACCTATCCGCTAGAGAAAGGCAGAGGATCATTCAAAATAGTGCTTCGTACTCTTGGATTCAAGGAGAACTCTTTTACACAAGACCTAATCTTATCATATGTAGATGTGTAAGAGAGGAAGATGTGTTTGATATCTTAAAAGCCGCCCATGATGAGCCTTGTGGAGGCCATTTCGCAGACAAAAGGACAACATATAAAATCCTTCGCGTTGACTACTTTTGGCCTTCCTTGTTTAAGGATGCCAAACAGTATGTTAAGCGCTGTGATATTTTTCAATAGATGACCCAACTTGGTCAAGCCAATGAGATGCCTTTATGCCCGCAAGTCATGTTAGATCCCTTTGAAAAATGGGCCATTGACTCTATGGGACCTATAGCCCCAACACCTTTAAATAAAATACATATCTTGGTTTGTACGGATTTTGTAATAAAATGGGTAGAAGCTAGGGTTGTTTCTTATGCCATTGAAAAATTTGATGTTCGTTTCTTATTTATTGAAATTTTTACTCAATTTGGTGTACCACAAGAAATTGTTACTGACAATGGACCATAGTTTGTTTCTAATCCGGTGAAAGGAATTGTAGATTAGTACAGGATTTGGCACAATAAATATACATTGTACCACCCACAAGCAAATGACCAAGTAGCGTCTGCAATAAGGTGATTGAGTCCATCCTTTAAAAAACAGTAATTATTCATTGTAACACCCCTCGTTAAAAATCCATGTAAAAAAATATAAGACCAAGGTAATGGGACATGTATTCCAAGTTAAATGTTGGGCAAAAAATCCTAGTGTGGGTGTTCATTTGGTTTATTATGGCTAAGGAAATTGGCAAAGGCAATGGAAAAGGCTTTGGAAAGGAATGAGGCATTAATTGGCATTTTATTTATGAAAATAATGGAAATTAGGAGAAAAGGAAGGTGAAAGGTCACAGGTTGCATGTGAGGAGGAAAATGAAGGAAAATAATGGAAAATTGAAGAAAATAGAAGCCTCAATGATAAAAAGGCTTCTGAGGATCAGTTGGTAACCTTTTTGTCAGTTCAGTTTTGGAGCTCTCTCTTTCTACTCTCTCTCACACACTCTTGGACACTTAGAGAATTCTTGGATCACTCTAGCATTAGATCAAGGAAAGCAAAGGAAGGACAAAGAAGGAAAAAGGAAGCAAAGATAAAGAAAGGAAGCGCAGGATCAAGAAACTATAGCATGATTATTTACAATTATCAATTTGCATGTATGATTTTCTTGTTAGATGTGGTATGCATGTGTTTTCTTGGTTCTCCTTTTGTCAATGGCATGGGTTTTTCCAGGTGTGACAATGTTCTTCATCCTTGCCTTACCATTTATGGATAGCCATGGTGTGGTGGGTTCTCTTGTATTTGGCTGAGTTGGATTGTCAGATGGACTTGAAGCTGAGTGGGGTGGTCTTAGGATTATTCACAAGGCCTAGGAATCCCAAGATGGGATACACCATAAATCTTGGTTGTGAATACCTTGATTGAGCCTAGGAATCCCTTAATCAGTAATAGCGGGATACACAGTAAAGATCAGTGGTGAATAACCTTGATTGGGCCTAGGAATCCCTTGATCGGTAATGGTGGGATACACATTAAAGCCTAGAGGGTGGTGACCTCGCAGGCCTCAAAATCCCTTGACTGGTAATGGTGGGATATAAGGTAAATCCAATAGGTTGAGATGGACAAATTCCTCATGGTTTAGGTGGAGAGATCAGGAGGCATCCATTCTTGTTTAGGCCCTATTGATCTGGTGGGGATTGTGGTAAATCATGGTTTTATTGATGAGGGTTGAGGTGGTTTGGCCTTGGGAATCCCTGGTTGCTTTTATTGTGAGTCCCACATTCATGCTTGGAATATGGCACGGGGGTGATTGACTGAAATAAATATTTGGTTTAGCCAATCTATGGTTGGGTGGTTCATGGAAGTCCCAAACTTGGTTCGATTATGCATTCATTAATAAGAGCTCTTTCTCCTTGGTATTTCATGTGTAATGTATCGGTTCATATGTGATTCTTATGGTTGTTATATCCTTGTTATTTTTGTTGGTTATGGGTATGTCTTAAGACATACTTGATGTATGGCTCTCATCATGTGTTGATTTTCCAATGAATATAAAATGAATATATGACCTAATATATGATAATGCAACTATTGTGATAAGGCATCAATGCTTCTTTACGAATCTCAGAAAAGTATGAGACCCCTATGCTCAAATATGTTGTTATGACCTATATATTACGTATTTGTGACATGTTTAATGAAATGCTTGTCATGGCTAGTAGGGGTCAGATCAAGTACTTGTACCAATGATTGCATTAGTAGCATTTTTCCATTTGTATTTATCATTTAAGAAAGTTTCATGAAGTTATGGGCAGTGGCCTAAGTCCTGGCCTTGAAAAAAAGTGGCATAGAATCTGGGGTTGTTGGCTCAGAACTAGATGAAAAATTCAACAGTAACTGGCATGCCTTACTGTGGAAGAAAATGGAAGGCCTCATTCGAATGCATGGATTGGCATGGGAGAAGATGAGGTCCAGATCATTGAAATGTCAAGTTGTCTCAGGGGTTGGTCACCTAGAAAATTTGGTTGGCTCCTGAAGGTTTTGTAGCAGGTGTGGAAGGTCATAATGGTTTTGTTATGTCGGTTCCACTTCCTTAATTATACATGGGGATTTGAATCACATCAGAGTAGCCTCTTGTCACATGTTTACCCCTGTGGACCGATTAACTTGGGTAAATATGGGAGGAGGGTGTTACATCCGTAAAAAGGATTGGGCAAGCAAGTTACCAGAAGCATTGTGGGCCTACAGAACCACTTGGATGAACATTACAAGCCACGCACCTTATGAGCTGGTATACAAGAAAAAGGTATTGTTGCCAATCAAATTCCAGATCAATAATTTTAGGATTGCAGTCTAGCTGGGATTAAACTTCTCGGAGACACAATAGCAGCACCTTTACAGTTAAGCGAATTGGATGAGATAAGACGGGATGTTGTACAAAAAACTGTTTTAAATTAACAATAGTGTAGTAAATGGAATGATAAGTTAAACAAGAAAAATCAATTCCATCTAGGCAACTGGGTGTTTCTCTATGATTCAAAGTTCAAATATTTTAAGGGGAAGCTCCATACAACTGGTTGGGACCTTATGAAGTGGTTATAATTTTCGACAATGGGGTAGTTGAGATAAAAACCATTGATGAAGAGGGTATTGTCTTCTTAATGAATGGGCATAGACTCAGATTACACTTTTAACCGAGCACTCATGGAACAAGTTCAGCAACAGTCAAACTTGAGATTGGTAGGAAGAGGAAATCTCTAGCCTACTGTGAGTACCTTTTGAGTTGCTCTTTTTTCTGGAATAATAAAATAAATAAATAAATAAAAGAGCAAAAAATTAAAAATAAAAATAATAATAATATTTGCATGACTGTGAAAACCACCTTGTTGGCGCAGTTGTGTAAGGATCTACCTGAAAACCAAGTTTCTGGCAAGCAGATTCTTTCCTTTTAATACAATGGGATGCTACTTGAATTTCTATGCATGATTAAAATACCACTGAGAATAAGCAGGTTTCTACAGGGATTTCTAGTGGCAACAGAAAAAGACTAGCAGAAACATAGCCCTTATCAAAGTTCAGGGTAGGTGGCATGTTCAGATTATATGCAAGTAGCACGAAAAAAAATATCATTGCAGCTTAATTGTTTTGCACAGGTTACAACATTATTCGACAAAGACATCATCATCAAAGTTGGATACTCTGTCTTTCTTCTTTTTCCCACTTCTTAATTTCCTCTGATTTCATCTCATTCCTTAAATATATACAGGCCCTTCCTTTTCTTCTACTTATTTCATGTCCCACTTTTTTTCCTCTTATTGTTAGCCGAATAAATCGATCTTGCAGACAAGGCCGATCTCCCTAGTATCAAAAGATAATCTAGCAACAAACAAACAAACAAATCTATCTTTCTCTAGACATATGCAATTTACAAATAAAGACTATAAAGGTGTTAAGATCCTACCTTAGATCCAACGCTTGTTCATTGTAGTCATCCCTCAATCGTTTGAAAGAGTTATCTTTAAAGACCTGCAATCACAAACAAGCAAACATTAAATAGCACCTGCATAGCAAATATCATAAATCATGTCTATTATGGTGATCAAGGAATCCATAAAATAAACCATACATGAACAGCTTATTGAGAAAAACAAACTTATTTGTATTAACTTTGAAGTAGAAGAACCTTACAACCTTTTCAGCCTTGATGTTGAACAAGCTCTTCCTAGGGTCCGAAACAGGAATTTCCTTTACTTTGACAAGCCTTGCACTCTTCCAAATGAGATCTTAGAGGTATGTAATCTCTCCTCATAAAAACTCAACTAAGAAGACTAAGTTCCAGCAGCATTTCACCTCAAAAATATTCAGCTTTCAACCTCCCCAGTAACCACCCCAATGCTTCATTTTATAGTACAGAGGAGGAGGTTACAAGCCCATCTATGAAGGGATAGAATCCTCCTTCAAAGGGATAAGCTCCTCACATCAAGGGGTTAGCTCCTTAAGGTATGGGATGCATGAACCTTAAGAGAGCGAACATGCCACCTCAAGATTCCTTCCAGAAGCTTCTAGAAATGACTAAAAGTGAGTTTTTTAGAATGTACACGCGCCTTTTTAACTTTTATAGGGGTTCGCACCCATAACACAGATACAGAGCGGTCAGGTGCGCAAGGGACATGACCATTAGGTGCGGAACCGCAAGTAATGCAAAGAGAAAGTGCGGAACCAGAGCTTTAAATACTTTTAGGGCTTTTCTCTTACTTTCAAGGCTTGATA
Organism: Pinus tabuliformis; assembly: GCA_031772625.1. NCBI lineage: Eukaryota > Viridiplantae > Streptophyta > Pinopsida > Pinales > Pinaceae > Pinus > Pinus tabuliformis. The sequence continues at coordinate 814,822,658 of CM062818.1, forward strand.
TGAAGAACTGAGGCTTTAGACTTGCAAAGGAGGAAAGTATGAGTGGTCATGGACTCACACAAATTGCATAATGTCAAGGTGACAATTTTTAGTGCAACAGATTGCCCCCTAAAGTGCGAAGTCTGTAATAGATGAAGATGGAGTCTTTCATGTATGAAGAGTGAAGTACTTTATCATTTCAAGGATCATCCTGTGGACACCCCAGTCGGAACCTGTAAAAACATTCAATGCAAAATATATATATATACATATCATCGCTGAGGTAGGCATTCCCATACTCAGATCAAAACTGACTAGAAAACTGACTAAACTATTCTGATACAAGAATGATTTTGTAATACATCAAGAGCATAGACATATGTAGACACAGTATGGACGTAGCCATCTATTTATGAATAGTCCACTGTATAATGAATAACAAAATTCCTCGCAGCCTGGATGGTGGAAACTATATCTAGAGTCTTGATTTCTGCTTCCCGAACTAGTACGATTCTATCCATGTGAATGAATGTGTCGAAGTCGAACATGGTAGAAACCACTTGATTACCAGTCAATGATGTGAACTATTAACAAGTGTGAGAGAAATCACCAGTAATGTCAATGGCTCTCAAAGTACCCAGTACAATCCATGAAATGTGAATAAATGAGTCAAAGTCGAACATGTCATAGAATCATTCGATCAAAGGTCAATGATGCAACCTATCATCGAAGGCGAGAAAACTGCCATTAGGGCATGCAGCTTTCAAGGTATTGACGATTTCTAGATCAACTTCCTAGATAATGAGCTGAAGTCGATAGAAAGTGATCCGTCATAGGCAAGCCCACAACACGAAATCATAGATCAAGTTTTGAAGAAATATATTGGCAAGGACTGACTCAGGGATGGTCAAAATGGATGACAGATATTTTACAGATGAATGGTTTGTTTGAACTGTTCTCTTGAACACATAACGACACTACAGATGGTTTGGTGAAAATTGACCCAAAGCTAATACCCAGAAACCGGCTGAAGACTTTCAATATGGTTTGATTAATTGTTAGGCAAAGGATTTTCCCAACCCAGGTGAACAAAAAGTGTCATGTTCAAGAGTGGTTGACGGGTTTTTATAAAACAAAGTGTAACAAATAGGTTCATTTTTCTCTCTTTTCCCCCACCATTTCTGGCAAGTACCTCTTTATTTTTGACAAGCTTGAGAAGGATAACATTTGCTTGTTTATAAGCTCATCCTTTGGATGAGTCCAACTTAGTTTAAAATTCGAACCCTAAGAAGGAGTGGTTTGTTCCTGTTTGAAATTGAACAGGTCCTTTACTATTAAATTTTAACGAGTCCAGTATAGGAAAACTCGGTGTTTTTCAATTTTAGGGAGTCGGAAGAAAAACTTTAAGAAAATTCCATGGGGGTACTTTTTCGTAAAATAATCCCTTAGGCCCAAAAAGGATAAAATAATACGAAAGGGATGACTTTTCAATATTTTAACGAGCTGAAAAAGACAAGCGCTCGACAATATTTTCATATTTAACGAGTCTGAAAAGGGTTTAAAGAGGACTCAATTGACCGTAATTAGTCAACGTGTACCTTTTTCGTAAATAGTCCATTTCAGTCCGTAAAAGGGGTAAACTTATACTGAAGGGACGATTATTCATTTATTTTAACGAGTTCGAACAATCAAGTGCTTTGCAATCTTTTCAATTTTCGAGAGTCTGAAAAGAGCTGAAAGAGAACTCCAATGTTTCGCTTTTTCATAAATTTTTGAAAGAGTCTGAAAAAGTGATAAAAGTATGCTCTTTGTTGAAAAATGATCAATTTTCCTGAAAAATCCAATATTCTGCACAAAAACTCAAAACATTACACATACCTGTTTAAGATAAATAAAAATGAAAAAACTTATAAAAAGGGCTTTTCTATCTTCATTTTTACCATTTGAGTTCAGAGTGAAAAGTGAGAGCTTTTGGGTAAGAAAGTTCCTATGAAGATTCTGGAAAATCCGTCCGTCGGAATCGAAAACCGTCAGCTCCAGGTAATCCACATCCTCTTTATCTTGCATTTCATCCGTTTACATTTTGATTTTAGGCTTTATATTTAATTTTTGAGGGAAAAATAGTTTTAGAAATTCGCTCATGGGGGTCCGCAGGTGCAACACACGGCCCCTGCAGACCCCGACTTTTTTCTACAAAGAAAAAAGTCGTGGGTCCGCACCTGTTGCTTACAGCCCGTGCGGACCTATGCACTGTCTGTAATTGGCGGGTGCGAACCCCGCAAAAATGAATTTTAAAATTTATTTTCCTCCATTTTTGCCCAAAATTTTCCGAACAAGATTGTTCTAATATGTATTTTTATGAATTGTAGGACATTCAAAATGCTTATTTGGCGAGAACACGAGCATGAGGATGTAGATTTTGCCGCACTAAATCATATGCCCACAATGAAGGCATTGAGAGCATGCAGATTGCTAAGGTTCTGGGGCATACAGGGTATGAGGGCCCAAGTAGACCTCTTGCAATAGCTGGTAGACAGATGGAACACACAAGACCAGTGTTTCGTGATTGGTGGCCACTGGCTCAAAATCGTGCTGGAGGACATATATTTTTGACTGGTTTGTCCAAGAGGGGTGAACAGCTATCTCTTTTCAAGACTAGGTCAGGTGGCCAGTCTGTTGCTCGTCTCTGATTAGAGTTTTGTGATGATCAAACCAAGGACAAACGGATTGATATTAAAACTATCAACCATCCTGAGCTTAAGGTTATTGCATTCACTGTTAGTAGGCTATGCGGGAGTGCAGCATTGCATGTGTCTACTGGATCCCAGGTGCAGATGACAGTAGATTGTTTTCAAGGCAGAATATTCAACTGGTGCGAGGCTGTGTTGGCAAATGTGAAAGGCCAACTAGTCAGAGCAAAGAACAGACAGCTAAAAAATTTTGGATATGGATTCATCGTGGTCAGCTTTGCTCTAGAGAGGATCCCCATGTTAGCCCTGCAGGATATTCTTGTTGATGTTGGTCTTCCTCGAGAGCCTAGGATAGTTTGTTGGGTTGCTTTGATGGCCCGCCACCCTGAGGAGGGTACAAAGGTTGTTCGATTTCTGCCTGAGTACTTTCGTTGGTTGAACAACCAACTTTTTGTGATTCAGGATTTTCCATATGCTGGGATGGATTATCGTGGTGACCCAGACATGATTCTTCCACCAGGAGAATAATGGGATGACTCAGCTAAAATCATTTTCAACACTTTCTAAGTTTAAATTTTTTTTATTTTAAAAAGTCCAAAACTGACAATCAAAATTTTAAATGCAGATGTGGGTCCACGACGACCAGCCGCTTTCCAGCCTTTCGAGAGGAGACACCCAGTTGCAACAACACCAGCCTCACAGGACCAATCAGCAGAGATCCTGACCGACTTGGAGCATCATCTAGAGCACTTGACGCTAGATATTCCAGAGATGGATATAGATGATATTCCACTTAGGTTACAGAGATATGTGATTGGGGTCCCAGGACCTTTTAGGAGGTTCCTATGTAGGGTGGCCCAAGCAGTGGTTTCTTATCGTGATCATCGCCAGGGATAGGATGATCGATTTTGTAGACTCATGACATTTTTTACTTTTGTGTTATCATTTTTGCCGATCATAAGGTGTTTTTCAACCTATGATCGAAGACGATGTATATTTTGAAACACTACTTCTATGCTATGATATATCATTATTACCAGCTATCTCATGTAACATGTTATTGAATGTTATTAAATTTACTGTTTTGATTATTGCAAATGTCTATTTATCATACTAGAAGCAACTGCATCTGCTAATGTATTTAAATACCTTGGAATATGCTAATATTCAATGTATTCAAATTTACGTTCCAAGAGACAAACTCTCAAAAATAACCTTAATAACACTGGATTTATAATGCATAAACCCTATTAAGCTGTAATACAACGAGTTCAGAATCCAACCTAACAATCAAACTCTGAATCCCGAATGAAATGGATTCAGATAATAACTCAATCACTGCACTATACTCTACAATGTTATTCGTTGTTTGACCGAGGCTTACCCCATGCCTAGATACTAACTCATCAGAGGGTGAATAGATAACCCAAGCTGCGGAAGAAATGTTCCGTGTATTATGACAAGCACCATTAGCAAAACCAATGCATGTTTGAAGAGACATTGACATCTGCAAAATCTAGAGTAAAATCAAGATAAGCATGAATAATGATAAGTGCACTCTCTAAACTAGGCACACTTTTCTAATCTAAAACACACCAGTAGTAAAGAAACTAATCTAACAAAAAATCTCCACCCAGAGTTTAAGCATAATATCTCTTCAGATAAAGTCCATTTATGGGTTTACCCAAAGAGACACCATCAAAATCTATCAATTCATAAGCCCCTTTTGCCAACTTTCGCTTAACAATGTAAGGACCATGCCACATAAGTACAAATTTTCCAGCCCCTAGCTTATCGTTTGCTTGATCATATAGTAAAACTAGGTCTCCTTCTGAAAAATTACGAGGTGTAACATTTCTATCATACTGAGCTTTCATTCGTTTTGCATGAGTCTCATTTGCTATTGCAGCAGCGCATCGATTCTCATCTAGCTGAGCTAAGTACAAAAAACGTTTCTCTTCTTCAGAAGTAGCTGGGAGTAATTCTATGGCTAATTGCAATGACAGAATTTCGCATTCAATAGGTAACACTGCTTCCAAACCGTAGACCAGTTGAAAAGGAGTGAAACCAGTTGATGTTTTTACTAAGGTCTGATATGCCCAAAGTGCTTAAAATAGCATGGTATGCCAATTCGACCTATGAATACCAATGATTCGTCTGATCATATTGACTAAAACTTTATTGATAGCTTCAACCAGACCATTATCTTGCGGGTAATACGAAGTAGAACTATCATGGTGTAGGCCAAGTTGATCTGTCAGTTCAGTCATCATGATGTTTTGAAACTGACTTCCATGATCAGTAATAATAGCTTGAGGAACACTAAATCGAGCAATTATATGATTGAATACAAAAGTTGCAGCAATCTTGTCGTCAACCGAAAATGTAGGCATTGCCTCGGCCCACTTAGTAAAATAATCTACAGCTAGGATAATATACATATGCCCCCCCGCCGAGTGAGGGTTACATGTAATAAAGTCAATACCCCACTTTGTGAAAGGACCGACAACAATTATAGGGTGAAGAGGAGTGGGTGGAGCGCACATCTTACGATCAAAGATTTGACAATTGTGGCATTTTCGGACTGCATAGATACAATATTTGAATAAGGATGGCCAGAAATAACCAGCGCGCAATATCTTTTGGGTTGTGGCATACCCAAACATATGACCGCCACATGCTCTAGAGTGACAGTCATTTAGAACCTTTTCATCTTCTTCATGAGTTAAACAACGTCGGAAAACAGAATCTGCTCCACGACGATAAAGTGTATCACCAATAATATTGTATTGTTGGGATTGGAAACGTATTTTCCATCACTGAGATCGTGAGATTTCAGGCCGAAAAGATTGGGTTTGGAGATAAACAATAATATCTCCATACCATGGATCAAGAGTACTGATAAGAAACAAGGATTCATCCGCAATGGGCTCTTCCACCACAGTTTCAGTATCAGTACGCAGGAAATCACACATCAGTTCGGCAAAAACCAAGGATTTCTTTGCCTTGGATTTTTCAAATTCCAAGTCAAATTCCTGCAAGATAACTATCCATTTGGAATACTTGCCCCCTAGCAATTGTTTGGTCAAGATATACATCATAGAGTTACAGTCAAAAATTACCGTGGTTTTGCGTAATAAGATGTAGTGACGAAATCTTTGGACAGCTTGAATAGCTGATGTTATCACTCAGGTTGTTCCCCAAAAGTTGTAGAAAAGGGAATACGGCCGAGGTAACCACAGACCAACCTTTTAGATGCAGCTTCTAGCCAATCTGCATCCAGAGAGGGCTCTCTCTTTATGGTTTAGCTTTTTTTTGGGGTATGTTAGGCTAGTTATGGGGTACAGGGGTTTGTTTGATTTTTGGATGGTTACATTCAATAGAACAGGGGTGTAAATATGAGAAGTTCAGTCCATTGGGCTAATGGAGTCTATGAAGATGAACTACTGGATATGGTTTCTTTGACAGAAGGTGGTACTACAGAGCAAGGTAATCAACCATGAAACAAATTGTAAACTGGAATCGAGTGAGATGGGATCAAGGAGTGAAGGGAAACTAAGAATCCTTCATCATGCTGACAGAGGGAAAGTGGATGAATATTTCCAGGGAGCAGTTAAGAATTCCTTAGCTATATTCAAGATGTAATAACCAGGGGAAACAGGAGCAGTTAAGAATTCTTGCTTATGCTGATTCTGAAGAAAACATAAAAAAATAACAGAGATTGAACACAGAGTACAGTTAAGCAAGTTCTTGGTTATTCTTTTTCCCTGTTATTCAGATCATGAACATAGATGATATATAAAAACACAGAAACTGTAAAACATGAGTTAAAAAGACTTATTTATCCATGAAATAATTCGAGAATTCTGCAACATAGTCCTCTACCATCAATTCCACAACCAGAGATTTCAGCAACAACGCATTCCAACAACCTTTTATTCAGAAGAGTTTTCAAAGTTACAGCGCAATTCCATAAATGTATCACCAACCCCTAATACTTTGCTTGGGGAGGTATTTCTACAAAAATGTTTACAAAATATCTCAATGAGATAATATCTAGCAATAACTTCTTCTACCTACTCTACAGGAGAAGTAAATGATCTTGAAAACATGGAGAAATGAATGCAGAAGTAAATACTGATGTGCTGGCCGCTCAGTCGGTAAGGTGCATTGACTGTTTGCTCAGTGAGTCGGCCGGTGGATGCTTCACTGATATTTCGCGCAGCTGGCTTAGCTTTTTCAGGGCATTTAATTTTGATTTAATAGATTGCAGCCCCGTGAGACTCTCACCCTTGCCTTTTATCTTCTTTATGATGTCTGTTGTTTTCTGGGAAAAACAAAAGTTTGAAACCTACCTACAGGATTTCCAACATACTTTGCCACCACTGTTCTTCTGGTAACTGATGTCTTAGCAGCTTTCTCAAAGTTTCATCTGCATCTGTGTACTTGTAGAAGTTAGGCTGGACTGTAAAAAGATGTTGTACTTCATGCTCTATATAAAATAGATTTTCCAAATTGTTGTACAGAGATTGGCCAGATGGAAGGGTCTTCTCTGCTGGAGTACTTGATGATGATGCATTTTGTTGATCAGCAGCATGTCTATTTAACCTGATCTGGTACTCAGCTTGTCTCAACAGGCGTTCATTGTTTCCCACCAGACTTGGCAAGCCCCTTTCTTGCAAAACTGCAAATCTTTCCATAAAAGAGTCTACCTCCACCTGCATATCCTGGCTCTTCCTCTCCAAATTCTGCATCAGGGTTCTCATGGTCAAAACTCTTTTGACTGTTAGAATGGTGGTTGTCTTGTCTCTGATGTCCAGTGCTGCTAATTCTTCACTGGTTTTAGTGTTCAAAAATTGTATTAACCTGTTGGCCTGTTCGGGCATATGTCCCAATAAATTTCTGGCCCTTTGAATTTCCACCTGGGCTGCTGCTATCAAGTCAATCTGCTCATATATAATTTGAATAGATCTCCAGATATTACTAATGGATTCATTGATATTAGCCCATAAAATGCCCTTGATTTCTCCCAGAGGCTTATCTAAAGAGAGGTCCTTTTCCAGCGCCTTCACTTTGTTTTCTAATGCCTTTACCTCTCTTGTCTTTTCTGCCACAGTCATTTTAGATTTGTCATAACTTATTTCTAGCTTTGCCAATTTTTCTTTGGTTTCTTTCAATTCTGATACTTGGAGTTTTAAATCCTCCATAGCCTTTATCAATTCCTCTGTGGTCATGGTAGTGTTGCTGCCTGTTGCTGTTGTTGCTGAAGTACCTACTGTTGATGCTGGGCCAGTGGGAGGGACTGTTGTTGTGGCTGTAGGAGGAGCAGTTGTAACTGTTGGAGCTATTTGAGATGGCTGGGAGGTCGACACTCCCTGCTTTTCCTGTAATGCCTTCTCCAATTCCTGCTCTATCTCATTTAGTCTTTGATTCATTTTCATTAGCAAATCCATCATGTCTTCTTCTGCTTTTTCTTGCACAACCTATGTGGTTTGCGGATGCATAGTAATTGCCAGCTTCAATTGTTTCTTGAGGGCAGCTATGTCATCCTCATTTTTCTTCATCAACGCTTTTATTCCCTTGGCATCCTCGGGATCATATCCCAACTCAATGATAATTTCTTCCAAGGACTTTATCATGTTGTCCTTGGCTAAAGAAGATGCATTTTCCAAATCTAGTTGGGCAGATGTGTTGTTCAATGAATTCTTCAATTTTTGAGCTAGCATTGCTTTGTCTGCCAATGTGGAGTAGACCATCTCTCCAGTTTGCTCGTGCAACTCAATCTGGTCCATAGGGTGAATGTCTTTGGCAAGAGCCTCCAGATTTGTTCTAATATAATCAGTTGTTGACTGTGGCTGCTACACTTTAGCCTTAAAGTGATTCAATATCATCTTTCCTTCTTTAATTTCATATGCAGACATTAACCTTTGCTGTTTGGCGGGGGTCATCTTGAGAAATTGGTCATAGAGTTGCAATCTTATTGGCTCATTCTGGGCTTTAATGTCTGTGAATGTTCTTTTAATATCAGAACCTTGCTTGCTTTGTGGCCTTGTTGAGGAAATTTCCACACTATGTTGTTTCTCCAATTGCTGCCTTTGAGAACTGGTGGACGTTTCTACCATTGGGGATGTCTGTGGGCTGGTTTCCCTCTCACTTCTTGGACTTTCAATGATCTCCTCAATAATTTCCTCTTCGGGTAGAGGATCCACTCTCTGCCTTTTCGCCCCTGGTTGCTCTGCTGGCCCACTTACAGGTGTGGTCTCTTCTCGGTCCCTTTTTCTGCCCTTTTCCTCATTTAGAGGAGTCTGCAATGCTGGTACCTCTGGTGCCTTGGTTTGGGCAGGAGGAATTTGTCCTTGGCCTTGTTGTTTTGATGATGTTGGTTGATCTGTCATTATGTGATGTTCTAAATCCAGCATTCTTTGCCTTTAGATGTCCCTGCAACTGGTGTAGTGCTTTCTTGGGCAGGTTGCTGTGAAGTTGCAACAGTTGATGTGCCTGCTCCGGTTTTCTGAGGTATTTTAAAAGACACCTCTCCAAAAGAGTCCAGGTCAAGAGTCTTTTCAAGATTTTTCATTGCTTGTTCCATCTTTTCTTCCTCAGTGAGTTCTTCTATCAATGTGCCCTCTACCCACTCATCTTGATTAGCATACTTCTCTAATTCAGGGATCCTACAATGTATATAGGCTGATAACCTATTTTTTACCTTTTTGTCACAGATGAATCCATTTGGGTCATAGGGTACCCACCAAAAGCTTCTCTTTAATTGAGTTGTTCACCCAATATCTTGTGAGCATATTTCCATCCTTCTTTTTTGTTAATGATGAAGGGGCCTAACTGGTTTCTCAATTTCAGCTGAGCTTTTTTCTTGGCAGCATAAAAGTGAGTCAAATCTGAGTTGATAAATTGCCTGAAATATTCCAAGGCAAACAGTCTCATAGGCACATATTTTGGCAGTTTATAGGGGCATAACTCACAACCATATATCTTGATCTCAGTGTGATTCTGGTAGAAGTACCAGTCACCTATTTTGTAGCTTTTGGAGAGCTGTAAAATTTTCTGCATGTCACCAGAGAGTCTGGGAGGAGGAGTTCTCATCAGCAGAGAGGAGACTGGATGTATAAATAGATCAATGAATTCACAGTAAGTGTAAGGAGAGTTATGGACTTGATGGAAGACTGAGGTCCAAAATATCACAGACCTCCTTTCTCCTTTAGTATCCAATTTTCTGATAGGAAACTGAAAACTGTCTATTTGATAGTACAAAAACAGATGATATATATATGAGGTATACTTGAAGACTCCTTCCCTGTCCAGATTTATGAATTGGTCATGGATCTTGTTGGTAAGTAGCAAAGTCAAATTTCACAACAGGAGGATGTCCTGGAATAAACATGGACATCAAAGCCAAAATGGTCTCGTCAACTTACTCACTTGTCTTAAATCCCAGGACATAGGATATCATGTCAATGATGAATCTTCCAGCTTCATTGAACTGGACATGGTGAAAAGGAGGTGGCTCTCTAGGTTGGCAGTTTGGTCTCGTGAACAACTTGGCAACCCGGCCTATTTCTGCAATGGATAGTTTAGAGCCTTGATCCAACAAATCTCCCATGGAAAGAGGAGTCAAAGGCTGAGTAGGTTTGAAGTGCAACATCTCATTTATGGACTCAGGAGTTATATAAAAAAGGACAGTTCCAGCTGGAGACATGATTACTCTTTGAGTAGGTTCATAATTGGCACAGCACAGGCGAATGACATCTGGGAATACATTTACTAAGGGGAGATAGTATCTGGGCAGATTGGATTCCCATATCCCATAGAGATCAGTTTTGTTTAGGTGACTGTTCCTGATTTCACAGAATGCTTGGAGGTGGTTTTTGTCACCAATTAAGTCTTGTATTTGAAAATCCCTATCAGCTAAAGGCAACCACTCCAAGTCCTTGTGAGGTGCATTAAGGGGAGCAATGTTCAGGGCCACTGGAGCTTCCATTGCTCACTTCTCTATGATTTTTCAATTGAAATTTGGGTTTTTGTAGCCAAATAGGTAAAATGACAACTCTAGGGCTCTTTTCCAGGAATTGCAAGCCACAATGAGTTCGAACTTTAGCTTGCTGGGTGAATTCTGCAGAGGAAAACAAAGTTTGCGGGATTTTTTGGTAAAAAGTGGGCAAAAACAGTGGTTCTGGTGAGCTCGTTGAAGGCAGTATAACGAATTTAACTCAAATTTGGGCGTTTTTTGGAGAATTTGCATAGGAAAGCTAAAAAGAACAGGGTTTGGGAACGAAATTTAGGTAAATACCTACTTTAATCAGCGCACTGTGCGATTTGCAGGTGGCGGAACGAGCTGGAAGACCGGACTGCGGGCTTGATTTGGCCTGGTGGCGGACTATGTGGTCAAACACTGGTTTGAACGTAAATAGCATGCACAGGTCGCACAGAGGAAATAAACAAAAATGAGTGAAAATGACACTTTCACGCCTTTTTAACAAAAAATTGATTTTGGCGGGCTTTTGGCGCGTTTCGGTCAGATGACGTCAGCGTGACGAAGCAATTTGTCATGTAGCAGGATGATATGGCGCTGACGTAGTGCTAACATGGTTGTGACGTCAGCGGATGACGCGAGGGTGATGTCAGCAGGGAGGCAGTAGGGGCGGTAAGCGGTTTGGCCCCCGCACCGCTTTTGGGCAATGGTGGTATCAGACGGGAGGGCAGCGAGCAGTGCAAGCGGCTACCACCTGTCCCAAGGTACGGCGGAAAAACCACCATCCCCCAGGCGTTAACGATCGAACGCGGAGGGCTTGCGATATTGATGTGGGCCGTCCGATCTGCGGGCTATGATCCAACGGCTGGCGGCGAACGAAACTGGCGAAGGGCTACGGCGCGGGGAACCCACATAATATTCAATGTTTTAAATATATCAAGCGGGTACTTAAACTTTGGTTAATTAACCATGTGTTAATTAACAGTTGATTTTTTTAGCGTGGGGAGGGTATTTTATACAGTTTGCAATGTTGTTGGCCAATCAAATAACTTGGGGTTAATTGACTTCAATAATTTGCACGGGGATGGCTATTATATGGTTCCGGGTGAACCATTAATTCCCAAAACATAATGATATATTGCCATAGTTAGCAGGGGTAGGATATGTAAAAAAAAATTGGGTTTTTCATATATAAATATAGTACGGGAAAAGGGAAAGAGCATAGGGATTTACATAATAAAATTAAAGTGTTAATATGAATATGAGGTAGGAATTAGCACTAGGTCTAGTGTTTGAGATACTTAGGCTGAGAGGAGAAAATTATTTTTACACAAGAAATGTGGCTTTATTATCCTAAGTAAAAACAGAGTTTCACTTAGTCTTTTTCATGAAATGAAGTGAACTAGGAGTATTGAGCAGATCCCAACATCCTTGTGAGGAGGTTAGTAAGTGTTTTTTGGAGAAAAGTAAGGGGAAGTTAGACATGCATCACCTGATTTCGTAGCCACCTTGCCATGGCACTTATGATATCCATGAAATGAATCATTTTTGAAAGACAAAATTGCTCATAAGCCTGCTTCTGCAACATCAAAACTACCTACCCAGCCTATTACACCTAACATTTTTTCTTCCTTTTTTGCTTGGATGCATTTGAACTAGCAAACCCTTGCTCTTTTCTTTTATTTTAACTACCATCCTATCTAAGTCTGCCCTTATTTCTTCTAGGGGCTTAGATTTAACTGATGAGCACCCTTGCTTCTCTACCTAACTACTTATCTGCCAAGCTTGAACTGTTTGGACAGATTTTATTCTCTATCTCTAAAACAAGAAATTTAAACATGAACTGGCCAAGATTAAGATGTTTGGCCATCCATCAAGTGTGGCAAGAACCAACTTATTGCACACAATGAACTTCTTGGGAAAAATAGAATAGTAGTGGCATTTTGTACTAGCACACTTTCCTGGTCTTCTTGATTTGGGGTTCATTTCTTTTCTTTTTGACCAATTCACTCTTTTTTCCCTTTGATTTTGCTTTTAGGGCATACCCTCTTTTCATTTTTTTATTTTTTTATTTTTTCAAAATATGGAACCTTTGCAGCATGGAAAGGATGAACATATTTTGCATTTCATCAGTCAATCATGAAATATGACACCTATTGGTATAGGAGCATAACAGCTGCCAAGGCCAATTTCTCCACATGTGAATATTTAATCTCAGTCGAATGCAGAGTTCGACAAAGATAGTAAATTACATGTTCACTGTTGAATCATATTCCTGAACTTAAACCATCCCAATGCTGGAATGAGAAGCGGCAAGGTACAAAAAGTAATCATGGTTGTAATTGGGAGGATGCAGTGACAGTGCATGGGTCAACGCGTGTTTGAGTGCATTAAAAGATTGATCAGTGATCTCATCCCAAAAGAATGGCATGTTTTCTTTTAACAACCTGGTAAAACCTTTCGTTATCTCAGTGTAGTTAGGAATGAAACGACATAAAAAAATTGCTTTCCCTTGCAAACTTTGGAGTTGGCGAAGAGTCGAAGGAGGAGGTAGATTGACGATAGCTTCCACCTTCGAGGGGTTGACATGAATGCCTGCCTTTGATACGATAAATCCCAGTAAGTGACTCGTTTCTACATAGAATACACATTTGTGTGGATTCAGCCGAATTTGATAATGCTTACATCTCATGAAGATAGCTCATAAATGAGTGAGATGGTCAGCTCTACGCAATGAGTGGGTAGGTAAATCATCGAGATAAGGCTGCACAATGTGCTTGATGTCATGAAATGCGTAAGACATAGCCCTTTGAAAAGTTGCTCTAGCATTCTTTAATCCAAAGGGTAATTTGCAATAAGCAAATGTCCCCCATGGGAAAATGAAAGATGTTTTAGCTTGATCAGCAAGGAGTATGTTGATTTGATTGTAACCAAAAAAACCATCCATAAAGGAAAACATTTCACTACCGACACAATCATCAATAATTTGATCAATATAGGGGGTTGGATAATTGTCTTTAGGACAAGCTCGATTAATATCCCTACAGTCGATACATACTCTTATCGTTCCTTGTTTTTTGTTGACAGGAACAATATTCGATACCCAATCGGTCAAAGGAATTGGATAAATGAAACCTACACGAAGTAATTTCTCAATTTCGGCTTTGATAGTTTTCGCGGATGTATATGACGTAAACGTTGTTGGATAGGTTTAGCATCTTGTTATGTTTTAATTTCATGGACAATAATTGATGGATCAATTCCTGGCATTTCTTCATATGACCAGGCAAACACTTCACGAAATTCTTGACATAGGGCTTTATAAGTTTGGATTTCATCGTCTGTACAACAAGCACCTATATGAATGTTTTCAATAATTCCAAGCTTAACTGAAATGTCAATAGGAACCGTTCGAGAGATATTTTCCAAATTTAACTCAGAATCAGAATGTTGCAATGGATTTTGTGGTTCTTTGACATAGTCAGTGGTAAAAATAGAAGAAAAATCATTTTCAAAATGATCAAGCTCAGGTAAAAACGAAGATCGGTGATGTAGATCTTCCCATGGTAAATCATCAACAGACAATAGTTCACGAATTTGCTCATCAGTATGAACAAGATCAGGAAATGCTGTTGTAGCTGAGCTAGATATAGAAAGTGATTCCCCTTGGACCACATTCATTGGATCAATTTCGGTTGAATAGGGATCAGAAAATGACTGTACAGCCTGATATGCAATTTCAAAGGGACTCAGAGGCATCGCGCCACCAAATGAATCCACCTCAGAATCGGAAGGTACGATCCAAGGATCATCAAAAGTAAGAGTATTCAATGAAATCATATGAATAGTTGCAATAGAAGGTGATACGTTAGGAGGAGGGAAGGAAAAAGTTCCTAGTAAACCAGAATCTTTGATCAAACCTACGCCAACATCCTTGTAAGGGATAGTCATTTTACCAATGTGTTGAATACTATATGTAGAGGTTGGGTCGGATGAGAAATAAGTCAGTTGGTCTATCGTAACGATCTTTCCATTATGAGGAAACTTGATAAGCCGAAAGACCGATGAAACAATAGCGGTCATAGCATAAGACCAACTGCAACCCAGGAGAAGGTTGTAATCTAGAGGGGCATCAACCACTTCCACATCTAGATTTATGGTTTTTCCCTCGACCCCTATAGGTAAATCCTGCAAAATGCCAAAAGGATGGAACCCGCGGCCATCAAAAGCCTTTAGAATTGTCGGAGACTGATTGAGTGTGGGAGAACTAAGCAATTTCCAACACTGGATCGACATAATACACGTAGAAGCCCCTTCATCAATCACAGTCCGAAAGAAAGGTCTGTTTTTTACTAAAACTAGAATCTGAAAAGCCATTTGATGAGGGAGGCAGGGTGTATTATTCTCTAAATCCAAGATTATTAGGTTCGAATCCTGAATATTGACAGCTCCTATAGCAAACACTAGTAATTTACGCTATGCTGGTAATGATTGCAACACTTCCAAAGCCGACATTTATGAAGGGGAAATAGCGAAGTCTTCAACAATGTTATAATTCTGAGCAGCTCTCGCATGAGGATTGAAAGCTGATTTCCGAAGTATACCTTTAGCAAGCGGTTGGAACAGTTACCCCGACGACCTGCTTAATGAAACAGACTGGCACAAGTTTCTTCACAAAACCATCTCGAGTGAAGAGAACCCCCCAGAGAGTCCAAGTGAGTCTAGTCGATGTCTACTCCAGGTACAGTGAGACCCATCCTTCGCCGTCACCTTACGAAATAAGCTTAAGTTTGTGGACACTAAGGTTATCAGCAGCAACAAATACAATTGGGGGAACAGTCTACGATCCGATTTACACGCAAGGGCAGAGTAACAAAGCTCAATCCCTTGAAGGCTCCTCGACATGATCAATTTGAGGTTTACCAACAAGTGACCCCAGGCTCCTCGACAATGGTTAATCCGAGGTTTACCGTTTATAATACGCGCAAATCTTCTATCTTTCCCAATGAAACAGACTTGATTGTCTCAAAGGTTCTGACATGATCTCGTGATTGACTCCTTTAAGAGAATCTTCCCAGAATGTATCAATTATAGTTGGATTTATTTCCTATCGCAAGATATATCTACTTGTTTGTTTTAACTATATTGGAGAGTTAATTACTCCCTACTCCAAGATACTAGCCTAAGCTATATTGGTGATAAGAACCCTTGAAATAAAAAAGATTACTAGATCATTTTTATTTAAGCGTTGCTTTTATGGGTTGTTCCTTAAGTCAACAGGTATGGAGATGAAACTTTGATGGTGTGAAGACTTGACTCCAAACACTACAAAATGCACCTAAAATGATAAACAATTCGTTTTCCTTTCAATGAAATTTTAACTAAAAGAAAGAGTTCGAGAATGCAATTCTTTAAGAAACAATTCTTTCTTTCAACATGGAAATGAAAAGAAAATTTTTTTGTCTTTTTCAATAAAAACTCAAAATGAGACTAATAATTAATGCTCACAATAAATCCCTTTCCTTTTTCAAAACTCAAAACTACAAGAAAAACAATTTTCCTTTCAAAAGAGATCTACAAGTTCTAGAAAAGCACTCAAAACTACAAAAACTAATTTTGAGATCTAAAAACTTTAAAAATCTAATTAAATAAAAGCTTCAATTCTTTTTTAGGATGCTTTACTTAATTGTTCAGTAAACTAAGGATTCATTTGTTCATAATAACAAACCAATCAAAAAACATCCAGATATGTTTTTTTTTGTAAAAATGAAATTCAAAACTTATAACAAAGTTTGTTCAAAGATTTGCAACGAGAAAACTGAATCTATTTCTCACAAAGGATAGATTTCACAACGAAGTCAGACTCATCAAGAAGCAAAAAGACACCAGGGTGATCTAAAGTTTCTCAAGCTTCTAATCTTTGAGTCACTACAGGGACCAAGTGAAAACCACTCCAAGCATGCAAACTTCTAGAAAATCATCTAAAACCAAAATACTGTCGGAACTCACTCACAAGAGGTTTTTGACAGGAAAAATACAGATCTGGGTAGACACTAAAACTTCAAAATCAAACCTAAACCTAATTGGAAGAAGGTATTTTAGGTTTTTCAAAAACATTTACAGGGTCTGCAGGCTCCAGAAGTACTAGGTGTGATCCCGCTCTGTTTACTAAAGGAAAAGTGCAGAGATGCCCGCACTGTCTGTGAAGATAAAGTGTGGTCCCCTAAAAACTTCGAAAAAACAAAAAATACTCCCAAATTTAAAAACTACCCAAGCCAGTATACATCAATCAAAAACCAGAAACGAAAACAATTTTCTCAAATCAAAACAAAGGAAAACCTAAAACCAAATCCATATCCCCATTGGAGTTGCCAATTTGTTGGCCGGATAAATCGATCTTGCGGACAAGGCCGATCTTCCTAGTATCAAAAGATAATCTAGCAACAAACAGACAAACAAATCTATCATTCTCTAGACATATGCAATTTACCAATAAAGACTATAAAGGTGTTAAGATCCTACCTTATATCCAACGCTTGTTTGTTGTAATCATCCCTCAATCGTTTGAAAGAGTTATCTTTAAAGACCTGCAATCACAAACAAACAAACATTAAATAGCACCTGCATAGCAAATATCATAAATCATGTCTATTATGGTGATCAAGGAATCCATAAAATAAACCATACATGAACAGCTTATTGAGAAAAACAAACTTGTTTGTATTAACTTTGAAGTAGAAGAACCTTACAACCTTTTCAGCCTTGATGTTGAACAAGCTCGTCCTAGGGTCCGAAACAGGAATTTCCTTTACTTTGACAATCCTTGCACCCTTCCAAATGAGATCTTAGAGGTATGTAATCTCTCCTCATAAAAACTCAACTAAGAAGACTAAGTTCCAACAGCATTTCACCTCAAAAATATTCAGCTTTCAACCTCCCCAGTAACCACCCCAATGTTTCATTTTATAGTGCAGAGGAGGAGATTACAGGTCCATCTATGAAGGGATAGAATCCTCCTTCAAAGGGATAAGCTCCTCACATCAAGGGGTTAGCTCCTTAAGGTATGGGATGCATGAACCTTAAGAGAGCGAACTTGCCACCTCAAGATTCCTTCCAAAAGCTTCTAGAAATGACTGAAAATGAGTTTTTTAGAATTTTCTCGTGCCTTTTTAACTTTTACAGGGATCCGCACCCATAACACAGATACAGAGCAGTGAGGTGCACAGGGGACATGACCATTAGGTGTGGGACTGCAGGTAATGCAAAGAGAAAGTGCGAAGCCGAAGCTTTAAAGACTTTTAGGGCTTTTCTCTTACTTTCAAGGCTTGATATGAAGAACTGAGGCTTTAGACTTGCAAAGGAGGAAAGTATGAGTGGTAATGGACTCACACTGATTGCAGAATGTCAAGGTGACAATTTTTAGTGCAACACTTATTCCCTTGAATTTTTTTTCCCTTGTCCCTTTTTCTTGTTTCCCTCTTAAATGATCATTCCACCCTATTTCTAAATGTCCCTAGAAATATTCCATCCCATTATTTTATAATAATCCTATCCCACTTCTTTTTTCCCTCTTATTTTCAAGTTCTTGTGACTTCTTTTGGAAACCTCATTCATTTCAGGACCAAAGCATGGCAACACTTGATCCTAGCAATGATTGCTACTTCAATCTGCAATTTGTTCTTCACTTGATCTAGCATGAAATTATTCAAAACAATTTATTGGTCACTATGTTCTATAATAGACATCAAGTTGGTGGATTGTCTCTTAATTCAGTGCAGGAATCACAGAGTACATGAAAGGTTTAAAGTGCGAGAATCCTTTCTAAGCATCACACGA
This sequence comes from Pinus tabuliformis, assembly GCA_031772625.1. Lineage (NCBI taxonomy): Eukaryota > Viridiplantae > Streptophyta > Pinopsida > Pinales > Pinaceae > Pinus > Pinus tabuliformis. The sequence continues at coordinate 814,841,147 of CM062818.1, forward strand.
ATAAATCCAAGCCTCTATTTTTATGAGGATACTTTTGGGATAAGATAAAATTTAATCATAAATTTGAAATATATAAATATATATATACATATAACGATGATGATCTGATCCCGAAATAGGGGTACCTCTACCTTCATATTTTTCTAAATATATGATTGTTATTGATAAAATATTTTTAGAGGTATATGAATAGTTAGCACATATATTTATAGTATAATATGTATGGCCTTTATAATAATAGAGCAACACCCTTTCCCATGGTAAATCATTATGAGGACTAAAGTGCATTCATCAAGGGTTGATCTTTATTCATTTCTTTTTCATTATGTTTAATAGATTGCTATCAATAATCCTGATCCCAATGCTTTGAAGTAACAACCCATATGGTTGCTATCTCTTTCTAAACACTCATGTCAATTATTATTCCCTTACCAATTTTGGTAACTTTCCTGAAATTCATCACCCCTTAACCAATTTTCGTACATTGTGGGCTATGATTATTATTTTTGGCGATATGGAGTTGGGAACAAACTGACAGTGCAGGAATTAAAATCTAGATTGATCTATTTTTTTAATAAATTGCATGGTACCAGAATTGTATGAGTTGTTATGCACTTTATGGTTATGAATAATAGGGAATTCTGAATTGTGGAGAGTTGACAAGAATATGATTTTGTTGTTGAGATTGTGATAGTGGTATTGTAGGTATTATGGCTTCGTAAGAATAGAGTATTCTTTTGTTAAGGAGGTTGAAGGGACTGAAGAATATGAGTCAAGCCTCCCTATTTTGCAATAAGTAGGGTGGCTCCCTTTCTTAGACAAGTTCAAGTGTTTTGATTCAACGGTTACTAGGGAATTTGCACAGAAAATTGATGGAAATTTTGGGACTATAGGCACACTAAAATTTGAACTCACATAGTTGTTTATTCTTAGGCTATACAGTTACCTTCTATCAGAGAGCAGTGCTTCAAGAAGGGTGAAGTGGCAAAGGGAGTTTGGTGCAGGTTCTTAGTAAAGTCTAACTAGCTAGTTGATTGGAAGAAAGGAGTGCCCAGAGTGAAATGGTTAAGAAATGGTGAACGCTTCTTTTTATACTAAAAAAATTCCTTACCTGTGAGGGCAGGTATTCCATGACCTATTTGTACCACATACACCTCCTCATGCATTTTGAGTCTGGTAAGTCTATTAATTTTCCATACTTTTTACTGAACAGTCTAGCTAAAATGTCTCAAAGTGTTCAAAAGAGCCCTGAGATGAAAATTGAGTAAAAGCTCTGTCATTATGGGTTGGTTAAGATATTAGTTAGCAAGAAGCTAAAGAATAGGAGGTCTACTTGGGAAAAAAATTGAGTCCTATCAATTTGGGAATGTTGTACAAGTTGTTAATATTCAAGAATAGTCTGAGAGAGAACATATAGCTAGGGTTAGGGGATCTAAGGCCAGCCATAAGATTTCCCAGCCTTAGCAAGGAGAAAAGAAAAAGAAATTAAAGGATTCCAGAACTTCCCCATCTCTAGAAGAGGAGCAACAAGAAGGAAAAATAAAGAAATTAAAGAAGGGCATGGTATCTAAGGCTATGGTGCCAAGACCACCCCACAGATTAACAAGAGGGTTATTAAAAAGTCAATGTGCTTCTTCTCATAGGAAGATATCAGAGGCAAAATATTTACTTGACATATAGGTCATTATGGAATTAGAATCACCAAAGGAAGACTGTATCCGCTCGGGAAAGTTCAGGTATCCTGCACTAGATACTCCTGCAAGTAAAGGAAACGAAGGTATGGTTAGTGATGGGGTGTAAATTTGTAAAAAGAAGCAAGCAAATGAAAAAAAAAATCTCCCTTTTAGTGGATGTAGCAACTATGAGCACTCCTGCCACTAGCCAGAAGAAGCAAGTAGAAGAGCAAGAGGATTTTTTTCCTCTTACGCTTTTTATGAAAAGGACTAACGACGAGAAGAAGGTTCAGAGACTTAAACAAATTAAGGAATTGGAAGTTCTAGATCTGTATATGAAATCTCAAAATGCAACATTGATAACCAGGAATGAATAATTGGTTGCAGAAGTAGTTGGTCTGAAAGAACAAGTGAAAAGGTGGAGAATCCATGCTACTTATATGAAGACTCGGGCTAGAAGATTCAAAAGGCAGATGGGAAAGTTGCAAGATGAAAGCTTGGGGATCAATATTAAAATCCATAAATGATAAGGGGAAGACTTCAAGTTTTGTTTTTTGCAGAGGTTAGTAGACACTTGTGTGGAGACATAAAACAAGGATCGAGTTGGGGGATGTTAGGCCCTAGAATTTCCCTAATTTTTACCTATAGAACCCCATCTTATCCTTTGTTTCATGACTTGAAAAACAACTTTATGTATGCATTTTTAGCCACTTTTAATATAGTCATGAGAAATTGGGTAAAGGTTGCTCATATTTGAAGGAAAGGTCAATAGGTTAAAAAAAAATTATAATTAAGTGGTTGTATTCATGTTACCTTAGGATATTTTGTCAATATTTGTCATTTACTATGATTTGAAGTGTATTTGGTACAAGCAATAGTCAACCTCAAGATTCCTACACTAGGTTAAGTTCGATTCCTGCTCCAGTTTAGGAGGATTGTTGGATAAATAAGCTTGGCTGGCAGTCAATGTGAGTTGTCGAGATAAGGTCTTCATGGAAAACGAGGAAGAAAGTGCACGCTTCTCACTCCTAGTCTCCAGCAGAGCAATTGTAGTTTTGGTCTCCTCCCATTAAAGATAGCCCGAGATAAAATAGAGTATGAATGAACCAGTGATGTTTGTTGGAGAGGTATATTGTTAGGAATTTGTTAGTAATGACCTCCATTTTTGTTCTATGAGAAGATGGCTCGATGTGGCCAAGTATTTGTTGTAAAGATGTATAAATATCGAGTCATAGGAAAGTATAGGTTAGCGATATTGTTAGTTACTTTATATCTCTTGTGTCAAATACTTTTATTGCCCAAATCTCCTTTTGAGTTGGATCCTTCTGTATCGAATGTACTAAGAAGAGACTTTCATTAATAAAAAGGAGATTTAATTCCAGGTTCAAATAATCTCTGTGTTTAATCCTGTGAATGAGTTATTTACTTTATATCTCTTGTGTCAAAGACTTTTATTGCCCAAATATCCTTTTGAGCAGGATCCTTCTGTATCGAATGTATTAAGAATAGACTTTCATTAATAAAAAGGAGATTTAATTCCAGGTTCAAATAATCTTTGTGTTTATATGGAAGCGAGTTGTTTGGCTAGGGCCCATCCAAACCAGCTTGTTCTCCCTTAGAAATCGTAATGTGTTTGTTTATTATGTTTTCTATTTTGGTGTGAGTTTTGTGTATGTGAACTGTTATGAAACCCTGGTTGATTGTGATTCGTATGAGGTGTTATTTTTCTTGAAAGGAGTGATATCTATCCAGATCTAGAAATCAGGTGCATATGTGTGTTTTGAAGAATCATTATAACATTTTGTTTTACCTTTGGATCATTTTTTTAAACAGATTCAAACCCTCAGTGGTTAGTCTTGTGACATTATTTTGATATAAGAACTATCAACAATGAAAATAGGGATTGGGAGTTAAAGTCATGATTGAGAAACCCTAGCAAACTTGAGATTTGATTTATGCTTGTGCATTTTTATTATTTCCTGTATCAAAGAGTTTTTTGATATATTGTGGGATGTGGGTGATCGAACTAGTTTCACAAGTATGTGGCGAACATACTCTTCTTCCTTAAGCCTGGAGTTGTGGTAAACCTTCAAGCTTAAACTATTGAGAGTATTTTTTATGTTCATGATTGATTTGGTTTCATTCCATTTAAAAATGATTCCTGATCTTAAGAGAACTTGATCAATGAGCTTGTTATCTCGTATCTTTGTGGTAGAGGAATAGAATCCTTGTTGTAATTTTTGAATATTGAATGATACCAAGTTACAGATTGAGTCTCCTTCTTTAGCCACAAGGCAAGGAATGAGTGTATTTGTATTAAGACTTGGTTTTAGACTGTAGAGTGAGGCAAGAAAAGTATTGTATGAGTGGATTGATTAGAAAATAGGTGGTTCCTTTCGTATACTATTGTATGCACAAGTGTGGAAAGCCTCTTTAATAAGAGTTCACTATTTATTTGACTTTTTTTATCCTAGCACAAGATTTGATTGAGGGTTTGAAAAGTTTCTTTTATAATTTCATTTGAAAGGAAGAGTGATTTATGAATTGAGCACACTTATTTGGTTTGTACTTTGAATGCACCAAAATATATGTTTTATTTTCCATCAAATGTGTAACTGATTGATTATTTAAAGTAGTGCAGGAACCGGTTAATTGAAAAGATTGGTTCAGTATAAGGATAGTTAGGCTTTTTTCATATTTCCTTTCTGAGTATGTTTTGCTTTGAATCAACACCGAATCCTGAGTTTATTTTGAGAAGGACATTTAATTTAAAGTCTTTATTTAAATCCTAAAAGAATCCCAGCATCCAGAGTGATCTCGGTGCTGCTATGCGAGTAGTGCAGGAAATTGATTAAGGGGTTTTCATTGTGATTTTCCTTTCTAAATCTGGAGAGATTGATTGTTGGAGTAGAGATAGGATTTATAGAATCTGACGGGTTCCTTTGGCATAGATTTTGCTATGCCTCAAAGTCTACAAGGCCCCTGTTTGACAAGTAAGTTTTGTGGATTAAAAATACAATTTTAACAACCAATAGTCGCACTTTGAAACTGCACTCTTGAATGTGTCGCTTCAGTTCTTCCATGTTTGGTTTTTAGTGTCTCTTCGCATTCCTATATTGTTGGTATTCCTATCATATACTAGTGCATGTCAGGTCTTTTCCATTTCTATGTCTCCTCTTGCTTGTTTTCATCCAACACTTAGTCGTTTTCTAAGAAAATCCTTATTATCACACCTTGTGCTAGCTCTAAAATATTCAATCTACGCAACAATGCATTGCACTTTCCTAGCCAGTAGACCATCAAACCCTTATTATTTGGACCTGCGACATGCGCCCATCACAAGGTTTGTCTCTCCTCGAGAGCGCATAGCTCACTTCCAGAGCATAGTACTTAACCCTTTACTCCTTGAACCTATGCCATGCAACCACAACCAATAACCTAGCCTTAAGTAGTGCATAACACACTTCCAATTGTCAAGCATGATAACCCCTGTCCCTTGCAGATGTGCCATGCACCCAATCCAAAGACCCTCTCTCAGTGATGGCACATTGTGATTTCCTAGTTCCTAAGCCCCTAACCACTGCCTCTAAATCTTGCACCCTGTGCCAAGTATAAACTCCCTCCCTACACTAGTCCACTATGCACCTTTAGTGACCAGTTTATGCAGCCTTGCTTCTAGATTGTGCTTCTACACCCAAAACTAGAGCAATATTCCTCCATAGCTAATATTTTGCATAAGTAACAAGGTATAGTAGGTGTTTTCATGGGACTAATTTTGTGTGTTGTCATGAGTGAATTTCAATTTCCAGGTACTGCAAATCTGGAACCTAACAGTTTAACATCTTCTACTGATACCATGCCTTCAGTTACATGAAAAGGACCAACAAGGGAGGCCACTAAAAGCCGTATTGAAGGTGTTGTGGACAACCTGAAATCCAAATTACCAATCTTAGCAGACACAAGATGCTTCATAAAAAAGTCCATCACCTTGGCGTGGTAGATGATATTCAAATATTTCATCAAGAATTAGTTCCTAGAAGATATATAGGAGAGGAAAGTGTATATCATTGTTAAAAGGTTCAAATTCTACATGGTTGCTAGCTGGTATCCATTTTTTCCCTGTGCAAAGGTAATTGGGTGGATATTGTAGCATATTAACCCTGAAAGCATGATATTCATAAGTGAAATTGGTTAAGATCTCGCCACATACCAACCCCATGATGTTCATTCATATTACAAGCTTCCAAATCCACAAGAAAACCTGAATTCGAAATACTATGTTTCCTATTATCCTCAGTATTCCACAATGGACATTCTCAAGACATGGTGACAAGATCCAGACAAGTTTCACCATAAGCTTGAAGGAATTTACAGAGTGAAGTCATTGAGGAAAGTATATCAATATATGATGGCTATGTGTTGCAGGATGTATGGGTGTGAAAGCACAAAATTCTTTGAAGAAGGATGGCCTTGTATGGTTTACCCATGTGCCGCTCAGGGAAATATTTTCAATTGTTCTAACCTAATAACCCAACAATTAGAGAAGAATTTTATAAAGTAAAAAAATGTCTCGCAAGGCAAGCAACCTAAGTTTTACATGTCTGCGTACATGTTAGATGGGATATGTGCTAGAAATGAATTCTTGGGTTTGGAGTGGAATAGAACCAAGTAACAACCTCTCGTCCATACCTACTGTAAGATATTGTCAGAGGTTAGCTACAGAGGAGTGTACAAGAGGATAGTTGAACACTTCATCGTGGTATTATACCACATAATATTTGGATTTGAGGCACCTTGCAAGGTTGATGAGGCTAGAGAACTTATTTTTGAAGTTGCAGATTGGTTTACGTCCTCTCAAGGAACATTTATCAAGGTGTTTGAAGCTTATAAGGGTCCATATATTATGCCAATGTTTGTAACAGATAAAGTCATCGTGCAAGAGGTTGGATATCAACTTTTTACATCATTGTAATATCAATTGAAAAAGTTAAATAAGTCACCATGACATATCTCCCCTTTACAAATAGTGTCATATGAACTCAAGAATCTGAAGGCACGAGAGGTAGAAATTGAAGAACTTAATTGCCTCAAATTCAATGTGATAGGTTTTCATCGATATGACCCTAGAAGTGTACGCAAACACCATTGTGCAAAGAGTAGGTACACCTGGCCATATACTTTTTTCTCCTGTGAGGATGAAGAGAAGATCAAGAACCATTGTAATGCTTCTAGAGTAGTTGGACCAGATGAAGGAGTAGGCCCTTCTAACACAATAAATGTGCCAGGTACACATCAAGAAGGGACCCAACAGGTAATGGATATTGAGGATAATGTCGATTTGAAGAGAAAGTAGGAACAAGATGCTAAGGAAGAGAGGAGTAAGAAGTTCAAAGCTAATCCAAGCTCTAAAGGGGCAATTGAGGCGAAGAGGAGAAGAAAATAATTTAAAGAGGCTAGGAAAAGGAAACACGAGGAAGAGCGCAGGTAAAAAGAAAAGCAAGATAAGAAGAAATGAGAGGATATGCAGAAGAGAAAAGAGGAACAAAAGAAAATGAAAGAGGGGAAATCCCTGAAGAGGCAACAAGATGAAGCTCTTACAAAACAAAGGGAAGAAGAAGATCAATGAAGGTTATAGGTCGAAGAAGAAAATAGGAGGAAATAGGAAGAGGAATTTGCAAAAAATTTAAAGGAAGTTTTGGAGGCCCCGGCTATAGATGATGAACAAGTGGAAGAGAAACAAGAAGAAGATATTGAGCCAATCATAGCACTTCTAAACATTTTCCCTTCAACTCCTCTGACCAGTGGACACCTTCCTTTCAACAAGATGGGGATTCCACTTCCAAATGAAGATAGAATTATGGACATCTCAAATTTCACCTTTGATGAGCTCAAAGATAAGATCATTCAAGAAAGGAGAAAGTACTTCCCAAATGAACCAAATCGACTTGTTTTTAGTCATATAGAAAGGGTTATTATATCAAACAACAAGATCAATCCTAGAGCAGACGCTTCAACCAATGCAGCCTTTGCAATAACCATTAAAAAGAACATTGATTTTCTAATGCAAAAGAATGAACAATTGGAGAAATAATTGGCTAATGCAAAGCTGCAAATTGATTTTCTCCTTGTCGAAAAGCAAAGGATGTCTTCCGCCAATTCTACCAGAAAAATATTCTAGTCAGCTAAACTCAAGGAACTCAAGCAACTGGAGGACACAATGAAGCAAGTTTATGAAAAGATGATCATTTTTCATAAGGAAATGGTGCCTCATACGAAGTCCATAAGGAATCACAGGAAAACCTGAGGATCTTAAAATTAGCTCATACAGTTATAAACACTATCCAAGAATGGGGAATCGGGTACTTAAATACCTGTATCATTGGCTAGAAAAAGAAGTGTTGAAGTTGATATGGATAGATCGAAGATGAGAATGCATATGCATATCTATGATCAGATTAACATTCATATAGCCAACACTATGTCATCTTATAAATGATTGCACAACGGATTGAAAGTCTTGGTGTGAGTACACAAAGTGCCTTCTATAGGTGCACTTGGGGAGGTGAGACATGGAGATATTATTAGGTAGGAGTTAGAGGAATTATTGGACCACATCAAATAGGCGACTACCCAAAATGACCTAGAGATGATTAAAGACATTGTTTTACAGTATGTAGTTGAGCCAATCAAGTTATATATGAAGCTAGTCATGTTGTGGAAAAATGTACAATCAAGCTCCAAAACCATATATCCGTATGCTTTGTTGGGCAAGATGAGATACAATCCAGACCTACCACAAAGAGTCAAAGACATAACAGCAGATTATAGAGCTTGGTATCAATATATTACAATGGATCTTCATGTCACAATTTCTGAATTATAATTTTCCCAAATGTGAATACAAATATGTCTATTTTGTTTTATGGATTTTTCCACAATTTTGTGAAATGTAATTTTGTATTTAAAAAATACTAAAAATGTAAAAAATGTGTGTGGAAGTCCAAAAGTCACATGTGGAATGTGAAAATTCACTAGGAAGTCCAAAGTTCATAAGGGAGCTCAAGAGTCACATGGGAGGTGAAAGGTCACCTCATTTGTTATAAATAGACCCTCATGCCTCAAGCAAAGGACTTTTAGCCTTGGCTTCTCTTGCTAGCATAGGAGAGAGAGATCATTCTTTTGAGAAGCAAGTTGTGGCTTCACACTCCACTATTGGAGCAAGTGAGATGACATTGTAATTGTGTATTTTGGCATTTCCACTTAATCATTTGAAGCTATATAGAGCCAAACAACCTTTTCATGCATGTATCGGGAGCATTGTAAGACTTTTATTTTAAAATTTTCAGTATATGTTTTTTCTTACATGTATTAAGGAGAATGAACTACTTTATTGTCTTTAGTACATATTCTTATTGAAATTACAAGTCCTTTTTTCTTTTTATGATCTTGGTCATTTGGAAACTACTTTTCAAATGTATCAATGATTCTTTATGTGTGTGTGTTTCTTTAATAGAATAATGCTATCATTGTTCTTCTAAAGGATCACTCTCTTTACTCTATTGTGGAAGTGCCTTGTATTCATTATAATTATTTGTCTCACAAAGCTAACATTTCTTGCTTGCCTCAAAAGTAAATTGAACTCTCTCTTATGTTGTTATTATCAGCCAAGACATATCTTTATGTTCATTATAATGGCAGTCGGGCGCATTTCTCGGATGGGACTCCCATACCAAATGGTGTAGAGTCTAATTGGGACTTCATACCTAGGAGATCCCCTTTATGTTAGCAGATTTCTAGCACTGTCAACAGTCTCTTGATTCTATTTCCCATAAATGCAAGCTTAACACTTTGCATTATGCTTTTCAAAAGTAGGTAATTGTTAACCATACCCTACTTTTTTAGTTGAGAGAGACTGCCAAAGTTTAAATTTCCATATCATACATGCCATAATCTGATGGGTGAAATATTTGAACTTACTACTTCTACAAAATCCTGCTTCCTAAGAATGACTTTTCCTTTCAACCTCAAAATCCTACCATCTTTGCAACCCATGGTTATTATTTTGAATTTTTTTTTGGATTTTATTTTCAATAATCCATCTTCCATGATAATTTGATGCCCTCCTTGGTCAATCAATAGTAAGGTCAACAAATAATTTTCAAATGTTGGTACATACTAAAAATTTAAAGTCATTCTCTCCTCGATGTCAAGGAGAAATATGTTTACAGTACATTTTTCATGAGTTGTATGAGTTGTAGCATCATCCAAGACTATTTAACTGAGCTTACATACCCGAATATCCAAACGAAGTCTTTTTTTGAGGTCATGTGTTGAGTGTCCCTTGTATCCAATATCCACACACCTTCATACTCATAAAAGAGAAATTTGAGACCTAAAAAAAACTTAATTCTATGTTTTGAAGAGAAATGACTAAATATTCAAAATTTTCATCATCTTAATCATTTGAATGTTGTGTTTAGGTTGAGTGTTTCTTTAGTCTTTGAGAGTTTATCATTTGGAGAAAGACAATTTTATGCATTATTACCAACTCTATTACAACATATCCATATATCTTGACTTAAGTCTCGACCTCTTCCATATTATTGATTATGATTAGAAGGCATCTCTAATTGAAAACTTCTAAAAGTGTTTGATCCCTATTTAAAATACCTTCTTCCTCTTCCTTGATTACTTTCTTTTACTTGATTGTTTCCTCGTCCTTAACTATTTTGTCTTCTATGAATTCCTTCTCTTCCATGATTTCTTTCTCTCCCTTGACCACGCCTTTGGTGTCATCCTCTATAAGACCATTTATTTTGATTTACTTTTCCTTTGTTATCCATATAAGTTCCCCACCGTCTTGAACCTTTAGTTGATGACTTAGTTGAGCTTGTAGCTATAAGGAAGACATATTTACCTGCTTGTTTATTCTTTCCAAATGTTGTATCACGTTGAGCTAACATGTCACTTAACTCCTATAGTGATGTATTCTCCAACTTCTATGTCAATTGTAAATTATCCAAGAACTGTTTATAAGAGGATGGTAATCCTAAAATTAAGATTTTTTTCCATCAACCTATCTTCTATAGCAATAAATCCTACGTTAGTGATTTCTTGTCTTATGTTTTTAAGTCTAGACATATATTTAAGTACCTATCCTTCAAAAAAGTTCTTTTGAAAAAAAATTATGTATCAAAAATATCTTTCAAACTCTTCCAAGCAATCCAAGAATCTAATGCATTTTCTATATGAACATACATTTCTTCATTTACATAGGATTTTATTAATGCCAAAAATTGTTCATCTTTGAGTTCCCACTTAGCTAGAAGAACAACATTGGTGGGTTTATTAGGTTTTACATCACTATTGCATATGTATTTCCATACATCATTATAAATTAGATTACTTCCATATGAAGTTTCCATGTTTTATACTTCTTTGAGTCTTCATGTTTCCTAATCTCTGAAAATAAATTAACAAGTTTTGACGTTGTGAATGTCTTGCTTGACAACAATTTTGTGTGCCAGAAATAAAGAAAGGAGTCAAGAACCATGAAAAAAGGAAGATGATAAACACACCATACATTGTGCTCCGCAAAATATAAATATAAATATATATATATATATATATATATATATATATATATATATATATATATATATATATATATATATATATATAATAAAATAAAATTGAAGCTTAGCCTTGTCCCTCATATAGTCACTTAAAAAAGCAATTGATTGAGATTTTTTACTTGGATTTAATCAATTATTTGACAATTTGATTATAGTTTTGCCTCTTAAATCTTTCAAAATTTAATTTTTTAAAATATTCTATTGTCATACTTTAAAAAAATTTGAGTGTCCCATCTCAAAGTTATTAAAAAAAAAAAATTACACTTTGATTTACAAGTTATAAATTTTCTCATAAAATTATTACAATAGCACTTTGTTATGAAAGGTAAAAGCACAAGCACATTTTTTTTTGTGTGTTAAACCATGTTATTTTCTAGAAGTATTTATATGTGATGCATGTCATACAAACTACCTTCTATTTCGTTGGAGTTTGACCAAATCTCAACAAATCCTCCTTTTTTCTAGAGTTAAAAATGTAATGCCACATTCTCCTTTCAAATACATGGATCCAAGAACTCGGGTAAGAACAATGATGGAGTGGATTTTGGAATAATGGAGTGGAGTGGATTCTTATGATTCATTCCATATCTCAAACTACGAAACAACATGTTCATGGCATGGTCATCAAGCATGGTGATGGTGTAGTTCCTCCTCTAGCCAACTTATTTCTATATTGTTGCCATTTTTTTGTCTTTTCTCCAATAGTTATAAATGGCATCAAAAGTATTGCAGATTTCATTGTGCAGTATTCAAAAAATTGGAATTCAAAACATCTTACTTATATTTCGTGATTTGAAATGGACTAATATTGGTCACCAAAGTAACTCTTGTAGCAGTATATCGGGAAATATGTGTGCATCACCAACCATGGTAGGGTACATTAGATGTGATTGACATGTGAGTGATTGATCCACTCTTAACATTCAAATAGAAGCTTTCAAAGAACCTTTTTCTTTGCATGTGAAAGGTCAATTGAGTTAGAAGGAATTAAGCATGGTTTTTTATATTGTTGTTGCAATATAGTGCCAACAATTTTTTGTACCCAATTCATTCGATACTCTATAGAATTCAAGGCCTTCTCATAATTTTTTCCTTGTAGTTTTCTCTGGTGGCATTAATGTTCAATTCAACATATTTTATGGAGTTGAGTCATCTTGGATTTTTATCCAATAAATAACACAACTACGAAATATGTCATTCGTTTGTTTCCCTTCTCTAAGCGATGCACAGAGAAGAGTGGTTATCGATTTTTTTGTGCCCTATAGGTTATTGTTTCTTCCATATTATAAAGAGAGGAATAATCCCCATAGGGAATTTGGAAATTCAGGAATGTGGGAGAAGGTTAAGTTTAGAAACCAAATCAACAATATTTTTACAATAAATATGATTTTTTGAAAGAAAAAAGTATTATGAAATCAGAGACCTTACAAAATATTTTAATGGGGAGGGAAAATAATCTTCAGATCTTAAGTCTTACAATAAATCTTTATGAAGTTTGAGCTTCACTACAAAATTACGTATCTATAGTTTTAATTTAGCAATAGATGTACATAGAAATAATCAGAGTATAATTTTCAATTTTCTTTTCCTCAATGGACATACCATTCAACCAATATCCAATATGATGGAGCTTTCCAAAATCGTGCAATGTTGGAATTCTCCTATTTTCCTCTTTACACCAATTGCCCCAATGTAGCTCTAGTACCACAATTGATTGCATAAGTGTCGTCAAACACATAAATTTTATTAATCAAGGAAAAGAAATTTACATAAAGATTCAAGAGCTTACAAAAATCACTCAATACTCTCTCATGAAGAGAAAAATAAGCCTTATATTATGTTCTAAACTAATTGGTTATGGACAACTTTTCACAAATGACAAGTGTCCATGTACATTAAATGAAATACTACTAAATTTCCTAATTTTAATTCCAAGTAGCAATGCTTTTCTAGATATTCACTAACTATATAAAAAATCATGACTATATTTGTATATAGTTTTAATCTAGGTGTTTTTGGATCATAATATCTAACAAATACCAAACATCTTCAAGAAATCTTCTGCTTAGAAACTAAACTAGTTTGGAGTAACTTGGGATATAAAGACCAATGGCTTTATTGTATCCTAATCTATGCTAATTTTTATTGAATGATAATTCTTGGCAAGGTCTTATAAATGTATTGGAAATATTACTTTGTTATTCTTTTAGTTTTTCACATTTGTTACTAAAACTACTACAGTTCTATGCTTCTTCCTATGCCTAATTTTTTGTCATTGTTTCCTTCATCAATTGAATGCATGATTCCATATCCATCATGAATTTTGTATCACAATAAATAATCATGTTAGAAACCAGGAAAATAATTAGAGGGGGTTGAATTAGTATTTTATAAATTTTTTGTAGTTATTTACCCAATCAATCACATTCAACAATAAAGTTTGGACAGAAGTTTATGTGGCAACCCATATGGGAGAAAACAAAAAATTCTTTATTTTTTTATTATGACGTAAATGCAAGCAACAACTCCATATCACATCAATTTATGTAGGCACCAACTTACTAAAGGCTCCAATCCCCTTTTCTTAGGAAGCATCAACTTGTTGGAAGCACCAACTCCCACTATTTGTAGGAACCAACCTATTGGAGGCACCAACCCCCTAATTTTTATAGGCACTAACTTGAAGGAGGCTACAACCCCCTAATCTATAAGATCCTATCTACTCTGCCCATTAGATCCCTCTTTCATTTCATTTTCATACTCAGATTCATAGGCTCTTTACACAAAATATTGCAGAACTAATTCTTCAACACTTAGATCTTCGACACTATCCTCTTACAACTACCTTTCTTTATTTAACAACATAATATATACCTCTAGTTATTTCATCCAATTGATCCTTCACCATATCTTTGTAGCCCATTTTTAGATCTGCTCAACATCTCTTCTTCTCGAGCGCAAATCTAATATCAACATTTAGATATGTTATTTCTCATATTTGTTCTTTGTATCTCTTCTTTATATCTACATTTCTTTCACTACATAGTAGCGTCTCTACTACATCCTCATAGCACTGCACTCTACTTATTCTTCCTCAAATCTAGATTTTAAATTTATCCCCTACAACCCTCTACTACTCATGCTCTTTCCAACTATATATTATATCTTAGATCTTTATATATATCTTTTCTAAGCTCTTTAACCCAACTTGGTGATCCGGATTTAAACAAGAACGCAACAAATTACAGAGATAACCATAAACACAGAGATGCAGTGGAAATAATACTTCATTTCATTAACGTAAAATACTGAAATATGCTTACAAACAGGATGGAAATAAACTAGCTAGGGCGATGGTAGCTTATCTCTGTGAAGAGATGTGGCGGCTACATGCCTCTGAACTGCCTTACAATGAGGCTCAAGGGCCTTTTTATTATTGAACAATAAGAGCAAACCCTAAACAACCAAAACCCTAACCCGAGGAGATGTAACACCAAGAGTTTATGGGCCCCGTTGGGGTTAGTTGGATAGCCAACTTCCTTGGGTCGCGACTTGGTCATATTATCTCCGTTTGACGCACATGATAGCCCGTTGGAAAGATCTCTCCGAGGACTACAACGAAAAAGATGGTCTTAAACAAAATTACGTTGGCAGTAAATTTCCAAAAAACGTCGTTTAGGGCCTCAAAACGGCTCCAGAAGTTTAGGATCCGAAAAACTGCTAAAAATAATAAACTATGTTACAATTAAGGGAACTGAAAAAACTGAAAGAAGCAATGGTGGGGGTCCAAGTGGAATTGGTGAGTGGCCACCAATATCCACCTGGATCATTCCTCCCCCCTTAGGAAGGTCCCCATTGCATTGAGTTCCTCCATGAGATGAGGTAACTTCTACTGAACTTGGTCCCTGGTGAGCCACTTTCCCTAGTGAAGGAGTTGGCCTACTTTTAAAACTCGATACAGTTGGATATTCTACTGGCGAGTGTGCTTGATCTGTGTGTCCATGATTCGATCAGTTGCAGCTTGTTCCATGCAATCTGGATTTAACTCTGTGGGTGTGATCTATTTTGCAATATCGAATGTGTCTAGTAATGGTGGAAAGTATGGCTGAAGGCAGTCGACATTGAACACTGGGTGTAGGCCAAGGAATGGGGGAATGTTGAGCTCAAATGCATTGTCTCCCACAGCCTTGGTAATGGTGTAAGGACCATATCGAAGTGGTCTGAGTTTCCGATAGGCTCCGATAAGGCATTCCTTTTGCAAATGCAACCAGACTTTGTCGCCCACCTGAAACTTGTGTGGCACCTGATGTTGATCATGTTGCTACTTGTACTTGGAATTTGATTTCTCCAGAATGTTATGGACCTGCTAGCGAATATGTTGGATGTGCTCAATGAAGCTGTTTTCCTTATCTGTTTCAGACTGGACATGAGCCGAATCTGCATGAGTAGCTGCAAATGGCATGGCCACATCAATGGGACATAGTGGCTGGAATCCCAAGCCCAGCTTAAAAGGGTTGTGGCCATTCGAGCTATGGAAAGCCCGATTGTAGCCGTGCTGAACATAGGGGAGGCTCTCTCCCATGTGCATGGATTCTTTGAGTTGTACATGCACAGAATGTGTATTATCATCCTGTTAACAATCTCTATCTGGCCATCAGTTTGAGGATGGAAAGTTGTGAACTTAGTGAGTTTGGTGTCCAGCATCGACCAGAGACTGGACCAAAATGTACTGAGGAACCTGCTGTCCCGATCTGAGATGATAGACTGTGGGATCCCAAAGTGTACCCACACTCATTCAAAGAAGAGTTTAGCAGTGGCTTCTGTTGTGATATTCTTCTTGCAGACCGCCATAATGGCCATCTTCAAGAACTTGTCGACGACCACAAAAACATAGTCATTTCCATGCTTAGTGGAAGGAAGGCCTGACATGTAATCCATGGAGATGGATTCCCAAGGTCGACTAGGGGTAGGCAGCGGGGTATAGAGGCCTTGCTTCTTGATGGTCGGTTTGGCAATGGCACAGGTAGTGCATGATCTGATGTACTTCCCGACATCCTGTCGAAGATTCAGCCAATAGAAATACTTTTGCAGTACTGCCACTATTTTCTCGACCCCGAAATGCCCAACAGCTTGACTGTAGTGCTTCCCAAATCATCTTGGCAC
This sequence comes from Pinus tabuliformis, assembly GCA_031772625.1. Taxonomy (NCBI): domain Eukaryota; kingdom Viridiplantae; phylum Streptophyta; class Pinopsida; order Pinales; family Pinaceae; genus Pinus; species Pinus tabuliformis. The sequence continues at coordinate 814,857,618 of CM062818.1, forward strand.
ACTCACTTGAAGGAACACAAAGGTGACCCAGGTGGCATAACAGGGCATCCTAGAGGTGAAAATCTGGAACATGCTAACCCTCCAAGAGTGTTTGGTATGTGTGGCTGAATTCTGGGTCGCTTTTGTAGAGAAGTGGCCAATCAGAAGTCTCGTGCCCACAAGAGTTGAACACGGTGGTTATCGCCATGATCAGTGGTCGACTGAGGCAATCTGCAACATTACTATTGCTACCCTTCTTATATTTGCTATTCAAATGGAACTATTACAGGTATGTGGACCACTTCTGATGGCGATCATTCTGAAATTTCCCTTGGGTCTATATGAACTACAGGGGTCGGTGGTCTATGTGGATGATTGTTTCCTTCTCCAAAATGTAATGCTTCCATTGTCGGCAGACTTGCACAATGGAATACATCTCTTTTTCATAAGTGGGATACTTCTGGACTGTGTTTGAAAGTGTCTCACTATGATATTCCACTGGATTCCCGTGTTGAGTAAGGACTGCCCCAATGGCATAGTCAGAGACATCTGTCTCGACCTCAAATGGTTGTTTCAAGTCTGGTAATGCGAGCACTAGTGCTAAGCAGAGGTGATCTTTCAACTCTGTGAATGCCTTCTGTTGAGATTCAGACCAAAAGAATTTTGCTTTCGCTCCTCCCTTGGTGACTTGACTCAAGGGCCAAGTGATATGAGAAAATCCCAATACGAACCTACGGTAGAAGTTGGCAAGACCTAGAAAGCTACGAAGCTCTATCAGAGTGGTTGGAGATGGCCAATCCCGAATGACTTAGATCTTTTCTGGATCCACATGCACCCCCTGTTCATCAATAATGTATCCCAGATACTGAACCTGGGTCATGCCAAAAGTGCATTTCTCCAAATTGGCACATAACTTGTGTTGCCGCAGTGTTTGGAGAACCTATCGGATGTGGTGGAGGTGCTCTTCCCAACTCTGGTTGAAGATCAGGATGTCATCCAAGTATACCACTACAAATGAGTTGGTGAATGGCCGCAAGATGTCATCCATTAGCCTCATGAAGGTTGTAGGAGCATTCATCAATCCGAAAGGCATAACCAACCATTCGAAAAGGCCCTCCTTGGCTTTGAAGGTAGTCTTCCACACATCGGAGGGTTCGATTGGTACCTGGTGATATCCTGACTTCAAATCGATCTTGCTGAAATATTTTGCCCCCTTCAGTTGGTCCAAGAGGTCATCAATCTGTGGGATTGGGTACCTATTACGGACAGTGATCTTGTTCAGCGCCCGATAGTCAATACAGAGTCTCCAAGTCCCATCCTTCTTCTGTACCAACACGATCGGGCTCCCACCGGGTGATGAACTCGGACGGATGTGACCTTTTTGCAGTAGCTCCTAAATCTGCCTCTTGATTCATCGTTCTCCAGAACAGAGCACCGATAGATTGGTCCATTAGGCAGTGGCGCACCTGGGGTCAGATCGAGGGAGTGCTTGACCTGACAGTGCAGAGGAACCCCTGCGGGGGAGGTGAAGATGTCCTCGTACTCCTCAACGACCTTGTCCATCTGTAGTTGTCGTGTGGAGGGGCCCTATCTGGAGGTCATGGCCACCATCTTCTTCTTTCCTTGAGGGCGTATCATTAGGAAAACAAATTTTCCATTTTTGGAAATGAGCTTACTGCATTGCTTTGCAGTAATCAAAGAGATGGTGGTAGGCGGTGCCACCTCTGGTATCCTGTACAACTTATTTCCTAAAGTAAAAATAACAGCACGGGGCCTTGATTCATACACAGAATGTCGCTTCCACAAGTATGGTTGTCCTAATAATACATCACAAACTTAAAGGGGAGCAATGTCACACAATACCTCATCCGTGAAGGGTTTGATGTTGTATGGAAGGTGACACTACTAGCTCACACGAAGATCTCATCCTTGGTAAAGCCACCCGATGGTGTACGGTTGTGGATGTGTTGTGGTCGGTAAGCCCAGCCGCTTCATGACCTCTGCTGAAATGAGGTTCTTTTGGCTCCCGCTATTGACAATGAATTGTATTAGGGAGCCCTTTACCCACATCTGGGAGTGGAAGAGATGCTCCTCCTCCTCTAGATCTTCGAGTTCCTCCTTCTGGATCTTCGTGGTGGCAACGGTGGCATTGGGCTCTGCATTGATAATCTGCTTCCCTTTGTCATTCCCCTTATTGGGTTCTGACTCAGAGTCGGAACATGCATCTGATTCTAAAACCTTTAGCTCGGCCACCACTGACTGCTTGGCCCAACATTCACTTGTGTTGTGAGTGGAGCTCTTATGGAACTCACACCACTTTCCCATGTCCTTTTTCAGCTTCACAGAGCTGTTCTTTTCTTGCAGCTTTGGCAGGTTGTCTTGGGCCGCCCCACCTTGGCTTTGTCCTTTGTTATAAGGTTTGGGGGCACCTTTCCCTTGCTTCGGATTCATAGAACCAAAGTCTCGCTTGTTCTGTTTAAACTTTTGCTCGACCTTGACGGCATATCGGTATGCCGTGCTGAGCGAGGAGATGTTCAAGAATTCTATTTCTTCCGGGATGTACTTGTGCAGGCAGCTGTGGTATTTGAGTACCAAATGCTGCTCCGTGTCCTTGATATCCAACTTTGTGCGAAGGGTATGGAAAATATTGGTAAACTCCAGCACGTCTTGGTCCCTTCCCTGCCACAGCGTGGTCCACTTTATGTATTGATCCTCATAGCTTCCGACATGGTAGTACTGCTCCTTGATGGCATCCCGGAATGAATTCCAAGTAGGTGCGGCTGAAAATAGTGAGCCTATACTTTCATCCTTCTGCTTGCAGTGGGTTTCCCACCAATCCTTGACGTGGGGGGCTGCTTTAAGAAGAGCGAAAATAATCTTTTCCCGACTGGAAAAATCATGAACAAAAAAATAACCCTCTAGCACATTTAACCATTTATCAACAGCATTTGCATCTATCTGACACTCGAATATGGGGATTTCAAAATTAACTTGTACCTTAAACGGTGTGGTGTTTCCAGAGTAGCTGTTGGAAGCTGATGCGTCGCCCCTAGGTAGCCACTAAAGGATCTAGGCAAAGTTGTCCATCATCGTGTTCCTTTGTCGCTCGATGGCTTCTTCGAGCAAGATTTTGATAGGATCTCCTGCCCTCTCGTATTTCTTTTCATCTGCCATGGGAGGCCGTCGGGATTTGCGAGGTTGGTCTTGCAAAGTTCAACCAGTTCAAGCCCTAACTCCTTATATCCCAACCTCGTTGGGGACATGCAAAGAAAAACAGAGAAAAAAAAGCAAACCGCTCTGTACCACTGATCCAGATTTAAATAGGAACGTAACAAATTACAAAGATAACCATAAACACAAAGATGCAGTGGAAATAATACTTCATTTCCTTAATGTAAAACACTGAAATATGCTTACAAACAAGAATGGAAATAAACCAGCTAGGGCGATGGTAGCTTATCTCTGTGAAGAGATGTGGCGGCTACATGCCTCTGAACTGCCTTATAATGAGGCTCAAGGGCCTTTTTATCATTCAATAATAAGAGAAAACCCTAAACAACCAAAACCCTAACCCGATGAGATGTAACATTAAGAGTTTATGGTCCACGTTGGGGTGAGTTGGATAGCCAACTTCCCGGGGTCGCGACTTGGTCATATTATCTTCGTTTGATGCGCATGATAGCCCATTGGAAAGATCTCTCCGAGGACTACGACAAAAAATGTGATCTTCCAAAATAAATTACTGGCAGTAGATTTCCAAAAAGTGCCGTTTAGGGCCTCAAAACAGCTCCTGAAGTTTAGGACCCAAAAAACTGCTAAAAATAGTAAATTGTGTTACAATTAAGGAAACTGAAAAACTGAAAGAAGCAATGGTGGGGGTCCAAGTGGAATTGATGAGTGGCCACCAATATCCACTTGGATCACTTGGCCCTCTTGACACTCTTCGGGCCCTCTTACTCTCTTTAGCATGTTTACAACTGCTCAACTTCCATTATACTTCTTTTCTCTCATGTTCTTATTTACGTTGTTTTTTGCAGTAATCAATACTTATCCATCAAAATGCTCTCATATCACATCAGTTTTCGTCCTTTTATGGATGCACACTTTTTTTCATCTCTTGCATATTTTAATTATTTAATGGATTTGGCACCCAAACACCAAATTTGAGTCTCGTGGTCCCTCGACATTTAGCCCTTCGTTGCATGAGACCCTAGGACATAACCAATGTCTTAAGCTCTAACGAGCTTATCGTCCTATCACTTTTCACTCATTTCTTAGTCAACTTTTCTCTATCTTCTTGTTGCTTCGATGCCCCAATGCTTGATAGTCCCTATGTGCTTACTCCCTAATGAATTATTTATTGTGATAACATATTTACAATTGTTAGAAGTAAAAACATAGTGTTACATAGTTGCACCACACATATTAATACAAAGTATCATTTCATAAGGGATCGTGTGGTAAAAGGAGAAATTCAAATGATTTTTTGTAAAACAAATGAGTTATATTACTAATATATTCACTAAAACACTACTGAATGAGAAGTTTCACTATATGAGAAAGATGTTTGGATTCACCTAATTAAGCACTGAGGGAGAGTGTTGAAGATAATGTTTATTTGAACCACTGAAAAATTACATTGTAACATCTTTGTCTACAAATTTGTGTCAACATTTTTTGAGTGCTAAGCATACATTAGGGTTCAACAAATTAGTAGGGAGTTATACTTAGTCTCATCTAACTAGATGGAATTAGAATCAAATGATTAGTAGTAATTTCCATAGTGGAAAAAATAGGAATGTTATATATGAATATATCTTCTCTATTTATACAAATGAGAAGAAGGAGAACAAAGAATCCCATACATTGAGATATTTGATGGTTTGGGTCGAATGTTTGTATTTCTTATTTGCGTTGTCTCTTCTTAATTTCTACATTTTTATAGTGGAGCAAGGTTCCATTAGTTGGAAACACTTTTTTTTCTTAGCTTGTTTGACAAGAATGTTGGAGAGTTTAAACAAGTCACCAACAACAATAGTGGTCATAATATTTTTATTATTAATTTTTAAAGGTGAGAATTATGGTTTTTAAATAATTAAAAAGAAGACATAGTTTTTTTCACAAGATGTGTGATTTCATGGAAAATGGTACATAAACAGTGGATGCTCAAGCTCTTGTAGGTTGGACCTAATTCCAAAGAGAGTATTTCAGGCAGAAAAGAAAGAAAAGACTCAAAATCATTTTTTTCATCTAGAAAGCGATGCATGGTTCTATTTTTCCAAGACTTATTACAACAACAAAATCAAAGGAGGCATGGTATGTGCTATAACAAGCATATCGAGGAAAAAACAAGATAAAAAATGTTAAATTGCAATATCTTATAAGAGAATTCAAAATTCTTTGCATGCAAAATTTTGAGAAAATTAATTGTCCTTTTAATTCAAAACAGTCAATCCTACTCACACATAAATTGTCAATCCAAGTAGGCCTTGTTGTTTCAAGGTTAATGTGCAAAATGTATGCAGGAAAAAAATGGCAACTAGCGCTAATAAAATCTCGAAGCCAATTGTTGTAAATATCACTCTCAACACTCCAAACACACTTGTTGTTACACTCCAAATTTTTCTCACACTTCAAAAAGAAAAGACACATGTTGCAAAATAAATCACACTATGTCACTCAACCACTCTTATTCGAAAGAAACAACACTTCTAGAAACCATTCAATACCCAAACAATAAAATATCAATTGTTGTAACACCCATTCAATTGATTAAACATACCAATGAACTATAATAGTAGTCAAACAACCATCACACCTAATAAAGGGACCATTCCAGGACCTATAATGTTACATAATGATATAGTTACAATCCTGCAACTATTCAATACATGAGCAAGATCTGTAACAGTAATAGTAAATCACATATAACACACAACTATGAGTAAATAAATGTATTACTATAATATCTCTCTAACCAGTGATCCCTACTAAGAAGGAGGGCCCTTTCTCCTTAGCAGGGGCTAGTAATTTATACAATACACAAGCTAATCAAGAAAGAGATATGAAGCCACAAATAGTAAAGAGTTGCATTGATGAAAGTTGCAATACAAGATTGTTTACAATGATGGTGTTCTCCCTCTAATATCTATCTATGATTGTCGTGCGAGCAAAGAGTATACTCTTTTATAGTTTCATATTATATTCTTTTTTGAAAAGAAAGATCATCGTGAGAATCTCTCAATTCTCATGTGATACAAATTGAGATTATATAAAAATGTCTTGTAACAAATTGTCTTAATTGAAACAGAGTTATACCAACTTTCTAAATTACAATTAATTAACATTTAAAAAATATAAATTGTTCCAACTAAGTTTCCTACATTCTCCATGAGTGTCTTGCTCCAACCGTCAAACTAACTTTGCCTATGTGTCTTTCCATGTCGGTCTTTATTGTTGACCGTGGAAGAACATAGTATCCAAAATATGTTTTGATGGTGTAGCAGCAATTTTATTGGATTCTTCATTCCATATTTAACAAAGAAAAATTGGGGAGATATCATCTTGTAGCAACATCTCAACAAGTCATACCACCTAAAACAACCCTTCATCAATTCATTAATAAAATAGCCTAAAGAAGTTAGATTTTGTATTAAATTACAAGACAAACTAAATAATAATGGTGGCATGCAAAGGGAACATGATTTGGCCAATAATGACTAACGAAGTGACAAGGTATGGCTTTTTAGGGTCATAGTGGTAGGAAAATATAGGGAAAATAGATACAAAGAGAATGACAGTTCCCTATCCCAACATCTCCCCCCAACTTAAGCATGTCCTCTTGGAGACCTTTGAAACCGATTTTTTATGTGATGTGAATGAAACTACGTAAAATTAATGATCATGCTATATATTCTATGGGTGCTATGTATCCTTGGGAGAAAAATAATTCCACTTCCCACAATCCATCATATAAATGATAAGGGTGATGGTACTTATAGATAGGATTCCAATGAGTAGAAACATGAACTTGAGTCCATGCCACCCAATCCCCCATTTCCTTGCACATTCCACATATTGAGGTACCCTAGAAAGTGCATGTATGAAGTTTGAAAAATAATAGGGATCCTCATTCCTCGATTATTCTCTACAGGCTTCCCATCTAAGCCTACTTTATTCCTATGCATCCTATTTCAACACCCTAATACTTCTAGAACAACACTCAAATAACTTTTCAAATTTGTGTAAGGCTTCATCAAACTCATCCCAATAGGGTGTAAAGTCATCCATAAAGATTTCCAAAAATTCGTTGACCAGATCAGAAAATATTCCTAACGTTGTTCACTGGAAGGTTGTTGGTGTGTTACAAAGTCCAAAAGGAAGGATAATTATAGTCACTAAACCCATCAAGAAAAGAAAAAATAAATAATCAACAAAGTATCTAAGACATGATCAATGAAAGGCATTGGGAAATGGTCCCTTTGAGTGGATTTATTAATTTCCCTATAGTCATCATGGAATCTTCACTTTCTATTCTTTTTGGGGACAATAGAAAATGGAATATACCAATTGACTGTCAAAAATCGGATAGATGAATTTTACAATTAAGACCTTTGGAAGTTCTTCCTTCACAACACGTTCAAGGTTGGATTCATTCTTCATTAAGGTTATCAAACAAGATGAGATCGCTCCTTTAAATAAATATGATGAGTACACAAATTAGGATGGATACCCTTCATGTCTTTATAATCCCAGGAAAATCCTTCTTTATTCTTTCTCAATAACTGCACTAACCTTTCTTCCTATGAAGGGGATAAACTATCATTAATATTTAAGGTCTTTTATGGTTTTATCTCCACTGGAACACCCTTAAGACTAGGGGCCATATGTATTTCTTTTATGATAGGATCATCAAAAGTCTCCTCCTCAAAGGATTTCTCTATTATAGAATTTAATAGTCGAGATGTTGATGATGTAATAGTAAAAGGGTCATTAATGAATATATTGGTAGTATCATCCTCAGTCTCATTTTTAAAATGTAAATATTTTCCTATAGTGATCAATGGACATGTATAATCTTCCTTTGGTTCAAACTCAGACCATAAAGGATTCTCATATTCTGGACTCATCTTAGCTAGAGGATAAAGAACAAAATCCTTGGTATTATTACCATCAGATATGGTCATAAACCTATATCTATATCCAACAAAGGAATTTGTAGTGGCTAGACATGGCCTGCCTAAAATTAGAGGATGTTCCCCTAGGTGTGTCTTAGGTTGTAAAATTACAAAATATATTGAATACTACCAAGAATCTACTGAAATAATAACATCCTCCAATATTCCTTCAGGTCGAATCTTGGACCTATTTGCCAATTCTAAAATAGTAAGGGTTGGTCTCAAGTTGGTAAGCCCAAGTAGTTCAATAGTTTCCCTGATTATAATATTAATTGTTACTCTTAAATCAATCAAGGTATTTGGAAGAATTCTTCCTCCAATATGAACAATTATTGTTGGGTTCCCATGATCTTCATATTTGGTATGTGTATTATCCCCTAACATTAGTTCCGATCATTTTCCAATTACATGTATAGTGGGTGGATCCCGTGGTTCCTTGCCTAGATTTTTAACACATAATTATCTAATTGTTTTAGTGTAAATTGTAACATCTCAGGTTGCTTAAGTAGGGTAATTCATACATGCAAAATTTTCAAATCCTTCAAGAAATGGGATTCAAACTAAGGAGTACTTTTGACTTCAGTTAATCTTCCAGGATAAGGGAGATGCAAATATGTCTCATTAATAGCAGTTGTTACAGGTCTCATAATCGAGGTAACATCAACAGTTATAGTGACATCATAGATATCATTAGTTGTTACAGTGGTATTAGTATTACTACCAACTATTACAGATTCATCAGTGTCATCAGCTATTCCAGTTCCAATATTAACATTGATTGTTATAGAGTGGTTTTTCTCTAAAGACCCTTGAATTACATTTTCTTCTCTTGCTAAATTATCTTCCTAGTATTTTATAATTACAGGAGAAACATTAGGGTTTACTATCCTTCCTTATCATAATTAAATTTCATTTCATTCCACAGGTGAGATATAGTAAGTAGGAAGGATCTATGGTTCAACTTGTTGTACTGCCCTATTATTGGGATCAGGTTTAGGTTGTGCACATAGATGGGGGCGTAATGGAGGTCCACTTATGGGCACATTGGAGAGAAGTTGTAAATATTATTGTTGCATTGGAATCTAAATAGGCATTTGATTAGGGAGAAAAATCCCTTTCCATGGTTGAGGTCATGGGGGAGAAGGCCACTAAGGCCAAGGCATGGGATATTGGACCAAAAAAGGATTAGAAGTCTTCCATGGAGCTACTAGATATTTTATTTTCTAGGGAATTTGTTGAGAACTATACATACCTGACCGATAATTTAAATAAGAGAAGGGTTCCTTCACCATATATGATGGTCGAGTCTCCCAGGGCTTCTTGGTGCTGATGAAATATGTTTCTTCAGTATCTTCCCCCGTCTCCTTATAAATTTATTTTGATCTGGTCAATGATGGGTAGTGTTTTGTAGAATGATCCTGCTCACATATGTTACAGATATTGAGTGGGAACTCCCTTAGAGGATGTTTCTTCTTACACCAAGAGAAAAACATAGCCAAAGATTATTCTACTTCAATCTATTTCTACTTCACCTGCAACACATCAATCTGAGAGGATAACGAGCTCATAATGCCATTTTTTAAATTCTCCAGCAGGTTCCAATTTTTTCTTGTGTTTCCCCACTATTGGTTGATTTTAAGATCTTGGTAGAAGCATCATGTGTCATAGTCTTGTTTCTTGTTGATCCTCTAGAAATCCTTCAATAAAGTTAAAAATAAAAATAAATAAATAAAAATAAAATAAAATACGGTTCCTTGGATATATATCCTTTCCAAAGAATATTTAGCATGTCAAGGCAGTCATCCCACATTCCTCTGATCAAAATTGTTTTAACTATTTCCTTGTCCAAATCACTATGTTGATATCTTTGTAGTTTGTATTGAATAGGCTCAACATACTCTTCCAAGTTTTTATATGTTGCCTAAGCTATCCTAAATAGTTCTTCCCTTTTATCTCTGGAACGACAGTAGTCCTAATACTTTTCTAAAAAGGTCTTTTTCATCCCATCCTAAGAGGTAATGAATGCCCCATTGAGTCCCATAAACCATCTTAGTGAAGATCCATTTAACATAGTTGGGAACAATCTTAATTTTTGTTTATTTGTGGTGTAATCATAAATCCTGCAGAGAACGTCAAATTCAAAGAGAAATTTGTCTAGAACTTTAGTAATTGTACCTTAAAAAGTAGGAAGTGCAAACAAAGGGATTTTTTTTCATTGGAACCTTCCCCTAAATATTTCCAATTGGGAACTCAAAGGTGGTAATTGAGCTACCTCTCATTTGGTTCTTCCTAAAATCTTGAGGATTTTGTACAGTCGTTATAGCCCCCCCCCCCCCCCCCTCCCAAAATGGAGGATATTTCTCTCTTTTTTATAGTGATGGTTGCTCAAGTTGTTCAAGTTGTTCATATCCCAATGATTTCACAAGACCTTCTGTAACAGAGTGCTCAGTAGGTCATTTCACAACACTACCTAAATCCAGGATGCAATTATCAAGTAGTCATTCTTCTGGACTTGGTTCTAAATATCATTCATTTATATGCCCTTATCCTTTAAACATGCCTTGATATCCTTCCTCTGCTGATAAATATGGACCTGGAAACTCTTGGGCTTGTCTCTGATATAAAGGGTTCATAAAGTTCCACCTCCTTGATATGTGCACCCAACATAGATGACTCAGGAGATGTCAACCTTTATAGAGTATATTTACCTAATCCTTTCTTCTTAGATGTTGCTTCCCAACTAGATGATTATGCTTCATATTTTGAAATGATATCTTGTATGCATGTTATCCTTCCCAAAGCTTCATTCCTTTTTTTTCTCCCACATCATCTTCTACATGTATGGTAAATTTCATTAGGGGCGTAATATTTTTCTTCTTCACTATTCATGTAATGAAATCCTATGTTCCCTAAATCCTTATGAGGTTGAGCCCACTTCAATATGTCTAAGTGATGTGCAGGTTCTTGACTCTTGCCTTACTACCTGAAACCAAAAAATCTAAGAACACATTTAACACACTTTTAATCATTGCATGCAAACAATGCAAGTCACACATATGCACCTCTAATAGCCTCCTAGACAATGGCACCAAAATATTGGGAAAATTAATTTTCCTTTAATTTAGAACAATCAATCCTACTCACACATAAATTGTCAATATGGGTAGGCCTTTTTGTTTCAAGGCTATTGTGCAAAATATATGCAAGAACAAATGGAAACTAACGCTAATAAAATCTCAAAACAATTCATTGTAAATATCACTATCAAAATTCCAAACACACTTGTTGTTACACTCCAAATCTTTCTCACACTTCACAAAAAAATACATGTTGCAAAATAAATCACACTATGTCACTCAGTCACTCTTATTTGAAAGAAACAACACTCTTGGAAACCATTCAACACTCAAATAATAAAATAACAATTGTTGTAACACTCATTCAATCAATTAAACATACCAAAGAACTATAACAATAATAAAATAACCATCACACCTAATAAAGGGATTGGTCCTACGTTGTTACACAATGATAGAGGTTACAATCTTGCAACTATTCAATATGTGAACAAGATCTGTAATAGTAACAATAAATCAAACATAACTCACAACTGAGAGAAAACAAATGTACTGCTATAATACTTCTCGAACTAGTGATCCCTGCTAAGAAGGAGGGTGCTTCCTCCTTAGTAGGGGCTCATGATTTACACAACACGCAAGCTAATCAGGAAAGACATATGAAGCCATGAACAGTAAAGAGTTGCATTGATGAAAGTTGCAATACATGATTGTTTACAATGATGGTTCTCTCCCTCTAATCTCTATATATGCTTTCCCTGTGGGAAGGGAATACACTCTTTTATAGTTCATATTACATTCATTTTTGAAAAACAACATCATCATGAGAATCTCTAGATTATCATGTGATTCAAATCAAGATTATACAAAACTATCTTGCAGCAAATTGTCTTAATTGAAACAGATTTGTAACAGATTTAAAAATTACAATGGATTATCATTTGAAAATCTAAATTTTTCCAACTAATTTGGTTGCCATATCCATGAGTGTCTTGCTTCAATGGTCAAACTAACTTTTAATGTGTGTTTTTCCATGTCAATCTTTGTTGTTAATTGTGGAAGAACAAAGTATCCAAAATATGCTTTCATGTTGTAGCACAAACATCAGTGGAGTCTCCATTCCATCTTTAGCAAAGAAAAATTAGGGATATGCCATCATGTAACAACATATCAAAGGGCCATATCACTGGAAACAACCCTTCATCAATTCATTAATAAAATAGTCTTGTAACAACCCTAGTTAAAAATCCATGTAAAAATATATAAGACCACTGTCATGGGACACATATTCCAAGTTGAATGGTGGGAAAAACATCCTAGTGGGGTGTCATTTAGTTTATAATGGCTAAGGAAATTGGCAAAGTTAATGGAAAAGGATTTGGAAAGGCATGAGGCGATAATTGGAATTTTATTTATGAAAATAAAGGAAATTAGGAGAAAATGGATGTGAAAGGTCACAGGTTACATGTGAGGAGTAAAATGAATGAAAATAATAGAAAATGAAGAAATAGAGGCCTCATTGATAAAAAGGATTTTGAGGATCAGTGGGTAAGCTTGGTCAATTCAGTTTTGGAGCTCTCTCTGTTCTCTCTCTCTCTCTCATACTCTTGGAAACTTGGAGTTTTCTTGGAGCACTCTTGGAGAGTGTCGCATACTTGGAGTTTTGGAACAAGAAGGAAAAGTAAAAGTAGGAAAGCGCAAGGGGACATCGGGATCGACAATTATAGCAGGTTTTGCTTGCAAGTACTGAGTTGCATGTATGTTTTTCTCACTAGTTTCAGCATGCATGGCACATGCATGTGGCTTCTTGGTTATGATCTATCATGGGCATGGAGCTGGAATGACAGTGGATTTGTCTAGCCTTTTCATTTCCTAGATAGCCATGGTGTTGTGGGTTCATTTTTTTATTTTTTTCTAGTTGGTTCTAATGTTTCCTTTAGCTTGGGTTGAGTTATTAGTTCCCGGAGCCTTGGTTGGACAATCGCTTTGGAAGCCCTAAAATAGCCTGGGTTGAGTTACTAGTCTTGGAAGCCTTGGTTGGAAAAACACTCTGGAAGCCCCGTAACAACTTGGGTTGACTTACTATTCATGGGTTGGACAAACGCTTTGGAAGCCCTGTAACAGCTTGGGTTGAGTTACTATTCCTAGAAGCCTTGGTTGGACAAACGCTCTGGAAGCCCTATAACAGCTTGGGTTGAGTTACTAGTCCTGGAAGCCTTGGTTGGACAAACACTCTAGAAGCCTAGTGGTACCTGTAGGTTAAGTTACTAGTCCTGGAAGCCTTGGTTAGAAAAACGCTCTGAAATACTAGTGGTAGTTGTGGGTTGAGTTACTAGTCTTGGAAGCTAGGTTGGAACAAACTCTCATGAGCCCTGGAAGGCTTGGATAGAGACCAATCCAGTGATTATTTTTTGATGTCCAACCATGAGGTGGAATCATTGCTTAATGGGTTTAGGTGAATGGCCTCTGGAAGCCCTGTATGGTTTTTTATTGATGTGTTTTATGAGATCCCACATTCATGTTTGGAATATGGCACAGGGGTGAATGGCGAAGAGAGATTTGGCTCAGCCATTCGACAGTCAGGTGGAACGTGGTAGTCCCATACCAGTTTTGCTTTTGCATCATTAATATGAGGTTATTTCTCCTTGTTATCTCATGAGTAATATACTGGTTTATATGTGGATTATAGGGGTAATGTATCCTTGGTATTTATGTTGTTATTATGTTGGTTATGATCATGTATTATGAAAATAGCTATGTATGGATCTCATCATGTTTTTACTTGTATATGAACAATGTATCTATGGCCTAATCGATGAAACTACAGCTAAAGTGATAACGAAACAATGCCTCATAGCGAATCTCAGATAATTATGAGACCTTTATGCTTAGATATGTCATTTACACCTATAGATTGCATTGATGCCAAGTCTTTGTGATCTGAAAATCACTTATGTATGATGTCAGTTAATTAATGTAGGTATTACAGACTCATGTGCTGGTGTGCCTATGTTATTTTAAACAACGGATCGATAAGATTGCGAAATACAAAGGCATTGGAGAATAGTAAGAGAAACACAGCAAGAAAATACAAAAACACAACAATTTAATAAGGAGTTCACCCAATCCTCCTAGGCTACGTCTCCTGGTCCAGCTTTTAGTGGTGGCATTTTTTTTATTGTGTCTTTAAGCAGAGTTTTTACAATGAGGAGCTCAATTTGAGTCTCCTGTAATAGATGATGCTTATTAGGGTGGTACTTGGATTCCCTAAGCCACTAGAGTACACAAACTCCCCCTTACCAAGTCTTGACCGCAACTGGTCTCAATGTGATGAGTCCAATTTGGTACTCAGTTCCCGACAAATATCCTCACAGGGAATTGCTTGAACCTCTCAGTTTTGTCTGCTCGATGCTGCCTTAGCTCTACAGATCAGCTCGACTTCTCTGTCCTCTGCTTCTTGCTTCACTCTCTATTCTGTCTCCTCTATCTTATTCTCTGTTCTCTGTCTGTTCATGGCTTAAATCCAATCCGTCCCTTGACTGTTTGCTTCCTCTTCCGCCTCTTCGGATCACCTGCCTCTGTCCGCTGGAATTCCCTGCTTCTGTGTCATCGCCACTGTGTAACGTTTCACAGGAGGTGGCCACTTATCTCCTTACGAACTAAGCACCAACTCTTCCTCTAACAGTTGTTATTTCATTTATGCCACGAAATGATTCATCCGCTAGCTCAGCAGTCATGTCGGACCCCAAATTTCATATGCCTCAGCCTATTCTTCCGCCAAATTCGGTCTCCCATTGGGTGCAATATCTGTCGTTTAATCTGGGGCCTCCAGATCCTATGGTCATCGCTTTTATCGCGCGGTTGACTTGCTTGACCGTTAGCCCGCGATGAAAGTGGTTTTCTCTCTCATCCCTTGGACACGCGTCATTCAATGTATGGCATCGCTTAGTCCTCTACCAAACCCACTTACCGCCCGAAATGGCTCCGATATTCCGCCAGTTTTGGAGCGCGGGACCCGCATGTCAGTTTTAGCACTTTTCCCACAATTTTCTCTGTTTTTCACATGACTAGGTGCCGCGGCTTTTCCTTCTCTGAGGTTTTTATCCTGCGATGCACGATTAGTGGTTTGCACTAATCGCGCCATCAAAAATAGCCTCTATTTTCTGATCTGGACTCCCTATTTGCTAGTTTGCGCCACTGCATGGTCTCCATGGGCCAACGGTCAGTGCACTTTGACCGAGGGTCCTCGTTGTTCCGTGTTGGCTACAACTGCCACTGTTTAGAGGTCCTTCCTGATAGCTCATTGTTTACAAGATTTTGGAGTTTGACATAGTTTTAAATAGTCATAGAAACTCTGATAATTTTCAAGGATCCAATTCGGATCATGGCCTTCCCACTGAAAAAACTTTTGGACCACCAAAAGTTGGTTTTCAAGCATCGACTAAGTGAGGGTACAATTGTCTCACTTGTCCAATCTCTATCCATTTTTCACTGCTTGGCTTTGAACCCCTGAGCCCAATTCTAAGGTACTCAACATCTCCCCTGCGTGTCGTTCTCACCTTCCTGTCCAGAACTGTGTCTTCCTGCAATTCATTAAGATATTCAGGTAGCAGGTCATCAATAGAAGGCAATTGACTCTGCTCTTCGGGATCCTCAATTAGTGAAGGTTCAAACAATCTCAAGCTATCTGCATTTACGACTGAGTAGATGTGCATGTAAGCTGGTAGATCAAGGCGAAAATCATTCTCACCAATTTTCTCAAGTATCTTGAAAGGTCCATACCTGATAGGCTTTAGCTTTTTACCTTCACCTTGCATCCTGTCCTTGCTGATATACAGCCAAACTTGATCACCAACTTGGAAACTATGCTCCATCCGATGCTTGTCATGCCTTGCCTTGTATTTGGCCTGGCTCTTTTCTAGTTGTTCCTGTACTGCCTGGTGGATCTCTTGGATTTGTTCAATGAACCTAGTTTCCCTGTCCACATCGTTATGTCCCTCAATTATTGTGTCCTTACCAAAGACAAAATCCAAGGGTGACCTGGGTGTAAAACCAAAACAGGTCTCAAAAGGAGATCTCTGTGTAGAAGAATGTTTGGCTCGGTTGTAAGCATGCTGCACATAACACAAATGTTCATCCCAAAGCTTAGGATGCTTGCTGCAATATCCCCTGAGTAACTAGATCACTGTCCTGTTGACTACTTCTGTCTGGCCATCAGTTTGTGGATGGAAAGTTGTGATTTTCTTCAGTTTGGTGTCCATTAGTTCCCACAGACTTGACCAAAACTTTCCCACAAATCGGGTGTCTCGATCTGATATAGTGGAAGTGGGTAATCCAAAATGATCCCATACAGGTTGAAAGAATAGTTTTGCAGTTTGTTCAGTTGTAATTTGTTTATTACAAGGTATCAAAATACACATTTTTCTAAACCTATCCACAACAACATACAAATAATCATGACCTTTCCTAGATTTTGGCAGACCTCTAACAAATTGCATGGAAACACTTTCCCAAGGATGAGAAGGAACTACTAATGGAGTGTACAAGCCTAGTTTTCTATTGTTGGGCTTGCTTTTAGCACACATAGTACACCCTCTTACATATCTAGAAACTGTCTCATTCATTTTTGGCCAATAACAAAACATCTGCAGCTGTGCAACTGTTTTACTTACCCCAAAGTGACCTGATATTAGAGAAGTGTGTGCTTCTCGAATTATCTTTACTCTTTTAGTTTGTGGAATGCACAACTTCCCACAATGATATAAGAGTCGGTCCTTAATATGATAATCCAATTCTTCTACTCGTTTTCCTTGACTTAAAGTTGCATATACATCTTTAAAGTCTATATCTTGAGCATATTGTTTAATGTAGCTCTCATGTAACACAGAATTATGCTTAAGTATAGTAGATGCATTTATAATGGGTCTAGATAACATATCTACAACTTTATTGTGTATGCCCTTTTTATATTTGATGACTAAATGAAATTGTTGTAGAAAACCCATCCATCTATAGTGTCTTGATTGTTGCAACTTAGTTTGGGAGTGTAGATATTGAAGTGGTTGATGATCAGTATGTATTACTGTCTCTTTGCCCATTAAGTAATGTTTCCACTTTTTCACACTCTGTAGTAATGCATACAATTCTTTATCATATGTAGGATAGTTGACTACTACAGAATTAAATGTCTCAAAATGATAACATATGGGTTTACCGTGTTGTATCAACACTGCTCCCATGGCATAGTCACTGGCATCCATTTGGATCTCAAAGGGTCTTTGAAGATCCGGCAGTGTTAGTATTGGTGTTGTACTAATCTTTTATTTCAAGGTGTCGAAGGCTTTCTGTTGTTTGCCTCCCCACTGAAACACCTTGTTCAATCCTTTTAAAGCATGTAAGGGAGCCGCAATTAAGGAAAAGTTAGAAATGAACTTTCTCCAATATTGTGCTACTCCTAAGAAGCTCCTGACTTCTGTAGCAGATTTGGGTTTAGGCCAGTTTACAATGACTGCCACCTTAGAGGGATCTATCTTCAATTCACCACCCCCTACTATATGTCCCAAATAATTCAAAGATGTTTTGCCAAATTCACATTTTGAGAGTTTAACATAAATTTTTTCTCTTTTCAAAACATCTAGTGTCTTCTTAACATGCTTTAAATGTTCTTCCCATGCTTTGCTAAATATCATAATGTCATCCAGATATACAATAACAAAATCATCAAGAAAAGGTATGAGTACATCATTCATTATTCTCATGAAAGTAGCAGGAGCATTAGTTAAGCCAAAAGGCATAACCAGCCACTCATACAATCCCTGCTTTGTTTTGAAAGCAGTCTTCCATGCATCTTGTTCTGCAACTCTGACCTGATGATATCCACTATGCAAGTCTAACTTGGAAAAATAAACAGCTTCTTTCAATTGATCTAATAGATCATCTATGCGAGGAAGGGGATAACGATTTTTTATTGTTATCTTATTCAGTGCTCGGTAATCAATGCACATTCTCCACGAGCCATCTTTCTTTCTCACCAAAACAATTGGAGATCCACATGGTGATGTGCTAGGTCTGATGAACCCCTTCTCGAGCAACTCCTGCACCTGCTTCTTGATTTCTGCATTCTCTAAAGCGGACAACCTGTACATTCCAATGTTAGGCAATGGAGCATCTTGCTGCAAATTAATTTCATGCACTATTTCCTTTTTGGGTGGCAAACCTTTAGGTTCTTGAAACAAGATATCATACTCTGAAACAACTTTTTCTAAATCAGCTTGCTGTTTAGCATCACAGCCCTCAAATACATTGGTTTTATCAGGTTTCTTTTCCTTTACAACCATCAGTAAAAATTGTTTGCATGAATTTATCATTCGTTTCATCTGCCCTGAGTTTATGAGAGTGTAATTATTCTTGATCTTATGAGCTCTTAAAAAGTATTTGATTCCATCTTTAACGAGTAGATACTTGTTCTCAGCTCTATAGAAAATAACTTTTCTGTCATACAAGTAAGGACTTCCTACAACAATTCCACATATATCCAAAGGAATTATGTCTAACTCAACCTCATCTACAAATGTTGACCCAAAAGAAAACTTGAGTTTGCATTGTCTAGTCACTTGTAGTTGTGCTTTATCATTTAACCATCCTAATGGGTATGGTTTCTTGTGAGGTGTTGTCAGTAATCCCAACTTCTTTACAATTGCTTCAGAATTTAAATTTACTTGTGAGCCACTATCAAACAAAGTATCAATCTTTTGATGTTTGGAAATAACTTGAATATGGAAAAGCTCATGTCTTTTTCTTTCATTTTCTTCATCAAAGTAGATTGTGCAGAATCACTATTAGATGCTTCAGAATTCTTACCTTTTATACCTATGGCTACAATGGTTGTTTCATCTCCTAAGTCCGACCCCAAATCTTTCTAAATAGTTGCAGCAGTCTTCTTCTTCTTGCCCTCGAACTTCTTAGGTCTCAGCTCCGGATGCAGAATCCAACAGTGCTCATCATCATGCCCATCCTTCTTACAATGAGTGCATGAAGACTTTCTGTGCAGTATTGGCCTTCCTTGCTTTCCATTTCTGTTTTCTTGTCTCCTTATTCTTGCTTGCAGTGGGTTGGGATGATCCCCCAACTTCCGGGTTTCCATTCTTTCCTCTAGCTTCTAGATGTGTAGCTTGAACAGATACCCCATCTATACTAGTGGGATTAAACATGAGGATAGTGTGCCTCATGTAGTTGTGTAGACCACCAATGTACTTCAACAGAGTCTCAGGTGAGTCTAATGAGATTCCTAGAATCAATGCTCTCTTCCTAAATTCTTGGGTGTAACCTTGTACACTTTTCCCTTTCAACTGACAAAGAGTTTGCCAGCTTATCATGGCTTGCTGCATGTAGGCCAGTGGATAGAACTGGTTTTTAATTGTAAAAACAAATTCACTCCAGACAGAAAGAGTCTTACCATGTCTCTTCATGTCAGCTTGGGTCCTGCCTTCCCACCAAACCAAGGCAGTGCCTCCAAGGCGTAGGCTGGCCAGCTGAATCTTGCTCTTATCTGAATCGATACTTTGCACTCTGCAATAAACATCAATTTGTCTGATCCAATTGTCCAACTTTTCTGCATTCAACTCTCCATCATATATTGGTAAATCAAATTTAACATCTAGTTTAATCAAAGATGTCTTCTTTTTATGTTCAGGGCTATTAGGAGGTGTGAGAAAGATTTCTTCTTTCCCCTTGCCTTTTGAGTGGTCATGGAGGAGAGACTCTTCTTCTCCTTTATCTTGTTTAGAGCCTGATGAGTCTTCATATTTATGTTTTCTAAAAGCCTTATACATTTTTTCTACCATGGACCTTATGGTTAGGAAACTATCTATAAATTGAGGGTCTAGCCCCACAGAGCCTTCCTCTGACATTGTCTTCTGAGGATAGACTCTTCCAATCTTAGGATTAGTTTCGACTAACTCTCCTTCTCCTAATTTGAGCTTTGATATAGTTAGCATTCAACAGCTAAATCCAGCACAAGCTTGTCTAACCTTAACAACCTATAGTTCTAATACCACTTGATCTGAAAATCACTTATGTATGATCTCAGTTAATTAATGTAGGTATTACAGACTCATGCACTGGTGTGCCTATGTTATTTTAAGCAACGGATCGATAATATTGTGAAATAGAAAGGCATTGGAGAACAGTAAGAGAAACACAACAAGCAAATACAAAAACACAACAATTTAATAAGGAGTTCACCCAATCCTCCTAGGCTACGTCTCCTGGTCCAGCTTTCAGTGGTGGCCTTTTTTTTATTGTGTCTTTAAGCATATTTTTTACAATGAGGAGCTCAATTTGAGTCTCCTGTAACAGATGATGCTTAGTAGGGTGGTACTTGGATTCCCCAAGCCACTAGAGTACACAGACTCCCCCTTACCAAGTCTCGACCTCAACTGGTCTTAATGGGATGAGTCCAATTTGGTACTCAGTTCCTGACAGATATCCTCACATGGAATTTCTTGAACCTCTCGGTTCTATCTGCTTGATGCTGCCTTAGCTCTGCAGGTCAACTGGACTTCTCTTTCCTCTACTTCTTGCTTCACTCTCTATTCTGTCTCCTCTGTCTTCTTCTCTATTCTTTGTTTGTTCATGGCTTAAAGCCAATCTATCCCTTGACTATTCGCTTCCTCTTCCGCCTCTTCGAATCACCTACCTCTGTCCGCTGAAATTCCCTGCTTCTATGTCATCACCACTGTGTAACGTTTCACAGGAGGTGGCCACTTGTCTTCTTACGAACTGAGTGCCAGCTCTTCCTCGAATGGTCGTTATTTCGGTTATGTCGTGAAATGATTCATCCACCAGCTCAGCGGTCATGTCGGACCCCAAATTTCATATGCCTCAGCCTATTCTTCCGCCAAATCTGGTCTCCCATCGGGTGCAATCTCCGTCATTTGATCTAGGGCCTCCAGATCCTACGGTCATCGCTTTTATTGCGCAGTTGACTTGCTCAACCGTTAGCCCATGATGAGAGTGGTTTTCTCTCTCATCCGCCGAACACGCGTCATTCAATGTATGGCATCGCTCGGTCCTCTACCAAACCCGCTTACCACCCGAAATGCCTCTGATATTCCGTCGGTTTTGGAGCGCGGGACCCACTTGTCGGTTTTAGTGCTTTTCCTACAGTTTTCTCTATTTTTCACATGACCAGGTGCCGAGGCTTTTCCTTCTCTGAGGTTTTTAATGCGCTAATCACGCATCAGAAACGACCTCTGTTTTCTGATCTAGACTCCCTATTTGCTAGTTTGCGCCACTGCGCGGTCTCCATGGGCCAACGGTCAGCGCGCTTTGACCGAGGGTCCTCATTGTTCCGTGCTAGCTACAACTGCCACTATCCAGAGGTCCTTCCTGATAGCTCATTGTTTACAAGATTTTGGAGTCTGACATAGTTTGAAACAGTCATAGGAACTCTGATAATTTTCAAGGATCCAATTCGGATCACTTTGACAAAATGCCAATCTCATTTGGGGATGGTCAGGCCTAGTCTTGGAGTTTGTTTTTGGTTTATTAGTCTTGTCATCATGTGTTTAATGGATTCCAAAAGTTACAACAAGTTCTGGTTAGTGGTCGGAATTCTAGGCTTGAAAAGTGCCTTAAATTCCCCGGACTCTGGCACGAGTATGTTGGAAATAGTACCTAGACGTAGGCATGTAGGCTTATGGGAGCATCCAGAGCTCTCTAGATGTTGGCATGCCCATAGCATGGGAGCGTCTAGAGGTTTAATAGCTTAAATCTCCGTGGGACTCAAGGGCTAGTTAGCAGAAAGGTTGGGATAGTTCCTAGGAGTCCTATTGTTGATGTTGAAGGTCTGTATGGTGTGTTTTTGTCGGTTCCAATTCCTTAACATGACTTAGGAGGTTGAATCATATCATAGTAAATTCTCTTCACATGTTTACCCTATTTGGATGGTTACTTCGGTAGATGTGGGACGAGGGTGTTACTGAGTGGTATAAGAGCATGGTTCACCCCTCGAACTGGATGGGTTGAGTGTTGGTCATGCAATCATGTTGGTTTCATATGTGTTTCTTATGCTTGTACTCCATTTTCTTGTTCCATTTCCATGGTGTTGATCATGGTTGTAGTGATGTCGCCATGTGAAGGTTGATGGTGTTTTTTTGGGATGTGTTGTCATGAGTGTATGGGTGTATATGCATTGTCAAACATGTCGGTATCTATATGCATGAATTGTCATAGTTATAGTTATGCATGTATAGTAGGTCAAACATGCATTGTGAGGTCATTTCATGATATTAGGTCACCATGATGATATTGGTATGTTATGATGTTAATATATTGGTTGAGATAGAGCAGGAGATGCAAATCATTAAAGTGAAGTTGCAGCATTTGACCTCGAGGCAAGAGCATGCCGTCATACAAGTTTGTATATTGGGCATGCAGGTATGTAGGTTAAGGATTGTTATATGCATTATGGTTATGAGTATGCCTTTCATTCCATTGATGTTATGGTTACATACATGATAGATTCTAGTTGATTAGTGTAGTTATATGCACATGTGTCGAATAGTCATGAATGATATTAACATGTGGTTGTATGTATTGCTATTGTTGTTTTATAATAGGTAGCTTGATGATTAGGTTATCTTTTTTGATGAGTCTGTTATAGGTTAGATTGTTGTTGTTATATGATAGTTTGCTTGATGATTAGGTTATATTTGTTAATGAGTATGTTATAGTTTAACTTGTTGTTGTTATATGTTAGTTAACTTGATTAGGTTATATTTGTTAATGAGTATGTTATAGTTTAACTTGTTGTTGTTATATGTTAGTTAACTTGATTATTAGGGTTATTATATTACGATCTTGATGTTATATGTATCATCTAAGTTGGATTGGTCTATGAAAATGGTTAGGGTTGTGACATTCAGGTATGTGTTAATATGTTGTGATATTATGGCATACTTATCTAGACTAACTATGCATATGTGATTTTTATGCATGAACGACAAATGTTTATGAGTTTACAATGTGAACATGCTAGTTAGTGACTACTATGGATATCGTGATATTATTTGTGTGTGATTTGATATGTTGTGAAGTTATATCGTGCTAATCTAGATTGTTTGTGCATAAAAGATAGCCTCCCTTGAGATACATTAAGGTATGAGTTTTCTTATGTTCTATATTTGGTGCTTGACTATTTGATTATGTCATTTAGTTTATTGATTTAACATGGTATGTTTGAAAGTTACTTGGATGTTTGATGAATTTCATAATATGAGTATGTGCTCAAATGATCTTGTTTTAAGATGATTATACTAATACATACGCTTTGAGACAGTTGATATGTACTTGAGTGTAAGTAGGTGATAGTTGTAGCATTATGCATTATGAATGATGAATGTGAGTGGATTGTTGAGTATGACATGTTTGTTAGACTTGGTAAAGGTTCATTTCAAATTAATATACATGATTTCTTGATATTTGGAACATGAGACTAACATGTGTGAGCAGTTAGTTGCAAGGAAACATGTCTGGTATTAGCTTGACAAGGTAATAGTTGATGTGTTTATATGACTAACAGTTGGGTGGTGTGACAGTACATAGTAAGACTCGATTGCAACAAGGTAAAAATGTAAAAGAAAGAAATTGGGAAAGAATTCATTTAGTGATGTTTGGAAACCCTAATTCCAAACGAATGAGTGCTTTGCATACATGAGGACTTCTTAACCTTGATTTTGTATGAGATTATGTGGATATGTGCTATGTTCATGGAAATGTATTTGAAAGGTATATTCGTTGATGTCTAGTTATAGCTAGATCTGTCAAGGAAATTGGAGCCTCTTGAGAGATGGAACAGATGTGTTCAGTTACAATACAATGTGCTTGGCACAACAAAGTAAGGTAACTGGTATATTGTTATATTTAATTATACATTGAAAATTATGTGTTTATGGTAGTGTGATACAAGGAGTTGCATGGAAAAGAAATTTCCATGGAAACTTGAAGAAGGCTCAAGTTGAGCTTTCCCTTGGAATCACTGGGAACCATGGGGTTGAGTCATGGTGTTTGTTTTTTTTTTAATTTTATTGAGTAGTGTGCTTGGGCCTGAGCTAAACAACCCCTGTTACATTGAGCATCAATTGTATGTTTTCTGGCGGTTGAGAATTCTCAAAAGCCTGCTTTATCTATTGGACATTTACTGGAGCATTTTATTTTTATGGGAGTACTTAGTATAAAAGCAAGGGAGATATCTAGGGATCCTTTTCGCTTTTATCTGTTAGGATAAGGCGAACCTGGCAATTCCCAAAACCATTTCCAGTAGCTCAACAGATGAAGCCTCTAACTATGTTTCTGTGGCATTCCCTTATCTTATTGTTTGCGTTTTGACTATTTTGATGAAGGTCACGATATCTGGATCGTTTTATTCAGCTGGAGTAGCGAAGATCAATCGGAGCAGTGAAGAATCACTCCTTTAATTGACTGTGATCACTAACTTTTGGACAAGATCAGCATCGGTCTTCAGTCCAAGGGTGATTCCAGCAGCTCAACTGACTTAAACCTATGATGGTGCAAGCGTTGCTAAGGCGAATCTTTATCCAGTTGACTTAGTGTTAATTGCTTAGGTGAAATTCACATTTGCAGGATCGATTTAAGTTGTTGAAGCAGCGAAGAGTCAGAGCCTTTCATCGCCTTCAGTCATTATCATTTAAACAGGTTTTGTCAACAAGTGTCAAGGCCATTGATCAACATCATTCTTCAGCATGCAGATGATTTATGCTGCCTACTCCAGTCTTTGGGCATTCATGGAGCCAGAGGCATTGCCTGAGCAAAACATTGGCTGCCCTGACCTTGCTCTGCTGATCTTCTCTATTAAGGAATTGGATGCCTTTCTATTGCTTCATCGTTCTTTGACAGAAAGCCTTGAGCTAGTAGGCATCCCTTATTTTCCATTATGTCAGCTTCCTTATTCAGGGTTCGGAGGATGTGATAAAATGAACATGTAGTGAAGTTCTGCAACAGATTTCTAAGTCTTTCTAGGTTCCTGTTGAGCATTGAGCTATTGACTTGATCCCCAGTGTTTAGGATTTTTATCAAAATTTCTGAGTCCCCAAAGACTTGAAGGTTTTCCCCTTTGTTCCCCTGAGAAGTTTGCATTCTTTAAGCAGTGCAAGGATCTCGGCCTAGTTATTAGTGCTTTGTCCTAGGCCCCAACTAAAGCAGTCCTTTTTTTGCCCGTCTAGGGAGTAGATTATTCCTCCTGCCCCTGATATGCTCGAGTTTCCTTTGGAGACTCCGTTGAATAATATCAAAACTTTACCCTGATTTTTCCATCACTTGTGAAAGTCTGACTCAGGGATTCGAAGCCACCATTCTGGATTGAGGCTAGGCCTAGAGGGGTTCTTTTTATTGCTAGCCTGCCTCATGGACTCACCTAGCTAGCAGCACTCTTCGGGGAGGAGAGAAATGTTTGATGTATGAGGTCTATTTCCAGCAGCAGTGATTTGGCTTTGGCAGCAACTACATTTGTGGATTGTAGTTTGTTGTTGAAGATGGCTTCATTCCTAGCTAGCCAAATTCCCCAACAGATGTATTTTGGGATTGCATTCCAAATTTTAGCCCATGTTGATTTTCTCTTTAGAGTGTGAGGGTAGTGCTCTTTCCATGAGATGAAGAGACTGACTACTGACAGCTGCGCTGGAATTTGGGCGTTGAGCCCCAACATTGCTTGCATCCATACTTCTTGAGTGAAGGGGCAGACAATGAATAGATGATCAATCATTTCTTGAGCCATGCAACAAAGAGGGCATCTATGGGGATTGATAATTCCACGTTTTGTTAAATTATCCCCAGTGAGGACCCTTCTATGCATGAGAGTCCAAGAGAAAAAATTAATTTTTGGGAGACCAAAGGGATCCAAAACATGCTACCAAAGCTTTGAAGAGTGGATCTGTTGTTGGTGTTCTTGTAGAGCAGCAAAACGCTACAATGCTGTGTAAACTTTGGTCTTCCCCCAGTGCACTTGTCCCTCGAGTGGAGATGCACTAGAGCCAGACCAGAGAACTTAGCTAGAAGGAGTTGAATTTGAGGAAGCATCCACTCAGGGGGGCATAGGAGGGCCTAATTGCTCCAATTCCCTTCGAGATCCCAAGAGCATATATCAGCAAGCTTGTGAATACCTTTCTGAATGAACCACTTACACAAATCTACAATTTCAGGGGCAAACTAGGGGTTGGAGGCCCATGATCTTATCTTCCCATAGCCCAATTCTTTTTCCGTTTCCTAGGATTCTGTAAAGATGGTTGTTAAAAAACTCCCAACTTTGGCTGCAAATCTTCCATAGCGTGGTTCCTTTGTAAGAAGCTCCTTCATCCATATTATTTATTGTGAGTCCATGCGATACTTTTTATTAGAACTTGACTTGCTGGGTGTCTTTGATTTGAGAAGATTTTCCAGAGGATATTGCCTCCTAAAGCCACGTTCACCAGCCCGGGATCTTTGACCTGTAGTCTGCCTTCGGATATTGGCCTTTTCAATATGTCCCAGCTTACAAGGTGAAATTTTGTTTGGTTCCCCTTTCCTCCTTGCCATAGGAAATTTTGAATCAGCTTTGATAGTTGTTCTGTGTTTGGTTCCCCTTTCCTCCTTGCCATAGGAAATTTTGAATCAGCTTTGATAGCTGTTCTGTGATCATTTTTGGAGATAAAAGAAATGAGGCCTGGTAGATAGGAAGGGAGGAGAGGACTAATCTACCGCCCAGCCATACACATCGCTTTTCCTCTTATTGACCATAGCTCCGGAGACACTACAGAAGCTTTGGATTACTTCATTGAAGGCCATTGCAATTTTAGTGGAGGCTCCTCCCATAAGGATAGAGTCGTCAGTGAACAAGGCATGATTGATTGGAGTTGTTCCTTTTATGCCTGGAAGTTTCCCATTGAGCTTCTCTGCTATAAGCTTTCAGCTCAGGGTGTCTGCCATCAGAATGCACAGGAAGGGGGGCAGAGGGAAACCTTAACTAATACCCCTCGAAGCTTTGAAGTAGTTTGTCGACCTGCCATTTACAAGAGGATCAATCCCGGGTTCTCCAATACATGCTTTGATCAATTTTATATAATCAGAACTGAAACCAAATGAAGAAAGAACTTGGAGGAGGAAAGAGTTCCTTACTCGATCAAAGGTGTTCGCCATGTCCAACTTAATGAGCATACCTTGCTCTTTGCGTTGATGGCTGGCATGGATGATTTCCTACACCAGAATCACATTATCCAGGATGTGCTGGCCTTTGACAAACCCACCTTGGTTGGGGGAGATGAGTTTTTCCAGCAGCAAATTTATTCTATTTGCAAGTAACTTGGTGAGGATTTTGTAGGACGCATTACAAAGCGAGATTGGCCTGTAGCGGTCAAACGCTACCAGGTTCGCTTCTTTTGGTATTAGTGCTAGGAAGGTGGAGTTTGTGCTTCCTCCCACTTTGGCTTTACGGAGGAAACCTTTGATCATTCGGTACAAATCGGCCTTGATGATGTCCCAGCAAATTCTATAAAAGTGGATGGAAAATCCATTAGGTCCTAGGGCCTTGCCTGGTTCCATCTTCCATATGACATTGTTGATTTCATATTCAGTGAAGGGCTTTAGTATAATTGAGTTATCCTCCTCATTTACCAGTATTGGAACATGCTTGAGGAAGGCTTGTGATTCCTCAACATCTTCCACACTTTCTTCTTTGTATAGCTGCTGAAAGTGAGAGGTTGCAGCCTCTTTTATCAAAGTTGAGCCTTTGAGAATGACCCCTTCTGGTGAGGTGATTTCAGCAATGTGGTTTCTAGAAAGTCGAGTTCAAATTTGCTTGTGAAAGAAGGCTGAATTTTTGTCTCCAGACACAAGCCAGAGATTGCGTGATTTGAGCCTCAAGGATTCTTCCTCCTCTCTGAATGATCAGAGAGTGCTAATTTGGAGATCTTGCTCATTCTGAATTTTTGTGCAGGTAATATTTTGCAGCTCCAGGCCCCTTTGCAGATCCAACAACTGCTTTATATTTTGTTTTCTATGACTAGAGGGGGAGCCTGTAGGCTTTTTTATCCATTCTTTTAGAGTTGTTTTGGTGGCCTTTAGCTTTTGCTCCCACACATAGCTAGGTGAACCAAGGACATGGGTGAGCAAGGCCTTCGTAACTGTATCCATGAACCCTTCTCTGTCTGCCCAAAGAGGGTTGAACCGGAAGGGGATTGGCCCCAAATTTTCCTCTTCTTCCAGCAGAAGTAGAATGGGTTTATGATCTGAAATCAACTTTGGCAAAAATTTTGTGGAGATGATCTTTTTTTCTAAGAGGAGAGTGCTCTAAAGTAGGAATCTGTCCAACCTGGCTAAGATGTGCTCTATCCCAACTCTGTTATTTGTCCATGTGTAAAGCCCTATGTTTGGATTAAATTCTAGTAAATCCCATTGTTGAATCAAGTCTTCTACGAAGGGAAGGAAGTGGTCCCTGCTGCTAGTTCCTCCTCCTTTTTCCTTTGGGTCAAGGATTAGATTGAAGTCCCCTACTAGAATTATATTCTTGAGGGAGTAGGCTTCAAGGAAGTCGAACAGGGTTTGCCAACAATATTTCTTTTCTACATAGAGGACAGGTACATAAAGATTAAAGAGAGCAAAGGTAATCTTACTTGGAAGGTGCCAAAGTTTGGTGTATATCCAACGCTGCATCTGAAAGGATCTCTCAAGTAAAAACTTGTCATCCTCCCATAGGGTGGCAAGCCCAGCGCATGTACCCCTTGCACTTACTGCTTTTCTGGATTTTATTTTCCATTTTTCTTTGCTGAGTTCCAGAAGGGCTTCCCCTTCTATTTTAGTCTCTTGGAGCACGAGGATCTCATGAGATTTTGATTTCAATAGGTTCTTGATTGATTATTTACTATCAGAGGGTGGGACAATACCTCCCTTGGGAGGCCTGGTTCTAGTATTTCTTCGATGGACATCTCAATCGTGGGCTGGCTGCCTTGCATTTTTTGTCTCTCTGCCTCTTCTTCTCTGGCCTCTCTATGGGATTTCCTCCCCAATATTTTCGTGGGCCTCTCAGTTGTCTCATCTTCTGAGCATCCCAATATCTCTGGAGTCTTCCTCCTTGTCATATCTGCGTAGGTAGGGGAACTAGAGGCACCTTTTAGAGTTCCAATTTGGAGAGGGCCTGTTTCTCCCTACCATTTGTCTTCTTCCATGGCCGTGGCCTGCTATTTAGCCTCTTTATCTACTAGATCTGGGAGATGTTCAGGTGTGCTGAGTATTTCAAAGGGATTAGTGGGTATGTCTGCTCTTGAGGGGGCTAAGCTCCCCTCCGCTTGGGTTATGGGTGGAGCACCGCTCCCTGTGGACACTCCCTTTCCTTTGGATCTATTGTTCTACTTAGTTGTTCCTGGTTTCTGGACCTAAGTCCATTGTTCTCCTTTCATATTCTCTGGCCCCTCCTCTAATTTCTTTTTGCAGTTTCTGGAAAAGTGCACGTAGCCATGGCAGTGCCGGCATTTAAATGGGAGTTGCTCATAGTATAACACTTGGATGTGTTTCCATTCAGCCACTTTGAGTTTTATAGCTTCAGGAAGGCCTTCCTCGAGGTCTACTTCTACACAAATTCTCGCACAGGAGTATTGGTCCCTCCTTTCTGCTTGGTCAATGTATTTGCCAAGTTTATTGCCTATGGTTTCTAAGGATTTGGGATTCCAGCAGTGCAGAGGTAAATGAGGCAAGTGCACCTAGACAGGGATAGCGGAGGGCACATCCTCTGTCAGATCGAAGTCTGGAGTTCGTTTATTAAAATACAAACCCTAAGGCCCCATGAAATATGGTATGTTTCTGAATATGAGGTTTTTATCTTCTATCAATTCAAATACGAATACAAAGAATCCTTTTCCGACGAAGTGGATTTTCATTCCTTCCTTGATAAGAGGTTGACAGTTCCTTTGCACCCAGGCATCTACAGCTTTAGGCGATGGGCATAACCCAGTGAACTACACAATAAGCCCTCTTTATGCTAGATTCAACACCGCTTTGCAGGGTTCTTTAGTAGGGAGAGAAATTGTGGGGATGGAGTCCATTATTTTGACAAACTTCTACTATTTTTCAGTTTTTTGCCATTTTTTTCTTGCCGCCACCAGTTCCCAGAACTCTGATAGCTCAGATTGGGAGAGGAGGATCCAGTTTGCTTGGTGCTACTCACAGTTTCTGGATGTATGCTCCTTCACACTCGCAATGCTCTCCAACCTTACAGATATCCACTGCTCCTCTTTCCAGTGCCTGCAAAAGGTTTCCCTTCCTTTCCTTCAGCTCCCTCGTGGCTCACGCCAATTTCCAACCAATTTTTTGAGTCATGGTGTTTGTTGCTAAGTCTTGTGCGTTTAGTATTTTGTGAATTGTTGTGCTTGATTGCAGATTTTTTTATGTCTAGTGTATGGCTATACCACTGTGTTCACGGTGCCGTATTATTATTGGTTTTCATGGTTTTATTCTTGTTTGTGTTTTTATTGTCTTTTATGTATTGAGGGTCTTGGGAATTGGTTGGGAAAGTGGAAAGTTAATGGAGCTCAAGGAGATATGAATGAAACCTAGCATGTGATGTAAGACTCGAATGAAGCTCGATGCATGAGTAAGGGAAGTTAAAGGTAAGAATATGACAGCCAGGTGGACTGGTTGGGTCCATTGTGGTAAATAGATGGTGGCAAGATAGTCATCAGAAAGGTAACCGAAAAGGTAAAGTGAATGCATATGAGGTGTCAGATGCCTTTGCTATGTTGGGAAGGATTGTCCTCAATTTTGTGCATGGTGTGCATAGATAAAGGAATTTCCCTTAACCTTGACCTTATGCTATCTGGTAATTATGTTATTGTTGACCGTGTTGGACCCACCAACATTCAATGGATATCCCCGATATGAAGTCCCAACTATACCTCACATTGTTTGGTGTAGGAGTTCCATCCGGTACGATGGCCCGCATGCCATTATCTTAAAGATATGCCTTAGCTCTTGCTTGTCATCACATGAGAATGGTTTACTTAGTCTTCGAACAGCAAGGTTCGTGTGCCTAGTGAGTGCTTAGTATCTCTTGTGTCAAAGTTATTTCACTGCAGAGGGAGAGGGTGAGAGTGAGTCTCAAGTCGAAAAGGAATAGTCCCAACTCTTTTAGAGACACACAACACAGTAGGGCATGTGTAGCTTCTAGCGGAGTAGTCCATATGGATGTGGTAGTCACAAACACAAAGTGAACAGATAGCACATACAACACCTAGTGGATTAGTCCACACCAGTGCAACGACCGTTATAACAAGTTTACAAGAATGAGTTTGTCGGATATCTGGCAGAGTAGTCCACACAGGAGAGACAGCATTAACAACTGATACAACACATTTAAAATACCATATGTACTAAAACAATTGAAATACTTCAACTATCTTAATACAGGTTAAAGCAACATGCATTATAAGCGTCCAAATAATAGCCTTACAAATGAATACAATACATGTGTGAAAATGTGTTGGCCTGTTGACAGGCTTTTAAATTAAGAAAAAGTTCCAAAACACATCTGTACACCATTACATCACTAACCTCGATAGCGGGGCATTGGATCCACTGCTCGCTCCTCAAATAAAAGACTACAAACTCTCAAGATTATGTGGGAAGAGCCAAGGTGAAAAGTCCTTTGCATGTACAAATGAGGGGTATATATAGCCAAGGGTGAAACTGAACCTTGTGACTATTTGACTTCCCTCATGATTGTTCAACTTACATGACTCTTTGACTTCATCCATGGGTCTCTTGGACTTCCACGTTACATTACATTGATTACACAGTTATGACCCAAAGTAGTGATGTGGTCAAGGCAACTCATGACACAACTCGACTTGACACTGCTGGTATGCACATGCTGGTTGTACTATTCGTGTCGATTTTTTGTGCTATTGAGTGATGAGTGTGCCTATGGCGTACCATAGCTTCACCTTCATATGGCAGAGTGCGTGAACTCTTTAATGGTCTTGGTGTTCGCTTGATAGTTCATGCATGTGCATGTGTCTCCTTCGCTTGCTACTTGGTATGCTTCGTGTGTTCTTCCAACCACGAGCAAGTCTTCTAGCATGCGCTACTTGTTCATCTTGTTAATTATCATGCCATGTCTCATCCATGCACTTGTTTCTGCAATCACTCATGCCGAGACAACATCAAATACAGAAATCCCCTAGTCTACCATGATGAATTGTCTTTCGTTTACGAGTGCAGGTGACCGGGAGAGAGGACAAATCTCTGAAACAGTGCAGAGCACATTTTAGGTTGGGATGCGAGGCTCGGGGGAACTGTCAAGAAAAATTGCGCAGGGGTCACTAGCAGGCGGTCACTAGCAGGCTAGGATGAACAATTCGGAACAATAGTGATATCCTACGGGATCTGGCTAAGCTGGGAGGAAGAACTACACAATTTTTCCCGGGAAGGCAGTGCGGGCAATAGAGGACAATGACAGTGAAAACTACGCAGATTTTCGCAGGAGGCAGGGAGTGGGTTGCAGGAGATTTCTAGCCAAAACTATGTAGAACTAGGAGGCAGTCATGCAGGACATGTCTGCAGAGTTTCTGGGTTGAGCGGGATGTCGAGCAGCTGGTGGACTGTCCAAGAAAACTATGTAATTTTCAGGAGGAGAAGCAGATTGGCTAGAAGGGGGATCGACTGACAGAACTGCGAAATTTTCAGAGACATTGTAGTGACAGGAAGCAGGTTCTTGTCCCTCTTGTATGCGCAATTTATTTAGTCAGCAGAGACGGACATGCTAACAGCTTCTACGCAATTTTTGGGAGGAGTGAAGCTCAGGTTCATTCCCCAGTGAAATTCTTTAGTTGACCAACTGGAGGCTTGATGGGTAAGTTTACAAGAAGCGCAAGCTGAGATAGCTTCTTGGGAAACTTCTGTGTTGTTTTGGGTGACAGTCAGCCAAGTGGATTCTAGGATTGCGCAGTGCAGACTGCCTGGGAGACAGTCTTAATCACTGTGCAATTCTAGGTAGAAGTACTTGGTCACTAAGGGTTGAGACTGTGCAGTGCAACTCAACGAAGGTCCAGCTGATGGAGGGTGGTCCGGTCGACAAATCTTTGGAAAAATGGTTAAGTGTGTGAGTGGGTGAACTCATGTATACATGACCTTACGAACACAGACTCAACATGACTTGACAACAAGAAATCTCAAACCAACAAGACACCATATGCTTAGTGTGACTCACTACGGGACTGTTTAATGATGAAAGCGACAAGTGCGACACTTCGAATAGACCTTCGGACAACCATGATAACACTTGCACGAAAGTGCTTCCAACATCGTATGTGAGTGTGAAAGATTTTTACATTGCAAACATAACTCAAGCAAAACCTTCAACATCGCCAGAACGAGGTCTCAAGCATGACATAGCAATCAACATGCCGAAGACGATAGTTGGTCAGACAAGACAAAAGGAAGCAAGACATGTAGAGGAAACACATGAAATGACTTTTCGTGTTTGCGCACATGCATGTTACTAAGGACATGATGATATTAAAATGACAAGAAGTCTTGCAAAATCAACTAAGAGGTGTACTTCGAAAGGTGTTCTTTATTTACCATACTTACCCTCAAGATGATCATGCATACGATGGAGTTTGCATGCGGTCTTGATATTTTTCCATTACTTGGTCTCTTGGTCCTTCTTCTCGACTCCTTGGGAGTGATCTTGGCATGTCATCTTTTCCTATATTCACTGAGTGATGGATCAGTGAAGTTTCAGTGGGAAGTGACTGATGTCAAGATGAGACCATGGGAGGCCCATCTGCGTAGTTTTTGCATGCAAGAATGACAGGACAACTTGTACAACACTGCATAGTTTTAGGCACAAGACACTGTTGCGGGATGGGGGCCCTAAGAGGACACCTCTGCGCAATTTCTGAATGCAAGGCAGCCTGACTGCTCTAGGCATTTATGGAGAGAAGTTTTGGCTTCCTGAGTATTCTTTGCATTTTTGGAGAGCATTGTTGGGTTCTTGACTGCTCTATGCATTTCTGGAGAGTAGTGTTGGCTTCCTGACTACTTTGTGCATTTCTGGAGAGCAATGTTGACTGGGGTCTATGCAGCAGTACAGCTTCAGCAGGCAAGGGAGGAAGCTTGATGGTTGCAGAAGCAAAGTGAAAATTTCCTGGAAGTTGAATGAGGTTAGGTTGCTTGGGAAATGGCTAAGTGTGAGATCAATGACACAGATGTAAACAGTGATAGGAATTTACCGTGTCGCACACGGACACTTAGTGACACAACGTAGACCATCTAGAATGCATAAGACATACTTTTTTTGATGCAACAACCTTCATTACAAGAGTGCGTGAAGTGTGTGTAAAACATCTCTATGTGATGACAACCACTCATATGCACACAATTCCCTTGTAGAAAAACAACATTCCCTTTGCATGACAAACAACAACCCCTATGCCCAAAGATGACACATGCTGCATAAAGATGAGAACACGGACAATTCTTGAGATCAAGGAGGGGAGCTTGAAATCATCATCTTACCAACAACTAACCGAGGATGATCGATCGCAGGATCAAAGGTAGGCTCCAAAATTTGCATGCAAGCCAAAATTTTGGAGGGTGGTTGTAGCGCTACAACATTGGTGACACACTAGTAGAACTCTAGCTCTCTGTATGGACCTTGTTTCATGGAAAGCAAGTCTAACTCTTCCAGAATTATTGTTCAATTCCTTGATCGTGATGGCTTTCGAACTAGCTTGTGTGAAAGATGTAGTCCCTACCATTCTCTTGATCGGTCAGCACACATTCCAAGCCAAGTAAACCTAGTTGCTTCGTTTAGGGATGAGGGGTATATTGATGCACAAGTAATCTAAATGTCAGAGTTTAAGTTTCATCTATGGTGTTTCTCTACTACCAGCAGGCCTGGACACTGCCCCAACGGAGTCACGCAAGAACACAAGCATCACTCCACTTCCAGCAAGCCTGGTTAGTACCCCGACAGAGTTACTTGCATCACTTCTCTGTGCAAGAAGCCTTTCGCTTCTTTCGCCTTATTCATTTTTCATTTTTCACTTTTTTCAAAGAACTGTGCATAGGCACTTATTTATTTCAAAGGCAGAAGAGGGATCCCGACTTATTGAGAGCAGAAGAGGTTTTTCCTTCAAAGAAGTATGTTATGTATACCGCTGACATACTTGTTAAGGTTTTCCCCCCACCTTACTCTAGTTGACTGAGTTGACAAGGGTTAACCCAAAAGAACCAATTAGAGTAGGCGATACTAGTTAACAGTTAAGCATTGTGTTTTCACCAAGGCTCACTCTAAACATAAAATATTTTCCATCAAGGCATCATCAAATGAAGATAACAAGTTCTTCATAAAAACCAGAGGACAAGAGATAACCATATATTGATAGTTGTACAAGTCCTCTTAGATTTTTCCGACTTGTCTCGAGAACCAAACACAACTTCATTAGAGGCTAACCTAGAGGTGCAAGAAAGAAAAAAGAAAAAGGAGAAGTAAAGAGAAATCAAAACAAGTAAGCAAAGAAAGTAAGCAAGAAAACCAAACCAAGTAAGCAATAAAATAGACATGCAAACCAGAAATAAAAGCAAATAAAGAAGCAAAGACTACTCCTACTCCTACGCTAAATAGTGTATGGGCCTACTCAAGTGAAGTGGTATTTCCAATGCATCCATCGGCGCATTGGCTGACCCATGCTAGCGAAGGCATGAAAAATATGCATGTAAACTAGTGAACAAGAAATATTTAACAATGAAGACCAACACACTACGAGTTCTAAGACATCCACAGAAAAGAAAAGAGCGAATGCACAAGACAAACATTCTATGGGCTTAACATGGTGTTGTGACACACTGTGTGTAGATGATAAGCATGCACACTCTCTTGACTATGACAGACAATCAAACATGAGAAAGAGAGACAATTTTTTCCTTGCTTGTTGTGTATGATTCCTCTAGTGCATAAGCGATAGGATCATGTGATTTGAGTGGAGGAAGCGAAATCTGTGTTGGGTTGATATTCAATGCGAAGCAAAGAGTGATGAGGAGCCTTGGGTGTTTCGAATTTTTTTTGATATGAAGTGGAACCAACCTCAGGACATTAAGGGCTTGACATAACCATCAGCTCAGGCTGAAGTGCCTCGACAACCTATGGGGTTTCCATTTTGTCAATAGATAGATCGTAATAGACTAGTGGTTTAGGAACATTAACAACGAGTGAATATACATCGTGATCAAATGAAGAAGTATAGGTATCACGACAACCATGATCAGAAAATTCAAGATGTTCATCGACATCTCCATGATTTGATGAATCGTGTTAGCGCTTGAAATTTCACCTCGGGCTGAAAAAGGTAAACTCCAAGGCAACATCAAACCACTTAGCCTCGTAGCTAGCCCTACAGGGCAGGAGAGGGCTCTCTCCGGTCTATCTCGGCAAAGATCTTCAACAGGCAGAGATAACCAATAAAGAACACTGATTTTAGGCTAGTAAACTGATATAAAAAGGTTTGATTTTGGATTTTTAGGGTTTTGGTGGAAAATTGGGGAAAGGCAATTTTGGGTGCGGGGATTGGACACAGTTTTCGCAGGGGGTTCTTTGGGGCGAGGTAGGAGACTGTATTGATGCCTTTGAAAGATTTGGATGGATGAGAATGACTGGTGAGGATCTAAGGAGAGCAAGCAATCACCTTGAATTCTCCTTAAACAACTGAAAACATTGATATTAAACAAACTTAAAGGCAGAGCATAGCAACCATGAATTCTACCTTAACACTTCATTTGCCTAATTTGCAGAAGAAAAAGTAAGAAGATGATTCACATAACACACTTACAAGTACAAAGAGAAACACACCATCAATACATGTAACCACAGGAATCCCAAAAAGGACTGCAAAACCCTGGTCTTTCTTCCTTTGCCAAAAATGCAGAGATACAATGAGTAATACAATAGAAGCTTTCTCCCTCAAGAGTCCAACCATGAAAATGACCAAGAAAGTACATAATATAGGCAATATAACATCTTTCCTTGCCTCTAGGGGTTGAGCTCACTATCCTAGGAGCTGTTTCAACCAATTCTAAACTGAGCACTGAAAACTAGGCAGTCAAAACAACTTGCCTCTATAAGCTAGGAAACCAATTCATTCATTAAATTTTTTACTATCTCATGAATGAATCTTCTAGAAGAGATAAATAAGTGTCAAAATATCATAAAATTACATCATTTACAACAAGGAGGATCAAAATCTACTCCAAAAAGTCAAATCAGTCAAAACTGCGTTTTGCTGAGCTGTAGGTGAATTTCTGTGAAAACTGCCCAACACGTCGTGCCCTGATCCTGAACACGTCGCGCGCCTTTGGAGCTGCTTTTGAGGCACTTCCAGGTGTCCAAATGAGGCAACAGTGGACTTGTTGGAAAGTTCTGTATGTCTACTTTCCAACCCAAGTGGAATTTCTAAATTTGGTGGCCATTTGCCCCTCCAAAATTGCAATCTCCCAAGACTGCTTCCTGTGTGTCAAAAAGGTGGCAGAAAGTCATTTTTTGCTTGTTTTTTGACCTTCTGGAGGCTCAAAATTTGATGAAATCTCTTGGTAATTGCTGAGCAGGTGTATCTTTGCATGAAAAATCCAAAAATGCTGAGTTTTCCCAAAATGGAGTTGCCCATCGAAAAGGTCGCGCGCGGCGCGCGACGTGTTGGTGGAGAAAACCTGTTTTTTGCCTAAAAATTCACAAGTGACCAAAAATGCTCAAAAGTTTTTGAAATTTGTGTTGGAGTTAATTCATTTAGCATCATGCTCCTTCAAGGAAGCCTCAGCCAAGATGTGGAGGGGATCGAGCCTTTTCCGTCGTTTTAGTGCTTTGGCCAACCGTCTTTGGAGCACCTTCATTCTTGTTTTGCATACGTGCATTCGGGCCCAATAGTGGTTCTTCATGTTCCGGAGCAGGTCCTTATCTTTATTGGCCTTGGCCAGCAACCTCTCCAAATGAGCATTGACCTGCTGTTTTTCCCTGTTTGAAATGCTGCTTCAAGGGGACAAATAACACAAGGGAGATGTTAGGGAAGGGAGACTTCTAAGGGGAATTAGGGAAAATACATGACAAAGGGAATTAAGGGAAGGAATCATGACATATACAACATCATACCATCATCATTTGCAAAGATTTTATGGGAAGTAGGGTTTAAGGTTATATTATTGGATTTTAGGAATATGGGTAGGGTGTTGGGCCTTTAATATTTTTTGGTAGGGAGATTAGGTAAAAATGATAAGGGAGATGGTTGGGATGTGCGGGAAAAAATGGGAGTGCAAGGGATGACCTTGAGAGCAGCAAAACAAAACCCTATCTCTACTTGCATTTTGACATTTTAAAGCAAATATACATGAACTTTTCATTTCAACTTGATGGCATTAAAACACATTTCCCATGCTCATTTTTCTTTATCAAGCAAAATACTTTGATGATCAGAGGCCTACCTGCACTCTTGAAGAATTTTGGGATCGTTTGGCAGTTTACAGGCAATTTTTTGTGGATGAATTCCCAACACGTCGCGAGCTGGTCTTGACAGGTCACGCGCACCCAACACGTCGCACCAGTGTATTTTCCTAACTGCTAAGACCCCCCTGACACGTCGCGCCTGCCCAACACGTCGCGCGCAGGTCTTGACAGGTCGCGCGTGAGCTCTGTTTACAATTTCACCCAATTTCTCTCCAAATCGCTCTTCACTATTGCTTTGAGGCAAATGATGATCAAATGAAGGGAGAGAGGGGCTTTATAGGCTTGATTTAAATTAATTTCCCCTCAAACCCTCTTTCTAATGTTTTTAACTTGACACTTTTTCAAAATTTAAATGTTGTTGACTTTATGGTTTCCTTTTGTCCTGAAATTGGTTGAACTGATGCTTTTTCTTGAAATTTTTTGCAGGGATAGCTTCTGAGGAATCTTGGCAAAGGGGACCAGGGCTGCATGCTGACTTTCGAAGAATTTTGAATTTTTACAACTTTTTACAAAAATGAGAAAATGACCTTGTCTTTAAAAACAGGGTTTTTAAATCCAAGGTAAAAATTAGCTGTACAAGATGAAATCTTTTGAAGAAATACTTTGATAGTCATCCCTCTGGCCTGCTGGGCATTTATTGACTTTTAAAGACATGACCTCAAAGACAAATTGGACCTAAACCCTAGACCTAGGACTTTTGACCTCAAGACAAGACAAGAAACCTTGAAAGAGTTTATTGACTGAAACAACTTGATCCAGCAGTGCCAAGAGGGGAATAAAGACACCAGCTCCTCCATCAGGGTTATGGCATGCCTAATGGAATGCAATGAGATGACACTGATGAGACACCTACTTATGCAAATGCAAAGAGCTTTGATCACTGATGGAGGGCTACTAGACCGACTCTAACATTGGCTCCAATGGGGATGGTAGCTCCTTGGAGGTGCCAAGAACCGCAGATCTCTGTAAGAGCTAGACAGTGCCTTCATCCATTGGGCAATGGAGTCAAAAACTCAAGCTGAAATGCATGACTGAAAACTGATGACTTGACAACACAAATTGACTCTCACTCAACTAAAAACTGACTCAATACTTAAACACAACCGACAAACTAGAAATGATGCTCAAAGTGGAGCTTATTCATCAAAACCTACTCTAACAGTTTCATTCATCACCTGATCAAGTGAAATGAAACAACCAATGCAACCAAGTAAGTATCCCGTTTGCTGTTCGAAGTCTCCGCAAGTGCTCACTTATGAACAGCAAGAGAGAACTACTGAACGGCAACTCCCATGATAACTTAGAAACAGATCCGTTGAATGATATGAATTCTCTATCCGCCTCCAAAAACACTGCATAAGGATCTTGAAGTTCATGCACACTGGAACTTAGCTCATCCAATGGATTACTTCTCTTCTCCTCATACCATGAATGCAAACTTTGATCTGAGCCTTGTGACGAGACCTCTGTTGAAAATGAGAAAGAAACCGGCTGCCGGATCAAATTCATATCAGCACATGTTTCAAGCTCACATGTAGTCAATGGAGAAAGACTTTGACTGCAAACC
This sequence comes from Pinus tabuliformis, assembly GCA_031772625.1. Taxonomy (NCBI): domain Eukaryota; kingdom Viridiplantae; phylum Streptophyta; class Pinopsida; order Pinales; family Pinaceae; genus Pinus; species Pinus tabuliformis. The sequence goes on from CM062818.1 coordinate 814,897,953, forward strand.
TCATCCAAAACATCAGCTATTGGATCATGAAAAACTTGAAAAGACTGCTGTAATGTATCCATTGAAAATGTATGACATCCTTCTAGCTGTTCATCTTTTTCTTGAGAGATTTTACGAAGATTCTTCCTTATAAACTGAAATGCTTCGAAACAAAAGGGTATAGAATCTTCCTGCATCATCAAATCATGTATTTCGTCTTCCACAGCTTCATCTGTAATCTACCCTTCAATTTCATTTGGTGGCTGCAAATCTGATGCTACAGGCTGCTCAAGAATTTTGTTATTTGTCTCATCCTCAACATTAACACTGAGAGATTGTTGATTTGTTATAAGCTGTTCATTTGAAGATTTACTATGCAGTCTACCCTTCAAAAACTGAAATGATTCAAAACAGAATGTTACGGAGTCACCTTGAATCATTAAACCATGTGTGTCCACTTCCAAGTCTTCAGCTGCAACTTGACAATCAATGGCTTTCGGGGGTTGCAAATCTGAATATGAGAAGTCTTGAGCAAAATTTTCATTGCTCTCAAGATGCTTCAAATCAAGACTTGTTGACATTTGATTTCTGATTGCATGGTAGTTATCTCTGATGAACTGAAACGAATCAAAAAAAAAGGCAAAGATCCTTCACTTACTTCAAATTTTGCTGCACTTTCCTCATCAATGTCATAGCTGATATGTGATGGCTGAACATTGTATTCAAGTTGCTGAAAATGAACTTCTTCCTCCCACAAACTAGCTGCTTGTTTGATTGCAAGATTAGCTTCTGTTTGGAGAACATAATCATCATCATACTGATCAAACTGAGGCAAATCATCGGTATAAAACATATCATCAAGCATGCAGGTCATATCAACAGTGCTTTCTTCGCCAAGGTGATCTACAAAACAATCATTATCACAACTGGGATCAGAAACAAAATGTTTTGGGTCAGCAACTTGTTCTTCTTCAATCAGCACGCCATGAGCTTGAACATCATAATCATTTCTTGCGTTGATCTTGTCCATCATCTTTTCTACTGCACTTACCAAAATGTCAAGCTTCACCTCTAGAGATGTTGATTCGGCCGGATCTATGTTTTTCATCTCTTCTTCTTTCAACCTTGCGCTTCGGATCAACAGATGAGCCTCTACATTTACTGCACTGTTTTGCATCTCGTGAAGTGTTGCAATATCCCTTTCTCTCACTGAAACTCCATCTCCGGATCAAAGGCACCCGGGTAGTGCAAGAGAGCAGATCTAGGAGTAGGCCTTATATCAACTGGCATTGAATAATAAACTTGGTTAAATCTGGCTGAAAACTGTTGTACTGTCTCCCCTGGCAATCTTTTCAGCTGGTTATACTCTTCTATAATCAAGAAAAGGTTCTGTCCGATCATCCACCTGTCGAGAAAAACTTTGACAAACTGCTGGAAATCTGAAATGCTTGCATCAGGTAGGGCTTTGAACCAACTCTTCACTTTGCCTTGCAAAGAAAGAGCAAAAAGCCTTATACTGACATCTTCTTCATCAACTTCAAAAAGGTCTAGAAAAGACTCAAAATTCTGCACATGTTGCTCAGCGTTGACATTCTTACATTCACCATCAAACCTCGGCAAGTATAGATCATAGTTTTTGGGGAAAGCATGAAGAACAGAAGGTAAAACAAGAGGTTTATACCGATCTGGAATTTTACTAGGTGTAGGGGTATGTACAGCAGGTATAGAATCGGTCTTGGTCTTTTGAGGTTCATCAATCTGAATATGGTCATCACAAGATTTAGAAAAAAGGTCTTGATCAAGCTCAAAGGTATGCAAATCTTTGGTATTCAAAATCTTCAAAGGGAAAGAATCAACTGCAGGCCGAGGATCTCTTCTCAAATATAGTATACTTTGCAAAGCCTTCTTGACATTCTTGGGAAAAGAGAAGAAATAATTTATGACAAAGAACAAAATGTCTTGGATGAAATTCCAACTTGAATACCTGATCTGTCCATGTTGTCCTTTCATGTTTTTGTTGGTCGGGATCATCCTCCAGTGGAGTCTTTGGATCTGATCTCAAAAATGATTTAGAGTCGCCAAGTGAATGATTTCAGCCTTTCAAGTGTCTGATCGGTGTCCACCATCAACAATCAGATCTGAACTTGATACATGTACTGGGGTGAAATGCAAATGAAGTGCTGTATTCACAAGCTCACGGAGATGGACTAAAGCAGCGTTTATCTACTTCCGCTTATGCAAAGCAAAAGCGTTTCGAAGGCTACCTGGCATAACTTCAGGCTTCGTCTAAGACTTATGAGACAAACACATCAACCCACAAACAAGTTTGTTCTCCCCAGTATGGTCGCCAATATGTTAGCGCTTGAAATTTCACCTCGGGCTGAAAAAGGTAAACTCCAAGGCAACATCAAACCACTTAGCCTCGTAGCTAGCCCTACGGGGCAGGAGAGGGCTCTCTCCGGTCTATCTCGGCAAAGATCTTCAACGGGCAGAGATAACCAATAAAGAACACTGATTTTAGGCTAGTAAACTGATATAAAAAGGTTTGATTTGGGATTTTTAGGGTTTTGGTGGAAAATTGGGGAAAGGCAATTTTGGGTGCGGGGATTGGACACAATTTTCGCAGGGGGTTCTTTGGGGCGAGGTAGGAGACTGTATTGCTGCCTTTGAAAGATTTGGATGGATGAGAATGACTGGTGAGGAGCTAAGGAGAGCAAGCAATCACCTTGAATTCTCCTTAAACAGCTGAAAACATTGATATTAAACAAACTTAAAGGCAGAGCATAGCAACCATGAATTCTACCTTAACACTTCATTTGCCTAATTTGCAGAAGAAAAAGTAAGAAGATGATTCACATAACACACTTACAAGTACAAAGAGAAACACACCATCAATACATGTAACCACAAGAATCCCAAAAAGGACTGCAAAACCCTGGTCTTTCTTCCTTTGCCAAAAATGCAAAGATACAATGAGTAATACAATAGAAGCTTTCTCCCTCAAGAGTCCAACCATGAAAATGACCAAGAAAGTACATAATATAGGCAATCTAACATCTTTCCTTGCCTCTAGGGGTCGAGCTCACTATCCTAGGAGCTGTTTCAACCAATTCTAAACTGAGCACTGAAAACTAGGCAGTCAAAACAACTTGCCTCTATAAGCTAGGAAACCAATTCATTCATTAAATTTTTTACTATCTCATGAATGAATCTTCTAGAAGAGATAAATAAGTGTCAAAATATCATAAAATTACATCATTTACAACAAGGAGGATCAAAATCTACTCCAAAAAGTCAAATCCAGTAAAAACTGCGTTTTGCTGAGCTGTAGGTGAATTTCTATGAAAACTGCCCAACACGTCGCGCCCTGATCCTGAACACGTCGCGCACCTTTGGAGCTGCTTTTGAGGCACTTCCAGGTGTCCAAATGAGGCAAAAGTGGGCTTGTTGGAAAGGTCTGGATGTCTACTTTCCAACCCAAGTGGAATTTCTGAATTTGGTGGCCATTTTCCCCTCCAAAATTGCAATCTCCCAAGACTGCTTCCTGTGTGTCAAAAAGGTGGCAAAAAGTCATTTTTTGCTTGTTTTTTGACCTTCTGGAGGCTCAAAATTTGATGAAATCTCTTGGTAATTGCTGAGCAGGTGTATCTTTGCATGAAAAATCCAAAAATGCTGAGTTTTCCCAAAATGGAGTTGCCCATCGAAAAGGTCGCGCGCACGACGTGTTGGTGGAGAAAACCCGTTTTTTGCCTAAAAATTCACAAGTGACCAAAAATGCTCAAAAGTTTTTGAAATTTGTGCTAGAGTTAAGTCATTTAGCATCATGCTCCTTCAAGGAAGCCTCAGCCAAGATGTGGAGGGGATCGGGCCCTTTCCGTCGTTTTAGTGCTTTGGCCAACCGTCTTTGGAGCACCTTCATTCTTGCTTTGCATACGTGCATTCGGGCCCAATAGTGGTTCTTCATGTTCTGGAGCAGGTCCTTATCTTTGTTGGCCTTGGCCAGCAACCTCTCCAAATGAGCATTGACCTGTTGTTTTTCCCTGTTTGAAATGCTGCTTCAAGGGGACAAATAACACAAGGGAGATGTTAGGGAAGGGAGACTTCTAAGGGGAATTAGGGAAAATACATGACAAAGGGAATTAAGGGAAGGAATCATGACATATACAACATCATACCATCATCATTTGCAAAGATTTTATGGGAAGTAGGGTTTAAGGTTATATTATTGGATTTTAGGAATATGGGTAGGGTGTTGGGCCTTTAATATTTTTTGGTAGGGAGATTAGGTAAAAATGATAAGGGAGATGGTTGGGATGTGGGGGAAAAAATGGGAGTGCAAGGGATGACCTTGAGAGCAGCAAAACAAAACCCTATCTCTACTTGCATTTTGACATTTTAAAGCAAATGTACATGAACTTTTCATTTCAACTTGATGGCATTAAAACACATTTCCCATGCTCATTTTTCTTTATCAAGCAAAATACTTTGATGATCAGAGGCCTACCTGCACTCTTGAAGAATTTTGGGATCGTTTGGCAATTTACAGGCAATTTTTTGTGGTTGAATTCCCAACACGTCGCGAGCTGGTCTTGACAGGTCGCGCGCACCCAACACGTCGCGCCAGTGTATTTTCCTAACTGCTAAGACCCCCCTGACACGTCGCGCTTGCCCAACACGTCGCGCGCAGGTCTTGACAGGTCGCGCGCGGGCTTTGTTTACAATTTCACCCAATTTCTCTCCAAATCGCTCTTCACTATTGCTTTGAGGCAAATGATGATCAAATGAAGGGAGAGAGGGGCTTTATAGGCTTGATTTAAATTAATTTCCCCTCAAACCCTCTTTCTAATGTTTTTAACTTGACACTTTTTCAAAATTTAAATGCTGCTGACTTTATGGTTTCCTTTTTTCTTGAAATTGGTTGAACTGATGCTTTTTCTTGAAAATTTTTGTAGGGATAGCTTCTGAGGAATCTTGGCAAAGGGGACCAGGGCTGCATGCTGACTTTCGAAGAATTTTGAATTTTTACAACTTTTTACAAAAATGAGAAAATGACCTTGTCTTTAAAAACAGGGCTTTTAAATCCAAGGTAAAAATTAGTTGTACAAGATGAAATCTTTTGAAGAAATACTTTGATAGTCATCCCTCTGGCCTGCTGGGCATTTATTGACTTTTAAAGACATGACCTCAAAGACAAATTGGACCTAAACCCTAGACCTAGGACTTTTGACCTCAAGACAAGACAAGAAACCTTGAAAGAGTTTATTGACTGAAACAACTTGATCCAGCAGTGCCAAGAGGGGAATAAAGACACCAGCTCCTCCATCAGGGTTATGGCATGCCTAATGGAATGCAATGAGATGACACTGATGAGACACCTACTTATGCAAATGCAAAGAGCTTTGATCACTGATGGAGGGCTACTAGACCGACTCTAACAAATCGTACAGAGGGGTAGATGAAAAACAAGGATGTTCACCCTCTGTGTTTTCGAAAATGACATATGACATATGGGATGGATTTTCAGAGTAAGATGTGTCCTCTCCACAATGTAATGATAGGCTGACATCTAGTGTGTCCTATGAACGATCAGAAGTAGAAACATCCAGAAATGAGTTTTCACAGGGAGAATAAAAAGTGGCAAAATCACAAGGGATGTCAGGATAGAGTGGATGAGGTGCAGATGGAAGGGAGTCATCCTTCACCTTGGGTTCTTCTTTAGATCTCCGCACACACTCATCATAAAAGCACAGGTTGGTTGCACAACACCAACTCCATTGACAACTTGATCCTCGTTCACAACAAGTGTAGAGTCTGGAACGGAAGAACACGAGACAACACAATCCGAAGGATCAACAGAATGTGGGGATGGAGGTTGGGGTAACAAGTCCATATGACAACTAGAAAACTTGTAAGGAAAATATGTGCATATATCAAGAGTAGGTGGGGTAGGAGGATGTGACAGTTCAATAGATGTGTGCGCACCTTCTCCCACCTCGCACTACGGAGCTAGAGCTGTTTGATGAGAAGAGGACGGGCAGTCACTTGTGACAGTGACATTGTATGTCTTAGATTTGGAAGCTCTAACACCGAGGTCTGCTGGGATGTATTTGAATGATTCTAAGAATTGTGGATTTTTTAATATGTAAAGAATATATTTAAATCTTCCAACGAGGAATTCCCAATCAATCCCATCTTCACGAAATCAGTATGCAAGATTACAAAAGTGTGTGAAATTTCTCAACGGATTCATTAGGTGCTTTCCGTAATTTCAAAATTTCTTTATTGAGTTCTTTACGGTCAAAATGATTGAAAGCATAGTCTATCTTTATGACCAGATTAGGGAGAGAGAATAGATTTTTCAGTCAGCATCGCACACCAATGCAATGGGTGCCCTCGAATCGTGTGTGCGAACAATGTGCAGTTCGTGTAATCTTAAAAGATTTCATGCCTTTCACAAGAGCCTACAACGCCAACCGCATGTCTAACCAAGGTTACTTTTCCTCCACCATCGTATGTTTTACATGGCAATCTATTCCATAGCTCTTCGAATATTTCAAAGTCATTTCCATAAGACATACACTCCGGAAGAGAAATTGTGTATTTTGTCATCATAAGTATGTGGATATTCAAAACAGATTGTGAGGACTCAGCTTGTCATTTGGCCCTCCTTCTAGCGCCAAAAATGTTGATGGTGCTAAACCCGCCAACATTCAAGGGATCTCCCCGATATGAAGTCCCAACTAGACCTCACACCATTTGGTGTAGGAGTCCCATCCGGTACGATGGCTCGGTTTCCATTATCTTAAAGATATGCCTTAGCTCTTGCTTGTCAGCACATAGAGTGGTTTACTTAATCTTCGAACAATGGGGTTCGTGTGTCTCATGAGTTCTTAGTGTTGCTTGTGTCAAAGTTATTTCACTACAGAAGGATAGGGTGAGAGTGAGTCTCAAGTCGAAAGGGAATAGTCCCAACTCTATTAGAGACACACAACACAGCAGTACATGCACAGCTTCCGGCAGAGTAGTCCACACAGATGCGGCAGTCACAAACACAAAGTGAACAGATAACACATACAACACCTAGCAGAGTAGTCCACACGAGTGCGAAGGTCATTATAACAAGTTTACAAGAATGAGTATGTCGAGTGTTCGACATAATAGTCCACACGAGAGAGACAACTTTAACAACTGATATAACACATTTCCAACAGAATATGTATTAAAACAATCGAAATAGTTCAACTGTCTTAATAGAGGTTAAATCAACATTCATTACAAGCGTCCAAAGAATAGTCTTACAAACGAATACAATAAATGTGTGAAAATGTGTTTCCTTGTTGACACGCTTCTGAATTAAGATAAAATTCCAAGACACATCCGTACACCATTACATCACTAACCCTGATAGCGGGGTGTCGGAGCCATTGCTCACTCCTCAAAGAAAATACTATAGACTCTTAAGGCTATGTGGGAAGACCCAAGGTGAAAAGTCCTTTGCATGTACAAATAAGGGGTATATATTGCCAAGGGTGAAACTGACCCTTGTGATTGTTCGACTCCCCTCGTGATAGTTCGACTTACATGACTCTTTGACTTCATCCATGGGTCTCTTGGACTTCCACGTTACATTACATTGATTACATAGTTATGATCCAAAGTAGTGATGTGGCCGATGCTAATCATGACACAACTCGACATGACACTGCTGGTATGCACATGCTGGATGTATTGTTCATGTCAAGCTACTATGTTGTTGAGTGATGAGTGTGTCTGTGGTGTACCATAGCTTCACCTTTCTATGGTAGAGTGTGCAGAGTCTTTAATGGTCTTGGTGTTCACTTGATAGTTCATGCATGTGCATGTGTCTCCTTCGCTTGCTACTTCTTATGCTTCGTGTGTTCATCCAACCGCTAGCAAGTCTTCTAGCATCCGCTCCTTATTCATCTCGTTCCTCATCACGCCATGTCTCATCCATGCACCTGTTTCTGCAATCACTCATGACAAGACGACATCAAATCCTGAAATCCCATAGTCTACCATGATGCATTGTCTTTCGTTTCCGAGTGCAGGTGACCGGGAGAGAGGACAAATCTCCGAAACAACGTAGAGAACATGTCAGGTAGGGATGCGAGGCTATGGGACATTGTTAAGAAAAATTGTGCAGAGGTCATTGGGAGGCTGGGATGAATATTCTAGAACAACAATGACATTCTGCGAGATCTGGCTCAGCTGGAAGGCAGAACTGTGCAATTTTTCCCGGGAAGGTAGTGTGGGCAACAGAGGACACTGGCAGTGAAAAAAGCACAGATTTTTAGGGGAGGGTAGGGGAGGGCTACGAGAGCTTGCTAGCTAAAACTACGCAAAACTAGGAGGCAATCATGTAGGACATGTCTACGTAGTTTCTGGGCTGAGAAGGATGTCGGGAAGCTGGTGGACAGTCCAAGAAAACTGCGCAATATTCAAGAGGAGAAGTAGGCCGGCAGGTAGGGGGACTCACTGACAGAACTGTGCAATTTTTAGAGAGAGCGCAGTGACAGGAAGCGGGTGCATGTCCCTCATGTCTGCAATTTTTCTTCAGTTAGAAGAGGCAGGAATGCTCACAGCTTCTGCGCAATTTTTGGGAGGAGTAAAGACCAGGGTCATTGCCCAGTCAAATTCTCTGGTTGACCAGCGGGAGGCTTGATGGGTAAGCTTGTGGGAAGCATAGACTGAGATAGATTCTTGGACAACTTCTGCGTTGTTTTGGGTGAAATTCAGCCATGTCGATTCTAGGATTGCACATTGAATACTTCTTAGGAGGAAGCCTCAATCTCTGTGCAATTCTGGGCAATAGTACTTGGTCACTAAGGGCTGAAATTGCTAGTGCAACTCAGCGAAGGTCCAGTTGATGGAGTGGTGTTTGGGCGACAAATCTTCGACAAAATGGTTAAGTGTGTGAGCGGGTGAACTCGTGTATACATGACCTTGTGAACACACACTCAAAATGACTTAACGACAAGACATCTCGAACCAACAATACAACATATGCTTAGTGTGACTAACTATGGGAATGTCTAATGATGAAAGCAACAAGTGTGACACTTCAGATAGACCTTCAAACAACCGTGATGACACTTGCATGACAGTGCTTACAACATTGTGTGTGAGTGCGACAGATGTTTACATAGCGAACACAACTCAAACACAACCTTCAACATCACCAGAACAAGGTCACAAGCATGACATAGCAATCAACATGTCGAAGACGATAGTTGGTCAAACAAGTGAAAAGGAAGCAAGACATGTAGAGGAAACACATGAAATGAATTTTCGTGTTTGCACACATGCATGTTACTGAGGACATGATGATATGAAAATGACAAGTAGTCCTGCAAAATCAACTAAGAGGTGTACTTCAAAAGGTGTTCTTTACTTACCATACTTACCCTCGAAATGATCATGCATCCAACGGAGTTTGCATGCAATCCTGATCTTTTTCCATTACTTGGTCTCTTGGTCCTTCTTCTTGACTCCTTAGGATTGATCTCAATGTGTCACCTTTTCTTGTAATCACTGAGTGATGGATAAGTGTGGTTTCAGTGAGAAGTGACTACTGCTGGGATGAGGCCATGGGAGGCCCATCTGTGTAGTTTCTACATGCAAGACCGATAGGACAACTTGGACAACACTGTGCAATTTTTAGGCACATGAAACTGTGTTGTGCTATTCAACAACCCCCCATTTGTTAATAGTATGGTTAATATTACATTAATAAATGGGGACCCTTTAAAAAATCCTTCCTAAAATAAGTTTAGCACTTAGGAATTTTCCTTATCAAATTTTGGAATAAAACAAGGTATCAATCAAACATCTTTTCAAAAAAATAGTAAATGTTTGCCTTTCCATCATATCACACGATCAAGCATGATTGAAAGCCTTGCTAATACACCAAATCTAGTGAAAAGCGATCAAAAGAGGACTTCGCACTATAACACCTCGAAACTAGTACATTTCTTATATAAACTAAGTCATAAGGCATTTCTTATTAGAACTAAAGCCTACATCGCATGTCGTTATTTTTAGAAGGCGCACCTTAACAACTTACCTTAAAACGTGCGAGATGCAAAATTGCGATGACAACATTTCCCTTATCGCATCGCATTTCAGACATTTAAAAGAACACCGCAAACTTACCATCCATCGAGATTGTGAAATGTGATTGAGACCCAGACCCACTCCTGAGATATGTCACAAACAAGTATTTAGGTTCACAACTTAATAAAAGGGGCTTTACACAAGAAAACCTGACAATTAGCTATATTTTGGAAACAATAGTAAGCGACCCATATCTCGCATCTCACAGAAACAAAAGAAACGATAAGGAAAGCATACAAACATAATGCGATAATGCGATCTGTGATATTGCTTCGCAAATCGCAAAATCGACATTTTCGCAATTTAAAGGCTCACCACCCTAGAATATTTCTTCCCGAATTATGATGCGGACATTAATGAGCATTAAAGCTAAGAGATAACGAACCATTAGTGGGCATTTAGTAAAGGTTAATGGCATTTATGTGTGAAAAGCCATCCAACGTGATACGATATCTTCTCACTTGCGTTCAAATAAAACTCCTTTCTTATCACCTTTTCAAGTTATCTTTATTATTCCATATTACATTCATTCTTACCTTTGTATATCCGATAGCTATTCTTTTTCTCCATTTTCAGGAAAAATCCACAGAAGGAGTCTTTGGGAGCAATGGAAAAGAAGGGCAAAGCAGTTGCGTCTAAGAATAAAAAATGACTCCTTTATTTGCAGATACTACATGCAGCAGAGAAGGAGGGACCTCTACGTGGGAAACCATGTATGATTTATTAGAAGAAGAGGAACCAAGACCTTTGGAAACAAAGGTCACAATTGACGGTCGTGTTTCCTCAGATGCCACCATTTTTGAGACGGCATGCTCATTTCTGCATCGCATAGCCGTGCACCCAAAGATAATCCCTTACATAGATATGGTCAAGTGGATTATTGATCAGGCTGATATCTCAGACAGAGAATTTAAGAATAGAAGCCAAGAGGTTATGGGATCTTTTTCGCCAGACAACCTATGGCTTATGTACCACCTACCAGAGCCACAAGCCATCTACAACAAACAGTTCCTTGAGAAGTTTGCCAAAGAGAATGAGGACCCAATAGATGTCACCTGGACCTGGTCGAATAATGAGGGCAAGATCAAAAAGGACAAAGCGGGTATGTACTCTACTGCATCTATTTCTCCTCCCCATAGTTTTGCAGCAGCCATGCTATGTAGGATGTTTGGCAAGCCCGATAACACTAAATTTTCCCCAGAATGGCTGCCATTAATAGATGCAGTCATAAACACAACCATAATGAATTGGGCCCAAATTTTGTTTGATAATTTAGCAAAGGCGATAATCGATTATAGGAGGAAAAGGAGTATCTCTTCAAGGGTTTACCCTCCATTTTTTATGAGTGCCTATGTGATGGATGCAATTTGTTTTGGCTCAAAAATTCCCGTCATGTGATGGAAGTGGACTGTGAAATATCCATTTCCAATTCATATATATCATAAGGACATGTGGGAGTCTCAGTTTCACCCGCATTTTTACAAAATTTGTCATGGAGTCATGCTGCCTATCCACAAACAGGTTTACAACCAAGATGCCCCTAGGTTTTCTAAGGAAGCCGAGGTAGATATCCTCCTAGTGGCCAGATGGTTTGGGGAGGAAACATTCACATATATCAGGGTTTTTTGGGAGCATTACCTCACCTCATGTCCTCCCATACTATGTTCCAGACAAATTGATGGCTAGAGAGATAGCATATCAAACAGCTAGTGAGGGTGGGCTGAGCAAAGGATTAAAGGAAACGAAAAGGCCATTTGGCCTCCATTTCCATTGCAGTGTGGAGCATTTGCACTGCATGATCTAGGGCATGCATTCAAAGAAGCAAAGATCATGCAATCTCTAAAATTACCTAAATTCCCAGGAAAGGCAGTATGACCCAAATGGCATTGCCAAAGACTTCACTAACATGGTGAAAGTGAAGGTATTTAGTCATGAGGAAGACACATTTGATGACGTCTTCCTACAGAAAGAGATATTCACAGAAGTGAAACACATGTCATCACTACTTTTTGATCCAGAAGATCGTGAAGCCTTTCATGAATATAGAGAAAGGATATTGTTAAAGGTCCCATTGGACCAATTCCTAATTGAGCCAATAAGGGAGCCAACTCCCAGTGTAACCCTAGAAGACAGCTCTAGAGAAAATTCTAAAGGTGATTCCGAAACAGAGTCCCAAGAGAAGTCTACCAGGGAGTCAGAGAAATCATAGCAATAGTCACAAAATGGGGGAAGCAAAATTAAGAAGTCAGAAACCAATCTATAGAAAAGAAAGTTGAGCAAACATCAACTAAAAAACAGTGTGCAATTCACTCCACCTCCACCTAGTCAACAAAACCCCCGCTGATTGATTTAGAGAAAGAATGGGAGGATTTTAATAAAATATCCATACATAGGGACAAGCACCTGAGCCACAGACTCCACAACACAAAGAAACTCAAGAAATTACAGTAGAGAAAATTGTAAGTACTCAAGAGGTAGAGCACATTCCTGCCACTCCTACCTCTGAAATTGTTTTGAGAATTGAGGAGATTCCTCCTTTAGATGTGTTCTATAGCCCAACCCACAAATTTGTTGTCAAAATGCAGAGAAAGAAGAGGAAGTTGGATGTTACAGCTGCTACTACTCCCGCTAATGAACCGATGGATATTGTCTGCAAAGACTCACCCATCAACCCATCTGACAACCTTACTAGACTGTCTCGGTTTGCAGGAGCCTATGCTACAACGACTATGGATATAGCAACAAAGGTACAAATGTTTCTTAGAGAAAAGGAAAATAAAATTATGCTGTTGGAACAATAGTTAGAGCAATAAAAATCTAACCAACAAGTGGAATTGCAAATAGCCAAGCTCCAGCAAGAATTCGAGCAGATGCAAATAAAACATCAAGCCAGTTTAGCAAAAAAGGAAGCGTAGATACAAGCATTAACAGATAAGTATAAAGACAGTCCAAATATTGATCAGTTTATAATTGAAGTGCTCAGCCTTAACTCCCATCTAATGCACCAAAAGGAAATTCTATGCCAAAAGATCTCACAATTGAGTCCTTATTGCGAGACTAGTGACAAGTTAACGAGTCAAGTCGTTGACATGAGACTCGAATATGATGAAGTCTTGAAAAGAGTTTCTGACTTCATCACTTGGCAGAATTCAGAGGATGGGAGGAAGGTTGATTTGCCTATACTGGAGGAGTCACATAAAGAAATTTTATTTGCAGACTAGGATTCTTGGCTTAGACAAGTAGAAAAGGAAACAGCAGTCGCAGCAGCAGTAGCAAATGCTGTTATTGAAAACATCAATGAAAATTTACACAGCGCGAACCTGGTGGCAAAGTCTGTACCAGATATTCTTCTGAATATCAAACAGCTCGAACACCAGTGGAGGCAGGCAACAAGGGAAAAAGAGGAAGCAATTAGGAAAATCACCATGTTAAATTAGGAAGTGTATAGGCAATATTTAGTTAAACCCTACAGCCAGTGGATACCCTGCGATGCCTAACCTCTTCCATGCAAAAAATGGTGCTAGCACTGATCGATGTCGTGTTCGCTGGGCAGTTGAAATCTGCAATCAGCCGACCAACACATCTCAAACTCATGACGAACATCTGCAATCTCAAGTATCAAACGCAAAGGAGTTAGTCACCATGTTTTATTTATATTTTTGTTTTGTTTTGCACAATTTGAGGAAGGTTGTTTAAACCTCCTCAACTATTTTTGTAATAATCTATTATTATGATTTATATTTTAGTATTTAAACACCTCTTATGCATTTAGAGAGGGGTCCAGAAATTTAAAAAAAAAATAATCTTCAGAACATGCACTTTTGTCCCTTTGAGGAAGCTTTGGTGAAATGAATGGAACGAGATTTATTTTCATCTTATCTGGCATCTTCTACTGAAATTGCACTTCTGTACTCTTAGATGGTGTTGAATTGATTAGAAGTAGGTCGATATTGCTGAAACACATGAGCATAACTTATTACAAATGGTACTTTTATCTTGTGATTTTATTTTGTTTATGCATTAAGCAATAATTTTTTTCAAATTGTTTATGTATGAAAGTTTAAAGCTTAGTTAGCATTATTTCACTTTTGTATGGTGATGGCCTAAATTTTATGCTAAATATATGAATAATTTCTTATGCGATATATCTTTCACAATCGTTTCGGCTAACTATTTATCTGAAATGATTATTGTTAAAATGATTTCACTTCTTATTGTAGTTGAATGATCTTTATTACCAATTGCTTTAGGACATTATTGTAGATCACATGTTTCAATTTTATTCCCAGGTATAGTCATAGCTAGATAGTGTTTAAATTAGGATATATGCATGTGATTATTATTTTAGATTAGATTACTTTTAGCTTAAACATTCCTCTGAACTATCATATATCACCCCATCAGCACTATCATAATTTATATTGGGAAATTGGTCCCATTACCCCTAGTCGGAGCCACTACACCAAATGGAAAAGGAGTTGCCAACCAAGGTCCAGACCAGGTGGTTTTCCCCCAATGTTGTAAGCAACGATTTTCGAGGCTTCAACACACTGCTGCAGGATGAGGGCCCTGGGAGGACACCTCTCTGCAATTTCTGAATGCAAGGCAACCTGACTGCTCTGCGCATTTCTGGAGAGAAGTGTTGGCTGCCTGACTATTCTCCGCATTTCTAGTGAGCAATGTTGGTTGCATGACTACTCTGCGCATTTCTGGAGAGAATTGTTGGCTAGCTAACTACTATGTGCATTTATGGAGAGAAATGTTGGCTGAGGTCTCTGTGGGCTATGGGGTTTCAACAGGCAAGGGAGGAAGCTTGATGGTTGCAAAAGAAAAGTGCAAAGTTTTGGGAAGCTGAATGAGGCTAGGTTGCTTGGGAAATGGCTAAGTGTGAGATCAGTGACATAGATGTAAACAATGATAGGACTTTACTGTGATCACATACGGACACTTAGTGACACAACGTAGAGAATCCAGAATGCATAAGACATACTTTTATTGATTCAACAACCTTTGTGACAAGAGTGCGTGAAGTGAGTGTGAAACATGTCTATGTGATGACAACCATTCATACGCACACAATTCCATTGAAGAAAAACAACATTCCCTTTGCATGACAAACAACAACCCCTATGCCCAAAGATGACACATGCTGCATAAAGATGAGAACACGGACAATTATTAAGATCAAGGAGGGGAACTTGAAATCATCAGCTTACTAACAAGTGAGCAAGGATGATCGATCACAGGATCCAAGGTAAGCTCTGAAATTTTCATGCGAGCCAAAATTTTGGAGGGTGATTGTAGTCGCTACAACAATTATGATCATGATTATGTTGATGTTTACATATGTATACATGTATGTATGTCGTGTCTCATATGGTTGTCATGGATCATGGTTCTTTAATGCTAATGTTTATATACGTATGTATGTGTGTACGTATGTCATTGTCTGACAAGATCATGATTGTTTTATGCTAATGTTTATGTATATGTATCTACGTATTTATGTCATTATCTGACATGGTTGTCAGGGATCATTCATGTGGAGGAATGATTGCTTATGCAGGTGAATGGCATGACGAGGTTCCTAGTCTTATGGGGAATCAAGTGGGGATTATAGTCATGACAAATATACAAGGTCAATATCATGTGGATATGAATTGATATTGTATGCTTGTATTATGCCTATTTTTATGTCACGACAGGTAACGCTGAAGGATACATCAGCGGAGTGAAAACAATGTGCTTTATGGCATGCTACAATAAGCATGGATGGTGAGAGACACTAGAAGCAAGGTTGCTTGGTAGAAACTGTGTGGTTTTGGATGTGTGGTACTATTGTTGTGCATATCTTGTATATATTTTACACATTGCATCTGTGATGTTGTGTGCATGAGGTGTTGTGTATATATAGTGTGTGTACATGTTGTTTATGCAATGTTATGTACAGGGTGGTATAGATAGTGTTGTGTGAATATTGCATATGCATTGTTTGGTATAGATGGTGTTATGTATATGTTGGATATGCAGCGTTGTGCACATATTGTAATGTGTGCATGATGGATATGCGGTATCGTGTGCATATGGTGTTGTGCGCATTTTGGATATGCAGTGTTGTGCATGTATGGTACTATGTACATGTTGTATATGTAGTGCTATGTACATATGGTGTTGTCTACATGTTGTACATGTGGTGCTATGTACATATGGTGTTGTGTGCATAATTGTACCAGTGGTGTTGTGAGCATGTGGTGTCATGTACATGTTGTACGTATGGTGTTGTGTGCAGGTGGTGTTGTGTACATGTCGTGCATGTGGTGTCACGTACATATCGTGCATATGGTGTTGTGTGCATCTGGCATTGTGTACACATTGTATAGGTGGTACGATGTACATGTGGCATTGTGTACGCATTGTGCAGGTATTACCATGTACATGTGATGTTGTGTACATGTTGTGCAGGTGGTTTTGTATACAAGTGGCACTATGTACATGTTGTACATATGGTACTAGTGTACATGTTGTATTATGTGCATGTCATACATGTTTGTTGTGTACATGCAGTACTATGTATGTTTTTTGTATAGTTGTGGTATCATGACATGTGTACTCATTGTGTAGTACATGTGTTGTGTTGTCTTGTATGCTAGGTGTAGGTACATGTATTGTGTGGCGTTGTTCATCGGGTGTAGGTAGATGTATGTATTGTGTTGTACATCGGGTGTAGGTATATGTATGTATTGTGTTATACATCAGGTGTAGGTGTATGTATGTGTTGTGTTGTACCCTAGATGTTGTATTGTGTTGTACATTGGGTGTAGGCGTATGTGTTGTATGTCAGGTGTAGGTGCATGTATTACATGGTGTCGTATGTCATGTGTGGTTGTATGTGTGTAATGCACACTATGTGTATGTGTACATGGTTAAGGAGAAGGCATTGGCTGTTTGTCGGGTGTGGAAACCAACCCGGATTGTGTACGGAATAAGGACAAAGGTAGAATCTAAGGATTGATAAAAGGATAAGTATCAGTATTTCAGTTTTATTATGCATGTGATTTATGATTTTGGTCTATGATGATTATATGTGATCTATGTTTCTAGTTTATGATGGTTACATGTGATTTATGGTGATTTTGTTTTGAGCTAATCTGATGTGATGTGATTATACATGATTATTTGGTGAAATATGTTAGTTTGACTTTTTGTGACAGGAACTGAACATGACTGTCAGCATACCTTATTGACGAGCTACCAATGAGGTATGATTTGAAGTTATTTCAATTTATTTTGAACCTAATGGAAGTTATGTGCTTGGTACATGAAAGCATGAAATGCCTAGTTAGGTGGTTGAAATTGACCGCAAGAATTGGTAGCAGCAGTGAAAGAAATTAGAATAGGCAACAGTATGTTGGTAAAGTATTTAGGAGCAAGGACATTGTGGGACACTAGTACCCATAGTGTCAATTGATGTCCATGCGCATGCTATGACCGGTATTATGGTTTAAGGCAGGGATATGCCTTGGTTGTTGTATCTTCCGATGTGAGGAAGCCTTGCCAAGGGATGGACTACCCGAGATGGGGGTGTCAACAGAACTTGGAAGGTGTGTGACTGTACGAAATGGGGTGACCAGATTTCCCGAGGGACTGTGTAGCAGAGAAGGGAAGGTCAGGGATATATTGGTTTTGGTCATTATCATTATCGGATGAAGTCAAAAGCACATTGGGAGTGCGCCCTGAACAATGAGCCGATAACTATTCACTAAGAGGACAAGTGGCGCAGGATTGTAGCACTAGACATTGGATGCATTTTTACTTTTGCAATGTTTTCTGAACTTCCTGGGAAGGAGGCGAATCCTAGTATTAATGTGAGCCTATGGCTTCCCTTGTTGCATATGCAGGCATCGTATCCTTTTATTTATTGGATGAGAAAATGTGTATATGTGCACATGTATATTATTTTAAATACCATAATGAGTTGTTTTATAAAGCTCCAACAAACGGTATGTTTGTCATCTTTTAGCAGATGGTCATTGTAAATAATACAAGAAGTTATGTTATAAAGCTCCATGGATAGTATGTTTTGTTTTCAACGATCTTGTTGTTTATAGGTGTCATTTAACACCAAGGATGGTGTTCCCCCAAGGGGGAGGGTTCTATAACAACCTTGGTTAAAAATCTATGTAAAAATATATAGTACCACAGTCATGGGACAAGTATTCCAAATTGAATGGTGGGAAAAAATTCCTAGTGGGTTGTCATTCGGTTTATTATGGCTAAGGAAATTGGAAAAGGAAATGGAAAAGGCTTTGGAAAGGCATGAGGCATCAATTGGAATTTTATTTATGAGAATAAAGGAAATTAGGAGAAAAGGGAGGTGAAAGGTCACAGGTTGCATGTGAGGAGGAAAATGAAGGAAAATAATGGAAAATGAATAAATAGAGGCCTCATTGATAAAAAGGCTTATGAGGATCAATGGGTAAGATTGGTCATTTCAATTTTGGAGCTCTCTCTCATACTCTTGGACACTTAGAGTTTTCTTGGAACACTCTTGGAGAGTGTGGCATGCTTGGATTTTTGGAGCAAGAAGGCAAAGGAAGAGTAAGAAAGCGCAAGAGGACATCGAGATCAACAACTACAACGGGTTTTGCTTGCAGGTACCAAGTTGCATGCATGTTTTCCTCACTAGTTTCGGCATGAATGGAACATGCATGTGGTTTCTTGGTTATGATCTATTGTGGGCATGGATGATTTCTTGGATTAATAGTGGATTTGTCTAGCCTTGCCATTTCCTAGATAGCCATGGTGTTGTGGGTTCATTTCTTTATTTTTCTGGATGGTTCTCATGTTTCATTTAGCTTGGGTTGAGTTATTAGTTCCTAGAACCTTGGTTGGACAAACACTCTAGAAGCCCTGTAATAGCTTGGGTTAAGTTATTAGTCCTGGAAGCCTTGGTTAAAAAAACGCTCTGGAAGCCCTGTAACAGCTTGGGTTGAGTTACTAGTCCTGGAAGCCTTGGTTGGAAAAATTCTCTAGAATCCCTTGGTGGGTTGAGCTACTAGTCCTAGAAGCCTTGGTTGGACAAACGCTCTAGAAGCCCGACGGCAATTGTGGGTTGAGTTACCAGTCCTAGAAACCTTGGTTGGACAAACTCTTTAGAATCCCAATGGTAGTCGTGGGTTGAGTTACTAGCCATGGAAGCCAGGTTGGAACAAACGCTTTGGAGCCCTGGATGGCTTGGGTAGAGACCAATCTGTTGATGGTTTTGTGATGTCCAACTATGAGGTGGAATCATTGTTTGATGGGTTGAGGTGGATGACCTCTGGAAGCTCTGGATGGTTTTTTATTGATGTGTTTTAAGAGATCCCACATTCATGCTTGGAATATGGCATGGGGGTGAATGGTTGAAGAGAGATTTGGCTCAGCCATTCTACGGTCAAGTGGAACGGGATAGTCCCATACCGGGTTGGCTTTTGCATCATTAATATGAGGTTATTTCTCCTTGTTATATCATGAGTAATATACTGGTTTATACGTGGATTATAGGGCTAATGTATCCTTGGTATTTATGTTGTTATTATGCTAGTTATGATCATGTTTTTAATTGTATATGAATGAATAATGTATATATGGCCTAATGGATAAAACTACAGCTAAAGTGATAAGGAAACAATGCCTCATAGAAAATTCAGATAAGTATGAGACCCCTATGCATAGATATACCATTTACACTTGTAGATTGCATTGATGCTAAGTATTTGACAGAATGTCAGTCCCTGTTGGGGATGGTTAGGCCTAGTCCTGGAGTTAGTTTTTGGTTTATTAGTCTTGTCATCATGTGTTTAATGGATTCCGAAAGTTACAACAAGTTCTGGGTAGTGGTCAAAATTATATGCTTGAAAAGTGCCTTAAATTCCCTAGACTCTGACACAAATCTGCTATAAATAGTCCCTGGATGCATGCATGCAGGCTTGTGGGAGTGTCTAGAGGTTTAATAGCTTAAAATCTCAGTGGGACTCATCGGTTGGTTAGCGGAAAGGTTGGGATGGTTCCTAGGAGTCCTATTGTTGATGTTGAACGTCTATATGGTGTGTTTTCGTTGGTTCCACTTCCTTAACATGACTTAGGAGGTCGAATCATATCATAGTAGCTTCTCGTCACATGTTTACCCTGGTTGGCCGGTTAATTGGGTAGATGTGGGAGGAGAGTGTTACAAGTCTAAAGCAGTTAGCGTTTGTATCAAATTACAAGAAAAACTGAATAATAAAGGTGACAAGCAAAGGGAACGTACTTTGGCCAATAGTTACTAGTGAAGTGACTATTATAGCATCATTTAGCACTCTTGTAGACTCGATGCTCTTGTATGCCCTTGGGCGGGCTTTTCCCATGCAAAATTGATCCATTATTAAAAAATAATATTTCAAATTCCATATGCGACTCTGCCCATTAAAAATCATGTACATACATGGGTTCTATAATTGCATACCCATGTATACCTTTTTAAATATGAAAATATAAAATATTATATTATTTTTCAGGTGGGGTTCACTGGATTTTCCAAGAGCCCACCTACAGGAGCCCATAGCACAATTGAATTAACTAATTTTAGGTGGTATATATACACACCTTGGGTAGGCCTAAAGGACATAAGAGAAGGGCTATTGACATTATACCCATTTTTCTCCCAGATCAAGTTTGATTTTTCCATGCCTCTTGCACTCCCAGTCTCTATGGAAACCCTTGTTTTCTTTGTAGAGATGTTCATCATCTTTATAGCATCTCCTTGCATTTGTTAGATAGGTTGTCTTCATGCCTTGGGTTGGACGGATCTAGAGAAAGGCTTCGTCGGTGCTTTGGCTTGGATCAAGTTGTACCTTTCATGTACCTATTATTGATTATCAATA
The DNA here is from genome assembly GCA_031772625.1 of Pinus tabuliformis. NCBI lineage: Eukaryota > Viridiplantae > Streptophyta > Pinopsida > Pinales > Pinaceae > Pinus > Pinus tabuliformis. Next base: position 814,918,967 of record CM062818.1, read on the forward strand.
AATAAGCTCATGTATTGTTCCCGATATGTTTTCATCTCATGAATAGCAATTTCCATGTTTATATATGATGATCTAACATATATTTTATGTATTCACATTGAATTATATATCATGTATATTCTTCTCTGAATTGATTTGCAGGCCTGCTTGATTCTGGAGGAAGCAGAGGGTTTGGACCCTACGGGAACATCATCAAACGTAGGTCCTAGGGGTAAGTTTCCACATCCACATTTAATATTCACATGTTTGGCATGTTTTCTTGACTGCTTCTTATTGATTTTCTTGTTCTGCTCCGTTGAGGTTGTAAACCTTTACCTTAGAGAACCATGGTAGGAAAGGATAGGGAAAATAGGTACAAAGAGAATTTTAATTCTATGTCCCAACAACAGAATAGAAAGAAAAGACTCAAAATCCTTTTTTTTCATCTAGCAAGCAGTGCATGATTCTATTTTCCCAAGACTTATTACAACAACAAAATCAAAGGAGGCATGATATGTACTATAGCAAGCATATCAAGGAAAAAATAAGATAAAAGTTGTTAAATTGCGATCTCTTAAAAGAGATTTTGAAATTCTTTGCATGCAAATTTTGAGCCTATGCAACCAAGTTACATCTTATGGAGAAGATTTAAGAGATCAAAAAAAGGTTGAAAATTTCTTAATAAGTATTCTTGCAAAATTTGATGGTATTGCTGTTGTTATTGAAGAGTTTAAAGATTTAAATTAGTTGTTTGTGAATGAGTTCATGGGATATATTCAATCTCATGAGTAAAGGATGAATATATCTATTGAAAAATCTCTTGAGCAATATTTTCAAGAATAATTTCTAGAGATAAGGGTCACGAAGTTGAGAATTTCTTCCATCAGGAAATTTTGAGTACTTATGGAAGAGGAAGCAAACAAGCATGTAGAGGAGGCAGAGGTCAAGGAAGAAGTTTTCCTATAAATAAAAAAGGAATAGATAATGATGTTAATGATGGAGGTAAAAGATCTAAAAAATCCCAAATTCAATGTTTTTAATGTAAAAAAATTGCCCATTATGAATGTAATTTCTAGAAAGAAAAAAACAAAAACAACAAGCCATATTTTGTGAAGAAAAAGATGTGGGCAGGTTATTTTTAGCTTGTGTTTAATTAAATAATATATCCAAGGAGGTATGGCAGAGAGACTTCTAAATATAGATGAATCTACAAAAACTAAAGTTCTATTAGGAGATGACAAACTAATGGAAGTTAAAGGTAAAAGAATGATTGTAATACTTAGGACAAAAAAGGGAAAAATAAAGCATATTAATGATATTTTATATGTTCTTGGTTTAGCACATAATTTGTTGAGTGTAGGGAAGCTTATTGAAAAAGGATGTTTTGTTTTTTTTAAGAACATTGAATGCGTCATCTATCAAAGGAAAGCATAATCAAATTATAGTGAAAATCGATATGTTTCAAAGTAGAATTTTTTATTTCACTCTATCATGTTAAAAACAACAACATTAAAAGTTGGTTATTATAATAGTCCTTGACTATGGCACATGAGATATGGAAATTTTAATATAAGAGGATTATAATTATTACATGATAAGGAAATGGTCAAAGGTTTTCCTCTTGTCGATTCTATGGGTTCACATATATTCTTGGTAAGCATCACAGAGACTCATTTCCCATAGAAAATTTATTCAAGAACAAAAAAACCATTAGAGCTAGTACACATAGATATATGTGGTCATATGAAAAGTTTATATCTCAACAAAAATTAGTGTTTTTTTATTTTATTTTATTAAAAGAACATGGGTATGCTTCATTAAAGAAAAATATGATGCATTTGTTATCTTTTACTAATTTGAACATGTCGTTAAGAGGAAATTTTATAATGTATTATAGACATTACCCACATATAGAGGGGGTGAATTTGATTTTAATGAGCTTAATCATTATTGCAAAAGGAATGGCATCTAAATTAAATTGGCAGCCAATTATACTCCCCAACACAATGGTGTATGCATGAAAAGGAATAGGACAATTGTTGAGATGTCTAGGATCATGTTCAAAGGTAAAAGTCTTCCTGACACTTTTTGGTCTAAAGATATAGCTACATATATTATTTTCTTAATAGATGTCCAACAAGGAGTGTGAAAAATGTGACTCCATATCAGGCATGGAGTGGAGAAAAACATGGTGTTATTCATTTGAAAGTCTCTGGAAGGAAGAAAACAAGATGATAAAAATGTGAAATTATTTTTTATTGGCTATTGCAAGGATACAAAGGATTATATATTATTGTTTGCTAGTCATGATGTGTTTTTTGAGAAAAATAAGAATGAAAGTAGAATCAAGGTGTGCAAGAAGAAACTTCAAGAATTATTGTACGAAAGGATGAATCTTTGATTTCTACAAATATAATCAATAGTCCAAATACTTTCCAAACTAAATCCACTCCACCATGTTCTTTAACTTCAATTCCTATTTCAATTCCAAGTCCTCCTCCAAGAAAGATGAAATGATTAAATAAAATTTATGGATATATTAATTTTGCATTAATGCCTAAGATTAAACCAAAGGCAACATATTTTGAAGATGCAATAAAAGATGGAGCATCGTGCAAACCAATGAATGAAGAGATTGCAACAATTAAGAGGAACAAAACATGGGAGATTGTGGATCCTCCTACTAAAAAAGAAGTCAATGGGGTTAAATGGTTATATTAAAAAAAAAATATGTGGTTGATGGATCCATAAAAATCACAAAGCAAGATTAGTGGCAAAGGGGTATCCTCAATAGCCAATCATTGACTACAACGAAACATATGCTTCTATTGCAAGATTGGATAACAATTGTTTTTCCATTAGCAACAAAATAATTGGTTGTTTTATCAGTTTGATGTGAAATAAGCCTTCTTGAATGGTGTATAGGGAAAAATTTAGGGGCGAAATTTCGCTAAGTGGTTATTTTTGGACATTTTATGTAAAAAATATTCGCTCATTTTCTTAAAAACTCACCTAATTTCTAAATATATATGATTAAATGGATAATATTCGCCAAAAATTAACTAGTTTTAATTGTAAATTAAATGTTTTTGTTGAATATTCACCTACATTCTATATGTATGACTTTTCTAACTAGAATAGTCGCCTATAATACTATAAATAGGCATAACATTTGAATCCTTAAAAAATACCTTGATGGTGTATCAAATGAATATATATATGTTCAACAACCCCAAGGATATGAAGTTGCAAGAAACAAACACAGAATCTATAGATTAAAAACGGTTCTTTATTAGATTAAATAAGCTCCAAGATCATGATATGGTAGAATTGATAAGTATTTTCTAAAAAATTGATTTAACATAAATGTGAACCCAATTTATATATGGACTCAAATGGAAATGATATGGTAATTGTTTTCTTTTATGTGTATGACTTGATATATACATCTTCAAGTAATTTGTTAGTCGAAGAGTTTAGGCAATCCTATGATGACTCAATTTTAAATTATCGATTTAGGATTGAATCATTATTTTCTTGGCAGAGAATTGAAACAAATGGATGATGCTATATTTATCTCACAAGAAAAATATGATAAATGTTGTATTCACAAATGGAACATGGAAAATACTAAATACCCAATTTCTATATTTATGTGAAGTCCAAGTAAGATTCATTTTAGAGAAGCAACAAGAATTTCGAGGTATTTGTATGCAACAAACATATTGGGCTGGTTAGTTACATAGATAGTTAGTTATACAACCCTAAACATTAAACATTAAAGCAACCTAAACCCTTTGAGTACCATAGTCAACAAGCAACCAACTATTTCATTATCTTTTAGAGAAGCAACAAGAATTTCGAGGTATTTGTATGCAACAAACATATTGGGCTGGTTAGTTACATAGATAGTTAGTTATACAACCCTAAACATTAAACATTAAACCAACCTAACCCCTTGGAGTACCATAGTAAAAAAAACAACCAACTATTTCATTATCTTTTAGAGAGGCAAAGCACATTGCAACATGTGAATCTTAACATATGTTAGAACTATTTATTGTGATAGCATATCTACAATTTCCATAAGTAAAAATATAGTGTTTCATTGTCACACTAAAACATAGTGATATCAAATATCATTTAATAAGGGACCATGCAAAAGGAGAAATTGAAATGAAGTTCTGTAAAACAAATGATAAACATGACTATATAGTCATGAAAGAACTATCTCAAGAGAAGTTTTCTTATATGAGAAAGATGCTTTGAATCATGTTATTTAAAGGGGAGTGTTAACGATAATTGATCTGGGTACCTTTAGCTTCCAGAATTAACCAAGACCTTTTATTTTTGTGATGTTGTTAGAATTGCATTTTAAAGTGCATAAAAGAACATATGTGCATTCTTAAACAAGAGGAAATGTGAAAATGATCAACAAATCATGAACACAACACATTTGATAACAGATTTCGTCCAGTGTCAACTCATCTCCGGGCCCGGTGTTAAGATGGTGGAGGTCGCTTCATATAATACTAAAAGAGAAGATCATGTACATGGAAGACTCTATGTCATAGCAAGAACATCTACCCTCAAACAAGAGTGGCTTGTCTCTCCATGAGACATTTCACTTACAGGAGTTCTCACTCATGAAGGCTTCCTCTCAACATGACAACTTCACATGATCTCACACAATGTGGCAATGAGTATCCCTTCAACATAGTTACACAGGGATTCCAAAAAAAATACATAGCATGACAAGCTAAATACATCTCACATAATGTGGCACAACGATCCCACAACATAACATCAAACAGGGATCTCAAAACATAATACATCCTCTCAACAATTATGAAAGAAAACATGACATGACTAATTCATGTACCTTCACCTCTGAAGTTTTCCAAAAAATGGAAGGCTCATTTGCAAAAATTGACTGCACCACTAAATTTTTGTCATTGAGAGGTGTAAAATCGAGTATCCATTTGTCGAATTCCAACACTGTCAAAATTTGGACCTATAGGAATCTTTTAGATTCTCCGTGATTCTCCAAAGATTCTGTTCTTTGGGCTGACTGGAGATATGCAACTCATATCACAAATATGATCTCACCACCATGATCCTTGCGAGATTCTGAGACTTTTGAGTATAAAGTTGGTTGCATTCTGACTCTGGCAAATTTCAACCTCCAAGGAATCTGGAAGATTCCCTCAAGATTCTTCAAAGATTTTGCTTTGCAGGGAATCTGCAAATATGCTTCTTAGATGGTGATTATGATTTCACCATCGCATTCCCTATGAAATTCCGGTTAAAATGACTATAAACTTCATATCATTTTGACAAAATGAAAATTTACCCCCTATGGAATCTTTCAGGGATCAAGGAATATTCTCTACAAAAGATTCTTTGTCTCGAAAAATGTTTCATCATGGTTCCACCTCCTGGAACTGTAAATCATGGTTCTGCACCTAAAATTAAAATAATATTATTCTTGAGATTCGCGTTGGTCCCTCCATGGTTCGTTGGCTCCTTGCTCACCACGCCATCAGCCTCTTCCCTCGGGCATCTGAGTAATTTCAAGTTTATATAGTAAAGGGGCGGCGGAATTTACAAAGCCTCCACCCTTGGTGTGTTGGTTAGGGCAGATCTCTAGAGGCAAGGAGGTTGGGGGATCAAATCCTGCCCCTTGCCAAAATGGGTGCATGTATATTTTTGAACGGTTAATAGTTGGTGGAGGCGCCCGGGAGGTGGGTCGGCTAGGTTGGCTGGGCAGGTTCAAGCCCCACCACCTTCGGTGTATACGACACATGGCAGGGTAAAGAATTTTCTTAATTCATTATGGATCATATAAGCGTGAAAAAAAAACATAATAATAAAGAAAATAAATAAATAAATAATAAATAATAAAAATTAAATTAAAAAATAGGTACTTTTTTAATTTTCCGAAAATAAGGGTCTTTGGGCGGTTTAAAGAGGCCACAATTTTCCCTGCCCATTGGCCGGATTCCAGTGACCGTTGTTGGTGCAATTTGTAGGATCATTAACCCTGCCACTTGGCCAAGTCAACCCTAAACTTTGACTGGCCCTATCTCCTCCATACGAGCTCGAATTCGAGTGTCATTTACACCGTTGGAATGAGGGCGACGAATCGATCTGATGCTAAGTTTGTTGCAATTTGACCACTTTGAATTTTGACCATTTCTAAGCCCTCTTGGACTTCTGCATGTGTCTGGAGCCACCTAGATCAGTAAAGCTTTTAAGTGCTAAGCATAAATTAGGGTTCAAAAATGAGTAGGAAGTCATAGGTAATTAGTTCGAATTAGAGTTAGATGATTAGTAGTAATTTCCATAGTTCAATGTTAGTAGTTGCCTTTTTCAATTTGAACTTGAGTGGATGACAAATAAAAAATATTAATAGACAAATCTTTCATTAGGTGAATTTAAATAAACACATGCTCAAGTAAGTTAATTCCATAGACAATGTAGGTAGATAAATTAATGATATTTGAACTTCTATTGATTGGAAGATAGGAAAGGCCTATCAACAAATTTACTAATGCATACATGGCTTTGAAAATCACAATACAGGTTATGTAAGTTCATATGGACTATTAACATCTCAACATACGCATAATCACAAAAAGATAAGTATCTCAACGCACACATTCAATCATGTTGACTTACTAATGTTGATGAGAGTCAAACTTAAATTGTGTATAGAACACCAATGGATTATGACCAAATCAAGCAAAGCATGAGTTCCAAAATTTACATAGTTATGTAGGCTACATCCAAAAGCAGGGTAAATATAGTTATTGCTCTAATAAAAATTATGACCTCAAATGAGACATATAACCCTGAAATCTCATATTTTTATGTCAAAACCTTAAAAATCAATCCCCAAATTAAAGGGATTTGTTATCATTAGCACATTTCTTTTTTTGCTGAAAATGGAAATAAGAAAATTCTTGATTTAATTTTCCCTTGAATTAAATTAGGAGGAAATTGTAATTCCACATCACAAGACAACGAGAGTCAGCTAACTGATTTAATTTCACTTAGTTGGCTCAATTAATTCGAGTTGAGGACCTAACTTGAGTCATGTAGATTGGTTCCTAAATTTTAGGAGCATAGGTTGAGTTTAATTTGAGTTATAATAGTTTAATTTAGTTAAACTGCGTTAATGTCATTTGAACTAGTTTCAATTGTTGGAGGAACTAATAGGAGGTCTAGCAGTGGGGTGCAGGGTCATGTGTTCAGCCAGTTAACTTATAAATCAACCATAATTAACTCATGCATGCATGAAATTTGAGTTACCCAATTGAGATTGGAGTTCAAGGGCAGTGTACTATCAGTTGTATAATTTTCCGAGTTGTACAGGTGGTGCATGCAGTCATAGAATGGCCTATGGAGATTGTGCTATTCGGGATAGGGATTTCACTAATTAATAGGGGGCTAATTCCTTAAGAAATAGCACAAGGAAATAGGAGCTTGGCAGGCAACATAATTGGCTAAGTATTGGCAATAGTTAGCTTGTGAGGCAGTGAGATAGATTGTACTTGTGCAAAGATTGTTTAGGAAGAACAAGCATTTTATTTTCTTCTATATTTTTCTGATCTAATGCAATATATAAATAGGAAGGGGTTTTGAGCAGCAATATTTCCCCTTAGATAAATCTCTGAGCATATGTGATTGAATCTTGTCTCATGTTTTGTGATTTCTCGATCGATTAATTGTTTCTACTGATGAGTAGAGTAGATTCAAGTCTTTTGTTTTAGCATATTACATAAGAAGTTTGAATCTACAAGGAATTTCTACATGGTATCATAGTAGGAATCACAATAGAAGAGAAGAATTTGAGTTTGTATTTGCAGGTAAATCGAATTTGTAGGATCATTCTTCAGAGCCAACAGGATGTCGTTCTATGGATTGAGACTCGAGTATGCCCTTGAGGGTAGCTCGAATTATATTTCTTGGAAGGATGGGATGGAGGCAGTGTTGGAAGATAATGGGTTGAAGGAATTCATAGACAATGATATTCTTAAGCCTCCAACAACTGATGCTCAAGATCTGGCAGAGTGGAAGAAATGCGTGGAAAATGTGAGGAGGATCATACTAGAAGTAGTTCAAGATCATATTGTCTCGAATATCCATAGGAAAGATACCCCATATGCAATGTGGAAATCCTTGATAGACTTGTTTCAAAACAACATTAACCATAGGAAGTTGGAACTGAAGGACAAGCTTTAGAAGATCAAGATGGAGAAGGGTGACACAATACCACAGTTCTTGAGCAAGTTCACCCAGTGTTGAGATTAACTTGGGAGTGTTGGTATTACAATTGTTGAAGATGATCTGGTAAGCATATCACTTATGGGCCTTCCCAAGAGTTGGCACAACTATCAAGATTTGGTAAATGGGAGGGAGAAGCTAGCAAATTGGGAGCGATTGTGGTCTGACTTGGTGCAAGAAGAGATAAGGTAGAACACCAGAGATGGAACCTCATCTAGGCATGATTATGAGGAGAATTGTGCCTTGGATGGAAAGGAAAAGAAAGGGAAAGGGAATAAATCCCAATCTAAAGGAGATTATGGTCAAGTGGGAAAGAGGAAAGACTTTGTCGAAGATTAAATGTTTTCACTATCATGAGTTGGGACACTATGCCACGAAGCGGTAGGTGAAGCTTTAGCTTCACAATTCGAGTTGGATTTCACACTCACTGAAAGCATGGTGTCATCGGTGATGGGTAGTGTGTGGTATCTAGATAGTGGAGCCTCATTCCATATGACGAGCAACAAATAATTTTCCAGTGACTTGGAGGAGAAGGACCTCCAGATTCACATTAAGATGGGAGATGATGGAAGGTATAGTGCAACTGATATCTGTACAGTTACTTTCCAGAGGGAGTCTGGTTCTCTTCCCACATTAAAAGATGTTATGTGTGTTTCGAGTTCGAAGAAGAATTTATTTTTAGTTGCTATGTTGGAAGAGCGTGGCTATGATGTGATATTTAGCAAAGAAAAGGTGTTCCTTAGACATATCTCCACGGGACAAGTGAAGCAGATCAGGGTTCGAGTGAAGAACCTATACAAATTGGATGCAGAAGACTATGTTGCCTTGAGCACGAAATCAAAGAAGGTGCAGAGCCGAAACATCGATGAATTATGGAATAAGAGACTTGGCCATTTGCATGATCGAACTTTGAATACCATGCAACAGATTTCTATAGCACTTCCCAAGGGTGCACTAGAGCAGGGAAATACATGTAAAGGGTGTACATTAGGGAAGTACGCCAAAGCCACCTTTCATGATAAGGAAAGTGGAGCGCAAGAAGTCTTCGAAAGAGTTCACTCATATGCGTGTGGACCTTTCTCGATATCCTCCATGGCCAAGAATAGGTATTATGTTATATTTGTAGATGATTTCGCACGTAAGTGTTGGATTTTCTTCGTGTAGAAGAAAGAACATACATTCTCCAAATTTTGTGAATTTAAAGCACTTGTTGGAAAGACACTGGAAAGAAAGTGAAGTCTCTCATGAGCAATAACGGTGGTGGATATGTAATGTTCCTAAATAGTAATACAAGTGATATAAACCAAATAATCTGTTCAGCAAAATATAAAAACGAAATACATATTAAGCACCCATGGAAATGCTGGAAATAATGAACAGTCGAGCCATTTTATTACTTATTTGAGGGAAAAATACAATAGATAATAGAATGATGTACATGGGCTTGTCTCAATGGACAAGCATAGCCAAACTCTAGTGAGAAATGGCTAAATCGATGACTGCTCCAACTGTTGCACCAATCTGCACTGCGCTACCCAGAAAACTGCCCTTTCTACTCAGTTCAAATGGTTGGAAAGTCCACTTCCTATGCTCGGAAAATTATGAGATTTGAGCCCTGGGCTCCTTGGCCTAAACCTAGAAAAAACCACAAAGGAATTTAGATGGTTTAGACTTTTGAAATTCGACCCCAAAGGAGCCCAACTTCAACTACAACTGCAAAACTCGGCTTGTTGGATTCTCCCTGTAAATCCTCCCAGAAAATGTCCCAAAGTTCTGGGCTGACCCCTACTACAAATTCCCTGACTTCCCAGATGAGCTTCCAGCCTATAGCACTTGCTCCTAAGCCCCACGAAAACGTTGGACTAGCCCTCTACGCAGTGCCCAAGCCCAATAATTCGAATTGTTGGGTTGTTGGCTCTACTTGCTCCAAAACTCACAAGAAATGTTGGCTTATTGCTTCTCTCCCAATCCTCTAACTCTCTCGGCAAATGACTGATCAATAGTGGCTCACTCTCCTCCTACGTATTCTATAGATAGCCCAGAAATATGCACTCCCTGTATGTGACTGAATGGCAGTGTTGTAACACACTCCTGGTTCTCCTGAAATGATGATGGAATTTTTCTTCTAGGGTGGGCATGGAACGTCCCACAAAGGTAAGGTTGAATCTCCCGCTTGAGAGATTCATGGGTAAACAGCTGGTTGAATCGTCTAAACAGCAGAGCAAACAATCAAGTAATTTTGATTTGCAAGGTGTAAGAAACAATCCAAATGAGAGCTTCATCCTCCTTTTATCTTTGTGGACCTTCCTTGCCTCATGTGGGCCCTTCCATCTAGCTCTTTGAATTCCCTCCAAGCCATTCAAATGGCCTAGTTCTCGGTGGAATGTGGGTGGCCCCCACATTCCACTAGCAACTAGATAAAGTCGAATTTCCTCCTAAGTCCCTAAGTCGAAAATGTTGGGTTCTTTTCCTTAGCCAAAACTGCACAAAATTGTGTAGCAACACGCTGTTACAAATGCATTTGAGAAGGTACATGACAGTCCTCCCCTCCCAAATGTTGTTTGCCCTCAAGCAACCTCAAATTTGGGTGCTCCAAAATATGCACACCCTCCCAGGCGGCATCCTCGTCTGACAAGTTACTCCAATGTACCAAGAACTCCCTGATGGTCCTGCTCCTCATTTTCCTTTCCCTGCTCTCCAAGATGGACTCGGGTTCCAAAACCAAGTGGCCTTCATCATCTAGTGGGGGTAAATATGCTATTGTCATCACCTGTTGTCCCATCACCTTTTTAAGGCGTGAGACATGAAATACATTATGGATCCTGCTCCCCGGAGGCAGCGCTAGCTCATAGGTGATGAGCACCAGTATTGCAGACAGAATGTTGCAACTCCTGGGGCTACTAACTTTACTTTATCAACCCAGAGTTCGTACAAACTTGGAGGTGACAGTGTTGTATACACAAGCAGATGCGATGGGTCCACTCTTTGTCACTACTGAGCTGGCGATATACCACTATGGTTTCTCAAACCAGCCTTCTATTGATTCAGAAGAAGTTTGATTACCAATGAAGAAAGGTGAATTTTGCACTAATTGGGAGAATTCAAATATTGTCTACTGCAGTAAGGAAAGACTGAAATCAATGCTTTAAACACACCACTCATCTAACTAATTGCTAAGAGATCTTGCTTCAGAAGAATTCTAAGCTAACATGTGTGTAATCCTAACTGTCCTAGGCATGCAATCTGAAATAACTAAACATTCTATTGTTGTGCACATGAATGAACACAATAACTCTTTTTCCTTTTTGTCCTTTTTTTGTGAAAATGTGAATACTAAATCTTCTTGGTGGTGTGGCAGGTGGGTTAGAGATGGTGGTGAAAGGTCAGATGGCTTGGGAGGCAAGTAGGGGTCTTCTCCTATCTTCCTGGATGCTTTTTCCACAAATTGGCCTCAAAACAGGCCACTACAGGTCGTCCTACAGGATGTCCTAATGCTTCCTACAGGATGTCCTAATGCTCCTACAGGATCCCCTGTATTCCTACAAGATCTAGCCAAGAGAAAGAGGGGTGATTTGGAAGGTTGTATAGGGCTTAGGGAAGGTGAATGATGGAAGAAACAAGGAAAGGGGGTGGCTAGGACTTCCTTAGAGCTCAAACCAAAGTTTGTAAGATGGTTGGATTTGCTCAACAAACCTAGAAAGTTATCCTTATGGAATGATGAATTGGTTGATGGACTTAGTGGCTTTTGGTGATCATGGATGGATGAGGTTAGGTTGGGGTTGCTGGCATGAGATATTCCTACATTATTGAAACTCCTGTAATACATACATCACTGGCATTTATCCATGAATCAAGTCAAACAAGAAATATTTCCAATCAACTTAAGAAAACATAATTTCATTATTTAGTTGCCTAGTTCATGCATGGAAATACTTGTAGAATATTGTGAAACACCATGAGATCTAATACAAAGTTGAAGATATCAGAAATGACAATTGAAACCTATCCTTGAAAACTGAAAAGATGCTGGTCTAAGTAGCAGAAAACCCTAAATTCCATAAGAAATCAGGATTCTGTCTTTTTGGGGCTGAATATGAGTTTTTCCTCAAACCATGGTCCCTGAAGGGAGGAGTGACGCCAAATCCACCTACTATCAACCTTTTTGGTATTCCTTTATCTCTCTAAACTACTTCTAAAGCTATACACAAATGGAAGCAAACTAATCAAATTTACCACTACTGGCAATGAAACAGTGCTAAAACAAATTCAGCAATTAATCTATGAAATAACCTAAACATACTAGTACAAGAAGAGGAGCCTTTTCTACTAGGGTTGGGCCCTAACCCAAGAGCTTCAACCCTCTGAGTCAAATCAATGTTGGATCAAGGAAATGCTCATTCTCATTATCATATCAGAAAAAATTACATAACAATGTTTTGCCACAAACTTGCACTCGAAAATGTTCAATGCTCTTACATAAAAAATCCGAATCCTAATGAGGCTCTAGGCCTCCTTATTTATACAATTGAAGTCTCGAACAACTTCCTTAAATCTAGGGAGGTTTGGCTCCCAAACTTAAGATGAACTGGTTCTTAATTGTCACTGGCTCAACTACCCGTGATCTCCATGACTTGGTTGCTTGCAACTCTGAGCTAGTGTGATTTGATTGAGGAATATTCGAATGACTGAGGATTTAATGAGGAGGATCTATCTCCCACAATCTCTCCTCCTTGTCTCATTCGAGTTTATACCCTTAATTAGCCAAAATTTCCATGATTTTCTCTCAAAAAATTGCAATCAATGCACATTAGACCACTAGACATACATCTTACTTTTACTCATCTCATTAAGCAAAATATAATTAAAACATGTAAGGAATTATGAGAAGCATTTATTTTAATAAGCTTAGAGGTGTATTAACATCCATATAGTTACACAATGATGAGGCTCAGCATCACCCCCCTATTGAAAGTGTTGCTCATCCTCTAAGCAACTTAATCTATATCCATGTCCTTCATTGCTCTAGTGGCCTCCGTGACATCCCATGCTTTTGTTGTAGTTTCTTCTTCTTGTGAATAAAATCTTGCCTTCCTCTCTATCTCTTCCCACTGCTTTCTTTCTTCTTCTTCTTTCCTTCCTTCCAACATTCCTAAAATCAGTGGTGGACTGAGTCTCAAGCCAATCCAATTGACTTTGAGTCTTTGTAGAGCTTTCTTGTACATGGGTGTTCTATTTAGTGTCTCTCTCATTCTCTTAGGAGAATGGTATTCTCTGATTTCCAGGCTATAAGGCAAGGTGTTCCATCTCCTTTGGCAAGCTTGCATGTTGTCATCTCCTAGCAATCTGAACATGTCTTCAAAGTGTGTGACTGCTTGCTTTTGTGCAGCAAGGTACCTAGATGAAATCTTAAGATCATTTGCAATCAAGTTGTGGGTGCTGATGACAACCATTGGATTGGATTGTTCAACTCTGATCATAAGTGGTTCTATCTCTTCTCTTTCCATTACATTTTTCATCTTTGTAGCTCTTTCCTCCTCATGATTCATCCATGATGCTAAGGCCATCAATTGCAAGTCTCCTGGCTTTGAATTTGGGTCCCACACATTCAAATTTGTCAAGGCCAAGTTGTGTAGGTAAAACTCAGACATATTTGCTCCATCTTCCAAGGTGCTTTGATCACAGAGATCAATGAATTGTCTATAGTCTTGGAAGGGCACAGTGTCTCTCTGTGCTAAGGTCTTAATTTGGAATTGTAGCCATTGTTCCTTGAGATACAAGGCCTAATATTTGGCTAGAATCCCGCACTGGATTGCCTCTAAGGATAAACTGGCCATAGCTACCAATTGGCTTTCCCTTTATTGTAATTGTCCCCTTAGCCATGCATTCCCTTCTTCTAACTGATCTTTCATCATTGCCTTATGCTGCTCAATTCTCTGCCCATCTCCTTCAACTTCTCCTCCAGGTGGCCTACATCCTCCACTCCTTTTGACTTGGTAATTTGCATCCACCTATGTGTCCTTGCCCTTTCTTTCTCAAGTTCAAAGAATAAGGGGATGGAAAAATTATGCGGGATAACTCTACCCCCTTCAATGGACCTGTAGTAAGAGTTGAGGTTGGGTTGTGGACTAGGTTCTCTGAGTTATAGGTCTTCCTTCTTTGTTTCTTGCTGAGTGAAACCTTCTTGGTCCATTTTCTGAGTTTCCTGTACGTTTAACAGAGTTTCCTGTAGGATGGACTCTGCTTCTTGTAGGTCTTTTTGTATCTCCTATAGGAGACCTTTTCCTTTTGATGAGGCAGACCTTGTGACAGGCCTCCTCACATAAGTGATGGGAGATTTGGGAGAGGCTTGTCCTGATGATCCTTCTCCTTGATTTTTCTCAAGAGGAGTTATCTTTTCTTTCTGATTTGGTGAGTCTTCAATGAAAATAGGAGTTTTGGTGGGTGTTTGAGGTCTTCCTTGCCTAATCCTTGTGCTCTTTCTTGTCCTAAAGTATAGTGGGGTTTGTCTTTGTCTTTTTCCTTTTGACTTGATAGGTGTACTTAGGGCAGTAAGAGCAGTTATTGCCTCCTTCTCTGTGGGTTCTGGAGATACCCTTGGTGATTCTTCCCCTTCTTTTCCTTGAACTGTAGACCTTTGTTCTTCCTTTTTTTTCTATCTCCTCTTTTCCATTCTCCTCCTCATCCTTGTCTTTCTCTTTCTCTTCTTCCTCTAGTTCCTCACTCTGCTCATCTGTCTCTTCTTTTGTTTCTTCTTCTTTCTCTTCTTCATTTTCCTCTTCCTTTTATTCATCTTTTTCCTCCTCTGTTTCCTCTTCATTTTCTCCTTTTGTTTCTTCATCCCTCTCACTAGCAGTGGGGCTTTTTTCATATTCAAGAGCTTGAATTTATCCCTCTGCTTGCATGTCTCTGAAAGTTTTCCATGTAATAGTGAGTCTTAGGTTCTGTAAAGCATCTTATAGGATAAGTTGGATCAACCCATGATGGGCTAGTTGCTGATGTTTTCCCTCTTGCACTTTGATGCTCATATCTATCACTTGATTGAAGAAGAAATTAGGGTATACTTAATTTGTTTTGAGGAGGTGTGTCTGCTCCAAATCTCAGTTCTTAGAGGAGTCTAAAATGGTATCCATACACCACACTGTATCTCCCTTCACATGATATATATTTAATGAGGTGGTAACTAACTTCATTCCAAGGGTATGAAAGGCTTTCTCTTCTGACCCCATTTTTGTCCTCCATTGCCTCCTCCCCTTCCAAAAATAATTTCTTCTTTGCAAGGGTGTTATTACCCTTATCTTCTTTTCTCCAAGGTAACCCTAAAGGGAGTGTGGTGATTATGCTTATAACTTCAGGGGTGATTTCTACTGATAGGCATTTCACCACAGCAGTGGCATGGGTCCTAGTGAGGGGTATGAGTGAGAGAGAAAAGTCTTTGGCCACCCAATTGTGCCTTGTGAAAATTTCTACTACAGGAGGGTGTTGATGAATTCTTATTGTGTTTGTGGGTTCCCTCTTGTTAAAACCCCCTGTCATCTTTCCCTGGTAATTGTGGAGGCTTGTATGGATATAATTCAAGAATTTTGGTGGGTGAGAGAGATTTAAATGTTAACTCTGCAATATAATTCTCTTAGACTGCAACTCCCTTAACTAAATGAGGATTTTTTTATTCCTTTTAGCTGGAAAACATGGGAAGGTATAGCTCATACCTCACTGGTTGCATTCCGATGAGGACAACCTTCGATATCTCCTCCCTTAGTGCCCACTGATAATCCTGTAAATGACTGCTCTGTATCCTATAGGTCTTCCTGTAGGATCCTGTAGGTGCTTCTGCGTTGCAAAATGCTCATTGTCTCTTGTAGGTGTTGCTTCAAGAAGGCCAAGGCAACCTCTTTTCGTTGAATTCTCGAGATTGGAAATGCTCTTTTAGTGTGGGAATCCGTGTTTGATTTCCTTATATGGATGATCGTGTAGGATGGTGTTCTAGATGTCTAAGTACGAGCACCTCCTTTTGGAGCGTTGGTCCCACTATCAATCCATCATTCCACTTACCTCGTAATCATCTCCCACTTCATTCCTCCGTAACTTAACCATTTTTGGCATTATCTCCTTTTTCTTCTGATTTGATTGCTTCCACGTGTGGAGTGGTCTAACTATTTTCTCCTCATTGACTGGTCAAAGGTGGCCAAGTTAATTGGCCACCTTTGCTTATAAAACCAACTCTTACATAATCCTACATTTTTTATCATATCGTGCTAATGAGAGAGCATGAGTAAGATGACATACCTGTGGGTAAGATGCTTTGATGATGTTGCTTGTTGGAGAATGATGTCCCTGTGTTGTGTATTTGTTGCATTTTTTTTGTATTGGCCTCTTTTGATGCTTGTTTCCTTGGATGTGTAGGTACTGGAGAGTGATGTTGATGATCTTGTTGTTGCTACTGAGCTTTGGAGGAGCTTCCTTAACCTTGGAATATTTATGTTGAAGATGGATGCAACCCTGTGAAATTTCCTTTGTGGGATAGGCTGCTATAGGATTTCCTACAGGAAACCTACAGGATGTCCTGTAGTTGCCTCTCCCCTAAACTTTCATACTTTTTTCACTTCTGGAGCATGAGGATTGTTGACATGAGTAGAGAAGGGTTCTAGTGAATGGTAGGTGAGAGGTATAGCCTTCAGGTATTGTCCCTCTGTCCTCTGTTCTCACCCTCTTCTATTTGTTTTTTCTTCTTTGAAAATTGTATATTTTTTTAATTGACTTATTGGATGGATGCAAGGGTAACAAGGTGATGAAAGGCACGGTGATGATGTCGTGGAGTGATAATTTTATTTTTTGACACAAGATGGTCATCCCCTTGCTCTATGGTAACTTTTCTTAGGATTCCAAAGCCACTGAAATTCCTACAGGAAACTCCTCTAGGTTTTCTGGGAATCCTGTAGGATTACAGGGAATCCTATAGAAAACATAGAGCCTATGTAAATTGAGCTAGAGGAGTTCATAAATGGAGGGATTGATGGAAAAATGAAGAATATGAGATGGAGGAATTAACATATGGGTTGTGTAAGGTCCTTCTGTTCCTCTCAAGTTGCGTTGACCCTCCTCCTGCTAACCTGCAAACAACACCTTCAATTTCTTTCTTTTCTCTCTTTTTTTGTTTTATTTTCTTCTCCTTTTTGAAAACAACTAGTCTGCCTCTAAGGAGCTTTTCATCCTAGCTACTTGCCTTGGGTGCCTCAAAAGAGATTTTCACCCAGAGATATTTTTATTTTTCTTTTCTTTTCAACACCATTGGGCCGCCTCAAGAGGTTTTCAACCCAGCAGTGGGATTGAGGTGCCTCATGGAGGTTTTCACCTAAGTCTGTTTATTTTTCTTTTCTTTCTTTTCTCTTTTCTTCTTTTCTTTTTTCAGGGACTTGATGGGGTAGAAGTTGAGACTTGCTCCACCACCATCACTATCTTGTTGATGCCATTGATGAATTCTTGTTTTGACAAGGGCTTCTTGTAGACCTTCAATCTGTACCCATTGACAAGTAAAGGGATAGCCTCTACATCATTGGTTCTTATCTGTATTGAACCATTATCATGAAATTTTTCTATGACATAAGTCCCTAACCATCTAGTCCTTAATTTTCCTTTAAAATCCTTGTATCTGGAATAATACAACAAAGCCCAATCACCTTCTTGAAATTGTTTGTCCTTTATGTTCTTGTCATGCCAAATCTTCCTTTGAACTTGAGTCACCTCTGTGTGTAGGAGGGCCTGCATCCTAAATTCATCTAACCCATTCAACTGGATAAATATTTCTTGTTGTGCCCTGGTGAGATCTAGATTCAGTTGTGCTGCTATTCTTAAGGTGTTGTATTCAAATTCAATGGACAACAGGACCTTCTTCCCATAGACTATCTCATAAGGAGTGAATATAGTGATGGTCTTCCAGGTGGTATTGTAGGCCCAAGCGGCCTCAAATAATCTATTTGCCCAATAATTTTTGTTGCTGCTAATCACTTTGGTCAGAATGCCTTCCAGCGCAATGTTGGTTACCTCCACCTGCCCATTAGCTTTTGGGTGTTAAGGAGTGGATGTTCTATGATTGATATTGTGCTGGCTCAACAAATTCTCAATCACATGAGATGTAAATTGACTGCCTTGATCAGTGACTAGTTCTCTAGGGTACCCAAACTTATAAAATACATTTTCCCTTAAGAACTTAGTCACTTTCTCTTATGTTGCTACTTTGATGGCTTGGCTTCACTCCCACTTGGTTAAATAGTCAGTGCACACAATGATGTACTGCTTTTTCCTAGATGGAGGGTCAATGGGTCCAATGAAATCCATGCCCCACTTGTCAAATGGCTCGAAAGTCACTTGAGGTTGCAAAGGCATTTCATCCCTTGGGGTAGGTTTCCCCATCCTTTGGCACCAATCACACTGACTAGTATACCTCCTCACATCCTGGTGAAGAGTGGGCCAGTAATAACCAGTTTGTGGCACCTTGAACATTTTCCTTTTGGCTGCAAAGTGACCTCCACAAGGCCCATCATGACAGGTCAGAAGGATGTCAAAGACTTCCTCCTCCCTGACAGATCTTCTCATAATTTGATTCGGGCCTAGTTTGAAGAGGTTTCCCCCCAATCCAAGTGAATGGGGTGCTCTTCCTCACAATCTTGCTCTTTTCCTTGGAGGACAAATTTGGTGGAAACTGTGTAGACACCAAGTAATTTTCTATGTCAGCAAACCATGGAGAGAGAACTGAAATGGTGAATAAGTGTTCATCCGGTAACTGATCATCAACCATTCCTTCCTCCCCTGCAAGAAAAGTCAATCTGGATAAAAAATCTGCAACAACATTCTCCTTGCTAGGCTTATCAATAATAGTTAAATCAAATTGTTGCAATAAAAGTAACCATCTAATAATCTGGGCATTTACATCAGGTTTATTCATCAAGTATTTAATTGCAACATGGTCAGTATGTACAAATGTTTGGTAACCTGTAATGTAATGCCTAAATTTGTTCAATGAATGCACAACAACTAGGAGCTCCTTTTTAGTCACTGTGTAGTTCATTTCAGCTTTTGACAGATTCTTACTGATGAAGTAAATGGAATAAGGTAGCTTGTCATCTATTTGGCCTAGAGTTTCTCCTATGGCTTTGTGAGATGCATCAACATGTATATGGAAAGGAAGAGCCCAATTTGGGCCTCGGAGAATAGGTGCAATAGTCAACTTGTCTTTTAGAGTGTTCAAGGCCTCTTCATAGCTCTTTGACCATAAAAATTTGAAGTCTGTGGATAATAACCCAAATAAAGGAGAAGCTAACTTGCTGATCTAGTTGATCTAGCCAAATTGGTTTAGTGTTGAGATCATACACCCTAGTTCATCAAAACTAGTTTCGATGGGGAGATTCAACCACCATAGCTAGTCTAGAGGAGGAGCCATACATGCTTCTAATTAGTGCTCAACGTTGGAGATCATTATTCATCCAAGTGTGCCATTTTGTAGGAGTAATTACAGGTTCTAAATTTGAAGCATTGGCATGCAATTCTGTAACTAATATAAATAAAGAGTTGGCTGAGTTATTATTTGCAGCTCATTTGGATTCTCATAGTGCATTTTTTTATATGGAGGTTTACTATTTAATTTGCACATAACATATTTAACGAAATATCCCTATGTTGAAAACTTCTGTTATTTATATACAAGTGTTTGAATATTTGCTTGGAAGAAAAGTGTTTGTAGTAATGCCAAAAAGGGAATTTTGAGAGTTTTTGCAAGCTAAGTGGTATAATTATAAAGGGGACATTACAACTTAAGGGTACATGGAAGGTTGAATCCACATATAAGTTTTGCCTAATGTGGCACTATTCACTAGGTACCAATAAAAGTGTAATGATGTGCAACCATGTGATCCCACTTGTATTCTTTGCATGTATGCTTCCCAACCACAATTCTGCCCCTAAATGACATCACTATGTTTAAACATGCTAGAATATGTCTCTAGCCTAAACAAAAAATTCCCTAAAAATTGGGTGTGTGTTGGCACAAGAAAAGTGCTCTTATACCACTTGTGATGTACCTTGTTTTTTGAAACAGAGAAAATATAAAAATATTGATAGAAATGCACTTACAGAAAGTAAATAAAATATAACCAAAACAATAAAGCAACAACAACACACATACCTTTATAGATATTTTGAATAGGAAGCAATGTTCACTTGCTTTTTTAAGGGAGCAACCTCCAATTAAGCAAAACTCTAATACAATATTAATCACTTAGCATTCGATTACACAGCTTCTAGTACTATCAATAGTTTCTATCTACCTAAAACCTTAACCACATCATGAGCTTTCATTAATAAAGCCACAACAACTATTTTGTTGACCTTCTTTAATGTAGTCACCTTACATCTATTAATTACACACTAACTACCTAGTAGACCTCATTCCATAAATATGGCTACTATACATTACATAACAAGCTATTCCCTTAACTTGGGGAGTTAGGGTAGGACTGTTATAAATATTCTTGAGAAATCTAACATTTTCAAAGAGTTATGTATGATTCATCATCGTGATGCATTAATCACATAATTGGATTGCTCCTTTTCTCAAAATATAGTCATTAAGGTAAAACAACAACAACAACAACAACAACAACTACTACTACTACTACTAATAATAATAACAATAACAATAACAATCTAATTTTAAGGGCACTGCGAGACTAAACACCAAATTGGTATATGAGGCCCCCTTGTTTGTGGGATAAGGGACATGCCTCTGCGCGACTAAGGTCAACAAAGGTGTACATACTCTACCCTAGTTTGGATTTGAACTTATGACCTCATAAGAGAAAACACATGTTCTTAACCACTAAACCCACTGAAGCATAGATTTGGAGTAAGCTAACCTTTAGTAAAAAGATCCTATTTCTGGCCTCTTACGAGAAAGCACATGTTCTTAACTATTAAGCCCAAGCATATATTTGGAGCAATATAGCCTTTAGCAAAAGACCCTATTTATGACGACAATTAATAAGAATTCAAGAAAAACTTCAAACATCTACAACGTTTGATCATGATCCAAGTTCACTTTTACATTATAATTTATTATTATTAATAATATTATTATTAGAATATGACAACAATTTACCTATGTAAATTTTTTTATATTAGCCTAGCTATAAAATTTTATCTGAGTGATAAAATCCTTAAAAAATTAATTATCAATTTTTTCTACTAATAATAAAATATTTATAACCTGATTGTAAAATTTTCTCTCCATAATAAAATCCTATCCTTGCCTTGCAAATGAATATTTCTTTCACAAACCATCCAAAATCTTACCCTATAAAATCTCTATGTATTATTTATTTAAGTCATTTTTCCTTACTTTGAATACCTTTTTGAAAGATTATATAAACTTTGAATACCAACTATTGCATTTAATTAGACCTCTCCCTAACCAATTATTTATTATTTATAAGGTTTACAATCCCGTAAACATAAACTCCGTATAAGTCAACCTTTATGATCGAGGAAAACATAATCAAAATACTTAGTTGAAATGTATTAAATTGACCAATTTTCTTCATGGAGTAATCCCAAAGGGAATAAACCTTGATATGGAATATTATTATTTCGTCGGACGCTTCCCTACAGCAAATCGAGAATATTCAGATCAATGGCTCCATGAATAAACTACGAGAATATTCAGATCAATGGCTCCATGAATAAACTACAGAATTCAATCCTGTGACACCTCAGGTTGGACGCGACACAGGCACAGACCTGTACTAAAAGAGAGCTATCAAAATGATGAATGAGAAAGCACACAAAGAAACACAGGAAATACACGAGAAAACACACCAAAAGCGTCACCGGGCAAAAACACACTTGTGCTTTTAGAAAAACGACGCAAGTTCAAAAGCGCGGACAATGGGCGGGAACATTTTGGAACCGTCTTCATCCCGCCAATGGATAGACATGATACCCATGTTATCCCATGGCATGCGTAAACATATATTAGGGGATTCATGGTCCCCATGTAATCCATGCGACTGGTATCATTTTAGTGTAAAAATCTCTTTGTATTTTCCCAATTTGGGGTCAAAGGAATAATCTCCCCAGCTTCCTTCCCGCCTCTTCGTTTATTCTCCCCATTCGCAGTTTGCATATGTGGGTTTATAACAGCGTTTCAGCTTCTTGACAGTCAATGGGCATTTGCATTTGATTGCAAGGTATAAGGGTTTAGGGCATTTTGTGTTGGTGGATTGATCTAGGGAGGTTGCAAACTTGCCCAAGTCTTGAGGGTCTGCAATTTGTTTGGTGAGCTGAGCTGAGGTTGTTCAAGGGATTGGATAAATATGAGCGCCGTCAATATTACAAATGTTACAGTGCTGGACAATCCTGCAGCGTTTCTGAATCCCTTCCAGTTTGAGATATCGTATGAGTGCCTCACCCCTCTCAAAGATGGTACTTTCTCTTACCCTAGTTATTTTGATTCCTTTCTTTATTTGATTTCTGTATCTACTTCTTTCCTGCTGTTAGTTTTGGGTATTATGGATTTACCATTCCTAGATTTTAGCTTTGGGCATTTCAGTTTGAATAAAGTGAGGATGGTGTAGAGGCCGTACTGTTGCTCTCTATCCATTCTATAATGTATATCGTCATTCCTCCTAGTGTGTTACTGGTGCAGAGGTTTGGCTGGTTTTCCCTGTATCAGGGACTGGGAATGGAACCCACGATCTGTGATTGATGATCTGAACAGATTGCTGCATGCCGTTTTCTTTATTTGTTGTATTGTACTTGGCAATTGGTTGTGGTTGTTTGGCTAGTAAAATTAGTGCATTATAACTAGTATCCTCATTATGTCTTCAGTGCTTGTTTTATATGCTAGGGTGGCTACGTAATGTGGTGCTTAGTTTCTATAAGACTATTGCCTGATGTAGCTGAAGGGTTTCAATTGGTTGCTGCCAATGCTCTTTGACATAAGGCAAGTTTTGTATCAGCAGGTGCCTGGCTTGATTCTCTTTGGTCAAGTGCTTTAGTTCATACCAGTGGGTTTACTCCAGGGATGCTGATCGCAGATGTGGGGAAGTGTCTATTGGGATGTTGGGGGAAATACCTAATTTGTATCTATAATTTTTTTTTGATCTAGTTTGTATGGAACAGTTAAATCCATTTGCCTGGTTATTTTGGGAAACATGCTTTTTTTTAGATGGTGGAAGTATATTAAGGACATGCCCTGAGGGGCTGCCATAGCAATCAGATTTCTTTTGGTTTAGGTGCTAGGTCTTGGGTTTCTATTGTATCAATGTTGCCCAGCACTTGCATCTGGTTTTGTCCCTTTGAAATTCATCCTATGTGGAGTGGGCAGATCACTGTGAGAACGGGACCCTGGTAAACAATTTAGCATTCTCTCAACCTTACTGGTGAATCACTACCCTATTGGCTAAAGCATTGTCTTTGTTTTATGTGTGCATTTGTTATTCAACTTCGATCCAGTGGAGATATATCTTCTCCTTGGTATTTGCGGCACTTGGCTATACCTAGGATCGGATTTCCAGTCAGTGCATAAAATTTAAATATTAGCACATAAATCTGGAAATGTGGCAATCTCTGATGTTTCCTTGTTTGATCTAGCCCTTGTAGGATTTTAATACAGCGGTGCAAGTAAGCAAACTGCAAAGTCCAACAGATGCTCTTAACATGCATGTTCTTTAAGCAATGTTAGTGCTAGACAATTTTAATTCCAACATTGCTTTTACTTTCCCAAACAGACAGGCCCATAGGCATACTAACCAGAAAGCTAAAGTGATACACCTAACATACATAACTGTCTTGGAATGTTAAATGTCTCAGCAGTCATGTCGGCTGCCTGCCCCCGAAATTCTATGTTTTGCCTTATAAACTGCTATTATCATTGAGGTTAGGGCTGTTTTGTGTCATTGTGGCCAGGATTGATGTGTCCTATTGTCAATAGTGGCAATGGACAGTGGACATCTGGCCAATAAATGTTTGAGCAAGTATTTATATCTGATTTGGAGAATTCTTGAGATAGCTAGACCTTTCTAGCAGCCAGCCTATATCTTCCAGTCCATGCTCATGCTATAATATTGTGAACCATAAGTAATGTTCATCGTGGAAAGATGATCCAACGTTTCAATTTGTGTGTGTAATGGCATTGTTTGTGTTAAAGGGGTTTTCTTGGTTCTGTAGCATAACCAATATTTGAGCTATGCAATTTTAGCAAAAGATGGAATCCCTGCAAGTATAGTTTTAAAAACTAAAATTTATTCAGTTCTAATTGTCATTTGTTTGGGATATCTGATCTCACTTCTGGATATTTTGTGGGCAGATTTGGAATGGAAGTTGACATATGTGGGATCTGCAGAAGATGAAAAGTATGATCAAGTTCTAGAAAGTGTACTTGTTGGTCCTGTTAATGTTGGCAACTATCGCTTTGTCTTTCAGGCATGTTTTTATGTTGTTATGAATTCAGTGCCATCTATAGCCTAGTTAATTTCCATGTGATTCCTTTTTGAGCTTTAGGGCTTGATTTTTGCTTTAGGCTTACTAAGGCTTGACCTGCTGCTGTCTTCCAAAACAGGCTGATCCTCCTGATCCATCCAAGATTCCTGATGAAGACATCATTGGGGTTACTGTGTTACTGCTGACTTGCTCTTACCAGGGGCAAGAATTCATTAGAGTTGGATATTATGTGAACAATGACTATGCTGATGAACAATTGCGAGAAGAACCTCCACCAACGGTGCAACTTGACAAGATTCAGAGGAACATTTTGGCTGACAAACCTCGGGTTACTAAGTTTCCAATTGCTTTTCATTCTACCCTAGATGAGCAATCTGTTCTTTCTCAGTTGGGGTCTCTACCTCCTAATGCTGGTATTATCCCCTCTGATGCCAGTCTTTTAAGTGTTGATAATAGTCTTTCTGCTTCTGATATGATGGATGAAGTGCTATTAGAGGGAATTACGACTTGATTTTGCAGGAGTATGTAACCCAACCTGAAGAATGGGAAAAATACCAACATTACATTATTTCAACCCTTACTCTGTATTTTGTTCCTCCCTATAGATATCTCGTGGTTGAAGTTCCATCTATGTTATACTTATTATGACTGGGACATTTTGAAGGATGCTAATTTTCAATTGTAACCTTCCGATGCTTATTGCATTGCCCATTGACTATTTGGCAAAGCCTGTCAATATAATGGCTTTTCAAGTTTACAAGGTCTATTGTAAACTTGCTACTACTGGTTCAGAGGTTTGTTTCTTTGAACTTCTAATAGACCCTACAGTTTTAGTGTATGCTTGTATATCGTCAGTGCTCACCCCTTGTCCTTTGTTCTGCCTCTGAAAAATAAAAAAATGTTGTCTACACATTCTTATTCAGCTTTTGTGGTTACGTATTTTGTTTATTTGAAAATGACTTATTTTGTTTGTCATCAAAGTTTTCCCGCCGGTCATTCTCCATCCATGGTTTGAAGTTGAAAATATTTCACGAGCAGAAGGGAGCATCATTAAAATGTTGATGATAAATGCAACCTGAAATATAGACACTATATTGTAAATATTAAATTCTCATTCATCATAATGTATTCCTTATTCCTTGTTGCAATGTATTTTTCTGATACATCCCATCTATGTTGACTTGAAGATCGAAGTTTTAAACCTGTAAACTAAGGTAAGGTTCATCATCGAGATAAAAAATCTTTCTTATTAATGTGTAAGCCATTTTGTATAATGTGTTCATAACTAATTAATTATAATCTACCATTTGACTTTGTTTTTGTTTAGTAGACATCATGGATGTTAATGATCAATGCAATCTGAAATATAGACACTTGCAAATATTAAATTTTCATTCATCATAACATATTCCTTCTTATTAATTAATGTGTAAGCCATTTGATATAATGGGTTCATAACTCATAATAATTTATCTTTTGACTTTGTTTTTTTCAATAATAGACAGACATTATGGTTGCATATAATGATAATATGTAAAGTTTAATCTTTGAGCTGAGAGGTTCATTTTATAGCCTAGTGTGTGTGAAGGTGTGTTTGTTTTCAACTTGGAGTTTACATGTGTCCTTATTAAAATAAAAATAAAATATTCTTTAAATAGATTCACTTATGTGAATATAAATTTCATTTATATTTATATATGGAAAAAATATTAAAAGAAAATATTTTAATGTGGTATATAATAAAATATCCAATGCAAGTTATAAAGAATTTTAATATGAATTAATATTATCTTAAACTTTAAAATATATAGGATTCAAGAATAAAATTTAAACAATGAAAAATTGCATTGTTTTTATAAACTATAAAATAAGTTTGTAGTTCAAGAAATTTGATCCCTCTTGGCTCATGTTAGATTTGTGTGTAAGATGGATCTATGTTAGTTAGTGTAGTTTACTTGATAAATTACATAAATATGTTATGTAAAATATTATAGGGTTTTTGGCTTGATCCCTTAATTAATTTGTGTTTACTTTAGGAATATGCGTAATATATCAAGTAGTGGATAGAATTGACCTTGTATGAAAGAGATTGCCTTGATTTTCAATTCCACACTAGTCACAAACATAACTAATAAGACCTTTTTGTGGAGTGCTATTATGTTTTTCCAATTTAATAAGACAATATTTATACTTGAGTGCTTTCCATTAAGATGGGGGATTTCACGATACTTGTTTTTTTCTTCTTTGGGCACTTTCCTTCATTTGAAGGATGTAATCAAGGCTAAGGTTAGGTCAGAATCTCCATAGCAATCAAATCATGAAAAACAAACATGTTGCAAAATGGGATTTGAAACTAGGTGAGGGAGGAAACAACTTTCCTCCCATTCATTTAAATTACACTTGATTAATAGTTCTCTATAACTTCTATAGCATAGTGGTATTTGAAGTTGGTGAATCAGTAAAACTTTTTATAATGTTGTGAAGGCAATAACAATCATGTTCTCAATAAGTATTTTCTAACATAAGATTTAGCATATTATGGTTTTGTATGGTTTTATTGTGCTACATTCTAGTGAGTGATTGGCATTCTAAATGGATTTCTTGTCTAAACATGATATAGATGAATTAAACTCAAAAGATTAAACATATGATAAACATATATTTTGATTTTAATGTTTTCTTGTGGGCATTTGGTTGCTCCCATCAATCAAGGTTTCATTTGGCTGCCTTCGATTATTTCACACCATTACATTTGAACTCAATTTGGGACACATCTATGGTATGAGAGTTCTATTTGCATACTTGATGGATGTTGTTTATTTCTTTCATAGCTATCACTTTTACTTTAGAGTTGGAATTGTGAGATTTTTTGTGATGTTGTGGAGAATCTTAAAGTGATCTAGTAGGTTGTGATGAAGACTTATTAGGTCTTGAATAAGTTGATCAATTATAACAATTACTATGCAAATACTTTGCCATCATTGATATGCTTAGGATCTTGGTGGGAATTAAGTTGAGGATCTTCCCTAAATGAAGACCTTTGTTCCATTGTTCCATTTGATGTTCTTGTACTAGCCTAATCTATTTACTCTTTTTGATTTGATTTTGAGAGTTTGTTTAATAGCTTGTTTTTTATAAGTTCTATGTCTTCTACAATATGTTTGTGGGTTTCTCTTATTTTGTATGGGTTAGGGAATAGTGATCTTGAGGGGGTTTTCCTTTGTTAATTTTATAACATACAAGTGTTATAATCTAGCCTTAACAAAGGCTTAGTAGGTACACAAGGGAGGGGAAATCAAAAGGTATGGTACTTGAAATATTGCTCTAATCCTTAGGCATGGTTATTCTCCCTTGATGAGCATAGAATGAGTAGTTGATTGATTGTAAAATTGAAGGCTTTACTTTATTAGAGTCATTTTGTGATTGAATGATGGTCCACCTTGGGTGATCATGTAACATATATATCATGTTTTGCAAATTATTTCCTTAAATTGAGAAATTGATCACCATTGTCCTTCATGGCAATCTTTGATAACTATTTTTATCAATGTGCCTTTTGCATATTTTTAATTTGCTTATATTTTGTTATTTTAAAGTGTGTTATTTGGGAATTTCTACATGGTGAATTAATAAATGACATCTCTTAGGAGAGTGCAAGGTTCAAATCTCCTTGATGTTAAAGTGGTTTGGTACATTAAAAGTGCATTTTGTAGATCATTTAAAAGAAGAATTACCCATCTATTCTCTTGAAGTGTTTTATTTGATTTCTAATTGGGTTTCTTTTGATAGCTATTACATTAAAAGATAGAACTATTGATAAATACTACATGAAAATATGTTTTATAAATGTAATGGTTTAAAATTCATAGAAGTCCATCACCTTAATATAATTCCATAGAAGAAAACTATTTGCTATATTACATAATGTTCTTTTTATTTCATTCTTTTCTAGTAACCAAGATTGTTCATGAGTAAATCGACTATTTAATGTTCTTGGATACTATCTAGCTTATTGTGGTATTTTGAATAATGACACATTATTTTAAAACTTGGCTTATTGCATTAATTGATATGATTCACATTTAAACTTTTGTTGAATTTTTCTATCAATAAATTGCTTAATATGTAATATAGAATGGGAAATATCATCTCAGTATTTCTACAAATTTTTTGAAAAAATGTTTTTATTAAAGTGTTGCATGAGAGAATAAATGAAAAATGTTTTTATTGAGTTATTGCATGATTCTTTTTTAACACACATAGTGCTCTCAAGTGCTTAGATTATAAGATTAAATAGGATGTCTACAAGGGAAAATCTCAGTAATAAAGATTTAACTCTGAAATTTTTAGTGGAAGAAATGTGACATGTCTTTGCACACTTTGAATGGGTTTGAAAGAAATGGGGCAAGGTAGTATTAAATAGTTGTGTTTCATGTAATGCCGCACATTTTGGCCTAAGTAACAAGAACATATTTACACTTATCTAAGTATTTCATTTGTGTAGTACTTGTTTGCACTCAATGAGATTGAGAGAAGACATTTGGACCTATTTGATATTATTTAGGTATTTGACAATATATGATTTTTGCTATTAAATGTTATAATGGTGATATTGATATGATTTCAATTTGGTCATGTTATCACCTCAAGAAACTCTCCTAGGTTGTATATCAGAGATGCTTGGGAACATTACAAACGCAACAAAATGTTGGATAAATGGTGGATGAATGAAAGAAATGTTGCATATTCAAGCCAAATAACTACTTCTATTGTGCTTGACCCCAGACATGGGTGAACACCCCCAGACTACAATGCTTTTAACCACCAATTACTCATAGCTTTGAATAAAATGTGATGATGGAGAAAACTGACCACATCGGCAGATGCACAGGACCCTGTGATGGTCGGCTGCAACCAGTTAAAAGGTTTGTAAATCTGTTTTCTAATACACAGACAGGATGACAACTCTCTGGCATTAAAACAACAGAAACTTGCATACAAATTCAATGAAACTAACTAGATTCTAACATAGAGGTGGGATGATAGCGCCTTTAATGCTAAACATCAGCAGCACATGAATAAATGCAAAACAGGCACAACCTGGAACAAGAAGAAGTGGACAGTGAGCAATTAACAACAAAAGAAACTTGCATTAGTTGAAAATGAAGACCAAACGTTGCAGGTATCACAGCAGTTACAATCTCCAAAAGTTGAACCTGACAGCAAAATCACACTCATCAATCTCATTACATTCTGTCTCTGGACATATATAGAGATTGGTTACAAAATTGCTCTGCTGAGTTATACGAGGAAGGATAATAATGAGCCAACTAACAAATTAATTTTTAGATATGGGGATCTGTTGAAATTTGGTTGTCTTTAATGGACAAATTGGCCTTTTCTGATGCTCTGCTGTTTTTCTCTAATTAGGTGGAATGAACAAAGGATGAAACCCATAACTGATAAATGATTTCACTGCTCGAGGCAGTCCTTTCTGTCCTTCGGCCTTGCTGCTCTTTATTGTAATTGCTGAAATATTATTGGGCTGGTACAAGGTAGTAGATCATTGCTTTCCATCGGGAGCTCCAGACAGTCGAATGAGTTAAAAAAACATGGCGGAAGCATGAGCAGAAGGTTAAAATAAATAATGGCTGTCGGATCATTCAAATCAACAGCACAAATTGGATTACAGAGGCCATCGGAAGACAATGGAATCAGATGAACGAGTGTGGGTCGTCGGATGATAAAATCAACGGTGGAGAACGTGTGGGAGGAACTATCGGGAGACATATGCACGGGAGCAATCAGGGCCGTCGGATTTGGACGCGCCAGATCTGACGGTGATCGCAAACGGAAGGCGCGCGAACATTAATGCGCAGGAGGACGTACAGGACGAGCGGTTTTCCCCGCACCGCCTATCGCAGGCGGGCGGTTTCTGTAACGCGAGGCGCGATCCAATAGAAATATAACACATGGCCCTCGAAAACCGCCGCCCCTGCAGGTTAACGGGCCCGCAGGTTGCGCGATCTGGGGGAGTTCCCACCGTCAGATCTGCGATGGACAGTGAAATGGCAAGGAAGGAGCGTGAAATTTAATGTGCGGGCTGGGGCGACGAGGACCATTAGATCATGGTGATTAACGGTGGAGATTTCAAAGCGACAGAGGGTTAATAATGGCGCGGGTTCATGATTTAAATGCCTGAGCTAAAGAAAAGGGTTATGCAGAGTTTAAACATGGTTTAAGCAAACATGGGTTTATACAGAGTTTAGGAAGAAAACAAAGATTAAGGGGTTACGAGGGAGAATAAGGAGAATGAAATGGAAGGAGAAATCTATTGCTGCGAACCTTTTGAAAGCACAACCAGCACAACCAAACCTGCTTTGACCCTCCACTGATTAAATTTGTAGCAGAGCGAACACTGGCTCCTTCTGGGGATGAGATCCTCCCTGTGGGGTCTCAAGAACCTGCAGATCAATGCCTTTGTACAAAAATAACTTTAAAAACTATGCCTAGTATCCATTGGGCATGGAGTCAAATTAAGCATATACTAAAAACTGAACAAGAAACTGCTTACAATCATTAAAGCCTGAAAACTTCAAAACTTCAAAAACTGCCCATTAGCTGGGCCACCAAAATTGTCGCTTGTCATCCGGTTCATCATAGATCAGCAAGACAGGATATATTTGATCCTCCACCTCAAACAGTTTAGGACATTTGAGCTTGATAGGCAGATATGGATCAAATTTCATTTCCCTTTTGTGTATTTTTCTCCTTGGATGCTCTTTACAGGGGCCTTTGTACACCTGCTGAATAATCACTGTTGCTGTGTACCTGTTTTTGTCTTCTGTGGCTTGCACAATAAACATGAATGGTGTACCAATATGTTCATTTGTAGGGGACACATAAACCTTATCTGCTCCTGAATCTTTCTTTGAACAATCCTTATCCAAGGAGGAACTCCAACACTGCACATCCTCTTCCTCTGTCATCTGATAAGCTGCCCTTTTATTCTGTGTGGGGGCCATCTGAGCAGGTATCAAAATATCAAGACTGAGATGATTAGTTTCAGCCTTGAGCATTGAATTATGTTCTACCTCAGTGTTCAAGTGGCAACTTTGAGGGATTTTCTTTTGAGCAGACAAAGAAACAAAAGATGATGGGGAGCTTTCTTCTCCCTTCTTGATCATTGTGCTGGGGATAACAGCAGGTTGTTCAACTTGCAGATCTGCATAGCCATTAGAAGATGTATTGGCCTTAGGCTCGAATTTTTGGAGGAAGGGATCCGCTGCTGGCTGCTCCTGCTGGTCAACTTGTTGTTCTGCAGCTACAACAAATTGCTGAGCAGTACCTTTGGATATTGCTTTCTCGTAAACAGCCCTTGTTAGGAAAGGAGCACCTTCCAAAACATGGACCTTCTCCTCATGTTATACCTCTTCCATGACTATATTTTGACAAAGCGTCTCCACCCTTTGATCTTCGTTTACATCTCTGTTTCTTTGCAAAATCTGCAACTGCTCCTGTGTTCCTCTATGTGGATTTGGAGTTGGAAAAGAAAAGGAACAATGAGCTCCTGCTTCTTCAAAATGCTGCTCAACCTTTAATTTGGAAACTTCAGAGGTCAAAAACTCAATCATCCTAGCTAATTCATCTATTTCAGAATCATAGGATGAAGAGGATTCACCTCCCTGCCTTCTTTCATCAGCACCTTCGAGTCTTTCTACAACAATAATGTTTGCCTCTGCTTCAAAGGCTGCAGTTTGCATATCAGCCAACGAAGTGCATCCTCTTTCTCTTAACAGCTGGCAGAATTGAGAATCGAAAGCATTAGCATAATTAAGCATGGAAAAAGCAGGGGTAGGTCTTATTTCAGCTGGCATTCTGATGTACATATGATTGAATCTGATATTGAAATCAGACAACAGCTCACCATCTTCTCTCTGCAAGTTCCCAAATTCATCATGATAAAAGAGCAAATCTTTATTATTTCCCCAGTGCTTTAAAAATACATCATCTAGGGCCTCAATGTCTGCAATAGACCTAGGGGGTAATTCTCTAAACCATTTTCTAGCTTCCCCATCTAGGCTTTGGACAAAAACCCTCATCCAGACATCCTCTTCATTGATATCCAGGTTATTAGCATAGCTATAAAAGGACTCTAAATGCTCTTCAGCTATTACTCCTTCTGCACCAGTAAACCTTGGCATAAATTCTTGATAATCTCCTGCAGGCACGACATTTAAAGGAACAGGCAAGACTAAGGGTCCATACCTAGCAGCAACTATTCATTCTATCTTTGTAAGAGCTTGCTGGCTTGCCATGACCGAGGTAAGGTAAAAGGATATTGGTGGACTGAGTGGAATGAATCAATGAAAAGAATAACAGAAACAGAGGAATATGATGGACAACATGGATGCTTCTTTCAACTGAGGTCTGAAAGGGAAATGAATAACTAAGGAGCTGAATGAATCTCTGAAGGTATTTCTACACTGGCAGAGATACATAAAAATTCTTTAAGGCTTACCTGACCCTGATGCTCTTTTCTGCAAAGTCTTTCTTCTGCTTAACAGTCTTCTCAGGATCAAGCACTGGTCAGCTGCTGGTTTCTGCAGATATCCTCGAACATGCCTCACCAACAACACCAGAACTGCAATGTGGAGTCGCCAAAGGATGGTCTTCCACCAGTGGAGTCGCCAGATAGATGATTACAACCAAAAATTGTGTTCAAACCTTGTCTATTATCAAAGCTTGAAACTGTGTTGTTCTCTCACGGAAGCTGAGCTTCAATTCTCCTCTCCCCGGCAACGGCGCTAATTAATGTTATCACCCCAAGAAACTCTCCTAGGTTGTATATCAGAGATGCTCGGGAACATTAAAAACTCAACAAAATGTTGGATAAATGGTGGATGAATGAAAGAAATGCTGCATATTCAAGCCAGATAACCACTTCTACTGTGCTTGACCCCATACATGGGTGAACACACCTAGACTACAAGGCTTTTAACCACCAATTACTCACAGTTTTGAATAAAATGTGATGATGGAGAAGACTGACCACACCAGCAGATGCACAGGACCCTGTGATGGCCAGCTGCAACCAGTTAAAAGGTCTGTAAATCTGTTTTCTAATACACAGACAGGATGACAGCTCTCTGGCATTAAAACAACAGAAACCTGCATACAAATTCAATGAAACTAACTAGATTCTAACACAGAGGTGGGATGACAGCCCCTCTAATGCTAAACATCAGCAGCACATGAATAAATGCAAAACAGGCACAGCCTGGAAAAAGAAGAAGAAGTGGACAGTGAGAAATTAACAACAAAAGAAGCTTGCATTAGTTGAAAATGAAGACCAGACGCTACAGGTATCACAACAGTTACAATCTCCAGAAGTTGAACCTTACAGCAAAATCACACTCATCAATTTCATTACATTCTGTCTCTGGACATATATAGAGATTGGTTACAAAATTGCTCTGCTGAGTTATACGAGGAAGGATAATAATGAGCCAACTAGCACATTAATTTTTAGATATGGGGCTCTGCTGAAATCTGGTTGTCTTTAATGGACAAATCGGCCTTTTCTGATGCTCTGGTGTCCTTCTCTGATCAGGTGGAATGAACAAAGGATGAAACCCATAACTAATAAATGATTTAACTGCTTGAGGCAATCCTTTTTGTCCTTCGGCCCGGCTGCTCCTTAAATGTAATTGCTGAAATATTATTGTGCTGGTACATGGTAGTAGATCATTGCTTTCCATTGGAGCTCCAGACAGTCAAATGAGTTAAAAAACATGGCGGAAGCATGAGCAGAGGTGAAAATAAATAATGGTCGTAGGATCATTCAAATCAACGGCGCACACTAGATTACGGAGGCCATCGGAAGACAATGGAATCAGATGAACGAGTGTGGGCCGTCGGATGATAAAATCAACGGTGGAGAACGCATGGGAGGAGTTATCGGGAGACATATGCGCGGGAGCAATCAGGGCCGTCGGATCTGGATGCGCCAGATCTGACGATGATCACAAATGGAAGGCGTGTGAACATTAATGCGCGGGAGGACATACAGGACAGGCGGTTTAGCGGCGGGCAATTTTCCCCGCACCGCCTATCGCAGGTGGGCAGTTTCCATAACGTGGGGCGCGATACAATAGAAATATAACACGTGGCCCTTGAAAACCGCCACCCTTGCAGGTTAACGGGTGCGCAGGTTGCGCGATTGGGGGGAGTGCCCACCGTCAGATCTGCGATGGATGGTTAGATGGCAAGGAAGGAGCACGAAGTTTAACGCACGAGCTGGGGAAACGAGGACCGTTAGATCATGGCGATCAACGGTGGAGATTTCAAAGCGACAGAGGGTTAATAATGGCGCGGGTTCATGATTTAAATTCCTGAGCTAAAGAAAAGGGTTATGCAGAGTTTAAACAGGGTTTGCTAGTATTTAAACAGAACCACGCGGGAGCCGGGGAAAAAGAATTATGGAGAAATTTCAGAGATGTAAATGAAGGAAAACAAGGGTTTAAGAGTGTAAGCGGGGGTTTAAGCAAACATGGGTTTATACAGAGTTTAGGAAGAAAACAGAGATTAAGGGATTACGAGGGAGAATAAGGAGAATGAAATGGAAGGAGAAATCCACTGTTGCGAACCTTTTGAAAGCACAACCAACACAACCAAACCTGCTTTGTCCCTCCACTGATTAAATTTGTAGCAGACCTAACAGGTCACACGATTAAAATATTTAAATTTTAAGATGTGGATTCTAGATCAAGATTTATGCTATGTATGTATGTAGATGCAATGCATGATGCTTATATACATACATATATATATATATATATATATATATACATATATACATATACATATACATATACATATACATATACATATACATATACATATATGGATTATACATATACATATACATATACATATATGGATTATTGCATGTTAATTGGGATTATATCAAGTGGTGGGACTAATGATTGATATCCTCCATGCTTATGTTCAATTTCCATGAGTGACATGTTGTGTTCATATTGACTATATTGTTGTAATGACTTCAAGTTTTCTTGTTGAACTACCTCGAGCCTTGAAGAATGTGTAGAATTTTTTGTAGATTCAAACCGCAACTTGTAATATGCCAAAACAATTGACTTGAATATACTCTACTCATCAGTGGAAATAATAAACGATTGATGAAATCACGAAGCATAAAAGAGAAATAATTCAATCACAATTTTATGGGGAAAGCCACAGCTAAAAACCCCTGCTATATGTATATTGCATTAATTAGAAAATATGAGAAGATTACAATGCTTGGCTCAAGCCTGAGAAACCTTTGCATTATCTCAATCTATCTCACTGCTTCACAAATTAGCGCAAGTGTTGGACTTTGAGATTTTTTGTGATGTTGTGGAGAATGTTGAAGTGATCTAGTAGGTTGTGATGAAGACTTATTAGGTCTTGAATAAGTTGATCAATTATAACAATTACCATGCAACTACTTTGTCATTATTGATATGCTTAGGATATTGGTGGGAATTAAGTTGATGATCTTCCTTAAATGAAGACCTTTGTTCCATTGTTCCACTTGATGTTCTTGTACTAGCCAAATCTATTTACTCTTTTTGATTTGGTATTGAGAGTTTGTTTAATAGCTTGTTTTTTATAAGTTCTACCTCTTCTACAATATGTTTGTGGGTTTCTCTTATTTTGTATGGATTAGGAAATAGTGATCTCGAGGGGGTTTTCCTTTGTTGATTTTACAACATACAAGTGTTATAATCTAGCCTTAACAAAGGATTAATAGCTAAGCGAGGGAGGGGAAATCAAAAGGTATGGTACTTGAAATGTTGCTCCAATCCTTAGGCACGGTTATGCTCCCTTGATGAGCATAGAATGAGTAGTTGGTTGATTGAGTAGTTGATTGATAGAGGTCATAGCTTTGGTAACCAAAATTCCTAAGGGGCAAGATACACGGTTCAAAAACTTCAGATTCGACATGGAACCATGTAAAGTGTTTCTAAAGCTAGAGTTTGTAGAAACTGACTTAACCAAGGCAGTTCCCAGAGACTACATCAAGGACAACTATGCCAACTTGCTCTTTAATATTCAACGTTATTTTACCTGTGAAGGCAGATATTAAAAGGTTTATTCATATCATTTTAAACTCATGTTACATTTTATTGGTATGATTTCTTTAGATTTGCCTTACTTTTTATTTTGAAGTGTAGCTAAGATGACAGATAAAGTACTGTTGAAATATCAAGGATGTGAAACTTCCCTATTTCATCATGGTCTAATTAAACTGATAGTTCTACATGAACTCAAAAGGATCAACAAAGAATGGTTTTCGTTTTTGCTTCTATGTGACTTTGGAGTAGAAAATCAAGATGTAGACATTTGCCCTAGGGTTAAAGGAACTGCATTGACAAAAACCAACAAGTCTGTAATGTCCAGGGCAAAAAGGTTTGTTAAGTTGAAACCTAGGAAGTAGCTGAAAGAGAAAGTAAGCAAAACACTAGTAGTCATTCTTGAAACTCCTAAATCTACAAAGGAAAAGATATCTGAGGTTAAAGGAATGACACAAAAATATTCAACCAACAAATCAGTTCAAAGGAGATTGACTAGAAGTAAAATTGCAAAGGAGAAAGGTAAAATAGTGATCTCGGGAGAAGGTTCAAGCTTGAAGGGTGATTTAAATGATATTTTAAAAGCCATTGATATTGCAAAATCCCCTTTGGTACAGGCATATGTGATAAAATCTGATCAAGGAAAGTCGAAGAAAATGAAACCCTCCAAGAAATTGGAATTTGAGGATGATGTTACAACATTTGTTTTCAAACCCAAAAAACCCTTAACC
Organism: Pinus tabuliformis; assembly: GCA_031772625.1. NCBI lineage: Eukaryota > Viridiplantae > Streptophyta > Pinopsida > Pinales > Pinaceae > Pinus > Pinus tabuliformis. The sequence goes on from CM062818.1 coordinate 814,956,591, forward strand.
AGGCAATCCAAGAAGATGCAAGAGTCCAATATTGAGTTGGGAAGAATAGAAGAAGCCTCCACTATTCAAGAAGAGTTGATAGACTTTCCATATCCAAGACCTGAAGGTGACAAAAACACAGTTCCTGCCACTCAAACAGAAAAATCCAGTTACGAGGTAATGGAAGAAAGGTTAAAAGCTGCTAATAATGAAGTTGCTAGACTAAGAGTGAGAGCAAGAGGGAATGCTGCTGAAAGGACATATTTCAAAAGGATGAAGGATCTTTGGGAAGCTGAAAAAGTTTGCAAACCAGAAATAGTAAACAGTGAAACTCAGTACTTTACCTGGACTATTCCTGCAATCAAAGAAGCCAGATTTGTAAGGAGGATTAATGCTCAATTGAGAGCTACTAACAGGAGATTGAAGAGACAAATTGAAGATTTGGAAAAAGGGTCTACAACAATAATGAAATAGGGTGATGAAAAAGGGCAGTGAAGGATATATCTCAAAACAGTTTTGGCACATAAAAAGAGTTTTGGCATATAAAAGGAAGGACAACTGTGAAGAAGAACATCTTCTGAGGGTAAGTGGTTTTGATTTTTGGTTGATCATATCAGTCTTCATGGAATTTTGAAAAACTCCCAAAATAAAACTTTTTGAAGGCTGTGTTGAAAAAAGAACATACACGGCAGTTTCGTAGCGCGCTACGAAACTGCTGAAGATGATCATTTAGCACTAATAGATGCTTTCCGGAGCCAAGGTCTAATTAATTTCAAATTTTGAAGTTGCTGGTAGACATGGGATCATATATGCAGTTTCAGACAACAGTGGTGTAGAAATCAAAGTTCAAAGAATTATTTCACAAGTGATATAAAGGCTGTGCTACGAAAACAGAGTATTTTCGTAGCACAGTCATGTTTCATCCCTTCCTCCATATATTCGAGTTTCCTTTTTGAATAGGTGGAAAATGATGTTTTGATGGATTATTAATGCATGCCACATGTACACCAACAAAACTGCTCGAAGATAAGCATAAAAGATTAAGGGCCTTAAAAGGAGGAACTCTGTCTCCTAGTTTTCAGGATAGTTAGGTCATGATTCAGCAGGTTTTGTAACAACACTGTGGACATCATCAAGCTCGAAGACATGGGTTGGCAGCTGATTAAAGAATGTATTGATGTCATAGATAAGGTGGTTAAAAGCATGTTTTAGGAGTTTCACTCCTATTTGTATTAGGACTCTTAAAGACAACTATCTGTCAAGTTGTAATTAAGTAGTTTGTTTTATGAATAGATAGGTGTCAAAGTTAGGAATTCGAATTCCTCCAAAGATGGATCATAGTATCCAAGGTTGTAAAACTCTATATAAAGCTTGAGAATCGAATTCCTCAAGGTTGGTAATTTCATTAGCAAAAGAAAGCTGTGTTATTGTAAGAAACTGTGGTTTTTCAAACTTAATACAGAGATCAGTTTTACTACTCAGGATTCACAAGGGGTTTATGTGGTTGATGTTTTTATGGCCTTGTTCAATTACTTATTTGCAGTGGTATGAGCTTGTGATACTTAGAATTCATTGGAAAATGCTCTAACTTCCTTCACATGCTTGTAAACTGTGTTGATTTACTGTGTTACTGTTTTACTTGTAAACCTAAACTCCAAGTGCCTTGACTTCCATGTTTTGTTGATCATGATGTTTTGTTGAAGACTACCTTGACTCCATAGCCCAATGAATGTTTGCTAATCCTTGATTCAACCAAGTTACATATTTGTTCGATTTTACTACTAGATTTAGCCATCTAATCATTAATAAAAAATCTTATACCTATTGAGAGAGCCCTCTTAGGTTGAGGAGGCTAAGCCTCAGCCAAAAGATTGGTTTGAAAGAGTTACTCAGAGTCTAGTTGATCAGTAGCCTATTAGGGTCAGATTTTGTGATAACACCTTCCTAGTGCCTTCATTAAGACTTATGACTGTTAGTCCTGATCTAGTGCATGACACATGGAGAATATGATGTTTTTAACATCACTACCTTTGAACCTAGAGAGGAGATCCTCATTCCCTCTTGATTAGGGAATAGATCCTTGCTCCTTTTTCGATTATTCAAGGAGACTTCTTACTTCCTCTCAATACAGTATAAATTCCTTACTTCCTTTTAATTGGGAAGTCATAACCATAAGCTCTTTAACTTGTCTTTACAAATGTATAAGCTACTAGTTCTTCACGGAGATATTTAAGCAGTAGCTACATGGCTCCTTTATTTTGCATATCATCATATTGAGCTTCTACCTTCTTGGATATTATGGAGCCATCCTCTTCCTTTAAACTTGTGACATGATTTAGTCCATCAACCTTACATATCACTAAATTACTCTAGTTATAATCAATGAAGGCATTATATTGAGCCTATCATCGCTCCCTCTGAACTTGAAAGTGATCTTCATTGTTATAGAAAAATAAACATCAATTCATCTTTTAGTACTTATACCTTTCAATTTCAAGATGATGTACACATATTGACCACGTAATGCTCCAATGGTTATTAAAACCATTTAATCAATCCAAATGTTATTTTTGAATTGAGTGCAAAACAAACAATCAAACTTGCCTCAACCATCATTATGTTTTTTTGCAATTCCCTTCTAGGTAGAAAAACATATATGTCAATCAAATAACCAATACCAAAATATTAATATTAGACTTATCTTATCATGATGTCCCTTTTATCAAAGTATTTGAATCCTTTGAGATCAACATTCTTCTGCATGATCCATCTCCACATTGTACAAGAATCCTTCTCCATGCATTCATTTTTAATCAAGGTGCCCATGGATTGAACTGATTAGCAATCTATAATATCTTCCTTGGACTTATCATTATTAACTCTCTTTCTTTCTTCCAGAGATCATACTTGATGTTTATCAATATCATTGTGTTTATGCCATGCTACCTTGTGAAAGAGTCTTGATATTTTAGCCATTCCGAATAATATCAAACTTCTTCTTTCGAGCATCGAGTAATCACATGGAAGACATAACAAGCACACTTTTATAACCAAATCTTTTTGCAAGATTCTTGTAAATATGAAACCTACCCTAGATAAGTGTTACTTAAAAATAATAATATGCATACCTTTTCTTCCATACAACCATCTAGCCATCCTTTAAGCTTGCCTTATTGAAGATAAGATTTTCTTTAGAAAGACTTAAATTTTTCCTTTCAAACTGTCATTTGACCATCTGCATTCCTTCATCCTTCAAGAGTATTGATTCCACACTAGATGCAGTACATACCGGGCATGTCATAATGCTCCTTCCAAGAAACTTCCAAAATTATGGTTCTTACTGGATCTTGATGATCCCTCTTTGCAAGATGACTACCTCTAACATTATGTTAGAAAATGCTTGGATGAATTATAATGTGAAATATGGTCCCAATATTCTCATTCTTGTAAGCTAGATAACTTCTTTCAAAGAAACTTGGTCATGTAGACTCTAATTCCTCTACTATCATATGCTTCTTTATATGATGCCATTATTTTTATAAAAATCAAGAATCTTCTAGAGAAATAATGAATGCTAATCTACTTTCTACTTAATAAAAGAAAAACAAATTGCATAATGAACTTAATAGAGATGTAGCTTCCTTCAATAATAAAGATCCTTGGGATATTATCCTTTTAGCTTCTTCTCAAGTTTTCCCTTTTCTTTAGCTACGTGAGCTTCACTCCTTTCCTTCATTTTGTTATTCTTTTTGTTTGGAAAATCCCTCTTAAGATGTCCAAACTCATTGCATCCAAAGCATTGAATCTTGGACATATCTAGTTTTCCTTTGGACTTTCCAAACTTTCCTTTCTTCTTCTTCTTGGAATTCACAACAAAAACTTTAGACTTCTCATTTGATTTGGTTTCATCCTTTTCCTTTATCCTAGTTTCTTCCAATATAAATTGAGCCCATAACTCATCAAAAGGAGTAGAATCCTTTCTTGAGTAGACACTGGTTGTAAAGCTACTCCAATCAGGTGGAAAAGCATTTAATACACAAGTATTCATTTTTGAATTGGAAACAACTTCCCCAAGCCCTTGCAACTAGTCCCTTATATGTGAGATCTTCATAAGATAAGTGGCCATGTCCTCATCCTTTGAATTCCTTATACTATATAGTTGATTCCTCAAGGGTATTTTTTGACCTGATGTACTTATAGAATACAGTTTCACCAAATTATCATACATAGCTTTTGATGTCTTCAAATTGACAACAAAGGGAACAAGATGATCCTTTATGGATTAAATAATGATCCTTTGTGCCCTTACTTATCCCTTCTTTTGTTTTGATAACAGTTGAGCCTTAGGCCTTCTAGTACCTCAACTTCACCAAGAAAATATTCCATGACTTCATTTTTTATGAGCAACAAGTCAATCCTCTTCTTCCATGCTAGGAAGTTTGTTGATCCAACGAGGTTGTTGCTTTCCTTGTAAAATGTAGCCATATGATCTATAGATTGAGACATAGAAGACAATGAAGACAATATGATACTTACTTGTCAACCAAGAGTCCTCCTTATGGATGTTTTGGACGTTCTTAATGCTTTCAAGACCTTCAATTATACTTTAAAGATGCCCTAGAATGATGAATTATAGGATGCCTTCGACAATAGTATGTTCAAACATTGTTAAAGAGTGTATGATGATCCAAAGATTCTTTGATGCTTCCTTTTCTTCTTCAAGAGATTATGCTTTCTTTCTCAATGAGAGCTTGATATTTCTTGAGATGATGAGGTCTTCAATGAAATTTTGATGTAGTAACCTTCCTTCAAGGTCAATAGGTATCCTTCTTCTTTCCTTGTATCCTTTTGCAAATGATTCCCCTTAACAAGCAATCCATTCTTATGTCAAAAATATGTTCACCAAGCTGCCTTCTCTTCTTAACCTTGCTCTGACCATGTTGGAGAATCTACTAGGGAAACTATTTAAACAATTCCCCTTATCCTTAATAATTGCTTGTGAACTTAAATTATCTTCCTATTGTTATTTATCATATATTTTCATCAAAATATTATCAATAGCATAAAAAAATAAAGACAATAGACACAAGAAGTAGGCTCCAAGCCAGGGAAAAACCCCTCCAAGGGGAAAACCCATAAAGAAACTCTCATCTTCTTATAGAATCAGTTCAAATGATAAATCCAAAACCTTAAGGCCAAACTTCAGGACTTCCTCCAAGCACCAAATCAGCCCTTCAAGAATTTCCTTCAAACAAGTAAAATATTGACCAAGTCAACAAAGGTTAAACTTCTTCAAATCTGCTCCACTTCAGAATTTTTTCCTTCTACTTTAGATTTACAACTTTGGTCCCTTGAAGCAACATAAACCCTTATTTATAGCATGTGTCGACCTTCCAAGAGATCCTCCCTCGAGCTAGTTAAGGTCTTCAAAAGGTCAGAGTAAAATTAGGTCAAATTAGAGTTTCAATCCTTTATCCAAGCCTGTAACTTTGACCTACAATTTTCAGTCTTGCAACTTGCCAAGAAAAACCATAAAATTTGCAAGTGTGAGCAAATATGTTCTAATTTTTAGGTCTTCCAACTTCGCACTATACTTATCCTTCTTCCCTTGACTTTCACTCTCGAAATTATTCTTGTTCCACTATAGATCGAATTTCTTATTATTGCAGTTTGAATGTGTGTCCAAATGTGATCGAACAAATTATATATATACACATATGTGAAGGTAAAATAGCCTCAAACTGGGCCAACTCCCTCTGGCAGGGACAACTTGGTCTTGGAGGTCAAATTTTGACTTTCTAGACTCATAAATAATATATTTTACATGTTACAACTTGCCCCATAGGGTCTTATACAAATGATAAAGAATCTTTTGACTCAAGAAAAATATTCTTTTGACTTGAAAAACCATAGGATCATGAAATGCATGCTTGACCTACATGACCAAAACAATGGAGCATGAAACCCATGCTTAAAATAATATTTTCTTTCTTATTTTCCTTTCTAACATAATATATACATAATCACATGAGTACAATGACAATTATGAAGATCGACACTAGTTACATTTTTCAACAATTTTTACATCATATTATGTTGGCACCGACTTACAGAGGCTCCAAGCCCCTTTCTTTGCAAGAAACCACTTGTTGGAAACATCAATCCCCACTATTTGTAGGCACCAAACTGTTGATCTTTTTCAGGCACCTACATGAAGGAGAATCTAATCCCTTGATAAATGATGTTAATATTTGTCCTAACTATATTTTATGATCTCTTTGCAGTACCCTCCTTGTCTCTGATTCTATGCAATTTTTATTTATTTTTGGTCACAACAGCTTTAGTTGTCACACAATCTCCACCTACAACCTCTACTTCATCCTTCTTTGCATGCTTTGTTCCTTGTCTACTTCAAATTTTTGACATTTGGAATCTTTTACTCAATCCCCTCATGCCCACTATGTCTCTCTTTCTCTCCCTTTTTTTTCAATTAGAAACGTCAGCTTATATCAATTTCTTCTTCTTTGTTCCTTTTCAATCAACCACGTATTTCTTCCTTCACAATCATTAGAAGTCAAATCATTTTAGGTTCACACCATTTGAAATTCATTGATATCTTCGTTTCTATAATGAGATAATCAATACTATGAATTGACAACATTGGTTCACAATCTTTAATGTAGTTAGTATGCTCCTTTTCAACTAGGAATACATGTTTCAACACCAAAAAAATCATAATTTACTCCATAGGACTAGGAGTCGGGACCATAGGAAAAAAAACTAGATAACATATCAGGATATCCTGATCTTTTATCATAATGCACACTTGCTTATGGCCGGGATCATCGAATAACCCAAATTTATTTCAAGGGAACTATGACCCAATGGAATTTTTACCAAACAACTTGTTACAATTATATCTAGATATTTCATATGTCTTGGATTTTCTTCATTGTATTTGGATATGGGACTTTATGGAAAGTTATGGTATGCCTAGATTTCATAGAGACCCCGGATATCCAGATAAACTGGATAACTCTTCTACTGATTTGCATAAATTTTCCTTATTTGCTGCTAGTTTAATCAAGAGGTAAATACACTAAAAATCATTGTCAAACTAGTCCTTGGCATGAGTTCCAGGACTACCACATCAAATATTTAAGAACCAATCATGACTTGCTATGTGTATTATTTTGCAACATCATATTTTCCATACTATTGTCACATCATCTTCCATGTCATCTTTCTACCATGGCTTGCTAATGTCATGTTATCATCATGGTGACATCATGTTGCCACATGCCATATTTTTATTGGTTCCACATGTCTCTTGGAATAAACCCATTAGGCCATCCAGAAGTCCAAATATTCCTACACATGTCCACACATCAGATTTCCATTTCATCAATTTGTGCCTCTTCACTTCCATTTGTTCTACCATGTCAACTAGGGTCCACTGCGTGTGAATGAGAAAATTTGGTATTTTATTATTTTGGAAAATGGCTAAATTGCAACAAGCCCAGAGGCCCGGATACCCGGGTATAATTTTTGTTGCCATGTCAAATTTCCATCTTAGCTCCCAAGTCATCTGATTCAACCAATATATACCTTCTATATGCCACTACTACTATGTAAATTCCACGTCATCGCTAGCCTGAGGAAATATGGTATATGACCATTTTTCCATGTTTTCCTTTGTCATTCTTTCAAAATACCTAGATGCTCAGATACACTTTCCTTTATAGAACCATGCTTTACCATAACCTTGACCCTTCTAATGCCAAATTTAATCAATATCTAAGTGTTTTGTTAATTTTATACTTTTCACAACCCCCAAAAACTTGGATGTGCCTGGATATCTTAGATAGGTCCATATGAATCAAGAATTTGACTATTTCTGCTGTTGAAAATGCAACAAGATGATGGAGCTTAGTGAAAAGAAGTCGCCTTCACTAAGTGGGCCCGCAGACTATTTTTGGCGCAAAGTCTATTTTTAGACATATGGATCATGGTCTATGAGTTGCAGGATGCTATTTATGGATGATTGGTCATGTTGGTAAAAATATATGGACCTCTATTTTTAGACATATGGGCGGAGTCTATTTTTAGGCTGCCAGTCAAAAAATAGAACAGTCGAATATTATTAGCTCTTAATAATATTTGGACTATAAACATTATCTTATCCTCTTGTAGCACTTCAATTCGAGCTACGGATGTGGAACATGAAACTGCCAGAAGGAAATACGCTTTTCCTATGGGTTAGTTGAGCTATTGCATGATGGACTTCAGTTAGAACTCAAGTGATTGAGTTTGGTGGAGTTGATTGAGGAGTTGATGGAGTTGTGTTCAGTTTGACCTAGTTGAACTAGTTGTATTTAGTCTAACTGCCAAATACACTAGTGATGAGTGATGTGAATTAATTATTAACTCATAAATAAACTAAATAATACATCAGTTAACTCAGTGCATGGACAGTTCAGTGGAGACAAGTGTTAGAGGTGGGTGAAAGGGTGAGACTACTATCAGTTGTGACTATAGCTGTGCATGAGATTTGCACAATCATTGATTGAGATTGTGAATGAGGATTGCGCAGTACAAGCCAATGGAATTCGAACTTGGATATGATCTATTCTCAACTTGGATTCCGTAGTAGAGGCAGGCAAACAGTGGAGGAGATTTGAACCCATGACTTGTTCAGATCTGAGCTAGTTTGTGTGTAGCATGTGGAGATAGTACTGAGTACTTATGAGGAGTATTGTACTATGTATTGTTACATGTTCTCTATCATTATAATATACAGATAGCTGGGGGTTTTCAGCTGTATGCTTTCCCCATTACATACTGTGTTGATATGTGTGATTGATGTTTCAATGTGCGCATGCAATTTTTTTTTTTAATTCCGCAAATTGATGATCAATGGTAGAGGAGGTTATGTATTATGCATGCATTTTGCAAATAGTGTATAATCAGGATAATCTCTGTGAATAAGTGTTATATTATTCAAATTTCTACATCTGCCACACGCCAACATGCTTGCACCTCAGATCTACTGGATATCTCAGATTAGTTCAGATGAATTTGTCAGTTAGCTCTTTTAGCCATGCACCAACTTTCTTGTGCCCCGGATTACTCGAATGCCCCAAGATTCTTTGAATCCTTCTCTTTCTTCCAAACACAAATTGACTTCAACACGATTTTTCTCATCAATCCTTGGGAGTTCGACTAAGTGTCACATGAAAGGTCTCCAACAGAGCTATCCAAATACACACTTTGCAAGAGCATTTGAGACACTTACCTACAAACAATATGCCTTCAAACAAAGACTATTAGACCACATTAAAATATCAACGACTATAAGAACACATCAATTACAATCTCAACAAGCTCCCCCTAATATTGTATTCACTTTGACATGAATGAATACCAATGAGAAACCTATTCAAAAATATCTGGTGGCTACCAACTATCAACATGCTCAACACTCTTAGTTCAACAAGCTCCCCCTGAACTTGACATTGCTTGACATTAATGACTAACCTTTGACATCAATGAAAAATTTTTCAATCTGCTCAACAATCCCCCCTTTGGCATTTGACTTGGCTCAACAACTCAAGAAAATAGTAGTAGACTTTTTAGATTGACAAAAAGCCCCCGAATGATGGCCCTCATCTCCTATTTATGCTTCTTTCCTCTTCCTCTCCTAGTGGGCCCCATTATCCACTAGTACACCTTCCTTCTCCTTTCTTCTCTATCCAAAAGTGCATTTTCCTAAGGGAGTGCAGATTTCCTTTGTGTGTGGCCCCCACAACTCACCAAAATTTGATTTTCTCCTTCTCCTAAGTCAAAATACCAAAAATTGTGTTAATTTCAGTCAAAATTGAAATATTTCCTTAGTGTCTTAGGAAAATTGGGGATATTACAAGAGGTCAGGGAAAAACCCACAAGGGGGAAACCTAACAATCCTTTCCTTATAGAATCATTTGCTAACAAGAGAAATCCAATTCATATACAGTAAACGTTAAATTTTCTTCTCCAAAGTCTCTAGTCACCACTTGAGCTTGTGACCTGATTCTAGTCTTGCTTGCAAAGGCGTGAACCTGCATGCCTTCCTCTAGGGACGCCAACTCGGTACATGCCTAAAGAAAACCAAACAAGGTAAAATAGTTTTGATACCTGATTTTTCCATCACATGCTCGGATGCTCCCATCACCATGGTTTTCATTTTAATGGTGTCATTAACATATGCATCGTTCCAATCATACATCGCACATGCAGTGGAGTGCGTTATGTAAAATCTTGGTCCCCAATATTAGTGGTAAATTTGTGCTTGTTGCTTCACATAAGGTTGATGTGCTACTTGTCAAATTTCTAGTGAGTTAATTTGGCCTTATAATCTTCATTTTGGGATCCACGTGTTCTCTAATCTACAAATTAGAGCCATGAGATCATGGCATTTAAGAATGAGGCAATGAATAGTAGGGTTGATCATCCATAATTTACCAACATTAGCATACCCCCTATTTGAGCTCAGATCCTACCATGTCTTGGGTTACAGATCGATGCGATGGATCAGTCATAAATTTATAGCATAATACAATCATCACATATTCATACACTGGTAGATAATCACTTTGGTCCGTATAGATAGAGAGATAGGTAGGGTTAGGCTATACACCAGGGACATGCTATCCCACATAGGATTTATAACCCCTATTCATTAACCCAAAATACAGGGAGGGTATAGAATACCATATATATATCTTCTAGGAAAAAACAAAACACATGGTTAAAAATTTGGAAAATTTGGGGTATAAGTCAATTAACTCCATTAGGAACACAAAGAACCTATAATAAGATTCCCATGTTCAACTAAGCCGTGAGGCAATCCATGCCAATGATAAGTCAAACATTTACTTGTTTCTATCCCTATTCCACTCCACCATACACCCCCACACCCCTAATCTAGTTGTTAACTACTCTTGCTTCAATGCCTACATACTTAGATAGTCAGGGACTAACCTAGAATGTCTTTCACTACACCACTCACACAAATCTCATATGAAATCCTAAAGTGGTGCCACCATTTCTTAATGTTAATGTTTTTTTGAGTACTCCTCAAGACCCAAATCTGAATTAGATGTTATGCACCTAAGTATTTATGGTCCTTGGTTTAAGAAGTCTTGCCTCCTTATTCTCCATGTGTCCCAAGGTTCTATCACCATATACACTTAGCTCTCATACCAACTCTCCTAAAATTTCCATGGTGGCCTCCTCAAGGATTTTGGATCCCAAGTGGTGTATATTCTTGGAATCTTAGAATGCATCCACATGACCTGCACTAATTCCCCATGATGTCTTCCACATGTTCTAATTCTAGCATCAATGGTGGAAATTTCAGACCTACGTCCACCTTGGCTACTCATACATAAAACCTACAATGGAAAACCCATCCTCTCACAACATTCCATAAAAATTAATTTAGATTGTTGTGTTCATTTACTCTAATAGCATATTCTCTAGGAATGCCTAAATTGATAAGGAGATCTTCTTATTTTAAAAAGTATGGTTTTCTACAAATTTATAGTGAGTTAATTTGGCCTTATAAGCTTCATTTTGAGATCCATGTGTTCTGTAATCTATAATTTAGAGCCATGAACTCTTGGCATTTAAGAATGAGGCAATTTATATTGGCATTCAACTATAAAAGCCAAAGTCTGTGATGAACTAGGAAATTGAGTAGTCAACTCAATCAAAATCTACATTAAAGAATCTACAAGTGCAATACCAAGAGCTTGTCTTCTCCTCAATCATCATATGTGAGTTGTTAACCTAGTAGAAGAAGAATATTATTATAGTGACCCATTTTATCTAATTACTATGGAAACCAGACTTATTATTTGAGGGTGATGGTTTATAAATGACCTTGTTTTGTGTTTGTTATTATGATGATAAAACACAATATTTTATTTTAGGATGAGTATTTGATTATAATTTAATGGTTTAATTATTATTTTATGTGATTCTTAGATAACATATGATGAATTAACCTAGTTGCTTCAATGATCATGGTTTTTTTTATGATTTTAATGAGATGTGGACGTATCAATATTTAATAGTTTTCCTAGTGGAAAGGAAAATGACAAGAGTGCATTAGCAATAGTAATTATTTTTTTGAATGTCTTTTATATATTTGATTGGATTATGAAAAGTGTTGATGAAATGAAGCAAGGAATAGATGAATAGGGAACATAATTTCCTTCTTTTTCTTCCTTCAAATATGGCGTCGAATCATAATTTCTTCAGGATTCTCCAAATAGAAATATATCAACTCCTTGCAATGTAGGATTTTGTACTAATAATGTCATAGACTCAAATCATTCTTCAAATTTCAAATATCAATTGCTTATGTTAATATCTCAATAGTAGGGTTGATCATCCATAATTTACCTACAATAGTAGACCCCTATTCGAGCTCAGATCCTACCATGGCTTCGATTACTAATCGATGCAATGGATCGGTCATAGATTTATAACATAGTACACTCATCATAGATTCATAGACTGGTAGATAATCACTTTGGTCCGTACAGATAGAGAGACATGTAGGGTTAGGCTATACACCAAGGACATGCTATCCCACATAGGCTTTATAACCTCTATTCACTAACCAAAAATATGGGGAGGGTATAAAATACCATATATATATGTATATATATCTTCCAGGAAAAACTAAAACACATGCTTAAAAATTTGATAAATTTGTGGTATAAGTCAATTAACTCCATTAGGAACACCAAGAGCCTATAATTATATTTGCATGTTAAGCTAAGCCTTGAGACAATCCATGCCAATGATAAGTTAAACATTTACTTGTTTCTATTCATATTCCACTCCACCATACACTCCTACACCCCTAATTTAGGTGTTACCTACTCTTGCTTCAATTCCTACATAATTAGGCGGTCAAAAACTAACCTAGAATGTCTTTAGATACACCACTCACACAAATCCCATATGAAATCCTAAAGTGGTGCCACCATTTCTTAATGTTAATGTTTTTGTGGGTAGTCCTCAAGAACAACAAATGATAGCCCAAATCCCTACTTCTAATATTGCATGGGATAATATGCAGAAAATGGTACATAAATGAAGTAATGACATGCTAAACAAAGGCAAGTTCCTCATAACCAACCTCAACATACTACTACCAATTAAAACTGGAACTTCCATTTCCAAAGGAAAAATTGATAGTGGAATACTAGACCTAATAATTGAGGTGTTCCCCACCCTGCCAACAATGCAAACTAGGCAGGATCAAGATGGGATCCCAGTAGTCCAAGTGAATAAGGAAGTGGAGGTCATATTTACTAAGAAGTGAAAGTCCACCATCCAGATTAAGCAGTCTTAGAAACACTTCATTTTGATCCATCGACACCTGAGCCAATCCTGTAGATAACATGCCTTTAGGTCGAGCACTCGACCGACTACAACTACTATCTCCCTCTCCCAATCAATAGGTCGAGCGTGGATTAGATGCATGTCAGATACAAAGCAATCTCCCATTCATGTATATTGTAATGCCCTTTGGGAACACATATACAAGACTAATTATGAGATAATATGTAATGGTTTCCTTTTTTTAAGCTCATATACTATATTTAATTAACACTAAATTTGCATTGCATAGCAAGATTCTTAGAATGTCATGGCCTACCAATATGTAAATTAGACCAATGCAGAATCTTAGGATTGAGCATAAGTCCATCAAAACTATCAAAATATTCATAAGAGGTCTATCAAAATAAAACTAGAGTATGGGATGCTCCACCCTATAGACTAACTTAACAAGAAATAAAAACTAGAGCTCGCAAGCTGAGACAAAATGACATAACTAGCTAACATCAACATAAAAAAATATGCAAGTAAACAAACCCAAATAATTAGATTATGTTTTTACTAACTACAAGTCTACAAAGAACAATATAATAATTCACCCACCAAACAAGAAGAGGATTTGGGCTCCATGATTTTGAAAAAGGATGAGCTGCCCCAATCCAAAGGCCTGTGAGATAATGCAATACATTTTTCAACACATGTTGTGCATGTCCTATGCATTTCTATGAAGTCTTTTGTATGCATTTCAATTGTAAAGACTTGAGTCTAAGGTATGCCCAATGGCTCTAAATTATAATCTTCAAGTTCTATATGGTTGGAGTTCACCAAATACTTAGAGTCTAAATCATGGACAATCTAGCAAAATTCTATTATATATTGGTTGCATTTTCTAATCTATATTAGTCTAACAAAATTCTAACATATATTAGTTGCCAATTCACAATAGTTTGTGATTATGATGATAATTTAAGTACATATGTGTGTAATTTCCATGATCGTATATATGAATTGTCCTCCCCACATTGCTTGTCAATGATTATAACATTGAATGGGCTAGCACTGATTTTTCATCATCATCTCAAAATGACCCGTTAGATGAAAATTTACCATGTCTGTCAACATCACTTCACACTATCTCATAGATGATCCCTTATAAAAATTATATGCATGAATTTTTGGAAAACCATTCCCTCTACCTAGCATATGATTGATTGTGAAAGCAGGTGAATAAAGGAAAATTGATAAGTAGGGGATCACCATCAATTCGTCCTCCTCCATCCACTTCATAGCTAGAGATTTCCTAATTTTTCACTTCCAACATTCTATTATGGAAATCAATTTTCGCAGCTAATTCTATCGATATTCACAACACACCTGGAAGTCAAAGAAATTGTCATATACACTACTGAACTCAATGAACTCTACGTTATTTGTTATTGGACTTTCCAATAACAAAGAACTTAGAGTTAATTAATTTTAGTAGTGTATATGACAATTTCTTTGATTTTAAGGTGTGTTGTGACTATCGATAAAATTAGTTGCCAAAATGAATTTCTAGAATAGAATGTTGGAAGTGGAAAATTAGGAAATTGCTAGCTATGGGGTGGATGGAGGAGGACGAACTAGTGGCGATCCTTTGCTTGTAAATTGTCCTTTATTCACCTGTTGTCACAATCAATCATAGGTGAGGTAGAGAGAGTGGTATGCAAGAAATTCATGTATATAATCTGTAGAAGGGGTCATCTATGAGATATTGTGTAGTGATGATGACATGGTAAATTTTCATCTGTCAGGTAATTTAGAGATCATGACTACAAACTAGTGCTATCCCATTCAAGGTTATAATCATTGACGGGAAATGCAGGAAGGAAAATTGTAAGAATGGGGTTATATGGGTTATGGAAATTCTAAGCCCCCATTTTTTTTTAAATTTCCAACATCGTTGGTCTTTTGACGCCATTTCCATCTAAATGTCATCGCAACTATGGCGAATTCATTGCAATATATTTTTTAAAAGACATTGTGAGCATGTTAGTCTTGCGACGACCCTTCCGACGACAGTAACGTCATAACCATGGCAAGTTCGTAGCAATATATTTAAAAAAAAGTTGGCGAGCATGTTAGTCTTGAAAAATGGGTTTCGACGGCGGTAAAGTCACAACCATGTCGAGTTTTTCGCAATATCTTTTTAAAAATTTGGAGATACCGTTAGTCTTGCCATGCAGGTTCTGAAAACAGAAATGTCACAAACATGATGAGTTCATCGCAATATATTTTAAAAAGTAATTTGGATATGTCGGTCTTGTGATGCCATTTCCAATGATAGCAATGTCGCAACCATGGGAGCTTTTGACAAGAGTTTGTGATGAACAATTGTCTCTGCTTCGATGACGGATCACATCAGAATTTTGACCAACCGAAAGTGGTGAAACGTGCGAATGCACCAGAAATGACGTTTCGTGAAATAATGTCAAGAACGACAAAGAACTGCCAAAATTTGTGGCAATATTTAGTAGTGAATAATATTATTTTCATGAATAAAGTCAACTTAGGTGAGAACAAAGTCTTCCAAGTGACACTTAAGGTATTTCCAAATAACATCAATGAACTTAGATAAATTGGGTAGTTTTGGAGGAAGCCATGTTGCAAAAATTTGAGAGAAATGATTTTAAGTATTTTGGCATTAGAAGGTTTAGATGAGGTATGCCTTCTTCCATAATTAGGGCCTAGGTTTTGACTAGGATAACCACCATAATGGAGTAAATTTATATTAGGATTTTGTGCCTTCACATTATTGGTTGATGATATGGTTACCATGTAATAAGAAATATGGGTGTTGAACATGCTCATAATTGGGTTCCAACTTCTTTGAAAGTTGAACTTTGAGGTTATGTCATTGTTAGCATGAATGCTCGTCTAGGTTCTAGGTTCTTAGGATAACAGTGACATTCTTGTTTGTCTTTGAGGTTGTGTAGAGGTTTCCATGAATACTTGGTTCACATTTCAGTCCTTTATTATATGGGTACTTTGAAAATGAGGTAGTCCTAGTAGAGGTTGATGGTTTTGGGATGGGATGTTGACATTCCCTTGGATGAAATTTGGATGGGTTTGAGAAATTTTCTATCAAGGTTATATATATACTTTGGATTGTTTGGATATAAGTTTGAGGTAAATTTCACAAAACCATTGTAGAAGTAACAAGAATCATGGATCCAAATGACAAGAAAATGATTGAATGGAAAACCAAGAATTAGCTAGCCTATGGCTAGCGACTAGAGGAACCACTTAAGAGGAAAGGGGAAGAAAAATGAACCATTAATATAAAACTCCATTGAGGAAGTTGGATGGGGCTCATATTAAGGGTGAGGATTATTCATTGAGAGAAAATGATTTCTTCATGCTCAAAAGAGGCCTAATTTTCAATTCAAGTAATAGTTTTGGAATCTACATGAAAGGACCTCACAAAAGTTAAGGCCTTGCAAGAACTATAGTTCAACACCTTGGAGGAGTGTCAAATGAAAGAAAGGGGGAGAGAGATCATGGCTAGCTATATAACATACCATGTTAATGTGCTAACCTTAAACTCAATCATGGAGAGATAGAAGCTAAGGGAAAGGATTAGTTCATATGGTAATCCAATAGAAGGAAGGAAAGGAAGAAGGGAAACCCTCTCTTTCTTTTCGAAACATTTGGAATAATACTCCCTATGGTAAGAGTGGGGGATTAACACAAGAAGGGAGCCTTCCCTCAATATAGGGAAGGGTTGATGGGAAAAACCCAATGGATTTTCCAAATGTAGCATGATGGTTAGATTAAAGCACCATGCTACTACAAGGAGGAAGGATGAACTATAGTCATAATTCATTTTTAGAGAAAAAAAAAGAAATGCTAGGAGAGAAGAAAGAGGGAAATTAAAGAGAGGAAAATGAGACCACTTGTTGATTTATAGATTAATTAGAATAATCTGATCAGGTCTCAACAATATATAAAAGTAATGATGAGTTAACAAAGGTAAAACAAGCTAATTAGGGTTAATTTGTTAAGCTCCTTTGGTGAGCTAATTAACCTACATGTTGAAGATGAAAATTAGTGAAAAGGAAATAAATCACTTGGAAAAATGTCGTTGTGGTTGTATATGTTTCTTTGCTTGAATATGGGATAGGCCATAGGCCTCCAAGAAAGGGTCTATCCATTTTAATAATCATACACATGCTACTACACCTTCCTACAAAACAAAATTGGTCCCAATATTCAATACATTGTAATAAAAACATATAAATATACCATATAAATAATCAAACAATTAGGTATCAAGTGGTGTCCCAAAAAACCCTAAAAAAGGCTATTTATCTTGCCCTAGATAAGTTTCAACCTCCCTTAAGGTAGTAAGGTTGAATAATCTAATGTATTGGAGTTGAATAAACCAATGGAGACACCCTAGGACAAAGAAATGCACCTTCAAAATAAAATTTAACAAAAAACAAGAGACACCTATAGAGGTGTTAAAGATGACAAGAAAAAGTGACCGAAGATCATGTAAGATGATTAGATGGTTAGATTAAGAATTAGTGTGTATATGACAATGTTACTGTGACAAAATTGGCAAAGATAGAGATCAGGCATAGAGAGATTTATACATAGGAGTGGAGAAATATAAATAGGTACGTAGATGACTTCAAGGTGTCAACTAACCCCAAATTAGCTATTGGGAATTTTTTGTTTGTAAAATATATTTCTATGATAGGCTTTGATTGAGTACAACCTATTTTCAACCTGTAATTAAGGTATTTTATCCCAAACTAAATATTCAAAACACAAGTCATGACTTACAATCACAATACAATTAAGGAACTTGTGGCCCACTTGGTACAAAGAAAGTGGGAAGGGTTAAGGAAGGTTATACCAAATATACCCCCAATTAAGCAACCAAAAATGGATTTGGTCCTTTAAGGACCTAGAATGAAGCATAAAAAAACAATGAGCCATGCTTGTCTGGTTCAACATAGTAAGAAAGTGCCCTAAACAAGTGTCCCAAAAGTTTATTAGAGTCCAATGAAACCAAGGGCCAATATAGAGGATAGAGAAAGAGGGAAACCTTATTGAAACACTAAACCTAAGAGATCATATGCCTAGACTAAAGAAAATAAACACAAGGGAGCATGGTCCAACAAAAACTAACATTCCTAATAAAGGGAGAGAAGTAACTAAGTAAGCAATTGGTGGGTTATGTATATAAGTAAGTCACACTATGATAATATTGTGTGGATATATGTATGTGGGTAAAAGTGTGAAATATAAATGCTACAACATCATATGAATTTAACTATTTGAGATGTAAATAATACTAGACTTATTATTATTTTTTATATCTAGAGGAATCGATAAGTGGGTCAGGCTCATACTCATGTGACACGAGATCGGTTCCGAACGCTACCACTATAACCTATAGGTGAAATGATATGCCCCATGCATGACCCATGCGGTCAACCACGGGATTTGAACCTCGAACCTCAATTTTTCACAACATCTTCATATCACTATGATCATCAATCAAACTACACCCGTGGGAAAAATACTAAAATTATTGTTGATATGGACACCACTATCACATTTAGCCATAAATTTGTAGTAGTTTATCTTGTTTAGTGATACTTATCACATATAATTTCACGCGATCTTCTATCTTTTCTATATTTTCATGTTCTAATGGAGCTTCTCTACTTGTGTTTTTCCTTCCATCCAATCTTCATATAAATGTCACTACATTTGAAAAGGAAAAAATCATATCATTTCAATTATTTAAATGCACTAGTCCTAAAATTTTAAATAGCCACTTTAATCCATAAAATGTTTATTTTAATAATAAAAGATAAAAGTAAGACACCGTCTAAATGCACTACAAATTGTCCTTGTTTTGGCCACTCCAAGTAATGAGAAGGGAAACTTGTGTTTTTGGTCTAAAATCCTATAAGAATCATTTTGGATATTTGGAATTACACACATAGATGTTAACACTGCACAATTTGGTTGTAGTGGGGTATTTAATGGCACTAGGTCCATTTCTATTAAAAAATATTTCATCAAATCCAAAATTACGATTTTGGTAAAAATACCCAGTTAGATCTCAATGATGGAAAACTAGAAAGGTCAAAAAAGCAGAAAGATTAGCCTTCTTCTAAAAGTAATTTAAAAAAATAACATGATACAACTGATATCATTAATTAAGAATGTTGCATTATCATATTTGATTGCCCAATTAAGTAAGCTTCCTTGTTTTGCACTAATATATATTATTATAATTGAGGAACAATGTGTTAAAAGTATCACACGTTTATTATATTATCCCATGTGATGATTTTTCCATTGTAAAACATGTGACACAACAATGGTTATGTCAATATAGCTAATTTAACGGGGATTTCATGTAAAGCAATTTAAAAAAATACTTCTCGAAAATTTGGCATTTGATACTAGTAACAACAAGGAGCCACTGCCGTGGTGGTAGTCCCTGCCGGGGTCTGCAGGCACATTGCAAGTTAGCTAACAGCAAATGGATTGCATCAAGCAGGAGCTGGACTGAATTGAAGAACTTGGAAAAGTTGGCCTGGCGGAAATTGCCCCAAGTCTGGAGAGGATGGGAGGCAGAGGTCAAGGAATAAATGGACTGTCATTCAATCCTTTTATTACTTCACTTTGCTTCCTAACGCTTGGGCATTCAATGCCTGTGATACCAAGCAAGATTGAAAGGGCTATATGTATGCTTTTTTCGCCTATGTTGGAGGTGGGGGGGCTCCTGCCATTTTCAAACAACATAAACGAAACCATTATGAACTTAAAGAAGCTTTATTTGAATAAAGATGCTAAACAGAAATGCACATAATCATTTAGGAACAGGGTTTGGAGATACAAAGTGATCGAATTCAACCCTTTCAATAATGCTCAACCACAAATAAACATTCTGTTCAATCTTGACTGAAAAATTAATTGCCTAGACTGAAAAATATCTTTAAATCTTAAAACCAATAATTCATATAAATCGATCTTTAAACCTTAAAACTAGTAATTCATATAAGTCGCTCAAGGTAGGCAGGTACTCTCAGCCGTAAATCATTTCACAGTGGATGCAAATATTACATAGTAACAAAATAGCTATGGGGCCAGTTTCTTGACTGGCCTACATGCTGCAGAGCAGCGACCATTTGCATCCATGTGTCCAGGTATGACAAGAACCATTATGAACTTAAAGAAGCTTTATTTGAATGAAGATGCTAAACAGAAATGCACAAAATCATTTAGGAACAGGGTTTGGAGATACAAAGT
This sequence comes from Pinus tabuliformis, assembly GCA_031772625.1. Classification (NCBI taxonomy): domain Eukaryota; kingdom Viridiplantae; phylum Streptophyta; class Pinopsida; order Pinales; family Pinaceae; genus Pinus; species Pinus tabuliformis. Next base: position 814,977,285 of record CM062818.1, read on the forward strand.
GATCGAATTCAGCCCTTTCAGCCCTTTCAATAATGCTCAACCACAAATAAACATTCTCGATCTTTAAACCTTAAAACCAGTAATTCATATAAGTCGCTCAAGGCAGGCAGGTACTCTTAGCCGTAAATCATTTCACAGTGGATGCAAATATTACACAGTAACAAAATAGCTATGGGGCCAGTTTCTTGACTGGACTATGTCAGAAGCACTTCTTGCTGCATCAGTTGCATCAACAACAACAATTCCTATGTCTGCCTTCTTTAGCGCAGGCGCATCATTAACACTATCGCTAGTCATTCCACATATGTGCTTTCTAGCCTGCAATCGTTTAACAATCTCGTACTTATGCTCTGCAATGACCAGTCAAAATCAGGAAGGATATGGAATCAAACACTAATTAAGGAAATGAAAAAATAAAAGTATCTGAGATAAACATTTCCACCTGCAAAATAATAGTTATAATATGAAACATGAAGCATAAAGTTCCATAACCAAGAGAGAAGGGAGTTGGAAATATAAAGAATTGAGTGGGACTCCCAAGAAAAAAAACAAAAGTAAAAGATAATTGTTGCTCACCAGGGAAAACACCAGCAAAACCATCAGCCTTCTCTATTAGTTCATCAACTGGCAAAGCTGCAACTGATTCATCTTTGTCCTGACCTAGTAAAGAGGAATATGGATACATGTTTGTACCCATGCCCAGTCGGCGACCTGTCTCCTTGGCAATAGCTAATTGATCTCCTAATGAACATTTGCAAGTAAATAGTTAAATGTCGGCTCGCTGCATTACAAAAACAGTAGTGAAATTGATGACACCATAACCTCACCATACCTGTGATCATTTTGACATTTACACCAAGATTAAGAGCCCTTCTGATTGTTTCAGCACTGTCATGGCGTGGGGGATCAAAAAGAGGCATCAATCCAATAAAATGCTAGGGTCCTCCTGGACTCTCCTTCCTGCCCTCTTGAACTTCCTGCAAACATTTTGAGATAGCTATAAAGATATACATAATCAACAAGAAGAACTTACTGGGAAGATTCAGCCCACGGATAAAGCAAAAGAAGCCATATTATTAACCTGATATGCAACTGCAAGAGAGCGAAGTCCTCGTTCAACAAACTTGTCAATAACTGTATGAACTCGCCGCTCAATTTCTGGCTTATTATGTGCGAGGTTAAGAATCTAGCAGAAAGTATTTGGTCATTTCAGTTTTAATAGAAATGTGTACAAATAAGTTTTGAAGCACTTTCTAAACAATACAGCCCATTGCCAAGCCTAATGAAGAAGGTCAAACATCCAAAGAACAATACCTGCTCTGGAGCACCTTTACTAACTCGATGCATTTTCCCTTCATTGTCAATATAAGTGAGAGTTGTCCTCTTGTCAGTTGGATTAAAAGGAATAAAATGGACCTCTTGAATGCCTGCCCGTGCCTTTTACATCCATGGATATTAAAACCCACAACAAAAGATACAAATCAGTAAAATAAGCATAGGCTTGCTTATCAACTAAAATTTAATATGATGACATAAAAAAATACTTGCCTCCTTAGGATCCGAAAGCATCCCAACAATTGTCGCATCAATGGAATCTTGATTCTCTGTTTTGGATGCTCTTGTAGCCATCAGGATAATATAATAAAAAAGGCAAATGTAAATGACATTTGCACGGAAGTTCTGACGTGTTGGCACTGCTATTCACTATTTTCTATTTTCCATGTAATTTTTACAAGTTGTTCTGACCAGAAACCAGGTGGCATCCTCAAGAGCTCGCATTTGTAAGTGGTAATTGACTCTAATTCCCATGATTGAATCAAACTGTCAAACCATTTGCATATTCCCAGACCTCGCATTTGTACGTGGCATTCGGCTTTAATTCGCATGACAGAATCAACTGCGAAACCATTTGCATATTGATTTGGTTTTTTTCCTGATTTCTAGAGGTGCTCAGGTTGTATTTTAGCCATAGAGATTTCCTCTGACTGCATTTTGGCCATGCAAAATTAGGAGTATAAGCTTAACCATGATTGCTTGGGTGTTGGGCAGACAACTAGCAGATGAAAGATGACAACCAATAGACCAGGAAGCAGACCACACCTAGCTAGAACCTGGCTTTCTCCATCGAACCCTTGATCCCGCTAGGCGGTGATGTGAAACTAGGGTTGTTGGTGGGTGAGTAAGTTTCGTGTTTCAGGCGTGCACGAGGGGTCTCGTTTCAGAGTGAAGTGGAGAGCGGCGTGCTTTAGAGGCAAAGAGGTTCACTGGGAGATCCCAGCTATCTAAAGAAGAGAATAACTCGATTCATTAACAGAGTAAGTAGTTTATCCCGTGTCAATCTTTTGCATGTCTATGCTTGTTCTGTTCCTGGTGGGCTTGAATCAGCAGTGCCTACTTGAAGATCAACGTCACTGTTGACAAGGATCTTGGTATCATTTGGGATTGCACACCATAAAGAAATAACAACCACATAAAAATACAATACTTCATAGCATTACGACTGAATTTATAATAAGGATTTCTCGTCTTTTGATCCGCTCTAAAGGTCATAGATATTTTACCAAGTAGTAATAATAAGCCCTTTCTTGATTTACTATTTAACCATTTTTATAGTAACATTTTATTGTTGTTTACATTTACTAACCATTATAGCTGCACCACAACTAATTTTAGGGAATGCAGTGTTTTATGTTAATGCTGCCTTCTTGGCTTGAATTTCGTTCCATAAGCCTGGGGTAATCGCCCTTGGATTCACGGTGAGGCACTTGTAAGCCATGCAGAGATTGTAAGTGACAAAAGTAATGTGGACCCCACATGAAGGCCATGCGCCTTACTATTCAGTTCCCCAAAACAACCATGCAAGACATGGAGGATGCCACGTGACTACGTGACTACTTGGAGTCTCTCGATTTTGAGCTTGATTACCTCGGAGGTAAGGAAAATATCCATTACAGAGCTTTGATCTTAATTATATTTGTTAGCCTCTTGCATGCAAGTCTCATTTTTTTTACCGTTCCACGGAGCTATGGTTAATTGCAGGGCGACATTGGTGGTGGTGATAGTCCTGCTATACTGTTTCTTCAAGAAGAAGGCTCTGGCAAACGAAAGGAGGAGAAGCCGAAAGAAACTCCTCTCGGCCAACGGTGGATCCTTCAGAATCCCAATTTTCACATACAAGGAGCTGGAGAAGGCCACAAAGGGCTTCTCCGAAGAAGAAAGATTGGGAAATGGCGCGTTTGGAATGGTCTATGCCGGGAAACTCAAAGGCGACTGTCTCGTGGCCGTAAAAATGATCAGACATATCGACACCCATGGAATCGAACAGATGATGAACGAAATAAAGCTTCTGTCATCTGTGGAACATCCAAACCTGGTGTGTTTGATGGGCTACTGTCTTGAGAATGGAGAGCCCATACTCGTCTATGAGTACATGCCCAACAGAACTCTTTCTCAGCACCTACAACACGAGAGGGGCCCATCCACACCTACTTGGATCGAGTAGCGGCAAAGACTCCTGTCATTGGCAACACAGGTGTTTGGCAATGAGGTGTGGTTCTACTGCGCCAGGCAACAAACGACAAGGCTAAGAAAATGGTGGGATTACGCTAGACTTAAAAGAGAATTTGCACAAAATATGGGTATTGGCTACCACAACAGTTTCTCAAAGCTCATGATCTGCTCTTTCCCAGCTGACCTGCATCCGAGGTAAAACAAGAAACATTTCTCAGCGTACTCTGTAACACTTCTTCGATAACAAACACTTCTTCAATAACAAAGTAGTTTATCCCGTGTCAATCTTTTGCAGGTATACATGAAATAAAAACTATAAATATATTTTTTTGCTCTATTTTTATTCTAGATCATTAAATTGTTGAAATTTGAACATACCTTTCACTGTGTGCAGAACCTGAGCAATGTAAAGAAAGGAAGAGCCGAGCGAGACGCATGTACACATTTTGGAATGGGAGCGGCCACAAGTTTCCATTCCTGTAACATAAACCCTAAACATCATATTGACGTCACAGTGAAAACAGATAGGGTTAACAATTCAAGGATAGTACGTCAAAAATACCTCACCAATCAAAAGCCCGACCGGAAAAGAAGCCTGTGCGCACCATGACACCGATCAGAGGGCAGCAGAATCATGAAGGTCGAAAGAAAGTAGTAAATGTTGAAAGAGTTGCAGAGCATAGGACCGAAGCCGTAAGAATTTGAGCTTCTGTTCATAGGCAAAGAGGTTGTCCGTCTGTAATGGAAGGGTAGTATTTTGAGCCGAAGCCAAACCAAAGAAATGGCATGAACAAAAACAAATACTGTAATGGTGGAACTGCTGTAATCGTGGAAAGTAATATTAAGTCATTGTAAAATGGAACTTACAAGTTGTAAAGGTGAAGTTCCGTTCGACGCTCTCTGCTCCTCTGCTCCTCAAACTAGCTGCTCCACACTCTCTGCTCTGAACCTACTCCGGAGAATTAGCTGCTCGACACTCTCTGCTCTGAACTTACTCCGGACTCCGGACAAGGCATTTGTAGACCACCGTGGACGCCTCTGCATATGCAAACAGCTGGCACTTGCAGGATGCAGGACATTGCATGCAGGACACGGAGAACAGGTACCAAAAACTTAGGACAAACTAAGTTGTGCTTTTGATAAAATGTTCAGCTCGGCAATATGAGGAAACTTTGGATAACAAAAACTTTTCATCTCTGAAAACTTTGGATATCTTATTTTTACCCCGAACATAATGTCTTGAAAGCTGCGAAGCCCGCAATAAGACCCTCAACTTTGTTGTCCAATCAAAAATTACATAATAAATTTTATATTATTTTCTAATATGAAAACTTTGGTTAAAGTTGTGATGCACAGCAATATTTTTGGTCAAACAGGAGATTAATACACCGTCAACGCACAATCGATCGCTAAGAGTCCCAGGCAGGGACTAATAACAATAGTCATTTGCATGGTCTCTATTTCCTTATACACTACAAGGTTAACCACCTATTAATACAAGCGAACAAAATTTGAACTTAAATACTTTAGCAAAGTATATTTATATTATAGTAACACTGACATAATGAGAACTATTTCGTATAATAAATGCATTGACTAATGCTATAAACACAACTAAAAGATAGGAGAACAATGTGTAAATATTTTGAGAATTTGCAAATGGATTAAAAGTTGTGTTGCTTTATCAATTCTCAATTTAGAACTTGTTTAATCACAAACTAAGAGTGCATGTATAATTAGAACATATTAAAGCTCTATTAATTTTTCCCATTCTAGGACATCTATGAATTTTAATTGGCACCTCAATTTTAGACTCTTCTAGCTTGTCTTTTCTTTCATCCGGGGTTGGTGGAATGAAAAATAACATCCTTTACTTTTCTTTTATGTCCTCCACCCTCAAAGAAATTAAAAAGGGTACAATCCCATTGTTGTAACCCTCGAGACCACCACTGGCTGAGTAGAGGTCAGTGCCTAGGACATACATAGAGAAAGATAATAGATTTTATTTGTTGTCCCATTATGGCACTCCATAGGAATGTTCCACTAGTAATGTTAAAAAAATTTCTTGGGTAAAACAATTTTCAAGATGCCCTCATTGGAAACGAAAATGATTTGAAGCTATAAAAGAGTGGTAGAAAGAAAAGATAGAAAGTCCAAAACAAAAGGTTACTTACTGCAAAATATTTTGCCTCAAAACTTAGTAGAAAAATTGAAATACTAAGAAATGAACTTATAGAAAAGAGGAGCACATATTAAGGTTATTTAGTTTAAAATTACAGGTACTGTAATTTCAGTAAACCTGTATTATAAAATCAACCAACTGCTTCATTACTCTTTTCCATAAAAGAATGACAATAAATGACTTATAAGGAACAGGAACACATCAAATTCAAAAGGCTGCTTGGAATCACCTTGAAAAGATTTATTTATTCTCCAAGAAAAAATAGAAACATTACATAGAAAATTCTTGCCTTTTGAAGTAAAAAATTCAGAACCCCAAATGGTTCTCTCAAGTTTCTTTTGTAGTTACATTATAATGGTGTCATTTATAAAAACTGTTAACTATCACAAAACTACTAAACTATTTTAAAAACTACTTTAGCCCTACTCGGTCCTTCTGAGGAATTATATTTTGTAAAATTGACAACAAAATTGTGTAACCATTACAAATACAATATTTTCAATATTTCATAAAATGAATCTAGGTGGCTATTTTTCACTAGATGACTTGTGATTCCTGTGCAGGCTCGCTTGTAGAAGGTCCAACTTCTGTTGCTGTTGTTGTGGGAGTCATCCATGCTCTGTGTTTTTAACATACTGTGATATCTGAAATTGGACACTTGATAAACATTGTATGAGCCATTATAAAATTATTGATTCGGCTCTAAGATGGCTTTTCTGTAAAAAGAGTTTTAATGAACCACAACAATTGAAAGTCCTTGTGAAGGTAATTGGCAATGGTTGACCCTTTGAGAACTGTTGTCTTCTCTTGAGAAAAGTCAATCTTGCTTTTGGCTTCCACCAAAAAAGTCTCATAAGTCTCCCATGGAAGCAAATTTCCCTATTGGTCCCAGCAGAAGGGAAATCCTACCCTCATCCTCTTAGAAAAATTTGTGTTAAATTTCAGAACTGATTTTTTAATTTCACCAAGCTTAGCCTCTGTTGTTTCATGTACAATTTTCTCTACACCATCTTATTAATTTCTAGCACCAACTCTGTTTTGTCTTCCACTTGCAAAGTTCTTAATTCCTAAGATGATTTGGAATTAAGAAAATCGATCATCTTCTTTGCTAGTTGAGCACGTTGCTAGTTTATCTCTTTATGAGAAGCAATGATGCTTCCAAGGTCCCTGATAATCATCTTCTCCTTTGTGGTTATCAACATACTGTCCCAGATAACTTTTACTTGCTGAATGATATCATTCCACATTATCTCTTTTCCTCGTATGAGTGACATATTGCTCTTTACTTTTCTCTCAACTCCTTGATTTCATTGCAGGCTGCTTGATAATACTTTTGATATTTTGATGCAGTGTCCTTTGCCATAGTCAACTGTGTTTCTTTAATATTCAAGAGTTCTTTTGTATCATCTAGGTTCTTTTGAATTTTCTTCATTTCATCCTCTGAAATTTTTAATTCGGTCATAACTCTGGTCAATTTATCAGTTGGATCCTTAAATCTGGTTGTACTAGAATGGTGCAGGCATGAGTATCCAACTTCTGTTGTAAGCTAGTATTCATTTTTTTCAAGGCAACCACTTCATTGTTTCCTTCGAGAATTTCTCTGGTTAAAATCTCCTTTTCCTTCTTCACTTGGGCCACCTCTGGGGCCATGACATGTTCTATAACAGACAACTTCAACTTCTTTCTAAACACCTAGATTTATGACTCTACCTCTTGTAATAGTTTGTGTACAACAAACCTATCTTTGAGGTTGACACCAATTTTGACAATTAATTTCTTCAACTCTTCATTCTAAGTAAACAAAGCTCTGGAGTTTTCCTTTTCTAGTTTTAACTACTTTATGACTTCCCCAACAAGACTTCTATCTTATTGGCTGCCAGGGATGCTTTAGTCAAATACTATAAATTAGTTCTCCTCTTTGCCTATGCAAGTTGATTTTATTAGGAAATGTAATCTCCCTCGCATCCACAATCATATTTACAGTTTTGAAACCCGAAGATGACGAAATAGTTAAAGCAGATGGGTGAGAAAAAGACAATTTTAGTTGATTTCTTTCTAAATCCATGGCTGATAACAATATGGTATGATACTCTGAAATTGATTGAGCTTAAAGCTCGGACACAACATTTTATTTAATTTTCTTTTTCTTTTCTTCAATTTGTGAAGACTATTCAGGAACAGGGGAAGAAGGTGTGCATGTGACTTCTCCCAATTGCAATTGAAAACCAGATGCAACAAAGGAACTTCCTATTGAGAAATGGAAACAAGAAATTCCAATTTAATTTGTCCTTGAATTAAACTGAGAATTAAAATTGAATTCTATTCTCATAGCAACTTGTAAATAGTTATTTAAGTTTAATTAACTCAATTAGCTTAGGAAATTCGAGTTGGAAGTCTTTTGGAAGTCATGTAAGAGTTCTCCCTAAATTTTAGGGGTCTAGTATGGGTCTAAATTGAGTTGGAGATTACATCACTCAATTTACTGAGTTAAGTTCATTTAAACTAGTTCCAAATTGTTTGTGGAACTAATAGTGAGTTAACAGTCAGTTGGTACACTAGTGCATCCAAAAGTGTCACTCTAGTTAACTTAAGATTCCCTCATGAGAAATTCATGCATGTCGATTCTGAGAAATACCCAGTTGAGACTAGAGTGCAGGGACGGTGTACTATCAGTTGTATTATTTACTGGAGTGTAAATATCATGCATTCATCAAAGATTGATCCTATGTTTGGATTGCACAGTTTTGGAAGCATGAATTCTCTTTAAATACAAGCTATTCATCCTAGGAATTATGAAAGATTTTAGGGGATTGGAGAGCTGTAGAATTGCCTAAGTGTTGGCCAAGAGCTAGCTTGTGAGCTGAGAGAGTGTAACATACTTATGCGGAATTGTTCTAGTGAGAACAAGCTTTGTATCTTCACTCATATTTACAATATATGAAATACAAATAACAGGGTTTTGAGCAGTGGATTTCCCCAGATACATCTTGTGTTATGTGCCATTGATTTATCTTCTTCTTGTTCATATTGTTTTCATCAATCTATTGGCTTTCGCTGGTTGAAAGTAGAAGTAGATTCTCGTCCTGTGCTTTTGTACATTGCATGAGCTTGTGAATATACATGATTTTCTACATGGTATCGGAGCTGAGAACAATATACCAGAGGAGAATTCGAAGTTTTGAGTTTTTGGGTTATAGGTGAAATTCGAATTTGCAATACATACTTCAGGATCGGTAGATGGCGTTCTACGGTTTGCACCTCGAGTATGCCTTGGAAGGTAGCTCAAATTTTATAACATGGAGGGATAGGATGGAGGCTATGCTAGAGGATAATGTCTTAAAGGAATTCTTTGATCAAGAAATTCCTAAGCCCGCAGTATCGGATACACAAAATTTGGCCGAATGGAAGAAGTGTGTGGCGAAGGTGAGGCAGATAATCCTTGAGGGAGTTTGAGATCACATTGTCTCGAGTCTCCATGGAAAGGAAACTCCGTATGCTATGTGGAAAGAATTGAAGGACTTGTATCATAAAAAAAGTGACCAAAGGAAATTGGCACTGAAGGAAAAACTTTAGAAAATCAAAATGGAGAAAGGCGAGATGATTCCAACATACTTGACCAAGTTCACTCAATGTCATGATGAACTTGGAAGTGTTGGAATCATGGCTGCCGAGGATAATATGGTGAGTCTTTCTCTTCTAGGACTCCCAAAGAGTTGGAATAGTTATTAGGACTCTGTTAATGGTCGGGAGAAGCTGCCAGATTCGGAACGACTGTGGTTGGATTTGATGTAGGAGGAGATTAGGATGAACACCAGGGATGGGTCTTCATCAAAAACTGATGATGAAGAGAATTGTGCCTTAGCGATTAAGGCGAAGAAGGGGAAAGGGAAAGCTTCCATTCCAAATCGGATTCTTATCTTGGAGGCAAGAAGAAAGACATGACGAAAGTTAAGTGCTTTCATTTTCATGAGCTGGGCCATTTTGCTACAAATTGTCCACTTAAGAAGTCCAAGAAGAAGTCCTCATGAGGAGCAGCGAGTGAGGCTTTGGCCTCTCAATTTGAATTGGAATTTTCCCTCATTTCATGCATGGTGTCATCAATGATGAGAAGTGTATGGTACTTAGACAATGGATATTCATTCCACATGATTGGTGACAAAGAGTTATTCAGTGACCTGGAGGAGAAAGATCTCCACATGCATATCAAGATGGGTGACGATGGGAAGTATAGTGTTACTGGATTGGGCACAATTACTTTTCAGAGGGAGCATGGGGCTCCACTTACCTTGAAGAATGTTATGTATGTTCCTGGGATGAAGAAGAACTTGGTATCTGTTTCCATGCTTGAGGATAGAGGCTATGATGTGATCTTCTCGAAAGGATAGGTGTTCCTTCGACACATAGCCACGGGTCAAGTAAAGAAGATATGGATTCGGGTGAAAATCTCTATAAGCTGGAGGTAGAGGAGTGTGCTTCGTTGAGCACAAAAGTAGCAAGGATGCAAAGACAAAATGTTGGCAAGTTGTGGCACAGGCGATTGGTCAATTTGTAGCATGGAGATTTGAAGATATTGTAGCAGGTCTCTACCGATCTTCCCAAAGGTACGCTTGAGAAAGTTGATACATGCAAGGGGTGTACTTTGGGAAAATACACCAAGTCTTCCTTTCACGATAAAGACAGTCAAGGAGAGGCTATTTTAGAGTGATTCCATTCAGATGTGTGTGGAATATTCTCGATAGCATCCAAGACCAAACATAGGTATTATGTTATATTTGTTGATGACTATTCTCGTAAATGCAGGATATTTTTCATTCAGAAAAAGGATTAAACTTTCACAAAGTTTTGTGAGTTTAAAGCATTAGTGGAGAAATAGTTGGCCAAGAAGCTTAAAACTATATGAAGTGATAATGATGGTGAGTATGTCTCAAACAAGTTTAAGAACTTTTGTGCAACAGAAAGGATTAAAAGGGAGTTGACAGAACCCCATAACCCTCAACAGAATGGGGTGGCCGAGAGGAAGAATAGAAGCATAGTCAGGGCAACAAGGGCGATGTTGCATGATCAGGGCCTACCACTACACTTGTGGGATGAGTCATGCAACACAACAGTTTATGTTTAGAACCATAGCCCACATCGGATGCTTGAGATGAAGACACCAAAGGAGGCTTATTCTGGTAAGAGGCCAGATGTTAGTCACTTTTGGATTTTTGGTTCATCGGTATATTTCCATGTGACCAAAGATGCACGGAAGAAGCTTGAGATGAATACAAAGTTGGGGATATTTGTGGGGTACAATGATACACCTCACAACTATCGGGTGTACTTGCTGACCGGTAGGATGACAATGGTTCACATGGATGTTAGATTTGATGAGGAGAAGGCCATGTGAGTTTCCCTTGAGAGGGAGCTTGATCTACACGTGGATGAGGAGATTTTAGCTCCTAAGGTTGAGGAGCCTTAGATTGATGTGGAGCAGTCACATGCAGAGGATCCGGGAGTGGACACATCCACTCAGGAAGAGTCTTCCAGAGAGGGAAGAAAGCATACCAGATAGGCTGACAGATTGTTAGATGATGCACGGGAGAATGTGGGAGCACCCACTTCTCAGCTCAGGCACAGGAGGTCACCTGAGAGTCATACTCCTCCACCATGGCAGAAGGAAGATGTTAATTCAAGTGAAGTAGTGGAAGATACTGTTTACAAGAATCTTGTGGGTTAACTTATGTACTTGGTGAACATACGACCGAATATGTGCTATGCAGTTAACTAGCTTAGTGAAGCGATGGTTAGGTCTACCAAGATGTATTGGAAGACGACAAAGCATGTGTTGAGATACCTCAGGGGCACTTATCAGTATGGATTATGGTACATACGGATAGAGGGAGTGAAGATTCAAGGCTTCATCGATGTAGATTGGGAAGGGAGTTCATCCGTTAGGAAGAGCACATCAGGAGGGATCTTTAGTATTGGGTGAATGATAGTTTCTCGGTAAAACAGTAAATAGGGATCGGTTGCACTCAGTCCGGAAGAGGCAGAGTACACGACTGCGAGTTAGGTAACATGTGAGGCCATCTGGATGAAGAAGGTCCTGGTTGGTTTGTTTGGTCAGTAGATGGATCCAACTGTGATTTACTACAATAATCAAAGTTGTATCAAACTCTCTGAAAATTCAGTTTTTCATAAGCGGTCAAAGCATATTGATATCTGATATCATCATCTCGGAGATTGCGTAATGAGGCGGATTATGTTGTTAGAATACATTCCCACGAATAAGCAAGATGCTGACATTTTGACAAAGGCATTGTTAAGATGTAAATTCGAGTTCCATAAAGACAAGATCGGGGTAGCTGATAATCCCTTTCTTATTGAGAGGGAGTGTTGAGAAATGACAACAAGAAATTTTAGTTTAATTTGTCCTTTAATTAAACTGAGAATTAAAATCGAATTCTATTCTCATAACAACTTGTAAATAGTTAATTAAGTTAATTAACTTAGGAAGTTCAATTTGGAAGTCTTTTGGAAGTCATGTAAGGGTTCTCCCTAAATTTTAGGGGTCTAGTAGAATTTAAATTGAGTTGGAAATTAGATCACTTAGTTTACTGAGTTAAGTTCAGTTAAATTAGTTCCAAACTATTTGTGGAACTAATAGAGAGTTAACAGTCAGTTGGTGCACTAGTGCATCCACAAGTGTCGCTCTAGTTAACTGAAGATTCGCTCATGAGAAACTCATGCATGTCGATTATGAGAAATACCCTATTGAGACTAGAGTGTAGGGACGATGTACTATCTGTTGTATTATTTACTAGAGTGTAAATATCATGCATGCATCAAAGATTGATCCTATGTTTGGATTGCACAGTTTTGGAAGCATGAATTCCCTTAAAATACGGGTTATTCATCCTACGAATTACGAAAGCTTTTAGGGGCTTGGAGAGCTGTAGAATTGGCTAAATGTTGGCCAAGAGATAGTTTGTGAGCTAAGAGAGTGTAGCATACTTGTGCGGAATTGTTCTAGTGAGAACAAGATTTGTATCTTCACTCATATTTCTAATATATGCAATATAGATAGCGGGGTTTTGAGCATTAGTTTTCCCCAAATACATCTTGTGTTATGTGCCATTGATTTATCTTCTTCTTGTTCATATTGTTTTCATTGCTCTATTGGCTTCCGCTGGTTGAAAGTAGAAGTAGATTCTTGTCCTATGCTTTTGTACATTGCACGACCTCGTGAATATACATGATTTTTTACATGGTATCATAGCTAAGAACAATATATTAGAGGATATTTCGAAAAATTTAGTTTTTTGTTAATAGGTGAAATTCAAATTTTCAATACATACTTCAGGATAGGTAGATTGCGTTTTACGGTTTGCGGCTCGAGTATGCCTTGGAAGGAAACTAAAATTTTATAGACTGGAGGGATAGAATGGAGGCTGTTCTAGAGGATAATGGCTTGAAGGAATTCGTTGATCAAGAAATTCCTAAGCCAACATCATCAGATGCATAGAATTTGGCCGAATGGAAGAAGTGTGTGGTGAAGGCAAGGCAGATAATCCTTGAGGGAGTTCGAGATCACATTGTCTCGAGTCTCCATGGAAAGGAAACTCTATATGTTATGTGGAAAGAATTGACAGACTTGTATCAGAACAACAGTGACTAGAGGAAATTGGCACTGAAGGACAAACTTTGGAAAATCAAAATGGAGAAAGGCGAGACGATTCCAAAATACTTGACTAAGTTCACTCAATGTCGCGATGAAATTTGAAGTGTTGGAATAAGGGTTTACAAGGATGATATAGTGATTCTTTCTCTTTTAGGACTCCCAAAGAATTGGCATAGTTATCAAGACTTTGTAAATGGTCGGGAGAAGCTGCCAAATTCAGAATGACTGTGGTTGGATTTGATGTAGGAGGAGATCAGGAGGAACATCAGGGATGGGTCTTCATCAACGGCTGATGATGAAGAGAACTGTGCCTTAGTGATTAAGGTGAAGAAGGGGAAAGGGAAAGCTTCCCATTCCAAATCAGATTCTTATCATAGAGGTAAGAAGAAAGACACGATGAAAGTTAAGTGCTTTCATTTTCATGAGCTGGGCCATTTTGCTACAAATTGTCCACTCAAGAAGTCCAAGAAGAAGTCCTTAGGAGGAACGGCAGGTGAGGCTTTGGCCTCTCAATAAGAATTGGACTTTTCCCTCATTACATGCATGGTGTCATCAATTATGGGAAGTGTATGGTACTTAGGCAGTGAAGCTTCATTCCACGTGACTAGCGACAAAGAGTTATTCAGTGACCTGGAGGAGGGTATAGTGTTACTGGATTGGAAACAATTACTTTTCAAAGGGAGCATGGGGCTCCATTTACCTTGAAGAATGTTATGTATGTGCTTGGGCTGAAGAAGAACTTGGTATCCATTGCCATGCTTGAGGATAGAGGCTATGATGTGATCTTCTCGAAAGGATAGGAATTCCTTCGACACATAGCCACATGTTAAGTAAAGAAGGTATGGATTCAGGTGAAGAATATCTATAAGTTGGAGGTAGAGGAGTGTGCTGATTTGAGCACAAAAGTAGGAGGGGTGCAGAGTCGAGACATTGGCAAGTTGTGGCACAGGCGATTGGGCCACTTTCATCATTGGGCTTTGAAGATATTGTAGTAGATTTCTACCAGTCTTCCCAAAGGTACGCTTGAGAAAGTTGATACATGCAATGGGTGTACTGTGGGAAAATACACCAAGTCTTCCTTTCACGATAGAGATAGTTGAGCAGGGGCTATTCTAGAGCAAGTCCATTCAGATGTGTGTGGACCATTCTTGATAGCATCCATGAACAAACACATGTATTATGTTATATTTGTTGATGGCTATTCTCGTAAATGCTGATATTTTTCATTCAGAAAAAGGATGAAACTTTCACAAAGTTTTGTGAGTTTAAATCATTGGTGGAGAAAGAGTCGGGAAATAAGGTTCAAGCTCTACGGAGTGATAATGATGGTGAGTATGTCTCAGAAAAAGTTTAAGAACTTTTGTGCAGCGGAAGGGATTAAACACGAGTTGACAGCACCCCATAACCCTCAACATAATGGGGTGGTCAAGAGGAAGAAGATAAGCATAGTCAGGGCAGCAAGGGTAATGTTACATGATCAGGACCTACCACTACACTTTTGGGTTGAGGCATGCGACACAACGTTTTATGTTCAGAGCCATAGCCCACATTGGATACTTGAGATGAAGACACCAGAGGAGGCTTATTCTGGTAAGAGGCCAGATATTGGTCACTTCAGTATTTTTGGGTCATCGATATATTGCCATGTGACCAAAGATGCATGGAAGTGTCTTTAGATGACAACAAAGTTGGGGATATTTGTGGGGTACAATGATACACCTCACAACTATTGGGTGTACTTGCTGACCAGTAGGATGATAGTGGTTCATAGGGATGCTAGATTCGATGAGGAGAAGGCCATGTGAGTTTCCCTTGAAAGGGCACTTGAACTACATGCAGATGAGGAGATTTTAGCTCCTAAGGTTGAGGAGCCTTAGATTGATGTGGAGTAGCCACATGCAGAGGATCCGGGAGTGGACACATCCTTTGAATAAGTATGCCAACGAGATACTCAGGAGATTTCGCATGGAGAGCAACAAACCCATGGAGACTCCTCTAGCAGGTAACTGGCAGGAGGAGGATGTTACTTCAGCGGAAGTGGTGGAAGCTACTGTTTACAAGTAGCTTGTGGGTTCACTCATGTACTTGGTGATGGCATGACTAGATTTTTGCTACACAGTTAATCAACTTAGACAAGCGATGGTTAGGCCTACCAAGATATATTGGAAGGTGACAAAGTATGTGTTGGGATACCTCAGGCACACTTCTCAGTATGGATTATCGTACAAACAGATAGAGAGAGTGAAGCGTCAAGGCTTCATTGATGTAGATTGTCCAGGGAGTCCATCCGATAGGAAGAGTACATCAAGAGGGATCTTTAGTATTTGGTGAATGATATTTTCTTGGCACAACAGGAAACAAAGATCGGTTGCACTCATTCTGGAAGAGGAAGAGTACATGGTTGCGAGTCAGGCAACATGTGAGGCCATCTGGATGAAGAAGATAATGGTTGGTTTGTTTCGTTAGCAGATGGATCCAAATGTGATTTATTGCGATAATCAGAGTTGTATCAAACTCTCCGTAAATTCAGTTTTTCATGATCGGTCCAAGCATAGTGATATCTGATATCATCATCTCAGAGATTGTGTATTGAGGCAGATTATGTTGTTAGAGTACATTCCCACGGAGAAGAAATATGCTGACATTTTGACAAAGGCATTGTCAAGATGTAAATTCGAGTTTCACAGACAGGATCGGGGTAGTTGATAATACCTTTATTTTTGAGAGGGAGTGTTGAGAAATGGCAACAAAAAATTCCAGTTAAATTTGTCCATGAATTAGACTGAGAATTAAAATCGAATTCTATTCTCATAGAAACTTGTAAATAGTTAATTAAGTTTAATTTACTTAATTAGCTTAGGAAATTCGAGTTGGAAGTCTTTTGGAAGTCATGTAAGAGTTCTCCCAAAATTTTAGGGGTCCAGTATGAGTTTAAATTGAGTTGGAAATTAGATCACTTAGTTTACTGAGTTAAGTTCAGTTAAATTAGTTCCAAACCATTTGTGGAACTAATAGAGAGCTAACAGTCAGTTGGTGTACTAGTGCATCCACAAGTGCCACTCTAGTTAACTGAAGATTCCCTCATGAGAAAATCATGCATGTCGATTTTGAGAAAGACGCAGTTGAGACTAAAGCGCAGGGACAATGTACTATCAGTTGTACTAATTACTGGAGTGTAAATATCATGCATGCATCAGAGTTTGATCCTATGTTTGGATTGTGCAGTTTTGGAAGCATGAATTCCCTTTAATTACAGACTATTCATCCTAGGAATTACTCAAGAGTTTAGGGGCTTGGAGAGCTGCATAATTAGCTAAGTGTTGACCAAGAGCTAGCTTGTGAGCTGAGAGAGTTGAGCACACTTGTGCAAAGTTTTTCTAGTGAGAACAAGATTTGTATCTTCACTCATATTTCTGATATACGCATTATTGTAGTGGGGTTTTGAGCAATGGGTTCCCCAATATATCTTGTGTTATGTGCCATTGATTTATATTCTTCTTGTTCATATTGTTTTCATCGATTTATTGGCTTCCGCTGGTTGAAAGTAGAAGTAGATTCTTGTCCTGTGCTTTAGTACATGACATGATCTTGTGAATCTACATGATTTTCTACACTTCCAACTAGATGCTCATAATCCTTCTCCTTTTCATGAAATATTGGATTCTTAGAGATGTGACTTGTTTCATCATCCCGATTAATTATATCTTCAATTTCTCTTTTCAAGCCTTTTTCAATAGGATGGGGAATTTCAATCTCTATTCCCCTTTCTGTTTCAGACTTACCACCATTAACTAGCTTCTCAATTTATGGTATGGACTCATGTGTGTAGGGAGCATAAGAGTTATCTACCCTTGTTTTTGAAATGATATGGTGAGGATGATAAGACTAATTTTCATTCTTGTTGGAATTGCATATCTTGAAGTATTATTTGAACTTCTTCCATAGCCTGTCCATTATTAACAATGAAAGGCCCAACAATCTTGGGCAACTTGAATAAATGGCCCTTATTTGCTGGTACAAAATGAACTTGATCCAAATTTAGACTTTGTCTAATGAATTCCAAAGCAAAGAGTCTCATTGGTACAAAAGAGGGAAGCCTGTAAGGGGAAACCTCTTCTCCATGTACCCTGATCTCAATATAATATTCAAACTGAAACCAATCTCCTACTTTGACATCTTTGCTAAGTTGTAAGAAGGATTGAGATTTTTCTAAGAGGCATGGTGGAATAAAACTATTTATAATGGAATAGATAACTGAAATGAAAGAGACTGTGAAATATACAAAACCTTCATGATTAGGGAGACTTATTACAACATCTTTCCAGTACTACTTATTTTTTCTCTCATGGACATCCATTATGTTCAGGCCTAAATGCATAATTTTTTCCACATGAACATAAAGGAACAAATAAGACACTAGTGATGGAAACCTAAAACAACCTGTAAGATTCAAATTTGACAATTGAGAGTTTATTGATCCTTCTTGGAAAGTTGGAATATCAAGAATAGTTTGTGGCTGCATGACTAATGTAACAAACTTGGTGAAAATTCCATGTAATAAAAGTCAATAAAGGAAAAATAATAACCACAGTTGATGGGAAAATTATTCCAAGTTGAATGTTAGGAAAAACATCCTAGTGTGGGTGTTCATTGGTTTATTATGGCTAAGGAAATTGGCAAAGGAAATGGCTAAGGATTTGGAAAGGAAAAATGGCATTTTTTGACATGTTTATTAATGAAAATAATGGAAATTAGGAGAAAAGGAAAGTGAAAGGTCACAGGTTGCATTTGAGGAGGAAATGAAGGAAAAATAATGTAAAATGAAGAAAATATAGGCCTCATTGATAAAAAGGCGTATGAGGATCAGTTGGTAACCTTTTGCCAGTTCAGTTTTGGAGCTCTCTCATTATTCTCTCTCCCTCTCTCTCACTTTTGGACACTTAGAGTTTTCTTGGAGCATTTTGGCATTGGATCAAGAAAGGCAAAGAAGGCAAGAGGAAGGAAGGAATAACCAAGGAAGAGGATGATCAAGCAGCTACAAAAGTATTCTTTGGAGGTATCGATTTGCATGTGTATTTTACTTGCTAGATTTGGCATGCATGGTATTTCATGTGGTTATTTTGTTGTTATGGCATGGGTTTTGCTAGGCATGACAATGTTTTCAGCCTAACCTTTCCATTTTCGGATAGTCATGGTGTGATGGGCTTCTCATGTTTTGGTTGAGCTAGATTTTCGAATGGATTTGAAGCTGAGTGAGGTGGATCTCCAAATTATAGAACACATGGCCTAATAACACCTGAACCAGACTATGGGTTGCGGTAAAGCTAGATTTTGTGTTGCCTCGGCAGGCCTAGGAATCCTTGCCGGTGAATGGAGGTATATACGGTAAGCCAAGAGGGTTTTCCCTTGATTAGGCCTAGGAATCCTTGTCGATGAATGGCGGGATATATGGTAATTCCTAGAGGGTGGTGTCTTGGTTTAGGGCCTAGTGATCCCTAGATTAGACTATGGATTGAAGTAAATCCTGAGAGAATAGGAGACAAGAAAACTCCTGAGGGTGTAGGTGGAGAAATATGGTGGTATTCATGCTTGTTTGTCCTAGTGATTGGGTGGAGATCATCGTAAATCTTGTTATTAAATGTTTATTATTGTTGGCCTAGTGATCCTGGATGGATTAAGGTAAAGCTTGATTTCTATTGATGAGGGTGGGGTGGTTTAGCCTCGAGATGCCTTGGTTGGTTCCTTTGGTTTGAGTCGCATATTCATGCTTGGAATATGGCACAGGGGTGAATGGATGAAGAGAGATTTGGCTCAACCATTGTATGGTCGGGTGGAACATGGTAGTCCCATCCCGGATTTGGATTTTGCATCATCAATATGAGGTTATTTCTCCTTGTAATTCTATGAGTATTATACTGGCTTATATGTGGATCATATGGCTGTGATTTCCTTGGTATTTCTGTTGCTATTATGTTGGTTATGTATATGTTTTATGACAATGGCTATGTATGGATCTCATCATGTTTTTACTTGTAAATTAATGAACAATGTATCTATGATCTAATAGACGATAATGCAACAAATGATATAAGGGAACAATGCTTTATAGTGATTCTCAGATAATTATGAGACCCCTATGCTTAAATATGTTGTTTACACCTATAGATTACATTTTTTTGATATGCTTGATGAAATGCATATCATGGCTAGTAGGGGTCTGGTTAAGGGCTTGTTCAAGTATTTACATTTGCATCATTGTTTCCTTGTTATCTTTCTGTTTTGAAGGTGTCATTCAATTCTAGGCAGTGACCTAGGCTCTGGGCCTAAAAAAGTGGCTCAAATCCCGGGGACGCTGGCACAACATTGAGAAAAATAGTCCTTGGATGCTGGCATGCCTTGTCATGAGAGCGTCCAGAGCCTCCTGGATGCTATCAGGCCCATAGCATGGGAGCGTCCAGGGGTCAAGTGGTCTAAAACCTCAGTGGGACCCAGGGGCTAGCTACCTGAGTGGTTGGGATGGTTCCTGGGAGTCCTGTAGCTGATGTGGAAGATCTGTATGATGTGTTTCCATTGATTTTATTTCATTAAGGTCACCTAGGACGTTGAATCCAATCACAGTAGAATCCCGTCACATGTTTACCCTGGTTGGTCGATTACTTGGGTAGATGTGGGAGGAGGGTGTTACAACTAAATTGAACACCACAAAAGTATCATCCCTTCCCAAAACCCTAGCAAAGATTTGTAATATTGGATTAACATTCTCATTGAAAGTTTCTAGGGGAAACTAAGTTGGTTGAGTAGATAAAACTTATTTTGATGGCATAAGATAAAATGATAATTGGGAATAGTCTCTTACAGACAAATTTTGAAAGTTTCCTACTAGGGTTTCTTCTGTAAATGAAGTATAATTTTCTGAAGAAGGAAAATACAAACCTTACTGAATTAGTAGGGTAGAGACCTGAAAGATATTTTCTCCTACTGCATTCATTGCAATTTATTTTTGGGATACAATGAAGAAACCAACTAAGTGATAAAATCAGGGTAAACGTATATTTGGGGAATTATGGAAGAGAAAAGGCATGATTTTACTACTACAGTGTATACAAGGGTATCAATTTGGCCTGCTAGAATGTTTTGGCAAAGTTCCATCAAATTTAGGGAGAAAACAAGGTCAAAGATATCCATTTATTTGTCCATGAGGGGAATATGAGTTGCAGAGCCGGTCAATGAAACTTTCTTTGACATTTTTAATGAACTGAGTGGGTGAACCCAATGTATAAGTACCTAGATACTGATGTATTATGTTGGAATCAAAGTTTGATAAGTTGGCAGATGTGGACATGCTTATAGATGCGTGAAAATGAAACAAAAAATATAAAAGAAAACGATATTTTTTGGGATAACAAGAAAATGCGAGGGAAAACGGGATTAAATATGGAGGTGATGGGTGTACGAAGTGACGTGGTAGTGATGATGTGCATGACGTGACAAATGTGACATGGTAGTATGGGATGATGTGGCTGTGAGGTGTTGATGATGAAATTCAGTCACGCTCGCTTGCTGCAGACCCTTGGTGGTAAACCTCTACCATTCACAGGAGCACCCATGGTGGTAAGTGGGACCATCTTCGGGTGATCCCATATCAGATCCTCGTCGTTGATCGAGAGTTAGCGATTTGGCATTGACTTGTTTACATGGTCACCCCCATGAATATCCATTGCACAAGTTGTGATGTCAGGATTCCTCTGTGGGGAAGGCTCAACATCTTTGTTGAAATGACATGACAAACGTTCCTGACGTTTAACCTTTCGCTCATTTGAATCCCGACGGGGCCCCACCGATCACGTTCTTAATTAATGCTGCATCATATTAGTTTAACATTAACCAACCTTTTATTTTCCGAAAACAAAATCTCAACCTAAGTAAAAATTTAGATTTATATATATATATATATATATATATATATATATATATATATATATATATATATATATTGTTTTTTGAAATATATGATTTTTCTCTTTCACATTTTTGACATAGTGAAAATGAGCTACAACATTTGGCTCCACCTGGGGATAATGTTTTAGAGAAAAACACTAAGAACCGTAGATTAGTGCCTTCACTTTGGGCATGGAGTCATATCATTGTTTGGAACATTACAATGAAAATCTCACCAGGTACTTACAGTGATCAAGCCAGTATTTACAATGGAAGAAATTAAAAATGCTCAATGTTGAAAGTAGTGTTTCAAATACTACCCATTGACAGGCAGTTACAATAGTTCTGCTTCCAAATTTCCAGAATGAAAGTATTATTGGCTCTTTATTATGCCATTTTGAAAGGTCCAAACCATAGAGGATCAAATTTTCCATGCTTACCTCTTTCTTCCCTTCTAATATCCCATCTCAAGACAAAATCTCAAGGCTGAAAGATTATCTCCTTGGCCTTTTTGTCAAAAATAAGTTTCATCTTTTCTTGGTAGCTGATTAGATTTTCAATCACTTGCTCTCTATTGTCATTCAGTTCTACTAGTTGGTTAATCCTTCGAGTTAATGCATTAGGTTCCTCCTCAACATCTTGAATGAGTGCAACTATTGGTTTAGCTAGTTGGCTAGGAAAAAGAGCTAATGTACCATACATTAACTCAAAGGGTGACTTACCAGTGGAACTTTTGGTAGTCACTCTGTTGGTCCATGAGGAAAACTTTAGCTGAGAATCCCAGTTCTTCTTATTATCTTCAATTGTTTTCTTGAGTATTCTTACGAGAGATTTGTTTGAAGACTCTGCCAACCCATTCCCTTTAGGATAATGGGTGGTAGAATGAGAAAGAATAACATTGTAATTTTGGTAGAAATTAATTAATTTTACAGATTTGAATACTTGGTCATGTTCTATAACCAACTTCTTAGGACATCCAAACCTTGCAAAAATATTTTATTCCAGGAAATTGATTGCCACTGTATCAATTGATTTCCTAGTTGGAATTGCTTCCACCCATTTCATAAAATATCAGTGGCTATTAAGATCCACTTGTGTTGTCCACTGGAAGGTGGATTTATCTCCCCAATGAAATCTATTCCCCACTGTCTGAAAGGTTCTTCAAAAAATACATGAATCAGTGGTAGATGTGCCAAATTTTTCTTCTTAGCAAAAATTTGTGACTTGTTACAACTTCTAAGCAACCTAAAAAATGCCGAAAATAAAGAAGGCCAATAAAAACCAGCTTTCAAGATTTTATGTGTTGTTACCTTCCAGTTATAATGGCCATCACAAAGACATCCATTATATTCATTAAAAATCTCGGTTGTTTCCCCCTCTGTCAGACAAGGCAATAAAACACCAAAAAGATATTTCCAATATAATTGACCATTTGTTATCACATACTTTTGAGCTTTCAATCTAAGGGCATTATATTTTGTTTTGTCTAGGGAAGTTGGACAACTAAGAAATGATAAGTAATGAACAACGTTTTTATACCAGTCAAAGCAGAGATATTTATACTGAATTTTGTTATCTTGTTCCTTCTCTTTTCCCTTTTCATCAATTGTATTTGACTCAGAAACTTCAGCTAGAAAATTAATCCCCATTGCTTGGCAATTTGCTTCTGTCAGGATCTTTGCTAATCCCCGCCCCTTTATTAATTTTGTTGGTTTGATGTCCATGTCGTATTCTTGAATCTTGGCTATCCATTTTCCCCTTCTGCCCTCACTATCACTTTGAGTTAACACATCTTTAACTGCAGAGTTAGGTACATATGCAGTGATCTGAGATTGCAGAACATATGTCCTAAAATATTTCAAAGCCTTCACCAAAGCATAGGCTTGTTTCTCTAAGATGTTATATTTCAACTCAACATCCCTCAACACTCTGCTGAAAAAGG
Organism: Pinus tabuliformis; assembly: GCA_031772625.1. NCBI lineage: Eukaryota > Viridiplantae > Streptophyta > Pinopsida > Pinales > Pinaceae > Pinus > Pinus tabuliformis. The sequence continues at coordinate 815,000,520 of CM062818.1, forward strand.
CCACTGGTTGTTCCTTGTTGTCCTGATTTCTTTGTAGAAGCACAACTACAATAATAAAAGGTGAAGCAAAGGAAAAAATTTGGAAAGGTTTTTGATAATCAGGACTCACCAAAATTGGAGCTTCTCCAAAAGCTTCTTTAATTCTTGTGAAATATTCTCTAGTAGCTGGGGTCCATTTAACCTCTGCATCTTTCTTTAACATGTCAATAATTTCTTTCACAATCTCTGCATAATTAGGAATAAACCTCTTGAGAAAATTGATTCTTCCTAAAAAAATATAAATTTCTTTTTTATTTCTGGGTAGAGTTATATTCTTGATTGCTTCTACTCATTTTGGGTCAATTTTTACCCCTTCCTTGGATACAATATGCCCAAGAAACTTCCCTTCTCTCAAAGAAAAGTGAGACTTTTTCGGATTTAGTGATAACCCATATATTCTACACTTCTCAAAAGTTTGTTGTAGGTACTTCAAATGCTCTTTATATGATCTGGAAAACACTATAATATTTTCTTTTTTTTCTAAAGCAAGAGTCAGACCTTCTATTAACTTGTGTCTAAAAATATGTTACAAAAGTTACAACCTGCGTAAAGAGGAAGCAATTCCTCCAGCAAAGGGAAGATTTTTAGCAGCACTTAGTACCCATACTAAAAAAGAAGCCCTGTCAAAACATTTGGTGGACATAAAAATGAAAATAGAGAATGAAACCAAGAGATTTCGGGTCTGCTGCCTTTCTCCTAGACCCACCAACCTGCTCGACAACCAATAGTCGTCAATCTGCTCCCTCAAGATCTAACGGTCAATGGCCATATCATGCGGAACATAAGCCCGAGGAATACCTGCCCGATGAGGGCGATATTCACTCACCTCCCCAAGCCACGTGTAGACTGTTGAGTGGCATCGCATGCAATTCGTAGAAACCACTTTTGGTTTTGAGGGCGTCCGATATGGGTGGTAAACCAGAAGCTGTTTTGACTCCATCTAACTTTCTCCCGGACCCACTAACCTACTCAATAGCCGATAGCCGTCGATTTGCTCCCCCACAATCAAATGGCCAATGGCCATATTGCGCGGAATATAAGCCCGAGGAATACCCGCCCGATGAGGGCGGTATTCACTCACCTCCCCAAGCCACGTGTAGACTGTTGAGTGGCATCGCATGCACTTCGTAGAAACCACTTTTGGTTTTGAGGGCACCCAATATGGGTGGTAAACTGGAAGTTGTTTTGACTCCCTCTGACTTTCTCCTAGACCCACTAACCTGCTCGATAGTCGTCGATCTGCTCCCCCATGATCAAATGGCTAATGGCCATATCGGGCTGTGAAAAAGCTCGAGGAATACCCGCCTGATGAGGGTGGTATTCATTGTCCTCCCAAAGCCACGTGTTGACACTTGAGTGGCATTGCATGCGATTCGTAGAAACCACTTTTGGTTTTGAGGGCGCCCGATAAGGGTGGTAAATCGGAAACTGTTTTGACTCCCGCTGACTAACTCCCGAACCCACAAACCTGCTCGTTGGCCTGTAGCCTTTGCTCTGCCGCTGCTTGTTTTACTTCGAGACCCACAAGTTCCCAAACTCTGTGTATCTTCCTGATATACCCCTATCCTTCATTGACGAGAGGAGACAGTTAGTTTCCCTGTCTGTTCTGGTACTGCTCCATGTCTGTGAGGGCCCTAAATGAACAGCCTTCATGCAATTGGCTGTTTGGTACCTCCTCCCACCTACAGCACCTGTTGTCTCATGTGCATCTTACCCCTTCATTGGCTAGCCAGTTTGATACATTGTTGGCTTCTCTTCTTACATGAATGAAACTTAGAGTTCTTAGAATTCTGAGGTGATCATGTATTTTGTTATAGACCTGTAGAAGTCTCCAGTGGCTCGAGACTTTATCTGGTGAAGTGCCTGAGCCTAGCCGTTTGAATGAATTGATGATTAATTCAGAGTTAGCCTTGATGATGCTGTTGTGAATGTTTTACTCTATTAGAATCTCGAAGCATAGCTCCATAGCCATGAGTTCCGCCATATTATTGGTGGCCCTTCCTAGGTGGCTGTGGAAGATGACTTTTAAGTTTCCCTCCTCATCTCTTATAACTCCACCATAACCAGCGTCCCCAAGGTTACCTTTTGAGGCTCCATCTATGTTGAATTTTAAAAAACCATGTGGAGGAGGTTGCCAGAAAGCTTTTCCTTCTGAGGTATGCTTCATAGTTCCATTAGGACTCTGAGGGTTATGTGACTGGAGTCCCAACAGTTTCAGAATGCGGGCTTCTCTGTTGCCCGGGGGCTTTTCTGGAGAATGCCCCCCTAGGCCGTTGACCGTTTCCTTAAGCTGCTTTAGGATTACTGTTATGATATTTTGAGCTAGGCCAGTCTTATCTTTGAAGATTCTGTTGTTGCGTTCTTTCCAGACATTCCAGACCAAGAAACCTAGAATCAGGGCCCAGGTAGTATTTACTGTCTCATTGTCTGAGAAGTCTCTTCTCCAGTTTTTCAACGTAACAGTAATGTCATTTTCGTTCCTGTCTGTCTGCCTGAAGACATCGGCTACCCAATTCCATAAGGTTGAGGTGTAGGAGCAGAGGTTGAGAAGATGATTCATGGTTTCTTCCTACTGGCCACATAAATGGAATCGTGAAGGTCCAGCTAACCCTCTATTTCTAAGATTCTCCCAAGTTAGAATATTTCCATGTTGGACCAACCACCTGAACAGTTTGATCTTCTTCCAGTGTGGGTTGTTCCATATATCTTTCCATGTCTTGTCAGTGCTTGGTAAGTTAAGTCCCATAACTATTCTTTTGGCTTCCTTGAGGTTGAAGACACCCTCATTATTTCTACCCCATCTTAGTAGGTCATCCAAAGTTGAGGTCAAAATTTGTCTCTTTTCCAGGATGATCTCCAGAGCTTTAGCTTGAGTTTTCAGTGGGGTCGCCTCATTGTATTCTAATTCTGGTAGCTTCCAAATTCTCCATTTACAATTCTCCCTTGATTGTTCCCAATAGTCACTCACTTTTTTCAGTCCTTTGTTTATTGTATCAATTTGAATACTATCTAGTTCCTATATGCTAAGGTTACCTTCCTGCTGCCAGTTGTCCTCCCAGAACCAGTGGTTTCCATTTCTAATCTCCTAGAAACTGTGTTTTTGTACTAAAGCTCTGTTCTCCTAGGCCTTGTTCCAAATATGGGAACCTTTTATGTTTCCTAACATTCTTATTTGGTCCTTTTCTTGCCAATCCATTGCATATTTTTGTTTCCAGAGTTTTTCCCAGGGGTTTTGTATTTCCTTTAGCCATCTGCACCATAGATTTTCTCCCAAGACTCTGTTTAGAATCACTGGGTCATGTAGACCTAAACCACCATGGGATTTGGGTTTGCAAATCTTGTCCCAAGCTACTAGAGGGCATTTCTTTTTCTCTTCTCCTTTTCCCCAAAGAAAGTCTCTTTGGATATTTCTAATTTGCTGAAGGATATCTAATGGTTTCGAAAGGGCTGAAAACATGAAGATTGGGATGGTTTGTAATATCGCCTTGGTGAGGACTAACCTTCCCACTAAATTCAAGGATCTGCTAGTCCACTTGCTGACCTTGTCCTTCAGTTTATTTGTTACAACCTCCCAGATGTCCTTTCTCAGCGGTTTGTCTGTGAGGGGTACTCCCAGATATTTGGAGGGCAGTGAATCTCTTTGAAAGCCTAGAATTTTGGAGAGATTCCTTTGAATAGAGATATCAGTGTTGAAAAAGAAGATCTTAGATTTTGCAAGGCTTACTTCAGTACCAGCAGCTAAAGCAAACTCATATAGAATTTGTTTGAATGCTTTGGCTTCCTTGACTGTGGGTATGCATTGAAGCATAGTGTTGTCCACAAATTGTTGATGGGTTAAAGTGTCTCCATTCTGAGTAAGTCTCAATCCTTGTATTCTTCCTTCCTCCCTAGAAGCAGTGATCACTCTGCCCAATCCTTCCATCATGAGAATGAAGAGGAATGGTGAAAGAGGATCACCTTGTCTGAGGCCTCTTGAGGACTTGAAAGTTCTGGATGGAGAGCCATTAAGGAGAATTGAGCAACTGACAATAGTGACAAGAGCCATGACCCACCTTATCCAATTCTAGTCAAAGCCATAAGCTTTGAGAACATCCATGATATAGGACCAACTTAGTTTATCATAAGATTTCGCTATATCCAGTTGTATAATCATGCCTGCTTGCTTATTGGTTTTGAGGGAGTGCACCACTTCATGAGCTTGAATGATATTATTGAGAATTTTCCTCCCTTCCACATATCCAGTCTGCGCTTTTGACACAAGTGTTGGTAGAAGAGGTTTGAGCCTATTGGCAATGACTTTGGAAATGATTTTGTACACCACATTGCATAAAGCTATGGGTTAGAATCTGTCAGGAGTGGTGGCTTTTTCTTGTTTGGGGATTAAGGCAATGAAGGATTCATTAATCATTGTCAAACCTGATTTAGAGTTTCTCGATTCCTCCACTACTTCCAGAATGTCATGTTTGACTATCTTCCAACAAGATTTGAAGAAGTCTACATTGAAACCGTCTGGTCCTGGAGCTTTCCCATTATGCATTTCTTTGATGACCTCATTGACCTCCTCCTCCGACACTGGCCTATTGAGATTATAATTGTCTTCCTTGGTTGCAAACTTTGGAATGTGCTGGGTAAATCTTTTAGTGAATTGGGATCTGTTTTCCATATTCTCCTCGGCAATACTTTGAAAGTGTTGGACTAGAACATCTTCCATTTTTTCATGAGTATTTTGCTCTGTTCCTTGGGGATCTGTAAATTTCGTAATCCTATTGTTAGCCCTGTGTGCAATGGTAGTCTTGCGAAAGAACTTAGTGTTCCTCTCCCCTTCCTTAATCCATTGCACTCTGGATTTTCGTCTCCAGAAGATTTCCTCATGATATCATCTTTTATCCCATTCTTGTTGAAGTGAGTCCGCTAGCTCTTTTCTTTCCTCTGTGAATCCTTATGAGATGAGAATTTTATTAATCTCCTGTAATTTCTTTTCCACTTCTTCTTTAGCTTTGAAGATGTTTCTAAACTCGTTTTTGTTCCATTCTTTTAGCTTTCTCTTGATTTGTTTGAGTCTAAGATGAAGGATGAACATTTTCGTTCCTTGGGTGTGTAACTCTTCAACCCACCACTTCTCAATGTTTGTGATGAAATCAGAGTGTGTGAGCCAGACATTCTCAAACCGGAAGGGCCTGTTTCTCGCGGTTCCTATCATGGAAGCTTCCAGTTGTATGGGCCAGTGGTCTGATCCCCCAAAAGGGAGGATGCAAGTTGTCAAGTTGTTCCCTGTGAGCAATAATTCCTCTGAGACTATGAATCTGTCAAGTCTTGAGGCTACTTGAGCTATACCCCCTCTCTTGTTATTCCACGTGAACGTGCCATTTCTAGTATCCATGTCTACCAGTCTCATATTAGTGAGGAAGTTCTGGAATGCTACTGAGTCTCTACCCAGTATTCTGGTTCCCCCTTTTTTTTCCGTGAGAGATTTAATCATATTAAAATCTCCTCCCAGGATCCAGGGTAACTCTGGGTGCCTTTCTTTCATTTCCTCTAGAGAGGTGAGGAGCCTAAGTTTTTCTTCCAAAAGTTGAGGACCATAGACATTGGTAATCATGTAGCACTCCTTGTCCCCCACAGGTTGAATAATCAGAGAGAGGTGGTGCCTGGATGCCTCGCATCAAGAATACCAAATTTCTGTGGATTCCATAGAGTGAGAATTCCCCCTGCTGCATTAGTTGCTTTGACTTTGAGATACTCATACTTACTTAACCATTTGTTATGCTTTTCTCTAATTTTCTCTACTGAGCATTTTGTTTCCTGTATGAACACCATATCAGGTTTTTCTTCCTTGATTCTGTTACTTAAATTTCTCTGTTTTCTTTTGCTCCCCAGTCCTCTAATGTTCCATGTTGTGAGTTTCATAATGTGGGGTTTTTAAAGGAGTAACTGGAGAGATCTTTCATCTTGCCTGAGTTAATCATGAGTTTTCTGCATTCTAACAACAATTTTTTTTGTCTCTTCCTTCCTCTTTTTTTTTCCTGGGTTTTTGGTAGATTTTCTTGATACTAATCCCATTGATTTAAATCCTTTTTTCTCCTGGTTGTCATGGTCTCTTTTTACTCCTATAGCCTTTTGATCAGACCTGTTTGGGAATAACTGTTGTACTCTATCAAGTTCCTCCTATGGTAGAGAGTTGATTCCTTTGTTGCTTCCTTGCTCTAGAAACTTTTCTAGTTCAAGGTTCTCCCGCTCAAGGATCTCCTATAGATCTTGGTCCTCCGTGCCACTTTCACTTGGGGTCATCTCATGGTCCCTGTCTAATTCCATGGATTTTTGAGGATCCATTCTGTGTTCATCTTGTTCCTGTATGATTTCCATGTTAGCCTCTTTTCCTTTCTCTCTTTGGTGGTTTTCTGGTATTCTTTGTGTTCCTTCTTCTTCCTCTTCTTCCTCTTCTAAAATTTCAAAACCGTTGTGACTCGGTAATTTGCTTTCACTGGGTTTCTTTTGGGTCCTCTTTCCTCCTCCTTTCCCCCTCCTCCCACTTTGGTAAAACCTTCAGGGTCTTTTCCTTTGTTGGTTTTCTGGTTTTCCTCCCTTTTATTAAGTGGGCAGTCCCTGAAGAGGTGTCCATGTTCATGACACTTGCGGCATCTAAATGGTATGTGTTCATAGTCAACTGTCTGAACCCATTCCTCATCATAAACTTCTAGGATGACCTCATCCGGAAGTGCTCCTGATAAGTCCATCTCTACACATATGCGAGCAAAGGAGGTGTATTTTCCTCGCAGAGTTGCCTCTAATATCTTTATGAAATGCCCTAATTTATTGCCTATAGCTTTTAAAGATTCCGGCATCCAATAATCTAAAGGTAAAGAGTATAGTCTTATCCATACCGGGACCGAAGTGAACGTCTCAAGCTCTAGAACAAAGTTCATCGTCCAAGGTCGCATGTAGAGACCAACAGCCGCAAAGAAGTATGGTCCTCCTTCAAAAATTCTGTCCTTATCCTCCAGGTTCGTGAATGCTACAGTAAAAAAACCCTTAGATCCAAGATGGATATTTAGTTCTCCTTTTGGTTTCTAGGTGTTTTTTATCCAAGTGTATAGTGCCTTCTTTGTGGGCCAGATACCCATAAACTTGCATATGATCACATAGGTTGTCATGTGATCCTTGTGCTCCTACAGAGCTAGATCGTTTAGGACTACCCGAGGTTTAATGTTAGACTTGGGTTTCCAGGGCCCCATTTTTTTACTATTCACAGTTCTCTGACCACTGTTTTCAGCTTTCTCCTCCTGTCGAACAGAAGCAGAGGAGCGAATCGAAACAAACCTCAAAATTCTTTGGAGAATGAGACAAAAAAAACTATAATCTCATCTAAATAAATAACCACAAATTTATCCTTTCCCCCCACAAAGGCTATATACATAGCCCTCTTAGTGGTTGCATCAACATTCATCAACAAAAATGGCATTTTGGCATACATGAAAGTCCCCCGTGGAGTTGTGAAATGTGTTTTCTTTTGGTCATCTGGGTGTACTTCAATTTGGTTATAGCCTGAAAAGCCATCAATCATGGATAATTTGGAAGATCTTGTCACTTTCTGTAAGATGTGGTCCATATTTGGCAGAGGATAATTGTCCTCAGTCACGCTCTATTTAGATTTCTGAAGTCCATACATAATCTAATTTCTCCATTTTTCTTCCTCACAGGCACTAGATTAGCTACCTAGTTTGAATATCTTAGAGGAACAATTATCTTTTCTTGCAATAATTTATTCACTTCCTTTTCTATTGAAGGCAAAAGAAAAGGATTAATTTGTCTCAACTTTTGTTTCTACGAATTTTCCCATGAATTCAAAGGGATATTATGATGAATGATGTTTGTATTATAAGTTTTGATGTCTTCATAAGACCATGCAAAAAACATAAACATATTTTTTCAACAGATCCACATACCTGTGCTTATAATCTTGAGGGATGCTCTTTTCCAACTTCACAATTAGTAGGGTATTGTTCAATTCCAAGGTTGCAATCTTCAACATCATTATCCCAGTTTTTCTTACTAACATTTATAATGACATCATTTGCATCAAACAAATTTTCTAGGGGTACTAAACTTTTAGGAATCACATTACTCTTCAATTGGACAATTTTATGACCAACCATAGAATCTATCCAAGGCAATTCATCCTCAATTTCCTCCTCTAGTGCATCTTGGGCTCCCATTTCTTGATCAATCTCTAAATTAGAGAACTTCCCTACTACTTCCGAAAACCTTTCAATTTATTCTTCATCCTCAAATACTTGCTAATATTTAGTATTGTATGGTATAGAAGGTCTACTGTGAATTTCAACTTCATACCTCAACTTACATTTAGCGGGGTTTTAAATGTGTTGACTGCTACTGTTAGTGAGTCAACCAATTTGTTTCCATCCATTTGAAGAAATTGAATATTAAAATCTAAAAAGAAATTATCCACTAGATCCCAGACTTCATTCCGATAGGCTCTAAACCTTGGATATTTTTTCTGACACTATTCTCTAATTTGCTTCACAACTAGTTCAGAATCTCCAAAGACAAAAATACATTATATCCCCATAAGTTTAGCAACTTGTAAACCGAGAATCAAAACCTCATATTCTGTTATATTATTAGTAGAATCAAATTCTAATATGTAAGAAAGGGGAATAATCTCATATTTTTGGGAAAACAGAAGAACCCATGCACCATTTCCTTTGAATATGCTCCATCAAAATATAACTTCCAAATGCCAATTGCTACTGCTTCCTTGTTTTTAATTGCTGAAGGAACCTGCACCTCTGTATCCTCAACAACTTCTTTAGATATTATTAACATAAAATAGGAAAAAAACATATTTTTCTTGACTATAAATAGGAGAATTACTAGAATCCTCCTTTTTTATGGTTTTAACAAACCCCGACTCCCTATACAACCTACTTTCTTCTCCACAAAAAACTAGAATAATTGCATAAGTGAAATCAAGTTTCAACACTCCTCCCAACTTAGCTCCCCAAGATATGGAAAGAAGCATTCCAAATCAGGATGGGATGTTTGCAACTACTTGTTATAGACATATTTGGGCACTGCAACCCCAAACTCATATGTCCATAAACTAAGGGCTCCTTAAGTCCCTAAAAGTGTTGTTTTATACCCTAAAGGATCATGGTCAACTGATTACATCATTTCCTAGAAGTTCCACCTGAAAAACTACTTAGAACTAGCCAAAACTGGACCATACAGACTGCTCCATGGGCAAGGTGTGATGCATATTGACTGCCTAACTGGCTAGGTGCGATGCATACTGAAATGGCCTTCTGTGGGGTGCAATGAGCGAGAATAGACAAATGGCAGAGACAGTTTGCAAGGTGGATGATCATGGAATCTTCCAGAAACTTCTCCTGTGACACTTGCCTCTCTGAATTCGCCCAGGGATGAGTAAGAGATCATGAAATCTCCAAGTGGAACCAAGAACTATCAGTGGAATGACACTAATCAAAAACCCAGAGCTGACTCACACCCTTGCAAGACATCTATAAATGGATCCCTCATTTGAGAGATCTAGAGGCTGGAATTTTGTATTTTGTAAGGAAGTGCTGTTGGTTTGTTGGTGAGAAGAGACATTGCATTGTTGGGTGATTTGCTTGTTCATGAGGTGAAGAGGGCTTCTACAACTGGGAGGATGATGCTGGATTAGACAGCTGGGTTGTAATCCTCTCTTACATTACTATTAATAAAGTTCTTTGAGTTTTCCTCCATATAATCTTGTATTTGTGAATCTTATTGTTTATGAATGCAATTGTATGGTCAATGTGTTTTTGATTCCGCATTGTTTATGATGTTTTAGATAGAGATGATTTGATAGTTTACTGTTACTTTGACTCTATAGGTACTTTTTGAAGCAGGACAAGTAGGAGAAGAGTGGAAAATTCTATCAAGGAAAGGAGAAATCAAGCTAGGATCAAAGCGGAAGATCCAGGTTGGTCCTCTTTTCTTCTCTTCCATCTATCACACTTAAAGGAACTCTTGAAAAGCTTTCATTGTTTGTTTCTAAGATAGCTACCCGTCTTAGTGGGACTAGCAGTTCGAATCGACACTAGTTTTCCCTGAAACAAAATGGCGACTCCACTGGGGAACGAATAGTTTGTTTTGTTTGTTTATTGTTTGCTTTATAAACTACAGACGGAGCCTGAAGTTAGCCAGCTAGCCTTCGAAACGCCTTTGCTATGCAATTGCGAAGTAGATAAACGTTGCTTCAGTCAATCTCCGGGTTGGTTTATGAACTAAACATCTGACTTACAAAGCATCCTAAGTGCCCTTGTGGTAGCTCAGAACCTCATCAGATCTTACCCTTATGCTTTGTTTTACTATCCATCATTACTCAGCCTAAATCACTGAACTTAGCTGCAAATTTTGAGCAAAAACCAAGCTCAGTTTCGCTCCCTGGCCCATTGCACTGTTTGTAACTGTGCAACCTGGATGCATCGCACCTCCCGTGTGTTGCAGGTGAGATGCATCCCTGTTTCCCTGTGTTGCAGGTGCGATGATTGAGTGATACTGTTTTTCTTCTCTGAAATTTGGTTTTTCCTCCTTGCTTTCAGCTTTATTCAGTAGTTTTGCTATTCATGATCAGTACCTTCTTGCTGAAACCATCTTCCTTGACATTATTTCAGCCTCCATCAGTTAAGAAATGTAAATGTTTGTGTGTATTTTTCAATCATTTACAGTCTTCCTTTGTCGAAAGTAGCCTAATCAAATTGCCGTTTTTGATGCAAGTGTCGTAATTGTCATTCTGAATCAAAAGAAGAGTGTCATAAAGTCTTCCTCTTCTAGATAGTTGATTGTACTTTTGTCATTGTACTTGATTTTGAAATTATTAGTATTTCAAGTGTTGAAAACATTTTTAAATTCGAAATCGAAAAGTGTCGTCTTAGTCTTCCTTTCATTTTGAAAAGAAAAATTGTTAGTACCATCGATTTGAAAGAAAATAGTTTAGATCTGTACTTAGCTTTATTTTTGTCATTCACACATTAAAAAAGCGGAAAACAAATACATGCATGTGCATCTGCATTTTGACTGCATGCGAAATTTGATTTAGGAAAGTGCATTTAGTGTGTGCTCTATGCTCTCTGCTGAAAGAAAAATCATTATCTTCTTTCCTTTGTAACTAGGATTTTCATTACTAAAAGAACATAAACGACTGTTTATCATTTTACATTGCATATTTAGGAATTTCACATCTACATCACGTGGTGAACTTTGAAAGACAAACTTCTAAGCAATATCAACTCTAAAATATAAAAACGCTTTGGAACCTAACGCAACACATCTAGAAGTCTAGGCTAGAGACGTGTTCCGGCGTCGTAAAACCTGGTAACTATCGTTTTCATTGAAGGTTGGGTGATTCCTCCTCTTTGACATAACAAGTGCCAGTACGGACTTGTGCTCCCCGTACCATCGAGTATATATTGGGAGACCACAATAGGCTGATATCCTTTATCCTTAGGAAGCCGTGTCTGCCACCCTATCGATCGTAATGCACTGAACACAACATTCAGGAAGATTGACTGCCGTACATAAGTCCTTGGTAATTTCTCTATCATTTATCACCAAGGTGTATTTTGCAGTTTTACGATCGGTTTGGTAAACCCTCTGTCTAGACTTCTAGAGCAGTCACTTTTGTTCCTTTTCGACTCCTTAAAAGAAAAGGTCCATCTGAGCACTTGTCACTTCAGGCTCATTAAAAATCGAAGGCGACTAGAGTCACCTTTAGCTTTTTCTCGACTCTTAAAATTCATTTAAATCGGAATAACATTTTTCCCCTTTAATTTTTGAGTTGATCAAGTAATCCGCAATCGTGGAAGAAATTCAATCAAAACCCCGTCATTCGCGGAGACTAGCGAGTCAACCGTCTTTGACCCCAGAAACGAAACCATCTCGGGCAAAGCGTTCTCGTTTAACTGAGTCCAATTCACCTGATTTATTTGAAACTTGTGTTTCAACATCGTCAGAGACTACAGTTACTCCAATTATCTCTGGTACATCTGCCTTTACAGAGAAAGTTTCACAGTTACAAGAGGACATTAGAACTGATCCTAGTGTAACGGTAGACACCTCTATTCCTGAAACAACTCCACCTAGGACTGATATGGAAACTGAAGTTCACTTGCCTGAACATCTGGAAGTTGAATTCCAGAATTCAGAAGGTGTCACCCCTCCAGTATCTGTCACTGCAGAAGCTACACTTTCTTCGGCTCCAGAAATATTTTACGGACTTGACGGTCTACCTCTTCCACCTGGATTGATTACTATAGAAGAGATAGTAGAGGATCTTCCACCCAGTACTCCAGTGCATTTTGGAACTGGGATCCACTTACATCCTTCTACTATAGAAGTTAGTTCCTTTTCATCGCAAGTTCCTGTTGAATCGCTAGGAAATCTTTTGGATAGACTAAATATGTCTGAACAACCATCAACATCTAGGACTATGTCAACTGACATAACTACGGCGGAGCATCCTGCTGTCGTTCCTACAATGGTTGCTGGTATACCATCTGTCCCAGCTAGTTATCAACAACAAGCCAGAGTCCAATCAAGGACTGTTTCGACGATATGGTCTGTTCCTATTTCTTCATTCGGAATCTCATCTGGTATTTCTTATGTTGAAAATCAACAAGTTGATCCAATGTGTCTTCAAAGGCCAATCTACCCTTTAAGTACTGGATTACCACCATATGGGGGGCAGTATGCCTTTTTGTTGTTCCCTTCTAGAGAACAACCATATGAGAATTTACAACAAAGTTCAGGTCAAACTGGAATTACATCCAGCGGTTGGGTACCAATACTGCCTCAACAACCAAGGGTTATATATTCAATGCAACCAGTCCACCCTGTGTCGAATATCCCCACTACACCTGCTATTGTGACTGTATTGCAAGTACAAGCGCTACCTATTGTATGTCAACCTCAAGTCTCTCAGGTTGCAATACAACAACCTCTTGTCTCGGCGATTCAATCACAACCTCATGTTAGTGCCTCCTTATCTAGAGCAACTCAGGCTCAAATAGGTACTATCACTCTGCATCTTGGTCAATCATCCAGTATTGGACAACAACAAATGGTCCAACAACCATGGCTAGTGCAATAACAACAACCGCAATTCCAGCAGTCATAACAAGGACCTGAGCAACAAGGCTTTGTAAGTAATAGGCAACCGCATTTCCAAAGCAGTTATCAACAATCATACTTTAATGGTTATGCCCATCAACCTTATCAAATTTACCAACATCAAATACATTATGATGGTATGCAAAGACCTATTTCTTAGGCGATTCCATCTTATCCTGGGTATGCTTCGCCTAACCTAAATCAACAGTTGCCCTTTGTTGCAACTCTTGAATTACCAGATCTTAACCGGTTGACGAATGATCCAATTTCTTACGCTCCTTGGTGGCCTGCGATTCCTCATAAACTTCCCTCTGATATTCCTAAATTCAATGGAAATCCAAGTGAAGATCCATCGAATCATGTGATGACATTCCATTTGTGGTGTTCATCCAACACCCTGAATGATGATTTGATTAGGCTTTGCCTTTTTCAGTGAACGTTAACTGGTCTGGCAGCTAAATGGTATATAGAATTGCCTAGAGCTTCGTTTGATAACTTCAGCACCCTTGCCACTACCTTTTTAACCCATTTTCAGTTACCCATAAGGTATGAAACAGGGACAGAACTCCTTACCAACTTTAAATAAACAACAACCACTCACATATCTGATCATATTCATGAGTGGCAGCATCGTCGAAGAATGGTGAAGATGTACGTTCCTGATCAACTTTTAGCTGAATGGTTTATAAAGTCATTGTTACCCTCTATTACAGAGGATGTGGCTAAGGGAGGAGTTGTCACTGAAGAGCAAGTCATTGCTCATGCGCAATATTTAGACTTGATCTATACTTAGTCTGGCACACTCTACGACAAAATTCCTGACGCTCCTAGACTAGAATTTTCCGTTCCTCCCCCTCCTAAATCAAACAAAGACTCTCATGCCAGCGATGGCATGATAGGTACGACAAGCACGAAAACCGCAAAGGCTACATCTAAGAAAGCCCGTATGCTTTCTAGTCAAAAAGCATATGAAGAACCTCTCGCCTCGGAGGTCAATGCTGTGTCAACCGATAAAGGCAAAAATCCTAAGCAAGCAGGGGCAAGAAGAAAGGGACAAACAAAAAGAAGAAACAAGAGAATTCGACTCCTAAGAAACCTTCTAGAAACCCTATTGGAAAGAAGAAACCTAATCAGCCATGTTTCATATGTGATGAGGACCATTACACAAAAGATTGTCCACATCAAGCTGAAGTCAAGCAGTTTTTCAAAAAGACTTCAAATACCTTAGCGGTATTGACTGATCCGTTTCCAAATCCAGAAACTAACCTTGTTGCTAGTGATCGTGCTTCCCCATCCCAAGTGCTTATGCTAGCCACCTCAAAACAACAAAATGACGCTTTTATATCTACAAGGAATAAGGATTATGGAAATCCATAATCGTCGAATGACAAGGCTACAGATCAACCTAGCAGTTCGATAACAACTCCATCAGAAGTTGTTCCACCAATCATTCCTGAATTAACAATAAAACTGCCTAAGGGAGTAGTACATAAATCGACATTTAATCCTCATGCTCGAGCAACACAGAATTATAATATAGTGGAGGATCTGGCCCAATCGCCATCCACCATGTCGACGCTTGAAGTACTGTAGAATTGCACCTCCTAAAAATAGGCTTTGTTATCAGCGATAGGTGGGATTGATCCAGTGGATTCCAATCTAGTGGCCTTTAATCATAAAGGATACGAACCTCAGTTACCAACACAACTCACTTTCCTCATACAGGTAAAAACCCTCAACAAAACTATTCATCGAACAATCATTGACGAGGGAGCATCTACCTATATTATGTTAATGAGTTGTTGGAAAACTTTAGGCTCTCCACCCTTGTCACGATCATCAACGACATTGAAAGCGTTCGATGGAAGAACATACACGCCATATGGGATATTAAGTAACTTGCAAATCGAACTGGGGGGCAAGACAGTAGAAATTGAAGTCGAGGTCATTGATGGAAACCTTGACTACAACATCCTACTGGGCAGACCCTGGATTTATGCTATGGCTGCTGTTGTGTCAACATATTTTAGAAAGATTGCATTCCCCTTTCAAGGCGGAATCACAATCATTAACCAACTAACCTTCCTCCCCAACAGTTCTCAAGTTACTGGAAGCATTCCATTGATCCATGGAAGCTCTCAATCACTTCAAAATATCGGAGTAGGTCTCCTAAAAGACCCTTCCTTAATGGGTACTTTTTCCCTTCCGCCTCCGAGTAATTTGGCGGAAGTAGCCACAGTGGAAACCTGTCATATGATATCTTCTACATCATCAAAGATCAAGAAGAACTCTGACCATTTTGATAGTGTGGATCATCGCGAGGTATTTCCTCCAAGCCCTACCATACCTACATCATCTAACAATCAATTCAATGATGTTGTACATTATGTACTGGGGGCATTGGAACCAGATCTTTCCTCCATGACCCCTTACGATTTGTGATCAAAGGTCGCTAGAGGATAGTTCGTTGACTGGTGTCAACCTTGTTAAAAAATGAAACCAAGGATTTGAGCAGAATTCCTTGTCTTGTGTCAAGCTCGTTAGAAAATGAAACAAGGCTTAGCAAAGTTCCAAGTCGAGTCTTTCACTTGATCTCGTAAAGGAACCTTCATTCCATCCACCTAATTACCGCGAGTAGTCTGGTGAATGTAACGAAGCTTAGGGGGGCATGCACCCTTGTCTATTTTGCAGACAAACCCAGCTGTAGATATAAGTTTCCCTGTAAGTTACGTGATCGGTCGAGTGACCTTTCACCTTTGTCTATTTGGCGGACAAAGTGCATGAAGTGTTTTGTCTAAGTATTGACAGAAAATCATCCTGCTTAACCACAATTATTTTCCATATGGTTACTAAAGACCTTTTGCTGGGGGCATGCAAACCTTTTTATAGAAGCAAAAACGACCAATTTCATTTTTTTTAGCTTTTTAGCTTTATATTTTGGTCGTTCTTAGCTTACATAAAAAAGAAACCGAGCATAGTTTCTCCTAGTTCAAGCTCATTAAAAAATGAATCCACCTTTGCTAAATAACCTTTGTGATCACTTTGCTATCAACCCTTTTGAACCTTGGTTGTGTTCCTACCGTCACCTCCATTCATTTGGCCGACCATACGCTTCCACTTGATTTTTTACCCTTTTGAGGAACATCTGCGACAAGTGATTCTGATTGCCACCCTCTTCACACTGCCATGTTTTGAGAAGTTCCAAACTTACTTGGAACCAGCTGCTACCCAGAAATACCACTCGTTCCTAAAAAATGAGTCTCTTTTAAACTCTTTTTAGACTCGTTAAATATAAAAAGATTGTTGAGCTATTAGCCTTTCCAGCTCGTTAAAGTAAAGGGAGTGCCATCCCCCTCATATATTTTAATCTTTTTGGATTTGAGGGATTATCAAACAAAAAGATCAAGCGATTGTCTTTGTCAGCTCGTTAAAACTATCAAAAAGTCATCCCTTTCGTATTATTTTATACTTTTTCAAACTTAAGGGATTATGCCACGAAAAAGGACTATTGGAGTCTCCTTTTCGTCCCTTTTCAAACTCTCTAAACATGAAAAGGACCGAGTTATCTTTGTTGTTAAACTCGTTAAAACAATAGCGACAAACTTTTCCATCCAGACAAGAACGAGTCTCACTGATGCTAGGCTCGCTAAACACAAAGCAACAGGTTTGCCCAAAGGGCAAATTATAGACCAAGCATATGTTATCCTCCTCAAGCTTGTCAAAAATAAAGAGGTATTGGTCAGCAATGACTGGGGAAAAATGGGAAGAAAACTTGAAGAACTCTATTGGTAGCAGGTCGCTCTTGAACATGACACTTTCACTCCATCACTGTGATTGAGTTGGGTTGGGTTTTTCCATTCACCGTCACCATTGGTCTGCCATGCCATCCATGGGGTTAACGCTACTAGTCCATATCAGTGTCGCCAATATGTTCAAGAGAAGTCATTCAGAGAATTCACCATCCAACAAATGCCTCATCCACTGCATTACATGCACTCTTCGTTTTTCATGGCCGCCATTCCTGAACCTTATATCATCAGATCATTTTCACCTCCACAAAAGTCATTTGCTCCGTTTCGCGTCATAGATGTGGGATACATCAAGGCCCTCCTACGACAGGTCACTTCTTGTCAACATCAACTCATTATCCAAGAAGTTGACTTAGAAACAACCCTTTCAGTACTTTGAAGCTTGCATGCCTCAATGGCAAGTTTCTCACTTCCGGCGACAGGTTTACATCAATGACCTTTGACTGAAAGACTTTGCGTGGTGTTCGACATCAGCTCATATATTCACAGCACGTGAATTGTACTGTAGTACCTTGAAGGTCATCATCATTATCGGTGATTCCTCTCGCGTTTGTTAACAACTTACATCATGGGCTGGTAATTAGACGATGTCTTTCCATGTTTGACTTCAGAACATCTTTTCACATGGATCGACTTGTACACCGGGTGAAGATTGGACGAGTTTTGAAGACCTCAGATCTAGTTTCATCCATCCGGGCTGAGATATATTCAGGAAAATAAAGACATCAATTGTACACAGAAGTTGCACAGATAGTCATCTAAGGCAAGGAAGATGAATCTTCATGCGAAGAATCACCAGTCTGCAACAACAGATGATTGTCTATCCTATGTACATGAAAATGAATTTATAAAGCTGAGCATGGGAATGCCTGCCTCAGCTAGATCATGAAAATAATATGATGATGATGTATTGTAGTGTATCTTATATAGGTCACCTTCCAGTACAAATGCCTCGAATTCTCATGAATAAAGCATTTCACCCGACATCAGAAGATTTAGGACCTCATGCTTTAGGGGGCAACTGTTATAGACATACTTGGGCACTGCAACCCCAAACTCTTATGTCCATAAACTAAGGGCTCCTTAAGTCCATAAAAGTGTTGTTTCATACCCTAAAGGATCATGGTCAACTAATTACATCATTTCCCAGAAGTTCCACCTGAAAAACTACTCAGAACTGGCCAAAACTAGACCATACAGACTGCTCCATGGGCAAGGTGCGATGCATACTGACTGCCTAACTCACCAAGTGCGATGCATAATGAAATGGCCTTCTGTGGGGTGCGATGAGCGAGAATAGACAAATGGCAAAGGCAGTTTGCAAGGTGGATGATCATGGAATCTTCCGGAAACTTCTCCTGTCACACTTGCCTCTCTGAATTCGCCCAGGGATGAGTAAGAGATCATGAAATCTCCAAGTGGAACCAAGAAATATCAGTGGAATGACACTAATAAAAAACCCAGAGCTGACTCACACCCTTGCAAGACACCTATAAATGGATCCCTCATCTAAGAGATCTAGAGGCTGGAATTTTGTATTTTGTAAGGAAGTGCTGTTGGTTTGTTGGCGAGAAGAGACATTGCATTGTTGGGTGATTTGCTTGTTCATGAGGTGAAGAGGGCTTCTACAACTGGGAGGATGATGTTGGATCAGACAGCTGGGTTTTAATCCTCTCTTACATTAATATTAATAAAGTTCTTTGAGTTTTCCTCCATATAATCTTGTATTTGTGAATCTTATTGTTTATGAATGCAATTGTATGGTCAATGTGTTTTTGATTCTGCATTGTTTATGATGTTTTAGATAGAGATGCTTTGGTAGTTTGCTGTTACTTTGACTCTATAGGTACTCTTTGAAGCAGGACAAGTAGGAGAAGAGTGGCAAATTCTATCAAGGAAAGGCGAAATCAAGCTAGGATCAAAGCAGAAGATCCAGGTTGGTCCTCTTTTCTTATTTTCCATCTATCACACTTAAAGGAACTATTGAAAAGCTTTCATTGTATATTTCTAAGATAGCTACCCATATTAGTGGGACTAGCAGTTCGAATCGACACTAGTTTTCCCTGAAACACTACTACATCCATTACAATACTTCTCGCGGAAATCTAAGGTAGAGAGGCCACAATATTCTTAATAAGTCCCACACACTTCACCTTTTTGGAATCAAAGGAATATAAATCCTTGTATGGTTTTGTAATCTAGAGGTTCCGCTTCTTCATCACTAAGAGAGGCATTAAATTATGAGAAGCCCCTAAATCCAACATACAATTATGAAGAATAAAAGTATTTATTAAAAAATAAATATAAAAGGAGGAGTTGAAGAATCTTGTTCCTCCACATGAGGACCAAACATCACCACTGGCCTCTCCTCCTGTAAATTGATTGTATATGTTGCATCATTATTTTGAGATAAATTGATAAAATCTGAAATCTGCTTTTTATAAGAAGACTTCTTCACCAACTCAGTCAATGGAACAAGTATTTTGATCTTCTCCAATTATTTCTGAATATTGAAAGAATGAGCCTCCTTCACTGCTTTAGGTTGTTCCTCCTCTATTGGCTTCTCTTTCTGCACATTTTTGATGATTGATTAAAGGCTGTTGGACTTGTTTTTCCTGTGTCACCTTAATTTGCTGGCTTCTAGAACTCTCTCCTTGCTGAACTGAGACTGTTCTCAAAGGTTGCTTCCCCTTTTCATCCATTTTTGGCACAGACTGTTGGGTTGTTTGATTTGATTGGTCCTCTACATGATCTTGAGTCCTCGACCTCTTCCTTGATCTTAGATCATACTTCTTGTGCAACTTTTCCTGCATAAAATCTGTAAATATCTTGCAATATTCATCATCTAATGCAATTTGAGGTTCAAGATTTAAATCCTCATTATTCATTATTCCTTCTTCCTCTGACATAGTAGAATATTGATTTTCTTGCAATCTAAGAGTCTCCTCCACAACTTATTCTGGTTCATATTCAATGTACAGGGGGGTTTGAAACTAATCCTAGTCTTTCTTCTCCCTTTGCATGATCTAAAATGGCGATGCCCTAAATTGAGGATTAAAATTTCTATTTTGTGCTTGTTGAATCTATCTAGGAGGTTTTTTATTGTCAAGCTCCAACTTGACCAATTTGTTTGACAAATTCCTGATGACTTTTGTCATATCATCTAACTCATGTGAATCTTTAGGCTAATTGGAAGGTTTTACTTCTTCCTTCCCCTTATTTTTATCAACTGCTTCATATTTTTTCTTAATATTCCCTGCTACAGATAAATTGACTTCAATTTCTAATGTGTCAGTCTGAATTTGGTCTAAGGTACGGGACCGTTTTCCCTTAGATTGAAGCCAAAATATGCCTCAAATGCTCATGAAAACACCAATTTTTCACCTCCAGGACGTGGTTTCATTTCTGCAGGAAGACTACTATACAATTTATTAAATCTTTTGATGAGCTCAGCCACTTATTCATCTGGTTTCCACTTTATTGCATTAAACTTAGTTAATAAATATCCATGATCTTTCTTTTCTCCTCATCTCTGTATGAAAGAATTATCAAATTCCTCCTAGGTGTTAACTGAATTTTCTAGGAGGGTCTTGAACCATTTTCCTGCTTCTCCATCCAATGATTGTACAAACACCCTCATAACCACATCTAAATTTTCCACATTCAAATTTTGCACAAAAGCATAGAAAGTTGCTACATGTTTTTCTACTGTTATGTCATCCTCTCCTGTAAATCTTGGTAGTAACTTCAAATAATCTCGAGGAATAACATTCATGGGTTGAGGAATATTTAAAGGATCATATCGGTTCAAAAGAAAAGACAGAATCACCATATTTTGATTTTGGAGGGGAGTAGAGCAATTTCCTGCCTAAAATACAAAAGGAGGAGGTGGAATAACAGATTTGTGAACTGGTTGAGAAACTGCAAGGAAAGTCTAATATGTAACAAAAAGGTCAACTGTTTTTATTTCTTCGACCTCTGAAATAGCTAGAAAAGAAAAAGAAACGGACTTGATGAGCCTCGGTATTACAATGTTGCAACTCCCAAGGCTACCGACTTTAATTATCAACCTGAGGTTCGTACAAACTTAAGAGGTATCAGAACTATATGTGCAGCATACAATGTGTCCTTCCTTTGCTGTCATGATGTAATGGAGTGCATGTACTAAAGTCAAATCCTAAACTAATTGCAGAAAATGAAATGTTCGAAATGGAACCTTAACCTATTGCAAGAAAGAAAGTACAAGGAAAGAGACTGAAATCAAATGCTAAAACACACCATTTTCTAACTAACTGCTAAGAGGATTTGCTTCAAAATAATGTTAAGTTAACATGTATGCAATCCTACTGTCCTAAGCATGCAGATTTAAACCATCAAACCTTCTACTGTTATGCATGTAAATGAATAAAATAAATATGTTTTTCTTTTTGTCCTTTTTCATGTGAGAGTGTGAAAGCTAATCTCTTTTGGTGATGTGGCAGGTGGCTTGGAGATGATGGTGAATGGTCAGAAGGCTTGGGAGACAAGTAGGGACCCTTTGCTAGCTTCTTAGAGGCTTTTTCCTCAATTCGGCCTCAAAAAAAGGTTTCCTACAGGATGCTACAAGATTTCCTACAAGATGTCTTGAAAACCTACAGGATCCCCTGAAAACCTATAGGATACAGTTGAGAGAAAAAGGATGGATGTTGAAGGTGATGGAAAGCTTAGGGAAGGTGGTTGGTGGATGGAATGAGGCAAGGGAGTGCCTATGACCACTTCAAAACTCAAAACCAAAGTGGGGAGATGGCTGGATTTGCTCAAAAGGCTCGGAGAAGTTTCCTTGTGAAATGATGAAATTGGTGAGGGTTTAGTGGAAGAGAGTGAGGATCATGGGTGGATGAAGTTGGGATGAGGTTGCTGAATATGAAATCTCTTTGTACTCCTGAAACACCTGCACTGCATCAAACATTGAAATTTACCCAAAAATCATGCAAAAAAGAAGAATTTAAATTATCTAAAGGAAACAAAATTTCATGAGCTAGTTGTCTACTTCATGCATGAGGAAAACTTTGTATAATGATATAAAACATTGATGAGATCTAGTGTAAGACTGAAGATAGAAGAAATGGAAATAAAATACTAACCTTGAAAACTAGAAAAATGCTAACCTAAGTGAGGAGCAAGAGGGTTAAAATGATCTTGATGGCATGGAGGTCAAGTAGAGGCCTAATCCCAGCTTCAATGATGATTTTTCTCAATTTGGGCTCAAAACAGGCTTTCCTACATGATGCTACAATGATTTACTACAAGATGTACATATTTACTATAATTCATCGAATGACCAAGAAAATCAAATCCAAATTGGATGGGACAATTTTTGTTATTAACTAGGATGCCTTAGGTCCCCATTCCAAGTGGAATGATTCAAAAATACCTATGTTAACCCATGCTAAAAAATAGAAAAACATTACTAGTCGAAAATCTAGAAATTCGAGAACTAGTGAGCTAGGAAATCTAAAAAATGCCTAACCAAATCAAGTGCAAATGAAATGGGGTAATTTTTTTGATGAACTAGAATTTTTTTTGTGATCTAAATTAAGTGGAACAAACTCAATTGAAGCTTGTTAGCATGTTCTAAAAAATAACAGAAATTTACAGTTCTTTGCTAAAAAGGAGGTCCAACAATCTAGATTTGGGAATAAGAAGACTAATCCAAGCAGCTCAATGATTACTATGAACTTCCAAAGCTTTTCCAAGGATAAAATAGTGATTTTGATCCTACAAAAGAACTTACATCAACCATTTAACTCAATCCTACAACAAGAAATCATTAATACTAAATGCAGAAATAGAAAGAAATAAAAACTAGAGATGCATATGAATAAGAAGTGAAAATGAGGAAAGAAAATGATACAAAAGGGCTCTGAGGTTCCTGGGATGGCCAAGCCCAACGAAACTTAGAGACCTATGGAGGAGAACAAGATTTAGAAGCTAAAGATGAAACCAATATTTATTATTTCATCAATACAATTACATCCCTGCAAGAAAATACAATGGAGTTGCAACAATATGAATTCTCTCCACAAGAACACTAGTGCAAATCTATCTCTAGAGGAAAATTCAACTTGGTACTTATAAAAAATTATTATGAATAATTCCCCATGAACGGAGGAATCTTTCCCCACCAAAATCCCTTGATTAGTGGATCTGGTCCCTTGATTAGTGGAACACATTCCTAGATTTTCTCAATGATTGAAGTTCCACAATCTATGCCATAATTCCACAATATCTTGTTGATTTATTATTTATTATTGATCCTCCTATAGTAGGGAACAAGTCCCTAAATTATTTCCTCCTCCAAATCTTCATAATCTGCCCAATATTCTCATAATATTCCACAAAAAGAAATAATATTAGGCACAAATATCTAATTATTCATAAACCTTCCTAATGAATATATTAAAGTTAAAAATAAATTATATAATGTATAAAGAGAGGCTTAATGTGTTGAAGGATGGACATAGGCCTTAATTTATGTCTAATTTAGAGGCCCATCAGGACTCAAAAGACCTCTCTTCAAGAGTAGGCTCAGGAAAGATGGCTGGAGGAGAAACCAAACTATCTTGAGAAAAATCAAAATTTCTTATAATTTCTTCTGAGTGATGAACTCTAGGATATTGTGATATAGAACTAGTGCAAGGAGCTAACAAAGTGGGACTTGGAGTTGTTGGAGACTTTTCTCTCCAAACCCTTCGAGAAACTAGTTTTTCGGGATCAGAAAGAACTGGGGCTTTCTATTGTGAGGTGTGTGACCTCGTGTGAGGTCTTCTGGGATCCAGGACTTCTTCTTTTAATCAGTCTTGGTGAGAAATCTCAACCAACACACTTTCTTTAATCACTAAACAAAGAAATGATTTATGAAAGACAATCCATGGAAAAATAACTTCGATCTTCGTTCCCCGACAATGACGCTAAAAGATGTAGTAACCCTAGAGACAACCCCTGACTGAGTAGAGGTTAGTACCTAGGACATCCATACATAAAGATAATAGATTTTATTTTTTGTCCCATTATGAAACTTCAGAAGAATGTTCCATAGGTAATGTTGAAAAAATTTCTTGGGTAAAACACTTTTCAAGATGGCCTCACTGAAAATGAAAATAATTCGAAGCTATAGAAGAGTGGTAGAAAGAAATGATATAAAGTAAAAAAAATAAAAAAGGCTACTTACTGCAGAGTATTTTACCTCAAACCTTAGTAGAAAATGTCAAAGACTGAGAAATGAACTTATAGAAAAGTGGAGCACGTATTAAGGTTATTTAGTTTAAAATTATAGGTACTGTAATTTCAGTAAATTTGTATTATAAAAAAAACCAACAACTTTATTACTCTTTTCCGTAGAAGAAAGACAATAAATGACTTACAAAGAACAGAAACACTGATCAG
The DNA here is from genome assembly GCA_031772625.1 of Pinus tabuliformis. Taxonomy (NCBI): domain Eukaryota; kingdom Viridiplantae; phylum Streptophyta; class Pinopsida; order Pinales; family Pinaceae; genus Pinus; species Pinus tabuliformis. The sequence continues at coordinate 815,024,966 of CM062818.1, forward strand.
ATTCAAAATACTACTTGGAATCACCTTGAAAATCTTTATTTATTCTCCATAAATGATAGAAACATTACACAGAAAATTCTTGCCTTTTGAAGTCAAACATTCGGAACCCCAAATGGTTCTCTCAAGTTTCTTTTATAGTTACATTACAATGGTGATAGTTATAAAAATTGTTAACTATCACACAAATACTAAACTACTTGAAAAATACTTTAGCCTTACTCGGTCCTTCCGAGGAGTTAGATTTTGTAAAGTTGACAACAAAATTGTGTAACCATTACAAATAAAATATTTTCAATATTTGATAAAAGGAAGCGAGGTGGCTATTTTTCATTGGATAACCTGTGATTCATGTGCAGGCTCGCTTATAGAAGGTCCAACTTTTGTTGCTGTCTCTGTTGGAGACATCCATGCTATGAATTTTTTCCATACTGTGATATCTGAACTTGGACACATGATAAACCTTGTATGATCCATTCTAAAATTGGTAATTCGGCTATAAGATGCTTTTTCTATAAAAATAGCTTTAATAAACTACAATAGCCGAAATTCCCTGTGAAGGTAATTGAAATTGGTTGACCCTTTGAGAACTATTCTCTTCTCATGATAAGATTAAATCTTGCTTTTGGCTTCCACCAACAAAGTCTCATAAGTCTTCCATGGAAGCAAATTTCCCTGTTGGTCCTAGCAGGAGGGCAATCCCGCCCTCATCCTCTTATCAAAATTTGTGTTAAATTTTAGAACAGATTCTTTAATTTCACCAAGCTTAGCCTCTGTTGTTTTCCTGTATAATTTTTTTTGCACCATCTTATTAGTTTATAGCACCAGCTCTGTTCTGTCTTCCACTTGCATAGTTCTTAATTCCTGAGATGATTTGGAATTAAGAAAATCGATCATCTTCTTTGCTAGTTCAGCACGTTGTTGGGTTTTCTCTTTATGAGAAGCAATGATGCTTCCCAAGTCCCTAATAATCATCTTCTCCTCTGCCATTATCAACATACTATCCCATGTAGCTTTTACTTGCTAAATGATATCATTCCAGATTGTCTCTCTGGTCTATATGAGTGACATTTCCCTTTACTTTTTTCTCTCAACTCCTTGATTTCATTGCAGGATGTCTGATATTCCTTTTGATATTTTGATGCAGTGTCCATTTCCACAGTCAACTATCTTTATTTAATCTTCAAGAGTTATTTTGTGTCATCTAGGTTCTTTTGCATTAAATTCTTAATTTCATCCTCTGAAATTTTTAATTCAGTCTAACCCTGATGAACTTATCAGCTGGATCCTATGAATCTGGTTGTACTAGAATGGTGCAGACATGAGTATCCAGCTTCTTCTGTAAGCTAGTATTCATTTCCTTCAAGGAAACCACTTCATTGTTTATTTCCAACATCTCTGGTTAAAATCTCTTTTTCCTTCTCCACTTGGGCCACCTCTGGGGCCATGATAAGTTCTACAATAGGCAACTTAAACTTCTTTTTAAGCCCCTGGATTTCTGACTTTGCCCCATGTAAGAGTTTATGTACAACATACCTATCTTTAGGATTGACACCAATTTTGAAAATTAATTTCTTCAACTCTTCATTCCGAGTAAACAAATCTCTAGAGTTTGCCTTTTCTAGTTTTAACTAATTTTTAAAATTGGTTGAGCTTCAAGCTGGGACACAACATTTTCTTTAATTTTCTTGTTCTTTTCTTCAATTTGGCCATAAAACTCCTTTAAAACTGAAACAAAACTTTGTGAAGACTCTTGAGGAAGAAGGGAAGAAGGCGTGCATGTCACTTCTCCCAATTGCAATTGAAAACTAGATGCAGTAGAGGAACTTCCAACTAGAGGCTCAGACTCCTTGTTTTCATGAAATCTTGGCTTCTTAGAGTTGTGATTTGTTTCATCATCCAAATCAATTATCTCTTCAATTGATTTTTTCAATCCTTTTTCAATAGGATGGTGATCCAGGTGGATATTGGTGGCCACCCACCTATTCCACCTAGACCTCCAGTTGGTTTCATCTATTTCCTTGTTTATTCAACATTTACTATTTTTAGTAGTTTTTTGGGTCTTGAACTTTCGGAGCAGTTTTGACCCCCTAAACAACATTTTTTTGAATTCTGCAACATGCCCGTGTCTAACAGCTAGATATTGCCACATATCCTATAGTACTCGAAGAGATCTATTCAACAAGGTATCTTATGCACCAAATAAAGATAATATGACCAAGTTATGACCCCTGGAAGTTGGCTGCCTAACTTACCCCAACGTGGCCCACAAACTCTTGGCATTCTATCTCCTGGGGTTAGGGTTTTCCCTTATTGTTCAATAATAAATAGGCCCTTGACTCTCATTGCAACACAGTTCAAAGGCATGTAGCCACCCCATCTCTTCTCAGAGATAAGCTACCATCACCTGAGCTAGTTTTATTTCCATTTTATTTGTAAGCATATTTAAATATTTGATATTAATGAAATGAAGTGTTATTTCTGTTGCATATCTATATTTATGGTTATAGCTGTAGTTTTTTGCATTCCCATTTAAGTTTAGATTATTGATATTAGATCGATATGCTTTTTCTCTGTTTTTCTTTGCATGTCCCCAACGAGGTTGGGATATAAGGAGTTAGGGCTCGAACTGGTCGAACCTTTGCAAGATCAACCTCGCAAATCTTGACGACCTCCTATGGTGGAAGAAAAGAAAGATGAGGGGGCAGGAGATCCTTTCAAAATATTGCTCGAATAAGCCCTCGAGCGACAGAGGAACGTGATGATGGACACTTTTTCCCAGATCCTTCAGCAACTACCCAAGGGCAACACATCTTCTTCCAGCAGCTACTCTAGAAGCACCACACCCATTAAGGTACAAGTTAACTTTGACATCCCCATATTTGAAGGTCAGATAGATGTAGACACCATAGATAAACAGTTAAATCTGTTAGAAGGATATTTTACTGTTCATGATTTTTACAATCGGAAAAATATTACTTTTCCACTTCTCAAAGCTGCCTCCCACGTCAAGGACTAGTGGGGAACCCACTGTGAAAAGAAGGACAAAAGTAAACCATCAAGGAGAAGTACTACCTTACCAGGAGCTATGAGGATAAATACATAAAGTGGACCATGCTATGACATGGAAGCGGCCAAGACATGCCAGAGTTTACCAATGTTTTCAATACACTTCGTACGAAGTAGGGAATCAAGGATTCTGAGCGACATTTGGTACTCAAGTACTGCAACTGCCTACACAAATACATCTAGGACAAGATGGAGTTCCTTGGCATCTTCTCACTCTGCACGACATATCCATACATTGTCAAGATTGATCAAAAGTTTAAACAGAAGAAGCGAGACTTTATATCTACGAATCTGAATCAAGGGAAAGGCGCCCCCAAACTACAGAGAAAAGGACAAAGCCAAGGTGCGGCAACCGAGGAAAACCCTCTAAAGCTACAAGAAAATAATAACACCACGAAGACAAAGAAGGACACGGGAAAATGGTGTGAGTTCCATAAGAGCTCCACTCAGAACATCTGTGAGTGTCGGGCCAAGCAATCACTGGTGGCCAAGATGAAGGCCTCCAAATCAGATGCATGTTCTGACTCAGAATCAAAACTTGACAAGGAGAATGACAAAGGGAAGCAGATCATTGATGCGGAGCCCAGTGCTACCATGGCCACCACCAATATCCATAAGAATGAGCACAAAGATCCAGAGGAGGGGGAACACATCTTCCACTCACATATGTAGGTGAAGGGTTCTCTGCTACAGTTCATTGTCGAAAGCGGGAGTCAAAAGAACCTCATTTCAGTAGAGGTCATAAAGCGGCTAGGAATATCGACTACAACACATCCACATCCGTACAACATCAGGTGGCTTCACGAAGGACGAGATCTCCACGTCAGCTAGCAGTGCCGCCTTCCCTACAACATCAAACCCTTCACGGGTGAGGTACTGTGTGATATTTCCCCTCTTGAAGTTTGTGATGTAGTATTATGAAAATCATACTTGTGGAAGTGACTTGTTGTATATGAGTCTAGACCTTGCTCTATGATTATTACTTTGGGAAATAAATTGTACAGGATACTAGAGGTAGCCCTGCCTACCACTATCTCTTTGATCACTGCAAAGAAATGCAATAAGTTCATTTCATAGACCAAGAATTTTTTTTCCTTATGATTCACGCTCAGGGCAGGAAGAAGATTGTGGCCAAAACTTCCAGATAGGGCTCCTCCACACAACAACGACAAATGGACAAGTTCGTGGAGGAGTACAGGGAAATTTTCTCCTCACCTACGAGGGTGCCTCTACACTGTTAAGTAAAGAAATCCATCCATTTAACCCTGAGCGCGCCACTACCTAATGGATTGATCTATTAACGCTTTGTTTTGGAGAATGATGAGATCAAGAGGTAGATTCAAGAGTTGTTACATAAAGGTCACATCAAGCCAACCTCATCGCCCTGTGGGAGCTTGATTGTATTGGTACAAAAGAAGGGTGGGACCTGGAGACTTTGTATTGACTATGGGCACTGAACAAGATCACTGTACGGAATAGGTACCAATTCCATGGATTGATGACCTTCTAGACCAACTCAAGGGGACAAATATTTCAACAATATTTATTTGAAGTCTGGGTATCACCAGGTGCCTATCGAACCCTCCGATGTGTGGAAGACTGCCTTCAAATCCAAGGAGGGCCTTTTCAAATGGTTGGTCATGCCTTTCGAGTTGACGAATGTTCCCTCAACCTTCATGATATACATCGATGACATATTACGACCCTTCGCTAATGCGTTCATCGTGGTGTATTTAGATGACATTTTTATCTTCAACCAAAGTTGGGAAGTGTGCCTCCACCATATTCAATAGGTCTTCCAAACCATGTGACAACAAAATCTATGTGCCAATTTGGAGAAATGCACTTTTGGCATGAACTATGTTCAATATATTGAGTAGATCATTGATCGCAAGTCATTTGGGATTGCCCAACCCCAACCACTCTAACAGAGCTTTGCAGCTTTCTGGTTCTTGCCAATTTTTACTATAGGTTCATGTTGGGGTTCTCTCATATCACTTGACCTTTAAGTCAAGTCACCAAGGGCGGAGTGAAAACAAATTTATTTTGTTCTGAAACCCAACAATTTTTCCGAGTTAAAGAATCGCCTCTGCTCTACATCGGTGCTCACATTACTAGACCTACAATAACCAGTTGATATTGAGACAAATGCCTCCGACTATGCTATTGATGAAGTTCTTACTCAACAGGGGAATCCAGTGGCTTACCACTATACGACACTTTCAGACACAGTGTAAAATTATCCCACTTATGACAAAGAAATGTATTTCGATGTGTAGGTCTACCATCAATGGAAGCATTACATTATGGGGAAGTAAATGATCAACCATACAGACCACTGACCCCTACAGTTCATACAGACACAAGGGAAGTTGCAGAACGATCGCCATCAGAAATGGTCCACATACCTGCAACAATACATTTAAACATTTAGTACAATAAGGGCAACACCAATAATGTTGCAGACTACCTCATCCGACCACTAATCGTGGCGCTGATCACTATGTTCAACTCCTGTGGGCATGAGACTTCGGGGTGGCCGTATCTTTACAAGAGTGATCCAGAATTCGACAACATATACCAGACACTCTTGGAAGGTAAGCAAGTTCCAAAATTTCACCTATAGGATGCATTGTTATGCCACCTAGGACATATCTGTGTTCTATCAAGTGAACGTGCCAAGATGATTTGGAAGGCGCACTTCATTCGGGTTGCTGGACATTTCGGAGTACATAAAATAGTGGAAGTACTGGAGAAGTATTTTTATTGGATGAACCTTTGTCAGGATGTTGGGAAGTATATTTGATCATGCACTACCAGTGCTATTTCCAAACCATCCATCAAGAAGCAAGGCCTATATACTCCTATGCCTACTCCTAGTCGACCTTGGGAATCCATCTCCATGGATTATATGTCGGGCCTTCCTTCTATTAAGTACAAAATGACTGTGTTTTCGTGGTCGTCGACAGATTCTCTAAGATGGCCATTATGGCAGCTTGCAAGAAGAGTATCACAATAGAGGCCACTGCTAAGCTCTTCTTTGAGTAAGTGTGGGTACACTTTGGAATCCCATATTCTATTGTCTTAGATCAGGACAACAAATTCCTAAGTGAATTTTAGTCAAGTCTTTGGTTGATGCTGGATACCAAACTTATTAAGTCCACAAATTTCCACCCCCAAACTGATGGCCAAATAGAGGTCATCAACAGGATGATCGTACCCATTCTGTGCATGTGCAAATCAAAGCATCCCCGCACATGGGATGAAAACATCCCCTATGTCCAACATAACTACAACAAATCTCTTCATAGCTCAATAGGACACAACACCTTTCAGGTAGGCTAGTATTTCAGCGATTATGTTCCATTTATGTGGCCATACCAATTGCAGCCACTCAGACAAATTCAACTCACATCTAGTATGAATTCGAAAGGCTAACAACTTCATTAAGTGCATTCAACACATCCGTTAGCAGGTCCATGATATATAGGACAAAGCCAATGCTAAGTACAAGCAGTTCCATGATCAACTTTGGGTGTCGAATAAGTTCCAGGTGGGCGACAAAGTTTGGCTACATTTGCAAAAGGAGCACCATGCCGGACCCCACTGCAAGCTCCTCCCACTCCAATATGGGTCATACATCATCACAAAGGCTGTAGGGGACAATGCCTTCGAGCTCAGCATTCCACCCTTCCTTGGTCTACACCTAGTGTTCAATGTAGACAGCATTCTACCATACTTTCACCATTGTGGGACACATCCAACATTGCAGAACAACTCACACCAATAGAGTTAAACCCATACTACATGGAACATGACACAACTGATCAGATAATGGACACACAGATTAAGAACATTCTCCAGTAGAGGATCCAACTATCGTGTTGTCAAAGCAGGTCAACTCCTTCACCAGGGCAAGTGGTTCACTAGGGACCAAGTGCAACAGAAATTTCCTTACGTCATGGATGCTCTACACGCAATGGGGACCATTGCTTCCTAAGGAGGGAGGAGTGGTCCAAGTGGACATTGGTGGCCACCCACCTATTCCACCTAGACCTCCAGTTGGTTTCATCCGATTCCTTTTTTATTGCAACATTTATTATTTTTAGCATTTTTTGGGTCCTGAACTTCCAGAGCAGTTTTGACCCCTTAAATGACATTTTTTTGAGATCCGCAGCAAGCCCGTGACCACAGGTACAGGCTTGCCACAAATCCTGTAGTACTCAAAGAGATATTTCAAATAAGGTATTGTACACGCCAAACAAAGATAATATGACCAAGTTATGACCCCGGGAAGTTGGCTTCCCAACTAACCTCAATTGGGGCCACAAAATCTTGGCGTTCCATCTCTTGGGGTTAGGGTTTTGGTTGTTTAAGGTTTTCCCTTGTTTTTCAATAATAAATAGGCCCATGAGCCTCATTGTAACACAGTTCATATGCATGTAGCCACCATATCTCTTCCTAGAGATAAGATACCATCACCCGAGCTAGTTTTATTTTCATTTTGTTTGTAAGCATATTTCAGTATTTGATATTAATGAAATGGAGTGTTATTTCTGCTGCATATCTGTATTTATGGTTATAGCTCTAATTCATTGCATTCCTGTTTAAGTTCAGATTAGTGGTATCAGAGCGGTCTACTTTTTCTCTATTTTTGTTTGCATGTCCCCAACGAGGTCAGGATATAAGGAGTTAGGGATCAAACTGGTCGAACCTTTGGAAGACCAACCTCGCAAATCCCAACGACATCCCATGGTGGAAGAAAATAAAGATGAGGGGGTAGGAGATCCTTTCAAAATATTGCTTGAAGAATCCCTCGAGTGACAGAGGAACACGATGATGGACACCTTTTCCAAAATCCTTCAACTACCACCCAAGGGCGACACATCTCCTTCCAGCAGCTACTTTGGAAGCACCACGCCCTTTGAGGTACAAGTTAACTATGACATCCCCATATTTGAAGGTCAGATAGATGCAAAGGCCGTAGATAAATGGTTAAATCTGTTGGAAGGATATTTTTCTATTCAGGATTTGTCCAATTGGGAAATATTACTTTTTCACTTCTAAGAGCTTCCCCCCACATCAAGGACTGGTGGGAGACTTACTGTGAGAAGAAGGAAAAAAGTACACCTTCACTATTTTCAGTCGCACCCACTTGGAATTCATTTCGGGATGCCATCAGGGAGAAGTACTACCCTGTAGGGATCTATGAGGATAAATACATAAAGTGGACCAGGTTGAGACAGGGAATGGACCAAAATGTTTCAGATTTTACCAATGTTTTCCATACCCTTCGCACGAAGTTGGGTATCAAGGATTTTGAGCGACATTTGGTACTCAAGTACCTTGACTGCCTACATAGATATATCCAGGATGAGATGGACTTCCTTGACATCTCCTCACTCAAAACAACGTATCGATACGCTGTTAAGATTGAGAAAAAGTTTAAACAAAAGAAGCGATACTTTGGATATGTGAATTCGAGGCAAGGGAAAGGCACCCCCAAACTACAGAGCAAAGGACAAAGCCAACTTGGAGTGACCCAGGAAAACTCTCTGAATTTGCAAGAAAAGAACAACACCATGGAGACAAAGAAGGACATGGGAAAATGGTGTGCGTTCCATGAGAGCTCCACTCACTACACGAGTGAGTGTCGAGCCAAGCAGTCACTAGTGTCCGAGCTGAAGGCTTCTGAATTAGACACATGTTCCGACTCAGAGTCAAAACCTGACAAGGGGAACGACAAAGGGAAGTAGATCGTTGATGCGGAGTCCAGTGCCACTGTGGCAACCACCAAGATCTAGAAGAATGAGCCTGAATATCCAGAGGAGGGGGAACGCATCTTCCACTCACAGATGTGGGTGAAGGGTTCTCCACTGTAGTTCATTATCGACAACGGGAGCCAAAAGAAACTCATTTCAGCAGAGGTCATGAAGCATCTAGACCTAACTACTACAACACATACATAGCCATAATCCATCAAATGGCTTCACCAAGGACGAGATCTCTGCGTCAGCCAACAATGTTGCCTTCCCTACAACATCAAGCCCTTCACGGGCGAGGTACTGTGTGATGTTTCCCCTCTTGAATTTTGTGATGTATTACTAGGACAACCATACATGTGGACATGACATTCCATATATGAGTGTAGACCTTGCTCTGTGATTATTAATTTGGGCAATAAGTTGTACATGATACTGGAGGTAGCCCCGCCTGCCGCTATCTCTTTGATCACTACAAAGCAATGCAATAAGATAATTTCACAGACCAGGAAATTTGTTTTCCTTATGATTCTCCCTTAGGGCAAGAAGAATATTTTGGCCATGGCTTCCAGACAGGGCTCCTCCGCATAGGATCAACAGATGGACAAGGTCGTGGAGGGGTACAGGGACATTTTCTCCTCACCTATGTGGGTGCCTCTACACTTTCAGGTCAAGCACTCCACCGATCTAACCCTCGACGTGCTGCTACCCAATGGATCAATTTATTGACGCTCTGTTCTTGAGAACAATGAGATCAAGAGACAGATTCAGTGGTTATTTCAGAAAGGGCACATCAGGCCAAAGTCATCGCCCTGTGGGAGCCCGATTGTATTGGTACAAAAGAAGGATGGAATATGGAGACTCTGTATTGACTATTCGGAATTGAACAAGATCATTGTACGGAATAGGTATGTAATCCCCTAGATTGATGACCTTTTGGACTAGCTCAAGGGGGCCAAATATTTTATCAAGATTGATTTGAAGTCTGGGTATCACTAGGTGCCTATCAAACCCTTCGATGTGTGGAATACTGCCTTCAAATCCAAGGAGTGACTTTTCGAATGGTTGGTCATGCCTTTCGGGTTGAAGAATGCCCCCATAACCTTCATGAGATTGATGGAAGACATCTTGCGACCCTTTACCAATGAATTCATGGTGGTGTATTTAGATGACGTCTTGATCTTCATCCAGAGTTGGGAAGAGCACCTCCACCATATTCGACAGGTCCACCAAACCCTGCGACAACACAAGATGTGCCAATTTGGAGAAATGCAATTTTGACATGACCCAAGTTCAATATCTGGGGTACATCATTGATGAGAAGGGTGTGAATGTGGACCCAACGAAGATACAAATCATTCAGGATTCGCCAGCCCCAACCACTCTAACAGAGTTCCACAACTTTCTTGGTCTTTCCAATTTCTACGGTAGGTTCGTGTTGGGGTTCTCTCATATCACTTGGCCTTTAAGGCAAGTCACCAAGTGCGGAGCAAAAGCAAAGTTCTTTTGGTCTAAAACCCAACAGAAGGAATTTGTCAAGTTGAAGCATCACCTTTGCGCTGCACCGATTCTCACATTACTAGACCTGCAACAACCATTTGAGATTGAGACAGATGCCTCCAAATATGCTATTAGTGCAGTTCTTACTCAACAGGGACATCCAATGACTTACCACAGTGAGACACTTTCAGACACAGTCCGAAAGTATCCCACCTATGACAAAGAAATGTATTCCATTGTGTAGGCATGCCTTCAATGGAAGCATTACATTCTGGGGAAGCAAATGGTCATCCACACAGACCATCGACGCCTGCAATTCATACATACACAAGGGAAGTTGCAGAATGATCGCCATCAGAAATGGTCCACATACCTTCAACTGTTCCATTTGAACATTAAGTACAATAAGGGAAACACCAATAATTTTGCATACTGCCTCAGCCGACCACCAGTCATGGCGCTGATCACTGTGCTCGACTCCTATGGCCATGAGACTTCGGGGTGGCCGCATCTTTACAAGAGCGATCCAACATTTGGCAGCACATGCCAAACACTCCTGGAAGGTAAGAAAGTTCAGAATTTTCACCTCTACGATGCACTGTTATGCCACCAAGGACATATCTATATTTTGTCAAACGAGCGTGCCAAGATGATTTGGGAGGCACACTTCATTTGGGTCGTTGAAAATTTCGAAGTGGAGAAAACAATGGCAATACTACAAAAGTATTTTTATTGGCTGAACCTTCATTAGAATGTCAGGAAGTACATTTGATCCTGCACTGCCTGCACAATTGCCAAACCAACCATCAAGAAGCAAGGCCTATATACTCCTCTGCCTACTCTTAGTCGACCTTGGGGATCCATATCCATGGATTACATGTCAGGCCTTCCTTCTACTAAGCACAAAAATGACTGCATTTTCATGGTCATCGACATATTCTCTAAGATGTCCATTATGACGACATGCAAGAAGAGTATCACAACAGAGGCCATTGCCAAGCTATTTTTTGAGCAAGTGTGGGTACACTTTGGGATCCCACATTCCATTGTCTCAGATCAGGACAATAGATTCCTAAGTGCATTTTGTTCAAGTCTATGGTTAATGCTGGATACCAAACTTACTAATTCCATGACATTCCACCCCCAAACTAATTGCCAAACAGAGGTCTTCAACACGATGATCATGCACATTCTATGCATGTACAACTCGAAGCATTCATGAACATGGGATGAAAGCCTCCCCTATGTCCAAAACAACTACAACAGAGCTCTCCATAGCTAAACAAGACACAACCCGTTTTAGGTAGGGCTGGTATTTCAACCATTATGTCCCATTGATGTGGCCATACCATTTGTAGCCACTCAGAGAGATTCAACTCACGTCTAATTTGAAGTCAACAAGGCTAACAAATTCATTGAGTTCATTTAGCAAATCCACCAACATGTCCATGATATATTGGATAGAGCCAATGCTAAGTACAAGCAATGCCATGATCAACATTGGGTGCTGCACAACTTCCAGGTGGGCGATAAAGTTTGACTATAGTTGCAGAAGGATCACCTCGCTGGACCCCACCACAAGCTTCAACTGCTCTGATATGGGCCATACACCATCACCAAGACTATAGGGGACAATGCCTTCGAGCTCAACATTCCACCCTTCCTTGGTCTGCGCCGAGTGTTCAATGTAGATTGCCTTCAGCCATACTGTCCACCATTACTAGACACATCCAACATTGTAGAACAACTCACACCCATAGAGTTAAACCCAGATTGCATGGAACAGGCCACAACTATTCAGATCATGGACATGTAGATCAATAACACTCGTCAACATAGGATCCAGCTATATCGAGTTGTCAAAGGCCAACTCCTTCACCAGGGCAATGGTTCACCATGGACCAAGTGCACCAAAAATTTCCTCACCTCATGGAGGCTCTACACGTAATGGGGACCATTTCTTCCTAAGGAGGGAGGAGAGATCCATATGGATATTGGTGGCCACCCACCTATTCAACCTAGACCTTGAGTTGGTTTCATCTGTTTCCTTGTTTATTGCAACATTTACTATTTTAAGCAGTTTTTTGGGTCGTGAACTTCAGGAGCAATTTTGAGGTCCCTTCCTTCTACCCCATTGAAAATCCTATAGTACTTGCAAAGATATTTCCAACAAGGTATCGTACGCACAAAAAAGAGATAATATAACCAAGTTACGAACCTGGGAAGTTGGGTGGCCAACTCACCCCAACGAGGCCCACAAATTCTTGACATTCCATCTCCTGGGGTTAGGGTTTTCGTTGTTTATGGTTTTCCCTTATTGTTCAATAATAAATAGTCCCTTGAGCCTCATTGTAACATAGTTCAGAGGAATATAGCTGCCACATCTCTTCTCATAGATAAGCTACCATCGCTTGAACTAGTTTTATTTCCATTCTGTTTGTAAGCATATTTCAGTATTTGATATTAATGAAATGAAGTGTTCTTTTTTCTACATACATGTATTGATGGATATAGTTGTAATTTGTTGTGTTCCTATTTAAGTTTGGATCAATGTATCAGAGCGATATGATTTTTCTCTGTTTTTCTTTGCATGTCCCCAACGAGGTCAGGATATAAGTAGTTAGGGCTTGAACTGGTTGAACCTTTGCAAGACCAACCTCACAAATCCTAATTACCTCCATGTACGAAGAAGAGAAAGACGAGGGGGCATGAGATCCTTTAAAAATCTTTCTCAAAGAAGCCCTTGAGCGACATAGGAAAGCGATGATGGACAACTTTGCCCAAATCCTTCAGCAGTTACCCAAGGGCGACACATCTTCTTCCAGCAACTAATCTAGAAGCGCCACACCCTTTAAGGTAAAAGTTAAGTTTAACATCCCCATTTTTGAAGGTCAGATAGATGCAGACGCCATATATAAATGGTTAAATTTGATAGAAGGATATTTTTCTGTTCATGATTTTTCCAGCTGGGAAAATATTACTTTTGCACTTCTCAAAGCCATCCCCCACGTCAAGGACTGGTGGGAGACCTACTGTGAGAAGAAGGACAAAATTACACCTTCACTATTTTCAGCTGCACCCACTTGGAATTCATTCTGGGATGCCATCAAGGAGCAGTGCTACCCTTTCGAGATCTATGACAATAAATACATGAAGTGGACCATGCTACGGCAAGGAAGAGACCAAGACGTGCCAGAGTTTACCAATGTTTTCCATAACATTCGCAAAAATTTGGGTATCAAGGATTCTGAGCGACATTTGGTACTCAAGTACCGTAACTACCTACACAGATATATCCAGAACTAGATAGAGTTCCTGGACATCTCCTTGCTCGGAACAATGTACCGATGCACTTTCAAGATTGAGCAAAAGTTTAAACAGAAGAAGAGAGACTTTGGATCTACGAATCCAAAGCAAGGGAAAGGCACCCCCAAACTGCATAGAAAAGGACAAAGCCAAGGTAGGGAAACCTAGGAAAACCCTTCAAAGCCACAAGAAAATAAAAACACCATGAAGACGAAGAAGGACAAGGGAAAATGGTGTAAGTTCCATAAGAGCTCCACTCACAACACGAGTGAGTGTCGAGCCAATCAATCACTGGTGGTCGAGCTGAAGGCTTTCGAATAAGACGCATGTTCCGACTCAGAGTTAGAACCTCACAAGGGGAAGGAAAAAGGGAAGTAGATCATTGATGTGGAGCCCAGTGCCACCATTTCCACCACCAAGATCTAGAAGAATGAGCCTGCATATCCAGAGAAGGGGGATTTCCTTTTCCACTCATAGATGTGGGTGAAGGGTTCTCTGTTGCAGTTCATTGTCGATGGTGGGAGCCAAAAGAACCTCATTTTAGTAGAGGTCGTGAAGTGGCCAAGCCTACCAAATACAACACATCCATAGGCATACAACATCGGATGGCTTCACCAAGGATGAGATCTCCATGTTAGCAAGTAGTGTCACCTTCCCTATAGCATTAAGCCCTTCAAGGATGAGGTACTGTGTGATGTTTCCCCTCTTGAATTTTGTGATGTATTATTAGGACAACCATACTTGTGGAAGCGACATAATGTATATGAGTCTAGAGCTTGCTCTGTGATTATTACTTTAGGAAATAAGTTGTACATGATACCGAAGGTAGCCTTGCCTACCGCCATCTATTTGATCACTGCAAAGAAATGTAGTAAGCTCATTTCATAAACCAAGAAATTTGTTTTCCTTATGATTCGCCCTTAGGACAAGAAGAATATTGCGGCCACAACTTCCAGATATGACTCCTCTGCATAGCAGCAACAGATGGACAAGGTCGTGGAGGATTATAGGGACATTTTCTCCTCACCTACTCGGTTCCTCTGCACTTTCTTGTCAATCACTCCATTGATTTGACCCCGGGCGTGCCTCTTCACAATGGACCGATCTATTGATGTTATTTTCTGGAGAACGATAAGATCAAGAGGCAGATTAAAGAGTTGTTGCAGAAAGGGCACATCAGGCTAAGCTCATCGCCTTGTGGGAGCCCAATTGTATTGGTACAGAAGAAGGATGGGACCTGGAGACTCTGTATTGACTATCATGCACTGAACAATATCACTGTATGGAATAGGTAACCAATCCCACGGATTGATGACCTTTTGGACCAGCTCAAAGGGGCCAAATATTTCAACAAGATTGATTTGAAGTCTAGGTATCACTAGGTGCCTATCGAAACCTTGGATATGTGGAAGACTACCTTCAAATCCAAGGAGGGACTTTTCGAATGGTTGGTCATGTGTTTTGGGTTTACGAATTCCCCCGCAACCTTCATGAGATTGATGGATGACATCTTGTGACTCTTCACCAATGCATTCATGGTGGTGTATTTAGATGACATCTTGATCTTCATACAGAGTTGGGAAGAGTACCTCCACCATATTCGACAGGTCCTCCAAACCCTACGACAACACAAGATGTGTGCCAATTAAGATAAATGCACTTTTGGCATGACCTGGTTCAATATCTGGGTACATTATTAATGAGAAGGGTATGCATGTGGACCCAACCAAGATACAAGTCATTCAGGATTGGTAACCCCTAACCACTCTACCAAAGCTCCGCATCTTTCTGGGTCTTGCCAATTTCTACCACAGGTTCATGTTGAGGTTCTATCATATCACTTGGCCTTTAAGTCAAGTCACCAAGGGTGGAGCGAAAGCAAAGTTATTTTGGTCCGAAACCCAACAGAAGGCATTTGTCGAGTTGAAGCATCGCCTCTTCTTTGCATTGGTGTTCACATTACCAGACCTACAACAACCATTTGAGATTGAGATAGATGCATCAGACTATGCTATTGGTGCAGTTCTTACTCAGTATGGGCATCTAGTGGCTTACCATAGTGATACACTTTCAGACGTAGTTTTAAAGTATCCCACCTATTACAAGGAATGTATTCCATTGTGCATGACTGCCGTAAATGGAAGCATTACATTTTTGGGAAGGAAACGGTCATCCACACAGACCACCGACCCCTGCAGTTCATACAGACACAAGGGAAGTTGCAAAATGATCGCCATCAGAAATGTTACACATACCTGCAATAGTTCCATTTGAACATTAAGTACAAGAAAGGAAGCACCAATAATTTTGTAGACTGCCTCAACCGACCACCAGTCATGGCACTAATCACTGTGCTCAACTCCTGTGGGCATGAGAATTTGAGATGGCCGCATCTTTACAAGAGCAACCCAGAATTCAACATCACATACCAAACACTCTTAGAAGGTAAGCAAGTTCCAATTTTTCACCTCCAGGATGCACTGTTATGCCACTTGGGATATATTTGTTTTCCATCAAGTGAGCGTGCCAAGATGATTTTGGAGGCACACTTTAGTCATTTCGCTGGACATTTCAGAGTAGAGAAAAAAATGGGAGTACTGCAAAAGTATTTTTATTGGTTGAACCTTCATCAGGATGTTGGGAAGTACATTCCATCCTGCATTACCCGCACCATTGCAAAACCAACCATCAAGAATTAAGGCTTATATACTCCTCTTCCTACTCCTATTCGACCTTGGGAATCCATCTCCATGGATTACATGTTAGACCTTCCTTCTACTAACCATGACAAGGACTGAGTTTTTGTGGTTGTTGACAGATTCTCTAAGATGGCCATTTTGGTGGCTTGTAAGAAGGGTATCATAGCAGAGGCCACTGCTAAGCTCTTCTTTGAGTGAGTGTGGGTACATTTTGGGATCCCACAGTCCATTGTCTCAGATTGGGACAGTAGATTCTGAAGTGCATTTTGGTCAAGTCTTTGGTCGACGTTGGATACCAAACTTATTAAGTCCATGACTTTTCACCCCCAAACTGATGGCCAAATAGAGGTCATCAATAGGATGATCATGCACATTTTGCGCATGTACAACTTGAAGCATCCACGCACATGGGATGAAAGCCTCCCCTATGTCCAACACAACTACAACAAAGATCTCCATAGCACAAAAGGACACAACCCCTTTCAGGTAGGGTTGGGATTTCAACCATTATGTCCCATTGATGTGGCCATACCATTTGCAGCCACTTAGACACATTCGGCTCACGTCCAGTCTAAATCCGATAGGGATAATATATTCGTTGAGCACATTCAACACATCTGCCAACATATCCATGATATATTTGACATAGCCAATGCTAAGTACAAGCAATTCCATGATCAACATCGAGGGTCACACAAGTTCTAGGTGGGAGACAAAGTTTGGCTACATTTGCAGAAGGAGTGCCTCGTTGGACCCCACCTCAAGCTTCACCTGCTCTAATATAGGCCATACACCATCACCAAGGCTGTAGGGGACAATTCCTTTGAGCTCAACATTCCACCCTTCCTTGGTATGCACCTAGTATTCAATGTAGACCGCCTCCGGCCTTATTTCCACCACCGCTAGACACATCCAACATTGCAGAAAAAATCACACCAACAGAGTTAAACCCAAATTGCATGGAAGATGCCACAGTTGATCAAATCATGGACACACAGATCAAGAAAAATTTCCAATAGAGGATCCAACTATATCAAGTTTTCAAAGCAGGCCAACTCCTTTATCAGGGCAAGTGGTTCACCAGGGACCAAGTGCAACAGAAATTTCCTCACCTCATGGAGGCACTACATGCAATGGAGACCATTTCTTCCTAGGAGGGAGGAGTGATCCAGGTGAATATTGGTGTCCACCCTTATATTCCACCTATACCTCCAGTTGGTTTCATCTGTTTCCTTGTGCAGTTTTTCAGGTCCTGAACTTATGGAGAAATTTTGATCCCCTAAACGTCATTTTTTAGAGGTCCGCCATAGGCCTAGGCATGGGCCTGCTGCAAATCTTGTAGTACTCAAAGCTATCTTTCTAAGAAGGTATCATACTTGCCAAACATAGATAATATGACCAAGTTACGACCCATGGAAGTTGGTTGCCCAACTAACCCCAATGGGGCCCACAAACTCTCGGCGTTCCATCTCTTGGGGTTAGGGTTTTGGTTGTTTTGGGTTTTACCTTGTTGTTCAATAATAAATAAGCCCTTGAGCCTAACTATGACTTAGTTCAGAGGCATGTAGCTGCCACATCGCTTTTCAGAGATAAGATACCATCACCCGAGTAAGCATATTTCAGTATTTGATATTAATGAAATGAAGTGTTATTTCTGCCGCTTATCTGTATTTATGGTTATAGCTGTAATTTGTTGTGTTCTTGTTTAAGTTCGGATCAGATGTGGAGTTTCAATCTCTATTCCTATTTTTGTTTTAGACTTACCACCATTAGCTAACTTCTTAATTTTTGGTCTAGACTCGTGTGTGTAGGGAGCATAAGAGTTCTCTACCCTTCTTTTCGAAATGATATGGTGAGGATCATAAGGCCACTTTTACCCTTGCTGAAATTTCATATCTTTAAGTATTCTCCCAAATTCTTCCATAACATGTCTGTTATTAACAATGAAAGGCCCAACAATCCTGGCAACATGAATAAATGGCCCTTCTTTGCTCGTGCAAAATGAACTTGATCCACGTTTAGACTTTGTCTAATGAATTCCAAAGTAAAGAGCCTCATTGGTACAAAAGAGGGAAGCCCGTAAGGGGCAACTTCTGCTCCATATAACCCGATCTCAACATAATTCTCAAACTAAAACCAATCTCGTACTTTGACATCTTTGTTAAGTTGTAAGAAGGATTGAAATTTTGGTAAGAGGCATGGTGGAATATAACTTTTTATAATGGAACAGATAACTAACATGAAAGAGGCAGTGAAATATGAAAAACCTTCATGATTAGGGAGACTTCTTATAATATCTGTCCAGTTTACTTTTGATTTTTTTACTTATGGACATCTGTATGTGCAGGCGTAAAGGCATTAATATTTCCACATGAACATAAAGGAATAGATAAAACACTATTGATGTAAACCTAAAACAACTAGTAAGATTCAAATTTGACAACTGAGAGTTTATTGATCCTTCTCGGAAAGTTGGAATATCAAGAATAGTTTGTGGCTACATGACAAAATTGAACATCCCTAGCGCTTCACGGTCAACCAAAAAAATATCGTCCCTTACCAAAGCCCTAATAATTATTTGTAAAATTGAATTAACATGCTCATCAAAAGTTTCTAGGCGAAACTGAGTTGGTTCAGTAGATAAAACCTATCTTGATGGCATAAGATAAAATGATAATTGGGAATAGTCTCTTACAGACAAATTTTGAAAGTTTGCTACCAGGGTTTCTTTTGTAAATGAAGTATACTGTTCTAAAGAGGGAAAATATAGAGCTTGTTGAATTAGTAGTGCAGAGACCTGAAAGATATTTTCTCCTACTGCATTCATTACAAAACATTTTTGGGGATACAACGAAGAAACCAACCAAGTGATAAACTCAGGGTAAACGTATGTTTGGGGAATTATGGCAGAGAAAGGCCTGATTTTACTATTGCAGTGTATACAGGGGAATCAATTTGGCCTGCTAGAATTTTTTGGTGAAGTTCCATCAAATTTAGGGAGCAAACAAGGTCAAAGATATCCCTTTCTGTGTCCATGAGGGGAATATGAGTTGCAGAGCTGGTCAAGGAAACTTTCTTTGACATTTTTAATGAATCAAGTGGGTGAACACAATGTATAAGTATATGGATACTGATGGCTGACGTTGGAACCCAAGTTTGATAAGATGGCAGACGTGGACGTGCTTACGGATGCGCGAAAACAGAACAAACAATGTAAAAGAAAATGATATTTTATGGGAAAATGAGAAAATGCAAGGGAAAACGAGATTAAATATGGAGGTGATAGGTGTATGGAGTGACGTGGCAGTGATGACATGTATGATGTGACAGAGGTGACGTGGTAGGCTGGGATGATGTGGCAGTGAGGTGTTGATGATGAAATTTAGTCACACTTTCTTGCTGCAGACCCTTGGTGGTAACTCTCTACCATTCACGGGAGCACCCATGGTGGTAAGTGGGATGATCTTTGGGCGATCCCATATCAAATCCTCGTCGTTGATCGAGAGCTGGCGATCTGGAAATGACTTGTTTACAGGGGAACCACCATCAATATCCATTGCGCAAGTTGTGATGTTGGGTTTCCTCTGTGGGGAAGGCTCGGCATCTCTGTTGAAACGACATGAAAAATGTGCTCGACGTTTAACCTTTCACTCATTTGAATCCCATCAGGGCCCCACTGATCATGTTCTTAATTAATGCTGCATCATCTTAGTCACAACATCAACCGACCTTTATTTTCTGAAAACAAAATGTCAACCTAAGTAAACTTTTGATTTTGATTTTTTTTTCTCTCTCTCTCTATATATAGATATATATTTTTTTGAAATATATGATTTTTCACTTTCACATTTTTGACATAGTGAAAACGAGCTACAACACCCATCATGATATATAGGGCTTAGTAATAAATCGAGGGCATAATCTTCCCTATTAAGGATGTTTCGCAGTTGGAATTCCCAATTTATTGTAAAATCAAATTTAGTAAAATCTCATAGATATTTCATGTATGTAGAAAATGCACCTTTTCCAACATAATTGTTCACGCAACACACAACAATTACAACACATATTACTTTCGACCCTTAAATTGATCTTTGAAACAACTTGTAATTCTATAAAAGACAAAAAAAATTAACTTTAGGTGTACTGACATGTTATAAGAATTCCTACATTAAAATGCATGTGTAGAAATTACAAATGCATGCCTAAGATTTGGGATGAATAAAGGGAACATACACAAGATTACAAATACAAATAGATTTTATTGTTAATTGGTAATTCTCATATTTCTAGGTAACCCCTTCCTGAATCCTTACAAATCCTTAGTCAAGTTCCATTTAACCAATGAGATTCCAATTATGATTATCCATTCTTGGTGACGATAATTTGTTCCAATGACATTTTAAATCTTCATTGTATTGTATAAACTCAAGTAATTTAACATTTTTTGAAAATCAAAATCAAGTCATAACATGTAAAGTATCAATTTAATATTTCAACTGATTAGTACATACCAATTGATTTAAAAATTAGTGATTTTTTTTTATGACATGCATGTTGGCATGTTTTTTTGTGTTATGGTTTCTAATAATTTCACTTACACATTCATTGTCAATGATTTCTTATGTTGACATTGATTTTGTTTTCATACAAAACAATGAAAATTGGTTTCTTAACTCTTCAAAGATATTTGGTTTGACAATGATTTCGTTTTTAGTCATAACAATGATAATAACTCTATTAATATGTTGTTACTTCATGGAAGGAGACTTTTCTGATATCGAAGATCCCGATGAACAAAAACCATAATAACAAGGCTACGTGGTAGCAACTCCAATTATTGATGTTGGTTGTCTTGATTAAGCTTCTTCCTATGTATTATATTTCCATTTACCCCTTACATACCACTTGCACCCATATCTTTTTTCTCATTACACAATGTCCTTGCCCTGTTATCTTAGGCCACTTTTCATCGAACAACTCTCCTCATAATGATATGATTTGTGATGGGCCTCTAAATTAGACATAAATTAAGGCCCATATGACCATAATTAAACACATTAAACCTCTATTTTTGCATTAGATGACATATTTTTAACTTTAATATTTTTATTATGAAGGTTTATGGATAATTGTATATTTGTGCCTAATATTTTTGAAGAATATTGGGAAAATTATGAAGATTTGGAGGAGGAGATAATCTAGGGAGTTGATCCATACTACATGAGGATAAATATTGGATAATAAATCAACAATATATTATGAGATTATTGCACAAATTTTGGAGCTCCAATGATTGACAAAATCTAGGAATGTGTTCCCTATCATTTCATGCAGATTCCTAGTGTTGGGAACCAGATCCACTATTTGAGGGATTTTGGAGGGGAAAGCTTCCTACTTTAAATGAGAATGCTTCCTCATCATTTTGTATAATTACCAATTCAAATTTTCCTCTAGGGGCATGTATTTTGTAGTCTTATTAGGGAGAAAACTTGTTCTTTAGTAGCTCCACTTTCATTTCTAGCAGGGATGTACTTGAATTGATTCAAATAATGAAGTTTGGTGCCATTTTTAGCTTCTAGATCTTCGTCTTCTTAATAGGAATATGATTTTCCTTAGGCTTGGCCATCCCAAGAGCCTCAGATCCCTTTTGTATAATTTACTTTTCTTCCTTTCACTTCTTATTCATATGCATCTCCTGTTCTTGTTTTTCCTAGTTCTGCATTTAGTATTGATGGCTTTTTGTTGTATGATTGGGTTAAATGGTTGAAGTGAGTTCTTATGCAGGTTATTTACAGAGCAAAAAACATGATTTCATCCTTGGAACAACTTTTGAAGGTCATAGTTATCATTGAGCTACTTGGATTAGTTTACTTATTCACAAATCTAAAATTTTCGGAAGTCCCTTGTAGCAAATAGTAATAATTTTATGCTATTTTTTAGAATGTGTTAATGAGATTAATTTGAGTTGATTCCACTTGGATTAGGTCACAAAAAAATTCAAGTTAATAACAAAATTTACCCTATTTCATTTTCACTTGATTATGCTGGGCATTTGATAGGTTAACTAGCTCAGTAGTTCTCCAATTTCCAGATTTTAGACTAGTAATTTTCTGCTATTTTTTAACACATGTGAACAAGGGTATTTTGGAGTGATTCCACTTGGAATGGAGACCTAAGACATCCTACTCAATAAAAAAAAATTCCCATCCCATTTTCATTTGATTTACTTGGTCATTCGGTGAGTTATCTCCTCTTGTAGCAATTTTGTCTCCTCTTGTAGCAAATTTGTCCCTTCTTGTAGCAAACCTATAAACCCACTTTCCTTCATTAGTTTTGATACCCACTGTAACTATGAATTAATATATATGAATAATTACCCCTAGCTATGATTTTATGATCAGGGGAAGCTCCTAAACCACTCCAAACCTTCATTTTATTCACTGCAAAACTAGAGTAGACTTAGTTTCTTTATCACAAGTATGATGCAAGTAAGTTACTGATTTACAAGCAAGTGTGAACTAGGTAGATGGTACATGAAATTCTAATTGGTATTTTGATAAATTATGCAATATAAAATAGCTTTCTTTCTGCAAGTAAATTAGCCTTTGTCCTTTCATGAATTGATTAGTTAGTATTTACAATTTGAGCAAGTAGCATTTACAATTTGAGCAAGTAGCATTTCCATTTCTTGCAAATAGAGTAACAATTCCATTTTTGCAATTAGTTTAGGATTTGATTTCATGACATTCACTCCATTACATCAGATCAACAAAAGAAGGACACATTGTATGCTTCACATATAGTGTCGATACCTCTTAAGTTTGTACAAACCTCGGGTTGATAATTAAAGTTAGTAGCCTTGGGAGTTGCATCATTCTTGTTGCAATACTGAGGCTTATCACTTTTTGGCACCGTTGCCGGGGAGGTGTCAAAGTATGCATTATTTTCTTCCCTAGTTGATTCATTTCTTTTACTTTTTGCAAAAACTTTTTTTTTTTTTTTTGCATTAGGAATATTTCATTTCAAAAATAGAAAATTGCATTACATTAGTACCGTTGCCGGGGAGGTGTCAAAGTATGCATTATTTTCTTCCCTAGTTGATTCATTTCTTTTACTTTTTGCAATTTTTTTATTTTTTTTTTGCATTAGGAATATTTCATTTCAAAAATAGAAAATTGCATTACATTAGCATTCTTATTCAAAAAAATGTTTAAAGATACTTCTCCAACACCAACCCACCCACTCCATTTGATCACACGGTGCAGTAAGAACCACATCACCATCCACTTTTGCAGGTAGAAGAAGAGGAGTTGATAGAGAAGGTAGAAGAAATGGATGGATATGATGACAATGAAGAAGATACTCTTGGATTTCCCATTCAAGATAATGATGTCAGTGTGCATATGAAGAACATCCCTCCATCCTTCCTTCCCAACTTCCATGGTACGAGGTCAGAGGATCCATAAACCTTTCTCTTTGAATTTGAAATCCTTTGTACATATTATGGTTACTTAATAGACACTCAAAAGTTGAGATTGTTTCCACAACATTGAAGGATAGAGCTCTTAAATAGTTCATGAGTTTAGGGATTAATTCAATAAGATCATGGAATGATATGCAAAAGATATTTCTAGAAAAATATAAAGACCATGATCTTAAGGAAGAAATCCTTAGAATGGTTCAAAAA
This sequence comes from Pinus tabuliformis, assembly GCA_031772625.1. Taxonomy (NCBI): domain Eukaryota; kingdom Viridiplantae; phylum Streptophyta; class Pinopsida; order Pinales; family Pinaceae; genus Pinus; species Pinus tabuliformis. The sequence goes on from CM062818.1 coordinate 815,048,989, forward strand.
TAATATGAGAGCCTTGAGGATCCAACAGAGAAGTTCATGTATAATGTGAAGAGTGAAAAATAAAATCATTTAGGATTTGATACACTAAAAACCCTCTTACTTGGAATAATTAGGGATGAGTGGATTGATCTCCTTGATTTCATCAGTAGAGGTGATGTATACCAAATATCATTTGAAGAAATTTGTGAAACATGCAAACACATATCAAGAGGAAGGACAAGAGTAAGTAAATCAACATCAAGATCAGTAAGTCAAGCTAAACTTGGAAATTTGTTTGATGACTTTAAAACAAAAATTCTTAGCAATCTAACCGAATGAGTAGAAATGTTAAGAATGAAAGATGAGGAAAAAGAAGATGCTGATATTTGTCTTGTCCATGTAGAATCACATGATATTAAATATTACCCATCATTACCAATGTTGAAGGAATTTTACCAAGAGGACAATGGAGCAAGTCAATCACCAAAGCAACTATGTTATGTAGCTCCAAAAGGACCATGGTGGCCTAGTCAATCTAGTATGATGCAAGAACCTAATTCAGAATTTCAAGGTTATGCACATCCATCTCAAAGTAATTGGAACACACCCTTTCCTTGGAAACCTTGGCCATTTCAACCCCAAAACCAATCTTGGCAACAAGGTTGGCAAGGACCTTATGGAAGAAATCCACTTTATCCTGAATATTTTCCTCAATATCCTCCATACCCAACTCCATGTTATCTCTACCAACCACCTCCACCACAACCACAACCCCAACCACATCCATCTCAAAGATCCACTCTCACTCAACTACCTATACCACCATTTCCAAACCCACATAAGGAAGTAGCTCAACCCACTTATAATGTTGAGGTACAACACTTCCTAACATCTCCTCTTGATCTCAATGGTATTCATCTTAGCTCAGGAAGAGTATTACAAGAAAAAAATCTCTCGATGCCATTGAAGTACAACATGCAGAAAAATAATATTCAAATGAGAAGACCAAAGAATCATGGGTTGCACTTGATGAAGAGTAGACATCAGAATCAGAGATTGAGAAAGTTCCCTCATGTTTACCATCAGATCCTCCATGTGTTCAAGAGAATAATCTGCAAAAAGAGGAAGATTTGAATGTCATGGTAGAAGAAGACATGAATAATGATTCAGATGAGCAAGCGAACCAAGGACATCAAAGCTATATTGAGGTTTGGTTCCATAAAATCAACAAGATGGAGCATCACTCTCTTCTTCAACTATGCTTGATATCGTCAAATTCAAAGCATTTGGTCTCTAAAATTCAGGTACATGTCAAAGCATATATTTCAAGCCTACACATCAGTTTATCTATCATCTTGATGTGCACATGGCTCCATTGGAAGTATTCCTATACTTGAAAGAGATTTTTTTTTTTCAAGTAGAGTAGGATAGAAAAAATAAAAAAAATAAGAGGAAAAAATAAAATCTTAGGTGAAAACCTCATTTGAGGTGCTTGATATTGGCTCATTGATTGAAAACCTCCATGAGGTGGTCAATGGATTGGAAAAAGAGAAGAAAAAAAAATTCCTAGGTGAAAACCTCCTTTGGGGCGTCTAGGCAGACCTACTAGTTGAAAACCTCATTGACGTAACTAGTGGGCCTAACAAAAAAAAGTGAAAAATATGAAAAGAAAAAAATTCTTTGCTCCATGTATCTCTCTCTGATGAATACAAGTTCTCTCCAACCTTTGTAAGCAATAATAACACTTTAGCACCAAAAGGAAAAAAAATTGATAAAAAATCTAGTCAAAGGAAGTCAAACTTGGGATTTCTCCTCCTTTTCCCAAATGCTCCAACATGACCAAGGCCATGCCAATCCATCACCCTCATCTATTTCCACCATCCACCCATCATTCCCAAGCTTTTCCCATTCATTTTCCTCGTTGTCCTAAAATGCTACAGGAGGGCTCTATTTTGCTACAAGAGGCCAAAATACACAGAGAAAAAAATTGTTTTTATCATATCTTGAAAACCGTGTATCCATTGGATGATATTTTTCATGGGGAGATGCATATGGATGATGGTAACATGCTCAAGGAATTTAAAAAAATTCTAGCGCACACTTTCTGATAAATCAACGTTTATCACCTACAACCATTTTTAATTTTTATCGATATTCGTGCATCCATTTCTAGGGATTTTTTTATGGGGAGGTGCATAAGGATTATGGCTACATGCTCAAAACATTTCAGGTAAATCCAGTATACCGTTTGATATATATGGATAAAACAATTATGCTACATGAGGTTGTCTTGAAACGCGACAGGAGGGACTAGAATTGCTACAGGAGGCAGATCCGATTGAAGAAAGAGATAAAATGGTCACATGTTCTTTAGGTAAGGTTTACAGAGGTCCTCCAATGATTCACTCATCACCCATCCATCACCTATCCATTCCATTTCAACAAAACTTGCTCAAAATTTCCACTCTATCCTACCTCTAAAAAAAAGAGAGAGAGAAAAACCAGAAAATCCATTGTTTTATGTTTTTACAATGTCTACTCTAGTCCCTCATGACTCCAAACCTGTCCTCATGGATTTTAATTGTTACCCTCAACAACATCATGCAATATAAAGACTTCAAGGGAGGATTAAAAGGCTGCTACATGAAGAAAACTCCTCTTGTAGCAACCTATGCAGTCACAATAGAAATCTCTGAGATCTTTTTTTCCACCAACAGAAGCATGATGAAGCCATGTGTGCAATCAGGAAGGGACACATCATCCTTGGTAAGAAATTCCACCATCAGCAGCTGCCTAGGCATGAGAGATGCACCTTCACACACACAACAAATCTATCAGTCAAGGTATAATCAAGTTTTGAAGACATGCACTAGGATATCATGATGTATATGGCCCAACAACAACATGCAATCACCTCCAACAATCTGATCCACAGGTAGGTACAGGTATGAAATATTCTTTACCTCTTCTCTTGAGTGTGTTATGGTTAGAAATTTGTTGTCAATGCATAAGAGATGAGGTTTTATAAGCTAAGGATGAGTCAACAATCTTGGCCACCCTCAACCAGTTAAGTGTAGCTAACTCCCTCACTCATGCAATGTGGAAAAGAAAAATTAAGAAGGGTAATGATTGCAAGGAGTGGGGACAATGGTTCAAAGTGCTCTGAGCCCTTACCACAAAGGGAATATTATGTACTAGGCTCGACTTCATTTGCACCATCACTCATTTCTAAAAAATAGTTGGAGGAAGGACGATCTAGTGTTATTAGACTGCTTAGGGTGCCACCGAGGTGTTTCAAACTCTGTTTGCAGGTGCTATAGGAGGAAGCTATAGGAAGGTCTGAATTACTATAGGAGGGCCAAGAAGAAGCTACAAGAGGAATTGAAGGGTGAAAGAGGGCCACAGTGACCCGAAATTGTCTTCAAACCCTCATGCACATACAAAGCTATTTTGAAAAAGAGTAAATGGCTTCCTCCCTCCTTGATTTCCATACAATTGCATGAGAAATTCTGCCTAAAGTTGGTAGCCTATAATAGAAAAATGAGCAATACGTCTTGTTGGAAACTATTGTGTAAAGTAAATATAGGAGTAGAGAAAAAATATTTTGTTTGATATAAATTCTAGCATCCTTCTCCCTCACTGATAAAAAGGAAGTTAATACTGTTTCTACCACTGAAAGTGCTCTAAGGCAAAAATTAAAAATACACCGAAGTAGCCCCGCGAAGGAGAATTAAGAAAAATAGGGGAGGTTTCAGCCAAAGGGGAAGTAGCTTTTGTCATCCATGAGAAGTCCAATCTCTAGAGCAGCCCCAACTAAGAAACTCAAAGCACAAACTGCCATACTTCAGGAGAAACAGGGCTGCTACAGGAGACAATCTGCATGTTACAATATTGTCCCAAGAGGAAAAAATGGGCCCTATCTTGAGCATTATTGGCCAAAAAACCCTATAAATTTGAAGGAGTCTTCAAGGAAGGGGTAAGTACTTTATCTATCACCTCTTGCAAACAAAAATTCTGTGAATTTTTGCAAAATTCCTCCACTAAACATCCTATAGCAGAACCATAAAAAAAATTTGAATTGTCGAGTTTTCTTGTGAGTATGAGAATTATGATAAGAGAATAAACTTATTTTGAATTGGAATACCTCACTCATCAACAAGAAGAACTCTTCCTCCTCTTGCAATAAGTTAAAATCTGAAGTTCTTTGAAATTGATAATTGGTAGCAGGGTTCCCTTGTACAAACCTTGAGAACACATGGACAAATTTTGTTGACATAGCTTTTCTAGACTTGAAGAGACAGGCAGAGATGGATTTTTAGAAGAAGAAGAGGGTGGCAAAGAAAAAGAAAAGGTTGAAACATAAGAAAAAGTTCCTGAAAAATCAGAACAAAGGATAAAAGGAGAATAAGAAGCAAACTGAAGAGATAACCTCCCTCCAATCCGAAAGAAAGGATCCCCAAGCCTCTCAAAAGAAGTCAAGCACTAGGGGAGCCATGACCAAACAACTAAAAGAAGAATATGCCTTGGTACAGGAAGGAAGAAAGATGCTACATGAAAGCAAAATGTTGCTACAGGAAAAATTTGGACAGGTACATGACAAATTAGGAAGGCCACTAGGGCCTTCAATGAAGCACAATTAGATCACTAAATTTCTGAGAGGGTGAGAAACACTTTTAGCAGGGGGTATGATGGGCCTCTAAATTAGACATAAATTAAAGTCCATTTGACCATCCTTCAACACATGAAACCTCTCTTTTTGCATTAGATGACATATTTTTAACTTTAATATGTTCATTAGGAAGTTTTATGGATAGTTACGTGTTTGTGCCTAATATTATTTATTTTTGAAGAATATTGTGAGAATATTGGGTAGATTATGAAGATTTGGAGGAGGAGATAATCTAGGGACTTGATCCCTACTACAGGAGGATAAATATTGGATAATAAATCAACAAGATATTATGAAATTATTGCACAAATTCTGGAGCTCCAATGATTGAGAAAATCTAAGAATGTGTTCCCTGTCATTTAATGCAGATTCCTAGTGTTGGGAACTAGATCCACTATTTGAGGGATTTTGGAGGGGAAAGCTTCCTCCTTTAAAGAATAATGCTTCCTCATCATTTTTTATAAGTACCAATTCGAATTTGCCTCCAGAGGCATGTATTTTTTAGTCTTCTTGTGAAGAAAACTTGTTCTTTAGCAGCTCCACTTTCATTTTCAGCAGGGATGTACTTGGATTGATTCAAAGAATGAAGTTTGGTGCCATTTTTAGCTTCTAGATCTTGGTCTCCTTCATAGGACTTTGAGTTTCCTTGGGCTTGGCCATCCTAGGAGCCTCAGAGCCCTTTTGTATAATTTACTTTTCTACTTTTCACTTTTTATTCACATGCATCTCTTGTTCTTATTTTTCCTATTTCTACATCTAATATTGATGATTTTTTTATGTAGGATTGGGTTAAATGGTTGAAGTGAGTTCTTATGCAGGTTATTTACAAAGTCACAAGCATGATTTCATCCTTTGAATAGCTTTGGAAGGTCATAGTTATCATTGAGCTACTTGGATTAGTTTACTTATTCATAAATTTAAAATTTATGGAAGTTCCTTGTAGCAAATAGTAGTAATTTTCTTCTATTTTTTAAAACATGTTAATGAGCTTCATTTGAGTTGATTCCACTTGGATTAGGTCATAAAAATATTCAAGTTAATAACAAAGTTTACCCCATTGCATTTACACTTGATTAGGTTATACATTTGATAGGTTAACTAGCTCAATAGTTTTCGAATTTCTAAATTTTAGACTAATAAATTTCTGCTATTTTTTAGCATGTGTGAACAAGGGTATTTTGGAGTGGTTCGACTTAGAATGGAGACCTATTGATGGTACTAGACCCACCAACATGTCAGGGGCTCTCCCTAGTAAGAATTCCCAACTAGACCTCAGACTGTTTGGTGTAGGAGTCCTAGCAGTGGGTCGTATGGTATCGCCTTGACCGCGGTTTCGCACAAAGGCAAGTAAGATGTCCCTGTTGGTAGCAAGGGTGTGACATATGCAGCAAGTCAAGGAAGGTGCATGAGCGGTTCTAACACACGAAGGGTGAGGTGAGTGCACCCCTTTGAAACATGTGAAAGAACATAGTTAAGAAGGGAACACATGAGTGAAGATGCATCACCACATGGAAGGCAAGTAAGCTAGAAATCCAAAGTGATGGTTAAAATAACAACACATTTCAGAAAGGTTCATACATACATATACAAAAAATAGATACACATGCATGCATAAGAAAATAGATACATATATCATTTAGAGTAAACAAGATAGCTGAAATACAATACGACACATGCATGAAACATGTTGACTTTGTTATATTAAGAAGTGTAAGTTCCAGTCATACAATACAACCATGACCAACCACTAGTTCTGACAACGGAACGTTGTAGTCACTGTCACCTGCTCCTCCAAAGAGATATACTAGCTTTGCACAGTGGAGAAGCCAAGGCTCATTACAATACTCTCCAAGCTTTCTCTAAGATACTCCTATCGGAAGCTTGGTTGACCAAATGCCTCTACAATGAGTTATAAGGGACTATATATAGCAAAGGGTGGGGTGGCCTTTAACATTCCCCCTTGTGACAATTCATCTATCCTCACGACTCTTCATCTACTCTATGACTATTACATGCAACTATTGACACTTGAGATTCCACTTGACAAGACATTACATACAATCTGCACATATACCCATGTGAGGAAAAATAGTCTTGAGCAAGCCATGCAAGACATCACTATGACTTAGACAATTGTGGGAAGACCAGTTCTTCGACATCCTCACGATGGTCGACAGTAGCGAACCAATGCCAAGCTCAGTAGTCCATGATGGTGGCCATGTACTCTAAGGCGACATCTTTCAAGAAACGAACTCTTGCCTCCATAACATTCAGGTACATTTCTCGAGCTTCTCTGTCCAACTCGTCTGATAACATGCACATCATTGTCTTGAATGCGGCCATAGCAACGACATATTGATGCATGGTGTCTACACTGATCACTAAGTCTGGGTTTTTGGCTATGCACATCAACTCGTCAAAGTATGAGTCAAGCTCCAGTCGGACCTATGCCTTTGTCTTTGCCTGGGTGAGTGTCCCAATAGATGGGATCATATGTGCGCGCACAACAACATCCATACTCCTAAATACCTGTGCATGGGAAGCCTGTAGACTAGTGATGAGCTGCGAGAGATCTTCATAGTTCTGGATCTGACTTCGGATGTGTGCCTTCAACTCGACTGCTCTGGGCTTCATCATCTTGGGCAAGTGTAACGAGGCTCCCTTGTATCTCATTGTCCATGTTTTCATGTAATCAACAACAACATGCACGTTTGACAAGATACGTGCTCTCCTCGCACATTGTTGCTGCCAACCGTTGAGATGGACAACTGCCTTATGCACAGTACCAAACTTGGAATACAACGCTCGCATGACTGTGTCAAGGGACAATACTTCATCCAGTATTTCCTTCTTCAACTCTGCTCGGGCAGACATTGTAACCAATTCTCCTCCCTGCTTGGTCATATGTAACTCCTTAGCCATTCACTCGTTCTCATCTATCAAGAAGCGAACACTCGAGCTAGTGGCTTCGGCATATGCTCTGGTAGCATCGACCAATGTTGTTGGATGCTTGCGCACGTCAGACACGATCACTCGTTCCTCAAACTACGCAGGAGATGTGTGATAATCTAGAGTCAACACTATGTAAGATTGCATAACTCTATGCTGGGACTCATCGAATGAGATGTTGTGCATCTCTCCCTCTGGATTGTCTCCAAGGATTTCAGTGTCTCCTTGGTCGCTTGGGACTTGCTCTGCTTCTGGATCTGGTGAAGCTGGTGGGTCGACCTCTTGGTGGTGAGGCATGAGGTTGATGTCTTGCTCTAACTCCTATTGCTCCATGTCTGTATCCATCTGCTCGAGTGATTGTTCAATCTCTTGAGCAAAGTCCTGTGCCTGTCACTGCTCACCTTGTCTGCTTTGTGCCAGCTATTTGGATGAGTCGACTACCTGTACAGGTGTAGTTTCATATGTCTGTACATTTTGCACCCCCTGTTGTACCTGTTCTTTCTTCACTTCCTTCTCTTGTCTGTGCAGATCCTGTTACTTCCAGAGTTTCTCCTTCAACTCATGCAACTCCTTCTGTATTTCCTCCATTCTCCGTTTTTCTCTTCGCCTTTGCGCGTTTCTCCTGTCGCACTATTGCCTCTTCAACTCTATTGCCAAAGTTGTTTTCTGCACAAGTGGGTCTGCTCGGAACTTGCAGCTTTTCTTTGCCTCCACGCTATCGACAATCTTCCTCTTTCCTTTGTTGTGCGCCAGTATGTTTACCTTTGTTGCTGCTACTGGTGCTCTCTTGGTTGCTGCATCACGCTGCTTTGCTAACCATTCCACAACGATGCTAACCGGTTCATTGGGCCTTGAGAAGCTGTAACAATATCTCCATGGGTCCTCCTCTGCCCAATGAAATGCCTCGTGGATCCATTGAAACTTTACTCTTGTGCATTGATATTTTACAAAACAATGTGGGTCATACAGATTGTAGCTTCAGGCATCGAATGGATATTTCTTAATCTCCTCTACTTCGACATCTGCATGCTTGAAATTTCGTATCTCGTATAACCCAATCCGCAATGGAAGAGCAAGCCAACGTGCCTTCTTCTTGTTGTGCAGCCTAGCTGACAGTCCTACTGAGATGTGGTATGATACTTCTTGCATGACAAGCTTGTCCAAGGAAAACTTCGGTAAAACATGCAGATGCTTCTCCTTGTTGTACATCTGTATGAAGGCACTGGATGCTGAGGCATACCAATCTGCTATATCAATCAGTGCCTCCATTGCTTCCTTCAACAAGTAAGTTGGATCCTGTTCAAATATCATCCTGTACACTGGGGGACAAAATGATCTGACAACTGTGTGATAACTCCTCTGAAGCTGCATTTAGACAACATTTTACAATAAGTGTTCACAGAGGTCTCTGTCGATGTCCATGCCCACTTCAAGCCCGAGAACTCCTAACAGGCACAAATTGCATCCAAGATGTAAGCAAACATGTAGATTTCTGCTTGCTGACCTTTGGGCGGTTGTTGAGCTCTTGTTATTAGTTCCCTTCAGGCTATGAGCCAACATGTCGGACCAATTGCATGCTTTGCCTTCACTCGCCAATTGGTCCAACGCGATCACCCAACTCTGTAGGAAGGTTTTTGTGCTCTCTTGGCCATACAAGTGACATGCAAAGATGACCAAGTATTGATACACCTTCCATAATATCTTCGTCTTGTAAACTTGGTTGGGTGTCATCTTGAATTTGGTCGGCTCCTTCACCTAGTTCTTCAAGATATCCCTGGAGTTGGCATTGCTGTTGGGTATGCTAAAGGGTGTCTCCATGGTGATCACTGGCTTCGACATATGATACATCAGTTCATAATATTGTGCTATGAAGGTAGCAATCTCCGTCCCGCTGACATTGCTCAATGTCATCGTCCCAGGATCAGTGTGCGAGACGATCCAATGTATCATGTCTGCGCATGGGAACACGAGATATCTACATGAAATCTGGTATAAGTCGGACTTGTGAATGTTCGCATAGACTTGGCGGTCTTTGAGGTCTTCCCCAAATATGCCTGAAAATGCATCATTGACCTATTTCCATTTCATCTTGATGTCCTTGTCTACAATCAACTTGGTGTCTTCATAGATCGACAAGCTTGTAGACACTCGCTCAAATGCTGCTCCATTTATGCTTTTGTCGGTGTCCTTTGATCCTGCTCTCTTGGAGACCATTGATCCTGAACTGCTGAGCAACAGACGAACACTTGCAATATCTGGACACATGGTGACATGCACTGAAAGAAATCTGTCAGCTAATACTTGAGGAATGACATGCAACATACATGGGGATTGACTGGCAAGGATTGCACAATTTTTTTTGGGAGGCTGGGAGACAGGCTACCGGAACTGCGCAAAAGGAAATCTAGACTGCTGGGAGGCTGGATGGCTGCTGGAATTGCGCAATGCACAATCTAGATTGGCCTTATGGCTGCTGGGATTGCGCAATGCGCAATTCCAACAAGAAAGGGTTGCAATCCCAATGACTGCATTGCGCAATTTTCTGGGCCATCAATCACTGCCTCTTAGAATTGCACAATGCAAGACTGGAGGAAAATCACTGGGTAGAAACACGCATTTTCTGGGAGGAAGACAGAGCCTTCCCTCTCAGGATTGTGTAATGTTGTATTGCTGAGGCAGAGTCCGGGCCAAGGTTTCCCACACCCACTGACGAGCAACTGAAAGAAAATGGGGATGTGAATGCATGGCGATACTGAGTGTAAGAAAGAGTGAATGATTGTGAATGCAAACAATGAATGCAAGATTCAGAAAACAGAACAACATGCATGTGTGTGAAGCGAGTCACCGAATAGCGACCGTTCGTGCAAAACAATGTCATGCATGCGACGATAGTGAGATGCTAATGAAAACGAAAATGGTGCTAGTACAAGCTAATATGCGTGCAAACGACAAAAAACGTTCACATAAATCAAACATACATCACTCTCACAAGCCAAAACACAAGAAATGACAGAAATGCTGCAAAAGACAAGTTAAGTGGACTTACCCGGAAATAGCTGAGTTGGATGTGTCGAAGACTCCTGGATGTGTTATGGGATGTCAGAGATCCAAGATTGATGTGAAGAAGTGAGCTCTAAAGTGTCAAATAAATAAGTTTGAGGCTCATGACATGCATGCCACAAATCTAGGAAAAAGTGACACTTGGAGGAAAGATTCTAAAACGATCTTTGCATGTAACCTCCAGCTGCTAAAAATAGCTCCCTAAAATCTAAGGATGCTTTTTGCATGTTGTTTTTTTCTATTTCGGGAAAAAGCAGCCCATGTATGCAAGTCAAGTTTTATCAGTCCCGAGTGGAACCGATCAACCTGATGGCACATGCAACAATCTGCTTGCCTGAGGGATAAATTTGTGCATTTCTAGGAGGGAGCAAGGTTGGATGCCCAGAGGGATTGCGCAATTTCTGGGCTGAGTAGTTGACTGCCCAGAATTGTGCAATTTTTGGGCTAAGCAATCCTGCTGGGTCAGATTCCGCAGTTTTCTCAAGGAAGGTTGACTAGTAGGATTGCACAGTTTCTGAGCCCAGCAGGCTGCCAGACATGATTACGCAATTTATGGAGGGAAAACTAGTTCCCCTCCAGAACCGCGCAATTTCTTGAGGGAGCTGCTAAGCTAACAACTGGACTTAGTTCGGGGAAGCAGCCTGTGAGGGGAATGCAACAAGCCATCATGCACAGGCTGTCATGTTGCTAGAAAATCACTGAAGCTCATGTACTTGACAGTGCAAGACATGCTACTGAGGATGGTTAGTAGGGAGGCTCAAAAACGAAGCTAAGGAAAAATTTTAGAGGGTGGTTGTAGCTACTACAACAAGACTAAAGACATCCTAATAAATAACAAAATTTGTCCCATCCTATATATTAGGGGATTTTTTAGATCTAAAATGGGTCTCCTAAGGAAATTATAAAATAATAGTGGAAATAATAAAATAAGATTAGATTACATCATCAAGTTTTAGAGGGAAAAAAGAAAAAACTATTTTTTCAACTCATATTTTCAATTTATCTCCTTATGGGTTTACTCAAATTTATAGCGGAAACATTCGTTGGATGCAAAATTTTATTCCTCATCCACGGAGTACCCATGTTGCATACTTTCGATGGACCCTACTACATGAAAAATGAGAAATACATGAAAAACATGATTGCAATCACGTTTTTTCATGCATTTCTCATTTTTTGTGTAACAGGTTCCATCGAAAGTATGAAAAATGGGTACTCCTTGGATGAGGAATTAAATTTTGTATCCAACGAGTACTCCCACTCGAAATTTGAGTAAAACCTTAGGGAGATAAGTTGAACATACGAGTTGAAAAAATAGTTTTATTATTTTATTATTTTTTAATCTTTTTACTTTTTGACTCCAAAAATTATGAATCATCCCCCATGGTTGACATCATCATCTTGAATCCTATTAGTTCTTATAAAGTTTATTTTGGTTGTACATTTTTCTTAGGAGGCCCATTTTAGAACTCAAAATTTCCCTAATGTTTCATTTGATTTACTTGGTCATTCGGTGAGTTATCTCTTGTAGCAATTATGTCTCCTCATGTAGCAAATTTATCCCTTCTTGTAGAAAACCTGTTACACCACTTTCCTTCATCAGTTTTGATCCCCACTGTAACTATAACTAAGTCTAGATGAATAATGACCCCCCAACTATGATTTTTTGATCAGGGGAAGCTCCTAAGCCACTCCAACCCTTCCTTTTATTCCCTGCAAAAACATAATAGACAGTTTTTTTAGCACAAGTATGATGCAAGTAGGTTACTGATTTACAAGAAAGTGTGAACTAGGTAGATGGTACATGCAATTCTGATTGGTAGTTTGATGAATTATGCAAGATAAAATATCTTTCTTTCTGCAAGTAGATTAACCTTTGTCCTTTCATGAATTGATTAGTTAGCATTTACAATTTGAGCAAGTAGCATTTCCATTTCTTGCAAATAGAGTAACAATTCCATTTTTTCAATTAGTTTAGGATTTGATTTCATGACATTCACTCCATTACATCAGATCAACAAAAGAATGACACATTGTATGCTGCACATATAGTGTCAATACCTCTTAAGTTTGTACAAACCCCGGGTTGATAATTAAAGTTGGTAGCCTTGGGAGTTGCAACATTCTTGTTGCAATACTGAGGCTCATCAATTTGTTCATTTGAATTTCCTTTTGGATTTATCTATTCACTTGGAATGTCTACAGAGATTTGGTGAGATCCTTCAGATTGGTCTTCAATGGAGCATAAGTTATTTTGGTGCAACTAGAACATACTGTAGTAGCTAATTACATTATAGAGTGCATTGAATATAGAGTTAACTTTGTATGGCTATTGGTTTATTAATGAAATGGGGAAAAAATGATCCAAATTTATGAAGGAATGAAAAGAAACACAAATATAATCAGAAACACAAAGATACAACGAAAACAAAACTTCAATTCATTAATAACAAAGTACTTAAAATTGTTTACATGTGGAATGGAAATAGACTATCTTAGGCGATGGTAGCTTATCTCTGAGAAGAGATGTGGCAGCTACATGCCTTCCGAATTGTGTTACAATGAGGCTCAAAGACCTATTTATTATTGAGAAATAATGAAAAGTTGTAAACATCCAAAAACCTAACCCTAGGAGATGAAGTGCTAAAAGTCTATGGGCCCTGTTGGGGTAAATTGGTACATCAACTTCATGGGGTCGTAACTTTGGCATATGATCTCCGTTTGATGCGTACAATACCTCATTAGAAATATCTATATGAGGACTACAACTTTTGAATACAAATATTTACCACGAGTCACAGGTTTGCCCATTTTCCAAAAAATCATTGCTTAGGGCCTCAAAATGGCTCTGGAAGTTTAGGACCTAAAAAAAAGTAAATTGTGCTACAATTAATGAAACTGAAAGAAAAAATGGTAGGGGTCCAAGTGGAATAGGTAGGTGGCCACCAATATCCACCTGGATCAGTCCTCCCCCCTTAGGAAGTAATGGTCCCTATTGCGTTGAGTGCCTCCATGAGATGGGGAAAGTTCTGCTGAAATTGGTCCTTGGTGAGCCACTTGCCTTGGTGCAGGAGTTGACCAAATTTGACAATCCAATACAGTTGGATCCTCTGCTAGCAAGTGTTATTCAATCGCGTGTCCATGATCGAATCAGTTGTGGCATGTTCCATGCAGTCTAGGTTTATCTTTTTTGGTGTGAGTTGTTCTGCAATGTTTGGTGTGTCCAATAATGGTGAAAAGTATGGCCGAAGACAGTCCACATTGAACACTAGGTGCATGCCTAGGAATGGGGGAATTTTGAGCTCAAAATCATTGTCTCCCACAACCTTGGTGATGGTGTAAATTCCATATCGAAGTGGTCTGAGCTTCCAATGGGCTTTGGTAAGGTGTTTCTGCAAATGCAACAAAACTTTGTCGCCAACCTGAAACTTGTGCGACACCTGATGTTGATCATGTGGTTGATTGTACTTGGCATTGGACTTATGTAAGATGTCGTGCACCTACTGGCAGATGTGTTGGATGTATTCAATAAACTGGGTTGCTTTATCAACCTCGGGCTGCACATGTGCAAATTATGTCTGTGTAGTCGCTTGAGGCATGGCAACATCAATCAGACACAATCATTGAAAACCCAGACCCACTTGAAAAGGGTTGCGACCAATCGAGCTATGGAGAGCTCTATTATAATTGTGTTGCACATAAGGAAGGCTCTCATCCCATGTTTGTGGATGCTTGGAGTTGTACATGCGTAGTATGTGCATTATCATCTTGTTGACAATCTGTCTTTGACCATTAGTCTCGAGATGGAATGCAGTCGACTTGACGAGCTTAGTGTCTAATAATGTCCAGAGGATCGACCAAAATGTGCTCAGGAACTTGCTATTCCGATATGATATAATGGTCTACGAGATTCCAAAATGTACCCATACTCGTTCAAAGAATAGTTTGGAAATGTCCTCTGCTGTGATACTCTTCTTGCAAGCCGAAAAAATATCCATCTTAGAAAATATGTCCACGACCACAAATACATAGTCATTACCATGCTTGGTAGAAGGGAGGCCCGACAAATAGTCCATGGAGATGGATTCCCAGGGATAACAGGGAGTAGGTAGAGGAGTGCACAAGACTTACTTCTTGATGGTTGGCTTGGTGATGGCACAAGTAGTGTAGGATCTGATATATTTTCCAATGACCTGTCAGAGTTTGGTCCAATAAAAATATTTATGTCATACGGCCGCAATTTTCTCCACACTGAAGTGTCCTGCGACCCGACTATAGTGTGCCTCCCAAATCAATTTGGCATGCTCTCTTGAAGGAACAAAAAGGTGGACCAGGTAGCATAATTATGCATCCTGGCGGTGGAAATCTAGAACTTGCTTGCCATCCACTAGAATCTAGTAACTAGTGGAGAACTCCAAATCATTCTTGTACAGTTGCGGCCATCCAGAGGTCTCGTGGCCACAAGAGCTGAGAATAATGGTTAGTGTTGCAACTGGGGGCTGATTGAGGCAATCTGCAAGATGATTGCTGCTACCCTTCTTGTACTTAATGT
This sequence comes from Pinus tabuliformis, assembly GCA_031772625.1. Classification (NCBI taxonomy): domain Eukaryota; kingdom Viridiplantae; phylum Streptophyta; class Pinopsida; order Pinales; family Pinaceae; genus Pinus; species Pinus tabuliformis. The sequence continues at coordinate 815,064,198 of CM062818.1, forward strand.
TCAAGTGGAATTGCTACAGATATGTAGACCACTTCTGATGGTAATCATTCTGTAGCATTCCTTGTGTATGTATAAATTGAAGAGGTTGGTGATCTGTGTAGATGAATATCTCCTTCCCTAGAATGTAATGTTTCCATTGCCGGAAAGCCTACATGATATAATACATCTCTTTATAATAGGTGGGGTGCTTCTGAATTGTATCAGAAAGTGTCTCACTGTGATAGGTCACCAGATGTCCTTGCTGGGTGAGAACTACACCAATATCAAAGTTAGAGGCATCTATCTCGTTTCAAATGGTTGTTGCAAGTTTGGAAATGTGAGTACAAGTGCATAACAGAGGTGGTGCTTCAGCTCAATGAATGCCTTCTGTTGGGACTTGGACTAGGAAAATTTTTCTTTCTCTCTGCCCTTGGTAACCCGAATCAAGGTCCAAGTGATATGGGAGAATCCCAACACGAACCTCTGATAAAATTTGGCAAGGCCCAAAAAGCTATAAATATCTGTCAGAGTGGTCGGGGCTGGCCAATCCCAAATGACTTGGATCATACCCAGATCCACATGCACGCCTTGCTCATCTATGATGTAACCCAGATATTGGACCTGGCTCATGCCAAAGGTGCATTTCTCCAAGTTGACACAGTTTGTGTTGTCGCAGGTTTTGAAGGACCTGTCGAATGTATTACAAGTCCTCTTCCTAACTCTTTCTAAAGATAAGAAAGTCATCTAGATATACAACCATGAACAAGTTGGTGAAGGGCAGCAAGATGTCATCCATCAAACCTCATAAAATTTGCAGGTGCATTTGTCAACCCGGAGGGCATGACCAACCATTCAAAAAAGCCTTCCTTGGATTTGAAGGCAGTCTTCCATAAATCTATGGGCTCTATTGGAACCTCATGATAGCCAGACTTCATATCGAACTTGCTGAAATACTTGCCCCCCTTGAGTTTGTTAAGATGGTCATCAATCCGCGGGATTGGATGCCTTTTCCTGACAGTGATTTTGTTTAGTGCCCAATAATCAATGCAAAGCCTCTAGGTCCCATCCTTATTCTATACAAGTACAATTAGGCTCCCACAAGGTGAGGAACTTGGTCAGATGTCCCCCTTTTGCAGCTCCTCATCGATCTACTACTTGATCTCTTCATTTTCCATAATGGAGCAGCGATATATCGACCTATTGAGTAGAGGTGCTCCAAGGGTCATATCGATCAAATGCTTGACCTGATAGTGTAAGGGCACCCTTGTGGAGAAGATGTTCTTGTATTCTTCCATGACCTTATCCACATGATTCTGCTGCATGGAGGAACCTTTCCTGGGGTCCATGGCTGTGGCCACGATCTTCCCCTTACTTTGAGAGTGAATAAAAAAGAAAACAAATTTCCTTGTTTGGGAGATGATCTTACTACATTTCTTAGTAGAGATCAAAGAATGGAAGTAGGCAGGACTATCTTTGGTATCATGTATAACTTATTGCCTAAAGTAATAATAACATTGTGAGGCCTAGACTCATACACAACATTATTGATTTGGGGTAGTATCGGATGTGCTCTAAGCTTAAAATTTTGAAGGGAGGCTTGGGCACATGTAGTCCAAAGAACCCAGAAAGCGTTTTGGGAAATTCCACCCATATTTTTTTTATTAAAATAATTAATATTTTTAATGGGGATCCTAAGTCCAAACTTAGGAAAGTTAAAATATTAATGGGTATTAATCGAATTATGGGTGAATCTTCTAGAAAAAGACAGATCAAAGCCAAAACGATCTGAGCCTTTGATTATGATTTAATCTAGGTCGTTGGTTGTCCAACAGAAAGATATAAGAAGGGGCTTGCGGGTCATTTGGAAAACACACTGAGAGATCAAGGAAATCGATTTTCTGAAGTGAGAAGTTCTCAGGAGGAAAAATCGATTGAAGAGATTTTTTGTAGCAGAGGGTAATGAGAATCCGAAAGAAGGAATTTCTGGAGAGTATGAGGCAAAGAGAGAACATAAAGGCATCTAAAGAAAGGTTAACACTGACCCACGCAGTGCTGACGCAGAGGCAACGCAGTCCTTGAGGGGAAGTCAATTTTCCTGCTAAGGGGAAGTCGAGTTTAAGTTGTCGGAAGCCGGGGTATGAGTTCGGGAGGCAGAAGTTCGCTTTTCTCAGCCAGCAGAGGAGACGGAAGAGGAACAACATAATACCTAGGAGGGGTGATGCAGAAACTGTCGGGAGTGACGTAGTTTGGCGCAGAGGCCATGCAGAGGGTGACGTAGAGCCTCCAGTTCAACATGGTCAGTCACTGATTCTCCAGTAACAGGGTGAGATCATTTCAACAATCTTTTGTTTAGTATTCTTTCTATATCAAATTGCTAGTTGAGCACCCTATAATTGTACTCAGATTTTCTCCTGCATAATAATAAAAGCCTCAGAGCTACTGCACCAGTTTTCCCGCATTGGGTTTTTCCGGGGACTATTGTCCAAAAATAACGGTGTCCTATGTGTTTCTATTTTCCTTGCTCAGTTTCTATGTTTCATAATCATATTTAATTTGGTGTAGTTTGCTTCAGTAATTTACTTCAATGTTTCAAGAAGAAATCTAAAATAAGTTTGTAATGCAATTTACGATCTAGGTTAAGTAGATTCAGATGGTTGCAGTAGGATTCTTGAGATTGTTAGATCTAGGATTTTTCACAAACATGACGCTTACACAAGTATGGTTGGCCTAATAATACATCACAAACTTCAAGAGGAGAAAAATAAGACAATACATCATCCGTGAAGGGCTTGATGTTGTAGGGAATTCGACATTGCTGGCTAATGCGAAGATCTCATCGTTGGTGAAGCCACCCAATGGTGTACAGTTGAGGGTGTGGTGTGGTTGGTAGGCACAACCGCTTCATGACCTCTACTAAAATGAGGTTATTTTGGTTCCCGCTGTCGACAATGAACTACAACGGCGAACCCTTGATCCACATCTATGAGTGGAAGAGACACTACCCCTCTGCTAGATCTCCAGGCTCAATCTTCTGGACCTTGGTGGTGGCAACAATGGCGTTGAGTTCTGCGTCAATAATTTTATTCCCCTTGTCATTCCCATTATCTAGTTCTAGCTTAGAATCAAAACATGTATCAGACTCTGAAGCTTTCATCTTGACCACTAATGACTGCTTGGTGCGACACTCATTTGCATTGTGAGTGGGGCTCTTGTGGAACTCACACCACTTTCCTGTGTGCTTCTTTGTCTTCGTGGTTTCATTCTTTGATTGAGGCTTCAATGGGGTGTTATGGGTCGATCCACCTTAGCTCTGCCCTTTGTTTTGTGATTTGGGGGTGCTCTTCCCTGCTTCTGATTCACATATCCAAAGTCGCGCTTCTTTTGTCTAAATTTTTGTTCAATCTTGGCAACATATTGGTATGCTGCACTAAGCGGGATGTTCAGGAAATCCATTTCTTCCTGAATGTATTTGTTCAGACATCCACGGTACTTGAGCACCAGATGTCACTCAGATTCCTTGATACCCAACTTTATGCGTAGAGTATGAAAATCATTTGTGAGCTCATGCACATCTTGGTCTCTTTGCTGCCGTAGATTGGTCCATTGTATGTACTTATCCTCATAGCTCCCCATGGGGTAATACTATTCCTTGATAACATCTTAGAAAGAGTTCCAAGAGGGGGCGACTATAAATAGAGAGGGTTCCTTGACCATTTTATCACAATAAGTTTCCCACCAGTCCTTGACATGGGGGCAGCCTTAAGCAATGCAAAAATAATCTTCTCCCTATTGGAGAAACTGCCTTAAGCAATGCAAAAATAATCTTCTCCCTATTGGAGAAACTATGGACCAAAAAATAACCTTCCAACAAGTTCAACCATTTATCTACAATGTTTGCATCTATTTGACCTTCGAATATAGGGATATCGAAGTTCACTTGTACCTTGAAGGGGGCGACGCCTCTGAAGTGACTGCTGGATGAAGATGCGACGCCGGTGGGCATCCACTGAAGGATTTGGGAAAAATTTTCCATCATCTTGTTCCTTTTACACTTGAGGGATTCTTCGAGCAACAATTTGATAAGATCTCCTACTCCATCGTCCTTCTTTTCTTCCGCCATGGGAGGCCGTCAGTGTCGGCGAGGATGGTCTTGCAAAGGCTCAACTAGTTCAAGTCCCAACTCCTTATACCTTGACCTCGTTGGGGACATGCACAGAAAAATACAGAAAGAACATACCGCTCTGATACCACTGATCCAAATTTATGAAGGAACAAAATGAAATACATATATAAACAAAAACAAAGAGATACAATGAAAACACAACTTCAATTCATTAATAACAAAGCACTGAAAATTGTTAACATGCAGAATGGAAATGGACTAGCTCAAGCAATGGTAGCTTATCTCTAAAAAAATATGTGGCGACTAAATGCCTTCTAAACTGTGTTAGCATGAGGCTCAAAGCCCTATTTATTATTGAGAAACATTAGAAAACCTTAAACATCCAAAAACCTAACCCTAGGAGATGAAGCGCCAAAAGTCTGTGGAACCTGTTGGGGTAAATTGGCACATCAACTCCCTGGGGCCATAACTTTGGCATACGATCTTCGTTTGATGCGTACGATACCTTGTTAAAAGTATTTATTCGATGACTACAACATTCGACTACAAACCTTTATTGTAAACAACAATTTTTCTTGCTTTCCAAAATTACCTTTTTCAGTGAAGACACATCAACAGTTGCTTTCCGCCTATTACACTTGGATCCCCACCATTTTTTCTTGCAATGATTTTTCTTGCACATCAACATTTTTATTAGCTCAGAAAACAATTTTTGATGGTCAAAGACCTGGATCGGAAAACGAGCTTTGTGCAATGGTGAAGCAGCTAAAGGATCGAACTACTTTGATACCAAATGAAGCGAACAAAGTTTGTTCTTCGAATTAAATACTCCAAAAGACTTGGAATATAAAGATATCCATGAGGATACAAATATTATATATTAAATGTATGAATATGATTGATGATACAATGAGAGTAAGAGACTTGCTTATATACCAAGCAGGTGTCTCTTCATGGAGAGTCATGTCTCTCATTTAGACATGACTCTTCAACCTAATTACTAATTAACTAATCATTATTTATGATTATTATCATTTACATTATTTCCTATACATTTTCTTCATAACAGACAAGTACTTTCCCTAAGCTAAATCCCTATTTTGCAAATATAATTTAGTTACCTTTCCATAGAAGTAGCTGTGGATTCCCAAAGGATGTGGGGAAATGCTCATATTGCATACCAATGTTTAGTTATTGAAACATAAATGTTTAAGTTCTTTTGTTGTTATACTTTCTAGTCAAATGGCATTTATGGAAAGGAAAAAATGCATTCACTTCTATGAAAGGAATATTCATTTCTGATTATAAGAAATGACCCAAATATTCAATATAAAACTCATAAAATAAACAATTAATTTCCTTTTCATTTAAAATTTACATTAATGATTTTAATTTTCCTTTTCTTTTCTTATGCAAAGAATTATCATATGAATTATCATACTTTTTTATTTTTACTGTATAGGACATTGGTGTAAACAATAATTATTATAATAAGTTATGATAGGCCTATTCTTACTAAGTTCCAATAACACATATCCTTCTCTAATCATTACACCATTCTACTAGTACTCAAAAGTGGGATCTATATCCATTGCAAAGACTACTATTTTTGCACATATGGATCTACTACAATAAAGAGATCATGTTCCTACAACCACATACTTGCTAGGTTAATCATGGATAGGTCATAGAGTATTTAAGGTAATCATGATTTGATCATTGATGTGTTCACTATAGGTGGTTTAAAGGTATTGGGCAACCCATGGTATTTGTCCATGTTATTTGATATGATGAAGCCTATTTAAAGGTTTCAAAAACTCTATTGCAAAATGTCTCAAACAACATTGTGTTTGGCTAGCTTGGCCAAGTAAAATAGATATCTATTTGGGTGTTGGTTTTCTATGTTAAAGGATTTTAGGATAAATATTGGCTCCACGTGCATGTGTTTTGTGTTGTCTTAATTTCTCCCTGGGAATTAACATTTAGTATCAAAGCCTAATCACCTCGGATCCAAGGTGTTGGGGACATGATTTTTTGATCTAATCTTGACTTGATTGGGAGCTTATGCAAAATAAAAAATTGTTGCCAAAAAATGACAAACACAACAAGACTTCAAAGCAGAGTGAGCTTAAAGTGTATGGACTTTCCTTGACATGCATAGAAAAACATAGATTTGTGGGTGGATGGTGTTAATTTGGTAGCTCGTGACAAATTCCAAACGTGGGACTAGATTCCTCGTTTCGAGAGAACCATTTTTTACTATTGAAGAACTCAAATCGGATAAGGGAAAGTGAACTTATGAAAAAAAACCCACATATGCACATTTGAACAGGTTGGTCCTAATAACAAATTGGTCACCCTTGGAAGCCTATAAATACAAGTGACTTCAAGCTCATTTGGACATCATCGAAGCATCTTCTTCTTTTCTTCTTCATTGATTGGTTCACATAGGTCTGAGTTGGGGTCGAGAAAATTGGTCCATACAGGTCTGAGATTACAGGGTCTGAAGCTCGCGCATGTTTCTAGGGTTTTGGGTTACAATTGGAGGCTTGTCAAAGGCAATTTTTGACTGTAGTCGCAGACTTGTAGGCTCAAGGTGGAAAATAGAAGCTCTCAATTGCACACATGTCGCTTCCTCCATGTGACTGGAAATTAGGGCAAAAATTTGACAGTTGACCGCAACTGACCGCAATTGACCGAAGACAAGAAAAGTTGTCTTTGATATATATTGATGATGAGAACATATTTATGAATGTTATTTGGTTAATTTTGTTGGATGATTTTGTATTGGGATCATTGTACTCTCTACTGAACATTTTATGACAATCTAATAGAAGAAAATTTTCAAAGGATTTTCCCCCTTGTGGAGTTTTTCCTTGGTCTTTGACCAAATCTAGTGTCTCTTTTTGATGTGTTGATTGTCTCCTTTGTCATTGCATTTACTATTCTATCTTGAATTACTGTTGATGATTGGAAACATTAATTGTTATTGAAAATATTGCTAATTGAGGAATTGAATTGGACTAAAGTAATTGAAACAACATAGAACAATCTGAAAATTAATAGATGGATAAATCTATTGCTTAGATGCCTCATGGTATTGACCTTAGGAGTTGGCCTATTGATCTGTATTGGCCTAACTGGACAATGTAGTCATCAAGTGCATAGTGTAGGGTTGAAGCTCACTATTGAACACTCTTGTTGAGAGCATGTAGACTTTGTAATGTATTTTAACCATTTAATTGCTAATAATACTTCAAGTGTGCTTTAGAATGTGGGGTTTTTCTCTCGAAAGGGTTTTCATTAGGAAATAGTTGTCTAATGGTTTGTTGTTTATTTCATTTATTGCTTTATGCTTATGCACATTCTTCCCTCATGGATTAGAGTAGGAAGTTATTATGCACATCTGCTTCCTTTCATTTGGTATCAGAGCATGGTTAGCCTAGACTGTCTCACGAGAGTGGTCAAAGAATGATAATGAAATTCTTGAGGTTTTGAATCAATCCATTGTTGGTATGGGTGTATGGATTGTTGTAAGTATAGATTGTTAATTTGGAAGTAGAATGATGGTATTTATACTGAAGATGCTTGTTAATAACCACAAACTGCATGAGTCATGTCTCCTTTTGTGTAGACAATGGAATGGAGCCAAAAGCCAAAGATCAAGCAAAGGTCAAGAAAAAAAGTTGTCATGCAAGATTTGAAAGCATGGGAAATAAGTGTTTAGATTCATTGGACTTACAAGAAATAGAAGAAACAAATCCACTAGTTGAGGCTAATTAGATCATGGTTGAGGTAAAACATAAACTAGATCTGATGAGAATTCGTCAATTTGCTTTATTATGAATCTATTGTGTGGTTCTATGCTATTGGCAAGCCAAGATAGAGGATCCATGATAGTTGAGCGTGAGTTTCCAAAAGGAGCAGTGTGCCATGTGATCAAGTGACTACCTTTAATCTCAACAACTTTTAGGTTGACTACATAGTTTTTAGCGATGTGATGGAGGACACATGTGCAAGGGATCTCCAAGGGAAGGATCAATTGGATGGAATTGTGGGAATTAGGATCATTGTATAAATTATTCAACATATAGATATTGTGAGTTTGACTGTGTTCATGCTTGAATCTTGTTAACTATAATGGTTGCAACAATGGAGATTTAGCCAAAGAAGATGCTAGACAAAATGGATCAACTTGTCACAAATCTCCCTATAACAAACTCCTAAGTTGTACAGGTATTGAAGGATGTCGATGACCATGGTGAACTTGGTAGTGCATGGCAAAACAATGGTATCAGAGCTTTGCATGGGGAAGTTGGGGAGCTTAGAGCTAGCAAGTGCGGTGTTATCCATCAGGTTCATGAATATAACAAGTTATTCAATGCTCTCTAGGTTGGCATCGAACATGGAATTGATGTGTAGGGAGGCATTGGGGTTTGCCCAATCTAGAGCTAAGTGTTGATGTTGTGGTTGTTTTAATGATTGTGCAAGATGATCAACCTACATGAGGTTTGGGATTATGAATTTGAAGAGGTTGTGTAAATCTAAGATTTTCCATCATTGGCATGGTGACAGTGTAAACAAGAATATTTCATGCTGGAATTAATGTTGCTCCTTGATATGTTGGTCTTTGTGTATTCACTTTGGTGAAATGGGAATTTTATTACCTTCTAGCACATTGCTATTATTTTAATGGCATAGCCATCAAGTGGAAGGGAGAATGGTTATATGTATTATTTTTATATATGTGGGGTTTTGATGGTTTGTGGGTATATGAACCATGGTGAATGGCGGCTAGAAATGCATCACAAGGATTAATGTCGAGCATAGGCGGAAGTATGTGGATGTAGAGTTAAAGGAAAAACACTTGATTAAGGATTTTTTCATTTGGCTCATTGTATTTGGAGCAAAGAGGGATATAGGTAAGGAAGTATGTAGATGCTTCTTCCATCATTTGCTCAGGGATACAATGATAAGTACATTGTCAAGAAGTACTTGATTTATGATTGTATTTGGAGCAAGAGGGATGTAGGCAATGAAACACGTTGATTTTTCCCAACATCACGTGTTCGGGCATACAATTATCATTATTTTAATGTAGTTTGATTTTATCACATATGTAAATGGGCATATGGTTGTAAGACCTTTTTAGGCATGCATATCCCTAGGTTAATGGTTTACCGATATGAAGTTTAGATGTAGATTTAGGTGATAGGGGGCATGTTGTATTCTTAAGAAACCAATTAATAAACTTTGAGGGAGGTACATGATTATCCGAAGTCAAGTTTAAATGGGGAGATGTTACGTTAATCTTGATTAGGTCATACTAAGTTGTTAAGATAACCTTGATTGAATCATTGATGGGTGTACAGGTGCATAGTATTTAGTAACCCTTGATATTTGATATACTGAAACCTATTTTGAAGACATGAAGAACTTCACTGTAAAATGTCTCAAGCAATCTATCTTAGGTTGGCTTGGCCAAGTAAAGCAGGTGTCTATTTAGGTTCTAGTTTTCATGAGCATGCATTTTGTGTTGTCTTTTATATTTCACTCTCCAAGAACCAACCATACTCCTATGGAAACATCATTGCCATGGAGGAGCCTTCATCATTTCAAACTTCTATGGTTGAGAGTATTGAATTCAAAGTTTCCACAAAAAAGGGTTGATACTAAATGGACTATATATATATATTGAAATTTACAATCCTGTTTATTTCAAGATAGCATGTTAAATTTGAGAGTATTAGATATAAGTGGGACAAAAGAAAAATATACAGAGTGGCTTAACCAAATTTATCGGTATCTGTGATGATGAATTAGCATATAAGTAATGAAAAAAATGAACTTAAGCAATTGGCAATGATCATAATAATGATCAGGAATCCGAAGGGTCAAGTTTTGAACAATGAGGATCCTAAACTAAATTAACATCTACAATCCTAAAGTAAAATAACATCTGCAACAAATTCAAGAATTCAACAGCCTTGAAATCAGGTGCAAGATCATTGTAAATCAATGGAAATCAATATGAAGAGAGGATCATTAATGGGAACAACAGTACCCACTTTCGGGATATTCAAAAATAGAGATAACTTTCCTCCAGGTCAAAACAGTGAATTAATTAAAATTCACAAATATAAGGTTTTGGACCAAGAAAGAAGTATTGGTACATTAATCAGTATTATCATTCAAGCATGCATTTATTTGCTAAAATGTTCACGAACAATTGCAGTATCAAGTATTATCAGTCAAGCATGTATTTATTTGCTCAAATTTTCATGAACAAATGCAATATCAAGTAAAATGAAATGTGCATCCATCACTAAAACCCTCAATGAGGCTATTAAATGATTATCACTACTCTATCAGAAATTCATGTCTATTCCTCTTTTCATTTAGACTACTCCATGGAATTAATGGTGAACATCTAAAACAATACCTCAGGACCATAAGGTGGATTATAGCATATCACTATTATACATGAAAGAACTGTGATAATCCCTTGGTTATAAGTGTTTTGATTTTCTAAATGATTGAAAAATCTTTGTAATTTATATACCATCCTATTATTGGCTTATAGAAGCTGTTACTGCGATCACACTTCAAAGGACAAAAACAATTTCAAGAAGGGGTAGCTGGTAATGTACCAATTATATTATTATATAACTATTATTTAAAACAACACCAATAGTAGTTGATTATAATGAATATTACAGTAAAAGATGACCAAATGAAAATGAAAATAAATTGCTATGCCACTAATAATTAAGGAATACAGTATCAACAATTATTTATGATATTAAGTAATCAAGATATAGGATTGTTATTTGTAACTGTTCAAATTGGTAGGAGACGAGTATATATTCTCGTCTTCCATTGTAATCTTTCTTCAAATCTGGAAATATTTTTATTTTTTTCTATGGTCCCATTACAACTTTCTATAACTCCAACAGGCCTTATGATGTCCATTTTTTAAAACAAAAAGTTCATTTGAGAACAGTAATGTTTTTTGTTTGATGGTAAATACTAAATGGACGAAAAATTGACAGTCGAACACGTCCAAAGCCTTCCAAGTCAATGAATTGCTATTGGTAGTTTAAGAATCTCCCATAAAACCCAAGGACACCTTTTTTGACCTTACTACTAGTCATCTTATTCATTTAGAAGTTCCTCTTCTCAAGTGTCTTTCCTGTAACTGACCAGAGTCATTCAAACACTTGTTCTAGTTCTATAGATTTACCAAGTCTGCATGGTGATGGGTAGCGGCCTTTTGTGGCCATCTATCCCCAATCCCATTTCCTAGCAAGCCACATCTCTGAGGGATAAATCGCCTTAGTTTGTAGAAATTTGCATGCAAACTTGATAGAATTGAAACCTGAATTTTAATATGGAAAAGGACAATACAATTTCTAATAAAAACCCTCCCTATAGATTTTTTGTTGGGATGAACAGGTGGCTCTGTGTGTTCAAATGTTTTTACTGATCAGGTGGCTCTGTGTGTCAAAAAGTTTTTGCTGATCAGGTGGCTCTGTGTGTCAATCTGTTTTTGCAGATCAGGTTCAAGTTTAGAAAGTTGAGTTCAGATATCAACCACGTCCACAAGTTCTATGACTACTAGGGTGGGGACCCCATGGGGCCTGTACCATGTGCCAGGAGCCTGCTGCTCCTCCAGTCCTCTTGTAGCAGTCCCACCTAAACAGTGGCTAGAGCAGGCACAAGCTTGGTCAAGTGGATAGAGAACATCAGAGTGTCACCATAGCCACGGCCTTGACGGACATTGTATATGGGGCATTCAAATTGCCCAATTTCTGGTGAGTCAAAGTTCATCTTTTTCTGCTCCCTTCTTTTCACAAACCCTATGACCTGTGTCATCATAAAATGGGCCAGAACCCCTGGGCCCTGGGGCAAAATTCCATGGTCAAAGATTCCAACAATGAGGTGGAATGTTTTAAAGTTCCTAACAAATGTAGGGGCAATTTTTGCTAGATATGGGGGTGATATGAATGCCCCTTATTCCACGCCGCTTTGAAGCCCCTATAACCTGCTGCAAAATGATAAATTCTCCATGTTGACCCTAGCATTTTCTGACAACAAAAGGAGAATGATAGCTGGAAAATTGAGGTCCAAAAGCCCAAACCTCATATAGATGGATGGGTTGGTCATGCAATAATGACAGCGGTGATACTCTTGCCAGGACATAGCACCTACAAAAGCATAATTTTTTTCTTCTTTTACAATATTGGCGCTTCTTATTATGTAGACTGTATCCACCATGATGGCATTTTAATTTTTGTACTGGCACAAGATAGCAACACGATATATTTTCACTAGATATTGTAGTTAGGGGAGTTTGTCTTTAGATTTTAATTTTTGGGACTTTCTTGGGACTATTATTGCCCTCAAACCTAGTGCGTATGGTGGTTGCCTTTGCAACCTACATTTCTTTTGTATCATAATGATGAGTACAAACATTGCTTTATTAATTGTTGAAGGAAGCATTTTCTTAAAAAATGGTAGATCCTAAAGTATAAGATATCTAACTTAATGACATTTTGGATAAGGCACTGTATATATTTGTTGTTCTGTTCATGTTGATGTTAAAGATTGCTTAGTAAACAATTGATATTATAACTTGGTTTCTAATACTGTTTATATACAGATCTCCACTTTCAACACTAAAACAGTGCATCAAGCAATAACTGCAAAAGAAGTAGATGACACATTAGGTTGTGTGGCAAAAATGCACAACATTTATCTGTGATAATTACTAGGTGGAATGTCTCAAACGTAGGAAAATTTGCTTCATAGGATAAGGATCAAATGTTGGCTAATTGTCTGATTGCAACAACTTAATTTCAGTTTGTGTTGCCGGTAATGTTGTGATTTAATCAACAGAGGTATAAATGTGCTGCATTGAGCATGAGCATCCTAAATGGTTTTTCCGATATCCACTCAAAGTCATTAGTCTATCAGACAACACTTTAATCTATTTTACTGTATTGAGGTCCTACAGTCTACAACCCATGTTATCAATTTGTCTAAGATTTTTGAGATTATCGAGTGTTAGTGCCTACTACCAAGTGATTAATTTGCAAAAACACAGGAAAGAAATATCAACACGTCTCTATGGAAAAGTAAAATATCTTTTCAAATCACATAATAATATTTATGCAAATATTTTGCTTATGGCAATGATAGCTAGATGTTCTCAGAGATAGATCTTTTCATCCGTAAAGTTGAGACTAGGGTGTTCTGTGTATTTGTCACTGCTTACTTTTGCTTTCAACAAAGGAGATTTCTCCCCTTATTTTTCACAGGAAGGCCGTCATATGAGCACAAATTTCAGGTTGTCTTACAATATAAATTTCATCACCCACATTTCCATAAGCATCCTGATTGCGATGCCAAGTCCAAAGTGCATGAGTGGAATTCTTTACCTACACAACCACATATACATAGTTATGTTAGAACCAAGTTACTGTTGTTTCCATTAATATCAATAAATTGCAGACAATTGTTGCATTCAGAGAAGTGAGGTGCTCTAAAGTTTACAGGCTGGGTGGGATGAAATATTCAACACTTCTGTGTGTGCGTATGTGAGTGCATATCTGTAACACTAAAGAAATGAAAAGCAACCAACATAGAGTTTATGTTACTTAGAATATTTAAAAAATAAATAAATTAGAATAGATCCAACTTTACCTTGGATCTATTACATGTCAAGAAGGATAACAAAACATTGAGGTTCGCACCTCATACATTTTGATCCTTATCGACACTTAATAGATCCAGGGTTAACATGTATCTATGCTAGTCACTCAATAAGGATACATAGAGCCTGCAGTGAGAGGTGGGTGGTGGCTAAGGGAAAGTTGGCTGAAAGGCAGCAGTGTTGAGGCAAAGGATTGGTCGGTAGGTGTAAAATAAGATTGACTCAGGTGAGATTGATGGTGGGAGGGGAGTTAATTGTTGGTTTTGGCTGGGGGAAGTTAGTTTCCACCATAGTGGTGTCAGAATATGCATGCATTTAACATATAACCAAGGAAGGGAAGTTGATTTGCAGTCCTTTTTTCTTGTAACTAGTATAAGATATCTCTGCCTGTATGGTGTAGAATCCAAGAATTTCATTTTGGACCATTTCATTTTTATTTTCAATGTCAATCATACCTCTAATATGCCATGTCCAAAGCTGGATTCTCTAAGGGCACTCCAATCAGGCTGTCTGTCCCAGCAAAGCTTCCCCTTTGCTGGACCAGAGGTGTAATTAAAAGGGCATACCCCTCCAAAGTCGTGGTTATGTATTTTTTTTGGACAATTTCCAGGTTTGTCTGCATGCCTTGTTGCAAGCTTCTCAATGTTTCCACCATCTCCCACTGTGATATACACTGGACCACATGGGTTTAGGACATAGTTATAAACTCTGTTCATCCTCTCATATGCATGTACCTGTCACAAATATAATAGTAGGAAGATTTGATTAAATTTTGAGGTAGAAAGCTGGATGCTATAAAACTACTCTTAACCAAGCATTTCTGTTTGTATCTACAATATGCGAAAATTCAGAGATTTGACTGTAGCAAGCCACCACATAAACATGATTATTAGCGTGTTTACTTTTTTTAATCTGACAAATGCTAGATAACTTACATGGCCATTGAACACCAAGTCTACACCATATTCATATAGGATGTCTTCCATCTGTTGTCTCATACACTCAAATTCTTGATAATGGTTAGTGTAACTATTATACCAAGGAGAATGCCATGATGCAATCAACCAAGGAGTCAGTTCACGGTTTACATTTTCAAGATCTTGCTTGAGCCAAGCATATTGTTCACCTAATCCATCAAAGAAACTTGCATTAGTTGACAATCAAATGAATGGCATGTTAGCAAGAAATCTGATTGCTGAAATGCCGATTTTACAGTTCAGAATATGATGGGTTGCATTTGCACTCATAAATAATATATAGTAGTAGACAAGGTCAATTATGCCAATCAAGTCTAGGCTTTCCAGCTGCAGACTGACAATCTGAATAGCAGATTCCAAATTCAACAGAACAAAAGAAGTAATGTGTATAAAATTTACTAGTTGCTATCTTTATTTAGTTATAAAGAACAACCAAAATGATATTAAACAAGCATAACTTACTGGATCTATTGAAATCTATATAAGCTGCAAGCATGAGAAAGTGTACCCCTCCAGCATTGAAGGAATAATACAGGCTATTGTTGGATCCAGACTCTTCAGAGGGAACTGCAAACCGGGCACTATATGACGCAAATGTGAGGTCTCCCACTTGAGGTTCTATATCATGATTTCCTCCTAGAACCATCATTGGTATGTGTGACAACAATGGCTCCATAAACCTGGAAAATCACAAACACAACAGTCTCTGTTTATTTCTCCTTAACAAAAGAATAACTCCATACACCGTGCAATAAATATGGAACAAACATCATGACTATATGGAGAAAGATCTATATTGTACAAGGGGCTCTTTTTCAAAGTTACACAAACATTGCTTCCTAAAGAGAGACACTGATACCATCAATTTCTTATTTTATAATTATTGCACAATGGGACTTCCATGGTACATGACACCAGTCATGTCAGTGGCTAGCCAATACATCTGTTTAAAAAAGTAAACAATATTTCTTGTTTGTGATGTTCAATGACAACTTTACTATATATCTTGTCATGTAACTTCAACAACAACCAATCTGCCATAAAAAACATCGCATGGAGATTTATAAATCTTGTTCAATGGCTAATATCTTTCTAGTAGATTAGAGGCTTAGGTAGATCAAGGGAAAACCTAGTTACATTGGCAATGGCTGGCATCTTAGACATCTACCTTAGTTTTTTCATTTTCCTTTCTGGTATGAAAAGAAGAGTTTCTATTACTATGGGCTTGTGGCCAAAGGATTTGCATCATATGTATTTGAAGTAGAAAGGGAACTCTCTTGTAATGCCCCATTTTAGTGAGTCTTATTATTAGTTATTATCATTGTTTTGAGGGCATTTGAGATGGGTGGATGACCTTGTATTGTTTTATGTATATAACTTTGTATAGCTTATGTTTTGACACTATTAGCTGATATAAAATGATTATAGGCTGCCATATGATCTGATGACTGTAGGATGATCTATGAGTAGGTTGAGATTCATTGGATGTTAGTGAATATTATAAATCTGTGCATGGATTAATGATTATTATTATATATCATGAGTCTTCCACAATACTTTGTAGATGTAAATTATTACTCTATTATTGTATGGATTCTAGATAAAGTATTTCATCTTGTCAAAAAATTAGTATCATAAGCAGGGCCATATATGGTCTAGTTTAGGGAGTGGGAATTTTTGCTATTATGCCTTAGGTGATTTGAAATTTGTCCTTATATGGTTTGTCATCCACCATAGTACATTTTAGCAGAAAATGGAAACTGTTACCACCTTAACTAGCATCTAAGTGGAATATCCCAATCCATGGATACCACCATGGGGTAATGGATAAGAGTTACATCAGTCACCTCAATACAACTTCCTCTTCACTTTTGGCTGATTCTCAAGAGGTCAAGGGTGGTACTCTGATATATGATAAATTATTTTGAGATTTGGTACTCACCCGAATGGGTAACCCCTTAGGAGAATTTATTTTCCTATTGTTTCAGCTTGTCAGCGAGGATCCCTTTGATGATCCACAGATAGTCAACCTCAGATGCCTCCCATCCATGCTTCGTTCAGTGCTTTATTGCATCTAGCCTACTCATAAGATGAAGGTGGGTCATCAAATATGAGGCACATTATGTTGAAGTTTGTAGCTCGGGTCGGTTGTTAGTTTTTTTTTTTGTAGCATCGGAAGTGTTCTAGTGTCGAAACTTTTTGGAGAGGCTAAAACATAGGAGTTTTCCATAACCCAGAAGTTGTTTATAGAAATTCCACCTAGAAGTGTTTCAATTAGATTATCAACCAATTTTTTAATACTTCCTAAGTCTAAAATTAGGAAATCTAGTTAATTAATCAGTATTAATTGAGAAAGGTGTGAATTATCTAGAAACTCACATGGATCCACTGAGAAATAATCTCAGCCATTGATTAAGATTTAATCTTGGTCGTTGGACTCTGGAGTCCCACAGTGAGATTATAAGAAGTCAATGGGTAGATGAAGAAACACACTTGAGATCGATTTCCTTGGGCAGTTCAATTTCTCCAGAGAGCAGCAGCAGTTGTTGGAAGAGTTCGAGCTAGAGAAGGGAAGCAAAGACAGAGGGGGGCAGAGATAGTGAGTCCGGGGGAAGTTTTCCAGTCTCGGACTCGGAAAGAGAAGGCCGAAAATTTTCTCCAAGAGGCAATGCAGAGCCTTAGAAGAGCAATTTGATCCAGCTGAAGAGGAAGACTTTGTCAGTTCCAAAGGCCGGGAAAGTTTTCCAGAGGGCCAGAGAAACATTTTCCTAGTCCGCAGCAGGTAGGATAGCTAGATTTTCAGTTCCAGAGGTCGGGAAAGTTTTCCAGAGGGCCAGAGAAGCATTTTCCTAGTCCGCAACAGGTAGGACGGCTAGATTGGCAGTCGATTCAAGTAGTGCGTGTGGTAGGCAGTCCTAGGGTGACGCAGAGCCTGTGTAGATCACTTGGACAACTACCTTTCAGAGGTCAGACAATGCTGGGATTGCTTGGAGAAAGAGTAAAAGCCCTCAAATAATTTTTTCCAGTATTTCTCTTGGATAGATTTGCCAGTTTGGTGATATTTATTGTACTCAAAATTTCTCACTGTTGCTTTGTAATAAAAACCCTCAGATGTTGCACCGGTTTTCCCAAGTTGGGTTTTTCCAGGGACTTTAGTCCAAAAACCACTGTGTCATATTTTTGTATGTGTATGCCAGTATTTTCTCAATTTCCAGTTTATCTTCCGCAATATTTTTATTTGTGAAGATTACAGTGTGAATAATTTGTTGTTGCCATAGCAATAAACTACTAAATTAATTAACAGTTAGAAGAATTAGTTCCAGTTGCTGCAATAAAAATTTCAGTGGTGAAATTTTCACATGGTATCAGAGCGATTTTGATCAAACGGGGAAACTTAGAAGTAGAAGTAGAATTTTTTTGTTCAGAGGAAGCAACAAGATGAATTTATGGTGGCTGCACAAAGCCTGACCCGGGCAGTGCGAGTTGCTCGAGCAAGTTCAATTTTTAAGTGTAGGTTGGCAAAAAAAAGTCAGCTTGCCAGTTCGAGTGATTCCAACAGGTAGAAGTGCAGTTGTAGCTCAAATTTTCGTTGAGCATATTCCTTGTTTGGGCGCAAAAGGGTTTTGCAACAGTAGAATTAGCGTGAGGTGGAAGAGGAAGTGCACACACAGAGATAATTTTTCTCAAAGGCTTTCTAGTTTAGAAATCTGATTTTCCAATTGCAAGCAGCAGTAGCTGCAAGCAAATTTTCACTCCAGAAGGGAGCGCGAGTAGTAGATTCAGCAGCCAAGCAAAGGGAAAGAGGGAGTTCCCAGTTCAGATTCGAGATGGACACAACTGGGCTTAGAGATCAGGATAGGTTGGAGGGAGCCTCCAACTTTGTCATCTGGAAGGCCGGATGTCCTTCCTGCTAGATGAATTTGGCCTAAAGACCTATGTAGAAAATGTGGTGGTAGTACCACTAGATGTAGATCAACTCTAAGAGTACAGGAAAGAGATGGAAACGGTGAAGTGGATGATCTTGGATGGTGTTTGAGACCATATAGTCTCACATATATTGGCCAAGAATATATTAGGTCCCTATAATACTAGTGTAGCCCCCTTATTGTTATTGTTAGTGTAGCCCCCTATTGTTATTGTTGTGCCCATGTAGCCCCCATATTGTTATTGTTGTGCCCCATAGAAGCCCACTATTGTTATTTTTGTTCCCTTACATTATTATTGTTATGTATGCTCTGATTATATTGTGACCCCTTAGACTCCTATATATACCAAGGAGGTCTTATCATTTGTATCATCTAAGAATTGTTCATTTATGTGATGTAAAGGAGGTTTCCCCTCAAAGAGGCTAATTTTCAATTTGTTGATCTATATTTTCTTCTCTTTTGTGATCTGGTTGCATAACATTTGGTATCAGAGCTTTGGCTTCTAGGGTTTCATTGCTTCAAACAGGTCATCAGGGAATTTTTATTATAACTTTTTTTCTGTGAAGCTTCAAAAGCTGACATTTCGACCACATGGAGAAGAAATCTAGGTAAACTTCGTGTAGAAATTTCAGATATTAGTTCCCTATATTTTTTAGATATAGTCTGAATAAGTTAGGGTTTTTGCATGCTCCAAAATTCAGTCTCAAACAAGTGACCTAGGGAAAATTGTCATAACTTTCTCTAGAGCCATCGGATTTGAATTTCATAAAAAGTTATTGAAATTGCACGAACTGTAGTTTGTCGTGTATCATTTTCAGGGATGAAGGATGAAATAATAACACGTGGAATTTTGTACAAGTTCGCTCTACTTAACCAATCCATAATCAGGTTATCGTGGGAGATTAGGCATAATGTTATCTTGAAGAATCCAATCTTGGTCCGACTTCTCGCGTTGGAAAGAAGATTCAAAGGGCTACCACAAGACGAAATTTCAGACCCTGAAGAGCCGAATTTATAGAGATACAGTAATTTTAATATTGAGCTCCTAAAAGCAAGAAAAAGGTGTGTATTTTTTTAATTTTTTTTTGCATAACTTTTGTTTGAAAAATCAGTTTGAAGTGATTCAAAGGGCATATTCAAGCATAGATATCTTTTTCTAATTCCATAATGTCTCGAAACAAAAGAATGGATACACCTAGTAAGCAACCAAAAAGCTCTACTATGACACATGAAGAAGAGGAAGAAATGCAGCATGATATATCAAAATTATGAGACCAAGTGCAAAAATTTCATTCTCGCAATAAGTAACAAAAACTGAATTGGAAGCCATGATGAATGTTAAGATAGATGGTATAAAAAGGGACATGGGAGTTTTGAATGATGGCTTAAAAGAAGACATGGCATCAACAATGAATGTCAAGATAGAAGGGTTGAAGGAAGGTTTGGCAAAGTTGTTATAAGAAAGGCTTCCCAGTGGTGACAAGGTAATCCATGAAAATCATGATGAGGAAAAAAAGAATATGAATTATGATTTTAGAGACTCCAATGTTGGGTTTAACACCGACCACATTCCAAAGATCGATATGAGGAAGTTTGATGGCAAGGATCTGGTAACATGGATACTACAGATGGAGCAATATTTTGATCTCTATGATGTGCAACACACACAAAAGGTATGCATTACATCTTTATATTTAGAACCCAATCAGTTTGTATGGTATCAATGGTTTTGTTCTTGTAAACCACTTGTAACTTGATCAACTTTTACGGAGGAAATGATAGCACATTATGAGGATACAAAGAGCAACACCTTCTTTAGCCCATTGATAAATCTCAAACAAAAGGGTTCAATGGCGGAGCACATTGAGAAATTCCAAAAATTGAATATCAAGGTAATTGATATTCCAGAGGAGCGTAGGATTGATTTCTTCATAGGGACTTTAAAGGAGAACATCCAACATGAGGTTCGCCTTTGAGAACTTGATTCATTGGAGAAGGCATTCAGAGTGGCAAAAAAAGTTGAAAGCAAAATTATGGCAACAAGGAAGTATACCAGTCACAACTATAAAGATGGAAGTGTTGCTGCTCCTAAACTTCTACAACCTACAAGGTTGACACCACAACAATTGGAGGAAAAAAGAGCAAAAGAGCTTTGTTAGAGTTGTGATAGCAAATATACTAAAGGTCATAAGTGTGTCGAGAATAAATTATTTTACATAGATTGTGAAGAGGAGGAAGAAAAGGAATAAGAAACATCAAAAGGGGAGGATATACACTAGGAACCAACCCCAAAGAAATAAGAAATGAATCCGACCATATCTTGTAATGCATTGGCGAAAATTACCACTCCTAAAATTCTCAGTATCGAAGGATATATCAAGAAGAAAAAGGTAATAGTGTTGATTGATTTGGGTAGTACCTATAATTTTATTCATTGTAAGATAACCAAGGAATTAAATTGCATCCTATATCCAACACCAGACTATCAAGTGATGGATACAAATGGAGGAACTATAAATTTCTCTGGAAAGTGCCATAATATCAAGCTAACCGTGGGGGAATATGTATTGAATAGTCCAATGCTTTGCATTCCAATGGGTGGTGTTGATGTTGTGCTAGGAGTCCAATGGTTACAATCTTTGGGGACATTACCTTTTAATTTTCAAGAACTTTTCTTCAATTTTTTTTGGGAAGGAAAAGAAGTTGAATTAAGGGGTATCGCAGGAAAAAAAAAAGGAAGATAATCAACTCTAATGGCATGACAAAGCTTCTGAAGAAAAAACAATGGGGTGTAATTGCATAATTATGCTCACTAGAGGTTAAAACATCAAAAACATCTATTTCTCCAGATCTCCAAAAAGTCTTGGACAATCATTCCAAGGTATTTGAGACTCCAAAAGGCCTCCCACCTATTCGTGATCATGATCATGCTATTCATTTGATTCCAAGAAGTGTTCCTTTAAACATCATGCCTTACAGATGTCCCTATGCCCAAAAGAGTGAAATTGAATGTATGGTTGCAGAAATGCTAAAGGTTGGTATAATTCAACCTAGTCAAAGTTATTTCTTTGCTGCAGTAGTATTGGTGCACAAGAAGGATGGATCATGGTGTATGAGTCCGGATTATAGGGAGCTCAACAAGCTCACTATTAAAGATAAATTTCCCATTCATGTGATTGATGAATTGTTGGATGAATTAGATGGAGCAATTTACTTCACCAACGTGGATCTTCGTGTTGGATATCATCAAATTAGAATGAAGACTAAAGACATTCTGAAAACAACATTCAAAACTCATGGAGGTCATTATGAATTTTTGGTCATGCCTTTTGGCATAACTAATGCACCTTCCGCATTTCAAGGTTTGATGAATTCCATTTTCAAACCCTTCATTAGAAAATTTGTGTTAGTATTTTTTGATGATATACTAATCTACAACAATACTTGGAAGGATCATGTTCAACATGTTGACATGCTGCTCAAATTATTGGAGGAAAAACAATTATTTACAAAAACCTCCAAACGTTTCTTTGGAGTACAGGAGGTGGAATATTTGGGTCTTATTGTATCTCATGAGGGTGTTAGGGTAGACTCTAACAAAATTAAAGCCATTAAGGAATTGAAAATACCAACCCTAAAGCATCTTCGAAGATTTCTTGGGTTGGCAGGGTATTTATCGCAAGTTTGTTAAGAATTATGGGAGAATATAAACACCTCTAACAACATTATTGAAGAAAGATGCATTTTCTTGCACTCTAGAAGCAACTAAGGCCTTTGAACATCTTAAAGAGGCAATGTGCCAAGCACCGGTCTTAGCTACGCCAAACTTCACAAAAACCTTTATTGTGGAATGTGATGCCTCGGGAAATGGAATTGGTGTTGTTTTAATGCAAGAAGGAAGACCCATTGCTTTTGAAAGTTGTCCAATCAAGGGAAAGTATTTACACAAACCTATTTATGAGAAGGAAATGTTGGCAATACTACATGCACTAAAGAAATGGCAACCTTACCTAATGGGAAGACACTTCAAGGTAAAAACAGAGCATGATAGTCTTAAAAACTTTTTGGAACAAAGATTATCTTCCAAAGAGAAGTAAAAATGGGTCACAAAGATGTTGGGTTATGACTTTGAAATCATCTACAAAAAAAGGAAGCAAAATGTTGTTGTAGATGCACTCTCAAGAAAGGATGAGGATGTGGAAGCATTGCTTTGTGCCATTTCTATTATCCAACCTGATTGGATAACTGAAGCAAGAGATGAATGAAAGAATGATGAAGAGGCATGGACACTCATTCAAAAGTTGCAGCAAGATCCCAGTACACCTGATACATTTATCTAGAAAAATGATCTGTTATGGTACAAAGATCGATTATATTTTTGTAATAATTCTCAGCTCAAACAAAATATTCTTTTGGAATTGCACACCTCCCCCTTAGGAGGGCACTCAAGATTTTTAAAAACTTGCCAAAGGGTCAAGAAGGATTTTTTTTGGGATGGCCTTAAATTTGATATTCAAAAGTTTGTGGTAGAGTGTTTGGTTTTCTAACAAAATAAAGTTGAAACAATTAAGACCTCAGGTATGTTACAACCTTTAGCCATTCCAAGTCAGCGTTGCGAGGATGTCTCAATGGATTTTATCACAGGCTTACCAATTATGAAGGAAAGAGTGTCATATGGTGGTAGTTGATAAATTTACCAAGTATGGACACTTTTGTGCATTATCTCATCCTCTTAAATGCAGTACAGTTGCTACTACATTTATGGAAACAATTCAAAACTTACATGGAAACCCAAAGATTATTGTAAGTGAGAGATCCCATTTTCACTGGAATTTTTTGGACATAATTATTTTCTTGTCTTGGTACTCAATTAGCTCATAGCTCATCTTATCATCCACAATCTAACGGGCAAACTGAGATAGTGAACAAATGTTTGGAAGGATATCTTCGTTGCTTTGTATCTGATAAAAAAACACAATGGGTCAAGTGGTTACCTCTGGCTGAATGATGGTATAACACTTCCTTCCATAATGCAGCAAAAATGACCCCATTTTTGGCACTTTTATCGATATCATCCACCGTCCATCGCATCATCTTTAAGAGAAAATTCTAAGGTTCAAGCAGTGGAAGATCACATCGAGCATCAAAAGTTCTACAACTCTTAAAGGATAACGTCACTTTGGTGCAGAATTGAAAGAAGCAACAGGCAGATCAACATCGTAGTGAAAGAAGTTTTGATGTAGGTGATTGGGTATTTTTACGGCTACAACCATACAAACAAATGTCCCTCAAGCAAGCTAAGAAGGATAATAAATTATCACCCAAGTACTATGGTCCTTACAAGGTGTTGCAAAATATTGGTACTATGGCATACAAATTGGAGCTGCCTGCATCTTCCTAAGTACACCTAGTTTTCCATGTTTCATGCTTAAAGAAGGTTATCGGTGACAAGCTCCTAGTTCAAACAATATTGCCAGAAGTTGACAAAGAAGGAAAAATCATATTTGTTCCTGAAGAAATCACAGTA
The DNA here is from genome assembly GCA_031772625.1 of Pinus tabuliformis. NCBI lineage: Eukaryota > Viridiplantae > Streptophyta > Pinopsida > Pinales > Pinaceae > Pinus > Pinus tabuliformis. The sequence goes on from CM062818.1 coordinate 815,088,445, forward strand.
ACAAGAACCTTACAACTACGAAATCGATTAATTTCAAAGTATCTCATTAAGTGGAAGAACTTACCTGTTGAAGATTCCACATGGGAGGATGAGAATTTTATACAGAAGTATCCGAAACTACTCAATCGTTGAGGACAACACTTTTTTGAAGGAGAGGGGCATGTTAGGCCCCTATAATACTAGTGTAGCCCCCTTATTGTTATTGTTATTGTAGCCCCCTATTGTTATTGTTGTGCCAATGTAGCCCCCTTATTGTTATTGTTATTGTAGCCCCCTATTGTTATTGTTGTGCCAATGTAGCCCCCATATTGTTATTGTTGTGCCCTTACATTATTATTTTTATGTAGGCTCTGATTATATTGTGACTCCTTAGACTCCTATAAATACCAAGAAGGTCTTATCATTTGTATGATCTAAGAATTTTTAATTTATGTGATGTACAGGAGGTTGCCCCCTCGAAGAGGCTAATTTTCAATTCATTGATCTATCTTTTCTTCTCTTTTGTGATCTGGTTGAATAACAGCGTACGACCAAGGAGGTGTGGAATGCTCTCGATCAACTATATCAGAATCCTCCCGAGCAGTGGAAGATGTTCCTATAGGAGAAGCTGAGAAACATTAGGATGCAAAAGGGTGAAGACATAGATCCCTTCCTCACCAGGATTTAGGAAATCTGGGATCAACGTGCAACCATTAGGGAGGCACCTCAACTGATAGATCTTGTGTGTTTGGTACTAAATAGTGTCTCAGAGGAGTGGCAAGTCTTTGTCAAAAGTATCTTCGGCTGAGACACATTGACTAGACGAGACAAGATGTGGTCAAACCTGCAACAGGAGATGAGGCGAGCTCTAGTAAAGAGCTCCATCAGCGAAAGAAACATCAAGGGTTCAAAAGGTGAAAAGGAAGAGGAGAATGTGGCCCTTGCATCAAAGGGTCCTAGTCAAGGACAGGGGGAAAAAAAGAAAAAGAAGGACCTATCTAAGGTAAAGTGCTTCAGGTGTGGCGAGTTTGGCCACTACAATACTTAGTGTCCTCTTAGGAAGAAGGATAAGTAGGAGAAGCAAGACCAAGCAGTAGCATCTGCAGAGATAGACAAATTGTCCTCCAGGTTGGAGGAAGACTTCGCCATGTTTGCTGCTAAACCTCCAGGAGTGAGGTGGGGCAATATGGAGTTATAGTCTCAGGGCAGCATAGAGATGGGTAGGGTCCATTAAGGTGACCTCCTCATGGATCATTACCTTGCTACAGGGGCCCACAATATTCAATAGTAGGATGCAGTGATGCGGGGGAGCGCCCCCCCCCCCTTCGAACCCGCTCCCGAAGCGCGCTCCGGGCGGGAGCGGCTCGGGAGCGGGTCGGGAGCGCGCTCCCCAAATCGCTCCCGGACGGGAGCGATTTTCGGGAGCGCGCTCCCGTAAAAAAATTTGCGCTCCCTGGTCTGTGAGGGAGCGCTTCAGGGAGCGATCGCTCCCGCGCTCCCGGAGCACTTTTTAATGCCCGGGAGCGATCGGGGAGCGATCGCTCCCTGATCGCTCCCGGGCATTAAAAAACGCTCCGGGAGCGAATTTTAAAAATTCGGGAGCGATTCGGCGGAAAAAAATTCCGCGGACCCGAAAAAAACAAAAAATTTAACTTATTTTTTTGGATTTATAAGCCCAATGGGCCAAAACAAAATCATTTCAATGAGATTGAGCTTGAGTTTGAGAGCAAAGGAGCAAGGAGCAAGAGCTGAGGAGCAAGGAGCCAGAGCTGAGGAGCGAGGAGCAAGTGCCAAGGAGCGAGGAGCAAGCTTGCAGAGGTAAGTAACTTAATCATTTAGTTAGTTTAGCTGGTTAGGTGGTTAGTTTGGTTAGTTTAATTTACCTGTTTGAGTTTAAAGATCATTAATTTAAATTAAATTAATAAATTAAATGAATTAATCCCAATAAACTAAATTAATTTGCAGATTCAAGACTCAAACCCTACAAACATCAAACACGATGGACCTGGGGATTTTTATTGGCATTTTCCTCTTCCTGGTCCCTTTTCTGGTTATTATGGTGGTGGAGAGTAGGAAACGGAGGGGGCCTGAAACTGAAGAGGTGGATGAAGAAGCCGGAGGAAGTCAAATAGGTGAAAACCCCAGTGAGGAGGATGTGGAGGAGGGTGAACATGAGGGTCAAAAAACTAAACAAGACCAAACTCCATTGTGGAAATATGTTCAGAGGCCTGAAGCAGGGAGAGGGGGTGGAACCACTAAATTTCATTGCCCCCATTGCAATTCTGATTTCACAGGCTCATACACCCGTTTGAGAAGACACCTTTGCGGGAAAAGGGCATGGGATGGAGAGAAACAAATAGGAATCAGAACTTGCGACAAGGTGTCAACAGAAGATAGAGCCAAATACATAAAGGAAGAGGAGGACGCCCAATACAAAGCAAAAAGATCAAGGGGTTTCTTTGAAAGCTCACAAAGAACTCCTTCAGCATCCTCCCAAGGCAGTGGATATGGACATGGAGGCTCAGGGTCATCATCTTTACGCCGTAGAACCATATCAGATTTCCTTGATGAGGGGTGTAGGAATGATGTGGATTCAAAAATTTACAGGTTCCTCTATGCAAATGGGATACCATTCAATGTTCTACGCTCACCTTATTGGCACGAAATGGTTTCTGCCATAAATGATGCCCCTAAAGGATACAAGAGCCCTGGGTATGACAAGGCAAGAACAGTTGGCCTTGATCATGAAAAAGCAAAAATATCACATTCTTTGAATAAAATGACAAGTTCTTGGACTGACAATGGGGTGTCCATTGTATCTGATGGATGGACAAATGTAAAAGGCAAGCCATTGATAAGTGTTCTCGCTGTGTCCCGAAGTGGTCCCATTTTTCTAGCTGCACATGATTACTCAGACAAGTTCAAGACCGCTATCAACATTGCAGAAGCATTGCTTGAAACAATTGAGCGTATTGGCCCATACAATGTCATCCAAGTCATCACTGATAATGCTCCTAATTGTAAGGCAGCAGGAGCAATTATTGAGGATAGATACCCGAACATATTTTGGTCTCGATGTTTGGTTCACACATTGAACCTTCTGTTGCATGATATTGTCAAAAACAAAAATGAACAATACCAATGGATTGGTGATTTGTACAAGAAAGGAAAAAAAATGATAAAATTTATTACAAATCATAGCAATACCCATGGCCTTTTCCGCAGTCACTCGAGATTGGAGTTGCTGAAGATTGCGAGGACTAGATTTGGTAGCTATTACCTCACCTTCAGGCGCCTTTTGAAGGTAAGAGAGGGTTTAGCTAGCATGGTATCAAGTCCAAATTGGCAGGTGTTAAAGGAAAGGGCTACAAATGTAGCTGACATTGCAGGTTTTGAAACGGTGGAGGAGGCCGCTCTTGATGGGCAGTTTTGGACAACTGTGAGACAGGTATTGGATTTCACCAAGCCAATTTATAACATGATTCGGTTTGCAGATACAGACAAACCAGTGATTGGTGAGGTGTATGAGCAAATGGATACCATGTTGGGGGAAATAAAAGACATTGTTAATAACAGAGATCCCGACTTGTACAATCTGATTCACGATTGTGTGTGTCAACGGTGGAAAAGGCTTAACCTTCCACTACATTGCTTGGCGTATATCCTTACGCCAAAATACTACTCAGATTCTTGGTTGGGCAAACCTGCAGCAGGGGGTGGTGTTAGGACCAAACCCCATTTAGATCGAGAGGTAACTAAAGGATATCTGGATGCATTAGAAAAGTTGGTGCCTGACAGGGAGGAATGTGCAGCTGTGCGCCTTGAAATAGGCAGATACTTCACTGGCAGTGGTTTGTATGGTAACTTCCATGCAATGGACGACAAAGATAAATTTGATTCTCTCACATGGTGGGAAACATATGGCGGCGACGGACTTTTGCGAAAATTGGCATTGAAAGTTCTTGCACAGGTTGTAAATTCTTCTTCTGCAGAGAGGTGTTGGAGCACCTACAGTTATATACATAATGTGAAAAGAAACAGGCTCAACGAAAACCGAGCAGAAAGCTTGGTTTATGTGCACTACAATTTGAGGTTGTTGAGCCATTACTGTGATCGGGCTAATGAAGATCTCACATATAAAATTTGGGACAATCACCCTGAGGATGACAATTTGGAAGATGGCATTGTACATATGGAAGAACTAGAAGATGAGCTTGTACGGGATGAAGCTGAAGCAGCTGCAGCAGCCATGCCACCTCCACCTCCACCATCCAGTTCTCGGGGCCCGAGTCTTGTTCCATTGCTGTCGCCACCTCCATCGACACCCTCGCGTGGAGGCTCTAGTTCTGGTCGTCGGTCTGGGCGGGAGACTCCTAGAAGACCGCCAAGACCTACTTATACTCCTGGAGACTCTCGTGGCAAGGGCCACTTGTAGATTTACAGTTTACTTGTCTTTTTTAGTTTCTATTAGACTTGTGACTTGTCACTTTAGTTTTCATAACTGTTCAGTGTTGAGTTTTGAGTCCTTGACTCTTGACTCTTGACTCTTTCATATCATTATGACATTATGATATTTTTTGTAAACATTATATCACTGGTGACTGTGACAATGAAAATTTGAAGTTTGAAGTTGGGCCTTGGCAATTATAACTCATTGGTAATGATTGTGAATTATGAATATGATGCTTTGTGAAAGACTAAAGTTGTTTCATTTCATCTCATTATTCATGTTTCATTTTATAAATTTTTAACATTTCATATCATGTTAACAGTTAGAAGTTAGGACTTAGAAATATCTTCGATATTACTTCTTGTAATGGTTAAACTTGGCTTACAAGTACAACTTGTTACTTTGGTGATCAATGATGATAAATGTTATTGAATTGAATGTTATTTTAATTTATTATTTTACTAAGGTTGATGACGATTATAATTTCTAGATGATTGATGTGATATGGTTCAATGATCAATTTATGTTTTTTTATGTTTTTTATGTCTATTTCATCATTCTACATGTTTTTGTTGACATATATGTATCAAAAATTAAAAAATATAAAAAATATATATATTTTTAAAAAATCGCTCCCCGATTCGCTCCCAAACCGGGAGCTTCTGAAAATGGTCGCTCCCGCTCCCGCTTCCGCTCCCGCTCCCCGCTCCCGCTCCCGCTCCCAAGTAACACTGGTAGGATGGATCAACGTTAGTGATATAGTCAGATTCCAAAGTGACAGTTGCAAACTAGTTGCATTTAGGTGCTGAGGAGCACAGGGTAATGTTGACAATAGAGCAGGAGGCTTAGTGGCAGAGTCAGCAACAACGCAGACTCTTCAGTGGACAGTGCAGAGGCTAGTAGCAGTCAGATGCTCAGGAGACAGATGCAGCACAAAGACATAGTTGATTCAGTATTTCAAATGCTTCTCAGTTGCAGTAGTTGCAATTGCAACAACAACAGATGAGAGGGAGTTGCAGTGCAGATGCAGTGTTGGTAGCAGCATAGCAATGTCAACAACATCACATATGCAGCATCAGAGTTGCGGAGTGGTTGATGGGAAGTGGAAGGCAATCACAATCGCCAAACATCAACAACGCATGGAGGATGATGCAAAGATAGGGTGTTGGAGCAGTTCAACACTAGAACACCTTCCTCGCTAAGAGGGAGTGTTAGTTTTTTTTTGTAGCATCGGAGCGTTCTAGTCTCGAAACATTGTGAAGAGGCTAAAACACAGGAGTTCTCCATAGCCCATAAATCGTTTATGGAAATTCCACCTAGAAGTGTCTCAATTAGATTATTAATCAATTTTTTAATATTTCCTAAATCTAAACTTAGGAAATCTGGTTAATTAATCAGTATTAGTTGAGAAAGGTGTGATATATCTAGAAATTCAAACGGATGGACTGAGAAATAATCTCAGCCATTGATTAATATTTAATCTTAGCCGTTGGAGTCCCATAGTGAGATTATAAAAAGTCGATGGCTAGTTGGAGAAAGACACTTGAGATCAATTTCCTTGGGCAGTCGATTTCTCCAAAGAGCAGAAGCAATTGTCGGAAGAGTTCGAGCTAGAGAAGGGATGCAAAGAAAGTGAGTCCGGGGGAAGTTTTCCAGTCCCGGAGAGTCCAAAAGAGAAGGAAGAAAATTTTCTCTAGGAGGTTGTGCAGAGCCTTAGAAGAATAGTTTGATCCAGTTGAAGAGGAAGAAATTTTTAGTTCCAAAGGTCGGTAAAATTTTCCATGGGTCGGAGAAGCATTTTCCCAGTCAGTAGCAGGCAGGACGACTAGATTGGCAGTCGATTCAAGCAATGCGTGTGGCAGGCAGTGCTAAGGTGATGCAGTGCCTGCGCAGATCACTTGGGCGACTAACCTTTCAGAGGTCAAATAGTGTCGGGATTGCTTGGAGAGAGGGTAAAAGCCCTCAAATAATTTTTGCCAGTATTTCTCTTGGATAGATTCACCAATTTGGCAATATTTATTGTACTCAGAATTTCTCACTGTTGCTTAATAATAAAAACCCTCAGTTGCTGCATCGGTTTTCCCAAGTTGGGTTTTCCCAGGGACTTTAGTCCAAAAACAACTGTCATAATTTTGTACATGTGTGCTAGTATTTTCTCAGTTTCCAGTGTATCTTCCGTAGCATTTTTGTTTGTGAAAATTGCAGTGTGAATAATTCGTTGTTTCCATAGCAATAAACTGCTAAATTAATTAACAGTTAGAAGAATTAGTTCTAGTTGTTGCAATGAAAATTTCAGTGGTAAAATTTTCACACAGGTACTTCTGCACAGGCCTTGTGTCTAGGCTTGGAGAAGTCACCCACATCTCCTTAGAACACTTGCTCTAGGTTGAGCAAGTTGTTGATGTAACTTAGCCTAAGTCTAACTTAGGAGAGAGCACATATGAATATGTTGGCTTATTGAGCTAATAGAAACTTAGGAAAAGTAAATTAATCTACTTTAGTGAATAAGCTTCAATCTTAGCCATTGATCTCAAGTGAGGTGAGATCCAATCTCAGTAGTCAATCACTTTGAGATTAGGGCTAGGGTTAGGGTCAGTTGTTGCTCAAATTGTACACATAATTGCGACAATGCTCAGGGCAAGGGCTATCACTCTGATCCCTGCCCTCTCTGTTCAAGTTATCTCCTAAATGCAAGCTAGGGAGGGTAGTCCCTATGGATGAGATGATGAAAAACACGTTGGGAACCAAGAATTCCAAGAGACACAACTGAATGGCCTAGCAACTTGGGTTAAAATTAAATGGAAAGTATGATTATTAAGCACACTTTGATTAGATTCCTTAAGATTATGAATTAGAGACCAATGCCTTTAAATTTAATTACTTGCACAATATAGATTGATATTCCAAGTTACTGGATGAACAATTGCTGCAGGATGCAAACTCTATCCTAGATGAAATGCAGGACCTAGATCTAAGTGAGATGCAAGCTCTTGGAAGATTTTAATTATATGCCTAATCTAGATGAATCCTCCTCCTTAATTCTTTGAAGTTAGTCTCGAACGCAAGTTGTAGAGAGAGTCCCAAAGGAAGGAGGCTCTGGCCTCATTAACAATACCTCCCATGGGGTTCTACCTAGGTGCCTCTGTTCTGACAAGGGATTTCCCGCAAGAGAACCACAAAGTCACCTATTTTAACTGCGAATGAGGGTCTAGACTTCTCAAATTGTGTGAAGAAGTTGGTCCTATCTTTCTTTCAACCAAACTTGTGCTTCGAGGAATTTTTTTTAGAGATGCACTTCTAACCTAAAATGAAGATACAAGATATGAGTGATTGCTTCAATGAGATTACAAATAAATTAAATGCTTCAATATGACAAACTTAAGTCACTTTCTCACAATGTTATAAGATTACAAGATGACAATTGCAAATGAATGAAGCACTTAAAGAATACTTTAACAATTATCTCAATGAAACAAGATTTAGCAATGTCAATCATCCAAGATGCTTATTAGAGCCAATTAGATCTCATTTAATTTCTCTTATGCAATTTGGAACAAGAGAAACTTTAGAGCACAATGATGAGATAATATCTACTTATCACTTTGATTATGAACCAATTGCAATTTCCTCTTAAGCACAAAAGTAATCAAATCCAATTAAGCACAAGGAGAGATGAGATTGCTAACATTGATATATAATACAAGATAAGACTAACAAATACATTCAACTACTAATGAGATGCTCATGTAAGAGAAACTCAATGCAATGACGCAAAATGCAAAGGGACAAGTTAATGAACTAACTAGCTATCCTCAAGATGCAAGATTTATACAATTAAATCACCAATGATTCCTCACAATGCTTTCACTTTGAAAATGCACCAGACTTAAACAAATCAGATCAGATTCCCTTAACCATGAAATCGGTCCCAAAACTTGAATGAGAAGCACGCAAGAAACAAGTTATTTAAGCCCTTAGTTGATGTGCGTTACTTCTTAGAGTTATTAGGCTTATTTAGAGATGTTTTAGGGCTTCTTTAGAGTGATTAACATTTGATTATGTCACTGATAGATTAGTCTTCAGATCTGGTTATTTATAACAGCCAACAAAAGAGAGGAAGGGAGAGAAGATCAAACCCATTAGGCCAAACGGCCTAGTTTCAATGGCAAATTTGTCCTGTTGAGGCACCAAAAAGGTGATGTTTGAGCTCTCTAACACATGCAACCACCAATGATTAGACTGAAAACCAAAGGAATGCTCTCAAAATCCCACGGCTAGGGAAAGGTGAGCCTCTTAGGCTAGCGGCTAAGGCAAATGACTTCAAAAATGTGATGTGAGGCTTCCAACAAGTGCAAGACACCTGCAAACACAAGGGATTAGCCCTAAAAATAATTCAAATGATAAATCAAGCAAATGGCTAGGGTTTAGAGGCCCTTTAGGGCTGCGGCTAGGGCTAGAAGCCCTAGAAACCCTTGTGGCTAAGTGAGTGAAGGCCCTTTAGGCTTACGGCTAGGCTCTAAAGGGTTTGGATGATGAAACAAATGAACATTAAGCCCTTGAAACCCTTCTTCAATTGATAATGAGCCTGCAAAACCAAGATTAGTCCACTAGACAAGAAATTTCATGGATTAAAGGAAAAAATACAATTAGAAACCACTACAAACCCTTGCCAAAAATCACTTTAGGCCTGCAAAACAAATTGTCAGCCCATAAAATCAACTGCAAGGTGAAATTAGGCCCTTCTAGGCTTGCGGCTAGGCCTTAGAGGCTGAAATAGGGTTATGGCTAGCCTTCAAAGGCCACTTAGAGGATGCGGCTAGGGCTACAAGCTCTCAAATCCTTGCGGCTAGGACTACAAGCCCTCAAATCCCTGCGGCTAGGCCTTAAAGGCCTTCAAACCCTTGCGGCTTCCCTTGATGAAGTAGATGGATGAGTATGAGCCACACAAAATCGACATGCAAAGCATTCAGATTAGAAATACTTGTGCAAACCCAAGGTTTTTGCAATAAAAAGGCCGTCTAGGGCTAGTGGCTCCCTCTTGGAGGCTAAACGTTGCAAATCTGGCACTTGGGTCTTGCAACTTAGGGTGTCTAAATCCTAGATCAACCCTCCTTGGCTGAATGTACTCCTCTTGGCTAGACGACTCCTCCTTAGGTGAAAATAGGCCCAAACCCTATCCATCTAGGCTAGGTGACGGTCTCAAGCTTCTGGCTTCATATTTGTCTTTGAATCCTTGAGCTAATGGCACCTGGAAGTCAAATAAATAGAGCCAAGCCAAAAGAACTAGAAAATTATGAAATAAAAACCCCAAAATATTATTTACAAAATGAGAAAAACAATATAAAAGGGTTATAAATAATTTACAATATCTACAAGAGAAATATTAGCTCTAACTATCAAATAAATCATTTATAGTCCAAGTATATTTTGAAAATAAATGAGAGAAATAATTTTCTTTTAATGTCCAAGCTAAGACCTTGCACCAATAATCGCTAGATAAGCTTAGAGCCCAAACAAGATGTGATCACCTCAAAGTCCATGAACTTGGGGCATGCCCCAAGGCTTAATATCTGAAGATCTCTACACAAAAGATAGACTATTAGTTATAGAGGGGTTTGATTCACACAAATAGACTAGAGATCTAGAGATACCTGCTAGATCTACCAGCTTCAATGTGTTTCCTCTAGCCCAATACCTAAAGCAAGATACTTGTGCTAATAGATAATCCAACCACTGGCTATGGAACAACAATCTTTAGTTAAAGATAATTAGAGCATTAGGATCAATTCAACATACCATGAATAATCAAGCAAGAGACACCTTGCATTGAAACCCCAAAGACTTTTATTAAAAATATTCCAGCAGAGCTTAGCTCAATACAAAAGATTTTCAATCTAGTTCAAAACAAGTTGAAGGTACAATGAGGAGCTTGAAAGCTTCCTTATATAGAAAAAATGAGAGGGATTAACCTCTCCAAGTGGAAATAACAATTAGTTGCATTGATCCATGGCTTGATCCTTGTTGAAAAAATTTGATCCCTTGATCAATTGGCACAAATCTCTAAAACGATTTGATCTTCCTTGTTCTCTATGATGGAGGGTCAAACCTTGACTTCTAGACCACTGGAGGACCTTCAAAAAAATAGAAATATTGTTACTTGTGCAAAATTCTTAACTGCTTGGCCCAAAAAATTCGATTTGTTGGAAAATAGTCTTCTTTGGCCCAAACGAATTTCTGGACTGGGTCCTTCTGCCTTGGAAATGAGGCTTTTATTTTTGACTTGAATATTTTTCTTTGAAAATGGCCTCAAATAATTTTTTGATGAATTTTCCACTTGGAGAGCAATTAATTTTCCCTTCATTTCATTTTTTCGATAATTTTTGGCTAATTTTAACTTTTTATTTTTGCCAAAAATTAAAATTAATAGACTCAAGAGGGGATTGAATATTTTTCCACCCTCGAGGTGTATCTAAAAAATATTTTGGTAATGATTTTTTTGCCCCATCCTATGCTGGTGGCGTGACGGAAGCAAACTGAGCGAGGGTTTGGAACAGGGCTTTAGGGTTGGTAACAATGGAGGGGTAAGGAGGGGGGAGTTCTACTCCCTCCTACAGTCAAGTAGTTGCGAATAGAGACGAGGAAGCGGGTTAACTTCGTATGGATTAAAAAAACCAATGGAGGCAGAAATGGAGGAAATAAGCACAAAATTACAAAAAGAGAATCAAAAGGGAGTCAGAGGGGAGCAAGGAACAGGAGACAACAGTCAGAAAGCGGAGCACAAGGCGGGGACAGGACCCTGCAAACCCAGGGTTGTTCTAAATGATCCAGCGCTACAGGCACATAGGGATCACATGGCGACATATGCAGTTATTTGCAAATTTATGGGAATATGGCCAACGGAGAAGGCTTTGTACGCATGGATTAAAAACCACTGGAAACCAAAGGGGGACATAACCCTTCACCTTGGGTCCAAGGGTTTCTTCATAGTGGTGTTCACAAACCTCGAGGATAAGGATAGAGTTTTTGATGGTGGACCATATTTCTTTGCTGTTGCAGGCCTCTACATGCGACCACGGTTGATGAATTTGTCCTGGAACGAGAGACATTCACTTCTGTACCGGTATGGATAATGAATTTTGTCCCGGAACGAGAGACATTCACTTCTGTACCGGTATGGATAAGACTCTACTCCCTACCTTTAGATTACTAGTTGCCAGAATCACTGAAAGCCATAGGCAATAAATTAGGTCATTTTTTAAAAATATCAGATGCGACTCTGCGAGGAAAATACACATCCTTTGCCCGCATATGCGTAGAAATGGACCTATCGGGAGCACTGTCGGATGAAATCATTCTTGAAGTCTATGATGAAGAATGGGTGCAGGCGGTCGACTATGAACATGTCCCATTCAGATGCTGTAAGTGTCATGAACACGGACACCTCTTCAGAGACTGCCCACTAAACAAACTGACGGATAATACCAAAACCAACACAGGCAAAGACCCTGTAGGATTCACCAAGGTAGGAGGCAAAGGGAAAGGAGGAAAAAAGCACCAAAAGAAAGCTAACGAGGAAAAGCAACCAAGTCATAACAGTTTCAAGATTTTAGAAGAAGAAGGAGTGAACAATGGAACGAACCAGGCCTCGGAGGATAATCCTGCAGAGAAGGAAAAAGATACTAGCATGGAAGATATACCTGAAAACAACATACCAAGGGAGGTTTTGCCAAGCACTATGGAACTTGGCAGGGACCATGAGATGACCCCAAGTGAAGTTGGAACGGAGGACCACGAACTACAGGAAATCCTTGAGAGGGAGAATCTTGATCTAGAAAAGTTCCTGGAGCAAGGAACTACCAAAGGAGTTGACTCTCTACCACAAGAGGAGTTTGACAGAGTGCAACAGCTCTTCCTCTGGAGATCTCAAGCAAAGGGTTCTGGGGTCAAAAGGAACCATGACAGCCAGGAAAACAAAGGGATAAAATCGATGGAAGTTACATCAAGTCACTCCTCCAAGAACCCAGGCAGGAAAAGAGGAAGGAAGAGACAGAATGAACTATTGACAGAATGCGGGAAACTCATGATTAACTCAGGTAAGATGAAATATCTCACCAATTACTCATTCACAAACCTTTCATAATGAAGCTCACAACCTAGAACATTAGGGGTCTAGGAAGTAAAAGAAAACAACGAAATCTCAGTAATAGAATAAAAGAAGAAAAACCAAATATGGTATTTATACAAGAAACTAAATGTTCAATAGAAAAAATCAGAGAGATACATAGTAAATGGCTCATTAAGTATGAGTATCTAGAAGTTAAAGCAAACAACACTACAGGAGGGATTCTTACTCTTTGGAATCCTTGGAAAATTGGAATCCTGGATGCTGAGGCATCCAGGAACTACCTTTTGATGGTGATCCAACCTTTGGGTGATAAGGAACTATATATGATCACAAATGTCTATGGTCCCTAGAAACTTGAGGACAAAATCAAGCTTCTCACCTCACTGGAGGAGCTGAGAGAAAGACATCCTGTTATGCCCTAGATTCTAGGAGGAGACTTTAACATGATAAGATCTCTCACAGAAAAAAAGGAGGGACCAGGATACTAGGTAGGGACTCCATTGCCTTCCAGAACTTCCTAAATGACATGAGACTAGTGGATACGGAGACAATAAATGGCACTTTCACCTGGAACAATAAGAGGGGAGGGGCTTCTCAGGTTGCCTCTAAACTAGACAGATTCATAATCTTGGAGGACCTCATTCTCACGGGCCTTGACCTAACTGCTTCAATCCTTCCTTTTGGAGGCTCGGATCACTGGCCAATCCAACTTGAAGCTTCTTTTATAGGCACTCCAAGGAACAGACCCTTCAGGTTTGAAAATGTCTGGCTCACTCACCCTGACTTCATCAAGAACATGAGAAAATGGTGGGTGGAAGACATGCCCGTTCTAGGCACAAAAATGTTCCTACTACAACAGAGATTGAAACACATCAAACGCAGGCTTAAAGAATGGAACAAAAATGAATTTGGCAATATTTTCAAAGCCAAAAGAGAAATTGAACAGAAACTACAGGGAATTAATCAGATCCTCATCACAGATGGCTTTACCGAGGAAAGGAAAATGCAGGCTGACTCTCTTCAACAGGAATGGGAAAACAGATGTCAGCAAGAGGAGACATTTTGGAGACAGAAATCTAGAGTGCAATGGATAAAAGAAGGGGAACGAAATACAAAGTTTTTCCACAAGTCTACAGTTGCCCACAGGGCAAACAACAAAATTTCAAAACTTAAAGACACTCAAGGGAAAGAGCTCAGCACCCACAAAGAAATGGAATCAGCTCTGGTTCAACATTTCCAAAACATAGCTGAGGAGCCACTCTTAGACAGATCACGGTATATCAATAATTTCACTAAGTATATTCCAAAGCTTGTAACCAGGGAAGACAATTACAATCTTAACAGGCCAGTGACTGAAGAGGAGGTCAATGAAGTTATCAAAGAGATGCAAAATGGGAAGGCTCCAGGCCCGGATGGGTTCAATGTAGACTTCTTCAAAGCATGCTGGGAAATTGTCAAACAAGACATCCTTGATGTTGTGGAGGACTCGAGAGGTTCCAAAACAGTTTTGAGGGCGCTCAATGCTTCTTTCATAGCTTTGATTCCAAAGCAGGAAAAAGCTATGACACCAGACAGATTCAGACCCATAGCTTTATGCAATGTGGTGTACAAAATTATCTCCAAAGTAATTGCAAACAGACTCAAGCCCCTTCTTCCTACTCTTGTATCGGAGGAGCAAACTGGATATGTGGAAGGAAGACAAATTCTAAATAACATCATTCAAGCTCATGAGGTGGTTCATTCTCTTAAAAGCAATAAGCAAGCAGGGATGATCATACAGCTTGACCTAGCCAAAGCTTATGACAAGCTAAGCTGGTCGTACATCAGGGAAGTACTAAAAGCGTATGGCTTTGACCATAATTGGATAAGATGGGTAATGGCCCTTGTTACTACAGCTAGTTTTTCTATCCTACTTAATGGCTCCCCAACCAGAGTCTTTAGGCCCTCGAGAGGTCTCAGACAAGGAGATCCGCTCTCCCCCTTCCTCTTTATTCTCATGATGGAAGGATTAGGCAAAGCAATCAAATCAGCTAAAGCAGAAGGAAGAATCCAGGGTCTCAAACTAACCCTGAATGGGGACACCTTGACTCATCAGCAATTTGTGGATGACACCATGTTGCAGGGTACTCCCACGGTCAAGGAAGCAAAAGCTTTCAAACACATCTTGAACGAGTTTTCTATGGCCGCTGGTACAGAGGTGAGTCTTACCAAATCAAAAATTTTCTTTTTTAATACTGATATTGCTATTCAGAGAAACCTCTCTAGAATCCTCGGCTTTCAAAGAGATCAACTTCCCTCCAAATATCTGGGAATACCTCTCACTGACAAACCCCTGAGCAAGGATGTGTGGGAGCCAGTGACTAATAAACTGTAGGACAAGATCAGGAAATGGACAAGCAGATCTTTGAATTTAGCAGGAAGGCTAGTGCTTACAAAGGCTGTCCTGCAAACCATTCCCATCTTTATGTTTTCAGCTCTTCCTGCTCCTAAAGGTGTTATACAACATATCAGGAACATCCAGAGAGATTTTCTTTGGGGCAAAGGGGAAGAGAAAAAGAAATGGGCTTTGGTAGCTTGGGACAAGATTTGCAAACCCAAGACCCATGGAGGTTTGGGTCTTCACGACCCGGAAACCCTAAGCAAAGTCTTGGGGGCTAAACTTTGGTGGAGATGGCTAAAGGAAACGAGAACCCCTTGGGCTAAGCTCTGGAAATAGAAGTATGCAAATAACTGGCAAGATAGAGATCTTATTCAGATGATGGGGCTCATCAAGGGCTCCCACATTTGGAACAATGCTTGGGAGAATAGAGCCATAGTACAGAAGCACAGTTTTTGGGAGATCAGAGATGGAAACACAACTTGGTTCTGGGAGGACAACTGGCAGCAGGAACCTAACCTGTGTAGAGAAGAACTAGCATTTCTCAAGAATGACACTGACAATAAAGGTCTATTCAGGGTAAGTGACTTCTGGGATCAGACAAGGAACAACGACAAATGGAGAACATGGAAGGACCTAATATACAGGGAAGAAACCCCTTTGAAGGCCCAGGCTGCAGCTCTTGCAATGATCTTGGAACAGAGAAAGATTTTGACCTCAACTTCGTCTGACCAACTTAGGTGGGGGAGAAACAATGAAGGCAATTTCAACCTCAAAGAAGCCAAAAGAATTGCCATGGGGTTTGACTTTCCAAACCCTGACAAGACATGGAAGGACATATGGCAGAACCCACACTGGATGAAAATCAAACTGTTCATATGGCTAGTACAACACAAAAAAATTCTGACTTGGGAAAACCTTAGGAAAAGAGGTTTAGCTGGTCCATCTAGATGTCAGTTATGTGGTCTGCAAGAAGAAACGATGGATCACCTACTTAACCTCTGCCCATTCACCTCTACCTTGTGGAATTGGGTAGCCTCAATATTCAGCCAAACCGACAGGGACGATTATAGTATCACTAGCACTTTGAAGAAATGGAGAAAAGACTTCTCAGAAAATGAAATAATCAACAAAGCCTGGACTCTGATTCCAGGTTTTTTGATCTGGGATGTCTGGAAAGAGCGCAACAACAGGATTTTCAAGAACAGAAGTGGCTCAACCCAGAGCATCATAGCTCAGATTTTAAGACAGCTCAAAGAAACTGTGAGTACCCTTCTAAAAAAACCACCTGAGAACCCTCCTCTGAGGCAGGAGGCTCAGATTCTCTTTCAGTTGGGTCTCCAGTTACCTGCCCCTCAGGGCATAAGCAGGATAGTAAGACACATAACTACTGGAAAGGACATCTGGCAACCGCCTCCTCAAGGCTTTTTGAAATTTAATATAGATGGGGCCTCTAAAGGAAACCCTGGGGCAACTGGCTATGGAGGAGTCATAAGAGATGAGCAGGGTTACATAAAAATCATCTTTCATAGTCATTTGGGGAAGGCCACTAACAATATGGCGGAACTCATGGCCTTAGAGCAAAGCCTAGAAATCTTGATTGACTCTAATCTACACAATGCCATCATAGAAGCAGACTCTGAATTGGTAATCAATTCAGTCAAGAAGATAGGCAATGGCACAGCACCAGAAAAAGTTTCAAAACACTGGCGGTTACTGCAGGTTTACCAACGAATACAATCCCACCTGAGGACCCTGAGAACACTCAGATTTGTTCATGTGCGCAGAACAGCCAACAGGTTAGCAGATCGTTTGGCAAATGAAGGCGTGCTCTGCACTGGAAGCAACAAAAGATATGCTTGGGAGTTGACACCCTCAGGAAATTTGAGGGAGGACTGTAACAGACAAGCGATCGAAGACAGGGAGCATTATCAATCTATGAAGGAAAAGTAGTAATCAGGCCTATGGAAACAGAGGAAATGGAACCAATCGCAGAAAAGAAGCAGGGGGTAAATAGTGGGTAGTTTGATTGGCAGTCGACCCTCGATTGCAGCAATCTATGGCATCCAACGGATTTCGGGCGGTTAAATGCTCGGAAGATAACCCTCCAAACGGACCCGAAATATCTCAAAGCAACAGTTAATGCCTCTCATCGGGTCCGAATGGTTTGGTATCGAGAGGGCATGTTACCAGCCCGATATTGGCTAAGGACCGTCAGATCTACGATGGATGGATCGAACGGGTTTTGGGCCATCAAGTTGACTGACGGTTAACCCTAATCCGGACCCGAAATTGTTTAGACTTGTGGTTTAGACTTTTCATCGGGTCCGTTTAATCTTTTAAGGCGCGGGCTAGTTGATCACCCGAAATCCGTTATGAACCGTTAGATCTGCAATGATCGGATCGTTCAGTTTTCGGGTTGCTTTGTAATCCCAAGTTTAAGGCTTGTTTTAAGTCGTTTATTGTGGTACTTTGGGCTATAGGTTTGGTGGGCCCTCAACTTCAAAAGCTGTCGGGTTCTCCGTGACCCGAAACTTTTGTTTCTTAGCGGTCCCGGAAATAACTTTAAAACCCTTTTTTTCTTATCTTTCAGGTTAAGAAGGTTGGTTTTAAAGTGTTGCTTTGCGGGCTAGTTAAGTGAATTATTCCTTGGGTAGATTTTATTGAGGTTGGTAAGGGGTTGAGCTGCTATTCATAACCTCGATCTTTTTGTACATTATGTAATTTTCGTGATTAATGGAAAGTACCACTCTTACTAGATCAAAAAAAAAAATTGGTAATGGTGTTCTAATTATGAGGTACCATTCACCAAAATATTCCTATATAAAACTTTTACATCAAGATATTACAAATTCAACCCTTAGAAGGGGAAATTACACATAGACTCAAACTCTTAAGACTCAACCAAATTCTGCGACTCAAGACACATGATCTAGTATGATAAAATACATAGACTCGATAACACTAGGACTCACCTAAGACCTTGTCAATGAGCTCCACCCTAGCTTTGGGGTATATCTGGGAGAAAAACTTTGTCAATTATCTATATTTACAAACACAGATAATTTGGTGAGGTTAAAAATCTCCCTAGAGTGAAACCCTTTAAGAAGAATCATAAGCTTACCTAGGTGTTGTTACATGGCTTAATATTCATGCTAGAATCATTTTTACATTATAAAAGCAGAAATTGGGATTACAATGATGATAATGACACAAAAATTTATTCCACTATTGTATACCCTGCTTCATGGACTGCTGACATAAACATGGTCAACTGGGTCTTAGCTCAATGTAAAGTTTTAAAAGCAAGGCTAAGGAGAGGCAAAAGACACATTATACAACAGCACTAGCCTCAAGAGGAGGAGTGAGATACTGCAGTGTGTCGGGTCTGAGGAAGGTGCAAGGAACAACGAGGGAGACTAATCTAGATCAACCGAGGAAGATCAAAGGATAGATCTAGGGTTTGATCAGGTGGATAACTCCATATTTATTGTTGTATATGTAATTTCTCAGTTGGGCCATTATCCGAGGATAGGAGCCCAAGTAGGTTCTAAGTCATTATTAATGATGAACTAATTTGATTGGGAATAAATTTGTGTGTGTCATATGTGTTTGAGATTGTTATAATTGATTCCATTGATATTTTGTTAGGAACCTAGTTGTGTGTTTATTCAGTAAGTTTTTGCTAGGAATTAAATGTTGGGTGTTGGGTTTGGGAAAACTAACATGATATTAGAGACGAAACTCTGAAGAAAATTGATCTTGGAACTGTAGGTGTCAGGTTTGTACTGGATTGTAGGGGTCAAATTTGGCCACGATTGTACGAGCGAACAAAGAAAAAAAAATAAATAAATAAATAAAATGGGCTGAAGTAGATTGATCGAGCGACTAAAGATAATTTTTTTAAGGCATGATTAAAAAAAATGGGAAGCGTTCGAAGAAGAAGAAAAGAAAAAAAAAGAGCGTGGAACGGCTAGCGGCTCAGTCGTAGCAACCGATAGGCCTAACCCAACTGCCACAGTCGCCAGGCTACAGGCTGTAAGGAATTGTCAAACTGATTGACTGAGCCAAGACGCAGGTGTCGAGTTGTAACTGACAAGCACGAACTTGCGAGGGAATTCGGCCTTTGAAACAAATATGAATGACGACAACTCAGGTGACAACGCAGCTGAACATAGTGGCAAGAGCCAGATCAGGTCGTGTCATGGGGTCGATGAACTAGCAACAATGTCGCCAAGAAGTCTGCATCAAGAACAATTTGACCAAGACGCTTACACAGTAGGGAGACACAACTAGATGAGTGGGCCATGAGGGGACCCACAGAGCCAACTAACAAAGGTGCCAGAGATTAGCCATTGATTGACATGAGAGACGTGAGCTCATGCAAGCCACAATGTACAGAGGTCGATAGGTTCAAATCTAGTTGCCAAGGGAAAAGCGCACAAGGGTACACCAAGGGTTAAGTCGAGTCTGTGTAGGTAGTTGTCATGTGGATAGTCTAGCGTCAAGCAACATGCGGGGGTAGAATGTGGCCAGGTTACAAAAGTTAGAGTAGGGACATCGTGAAGGAAAATCAAGTCGAGCAAATATGTATGAAGGTGTTACCATTGAAAAAGAACATAGTTGTCAACCAGATTGCCTGTCACAAACTGTGTCACTAGTTAAGGGAAGCAAGCCATGACATAGATGTAGTAAATCCAGTGTCAGAGACGAAGATTATGACAGACGGATGCAGAGTGAGACAAAGATTGGAAGCTAAAGGTGCCATTATGGTGCAGGTGGTGTCGTAGAATCCAGTCTATTGAGGATCGTGTCACAGGTAGGGTGTTGCATTGGGCATGATCAAGTAACTGTGAGATGTAGTGGGGACCAAAGAGTCATTAGGCGTAGGATCTATCGCGACAGGCTGTGAGTGTCGGCAAGGTTTGGCCAATAGAGCATGGTACAAAGGACATTACCGCCAACCAACAAGATAGGAGGAGGTCAGTCCTCAGGGGGAGAGAGGGAGAACATACTAGTAGAGGGATTAGCAACAGAGCTCATCAATGTCTCAAAGGATTGAGATAGACCCACAGTTGTGCTAAAAGGACTTAAGCACAATAGGAATGGCAAGAAAAATTATAGAGATAGAGAACAAGGAGCGGGAGTCTCCGAAGGTTGAGCAACTCAGGGGGAGTTAGCCTTCAAGTTTAGGTAGGGAGAAGCAGCTGGCAGATTCCTCCAAGTCTGTCAAGAAGGTTATTTAGGAGGAGGAGGCTTCTAGGAACAATGCTAAGGGGAATTGTACTTCAGGGATTTTTCTAGACCAAATGGCAGAGAAGGATTCCAGTTCAAAGTGAGCAGCCAAGGCAGTAGATACATGTCTAGGATCGAAAACAGTTTTAGGGGACAGAAGTACCTCCCTTGCTAAGAGGGAGTGTTGAAGTTTGTAGCTCGGGAAGGTACTTTTGCATAGGCCTTGTCTCTAGGCATGCAGAAGTTGCCCACATCTCTTTACAACACTTTCTCTAGGTTGAGCAAGTTGTTGACGTAACCTAACCTAAGTCTACCTAAGGAAAAATAACACATTAATATTTTGGCTTATTGTGCTAATAGAAACTTAGGAATAATTTGTAGAAATTATGGTGTAGATTTGCAACTGCTCATGAAATTTTAATCAAAATCACAAGACACAAACCTACTTTATTGCTCTGCAGAAAGTAATTCACAGTCCAAAACAAAAATTTCGGACATGCAATAAGAAATAACGCACATGCATACAATATATTTCTTGGGAAAAGAAATTTGCTAAAAATCCCAATGCCTATTTGCATTAATCTGATGAATAGAGATGTATTACAATTTCTTTCCTCAACTGAGCACAACCTGCACGTGCATAACCTATCTCTCTGCTCACTAAGAAGCTCTGACCCAGACTTAGTCAATTCCAGCCTCTGCTTGAGCCCCTATTTGCTTGTGCAATGCCTCAAGGTTGATCACCTGACCTCATGCAACACCTGTACAGTGTACACTCAACTAGTTCACCATTGTTGGTTAACTGCCTTGGAAACTCCACCATAGCTGGGCAACTCGTATTCTTTGCATGCATGAGCTAATTATTGGTCGATTGATCAGTTAAATAGATGATATCTAAGTTAGACTAATGTCCCACTACTTAACTGACCACCAACTAGTTCTATTAACAGTTAGAACTAGTTTAACTGATTACAACTGAAATTAACTCAATCTAGGCTCCTAAAATTTAGGAATCACTACATATAGCTGAACTTCATGCCCCTAACTCAAATAACTGAGCTAACCGAGTGACAAGAGCCATGTCACCACAATTAACTCCTTCAAGTTGTCTGCTGATCTGGAATTTCAAATTTTCTCAATTTAATCAAGGCAAAATCAAATTGAGAATTTCTCGCTACATTTTTCAACACTCCCTCTCAGCAAGAAAATGATTATCAACCACCCTTATCCTGCACCTGTGGAATGTGTTGCATGCAACACCTCTCATTGTTGTTGTTGCTACTGCAACTCCTACAACCGAGAAGCATCCAAAAAAAACTGAATCAACTGTGCCTGCAACTGTCTACTGGGAAAACTGCATTGCTACTGACTCTGCTACTAAGCCTCCTACTCTGTTGTCAACACTCCTCTGCACTCTTCAGTATTTGACTAACACTGGTCCTCTTTCAATTAAATACTGTGGGCCCCTGTAGCAAGGTATTGATCCATGAGGAGAATGCCTCAATGCACCCTGCCCAAAGTTTTGTAATTCTGGGACTAAGGCTTCACATTGCCCCACGTCACACCTGGAGGTATGGCTGCATGTAATCCCTCTGCCCACTTAGCTCGAACCCTCCCCTACTGGAGGTCTCTGCTTGATTGGATGTATCCACTCTGCCTCCTCTTTGCCTCTCCATTTGTGGTTGCTCCACAACTTCCTTGAGGCTCCTTCTGAGACTCCATTTTGAGAGGTCTATCTTGCTCCTTCTCAATCACCATATCTCTAATCTCTGCCTTGCTCCTCAAGGATGTGCATGCATCTTCTAAATCAAGTGCATACAGGTTCTTGACTCGAACCTCGATTTGCTTCACCTGTCCCATGGCTATGTGTCTCAGGATTTTTTTTCCTTTGTTGAAGGTCACATCATAACCACGGTCTTCCAAAACTGCAACAAAGATGAGATTTTTCTTTAGGCCTGGAACAAACATGACATCTTTGAGTATGAGAGGGGATCCCAATTCCCTCTAAAAGGTTACTATACCGATCTTGGTTGCGTTGTGCCTTATGTTGTCTCCAAACTCAATATTCATCTTGAGATCTTTCTCCTCCAGGTCACTGGAAAACTCTCTACAACCAGCCATGTGGAACGAGGCATCCAAATCCAAGTACCAAAAATTCACCATCACAATGCTAGCCATGCATGTGATAAGGGTGAAATCTAGCTCAAACTGTGAAGCCAAAGCTTCACCTATTGCTGCTACTGTAGACTCCTTCTTGCTAGACTTTTTGTGTGGACACTTAGTAGCATAGTGCCCGAATTCATGACAATTGAAGCATTTAATTTTGGACAAGTCTTTCTTCTTGCTCTCTTGGCTGGGTTTAGCCTCACCTTGGGATTTCTTTCATTTGGCCTTCATTCCTTTGTTGACTAGAGAAAAGTCCTCTTCCTCTTCTTTGGATGAGGTTCCATCTCTGGTATTCCACCTTATTTCCTCATGTACCAAATCAGACCATAAGCGTTCCCAATTCGGTAGTTTCTCCCTCTCGTTCATCGAATCTCGATAGCTATGCCAGATCTTGGGAAGGCCCAGAAGGGGCTAGGCTTACCAAGTATCCTTCAGGAACATTAACACCGACCCCCCAAGTTCATCACGACATTGTGTGAACTTGCTCAGATACAGTGGGATAGTGCCATTCTTCTGCATCTTGATACTTCGAAGTTTATCCTTGAGTGCAAGCTTCCTATGGTCATTATTATTCTCGAACAATTATGTCAGTGCTTTCCACATTGCGAACGAAGTTTCTTTTCCGTGGATATTTGAGACAATGTGATCCCATACTCCATCCAAGATTATTCTCCTCACCTTGGCTACATATTTCTTCCACTGAGCAAGGTTATGGGCATCAGTTTCCAGTAGTTTTGCAACATTTGTCTTGATGTATTCTAGCAATCCATTGTCATCTAATACTGCCTCCATGTGATCCCTCCATGCAACAAAATTAGAGGTGCCTTCCAGGGTATACTCTAGCCTTAGTCCATTGAATGCCATCTTCTCAGATCTAAAGAGATCCTGCTGCACTAAACTCCAAATTCGAACTTCCTGAGGAACAACTTTGAAATTCCTACTCTAATGTGAATCCTACTCTAATACCATGTAGAAATTATGGCGTAGATTTGCAACATCTCGTGAAGTTTAAATCAAAATCACAAGACACAAACCTACTCTACTGCTCTGCAGAAAGTGATTCACAATCTAGAACAAAAATTTCAGATATGCAATAAGAAATGACACACATGCACACTGTATTTTTCTTGGGGAAAGCAATCTGCTAAAAACCCCAATGCTTGCTTGCATTAATATGATGATTAGAGATGTATTACAATTGTTTTGTTCAACTGAGCACAACCTGGAAGTGCATAACCTATCTCTTTGCTCACTGAGAAGCTCTGACCCAAACTTAGTCAATTTCAGTGTCTGCTAGCCCTATTTGCTTGCGCAATTCCTGAGGAAATAGGCCCCTATTAATTAGGAATTTCCTCCAAATGCTTGCGCAATTCCCTAGGGTTGATCACCTGACCTCATGCAAAACCTGTACACTCAACTAGTTTACAATTGTTGGTTAACTGCCTTGGAAACTCCACCACAATTGGGCAACTCGTATTCTTTGCATGCATGAGCTAATTAATAGTATTTGGCTAACACTGATCCTCTTTCTATTGAACACTGTGGGCCCTTGTATCAAGGTAATGATCCACGAGGAGAGCACCTCAATGGACCCTGCCCAAATTTCTGCAATTTTGGGACTAAGGTTTGGCATCGCCCCACGTCACACCCAGAGGTATGGCTACATGTGCTCCCTCCACCCACTTAGCTCGAACTCTCCCCCTACTAGAGGTATCTGCTTGAGTGGACGTCTCCACTCTGCCTCCTCTCTGCCTCTCCATTTGTGGTTTGTCCACAACTTCTTGAGGCTCCTTCTAAGACTCCATTTTGAGAGGTGTATCATGTTCCCTCTCAATCACCATATCTCTAATCTCTGCCTTGCTCCTCAAGGATGTGCATGCATCTTCTAACTCAAGTGCATACAAGTTCTTGACTCGAACCCTGATCTGCTTCCCCTGTCAAATGGCTATGTGTCTCAGGAATTTTTTTCCTTTGTTGAAGGTCACATCATAGCCACAGTCTTCCAAAACTGCAACAGAGATGAGATTTTTCTTTAGGCCAGAACAAACATGACATCCTTGAATCTATGAGGGGATTCAGACTCCCTCTAAAAGGTGATTGTACCAATCCCGGTCGCGTTGTGCCTTCTGTTGTGTCCAAACTCAATATTCATCTGGAGATCTTTCTCCTCCAGGTCACTGAAAAACTCTCTATACCCAGTCATGTGGAACGAGGCACCCAAATCCAAGTACCACACACTCCTCATCACAGAGCTGGCCATGCATACGATAAGGGTGAAATCTAGCTCAAACTGTGAAGCAAAAGTTTCACTTGTTGCTGCTACTGCGGACTCCTTTCTAGACTTTTTGTGTGGACACTTAGTAGCATAGTGCCCAAATTCATGACAATTGAAACATTTAATTTTGGACAAGT
Organism: Pinus tabuliformis; assembly: GCA_031772625.1. Taxonomy (NCBI): domain Eukaryota; kingdom Viridiplantae; phylum Streptophyta; class Pinopsida; order Pinales; family Pinaceae; genus Pinus; species Pinus tabuliformis. The sequence goes on from CM062818.1 coordinate 815,113,189, forward strand.
CTTTCTTCTTGCCCTCTTGGTTGGATTTAGCCTCACCTTGGAATTTCTTTCCTTTGGCCTTCATTCCTTTGCTGACTAGAGAAAAGTCTTCTTCCTCTTCTTTGGATGAGGTTCCATCTCTGGTATTCCGCCTTATTTCCTCCTGTACCAAATCAGACCATAAGCATTCCCAATTTGGTAGTTTCTCCCTCTCATTCACTGAATCTTGATAGCTATGCCAGCTCTTGGGAAGGCCCAGAAGGGCTAGGCTTACCAAGTCTTCTTCAAGAACATTAACACCGACCCTGCCAAGCTCATCACGACATTGTGTGAACTTGCTCAGATATAGTGGAATAGTGTCATTCTTTTGCATATTGATACTTAAAAGTTTATCCTTGACATCAGCTTCCTATGGTCACTATTATTCTTAAACAATTCTGTCGGTGTTTTCCACATTGCGAACGAAGTTTATTTTCCGTGGAGGTTTGAGACAATGTGATCCCATACTCCCTCCATGATTATTCTCCTCACCTTGGCTACATCTTTCTTCCACTGAGCAAGGTTTTGGGCATCAGAATCTAATGGTTTTGCAAAATTTGTCTTGATGTATTCTAGCAATCCATTGTCATCCAATACTGCCTCCATGTGATCCTTCCATACAACAAAATTAGAGGTGCCTTCTAGGGCATACTCTAGCCTTAGTCCATTGAACGCAAGGTTGCACGAAACGGGTACGAGTTTCCGAAACGGGAAGCGATACGAAACGCGACCTCCCCAAATTTTGGAAACGGGGAAACGCGAATATATATATATATATATATTAGGACATTTAAGAAATATGTGCAATCATAAAGCATATATGATACATTCTAATTTATTACATTATGATAAAACTGTCAATTGTCAATGCATAAACTATAAGTATCTAAATTTGCATCACATTTACTCATGAATAATCACATAATGAAAATAGAAATATCCAAAATCAGCCACGAGAAATTTCTAATTTCTTGTCTCGTGCTTGATTGGGAGTCTCCTCCTACATAGTCGAACGACCTTAATGCTCTTGATTAAATACAAGTTTCATACTCTAGTACCCTACATTCTCTTGATTATTGGGAGTCTCCCCTGCATAGAGGGCTTGGTTCTCTTGATTAAATACAAGTTCCATACCCTAGTACATGATAAAATCCAATGGAAACATTGCAATCCCCCCAATCCTGAAATCCTGAAAAATAGATAAGTCTGCTGGATTTTGAGTGAGATCTAAAATTCTACTTTCTCCATATGAAATCCAATGAGGGCGAAACCACTCTCAAACATCCTGAGTCATTTCATGGTAATGTTAAAAATTTAAGTAAAAGGATGAAAATGAAAAATAAAGGAGAATATCACTTTTACTTTAAGAATTTAACATTACCATGAACTGCTTATCAACACTAGGGCAAAAGTTCACTTTTATAACTTTAGACAGGCATCTGGAAGCAACTAGAAGTCACTTGGCTAACGTAAGAATAGATTAGAAAACAAATAAAAAATAAAATAAAAAAATAAAACACAAGTAAATGCTGAAACGTCGGTCGTACGGCCCTGAAACGCGTTTCAGGCCGTACTGGCCATGTTTTAGTTTCGTGAAACGTGGCAGTACGGCCTGAAATGCATTTCAGCGTTTCATACCCGTTTCCGTACGGAAACGCCCTTCTGCCCCACGTTTCCTGCAACATAGATTGAACGTCATCTTCTTAGCTCTAAAGAGATCCTACTGCACTGAACTCCAAATTCGAACTTCCTGAGGAACCACTTCGAAATTCCTACTCTAATGTGAATCCTACTCTAATACCATGTAGAAATTATGGTGTAGATTTGCAACTGCTCGTGAAGTTTAAATCAAAATCACAAGACACAAACCTACTTTACTTCTCTGCGGAAAGTAATTCACAATCTAGAACAAAAATTTCAGACATGCAACAAGAAACGACATACATGCACACAATATTTTTCTTGTGGAAATCAATTTGCTAAAAATCCCAATGCTTGCTTGCATTAATATGATGAATAGAGATGTATTACAATTTCTTTGTTCAACTGAGCACAACCTGCAAGTGCGTAATCTATCTCTCTTCTCACTGAGAAACTTTGACCCAGACTTAGTCAATTTCAACTTCTGCTTGAATACCTATTTGCTTACGCAATTCCTAAGGAAATAGGCCCCTATTAATTAGGAATTTCCTCCAAAATGCTTGCGCAATTCCTCAGGGTTGATCACCTGACCTCATGCAACACCTGTACACTCAACTAGTTTACAACTGTTGGTTAATTGCCTTGGAAACTCCACCACAATTGGGAAACTCGTATTCTTGCATGCATGAGCTAATTATTAGTTGATTGATTAGTTAACTAGATGATCTATGAGTTAGACTGATGTCCCACTACTTAACTGACCACCAACTAGTTCTATTAACAATTAGAACTAGTTTAATTGATTACAACTGAAATTAACTCAACCTAGGCTCCTAAAATTTAGGAATCACTACATACAACTAAACTTCATGCCCCTAACTCAAATTAACTGAGCTAACTGAGTGACAAGAGCCATGTCACCTCAGTTAACTCCTCCAAGTTGTATGCTAATGTGGAATTTCAAATTTTCTCAATTTAATCAAGGAAAAATCAAATTGAGAATTTCTTGCTGCATTTTTCAACATAATTTACTTTAGTGAATAAGTTTTAATCTTAGCCATTGATCTCAACGGAGGCAAGATCTAATATTAGTCGTTAATCACTTTGAGAATAGGGTCAGGATTAGGGCTTATCTCAACGTAAAGTTATAAAAGCAAGGTTGAGGAGAGGGAGAAGACACACTGTACAATGGTAGTTGCCAGAGGTTGGAGGAGTGAGATACTCCAATGTGTTGAGTTTGAGGAAGGTGCAAGGAGAAGCGAGGGAGACAGGTCCAAATTAGACAAGGAAGAGCAAAGGACAGATCTAGGGCTTGATTAGGTGGATAACTCCAAGTTTATTGTTGTATATGCAATTCCTCAGTTGGGCCATTATCCTAGGATGGGAGCCCAAGTATGTTCTTTGTCATTATTAATCATGAACTGATTTGATTGGGCAAAAATATGTGTGTGTCACATGTAATTGAGATTGTTATAATTGCTTATGCTGAATATTTTGTTACGGACCTAGTTGTGTGTTTATTCAATAAGTTTTTGATAGGAATTAAAAGCCAGGTGTTGGGTTTGGGAAAACTAACACATTACTATTTTTGAAATCAAGTGCTTCCATTTAATGTTTAAGGTCATTCTAGTATGGATTACAGTATGAATTGGATGATTGACCACTTTTGGTTGTATTCTTGTTTCCATGCTTCACCTTGGTGGTTATCACTTTCTCCTAGTCTAGTGTGACCTTCCTTAAGGCCTTTCTTTCCAATGCCTAGAAGGGGAACAAATAGGAGGCTCTGATTGATGTTGTGTGTCCTTGGTAACCCATAATTAACATTTCCATATTAACTCTTCCCGCTCCCCACCCTCTCCCTCTTCTACACATAGCCCACCTTGGGAAGATTGTTATATGTCACTAGTATTGGTTCCCTGATTTCCTCATCCTTGAGTAGGGCCTAGAAACTTTGTCCTAAGAGGTTGATGCAACAGAAAGAAAAGAAAAAGCATGTGTCATAATGTTAAAATGCAAAAGATTGGAAGGCATAAATGAAAGTGCATCGACAAAGGCCTAGCTAGAGCTCTACCCCCCTCATTAGCCCTCACCCAGTTCCTTTCTAATGCATGCCTTGTCTAATAGAATGAAATTTGATCATACTAGACCTGATGAGCAATGAAATGTTTCATATTTAAGGGGTCTGTTACCGATCAAATCAATAGTGTTGGAAAGGTTCTAGCAACCTGTTGGATGGGCACACATAGGCGGGGATGCACTATCTCCTTGGCCCAAGCCCCCGCTATTTAGGCCCAACAACCCCTAAATGGCCAAAGTAGGAGTCCCTAAATTAGCCCCAAGCAACTCCTTACTGAGATCAGTGCCTTTAATGGAGTCACCTAGAGTGAAGGTGTTCACTTGTATGAGTTGTCTAGCTGTAAAAAGTGTCATTGTGGTAGCTAAAAACTAAACAACAAATATTAGTAGCAAAAAATCACTAAAAATATATCATGCAACCTATGGATTTTAGTCTAAACTGAAAACCCTAACCAGAATATGATTCTCTTTTGATTTGGGTCATTGGTTGAGGGTTTATGATTCAAAACAACTTGATGTCCTATGTAGCAGATTGTAGAATCTGCATAAAATGCAGGGACAACAATGTAATTTGATTGTAACAACCACCCTACAGGTTCTTTAGCACTTCTATATGATTAATCTAGGGGTGGAGAAGATATAAGGTTTAATATAGAGGCTTTTGAGCAATGTTGTACATATCACGATATTATCACCAAAATGGCCCTCGCTGATATTATCACTGGAATTTATCACAATAATTTTGCTATTTTGAATTTATCGCCATAATTTCAGTAATTATCACGAGACGCTGGTAATTATCGCGATGCTGCTCATTTTTGTGAATTAAAGCCTTCAAGTTGGGTTTTTTTGGTCATTTTGGGTTTTTATGTTGCTGAGATTGAACTATGAGAAGAGAAGTTTCCATGTGACCATTTTTCAACCAGCAAACAAGTGGAAAGACGTAGTTTTATTTTCCATTAACTGAGTATTTGTGGAGTGGATATATACTCTAGTATACCATTTCCATATTTCTAGGTCTGTAAAAATAAAAAATTTCTTCCTTTTCTTTGTTTTTCAAGATCTAGTATAGGGTATGAATGTGCATTAGATATACCTCTTTGAATGGAGGATTTAATGTAGCTAGGGTATTTTAATTGGAGCATTTTTCATGTTTTTTCAATTTTGTGGATATGTATTCTATTTCTAAGTTCCCCTCCTTTTTTTGTCACATAGGTTTGTTGAAATAAGTTGTGATTGATGCCAAAGAATGTCTAAATGAAAGAGAAATTTACATATTCAAATAGCATAGTTCGAAATGTTGTTTTTGGAGTTTTGATGGCCCATTTAGATTCCCTATCTTTGAATGCAGTTTTAATCCATAATACATATACCTAGCTCAAATGAAAACATAACATATATAGTTGGAAAGCTCATTCTGAGACCTTTCCAATAGTATATGGCACTCCCTCTAACTCCTCACTGTTGAAGAGAAATGTTTTTTTGAATATTCACTCCACATTCTGTCAGTTGCACAAGCCAGTCCAGCCAGTGGACAAGTCAGCCCAGTCTAGACCTCAAATGCACTATAAATAGGCGTGAGAAGGAACATTTCAAGTCATTCACTCAAGCAAGTTTGCATCTGTTCAAACAAGTGAAGAAAATGAGTTTTGAGGTTCATACCTCATGAACTAGAAGTGATGAGGAGCTGATTTGGAGAGACATTCTAGGAAGGATTTTTGGCACATTTTTGAAGGGGTTTTGGCGAACCAGGAGAGTGGAGAGGAGCTAAATTGGAGAGATTTTCTAGGAAGGAATTTTGGCACATTTTTAGAGGGTTTTTGGTTTATTTTGGAAGGGTTATTTGCCTTATTTTGGAAGGATTTTGGCACACCTTTTGAAGGTTGTTGGCCCTGGTTAGAAGGCTTATTGCACACCTGTTCTTGAGGGCTGAATTCTATCCCCTCTGAAGGCTGAATTTCAGATCTGAGGACTGAATTATAGTGTGGAAGGCCGAGTTTCAGGCCTTTCCTGAGAGCAGTGACTTGTCCTTGTTGAGGCTAAATTTCAAGATTGAAGTTCAAACTCAAGCCTATTTTGAGGGCTAAATCTTGGTGTGTTTGAAGGCGAGTTTCAAGTTTGTTTTGAAGATTTGACATTGTCCTCTGCAAGGAGGCTGAACCTTGTGGAGGAGACAAAGTTCTAGAGGAGTTCTTTTGATAAGGATGCCGAGTTCAAGGACCATTTGTTGAGGAAAGATTTGTTGCTAAAAAGGTCGTGTTTAGGAAACTGAGTGCATGTGTGAAGGCTAAGGAGCAATTTCCAGAAGGGCAAACTTTCTTTGACTAATATTAACTCTTGTACAATCTTTGGTGTTGATAAAACATGGAGTTGTTGCTTGAAGGGTAGAATTTCTTTGACTAATATTGACTCTTATACAAGCTTCGGTGCTAATGAATTAGGGAGTTGGTGCTAATAAACCAGGGAGTTGGTACTTCCTTTCAGTTGGTGTTGATAAACCTGTGAAAATTTCTAACATGAAATTCTACTGCAGTAACTGATTTATTTCTCCTACTTATTTTCCACAATAAGTTATTTACAAAACCCTTTAGTAAACATCAAAGTAAATTCTACTACAGTTGTCACATAATAGCATAGGGAAAAGAACAGTGAAATACAAACACAAGAATCAATCATATCAACACAGTTGTTTTTGGACAATAGTCCCTGGAAAAACCCAATGCGGGAAAACCAGTGCAGCAGATGAGGGTTTATATATTATTCTTCAACAACAATCTCTTTACAAGGAATGATTTGCAGAACATAGAAAAACCTTTCTGAAAACACCTGAGATAATTTTCCTCCACCCTTTGGAGAAATTCTGACACCCAAGAGACCCTCTAGCCTTCACTGCGTCACCTCTGCGTCATCTTTGTGTGAGGACTGCGTCCCTTGATGCACTAGCTCTCTGAGCTGACCTTCTGCATTGTCCCTCTGATGCACTGCGCCCCCTCCTCCTCAACCTTCGACTAATGCTAATAGCCTCCTCTTCCTTCACCCTGCAACTATCCCTCTAAAATCGAACTCTTACTTCTTGAGAATCGATTTCCCTTGGGTTACTAAGTATTTGCCTGGTGTGTCTCCAAATGACTCTCAAGTCTTCATTTATACTTTTCCTGTTGAGATATCAACGACTGTGATCTGATCTCTAATCAATAGCTAAGATTAAATTCGACTTGATCCTCGTCTCTTAGAAGCTTCTCACCCATATTTTCATTAATACCCATTAATATTTTAATTTTCTTAAGTTTAGACTTAGGAACCCCATTAAAAATATTAATTATTTTAATAAAATACAATTCGGGTGGAATTTCACCAAACAATTTCAGGGTCTGGGAGATCTCATGTGTTCTAGCCCCTCCACAAAATTTTGGAGCTAGAGCACATCCGATGCCACCCAAAATCAACAAAACCAAGGAATTGGTGCTTCCTTTCAGTTGATGCTAATAAACCAGGGACTTGGTGCTATTAAATTTAAATGTACTCTTTATATATATGTGTGTGTGTGTGTTGTGTTAAAAAATCGAAAGTGGCAACTATTAATCTTATTTTCCTTAACCTTGATATTTGCTCATGAATCTTATTTATCTTCTTTATGGTCTTTAGTTAGATCTTTTCATCAAACAATATCAATAACAATAATAGAAACAATAGAAGACACAAATATTAGGCTCTAAGACAGGGAAAAACCCCTCCAAGAGGAAAACCCATTAACTCTTCTCTTCTTAGAATCTACTTCAAATGAGATACAAAGACCCAAACCCTAGACCAAGTCCATCTCCTAGTACCAACTTAGCCCTTCCTTGATTATGCACCAACCAACTTCAATACTGCAACTTCGACCTGCCAGCTTCAATACTGCGACTCATCCTGCAACTTCAACCCTGTAATTTCGGACTTGCAGCTTCCTCAGAAACCCTAATCTAGCCTCCTCCTGAGACCTACCTAGAGCAAGACAACTCTCCCAAGGTCAACGAGGTTAAGGTATGGATTTTTTCTTTCCAGCTATAAGATTTTGCACTTTGTGTTATTGCAACTTGAACCTGCAAATTTGACCTCCTTTTGTAGCACCAAAAACCCTAAAACTTCGCGTGTGTGAGAGAGATAGAGCCCAAAACTCTTTCTTGATAATTTCATACCAAATTCTTTCTTGATAGATCAAACTTGTGGAGTGAGTGAGTGTTAAATGAGGTCAAACTGCTCCTTTATATAGCCTTCTCAAGGGGTCGAATTCCTCCTTTAGGGCGACTTGTACTTTCAGAGTTTCCGTGACTTTTTAGACTCAAAAATAATTCTTTTTACAATTACATTTTCCCTAGAAGGGTATTATAAACATGATATTGACTCCTTTGACCTATGACAATAAATCCTAAGACCTAAAAAACCCTAGAAGCATGAACATGCTTTTACCTAGAAAACCATCAATAAAGAGCATTGTTGGTGTGTGTTATATTCTTTCCACGACTAATCGCATGCGTGGGGGAGGTCACAGGGGTGAGCAACAGACCCCCTTGTTCGTGGCGTTGGGCGCAATAGGGGGGGCGTAGCCCCTTTTGTCGGGGGGTTCCAGGGGGGCGGTAGCTCCCTTGCATGGGGTCAGGGCAACACCGCAGGAAACATTTTTGGACCCTATATTAGGTGGGTGAACCTACCTATGGTTTTGTGCATGGGTTTTACACATGATTTTGGGCATGGTGGTTTTCTGCCCATGGTATTTTGTAGATCCGGTTAAGGGAACTACGATTATGTTCTAATCTAGGGTTAATGGATTGGGGTTTATGAATGCTTCGACATGTATATATATGTATTGTAACATTGAAAGGAACATAATGAAAAATCAATCTGGTAGTCCCGATTTTGGGATCCAGGGGAAAATCTCTGTGTATTTGTTTTATATTCTCATCATTGTTTATTTTCTATTTTTAGAATTCATCTGCAAGTAATTTTTGTACAGAGTTAAAACCTACATTTGGTATCAGAGTTGTTACGGTTTCAAGGAGACGCCTTTGCTGCTGAGGGGTTTTGCTCGAGTCTGTGGTAGACCCTGTTTAGTGGCAGATTTGCGGAATCAATTCTTATGGTGAAAGAAGATGGTGAGCAGTGGAAAGATAAAGATCGAGAAATTTAATGGTCAGAGTTTTGAGTTGTGGAAGCTCAAGATGGAGGATCTACTGGTAGATAAAGATCAGTGGATCGCGGTAGATCCAGGTACTAAACCAACGACAATGTCAACAAAAGATTGGGCGAAGCTAAATCGGAAGGCAAAGAGCACAATACTGTTGTGTATCTTAGATTTTGTATTGTCGAATGTGTCAGGAGAAGCTACAACGAAGGATTTGTGGGTCAAATTAGGGACTTTGTACCAATCTAAGTCTCTGGTGAACATATTGTTCCTGCGAAAAAATGTTAAAATTGGCAACTAGGGAAAAACTTCATGTGGATCGTCTTATTCATGGCTGATAATATTTTTATTAGATTCCTCTCGTCGAGAGGTGTAGGATTGATATAAAGATCATTCGATTCTGATAAGTATTCATGGAGATATGAATTTATTTTGATTATCGAATTATTATCAAGCCGACCTTCAACTCATATAGGCTCAAAAGCCCAACAGTCGCATCTATTCAAACATCAACGTTGTGTATAAATACAGGACGACTTTTCCTCATTTGGACTCACTCATCTCATCACATCTCTCTCTCTATTGTGCAGAAAAGAGTCTCTTCTCTACTGTGCAGAAAAGGGTCTCTCCCTCACACATGTGAAGCCTGAAGCTGCAACTGCAGAAGTAAATTGTGACCTGCGTGGACCAGAAGATCTCATCTGAACTGCGTTGTAGGTTCATCTGAACCTCCTCTAGAAGCCGCAACTTTTGGTGGTGGAATCAAGTCAATTCGACGGACAGTTTGCAAGACATTGATTGCCCTAGTTTGAAGGAAGCTACTGAAACTGACGCAGAAACTACAGAAGTAGAGATTGACCTGCATGGACCAGAAGATCTCCTCATCTGAACTGCGTTGTAGGTTCATCTGAACCTCCTCTGCAAGCCGTAAATTTTGGTGGTGGAATCAAGTCAATCCAATGGACAGTTTGCAAGATATCGACTGCCCTAGTTTGAAGGACGCTGCTGAAACTGAAGTTGCAACTGCAGAAGTAAAGTTTGACCTACGTGGACTAGAAGATCTCCTCATCTGAACTGTGCTATAGGTTCATCTGAACCTCCTCTGAAAGCCGCAACTTTTGGTGGTGGAATCAAGTCAATCCGATGGACGGTTTGCAAGATATCGACTACCCTAGTTTGAAGGAAGCTACTGAAACTGAAGCTGCAACTACAGAAGTGAAGTTTGACCTGCGTGGACCAGAAGATCTCCTCATCTGAACTGCGCTGTAGGTTCATCTGAACCTCCTCTAGAAGCCGCAACTTTTGGTGGTGGAATCAAGCCGATCCGACGATCGGTTTGTGAGATATCGTCTGCCCTAGTTTGATGATGAAGCCGCTAATGCTGATGTTGCTGATCTAGGGTTTTCTATTGCTGATATAAATCAGATTTATTGTACTATTTCTCTCTACTGAATTATTGAAGATAAAAGAAGATTTGATCAAAGGGTTTCCCCACACATTGTGGGGTTTGTCCCTGGCTAGCCGCCACATCTTGTGTCTCTTGTCTTGGCTTGTTTTCTGTCGATCGTTTAATGTTCTATCTGCACTTTACTTTATGTACACGTGATTGCTAATCTGTGGAATATAGTAAGAAAAAGAAGTAAACTGTTATAAGCATAGAACATACCATAACTTAACATGGTATCAGAGCTGAGGTGAAGACAAAGCCCAAGCAAGAGCAAGAGCAATCACTAAAGAGAAGATTGGCAAGGCTATCCTAAAAGAACTATGGGGTCCTCAACACTCTTTCCTGCCAAAGACATGCTCCGTGAGAAAGCTGACTATCATGGATGGAAGATGTCTATCGATCTAACCCTAGAAGATCAAGGAGTGTTGGACCATGTGAGAGGAAATATTGTTGAGCCTCCATCAAATGCATCCGCTACTGCCAGGTACAAATGGAAAAATGGAGAGGTAAAAACAAAGAAGATCATCCGGGACTCTATCGACAAGCACTTGCTGGCCTACATCTCTGAACTGGACACCTCCGAGGAAATCTACAATAGACTGGTGAGTTTATTTAAAATTAATAATGCAAATCAAGTTTTGTTTCTTAGAAATAAGCTGAGGGAAATCAAGAAGGGTAAAGATGAGAGTATGCAAGCATACTTCTTAAGAATCACCGAGATCAAGAACGATCTCCTATCTATTGGGGAGACTGACAGAGAAATGGCACTCACAACTCTTGGAGAATTACCATCCGAATGGTACGTGTTCAGGACTACTCTTCTGAACAATAATGTAATTCCTGGTTTCGAGGAATTAATGGCTAGATGCATTCAAGAAGAAACAAGGGTAAAAGAACAAGAAATGCCCATGCCTAAAGGTCCTCCTACTGCCTTTTCTTCTCATGCTAAGAAAAGAAATAATTCCGAGACTAAATTAAAAAGAAAGGCTGGACCTAAGGGTGGAAGACAAGGATGATGTTACATCTGCAATAAAGCAGGTCTCTATGCAAGGGAGTGCCCTGATAGAAAGAACTCACACCAGGACGATGATCAAAATCCCTCTGATGGCAATCAAAGGAATGACAAATTCATAGCAAAGGTAAGAGGAGAGCTAGGAATCAAGGAAGAGGACAACCATTCAAGAAGGCTAGAAATTCCAGGATGTATTAAATGCACCTAACCTCAAAAGGAACCTGGTGTCCATCTCGGCGATGGAAGACAAAGGCTACAAGGTAACCTTCAGCGATGGCAAGGTATGTATATGGAAAAATAATGTTAAATATGCCTTTACTCTTAGGTTTCGTGTTGATTCATTATATCAGGTCGATGGAAGTCCACTAGGTGTCATATCTTATGACACATCTCTTCAGTCCGAACTTTGGCATTGGAGGTTTGCCCACCTTCATTACAAAGATCTACCCGATGTAAGACATATGGTAACAGGGATGCCCGAATTCCAAGTAGAAAAAGAAGGTGTATGTCCAGGATGTGCCGAAGGAAAGCTCAAAAGGGGACCATTCCCCTCAAGCCTAAGCAAGACCTCTGATATATTATAGTTGGTTCACTCAAGCATACCTAAGGTTGGCATTAAGAGGGAGACTACTACACCACATACTCCAGAGCAAAATGGTGTGGTACCGTACGATTGTGGAAGCTGTCTCTATGGGTAGATGATGTAACAATGCTTGATATGGAAGAACCCATGGATCCTATTTATCCACCTGAGCCTTCCTCTTCTAGAAAGAGGCCTTCATGACTTAGGGGGATACTTGATGATGCTGAAGGACATGCTGCACCCCGAGGAACCTTTCGTGAAAGTAAGAAACCCAACAGGTGTCAAGGATACCTGACCAATATGAGCACAATCATACAAAATGAGCCTTCATCATTCTCAGATGCCGTCAAGCATCAAGTATGGAAGGATGCTATGACCATTATGGAGAATGATGTCTGGGAAGTAGTTCCCAGACCCCAGGACAAGAAAATTGTTACTTCAAAATGGCTTTACAAGATAAAGTTGTAGCAGATGGAAGTACAAAATAGTATAAGGCTCGTTTTGTTGCTCGTGGTTTCTCCCAGAAGGAAGGTATAGACTATGATGTGATATTTGCACCTGTTGCCAGATATACGACCATCCGCTTGATCATAGCCCTTGTGGCTTCAAAAGGATGGAACCTACATCAGATGGATGTCAAGACCGTGTTCTTGCATGTTTCGATCAAAGAAGAGGTCTATGTGGAGCAACCCGAAGGATTTGAGATTTATGATTGAAAAGCTCATGTATGCAGGTTGAAGAAGGCTCTCTATGGGCTGAAGCAAGCACCCTGAGCATGGTATGAGAGGATCGGAAGCTACTTGATGAAGCCGGGATTCACTAGGAGTGAAGCCGATCCTAACCTTTACTTTAAAGTTGAAGATGACAAGCCTCTCATACTGGTGTTGTATGTGGATGACCTCTTTCTAACAGGTGCAGACGCTCTCATTCACAAATGTAAGAGGGAGTTGGCTTCTGAATTTGAAATGAAGAACCAAGGACTTGAAGTGTGGCAAAAGCCAAGGGAAATTTTCCTATCTCAAGGAAAATATGTGGTGAAGATTCTGAAAAGATTTGGTATGGTGGACTGCAAGCCTGTGACTACCTCGAGGATCTTAACTTTCAGAAGTTATATGGTAGTGATGTCGGACCAGATTTTGGGAAATGCCTCTGAGTTTCAAAAACTCATTCACGTTGATGTTCTTGGTGAACCTCTGTCCGAACATATGTTTTGCAGTTAGCATTGTGAGCTCATATTTGGTTGAGCCTCACTAGATTGGTGCCAAGAATCTTCTGAGATGTCTTTAGGACACAATCTCTCATGAATCGAGATACACTGCCGGAAATATGAAACTGCATGATTATTTGAATGCTAATTAGGCAGCTAGTGTGGAGGATCACTGAAGCACTTTTTAGTGTTGTTTCTCTTTGGATTCTGCTTCGATATAATGAATGAGCAAGAAGCAGAAGTCAGTTGCCATAAGCACCGCCGAGACCGGATACATATCTATGAGTATGATCTCGTATGAAGCTGCCTGGTTGGGGAAGCTCTTCAGTGAGCTGTTTGATCACATACCACTGTGATTCTCTTTAACAACTACAGGTGGGATTCGATTGTTGAGGAATCCTGTATTCGTCGATTGCTCCAGTAGATAGACATCATCTGGGATATGGTAAGTCGATGAGCAAGGGGGCTCCATCGCAATAAGATGATGTACAGGTCGATACACCTTGTCAAAGCCCCGAGGAAAGATCTAATCTGTGATTTTCCCAAATGACTTGGAGTCATCAAGAAACCCTTTTACAAGGGCCCTGCATGTTGCATACATTGAGCTCTGGGAGCTCTGAGGGCTTGCGGTTCTTACTGGAGCAACATACGACCATAGGGTGACTCACCCTCCCCTGGTGATGCGCACTGGAACAAGATGATTCGCTCTCTTGTGGGACAAGATGATTCGCTCTCTTGTGTAGCAAGATTGATGTGTTCTCCTGTGAGGCCTGGATTGATGTGTTTTCCATGGAATTGTAGCAGGATTGATGTGTTCTCCTGTGAGGCCTGGATTGATGTGTTCTCCATGGCGATTGTAGTAGGATTGATGTGTTCTCCTATGAGGCCTGGATTGATGTGTTCTCCATGGCGGCCTGGATTGATGTGTTCTCCATGGCGATTATAGCAAGATTGATGTGTTCTCCTGTGAGGACAGGATTGATTAGTTCTCCTGTCGAGGCATCCTACCCATGCAGTCTGGGACTCATGGGAAGTACCTCTCATCTGATCAATGAGCAGGGAAATGAAGTTAGGGACCATAGTAGTACCGATGGACGCATCGTTGTATCTACCGTACTCCCTACGCTAGGATGACCTCCATTGATCTGGGATTAATGATACTGGTCTGGGACCAGTAGTAGGAGTTGTACCATACTATGACATTGACTTCGGGTCAGTTGAGACTGGTCTGGGACCAGTGGTACATACTCTAAGACTGACTTCGTGTCAGTGCAATATTGGTCTGGGACCAATGAGAGTGGTACATACTATGACACTGACTTCGGGTCGGTTGAGACTGGTCTGGGACCAGTGGTACACTCTCTAAGACTGCGATACTGGTCTGGGACCAGTGGTACACTCTCTAAGACTGCGATACTGGTCTGGGACCAGTGGTAGGAGTGGTACTCACTATGAAGCTGACTTCGGGTTGGTTGAGACTGGTCTGGGACCAGTGGTACGCACTCTGAGACTGACTTTGAGTCAATGGAGGATGATACTGATCTGGGAGCAGTGGAGTTGTACTCACTATGACGTTGACTTTGGGTTGGTTGAGACTGGTCTGGGACCAGTGGTACATACTCTAAGACTGACTTTGAGTCAGTCTGATACATCCTCGATCATTTCTTCTTCTTCATAATTCGGACAAAAGCAGAGCAGAACATAACAAAGCAGAGCAGAGCCGTACAAATCAGTACAGGGCAGAACAAGACAAAGCAGAACAGGCAAAATAGAGCAGAGCAAGGCAAGGGTCAAGCTGTACAGGGCAGTGCATTTATGGATGAACAGTAACGACTGATAGATAGATTGCAGATGAAGTTCTCCCTAGTTGAGAGGGAGTGTTAAAATTGGCAACTAGGGCAAAACTTCATGTGGGTCATCTTATTCATGGCTGATAATATTTTTATTAGATTCCTCTTGTCAAGAGGTGTAGGATTGATATAAAGATCATCCAATTCCGATAAGTATTCATGGAGATATGAATTTATTTTGATTATGGAATTATTATCAAGCCGACCTACAACTCATGTAGGCTCAGAAGCCCAACAGTCGCATCTATTCAAACACCAACATTGTGTATAAATACAGGAGGACTTTTCCTCATTTGGACTCACTCATCTCATCACATCTCTCTCTCTCTCTACTGCGCAGAAAAGAGTCTCTTCTCTACTGCGCAGAAAAGGGTCTCTCCCTCACACATGTGAAGCTTGAAGCTGCAACTGCAGAAGTAAAGTGTGACCTGCGTGGACCAGAGGATCTCCTCATCTGAACTGCGTTGTAGGTTCATCTGAACCTCCTCTGGAAGCCGCAACTTTTGGTGGTGGAATCAAGTCAATCCGACGAACGGTTTGCAAGATATCGATTGCCCTAGTTTGAAGGAAGCCACTGAAACTGAAGTTGAAACTGCAGAAGTAAAGATTGACCTGTGTGGACCAGAAGATCTCCTCATCTGAACTACGTTGTGGGTTCATCTGAACCTCCTCTGGAAGCCGCAACTTTTGGTGGTGGAATCAAGTCAATCTGACGGACGGTTTGCAAGATGTCGACTACCCTAGTTTGAAGGAAGCTGCTGAAACTCAAGCTGCAACTGCAGAAGTAAAGTTTGACCTACGTGGACCAGAAGATCTCTTCATCTGAACTGCGCTATAGGTTCATCTGAACCTCCTCTGAAAGCCACAACTTTTGGTGGTGGAATCAAGTCAATCCGACAGACGGTTTGCAAGATATCGACTGCCCTAGTTTGAAGGACGTTGCTGAAACTGAAGCTGCAACTGCAGAAGTGAAGTTTGACCTATGTGGACCAGAAGATCTCATCATCTGAACTGCGCTGTAGGTTCATTTGAACCTCCTCTGGAAGCCGCAACTTTTGGTGGTGGAATCAAACCGATCCAACGGTCGGTTTGTGAGATATCGTCCGCCCTAGTTTGATGATGAAGCCGCTAATGCTGATGCTGCTGATCTAGGGTTTACCACTGTTGATATAAATCAGATTTATTGTACTATTTCTCTCTGCTGAATTATTGAAGATAAAAGAAGATTTGATCAAAGGGTTTCCCCACACATTGTGGGGTTTGTCCCTGGCTAGCCGCCACATCTTGTGTCTCTTGTCTTGGCTTGTTTTCTGTCAATCGTTTAATGTTCTATCTGCACTTTACTTTATGTACATGTGATTGCTAATATGTGGAATATAATAAGAAAAAGAAGTAAATTGTTATAAGCATAGAACATACCATAACTTAACAAAAAAATGTATAACCTGAGGATGAAGATTGAGACTTGGTGACAGAGCATCTAAATGTCTTTAATAGTGTGGTAAGTTAGTTTTTATCTGTTGATATAAAAAAATTAGATGAAGATAAGTGCATCAGTTTGTTGTGTTCTCTACCAGATTTGTGGGATAGTCTGGTTGTTGCTATAGGTAGCAATACAACTACATTGAAGTTTGATGAAATAATCTCACCCTTGTTGTCCGAGGAGATGAGACGAAAAACTATGGAGAGCCAAAATAGAGATGCATTGTATCTACGAGGATAGTCCCATAACAGAAACAAAAATAAGTCCTCCAGTGGGAGATCTAAATCTCCAGGAAAACCTGTAAAGGTATGTTGAAATGCGGAAAGGAAGGGCACTACAAAAAGGACTGTAGATCTAAATCTCCTGAGAAAGGAAAGGGATCTAATGATGCTCCTTCTGCAGAGGCGAAAACCAGCTCAGATGAAGGTGGGGATGTGTACTTGGCTTCTTCTTCAAGTACACATGTAGATCATGAGGCATGGTTGATTGACTCAGGTGCATCCTTTCACTTCACTCCCCATAGGGAGTGGTTCTGCGAGTATGAGAAATATGATGGTGGTGATGTCTTCTTAGGGGATGATAGGAAGGCTAGAATCGTCGAACACAGAAAAGTCAAGTTGAAGTTGCAAGGTGGAAGGATTAGAACATTTCCAGGTGTTCTATGTATCCCTGCATTGGCCAAAAATCTGATTTATGTAAGTAACATGGATGATGCAAGTGTAAAAACAATGTTCGAGAAAGATACCTACAAGATGGTTCGGGGAGCACTGATATTGATGCGGGGAATTCGGATTGAAACTCTGTACAAGCTTCTAGGTAGTACTGTTATTGATGGGTGCAACAGTTTTGTGGTTCCTGAAAGTAGAGCAAAAAATCTAATGGTCTCTGGAGAAAAGACCATGTTATGGCATCAAAGGCTTGGACATATTGGAGAAAAGGGCCTTTAGATACTTCATGGTAATGGTATGGTAGAAGGTATATCTAATTTCTCTCTGGATTTCGATTTTTGTGAACATTGTATATATGGAAAGCATAATCAGGTGAGTTTGCCCTCTAGTGCTAAGAGGGCGAAAAGGATATTAGAGTTTGTGCACAGTGATGTGCTTGGACCTGTGTCGATTCCATCACTGGGTAAGTCTGTGTATTATGTATCATTTATAGATGACTTCTCAAGGAATACATGGATATACTTCCTTAGGAAGAAATCTAAAGTATTTGACAGGTTTAAAGAATTTAAGGTTCTGGTGGAAAACCAGACAGAGAAGAAGATAAAGGTGCTAAGGACAGATAATGGTGGAGAGTTCTGCAAGAAGGAATTTGAAGAGTTTTGTAAGAAGTGTGGTATAGCACGACAGAAGACTACTCCATACACACCTCAGCAAAACAAAGTTGCAGAAAAAATGAACAGAACGTTGATGGAAAAGGAAAGAAGCATACTCAGTGGTGTCAAGTTAGGACGAGAATTCTGGGCAGAGGCGGTGGAGACTGCATGTTACCTGGTTAATAGATCACCTTCATCATTATTGGAGGATACGACTCCACATGAGGTATGGACTGGTAAGAAACCCTCTCTTTCACATCTGAGCGTATTTGGATGTGCTGCATATGTACATGTTCTAAAGGAGAAAAAAACCAAGTTGAATAGTAAATCTGAAAGGTGCATCTTTATTGGGTATAAGGATGGTTTAAAAGGTTATAAGCTTTGGAACCCAGAAACAAGGAAGGTTGTGTACAACCGAGATGTGGTGTTTAAACAGGTGAAAGATGTTATTAAACATAAAGTCCTACCAAAGGAACTTGAGAAGATAAAGTTTGAGCTAAAGGAGGAAGAATCAAAATCTATAGCAGAACATGAGTGAGAAAATGAAGAGCCACAAACTCCAGCTGCGAGAAGATCATTTCAAGAAAGAAGGCAGCGAGAAAGGTATAGTCCATCTGCTTTCTGTTCAAATTTTTCTTTATCTACTACTGATGATGATCCTAGAACTGTCAGGAAGGCAGTAGATTCAGAGGATGGCAAACTCTAGAAAAAGGTCATGGTTGATGAAATGGCATCTTTGGACAAAAATGGGGCTTGGGATCTAGTGGAGTCATTCGCTGGAAGGAAACCCATTGGAAGCAAATGGGTGTTTAAGAAGAAGATGAATGCAGAAGGCAAAGTGGAGAAATACAAAGCTCGATTGGTAGCGAAAGGCTATTCACAGGTGCCAGGAATTGATTGTGGTGATATTTTTTCTCCTGTTTCCAAGGTAGCTTTTATAAGATTACTTTTATCTGTTGTTGCTACTTTTTATTTTGAGGTAGAACAGATGGATGTGAAGACAACATTTCTTCACAGGGATCTGGAAGAATAGATCTACATGAAGCAACCTGAAGGCTTTGCGGTGAAGGGTAAGAAAGAACTGGTATGCAGGCTAAAAATGTCTCTGTATGGGTTAAAACAGTCACCAAGGATGTGGTGTCAGAAATTTGATACATATATACGGGGACTTGGCTTCACCCGAAGCAAAGCGGATCACTGTGTGTATTTTAAATTAATTTGTGATAGTGTTATTTATTTGGTCTTGTATGTGGATGATATGTTGCTGATTGGAAATGGCATAGAAATTATCCAAGATTTGAAGACCCAATTGTCCCCCAAATTCAACATGAAAGATCTTGGTGCTGCAAACTATATTTTGGGCATGGAAATTAAATGAGGTCAGGCAAAGAGGAAGCTCTGGTTAAACTAGAGGAAGTATGTGGAGACAATATTGCAGAGGTTTAATATGCAGGATAGTAAATCGGTGAAGGTTTCTATTCCTGTAGGTGTAAAGTTATCTGTTGAACAGTCTCCCAAGACACAAGAAGAGGAAGAGGACATGTCCCATGTTCCATATGAAAATGCAGTTGGTAGCCTGATGTATGCAATGGTCTGTACTAAAACATACATTGCACTTGTAGTGGGAGTATTGAGCAGGGTTATGTCAAAACCAGGGAAGGAGCATTGGACAATAGTGAAGCAAGTTTTCAGGTATTTGCGTGGCACCAATGATTATGGTTTGTGCTACCAAGGAAGACCAGCATTGGACAGAGTTTTGGACATTCGTGGCTTTGTTGATGCAGACTGGGCTGAAGATCTGGATCAAAGAAGATCTACAAGTGGGTATGTGTTTAACCTATTTGGAGGTGCAGTCAGTTGGATGAGTAAGAGACAGTTTGTAGTGGCACTTTCAACTACAAAGGCAAAATACATGGCAACCACTCATGCAAGCAAGGAAGCAGTTTGGTTGCAGAGATTGTGTTCAAGTATGGGGTTAGTACAGCGAGCTATAATAATAGACCGTGACAACCAAAGTGCATTTTTCTTGGCAAAAAACCCTGCTTATCATTCAAAGACAAAGCACATTGATATCAGTATCACTTTGTGTGGGATATGGTTGAGGATAAAAAGGTGTGGCTGGTAAAGGTGGACACTTTGAAGAATGTTGCAGATGCATTGATGAAGTCTGTGAAGGCCAAGAATTTCTCTTGGTGTAGAGAAACAATGGGTGTTGCAGGGTTGGACCAATGACTAAGCTCTTTCGTGACCCCCTATGTGGAAAAGAAAACAACAAGTGGGAGAATGTTGGGTGCAGTGTTACTTGGGAGCGGGAGCGGGAGCGGGGAGCGGGAGCGGAAGCGGGAGCGGGAGCGACCATTTTCAGAAGCTCCCGGTTTGGGAGCGAATCGGGGAGCGATTTTTTAAAAATATATATATTTTTTATATTTTTTAATTTTTGATACATATATGTCAACAAAAACATGTAGAATGATGAAATAGACATAAAAAACATAAAAAAACATAAATTGATCATTGAACCATATCACATCAATCATCTAGAAATTATAATCGTCATCAACCTTAGTAAAATAATAAATTAAAATAACATTCAATTCAATAACATTTATCATCATTGATCACCAAAGTAACAAGTTGTACTTGTAAGCCAAGTTTAACCATTACAAGAAGTAATATCGAAGATATTTCTAAGTCCTAACTTCTAACTGTTAACATGATATGAAATGTTAAAAATTTATAAAATGAAACATGAATAATGAGATGAAATGAAACAACTTTAGTCTTTCACAAAGCATCATATTCATAATTCACAATCATTACCAATGAGTTATAATTGCCAAGGCCCAACTTCAAACTTCAAATTTTCATTGTCACAGTCACCAGTGATATAATGTTTACAAAAAATATCATAATGTCATAATGATATGAAAGAGTCAAGGACTCAAAACTCAACACTGAACAGTTATGAAAACTAAAGTGACAAGTCACAAGTCTAATAGAAACTAAAAAAGACAAGTAAACTGTAAATCTACAAGTGGCCCTTGCCACGAGAGTCTCCAGGAGTATAAGTAGGTCTTGGCGGTCTTCTAGGAGTCTCCCGCCCAGACCGACGACCAAAACTAGAGCCTCCACGCGAGGGTGTCGATGGAGGTGGCGACAGCAATGGAACAAGACTCGGGCCCCGAGAACTGGATGGTGGAGGTGGAGGTGGCATGGCTGCTGCAGCTGCTTCAGCTTCATCCCGTACAAGCTCATCTTCTAGTTCTTCCATATGTACAATGCCATCTTCCAAATTGTCGTCCTCAGGGTGATTGTCCCAAATTTTATATGTGGGATCTTCATTAGCCCGATCACAGTAATGGCTCAACAACCTCAAATTGTAGTGCACATAAACCAAGCTTTCTGCTCGGTTTTCGTTGAGCCTGTTTCTTTTCACATTATGTATATAACTGTAGGTGCTCCAACACCTCTCTGCAGAAGAAGAATTTACAACCTGTGCAAGAACTTTCAATGCCAATTTTCGCAAAAGTCCGTCGCCGCCATATGTTTCCCACCATGTGAGAGAATCAAATTTATCTTTGTCGTCCATTGCATGGAAGTTACCATACAAACCACTGCCAGTGAAGTATCTGCCTATTTCAAGGCGCACAGCTGCACATTCCTCCCTGTCAGGCACCAACTTTTCTAATGCATCCAGATATCCTTTAGTTACCTCTCGATCTAAATGGGGTTTGGTCCTAACACCACCCCCTGCTGCAGGTTTGCCCAACCAAGAATCTGAGTAGTATTTTGGCGTAAGGATATACGCCAAGCAATGTAGTGGAAGGTTAAGCCTTTTCCACCGTTGACACACACAATCGTGAATCAGATTGTACAAGTCGGGATCTCTGTTATTAACAATGTCTTTTATTTCCCCCAACATGGTATCCATTTGCTCATACACCTCACCAATCACTGGTTTGTCTGTATCTGCAAACCGAATCATGTTATAAATTGGCTTGGTGAAATCCAATACCTGTCTCACAGTTGTCCAAAACTGCCCATCAAGAGCGGCCTCCTCCACCGTTTCAAAACCTGCAATGTCAGCTACATTTGTAGCCCTTTCCTTTAACACCTGCCAATTTGGACTTGATACCATGCTAGCTAAACCCTCTCTTACCTTCAAAAGGCGCCTGAAGGTGAGGTAATAGCTACCAAATCTAGTCCTCGCAATCTTCAGCAACTCCAATCTCGAGTGACTGCGGAAAAGGCCATGGGTATTGCTATGATTTGTAATAAATTTTATCATTTTTTTTCCTTTCTTGTACAAATCACCAATCCATTGGTATTGTTCATTTTTGTTTTTGACAATATCATGCAACAGAAGGTTCAATGTGTGAACCAAACATCCAGACCAAAATATGTTCGGGTATCTATCCTCAATAATTGCTCCCGCTGCCTTACAATTAGGAGCATTATCAGTGATGACTTGGATGACATTGTATGGGCCAATACGCTCAATTGTTTCAAGCAATGCTTCTGCAATGTTGATAGCGGTCTTGAACTTGTCTGAGTAATCATGTGCAGCTAGAAAAATGGGACCACTTCGGGACACAGCGAGAACACTTATCAATGGCTTGCCTTTTACATTTGTCCATCCATCAGATACAATGGACACCCCATTGTCAGTCCAAGAACTTGTCATTTTATTCAAAGAATGTGATATTTTTGCTTTTTCATGATCAAGGCCAACTGTTCTTGCCTTGTCATACCCAGGGCTCTTGTATCCTTTAGGGGCATCATTTATGGCAGAAACCATTTCGTGCCAATAAGGTGAGCGTAGAACATTGAATGGTATCCCATTTGCATAGAGGAACCTGTAAATTTTTGAATCCACATCATTCCTACACCCCTCATCAAGGAAATCTGATATGGTTCTACGGCGTAAAGATGATGACCCTGAGCCTCCATGTCCATATCCACTGCCTTGGGAGGATGCTGAAGGAGTTCTTTGTGAGCTTTCAAAGAAACCCCTTGATCTTTTTGCTTTGTATTGGGCGTCCTCCTCTTCCTTTATGTATTTGGCTCTATCTTCTGTTGACAACTTGTCGCAAGTTCTGATTCCTATTTGTTTCTCTCCATCCCATGCCCTTTTCCCGCAAAGGTGTCTTCTCAAACGGGTGTATGAGCCTGTGAAATCAGAATTGCAATGGGGGCAATGAAATTTAGTGGTTCCACCCCCTCTCCCTGCTTCAGGCCTCTGAACATATTTCCACAATGGAGTTTGGTCTTGTTTAGTTTTTTGACCCTCATGTTCACCCTCCTCCACATCCTCCTCACTGGGGTTTTCACCTATTTGACTTCCTCCGGCTTCTTCATCCACCTCTTCAGTTTCAGGCCCCCTCCGTTTCCTACTCTCCACCACCATAATAACCAGAAAAGGGACCAGGAAGAGGAAAATGCCAATAAAAATCCCCAGGTCCATCGTGTTTGATGTTTGTAGGGTTTGAGTCTTGAATCTGCAAATTAATTTAGTTTATTGGGATTAATTCATTTAATTTATTAATTTAATTTAAATTAATGATCTTTAAACTCAAACAGGTAAATTAAACTAACCAAACTAACCACCTAACCAGCTAAACTAACTAAATGATTAAGTTACTTACCTCTGCAAGCTTGCTCCTCGCTCCTTGGCACTTGCTCCTCGCTCCTCAGCTCTGGCTCCTTGCTCCTCAGCTCTTGCTCCTTGCTCCTTTGCTCTCAAACTCAAGCTCAATCTCATTGAAATGATTTTGTTTTGGCCCATTGGGCTTATAAATCCAAAAAAATAAGTTAAATTTTTTGTTTTTTTCGGGTCCGCGGAATTTTTTTCTGCCGAATCGCTCCCGAATTTTTAAAATTCGCTCCCGGAGCGTTTTTTAATGCCCGGGAGCGATCAGGGAGCGATCGCTCCCCGATCGCTCCCGGGCATTAAAAAGCGCTCCCTCACAGACCAGGGAGCGCAAATTTTTTTACGGGAGCGCGCTCCCGAAAATCGCTCCCGTCCGGGAGCGATTTGGGGAGCGCGCTCCCGACCCGCTCCCGAGCCGCTCCCGCCCGGAGCGCGCTTCGGGAGCGGGTTCGAAGGGGGGGGGGGGGCGCTCCCCCGCATCACTGGTTGGGTGTGTATTATATCCTTTTCACAAATAGTTGCACGTGCAGGGGTCCCCTTGTTCGTTGCGTCGGGGGATTCCAGGGGGGGCAGTAGCCCCCCTGCATGGGGTTCGGGGTAGCGTCCAAGGAAATTTTTTTTGGACCCTATATTAGGTGGGCGGACCTACCTACGGTTTTGTGCATGGGTTTTGCACATGGTTTTGGGCATGATGGTTTTCTGCCCATAGTATTTTGTAAATCTGGTCAAGAGAACTATTGTTATGTTCTAATCCAGGGTTAATGGATTGGGGTTTATGAATGCTTCGGCATGTATACATATGTATTGTAACATTGAAAGGAGCATAATGAAAAATCAATTTGGTACTCCCCGTTTTGGGATCTAGGGGAAAATCTCTATGTATTTGTTTTACATTCTCGTCATTATTTATTTTCTGTTTTTAGAATTCGTTTGCAGGTAATTTCTGTACAGGGTTAAAACCTACAAGCATGAAACACATGCTTTTATAACAATACCTTTTTCTTTTCTTGTCTTGTTTGTTACATAGGATACATATTGAAATGAGTACAACAATTATGAAGACCCAAACTAGTTATATTTTCAACATTCCCTCTTAACTAGGGAGGTATTCACAATTGTACAACCAATACAACATCATATCTCACACTGAAGAGTTCTCACAAGAAGAGTTGGATTGATAAGCCATACTGTAAGCATCATCATCATGACCAGCACTCTCTAAGGCCTAACTAGACAAGCTCTTTTTTAATCAAGAGCATTATGCTGGGAGGCTTTATGTGTGATACCGCATTACCTCTACAAGGTACATACCCCATCCAAATTTCTACAAGGTATGTCCTTTTAGGACTATTCTTATCTTGGATCTCCAGTCCTGAGTCCTCAATGAATATCGGTCCTCTTCGACCACTCTTCTCTTTGATTCCTGGCACATCCTCAAAGAGTGTTGGTACCTTTCCTTTCTTGGATGTTTTATCCTTAAGGAAACCACAGATGCTTATGCAATTCTCTGCCATTCTCTCTTCATTACCTTCACTTAGACTTACGATTATTAGACCTGGTCAAGTGCATGACACATGAAGAAGAGAATGCCCATGTGATGTTTAACATCACTCCCTCTTAAACCGAGAGGACATCCATATTCTCCCTTAATCTTGAGAATAGAACCTTGCTCCTATACAAAGAGACTCCTTTACTCCCTCTCAAAATTAGAGGAGATCTAGACTTCCTTTTTATTTGGGAAGTCACAATCACAAGCCTTACATCTTGTCTTCATAAGAGTATCAGCTACAAATTCTCCATAGTTGCCCGACTCCCTCTCTTCTTCACATCTCAATCTTGCTTCCTTTCGTGGTATCATGGAGCCATCTTCACTCTTCAATCTTGTGACAAGTTCCAGGTAATTCTTCTTTCTCATCACTTCCATCTTCGTCATCATAGATGAAGGCATTGTATTGAGCCTTTCCAAACTTCAAGTTGATCATAGCTTCCTCTTGAAAGTGATCTTCCTTTGACCTTTAGGTTATCTTCTTGCACTGCTACCTTTTAATCCCAACATGTACACTTCTTGACTTCACAGTTGCCAAGTACCAAATGTTGAGGTTAGTAGCTTGAGAGGTACTCCAAACCCTAGGCTTGAGGGTTGTGGAGGCGATGGCACACAAAAGTCTTTTGTGGGCTTGAAACCCAAGCTTGGGGTTTTGTACCCATCAATGTTGGGGCCAAAACCATGGAGAGAATTTGACATGTGATGGATGGAGATGATAGAGGATGCCGAGACAAACTAGATGCATCTAAAATCATCGAAAGCCAAGTTGTCTATGAGGAGATATTAATCTTAGAAGTTAATGTGTGAATTTGGTCAAGGTTGGCTAGGAAAGTTGTCAAGCCCACACATGTGATTTGATGAAGCCCTTGTATTTTGTATAAATATAAGGTGGAGGAGAGTCATTTAACACATCCAAGGAGCATCTTTCATAGTCTACACATCAAGAAAGGCAACACGAGTACGGGCAGTGCGAGTGCGAGCAGCGTGAGCGCAGGTAGCGCGAGTGCGGGCAGCGTGAGTGTAGGTAGTGCGAGTGTAGGCAGCACACGCGTAGGCAACGCGAGTGCATGCAATGCGTGTAGCAAACTACACCAGGGTGACACAGAGCTAGGTATGTATTGTATTGATGTGTTAAGGTTGAATTGATGTTAGTGGATGGTGTCCTAGGAGAGGACAGTTTGGAAGTTTGTTAGCAGCCAAGAGGAAGGGTTTCCTAGGTGGTTGGATGCCCTAACTAGGAGCAGATGCTACAACAAGGATTGGTCACTCGTGGTCTGTTGGAGGGCAGCGTGAGAGTGGACCAAGTGTGGATATTGGATTGGGCATTTATGGTCTATTGGAGGGCAGCGTGATAGTGCCCAAGTTGGAGCCCGGTGTGCACCATCTTCATGGACTTAAGTGGTTGCTAGAGTGGCAGAAGAAGAGCTCAAGGGTCTAATCATCCAGGAGCAGTTTGAGTAGCCCTAGACTTGCTGTGTGGAGAAGGAAATTTACAGCATAAGATGGCAAGTCCTCCTAGCCTGTGTTCATTGTGAGAGATGGGCATGTTACAGTGATAGGTGGTAACCCTTCGTGCCCTATGTTAGTCTTCATTGGAGCAGTGCAGGAAGACTATAGTGGGATGAAGTCCCTAAGTAGTTGAGGAGCAGCAGTGGGCAGTTGTGAGTTATTCATAAATGAAGTTGTGAACAACTCAACAGGAGTATCAATGTGTTGATGCATTGATGGACGAACGATTAACGAGAGAGTAGATGTTTGAGCTGAGATTCATTGGCCAAATGGACTTGGAGCATTGATAGAGGCAGATGCTGCAAATCAGGAGCCGAAGGACCAGGAAGGTACAAGGTATGCCTGAGAGGAGCTAAGAGAGTGCTCTACATCATCCAGATGGTCAGAGTATCTTGTTTAGGGTAGATTGGTTGTCAATGGATTGACACCAAGGCCCAGTTTTGTATTCTTGTACTAATGGATATTTGAGGGCCATTATCCCTAGTATGGGAGCCCTAGACTGTTGTATTATCAGATTGATTAATATAACGAAGTTGGTTTGGAAATTTGTAAAAAAAAGTTGTCTATATTTGTGCACGTATGATTTACTGTTATTATATTCCGTTGTAATATGTTGTGATACTTGGTTTGGTAGCGTCAGTGATTTAAGATTCTATCCTAGAAACCACTATCATGGAAAGACAACACCAGATATTGAGCCCTCCTCAATATTCTTCATCCATACAGTTGAACTTGCTTCAACTGCCATCATATATTCCTGCAACTTTCTTCCACGTAGCAAAATAATGTTAACGAGATAACCCACAATAATGAAAATCATACTTACCTCATCATGATGGCCTTCTTGTTCAATCAACATCCTCATGGTCCATATCCATATGAATCTTCCTTCATGCATCAAAGTGCCCGAGGATCGAACTTGATTACCAAGTTACAACTTTTCTTCCAAAGATTTATACTGGATGTTAATCACTATGTATATATTCTAGAGAAAGTCTTAAATTATTTGTACATCCTTAAGTCAAATCCTATTCTTTTCAAGCATCATATATCCATATACCTAAGCATATTTTATGATCAACTTTCTTTCCTCAAGATTCTACACATATGAATCTTATCCAACATGTATTCCTATGCTTTCATCCGATCATCTAGCTATCCATATATCTCACAAAGAACTTGCATCCTGACCCATTGCATTCTTTCATGCCTTTACCAATATTGATTCCACATTACATGGAATGTCTACTAACCTTTGTCATAGTGCTTCTTCCAAGAACCTTTCATAATTATGGTTCTTCCAAGATCATGAAGATCCACCTAAGCAAGATGACTTCCTCTAACATAATGTTAGATAATTCCTGTATGAACATTATGCAAAAATGTTCTATCTATCCATCTGTCTAGATGATCTCTATAAAACAACTTAATCGTGTAAATTCTAGGCGTGCTACTATCATATGCTTCTCTCCATGATCCTATAGGTAATCAAGATTAACAATGCATACTGTCTAAAGGAAAGAACATTTTTTATAAAGAACCTGACAGTCAGTGAACCATCTTTAGTAGTAAATATCCTTCACTTCTTCCTTCTTTGCTTTCTTCTCATGTTCTCCCATTGCTTCGGCTAGATGAGCTTCACTCCTTTCCTTTCTCTTGTTGTTTTGTAGGCTTGGACAGTCCCTCTTAAAGTGTCCAAACTCATTGCACTTAAAGCATTGAACCTTGGACATGTCTTTCTTCTTGGACTTTCCAAACTTTCCCTTCTTCTATTCTTGACTCGAGCTAGAAAGGCTTGAGATTGCTCATCTGATCCAATATCATCCTTAACTTTGATCCTTGATTCTTCTAATATGCATTGGGCCCACAACTCATCAAAGGGAGTTGAATCCTTCTTGGAGTAGATGCTTGTTGCAAAGCTACTCCATTCTGGTGGTAATGCATTTAGTACACAAATGGTTACTTCAGAATCAGTAATTGGTTCCCCAAGTCCTTGCAGATGTTCTCTTAGTTGAGAGACTCTCATGAGAAAGGATGCCACATCCTCATTCTTTGATTTCTTCATTCTATATAACTTGTTCTACAAAGACATCTTTTGTCTTGTTGTACTTACAGAGTACAAATTCACTAGCTTTTCATGTATGGCTTTGGAAGTCTTCAAGTTTGCAACAGATGGAACAAAATAATTCTTAATTGATTCAACTATGATCCTTTGAGCCCTTACTTCCCCTTTATTGTACTTTGCTAGTTCTTGTGTCTTGTCTTTGCTTGATTCAATGATTTCCCCAGTTACATATTCCATTACTTCTTGTTCTGTGAGTATCAAGTCAATTCTTTTCTTCCATGCTATATAGTTTGATGCCCCAATGAGCTTATTGCTATCCTTGCAGAAATAACCCATATGACTTGAAGATTCAAACATAATATGATACTTACTTGAGATCAAGATTCTCCTTGATGATGCCTTCAATCTTCTTGATTCCTTCAAGATCTTTGAAGAGACTTCCTTAAAACATGTTTCCTTGGATTTCTCCAACAATAGCTTCCAATAGTGATGAATGATAAGATCCTTTGATGCTTCCTTTAAAGAGGTCTACCAATGTGTCTTCGACTAGATTCCTTCAAGAGATACTCCTTGAAGTCTTCTTCTTCAGGATTTCCTTGAGAGTTCCTTTTCTCTTGCCCTTGACAAGTAATTTCTTCTAGTGTCCTTCTAGCTGCCTTCCTTGTTCACCTTAGCTCTGATCCCATGTTAGAAAATCGAAAGTGGCAGTTATTAATCTTATTTTCCTTAACCTTCATATTTGATTGTGAATTTAATTTATCTTCTTTATGTTCTTTAGTTAGATCTTTTCATCAAACAATATCAAGAACAATAATACCAAAAATCGAGGACACAGATATTAGGCTCTCAGCCAGGGAAAAACCCTCCAAGGGGAAAACCCGAAAACTCTTCTCTTCTTAGAATTCGCTTCCTCAAGTTCTTCCTTGATTCTGCACCAACCAACTTCAATACTGCAACTTCAGCCTGCCAACTTCAATACTACAACTTGTCCTACAACTTTGAACCTGCAATTTTAGACTTGCAGCTTCCTCAGAAACCCTAATCCATCCTCCCCCTGAGACCTACCTAGAGCGAGACACCTCTCCCAAAGTCAATGAGGTCAAGGTAGGGCTTTCTTCCTTCCAGATACAATATTTTGCACTTTGTCCTACTGCAACTCAGACCTGCAACTTTGACCTCCTTCTGCAGTATCAAAAACCCTACAACTTTGCATGTGTGAGAGAGATAGAGCCCAAAACAAAGATTTTTCATCTTTCTTTCTCCTCCGAGACATTCACTCTTCTTCTTCTTGCTTCCCAGATTCAGATCGAACTCTTTCTTGATATATTGAACTTGTGGAGTAAGTGAGTGCTAATTGAGGTCGAATTGCTCCTTTATATAGTCTTCTCAAGGGGTTGAATTCCCTCCTTTAGGCCGACTTGTAACTGTTAGGGCCGACTTGTACTTTTGGAGTTTCCAGAACTTTCTAGATTAAAAATTAATTCTTTTTAAAATTACGTTTTTCCCGGAAGGGTCTTATAAACATGATGTTGACTCCTTTGAATCATGACAATAAATCCTAGGACTTAACAAACCCTAGAAGCATGAGAACATGCTTTTACCTAGAAGACCATCAATAAAGAGCATGGAACCCATGCTTTAATAATAATAACTTTTTCTTTTCCTCTTATTTGTTACATAGGATACATATTGAAATGAGTACAACAATTATGAAGACCGAAACTAGTTACATTTTCAACAATATATATATATATATATATTAAGAAAAGCATTCCATGGTTTTCTCCCACTTTGGGATTCCATGTAAAAATCTCTATGCTTTGTATATTTATGTGCTTTTCTTTATATCTGTGGATGCATTTACAAGTTTTCGAAGT
Source organism: Pinus tabuliformis (assembly GCA_031772625.1). NCBI lineage: Eukaryota > Viridiplantae > Streptophyta > Pinopsida > Pinales > Pinaceae > Pinus > Pinus tabuliformis. The sequence goes on from CM062818.1 coordinate 815,143,635, forward strand.
TAAAAATTGTTAATACTGATTCACCCCCCCATCTTAGTATTGTTGAATATTCCAACAATTGGTATCAAAGCAGGTTCCTTCATAAACAGTTTGACCACTAGAAGGTAGATCTTAGTAAGACTCATGGGAAAGCAAGTAGAATACACCAAACATGGTCTACCATTATTTGATGGACATATGGCTTTTGGGGCATAAGGATGAGATTGTTATTACAAGCACAAGGAGTTGATGTTTGGCAAGTTGTTCTAAATGAATGCAAGGTACCAACCTCTGTTATTTTGTGTAGCTTGGATAAGTGTTCTAGTCTTACGTAGTGTCTATGAGACTAAGGGATAGTGCATTAATTATCTCCAATACCCATAAAACGTTTCTAAGGAAAATTGTCTTAATTAGATTTAATAGCTAGTTTAATTATTTCCATAAGTCTAACTTAGGAAAAGTGGTTAATTAATCACTATTAATTGAGACAGATCATTTTCTCTCTAGTGACTTATAGAAAAGTCATTATTAGAAGTCAAGATGATCTTAGCCATCGATTGGAGTTAGATCATAGTTGTTGATTGCTCAACGGGAAATTATAAGAGGAGATTGATGGGGCTTTTGGAGACACAATGAATTATAGTGAGAGTAAGGGCACAGTGATAATGTGGAGGACACCAGCAATTGAGATCAATAGTGATTGAAGATTGAGTTATCGGAGAGAGATTTCTTCATAGTGATTTCTAGATTCTCGATGACAGAGGGCGATTGATTTTATCTGTAGAGGCCGAGTTTCCTAGAAACGATGCGAATTAATTGAGGGTGAGTTCTCTAAGGAAGAACAAATTTCCCAAAGAAAGTCAATTTGCAGGAGGGAATTCAATTTGCCAGAAAAGTTTGATTTTCCACTAGAGGCCATGATATTCTTCCAAGAAGTGCGAGTGGCCAAAGGAGGTCGAGTTATCTGCTAGGGCCGCATGTCTGGATCAATTCAGGGTTCTAGAGGAGGGCCAAATTGATTTTGAGAGGCCGAACTGCTTCCAGGAGGTCAGATCATCTAACAGAAGTGAAGAAAATAATTTTCTAGAGGTTTGCTAATTTTACGGAAAACAATGTATGTAATTTTTTAATTACAAATTTGCTAAAGAATAATAAAAATACTCATCTGCAGAAGTGGTTTTCCCCAAAGTGGGGTTTTTCTAGGGACAATTTATCCAAAAATATCGATGTCTAATATTTTGTGTATGTGATATTTTCTCAGTTCATGCGATTTAATTTTGGTGAAGTTGTAGTAGTGTTTTATTTAGTATTTGCCGTAAATAATTTGCAAAATACAAATAATCTTTAAAAGATAGGTGAATAATAACCAGTATCTGCAACAGTATTAAAAACTTCTCATGGTATCAAAGCAAATTTGAGGGTAGAACAGGCTTAGTGCAGGCATAGGAAGAGAAAATTGAGGGTTTATCAAACCCAGTTTGACTTCTTCAGATTTATTTGGGCTTTTCTATATCCTCCGAGGGTTTTCAGAAAATGGCTTTAGCGATATTGAGAGATTAGGACATATTGGATGGTGCCTTTAATTTTGGTGTTTGGGAAGCTAGAATCTCTTTGTTGCTGGAAGAAAATAGTCTCAAAGAATCTGTGACTAGTGTGATAGTTATACCTACCGATCCAACACAACTTGCAGCGTACAAGAAGGAAGATGCCAAAGCGAGGAGGATAATCCTTGATGGTGTTAAGGATCATATAGTCCCACATATAGCATAATTTGATATTGTGAAGAAGATGTGGGACTCATATCTAAATTTGTACTAGAATGCTACTACGAACAAGAAGTTGATTCTTAGAGAGAAGTTGAGGAACACCCAGATGAACAAGGCTGAAGACGTTGTTAACTACCTCACCAGAGTTTGACTTGTCAGGGACGAGTCAGAAGTTATTGGAGATAAGCCAAGTGATGACATGCTAGTGCAAGTAGCCCTGAATGGGTATACTGAGCAGTGGGATGTCTTTGTTCAAGTCATTAATGGACGAGATACATTACAGAGTTGGGATCAACTTTGGAGCAATTTCACTCAGGGGAGCTTAGACTAAGTCTTGTCAGTTGGAACAACAGTAAGGTGTAAAAAAGTGAGGAGCAATAGGGAAACATGGCCCTAGTAGGAAAAGGGAAAGAAAAGAAAGGGTCTAGAAAAGGACCTAACCCAAGAGGTGAGAAGAAGAAGAAAGACCTTTCCAAGGTCAAGTGCTATGTTATCATGAGTTTGGCTACTATGTCAGCGATTGACTGCAAAGGAAGAAAAGTGAAAAGAAGGGAAAGAAGCAGACAACAACTTTAGCAAGTGCAGATGATCTCTCTAGCAGGATGGAACAAGAGTTCGCACTCATAGCTTACTTGACTAGCTCAACCTCACAGGGAGTTTGGTATATAAATAGTGGGGTGTCATTTCATATGACTAGAGTTAGGCAGTACTTCTCTAGTTACAAGGAGGAGGACATCAAATTCTAGATTCATATGGGGAATAAATCCAAGTGCAATCCAGTTGGGAGAGGGACTGTTTTATTTTAGACTAAGAATGGCAAGCTGATTATTATTCATGATGTATTGCATGTGCCAGGATTGGGCATGAACCTAATTTTTGTATCTATCCTTCAAGATAAAAGGTACAATGTACTCTTTAGAGGGGCACAATGGTTGATCAAGCACAGAGATTGGAAATCACCCATAGCGATTAGAGTCAGGAGCAACCGACTTTACAAGTTGCAGATGGATACTCCTTGGGCACTAGTGAACAACAATGGTCCTAGAGATCAAGGAGAGCTATGGCAAAGGAGGATGGACCATATTCATCATGGGGCACTTAAACTGCTTCGTGAGATGATGACAGGGGTTTCAAAGGTGAGGTCAAAGCATGATGACATATGCAGGGGATGTGTGTTAGGGAAGTTTGTGAAAGCAACTTTCCCAAGGAGTGGCACCAGATCCAAGGAAGTTCTTGATCTAGTACATTCTGATATATGTGGACCGATGTCGACGAAGTCTCTTAAAGGATATGACTACTTTGTTACTTTTATTGATGATTTCTCTAAGAAGACCTGGATATACTTCTTAAAGACCAAGGATGAGGTCTTCAATCGCTTCCAAGAGTTCAAAGCTCTTGTGGAGAATGTGACAGGAAGGAAGGTAAAGGTTCTTTGGTCAGACAATGGAGGTGAGTACATTGGGAAAGAGTTCCAAGAGTTGTGTACCAGGGTAGGAATCAATAGAGTCAACGCTTCCTTACAACCCACAACAGAATGGGGTTGCCGAGAGGAATAGTCGTTCAATATTGGAGGAAGTGAGAGTTATGTTGTATGACAGTTTATATATAGAACAGGGTTCCATATAAGGCATTGGGAAAGATGACATTAGAGGAGGTGTTCATGGGGAAGAAGCCAAATGTCAATTATTTTAGGATATTTGGTAGTTTCGAGTGTTGTCCAGAAGACACACATTCTAAGTTAGATCATATTGCAAAGAGGGGCTACTTTGTGGGGTCAAACAAGACCTCAAAGGCATATTGGATATTTATTGCAGTGGGTAGGAGGATTATTGTCGGGTGGGATGTCAAGTTCATGGAGGACAAGGCATATAAGAGGTCCAAAGATTTTCCAGTAGTTGATCAAAGTGAGCACCCAACAGAAGCTCCAAGGATTAAGTAGTAGGATTAGGGGCAATAGAGCATGAGTAAGGTTACTAGTAAAAGCACATGCTCAGGTGTAGGAGTTCCTAAGAGTTTGCGAAGTATGGAGCAGCACATACAATAGATCCGAGAGATGACTCGGGAGGACATGAAGGTTGATATTCCACCCTCTACAGTTGGTAGGAGGAACTATGAGGTTCAACACACACCTAGGGATGCTCAGGAGTTTGTGGGAGCTCCTAGGACGGGAAGTCAAAAAGGAAGACAACTAGACAGTTACATTGGCTACATGGAATTAGTCAGTCAGCTAGTAGATAACGAACTTTCTAGCTATCAGGAGGCCACACATCAGTAGGTGTGGCAATATGTGATGGTTGAAAAGTATACCTCAATCATGTAGAATGATGTGTGGGAGGTTGTGCCTAGACCATCTGACAGGGAGGTGGTTGGATCACGCTGGATATTTAAGATCAAGTACGGTACAGATGGTAGCATTGAGAAATACAAGGCGAGGTTTGCAGCCAAGGGGATCTCTAAGAAGGAGAGAATAGACTGAGGAGATATTCGCTCTTGTGGCTAGGTATACTTCTATATGATTTGTGATCTCACTCGGAGCACAGATGGGATGGAAAATCCATCAGATGGATGTCAAGGCGACGTTCCTTAATGGTGATTTGGAAGAGGAGGTATAAATAGAGCAAGCACACAACAGTGAGACCCACATGTGTAGGTTGAAGATACCTTTGCGCTGCTTTGGGACAATAGCTCCATATTGCCCCACCTCATTCCTGAAGGTATAGCTACAAACATGGTGAAATACGATCTACTCATACTACTACTTCTATTGCTCTGTTGATGCTTCTGCACTGTTATTGCAACTACTACAATAATGAGCCTGATCTCCCCAGATCCTGAAGCGCTAACTTCCATAGGGTTGTTCCCTCTGAAGCTAGACTCCCTCTGAATTTCAATCTCCCTATGGGAAATATCTCTGCTCCCTCCTGGCAACTCGCACTATCCTCTTGCACTCGAAACTAGACTACGTAGTTATGCATTGGGAATCTTCTGGCTAGCACTGCAACTGGGAAATTCACACTACCCGTGTCATTGCAACTGTCTCTCGAGTATTGACTGCAACTAGCTATGCAGTTGTCATTTGAATAACCAACTGCACTTGCTAATAATGAACCTGCTACTATGATACTGTGGACCCTTTTAGCAAAGGTGATGGTCCTACAACAATGTGAAAATTTCATCTATCACAACAACTATAAATTATTTTCCTAATTGTTAATTTATTTAACAATTTATTTGCAGTTTGTTACGACAAATTCCAAATAATTCACACTGTGATTTTCACAAATAAATACCGCAGAAGAAAACTAGCACTGGAAACTGAGAAATGCTAGCACACACACATAAAAATCAACACAGCTATTTTTGGACAAATGTCCCCGGAATAACCCAACATGGGAAAACTGATGCAATAGATGAGGCTTTTATTATTATGCAACAGCGAAATCCTAAGTATAATTTGGATGCCTGAAACTGGCAATCCATAGCAAGAAAATTTGGCCGAAATTATCTAAGGGAATTTCCCTTTCTCCACAAGCAACCCCATCACTCGCGCAACTGCCTGTACTCATGCTTCTACCCGTACTCGTGCTGCTGCCCGTACTCAGGATTCTGCCTACACTCGCGCTGCCTGCACTTGCGTTGCCCACACTCAAGCTACCTACACTGGGAATAACTCGGCCTCTTGCTGCTGCCTCTCCAGATCTGGAAATATTCCTCCGGATCACTGTCCCTGCCCTCACTAACACTATGTCCCTCTATGGCTCGAACTCTTACTGCTAACTCAATCTGCACAAAGAACTACTGCTCTAGTGTGTCATCTTCATCACCACATTGATCCCTTCTTATATCTTCCTGTTGAGACTCCAACGACCAAGATTAAATCTTAATCGATGGCTCAGATCATTTCTGGATCGATCTGTGTGAGTTTCTAGAGAATTCTCACCAAACTCAATTAATTACTATTAATTAACACTATCTCCTTTAATTTCTAGTCCCTAGCTGGGACCCTTCCTTTCTTTGCAACTCGCACTGGATAACTCATACTTCCTCTGGAACCTATCTCCGACAACTAGAAGTCGACCTGCTACCCATATCTGTATGCTAGCTAAGCCGCACATCCTCCTCTAGCAATCTCGTATGATCATCTCTCCAAAGTTGCAAAATTTGTGAAACTCAAAAACTTGAGAAAATAAACTGGAATCTCCCTCTTTCTATCTATTCAGCTGCTGAATCTGCTACACACACTCCCTTCTAGAGTGAGGAAGTCTGCTCACAGCTACTGCCAATCGGTAACTGGAAAATCGAACTTCTGAAACTCAAAGTTCCCTAAGAGAAATCTCCCTCTGTTGTGTATGCTTTTATCTTCCACCCGACGTTGATTCTACAACTGCAAACTACTGCAAAACCCTCTGCATCCAACCAAAAATCTGCTCAGTGAAAATCTAAATTGTTGTTGCTCCCTCTGACTGTTGGAATCACTATCCCGAGCAACTCGATTTTTCTACCCACCTGCAACTAAAAATCGAATTTTGCCCCAGCAATTCGGCCTGCCTGTCAATAAACTACGCAGCCTCTAGGAATTTCGGCCCGCTACTCCCTCTCAGCAGTGAAATTCTCTCCTCTACTTTTGAGCTTCTCGATTGATCACTCACGCTCCGATACCATGTGAAAATTCCATCTATCACAACAACTAGAAATTGTTTTCCTAATTGTTAATTTATTTAACAATTTATTTGCAATTTGCTACAACAAATACCAAATAATTCACATTGTGATTTTCACAAATAAATACTACAAAAGAAAAGTAGTGTTGGAAACTGAGAAATGCTAGCACATACACATAAAAATTGACAGAGTTATTTTTGGACAAATGTCTCCGAAAAAACCCAACTTGGGAAAACTGGTGCAGCAGATGAGGGTTATTATGCAGCAATGAAATTATGAGTACAATCTGGATGCTTGAAACTGGCAATCCATGGCAATAAAATCTGGCCAAAATTATCTAAGGGAATTTCCCTTCCTCCACAAGCAACCTCGACACTCGTGCTGCCTGCACTTGTGCGATTTCCTGTACTCACACTTTTGTCCGTACTCACACTGCTACCTGTACTCGCGCTTCTCCCTACACTCACGCAACCCACACTCGATTTGTCGCCCATACTCGAGCTTCTGCCTACACTCGTGCTGCCCGCACTCGAGCTGCTTGCACTAGGAATAACTCGGCCTCTTGCTTCCACCTCTCTGGATCTGAAAATCTTCCTCCGGATCATTGTCCCTACCCCTCACTGACATTGCGTCCCTCTCTGGCTCGAACTCTTGTTGTTAGCTCAATCTGCACAAGGAACAACTACTGTAGTGTGTCTTCTCCATCACCACATCAATCCCTTCTTATATCTTCATGTTGGGACTCCAACAACCAAGATTAACATTTAATCGATGGCTTAGACATTTCTGGATCAATACGTGTGAGTTTCTAGAGTTCTCACCAAATTCAATTAATTACTATTAATTAACTAGATTTTCTAAGTTAGACTTAGGAAATATTTAATTATTGGTCAATTAATTTAATTGAGCCATCTCTAGGTGGAATTTCTAGAAACCATTCTGGGTTTCAGAGATCTCATGTATTCTAGCCTCTCCACCAAGTTTTGTGGCTAGAACACCTCTGATGCTACACAAACTAACAAGAAACAATTTGGAACTGGCTTAACCGATCTCCTTGTTGCATCTGCGCTGGACCCTGCCGAGCTTGATATGCGTAGGTATCAAGCTTATCCTCCTCCTAGATATGGTGCCTCACTATCTCCTTTTGAGCTCAGTCCTTGTCCGGGACAATTCTTCGCTTTGCAACTTGCACTAAATAACTCATACTTCCTCTGGAACCTGTCTCTGACAATTGGAATTCGATCTACTGCCCAGATCTGCATTCTGGTTAACTCGCACGACCTCTTCTGGCAATCTTGTACGACCATCTCTGCAAGGCTGCAAAATTTGCGAAACTCAAAAACTAAGAAAATAAACAAGAATGTCCTCCTTCCTACTCGGATGCTAGCACTGCTACTCACACTCCCTCATGGAATGCGTAGATTTCCCTATTGCAACTGGAAATTTGAATTCTAGCCTAGAAACCCTCTGAGAGAAATTTCCCTCTGTGTGCACTTTCTCTTCCACCCAACACTAATTCTACTACTGCAAAACTCTTTTGCGCATAAACAAGGAATCTGCCCAGCGAAAATCTGAGCTCTTGGTGCTCCCTCGGCCTGTCAGAATCACTCAATCTCGCAAGCCGGCTTTTTCTACAACCTTGCACTGAAAAATCGTACTATCCAGCAATTTTCACTGCCTGGCTAGGCACTGCGCAGCCCCCAAAAAATTCATCTTGTTGCTCCCTCTGAACATCAAATTTTCTTCTTCCACTTTTGAGCTTCCTTGTTTAATCAAAATCGTTTTGATACCATGTGAAAATTTCTTGAAATGCAACAACTGGAAATATTTCTTCTAACTGATAAATTAATTATGCAGTTTATTTTTTTTATATCAAAATAACGAAATATTCACACTGCAATTTCTTCACCATAAAAATTAACCATAGAAGCAAAAAAAGGAACTGAGAAATGCTATCACATACACAAACATATTGACACAATTATTTTTGAACAAAAGTCCTCAAAAAAACCCAATGTGGAAAAACCGATGCCACAACTAAGGGTTTTTATCATGAAGCAACAATGACAAATTCTGAGTACACTAAATATTGCCAAACTGGCGAATCTATCCAAGAGAAATACTGGAAAAAATTCGCCGAGGTAATTTATCCTCTCTCTGAGCAATCCTGACACTGTCTAACCTCTGAAAAAGCTAGTCCTCCAAGTGGTCTGCGCAAGCTCTGCATCACCCTAATGCTGCCTACCACACGCAATGCATGAATTGACTACCAATCTAGCCGTCCTGCCTGCTGCTGACTGAGAAAATGCTTCTCCGACCCTCTGGTAAATCTTCCCATCCTCTGGAACTGAAAACGGCTTCCTCTTCAACTGGATCGAACTACTCTTTTGAAGCACCTGTGTGGTCCATGTGCTGCTTCCTCGAGAAAATCATGACCTCCTCTTTTTGACTCTCTGGAACTGGAAAACTTCCTCCGAACTCACTGTCTCTACCCCCCACTGTCTCTACTTCCCCTCTCTGGCTCGAAGTATTCCGGCAAACTACTGATGCTCTTTGGAAATTCGAAGTGCCCATGGAAATCGATCTCAAGTGTGTTCCTCCATCTACCCATCGACTTCTTCTTATAATCTCACTATGGGACTCCAACGGACTGTTACCCACTACCTGTGGGTATTATGCATAGGAGAATTTTCTCTCCTAGTTGGTCTTAAGCCGGCAGCCAACAACCACCAGATAGCTCAATGTGTCACTATCTCCGCGACCTAAGCTAGCCATGTCGTCCCTCGCCCATTTGTTATGATTATATGTTTGAAGGTGGGCCTTCTGACCCTAAAGGTATGACTTTTCATTGGTTTAGTTGAGTAATTTTGTTTACTTATCATAGACACCTTTGGGCATGAATTAGTGGGGGGATTTGACAGAAAGAGTGGGCCAGGTTTGTACTCGTCTCTTATGCCTGATTCGATGGTCAGCCTTGTATCCTAGTCTCGTGGGATCTCCTTTACTGTCCATTAGCTTTAGGGCTGGCACTACATGGGAAATCCCGATTTTGGTTGTGTGCTCCCACTTCCCGACACCACATACATCACTCCCTTCGACTCGTCTTAACCCCATTCATCACTTTTCCCACCCGGATCCACATGTGCCCAATGAGTCCACATAAGGTTAGCCTTCCTCGCCCCCTGTCCACACTTTGGGTCGGGCTTTGAACGATGCCCGGAGGTTGATGCAACTAAAAAGAAAAGAAAAAGCATAAATTGGCCACTTACAACAAGAAATGTACCACAAATGCAAAAGATGGACGGGACATACAAATTTAGCACGTGGGCCAAAGCCAAACATGAGCTTTACCCCTCATTCATGACCATCACCTTGGTTCCTATGGGCCCTAGATGAGCCCACTTCACACTAAGGAACCCATGATTATCCAAAGCCCCAGTGGGCAATGAGATGTCCCACCTTAAAAGGGGGTATCTACTGTTATATCCTACACTTCATGCTCTCATCCCCTGGAGCCTCGAGCAGTTATAAAGAAAAATCAATCAAAGGCAAAAGGCATATGAAGAAGGGTGGAAAAACAAATGTCGGGGTAACTCATGTACCACAATTTTCTCCCTCCTACACTCATATACCCAAGTGTGGGCTTCCCTCATCATAGCTACCCTTGTACCATGACATGTGGACTAGAGCCTTCCCCTAATCCCCATTCCGTTCCATCACTATATCACATGCCACATACCCATTGATGGATATACCATGGACATGTCGCCCCCTTTAAAGGCGGAAACCACCTAATAGGGTCCTTGGTTAACCCCCTTATTGACTTTGGAGACACCTGTACATGCCAAAGCCCACTATGGAAGGGCATGCCACCATGAAGTGCCCAATTGATTCCGTGATTTGTAAGCTCTTTTACTTGATTACTCTAATGATTTGTTGTATTGGAGGGCAAGGGGATGCATTGGATCTTATGTCGGATTGCAGGTGGGTCTCCATTTGGGGTTTGGTCTCCCTATACGGGGTCCAAGCCCTCCAAAGGGTCACATTGGCACTTGTAGGGTGAGCATAGAGAGCCATGGGCCTCCACCATAGCAGAAAACACTTCATGGATCCCCAAAACCATTCAATGATTGCTTGTGTTCCACCTTTTGGATGAGGATGATGCACCTAGTTCACCATGCCCAGCCGGCTCCACACTTGCACCATACACTTTGCAGATGTTCCAGGGTCCAGATGAGGATGTGTCTCACTGCAGGAGACAAAGGGAGGGCTTAAGTCATCATCATAGCCCTTACATATGGTTTACAAGGATTATCAATCCACTTGGAGACCCATGAGGATGTCATTGTGCCCCCACACCCACTCGGGAGCACCACATGTAACTTGCTTGGAAAACAAGGGGTCAACCCCTTGTCCACTATGTTTGGAGCCCAACGACTCATCATATTCATTATTTTCCCTCTTGAGAGGCTATTCTTTGTATTATTGAGCTATCTTGGTGGTCTTGTCACCAAGTCATGTCATTATTGAACATTATTTTTATTATTTGGGGCTAAATAAGACAAATTAGGATATCTGAATCCCATATTGGATCGTACAAATAGATGAGAGGATTATTCATTTCTCTCATCATCGCTTGGATTGGATTAGTATCTCTTGAGAGATTTTCGCACTTTTTGTTGGGATAAACTTTTTGGAGTTTCTTGATGCACTATGATGTTTGGATTTTCGCTATTGTCTTTGGACTCTGGAGCTTCTTTCTAATGCAAAGTAGATGAATGGAATCAATGGATATAATCTCTCTCTCATGTAAGTGAGCTTTTAATGCTATTCATGTTATCTTACTTGTCAAATGCATGTATATTGTTATCATTATTCTTGTATGGGTTAATGTAAAGTGAAATTCTTTTGAGACCTTGAAAAAGTGATTTAATGCATGCGTTGCTCTTTGAGGGATTGGACAAATATTCCTAGAGGCACCTATTATGTTGAAAGACCTCGAAACTTCATCTCTTTGGCAAATTTGAAATAGAAATCTCTAACTGACCTAGTTGTTGCCCTTGGAAAGGCTAGCGAAGATCAATTAGGGCTCCTTAGCTCACGAAATTCTCGATCTATGTGTATCTTGACTCCATTAAGCCCGAGAAATAAGGCACTGATCCTCGTGTCCCTTTGGTGATCAAATTTACCTCTCTTTTCTTCACTTTTCTAAATTCTAGGCTTAACCTTGAGGGTCACCTAGGGCATCAAGCGAAATTCATTCTGGCCATTCAAAAACCTTGAATTTGGGTCCACTATTGCGCTTGGGTCTTCTCAAGGGGTCCTCCAAAATTGAGGAAAATATAATAGTGGAATCCCAAGATATAGCAAGCCCTAGCAGCAAGACCATTTCTTTCCCTAGGTTGATTTTAGGTTAGTGTCCTCAATTGGGTCATTGCATTTGTATTTCAAAGAAAATTAGTCCTTTGATACTATTCCCTACCCTAATTAGGTCAAGGCCCTCATTGGTTGATCAACTCCATATCCTTGACCTAGTTTTGGGTCCACTTGGCTCTGTGTGGTCCCACAACTTTGTAACTCCAATTCCACAAGGATTACATAGAAGCCTCTTATCCATAAGGATCCTTAGGTCTAGGAAGCCCCTTGTTAAGGCATATCCTCCAAACCTAGGCTCAAGAATCCTCTTAGCCCTTCCTAGAGAACCCATCACCTTGCTTTTGAAGCAAGCAAGCTATCTAATTGAGCCTCTCTTGTGAATAAGCCTTAGGAATCACTCTTTATCCATTCATAAACCCATCCTTCCTAGTGATTCCTCTTATACCGACTCTCTTCCCATCGGTGAAAGTCCATAAAGAGAAGGGAGCCGTAGTTGAGGTGACAGTGGACTATCGCTCCATTGTTGCCCCTTGACCTAGTAGTTGCTCTATATGATCCCCTCCTAGGACCTTTGCTAGTTTGAACAGTAACATTTTGGTGTCATTGTCAGGGACACGAGACGTGTATTGTTCCCTTTATGACATCATTGATATATCATTATTGGCGACTCCAATGGAAGAACGAAGTTGTAGTTCTTCATTGAACTTTAAAGTCAATGCTTGTAGGGTGCAACAAGCATTTGTCTAGGCACCTTTAAATTCATCCTGGAGACTCCTACGTAATTTACATGTATACCTCAATAGGATGTCTTTCTTTGATGATATTCCAGCTTTGGACATTGCTAGCATCCTTGGGAACCCTAATCATGTCACAAGCATAATGGTATGTGGGGTGCCTATGTTTAATGGTGAATCCACTCGCCGCAATTGATCATGTTGAAAGATTTAATGCACATGCTTCAAAGGAGAAAGTGGTCCACCAGGATGTCCTTATGTTGTTCATGAGATCTCTCTATGGTCATAACTCATGGTTGCAAAATCATGAACCTAGGAGCATCTCATCTATTGAGGAATTCTTTGATGGCTTTCTTAAACATTTTCAAGTATGCCCCGCATTAAACATTCAAGAGGAAGCCTTCATTGAGCATCATCATGATGAGCAGGAAAAGGGGTCCTCCCTAGGTTCACATGACGAAACATGGGATGATGATAATTCTGAAAACATGTGTGATAAGGAGGGTGAGTTTGTAGAGAGTGAAGTTAGGGTTGACCCTACCTTTTCCAAGGATACTCTCTTTGATGATCTACCCTTTGAAAACCTTGGAGAAGGTGACCCCATAGCCCCTTCAAACATTGATATCAATGATTACTTACATATTAAAGAAGGAAAATGGGAGGTTCATGGAAATCGTTTCGACAAGGACCCTATCTATGACACCGATGATAATGATATCGATAGGACCCTTGTCTTTCCTCACAATCCTGGGGTTGTAGTTGAATCTTGCGTAGACCCTTTCCTCAAACCTTCTTACATTATTACTAATAATGATGAATCCTCCATCCCTCCTAAGTGTGATCATCATGGACAACCTACTTGTGTTTCTCAATCTCATCAGTCTCCCTTTCCTACTAATCATGACCCTGTCGTGGCCATAAAGCATGGCATAAATGATGGGGACCATAATGGGGATGAAATTCCTGAGGTTGCTATCCATCGGAGGTTTATGAGCTTAATTGTTGATATCTCTATCTTTTGGTTGGAAGAAAGGATCCTGTGGAATAGATTGCATCCCTTGGATCCCTCTTCTTCCGTAGTACTCCATGCGTGGTCATTTCATTTTCCCACCTCCCGCCCTTGTGACCTTCCATGTTGTCATTCCTACCCCTGCCTTTGGATCTGTTGCATGAATAAGCAAAAGGGCAATTGTTTTCATATTGACTGGATGATATGTTGGTTGCATTGGGTCTATGATTACACTTAGTATTTGGGTGATGTAACATGCATGTTAAGGTAGGATGCATTGCATGTTGATTTTCTCATTAGAACTATATGATATTACCATCATAGATTAGCTGCATTTAGAATAATTTTTTTTTCTTATTGATTTTATGGCCTAATACTAAGCATGGGTGATCATAAGACACCACAAAGACATGATGTCCCGTGTGTTTGGTCTTTGATATGTGCTAGTAATAGATCTGTGGTGCCAAGGGATTGCTAGCATTCTCATGACCTCTCATTTGAGTAGTTTTGCGCACCTTTCTGAGACCTCGTGTCCTAGTTGGAGCCAGATGTCACCCACTACCTGTGGGTAGTATGCGTAGGAGAAAATCTTCTCTTAGATGGTCTTTAGCCAGTAACCAGTAGCCACCAGATAGCTCAATGTGTCACTATCTCCACCACCTGATCTAGCCATGTCGTCCCTCGCCCATCTACTATGACCGTATGTTTGAAGGTGGGCCTCCTGCCCCCAAAGATATGACTTTTCATTAGTTTAGTTGAGTAATTTTGTTTACTTATCATGGACACTTTTGGGCATGGATTGGTGGGGGGATTCGACGGAAAGATTGGGCTAGGTTCGTATTCTTGTCTCCTATGCCCGATTCGGTGGTTGACCTTGTATCCTAGTCCCGTGGGATCTCCTTTACTGGCCATTAGCTTTAGGGATGTAACTACATGGGAAATCCCGATTTTGGTTTCGTGGTCCTGCTTCCCAACACCATATACACCACTCCCTTCCACTCATTTTAAACCCATTCATCACTTTTCTCACCCGGGTCCACATGTGCCCACTGAGTCCACATAGGATTTAGCCTTCCTCGGCCCTTGTCCACACTTTGGATCGGTCCTGGAATGATGCCCAGAGGTTGATGCAGCAAAAAAAAGCATAATTTGGCCACTTACAATAGGAAATGTACCACAAAATGCAAAAGATGGCCCAGACATACAAATTTAGCACGTCAGCAAAAGCCAAACATGAGCTCTACCCCTCATTCATGGCCATCAACCTAGGTCCTATGGGCCCTAGATGAGCCCCTTCACACTAAGGAACCCATGATTGTCCCAACCCCCATAGAAAAAATGAGTTGCCCCACCTTAAAAGGGGGTATCTACTGCTATATCCTACACTTCATGCTCTCATCCCTTGGAGACTTGAGCAATTATAAAGAAAAATCAATCAAAAGGAAAAAGGCATATGAAGAAGGATGTAAAAACAAAGGCCAGGGTAACTCATGTACCACAATTTTCTCCCTCCTACACTCATATACCCAAGAGTGGGCTTCCCTCATCATAGCTACCCTTATACCATGACATGTTGCCTGGAGCCTTCCCCTGATGCCCACTTTGCTCCATCACTATATCACATGCCACCTACCCATTGATGGATATACCATGGACATGTCACCCCCTTTAAAGGCTGAAACCACCTAATAGGGTCCTTGGTTAACCCCCTTATTGAGCTTGGAGACACCTGTACATGCCAAAGACCACTATGGAAGGGCATGTCACCATGAAGTTCCCAATTGATTCCATGATTTGTAAGTTCTTTTACTTGATTAATTTAATGATTTGTTGTATTAGAGGGCAGGGGGACGCATTGGATCTTACGTCGGATTGCAGGTGGGTCTCCATTTGGGGTTTGGTCTCCCTATACGGCGTCCAAACCCTCCAGCGGGTTACATTGGCACTTGTAAGGTGAGCGTAGAGAGTCATGGGCCTCCACCATAGCAGACAACACTTCATGGATCCCCAACACCATTCAGTGATTTCTCATGTTCCACCTTTTGGATAAGGATGATGCACCTGGTTCACCATGCCCAATCAGCTCCACACTTGCACCATACACTTGGCAGATGTTCCAGGGTCTAGTTGAAGATGTGTCTCACTACAAGAGACAAAGGGAGGGCTTATGTCATCATCCTAGCCCTTACAGATGGTTTACAAGAATTATCAATCCACTTGGAGACCCATGAGGATTCCATTGTGCCCTCACACCCACTAGGGAGCACCACATGTGACTTGCTTGGAAAACAAGGGGCCAACCCCTTGTCCTCTATGTTTGGAGCCTTTTCACTCAAATTGGCACATTTGGACTACATCATGCCTCTTCAATAGCCCAACAACTCACCATATTCATTATTTTTCCCTCTTGACAGGCTATTCTTTGTATTATTGAGCTATCTTTGTGGTCTTCTCACCAAGTCATGTCATTATTGAGCATTATTTTATTATTTGGGGCTAAATAAGACAAATTAGGCTATTCAAATCCCCTATTAGATTGTATAAATAGTTGAGAGGATGATTCATTTCTCTCATCATCACTTGGATTGGATTAGTATTTCTTGAGAGATTTTCACATTTTTTGCTCGGATAAACTTTTTGGAGTTTCTTGATGCACTATGATGTTTGGATTTTCAATATTGTCTTTGGAGCTGTTGTGGGTCCCTATAATACTAGTGATTACCCCATTACTATTGTAGTTATACCCCTTATTTATGTTGTTGTGCCCCTATTACCCCCATATTGTTATTTCTGTGCCCCATAGAATCCCTCTATTGTTATTTTTGTGGCTTTATATTATTATTGTTAGGTTGGCTGGATTATATTGTGATTCCTTAGACTCCTATATATAGAAAGGAGGTTTTGTCATTTGTATCATCAAAGATTGTTCATTTATGTAATGTAAAAGAGGTTGCCCCCTCGAAGAGGCTGAATTCTAAGGCGTTGATCTATCTTTTCTTGAGCTGGTTCATAACATTTGGTATCAGAGCTTTGGATTCTAGGGTTTCGCTTCTCCAAACAGGTCATCGTGGCATTTTCGCTATCTTTTTTTCTGTGACGTTTCAGAAGTCGCAAAAAAAAACCATTTGAGAAGAAATTGCGCTGAACCTTGGGTCCGAATTTCAGAGCTTTTCGCGCAATATTTGCGGAGATATGATCTGAGGAAGTTGGTCTTTTTGCAGACTCCTGAATTACATTCAAAACAGGTGACCTGGGGAAAATCGTCATAACTTTCTCTCTAGGGATCGGATTGAAATTTCGTAAGAAGGTACAGAAAGAGGACGGACTGTAGTTTCTTGTATGCATGTTTCAGATTCAAAGGTTGAAACAGTGACTCGTGGCACGTCGTACAAGTTCGCTCTACTGAACTAGTCTAAAAGCAAGTCACTGTGGGAGATTTCACATAACTCTTCCTTGGAGAATCCAATTTGGGTCAGACTTGTGGCATTGGAAAGAGGATGCAGAAGGCTACTACAGGTTGCAATTTCAGAACTAGATGATCAGAAATTACAGAGATACATCAGATTCAATATCAGGCTTCTATAAAGTGAAAAAAGGTGTGTAGTTTTTTTTTAATTTTTGTGTAAGCTTGGTTTAACGGAATTCAAAGGGCATAGTAAAGCATTATTATCGGTAACTGATGCCCCGAGGAAAGAAAATGCAAACACCTAGTAAGGAACCTGAAAGCTCTAGCATGACTCATGAAGAAGAGGAAGAAATGCTACATGATATATCAAAATTACAAGAACAAGTGCAACAAATGTCACGCTCACAAAAGCTAACAGAAGCTAAGATAAGTGGCGTGGAAGCTAAGATAAAGGGCATGGAAGCTAAGATGGATGATTCGAAGACAGATTTGAAGAGAGACATGGCAGATTTGAAGACAGATTTGAAGACAGACATGGCAGATTTGAAGACAGATTTGACAAATTTTCTACAAGAAATACTTACTAATGGTGAAAAGGTAGTAAAGGAAACTCATGATGAGAACAAAAGAAATGTTAATCATGATTCCATAGACGCTAATGTTGGATCGAAGACCCACCATATTCCAAAAATCGATATGAGGAAGTTTGATGGCAAGGATCCCGCCACATGGATATTACAGATGGAGCAGTTCTTCGATCTCAATAATGTGCAAAACACACAAAAGGTACGTATGGCAACTGTATATTTGGAACCAAATCAGTTTGTATGGTATCAATGGCTTTGCTCTCGTAAAAAATTTATCACTTGGGCAATTTTTACGGAAGAATTGATAGCACATTATGAAGATACAAAAAGCAACACTTTTTTTAGCCAATTGATAAGTCTCAAACAAAAGGGTTCAATAATGGAGCACATTGAGGAGTTCCAAAAATTGAACATAAGGGTAAAAGATATTCCAGAGGAGCATAGGATTGATGTGTTCATAGGGTCTTTAAAGGATAATATCCAACATGATGTTCGCCTTTGGGAACCTGATTCATTAGAGAAGGCATTCAGGTTAGCAAGAAAAATGGAAAGCAAAATTATGGCAACTAGGAAGCATACCATTCACAACTATAAAGACGGAAGTGTTGTTGCCCATAGTCTTCCACAACCTACAAGGTTGACACCACAACAATTGGAAGAAAAAAGAGCAAAAGGGCTTTGTTACAATTGTGATAGCAAATACACAAAAGGTCATAAGTGTGCTGAGAAGAAATTATTCTACATAGATTGTGAAGAGGAAGAAGAAAAGGAGCAAGAAAGGTCAAAAGAAGAGGATATACTCCAGGAACAAAGCCTAGATGAAGAACAAATAAATCCGACCATATCTTGTAATGCATTGGCGGGAATTACCACTCCTCAAACCATCAAGATAGAAGGACAAATCAAGAAGAAAAAGGTAATAGTGTTGATTGATTCAGGAAGCACCCACAATTTTATTCATTGTAGGGTAGCAAAAGAATTGAATTGCTTCCTATATCCAGCACCAGAGTGTCAAGTGATGATTGCAAATGGAGGAACAATAAATTGCTCTGGAAAGTGCCATAATATCAAGCTATCCATGGGAGAATATGTATTGACTAGCCCAATGCTTTCCATTCCAATGGGAGGTGCTGATGTTGTACTAGGAGTCCAATGGCTACAATCCTTGGGTACAATAGCTTTTAATTTTCAAGAACTTTTCATGAAATTTTCTGTGGAAGGAAAGGAAGTTGAATTAAGGGGTATTGCAGGGAAACCAGGAAAGATAATCAGCTCTAATGGCATGACAAAGCTTCTAAAAAAGGAGCAAAGAGGTGTAATTGCACAATTATGTTCGCTAGATGTTTCCACATTGGAATCATCTATTTCTCCAGATCTCCAAAAAGTCCTGGACAATCATTCCAAGGTATTTGAGACTCCCAAAGGTCTCCCACCTATGCGTGATCATGATCATGCTATTCATCTGATTCCAGGAAGTGTTCCTCCAAACATCAGGCCGTACAGATATCCCTATGTCCAAAAAAGTGAAATTGAACGTATGGTTGCAGAAATGCTAGAGGCTGGTATAATTCAACCGAGTCAAAGTTCTTTCTCAGCTCCAGTAGTATTGGTGCACAAGAAGGATGGATCATGGCGCATGTGTCCAGATTATAGGGAGCTCAACAAGCTCACTATTAAAGATAAGTTCCCCATTCCTGTCATTGATGAATTACTGGATGAATTGCATGGATCAATTTACTTCACCAAGTTGGATCTTCGTTCGGGATATCATCAAATCAGAATGAAGATTGAAGACATTCCGAAAACGGCATTTAGAACTCATGAGGGTCATTATGAATTTTTGGTCATGCCTTTTGGCCTTACCAATGCACCTTCAACATTTCAAGGTTTGATGAATTCAATTTTCAAACCATTCCTTAGAAAATTTGTGTTAGTATTTTTTGATGATATACTAATCTACAGCAAGTCTTGGAAGGATCATGTTGAACATGTTGACAGGGTGCTACAACTATTGGAGGAGAAACAATTATATGCAAAAAGATCCAAATGTTTCTTTGGAGTCCAGGAGGTGGAATATTTGGGTCATATTGTATCTCATGAAGGAGTTAAGGTAGACCCTAGCAAAATTAAAGCCATTAAGGAATGGAAAATCCCCACATCCATAAAGCATCTGCGAGGATTTCTTGGGTTGACAGGGTATTATCGCAAGTTTGTTAAGAATTATGGGAGAATAGCAGCACCTCTAACAACATTATTGAAGAAAGATTCATTTTCATGGACTCCGGAAGCAACAAAGGCCTTTGAACATCTTAAAGAGGCAATGTGCCAAGCACCGGTCTTAGCTACACCGGACTTCACAAAAACCTTTATTGTGGAATGTGATGCTTCAGGAAATGGAATTGGTGCTGTTCTAATGCAAGATGAAAGACCCATTGCTTTTGAAAGTCGTCCAATCAAGGGAAAGTTTTTAAGCAAAGCTATTTATGAGAAGGAAATGTTGGCAATACTCCATGCACTTAAGAAATGGCGACCCTACCTAATGGGAAGACACTTCAAGGTAAAAACGGATCATGATAGCCTTAAATACTTTTTAGAACAAAGATTATCCTCTGAAGAGCAACAAAAGTGGGTCACAAAGATGTTGGGTTATGACTTTGAAATCATCTACAAAAAAGGGAAGCAAAATGTGGTGGCAGATGCACTCTCAAGAAAGGATGAGGATGTGGAAGCATTGTTGTGTGCCATTTCTATTATCCAACCAGATTGGATAAACGAAGCAAGGGAGGAATGGAAGAATGACGAAGAAGTGTGGGCACTTATTCGAAAGCTACAACAAGATTCCAGTACTTCTGATACATTTAGCTGGCAAAATGATTCGTTATGGTACAAAGATCGCTTATACCTCTGTAAGAATTCCCAGCTAAAACAAAAGATTCTTATGGAATTGCACACTTCTCCCTTAGGAGGGCACTCAGGATTTTTAAAAACTTACCACAGGGTTAAGAAGGAATTTTTTTGGGATGGCCTTAAATCAGATATTCAAAAGTTTGTGGCGGAATGTTTGGTTTGCCAACAAAATAAAGTTGAAACAATTAAGACACCGGGTCTATTACAACCTTTATCCATTCCAAGCCAACGTTGGGAGGAGGTTTCAATGGATTTTATCACAGGTTTACCCAAGTCTGAGGGAAAGAGTGTCATCATGGTGGTAGTTGACAGACTTACCAAGTATGCACACTTTTGTGCATTATCACATCCATTTAAAGCCAGTACAGTTTCTACTGCATTTATGGAAACAGTTCAAAAGCTACATGGAAACCCAAAGATTATTGTAAGTGACAGAGATCCCATTTTCACTGGAAATTTTTGGACAGAATTATTTTCTTGTCTTGGTACTCAGTTAGCTCATAGCTCATCTTATCATCCTCAATCTGATGGGCAAACTGAGATAGTAAACAAATGTTTGGAAGGATATCTTCGTTGCTTTGTATCTGATAAACAGACACAATGGGTCAAATGGTTGCCTCTGGCTGAATGGTGGTATAACACTTCCTTCCATACAGCAACAAAAATGACCCCATTTATGGCACTTTATGGGTATCAACCACCATCCATCACATCATATTTAAGAGAAAATTCTAAGGTTCAGGCAGTGGAACATCACATCGAACATCAACAACAAGTCCTCCAACTCTTAAAGGATAACCTCGTGTTGGCACAAAATAGAATGAAACAACAGGCAGATCAACATCGCAGTGAAAGAAGTTTTGATGTAGGTGATTGGGTATTCCTACGGCTACAACCATATAAGCAAATGTCCCTAAAGCAAGCTAAGAAGGATAATAAATTATCACCAAAGTATTATGGTCCGTACAAGGTGTTGCAAAAGATTGGTACTATGGCATACAAATTGGAGCTTCCTGCAGCTTCTCGATTGCACCCAGTTTTCCATGTTTCATGTTTAAAGAAGGTTATAGGCGACAAGCTCCCAGTTCAAACAATATTGCCAGAACTTGACGAGGAAGGAAAAATTATATTGGAACCGGAAGCAGTCACAGAAACAAGAACTCGACAGCTACGAAATCGATCAATTTCAGAGTATCTTATCAAGTGGAAGAACTTATCCGCTGAAGATTCCACATGGGAGGATGAGAATTTTATGCAGAAGTATCCAGAACTACTCAAGCGTTGAGGACAACACTTTTTTGAAGGAGAGGGGCATGTTGGGTCCCTATAATACTAGTGATTACCCCATTACTATTGTAGTTATACCCCTTATTTATATTGTTGTGCCCCTATTACCCCCATATTGTTATTTCTGTGCCCCATAGAATCCCTCTATTGTTATTTTTGTGGCTTTATATTATTATTGTTAGGTCGGCTGGATTATATTGTGACTCCTTAGACTCCTATATATAGAAAGGAGGTTTTGTCATTTGTATCATCAAGAATTGTTCATTTATGTAATGTAAAGGAGGTTGCCCCCTCGAAGAGGCTGAATTCTAAGGCGTTGATCTATCTTTTCTATCTTTTCTTGAGCTGGTTCATAACAGGAGCTTCTTTCTAATGCAAAGTGGATGAATGGAATCAATGAATATACTCTCTCTCTCATGTAATTGAACTTTTAATGCTATTCTTGATATCTTACTTGTCAAATGCATGTATATTGTTATCATTATTCTTGTATGGGTTAATGTAATGTGAAATTCTTTTGGAACCTTGAATAAGTGATTTAATGCATGCGTTGCTCTTTGAGGGATTGGGTGAATGTTCCTAGAGGCACCTCTTAGGTTGAAAGACCTTGAAACTTCATCTCTTTGGCAAATTTGAAGTATAAATCTCTAATTGACCTAGTTGTTGCCCTTGGAGAGGCTAGCGAAGATCAATTAGGGCTCCTTAGCTCACGAAATTCTCGATCTATGTGTATCTTGACTCCATTAAGCCCAAGCAATAAGGCACTGATCCTCATATCCCTTTGGTGGTCAAATTTACCTCTCTTTTCTTCACTTTTCCAAATTTTAGGCCTAACCCTAGAGGGTCACCTAGGGCATCAAGGAAAATTCATTCTAGCCATTCAAAACCCTTAAATTTGGGTCCACTACTGCGCTCGGGTCTTCTCAAGGGGTCCTCCAAAATTGAGGCAAATTTGACAGTGGAGTCCTGATATATAGCAAGCCCTAGCAGCAAGACCATTTCTTTCCCTAGGTTGATTTTGGGTTAGTGTCCTCAACTAGGTCATTGCATTTGTATTTCAATAAAATTAGTCCTTTAATCCTTATGGCTTTGTGTGGTCCTGTAACTTTGTAACTCCAATTGCACAAGGATTACATAGAAGCCTCTTATCCATAAGGATCCTTAGGTCTAGGAAGCCCTTTGTTAAGGCATATCCTCCAAACCTAAGCTTAAGAATCCTCTTAGCCCTTCCTAGAGATCCCATCACCTTGATTTTGAAGCAAAAAAACTATCTAATTGAGCCTCTCTTGTGAATAGGCCTTAGGAATCACTCTTTATCCATTTATAGATCCATCCTTTTTAGTGATTCTCTTATACCGGGTCTCCTCCCATCGGTGAAAGTCCATAAAGAGTAGGGATCCTTAGCTAAGGTGACAATGGGCTATTACTCCATTGTTGCCCCTTGACCTAGTAGTTGCTCTATAGGATCCCCTCCTAGGACCCTTGCTAGTTAGAGCGGTAACACAACCAAGATTAAATCTTAATCAATCACTGAGATTATTTCCTAGTCGATCTGTGTGAGTTTCTAGAGAAATCTCACCTTCCTCAATTAATTACTGTTAATTAATAATTTTTTATAAATTAGACTTAGGAAAAATTTAATCACTGATTAATTAACTTAATTAAGGCATCTCTAGGTGGATTTTCCTTAAACCTTTTATGGGTTATGGAGTCCTAGTGTTTCTTAGCCTCTCTGATAATTGTTGAGACTAGAACACCATCTGACGCTACAAAAAAGTAACATATGTGGATGAATTGTTTCTAATAGGTTCACTGGGGCTCATAGAGGAGTGAAAGAGGGGCCTTGAAGCAGAGTTCGAGATGAAGGATTTGGGGCTTATGCACAACTTTCTAGGCATGGAGGTGTGGTAGATAGATGGGGAGATTTTCCTTGGATAAGGGAAATACTACATCTAGATCCTGAGGAGGTTCAGGATGGAGGATTGCAGAGCCATTTCTACGCCCATGATCATGAATTGGAGGAAGGTAAACACTTCTAGGGAGAAGGATGTGGACCCCACCTTATACAGGCAATTGATTGGCTCTCATGTATTTGGTCAACACTAGCCAAAAATATCCTTTGCAGTAAACTCTCTCAGTCAATTCATGTTTGAACCTAAGAGAGTGCATTAGACAGTGGAAAAGCATGTGTTGTAGTATTTGCATGGTACAAATGAGTATGGGATCGGATATGCTTGAGGTGATGGTATCAGATTGGTCAGCTATACTGACACACACTGGGCAGGCAACACATTGGACAGGGAAAACACTTCAGGGTGTTGCTTCACCATGGGATAAGTTGTCTTTTGGTACAACAGGAAGCAAAAGTCCATGGCATTGAGCTCTGCAGAGGCAAAATACATACTCGTATCAAACTTGTATCAAGTTATCTGAGAATCTAGTGTTTCATGACAGGTCTAAACATAGACATCATGTATCACTTCATCAAGGATTGTGTACAACACAAGATAGTTGAACAACAATATATACCTATAGATCAACAGGTAGCAGGCATTTTGGCGAAGGTCTTGGGGAAGGCGAGATTCATCTTCTTTAGAG
This sequence comes from Pinus tabuliformis, assembly GCA_031772625.1. Classification (NCBI taxonomy): domain Eukaryota; kingdom Viridiplantae; phylum Streptophyta; class Pinopsida; order Pinales; family Pinaceae; genus Pinus; species Pinus tabuliformis. The sequence continues at coordinate 815,167,946 of CM062818.1, forward strand.
ACATGCTGGGTGTTATGCAGAACACCTTCCTCACTAAGAGGGAGTGTTAGTTTGTGTAGCTTAGATAGATGTTCTAGTTCAGGTGGTATCTATGAGACTAAGGGATAGTGGATTAATTATCTTCAATATCCAGAAAATTTTTATAAGGAAAATTGTCTTAATTAGATTTAATTAGCCAATTTAGTTATTTTCCTGAGTCTAACTTAGGAAAAGTGGTTAATTAATCAATATTAATTGAGACAAATTGATTTCTCTCTAGTGACTTCTAAAAAGGCATTATTAAAAGTCAAGATGATCTTAGCCATCGATTGGAGTTAGATCGTGGTTGTTGATTGCTCAGCGAGAGATTAAAAGACGAGATCAAAAGGGATTTTGGAGACACAATGAATTGCAGTGAGAGCAAGGGCGCAGTGATAGTGTGGAGGACACCAACAGTTGAGATCAACAGTGATTGAAGATCGAGTTGTCAGAGAGAGATTTCTTCACAACAATTTCCAGATTCTCAGTGACAAAGGGAGATCGATTTTATTTGCATAGGCCGATTATCCTAACAGTGGTGTGAATTAACTCAGAAGTGAGTTGTCGGAGGAAGAACAAATTTCCCAGAGAAAGTCGATTTGCATGAGGAAATTTGATTTTGCCAAAAGAGTTTGATTTTCCAGTGGAGGCTATGATACTTTGCTAGGAAGTGCGATTTTCCAGAGGAGGCCAAGTTATTTTCCAGGGCCGCACGTGTGGATTGATTCAGGGTTCTAGAGGAGGGCCAAATTGATTTTGAGAGGCTGAATTGCTTCCAAGAGGTCAGATCATCTAGCATAAGTGAAGAAAATAATTTGTCAGAGGTTTGCTAATTTTACGGAAAACAGTGTGTGTAATTTCAATTATAGATTCGCTGAAGAATAATAAAAATACTCACCTGCAGAACTAGATTTCACCACATTGGGTTTTTCAGGGACAATTTGTCCCAAAATATCGGTGTCTATTATTTTGCGTGTGATATTTTCTCAGTTCCTGTGATTTAATTTTAGTGAAGTTGCAGAAGTGTTTTATTCAATATTTGTCATAAACAATTTGTAGAAGACGAATAACCTTTAATAGATAGGTGAATAATAACCAGTAATTGCAACAATATTAAAAATTTCATAGCCTTTACTCCAATAGGTTTGGTTGGACAAAGACTACGAAAGTAATTCAAAGGCTATGTATGCCATTCTAGGAGGGCTGACAGGATCAAAATTTGTCAAGGTTATTGTGAATCAGCGAAAGAAATTTGGGACAAGCTCAAGAATGTGTATGAAGGATATGAAAAGGTCAAAGGGGCCAAGATTCAAACTTGTAGAGGACATTTTGAACACCTAAAGATGAAGGAAGATGGAGATCGTAGATACAATCATCATTCAAAAGAGAAGATCACAGATACAGTCATCGTTCAAAAGATACTAAGATCTCTCACAATGAAATTTGATTCTAAAATCTCGACTTTAGAAGAAATACAAGATCTATCTACATTGAGTATGGATGAGCTACATGGAATTCTTACAACATATGAAATAAGGAAAGAACAAGAAAATCCATCTAAAAGGGAAGCAACTTTCAAGGTCTCCAAGAAGATAAGGAAGAACAAGCAAAAGTCAAAAACAAGCTCTAGTTGTAGTGATGATTCAGACGATGAAGAAGCCAACTTTGTGAGAAAGTTGAAAAGAGGAACTGGAAAATATAAAGGTAAAATTCCTTTAAAATGTTTTGAATGTGGTAGAATTGGTCATTATGCTTCTAAATGTCCTTTTGCAAAGGGGTTAGATAGTGATGAAGAAGAAAGTTATAAGAAAGAAAAGAAATATCAAAAAAGAAACAAAGGAAAGAACAAGGGAAAATTCTTCAAGAAGAAAAGTATCTATTTAAGAGAAGATAGTAGCTCATCTGATGAAGATGATGATAGTGACCATGATTCCGATAGAGTGCTCTTCATGGAATTAGATATTTCGAATGAAACTCTTGAAAACTATGAAGGTAACCATGAAGAATAATAAGGAGAAGTGGGTCGTGAGGCAGAATTGATTAATTCCTTAAGTGATCTTAGACGAACAAGGAAGAAAAATATCATATTTAAAGAAGAGGTAAAGAAACTAAAAGAATGTTTACAAAGTCCCAGTAGGAATCCTGAAGAGACCAAACAGATTATCATAAATCTAAAAGTATAATTAGATGAAGCCAGAGTGATTGAAGAAACATTCAAGAGACGATTGGAAGAGAAGGAGAGAATAACCAGGAATCTAGAAGCTGAAATACTCTCCTTGAAGAAGGAACTACGGAAGAAGGATATCTAACAGAACTTCGACAATATTAAGAAAATACTGGATGAAATTATCAACAACCAAAAACCATTCAATAGTAGGTTTGGACTAGGATATAAACAAAATAACTCTGATAAAGGTTCAAGCTCTATGATAACAGGAAATGAAGCAAAACAAGGAAGCTAAATTGATGAGCTCAAGGATCCTATCAAGAAGGAAGAACACAAGCTGCTAAAGGAGGACATACAACAACCAACAATGAAGAAGATTCAAGAAGAAGATCACAACTTCAAAAGAACAACACCATCAAGAAGACCACCTACACTCAGGTACCAAAATATTCTCCTTGGAGTGTATTATTCTTGTAATAATTTTGGGTGTAAAGATATAATTGTAGAGCCTATTCACTAGGTAGAAATACAAGAAATAACTATGAAAATCCCAAGAAATACTATGAAAGAAATTATGGTAAAAAAACCTCATGGGGTTTTCAACAAAAAATATAATAGTTTTGGTGATCTTAGTTATGAAACCGAATGTTGCAAATGCAACAATTTTGGACACAGGTAGAAATTGTATATGTAATTTGATAGTTCCTTCAAGGGAAACAAGGCAGGTTCCTATCCATCATATGGGGGAACAACCAAGAACTTGGAAAAAGAAGCAGGAAGATTTGAAGGTTGAGGAATGCGAGCTTGCTCTACAAGCCCAAAGCAGAAGAAGTCAATGGTATATTGATAGTGGATGCTCAGAGCATATGACTGGAGACAAAAACAAATTTGTAACACTAAAGAAAGAAAAATAAAGATCTATCACTTTTGGGAATGATAACTCTGCCAAAATTATAGGGAAATGTGCCTTTAACCTTGGAAGAAAAGATGTGGTGGCAGAAACTGATTTTACTTGTTGAAGTTATGAAGCATAATTTCTTAAGTGTTACCCAAATGTGTGATCAGGGACACACACTTCTATTCCAAGAACATGAAATAAGAAAATAAGGACCAGGAAAATTGGTTGCAACAACAATAAACTCCAAACAACATATACATCCTAAATGAGATTGGAAATGAAAGATGTTGCAAGGGAAAGGAAGATGAAAGTTGGCTTTGGCATAGGAGATTGGGGCATATACACTTTGGCAATATTGTTAAGATCAACAAGAAGGAAGTTGTAAGGGATATGCCTTGAATTACAAAGCCTTCAAATACTATGTGTAAGTATAGTCAACATGAAACACAAACAAGAGTTGAGTTCAAAACTAAGGAACATAAAACCACTGGAACTTGTACATATTGATTTATGTGGGCCAACAAGAACAAAAGGACTAGATGGCGAAAAATACTTCATGTTGCTTGTTGATGACTACAGAAGGATGACTTGGATTTGTTTTCTCCAAAATAAGTCAAAAGACTGTGAAAATTTCAGAATATTCAAGGAACTCGTTGAAAATTAAATTGATTTGAAATCCAAATGCTTGAGATCCTATAATGAAAGGGAATTTACTTCAAATGAATTCAATGACTATTGTGAAGAACATGGAATAAGAAGACAATTCTCAATAGCTAAAAATCCTCAGCAAAATGGAGTGGTTGAAAGAAAGAACAGAATTGTGGAAGAGATGGCTAGAACTTTGTTGCACAAATCCAAGCTAAGTAATATCTTTTGGGTACAAGCAGTACATACAAATGTTCACATTTTGAATAGAGAATTACTCAGAAGCAAAAATGACAAAATTCCCTATGAACTATGGAAGGGAAGACCAACTAGTGTCAAGCATTTCAGAATATTTGGAAGCAAATGTTACATAAAGAGGGATGACCAGAAGTTAGGAAAGTTTGACTCCCAGACAAATGAAGGCATACTTGTTGGGTACTCATGTAAAAGCAAAGCATACAAGTGCTACAATCTTAGACTCAACAAGATAGTAGAAAGCATCAATGTAAAAATTGATGAAACAAACTTGTTGAAGACCAAGAAGGAAAGAAAAAATCCACACATCTTTGAAGAACAGGAAGAGGAAGAACCAAAACAAGAGGAAGGAAATGAAGACAAACACCAAGAAGATAAGCATCCATAGGCAGAACAAGAAGAAGTAGATAATCAACAAGATTTTCAGACACTTTCCAGAACACCTAAACGCTAGTATCAGAAGAATCATCTACCAGAATAAATCATTGGGGAGAAGAGTGTTGGAGCAGAAATGAAAAGAAGAAAACAAACACAAACACCATAGCAAGGGAATCTATCACTATTGTCCACAATTGAACCAAGTAACTTTGAGGAAGCTAGAAATGATGAACATTGGATCAAGGCCATGGAAGAAGAACTAAATCAAATTGAGAAGAATGAGACATGGGAACTTGTTCCAAGGCTCGAGAACAAAAATGTGATTGGTACAAAATGGGTCTTCAAAAACAAACTAAATGAAGATGGAAAGGTGACCAAAAATAAAGCAAGGCTAGTGTGCAAAAGATATGCCCAAGTTGAAGGGATAGACTTTGAAGAAACTTTTTCTCTAGTAGCCAAAATGGAAGCAATCAGAATGCTCTTGGCCTATGCATGCTCCAAAAGAATCAAAGTGTATCAGATGGATGTAAAATCAACCTTTCTTAATGGAGAGCTAGAAGAAGAAGTCTACATAGAACAACCAAAAGGATTCCTATTATCAAAAGATGAAGACTATGTTTGTAGATTGAAGAAAGCCCTATATGGACTTAAGCAAGCCCCTATAGTTTGGTACTCAAGGTTGGACAAGTATTTGCAGTAACTAGGATTTAGAAATGGAAACACAAATAATGATCTCTACATAAAGGAAAATCAAGACAATATGGTCATCATTGAAGGATATGTTGATGACATCATTTTTGGAAGTAGTGATAATAGGTTAAGTCATGACTTCGTAAAAGATATGCAAAATGACTTTGAAATGTCTTTGCTTGGAGAATTGAATTTTTTTTTTGGGATTCCAAATATCTCAGCTAGATGGAGGCATTTTCATCTCTCAAATCAAGTACATCAGAATTTTGAAGTAGATCAAAATGGAAGATTGCAAACTTGTGAGCACTCCTATGGTCACAGGATGCAAGTTGAGAAAAAAAGATGAATCCAAGGGAGTGGATCAAAGATTCTATAGATCAATGATTGGTAGCCTAGTCTATGTGACAGGTTCAAGACCAGACATAATGCAAGCAGTTGGATAGGTTGCAAGATTTCAAGCAGCATTGAAAGAAACTCATGTTCTAGCAATGAAAAGGATCTTTAAATATCTCAAAGGAACAACAGACTTTTGGTAGTGGTATCCAAAGGGAAAAGAATTGACAAGTAGCTTACATAGATACAGATTGGGTAGGAAGTATAGATGACAAAAGAAGTACATGTGGAGCAACCTTCTACTTGGGAGACTGTTTAGTATTCTAGTTCAACAAGAAGCAATCTTTAGTATCCTTGTCTAGAGAAGAAGCATAATATATTGCAACAATAACATGTTGTACTCAACTCCTCTAGATGAAGCAAACCTTGCACGACACACAAGTAAAATATGATGTCCCTATTCTAATACTTTATGACAACACCAATGCAATAAACATCTCCAAGAATCCAATGATGCATTCCAAGACCAAGCATATTCTTATCAAGTTTCACTTTCTAAGGGAGAAAGTCACAAAAAATAATATCAAGCTAGAGTATGTTGGGACGAAGGAACATATTGCAAACATCTTCACCAAAACACTTCTCAAAGAGAAATTTGAGTATCTTAGACAAAAATTGGGAGTAATTTTTGCTCCAATTGATTTGCACAATCTTCAACAAAGGAAGACAAGGGGAGAGAGTGTCAAGGGGGGAGTTACTCTTCGGGGAGAGAAAAATCAAGAAGCACGAAGATAGGGGGAGCGTGATCACAGGGAGAGTATGATGGTTTCCATCAATGATGAAGGCAGAGATTGTTGCAAGCCATTGCCATTGATGTCAAAGGATGTCCAAATGAAATAGAAAGTTACATATTCAAATAGCATATTTCGAAATATTGTTTTTGGATTTTTGATGCCCCATTTAGATACCCTATCTTTGAATGCATTTTTACTCCATTTACCTAGCTCAAATGGAAGCATAATATATATGGTTGGAAAGCTTATTCTGAGACCTTTCCAATGGTATATGGAACTCCCTCTAACTCCTCACAATTGAGGAAAAATGATTTTTCAAATATTCACTATACATTCTACCAGTTGCACAAACCAGTCCAACTAGTGAATAAGTCGGCCCAGTCTACACCTTGAATGCACTATAAATAGGCACAAGGAGGAGCATTTCAATTCATTCACTCATGCAAGTTCTGATTTATTCAAACAAGTGAAGAAAAGGAGTTCAGCTAGTTCATATCTCATGAATTAGAAGTGAAGATGAGCTAATTTGGAGAGACTTACTGGGAAGGATTTTTGGCATATTTTTGAAGGGTTTTTGGCTTATTTTGTAAGGGTTTTCGGGCTTATTTTGGAAAGATTTTTGGAACACCTTTTGAAGGTTTCTGGCCCTAGTTAGAAGGATAATCACAAACTTGTTCTTGAGGGTAGAATTTTGTCCCTTTTGAAGGTCGAATTTCAAATTTGTGTAGAGGACCAAATCCCAGGGTGGAGGGTCAAGTTTCAAGCCTATCCTAAGAGCAGTGTCCTGTCCCTATTGAGGCCAAATTTTAGGACTAGATTTTTGGTACAAAGAAGGCCGTACTTAGGCCTATTTTGAGGGCTAAATCATGGTGCGTTTGAAGGTGAGTTTTAGGTCTATTTTGAAGATCTAACATTGTCCTCTATTGAGGAGGTCGAATCTTGTGGAGGAGGCAAAGTTTTATAGGCTAAGTTATGCTAAGAAGGAGCCCAAGTTCAAGGATTTTTCGTTGAGGGATGTTTTGTTGCTAAAAAACCATGTTTAGGAAGTTGAGTGCCTGTGTGAAGGACATAGGAGCAGCTATCAGAAGGGAAAACTTTCTGTGACTAATATTGACTCTTGTACAAGATTTGGTGCTAATGAATCAGGGATTTGGTGCTTCCTTTCAATTGGTGTTGATAAATCAAGGAATTGGTGTTGATAAACCAGAGATTTGACGCTTCCTTTCAGTTGGAGCTGATAAATTTGAATGTACTCTTTCTATATATTAAGAAAAGCATTACGTGGTTTTCTCCTGCTTTGGGCTTCCACGTAAAAAACTCTATGCTTTGTATATTTATGTGCTTTGCTTTATATTTGTGGATGCATTTACAAGTTTTTGAATTTAAAAATTGTTAATAGTAATTCATACCCCCCTCAATATTGTTGAATATTCCAACAAGGTTTACAAATTGATTTAGTGTTATAGACTCTAGATTCGACACATGTCAAGAATCAAAATGCCAAAGCCATTGGATCCAATGTGGTAGTATGGTCTACCTTATGAGGGTCATAATAGAATGAGGTTGAATTGCAAGTTATGTGGTATGGAAATATTTGGTAGAATTAGTTGCTTGAAATATCACCTTGCCAAAATACCAGGTAATGAAGTGGATCTTTGCCCAACAACTATGAAATTTCCACTACCCAAAAGGTGCTATTAACCCAGTAAATTATTTTAATAACTTATGCACAATAAAATTCAATTTTTAGTTGAAAGTAATGAATAAGAAATACGAACAACACCATTCACCAAATTAAAATGTAGTGGAACATACAAGAAACCAATCACACAAATGATACAAATGTTTTTGGACAAATGTCCTTGGAAAAACCCCAAGATGGGAAACCAGTTTTCATGACAAGGGTTCTATTATTAAATCTTCAACAAAACTAGTAATGAGAAATTACATTTATTGCTTGCCTAACACTGGCAAATTGATCTTCACCCCTGTTGATTAAATCGACTATGAAAACCCCACAACCTTCCTTCTACAAACTATACGGCCCTCTGGAAGCAACTCGACCCTTGTATGACCCTCTCTCGGCCATAGTTTTAAAAATCGGCCAACTTGAACCTGAAACCATTCAAACCGGCCGGTTCGTTGGGCGACCGGGTCAATTCAGATAAAAACCAATTTAAGGGCCCATTTCGCCAAAAATTCACAAAAAACGACCCAAACCAACCGTTTTAGGATGAAAATGGTCCGTTTATGGTCAAACCGAACGGTTTCGTCCTAAACCGGTCGGTTCATTGCCGAGGCTGCGGGGGACTCACACGACATCTTTTTGGAAGCTTCCTGGGTGTTTTGGAGGGAAAGTAGGGGTTGTTTCCCTCCAAAAACACCCTCTACAAGCCTTTAAGAGGAGCTCACCCCCCTCATTTGCTTCACACATCTCATTTAGAGTTTTTGTGACTTTGATTGGGAGATTGGAGAGTGTTGACTAGTCGTGCAACTCGACCAACTCGTGTTTCCATTAGGTCAACTTCTATTGTTATTAGTGGCAGCGTTACTACTGAGGTTGCAAACGAGGCTGAGGCATCCTCGGACTCTAAACCAGATGATGTCTATGTAGCTCATGATGATGATCCTGTGTCTAGTAGTGGTGATGAATTTGATGATTGATCATTTGTAGACTTGTAGTCTTGTAGTAGGCCAATGACCTCATAGCTTGTAGCATTGTTTTTGGACTTTATAGGCCATTTAGAGCCTCATTGTTTATGTATTTTGTCGATGATATGTATTGCACTCGGTGCCATTTTGATATATTCACTTTTACATGGTATATAGATGAGGAAACTTTGCATATTTTGTCTCTATTGGTTTGGAATCATGGTTTTAAATCTTAAAAATAGTTTTTTTCATTAAAAATTAATTATTTAATGTATTTTTTTAAATCGATTCATTGAGATCTGACCAATCCCAGTTTGACCGGTTCTGGTTTGAAACCCGATTTATTAGGTGGACCGGTCCGGTCACTGGTTTCGGTTTTTAAAACTATGCTCTCGACCCACACATGTAGCGTAGAAGAATTCGGCCTCGCTTGGAAAATCACACGACCTCTTTATGGCTTGGAGAAAATCTCAACCCCCTCTGCAGAAAATACACAGCCAGAAAAACTTCCCTTTGAAACACAGAAGCTGGAAGTCTCTCCAATGAAGAATAAACCCTAGAAAAATTCTTCTCAAAAACTGTTGTTGAAATCCTTGTGGTGTCGCTTTGAAAACTCACCCGACATAACTCAATTTGCTCTAATGTTGCCCATCAATTTCCCTTTATAATCTTTCATTCACAAATGAACAACCAAGATTTTAAGTTATCTTGTCCCAGTTAATAGCTAAGATCATCTTATAAACTTTCAATAAGCTTCTAGAGGCAAATTGACCTTATCTCAGCTAATGCCTATTAATTAACCAATTTTCCTAAGTTTTAACTAAACTTAGGTCAAATTTAAAAATTATTAACTAACTTAATTAAGACATTTTCCTTAGGTGAAACTTAAGAAAAAATACATGGGCTTGGAGATAATTCATTTCTATGTGTTCCTAGCCTTAGTGACACCTCTCAAGGATAGAACACTGGTTCGAGCTACAACTTCGACTTCCTACTATACCAAGAGACAACCCTTGATCCCATGTTGAAGCAACACACTAAAGTGCTTTTCCAGCCCATTGTATTGCCTGCCTAGTCTGCATCAGTGTAGCCAATCACCTTGACACCATCACCTTGAGTAGATTTCAACCCATACTCAACTATACCTCATAGATATCGCAACACATGCTTTGTTGTTGTCCAATGCACTCTTTGGTTCCACTATGAACCGACTAAGAGAATTGACTACAAAGCTAATATTCGGCCTTTTGTTGACCAAATACATAAGAGAGCCAATAAGCTATCTATAAAGAATGGGGTCCACTACCTTCTGCTTTGATGCATCAATGTTCCTCCAATTAGTTACAATAGGTGTAGACATGGGTCTACAATCCAACATCCTAAATTTCTTCAAGATTTCCAAAGTATATTTTCCTTGACCAAGGAAAATTTCCACATCTGTTTGCCACGCCTCTAGTCCTAGAAAATAGTGCATCAACCCCAAATCCTTCATCTTGAAATCTACTATTAGGTCCCTCTTGCAGTCTTCTATGAGCCCTAATGACCCAGTCAGAAATAAATCATCCACATACAAAACAAGAATGAGTTATTCACCTCCATTCATAAGATAGTAGAGATTAGAATCTGCCTCACTCTTCATGAAACCCATTGCCTGCAAGTAGTTGTCAATACGACCATACCATGCCCTAGGAGCTTGCTTCAGCTCCTATAGTTCTCTCTTCAATCTGCATACATGTGTCTCCCTACTATATGCCTAAAACCCCTCTAGATACTCAATGTACACCTCCTCTTCTATGACTATGTTCAAGAATGTCGTCTTGACATCCATTTGATGAATTTGCCATCCCATCTGTGCTACAACTGAGATCACGAACCTAATGGAAGTATACCTGGCTACAGGAGCAAAAGTCTCCTCATAACCTATTCCCTCTTTATGAGAGAATCCCTTAGCCACGAACCTAGATTTGAATTTTTCTATGTTGCCATCTGCAACGTGCTTGATCTTATAGATCCAGCATGAACCAACCACTATCCAATCCAACGGTCTAGGAACCACCTCCCAAACATCATTCTTCATGATGGATTTGTACTCCTCCACCATAGCGTCCTGCCAAACCTATTGTTGTGCAGCCCCTTGATAGATGGAAGGCTCACTGTCAATGAGCTGACTCATCAATGCCATGTAATCTGAATATCTCTCTGGTGGTATTTTGTCCTTGGTGCTCAATCTAGAATATCCCACAAATTCTTGAGCATCTCTCAATATCTAAACCACCTCACGGTTCCTCTTGCCAACTGAAGTGGGTGGAGCTTCACGCTCCTCATCATGTTGCTGCTCCATATTCTGTGAACTCTCCTCAATACCCTTACTTGTGCCTGTACTAGTCATTTTACTTGTACTTGTGCCTTGCGCCTGATATTGTTATTCAACCCTTGGAGCTTCTTTCTACTGACTTTGATTAACTGTTGGCAACTCACAGGACCAAGTGGACCCAGGTTAGGTTAAGGGGAGGGAGTTTAGCAACCAATGATGATCTTAACCTAAATAGGGAAGGGGAAAGGACAAAAACAAGAGTTTCCACTTAGAGATGCCAAATTGATTCTATGAGTTACTAGCCTAGGGAACACCAGGGAAAAGTTTGGTCTCAGGGCTAGGGCTTGGGATATCTTGCAATCCTGCCACTGGAATTTCTTCAAATTTGGAGGAGACTTTGAGGACACACCAACACAGTAGAGGCCATTTTTCAATGGCTACTTTGTCGGGAAAATGATGCCCTAGGTGGCCCAACATGGCTAGACCAAGAAAAAGAGGGAAAAGTAAAGAAAAAGAAGTTTTAAGGTGACCACCTTATGGTGGATCAGTGCCTAGTTCCTTTAGGGATATGAATTCAAGAAGAATTATGAGAGTGGATCTCGTTTCTAGCTCAAGGAGGCTTTAAGGGTAACTTTGTCTATGTTCACACCTAATCCGAAGGCGGTTGGGTAAACTGGAACGTGAACAGTCATCAAGAAGATGAACTGTTCCGTCTCCTTTGTGTATATAAACAATAGTTCTCTAATGAAATAATAGATCAGTTTTCTTCTGTTCATTCTGGAGTTACCCTGGCCTGACATGGTATCAGAGCACAGGTCCCAGGTCCCTTTTTCTGGCGTGCCTTGTAACTCCTCTGCCTCTGCCAGCGCTCTCTCCTCTAGTGTAATTGCATTCGTTGGTTAACGCCTCTGCCTATGCCAGCGCTCTGTCCTCAAACGGCTATGTCAATCTGCCACACCTGCTCTGTCCTGCGCTGCTCTGCCTCTGTCTGATATTCCTCTGACATAGTCTAATGACGCTGGTCCGTTACGCTACTCGATACTTGCACCCTTGTCAGCAGTATGGCATTGTGCGTATTTCATTTTGAAGATTTTCTCTCTGGCATTACCATTGCCTGGAGGAACCTCCGATAGTCATTCTATCTATCTTCAGATCTTCTATTGACCGAACCAAACCTCTGCTTTTCAGCTAATTTCAGAGTCTTTTTCTGGGCTTTCAATTGCCGCTTCCTCTCCTTGCGCTCCGCTTTGGCCTGTTCTAATTGTCTCATCATCGCATTCACAGCGTCCGAGATAATTTCTGCTCTGACTTGCTCTGTAATGGATGCACTCGCATCTGCTGGGGTCGTAGCCAAAGCAGGAAGATCTTTCGATATAAATTCCAATAGATTCAGCCTCCTCTTATCTAATAGAGGCCGATCATTCAGAGGCGAAAGATGCTTCGATTTCAGCTTCTCTGATTTATTTTTCTTATGGTTTAACCATTCCACCGTAATATTGGAGGTGACTCTCATGGGAAAACGAAAATCGGGAAGCAATTTGTTGATTTGAAGATACAGAAAGCCGACCCCAGCCAACTGCGACATCGTTTCTGGAATGTCGACGACATATGACTCCAGGACCACGCCATCACAAACACAGTATTATTAATAATGCTGGTTAATACTACACTGCCTGCCCTACCTGCGTGACAGCTGCATCCAGAAGCTCTTCTTCAACGAGAACGACAGCGAAGTATTGATCCTGTGCTCCAGCGGGAGGTCCACAAAACATTAGTGACAAGTGCAACGCAGAGAGGACGTATCAAATGGCTATTCAAATGGTATGGGATGGTTGCCGAGAGATTTAGATTAACATTGCAGCTGTCTGACTGGCCATTCACAGTCAACATCATAAGTATGGTGGCCATCATCACAATCCACAAGTGCTATGCGTAAATTGAGGGCAACGGAATAGTAAGATCGGTTTGATTGTATTGCTTAGTCTTGTTTTTGTGGAGGTGAATAGTAATATTGCACAATTCTTTATCATTTGAATGATAATGCTGTAGTATTGGGTCGTCTATATAAACAGTTTTTCAAAGCATTGCGCTGTTTTTTCAAAGTGTTCATATGTATCATTCAAGGCAGTTTTCAAAGCATTCAAAGTTATATCAGTCAGAGTGTTTTTAGTGTTACATGATAAATTGATATATTGAAGTGATATATTAATACATTGAAGTGATATATTGAAGTGATCCCTTGAGCATTTTTTCAAAACATAGTAGTATTGCAGTGATATGTACAATGAAATGCTGATGCTTTTAGCAAATATCAGAAGGATTTAAAGGCTGTAACGGTAGGATTTTTTTATCAGCAGAAGTAATTTTTTACAGAATGCATTCAATCATCTCTATGGTCGGAATAGTTCTCACTGGCAAGGAGAACTATTCTGAATGGTCTCGGATGGTAAAACACACCCTCATCTACAATGAGTTGTGGAAGGGAGTGTGTGTCGGAGAAGAAGACAAAGACCCTGTGCAGCCCACATCAGATAAAGAACTTGTCATTTGGAAAAACAAGAACAGCAAAGCCTATTCATTGATCGCAGCATCTGTAAATGAAGAAGTAAGTTGTCATATTTCATCCTATTCCACTGCCTTTGAAGCTTTACAAAAGCTGAAAGAACTCTATGATACACATTCTGCACTTGAAGTTGTTCAGCTCATGATTAAACTCTTCACTCTTGAACTGAAAAATAATGACCCTCTTGCTCTTGCATCTGAAATAAAGTCTATAATGCATGATATTAAATCCACTAAGGTTGAGCTAGATATCTCTCTTATTGCCTTTCTCAAAGCACTCTATCCTACCTACTCCAATTATCTTGAGTCATTACAAGCAAATGGAAATCTTAAAGATATAACATTTGACTCTCTTGTGAAAAAGTTTGTTGAAAGAGAGAAAGCCTTTGGAAAGAAGACGGTCCCTGAATCTTCTGAAGAGACTGTTTGCCTTGCTCATAAAGAAAAGCATCCTGCTCAAGATTCTACAAGAGGAAGAGGTGGACGAAGAGGAAAAGGAAGATACTTCAGAGGCAGGGGGGCAGACATTCTCAAGCAGAAAAGGCAGATCTGCATTGCATTCGCTGCAAACGAAATGGATCACATGATGCTTCTACATGCAAGCTACCATGGGACAAAATTGAGCAAAGAAGAAATCAGCAGAAAGGTAAAACTGATGACACAGACAAAGGTAAAGCACCTGAATCCGCTCACTATATTGAGGCACAATGTAACATTGGAGTAAATGAAGATTTGTTTAATGCTTCACTTGCTTCTTCGAAAAATGATTGGTTGCTTGATTCAGGAGCAACCTGTCATATGACTCATAGGAAAGATTTTTTTGAAGATTTCACTGACAATGTTGATGGAGCAGTATACTTTGCAGATCAGTCAAAAATCAAGCCATCAGGGCTTGGCACAATCAGGCTTAAACTGCCTGGTCTTCCAGACTTTCTTCTGGATCATGTTCTATATCTCCCACAGCTCAAGAGAAACTTGTTGTCCCTGGTCCACATCCACCAGCAAGGTCACTCCATTCATATGTTTGATGGAAAGCTTGAGGTAAGAAAGGCATCTGACCACTCACTTGTCATGAGGGGTATAGAAGAAGAAAGACTTCTTAAACTGCAAGGAACCTCTGCTCATGCACAACATTTCTCATATATTTCTCATCATGAAGAAGGTACACTTCCATCAAGTTTATTATGGCATGCTAGATTTGGACATTTAAACTATGACAGTCTTCGCTTATTGAAGAAAAATGGTGTTGCTGGTTTGCCTACAATTCCTAGGAAACATAAGCAATGTGATGCTTGCATTCTAGGAAAGCATAGCAAACAGTCTTTTCATGATTCACATTCAAGAGCACATAGAAAGCTTGAACTCATTCATTCAGATTTATGTGGTCCAATGCCTGTTCCTTCTGCAAATGGAAATAAATATATCATGACATTTATTGATGATTACACCAGAATGTGTTGGGTTTATTTATTGAAGAACAAATCTGATGCTTTTCAAACATTCAAGAATTTTCATAAGTGGATTGAAAATGATGCACAATCTCATATTGGGTCTATTCGCACTGATAATGGAAAAGAATATACATCAAATGAATTTGAAAACTATCTTCGCCAACATGGGATCAAACATCAAACAACTGTACCTTATAATCCCCAACAGAATGGTGTAGCAGAAAGAATGAATAGAACAATCTTGAATATGGTACGATCCATGCTTTTCTTCAAAAATGTAAAGATAATGTTTTGGGCTGATGCTGTTCTGTGTGCTGCATATATAAAGAATAGATGTCCATCTAGTGCTATAAGAAACAAGACTCCTTATGAATTGTGGTATGGACATGTTCCTTCGGTAAAACATCTCAGGATTTTTGGTTCCACCTGTTATGCTTTAATACCAAAGGTACATAGAAACAAACTTGGTGCTAGAAGTCGTAAGTGTATCTTCCTGGGGTATTCAAACACCTCTAAAGCATACCGTCTCTATGATGAAGAAAATAAAAAGTTTGCTGTATCTAGAGATGTCATTTTTCTTGAATCATCCAAATCTGACAGTGTTGTTGAGCGGCAACTTGATCGCTTGGATAGATTCACAAAAACAAAATCATTTCAAGAGTTTGATAATCAGATTCCACATCTTGAAGGGGGGATTCCTATACTAGATCAACATGTGGAATCTTCTTCTGAAGAACAATCTCCCTTGCGTGAAACTCCAACACCGGATGATCCTTTAAGCGATGTAATTGATAGAATTGGGAGACTCAATCTTGATTCAGTCCCAACTCAATCAACAGAGCAGCCTGGACCATCTCAGAAAGGTCCCCCAAAGTGGCTGACAAAGACACTTGAAAGTGTTCATCCTAATGAAATTGGAAAAACAGGAACCAGAAATACAAACCGACAAGATGGAGGTGATGTAGATGACTCTAATTCACCTGTTGATATGGATGTTACTTATGATTGTGAATTGAACTTGTCTACAGATTTTGAACCAACTTCCTTCAAAGAAGCTGCTTCTCATGATGAATGGAAAGAAGCGATGCAGAAGGAGTATGATGCCCTCATAAAGAATGGCACTTGGAAGCTGGTTGATCCTCCATTTGGAACCAAACCAATTGGCTGCAAGTGGGTCTACAAGAACAAGTACAAAGCTGATGGCTCACTTGACAAGCACAAAGCCAGGCTTGTGGCAAAAGGTTTTGCACAGAAGGAAGGGGTCGATTATGAGGAAACTTTTGCCCCCATAGCAAAATAGGCCACCATCCGGACACTTTTTGCACTAGCTGCTCAGAACGGTTGGAAAGTCCATCAAATGGATGTAAAAACTGCATTCTTGAATGGAGATCTAAAAGAGAATGTTTTTATGTCCCAGCCTGAAGGATTTGCTGTGAAAGGACATGAACACAAAGTATGCAAACTTGTGAAGTCCTTGTATGGCCTCAAACAAGCACCACGAGCCTGGTATGAAAAACTAACTGAGCATCTTCTGAAACTCAACTTCAAACATTTTGATCTTGATGATGCAACTTTATTTGTCAAGAAAGTTGGCAAAACAGTTGTATATCTTGTGGTATATGTAGATGATCTTTTAATGACAGGGAACAATGAAAGCTATATTGCATCCATAAAGAAAGAATTAGGAAAAAGTTTTGAAATGACTGATTTGGGCTATGTTCATTACTATCTTGGGATTGAAGTAACCCAACATCCAAAATCCATATTTCTTTCTCAAAAGAAATACATTGGAGATTTGTTAAACAGATTTGGCATGACAGAGTGCAATCCTCTTTCTACTCCAATGGAACAAAACTTGAAGCTCACATCTATTGAAGGAAAGGAATTTGAGGATGCAACAAAGTATAGACAGCTTGTAGGAAGTCTCATCTACCTCACTACTACCAGACCAGACATTTCATTTGCTGTTGGAATCCTCTCCAGGTTTATGCAAAAGCCTTGTGAGGGACATTGGTCTGCTGCAAAAAGAGTTCTAAGGTACTTGAAGGGAACTCAAAACCTTGGAATCAAGTATACACAGGTGGACGACTTCAACTTGATTGGATACTCTGATTCAGACTTCGATGGAGACAAAGAAACTGGGGTATCTACTTCAGGATATGCTATGAGTCTTGGATCAGGAGCTGTCTCCTGGAGATCACGCAAACAATCAGTTCCAGCAGATTCCACAACAGAAGCAAAATACGTGGCAGCAGCTGAAGCAACGAAAGAAATTGTGTGGCTCAGGAAAATTCTTGAAGATTTGCAGGTAAAACAAGTACAATCAACTCCACTCATGATTGATAACACCTCTGCAATAAAGTTGGCCAAGAACCCAAAGTTCCATGATCGTACTAAGCACATCAATACTAAATATCATCTGATCCGACATCATGTTGAGGCCAAAACAATCCATCTCCGTCATTGTTCCACAAATGAGCAAATTGCAGACATCTTCACCAAAGCGCTTGGAAGAGAAAAGCTTGAAAGATTCAGAACGATGCTTGCACTCACCAACATCCCTTCAGATTAAGGGGGGGAATGTTCACACCTAATCCGAAGGCGGTTGGGTAAACTGGAACGTGAACAGTCATCAAGAATATGAACTGTTCCGTCTCCTTTGTGTATATAAACAATAGTTCTCTAATGAAATAATAGATCAGTTTTCTTCTGTTCATTCTGGAGTTACCCTGGCCTGACAGTCTAGCATTAGGGCAAAAAGAGAGTGACCTTAAAGCATTTATACTTCGTTTGCAAATCAGGATGGCTTATCAAGATAACTTCGATCTCTAGGAAAATTTGTTCAACCAACATGGCCCATAGATATATGCTATATAGAAACATAATTCCACAATGAAGCAATAAATGCATGCAACAATTAGCCCTAAAATAGCGAAAATCCCATGATCAATGTATGTGACAAAGTAAAAGAAAATAGCATCAAAATTGTACTTACATGTAAGAGAATATATCCAACCATCAATACATTTTCCAATTAAGAAGCTCCAAGATAAGAAAATGCAATCCAAACATCAAAATTCATCCATGCTCCAATTTCGTCCACCAAGAAGGAAATGTGAAATTCTCAAGAGAGAGAATGATCCAATCCAAGTGATGATACAAAATGAATTCATGTCTCTCCTATTTATACACTCATTAGGAGTTCGAATTACCTAATTTGAGCCTACATTAGCCCATCAACTAAAATAATAATCTTTTGGTGACAAGTTCACCAAACTAGCTCATAAACAAAATAATAAGCCTCTCAAGAGGTTGAATAATCAATAATGCATGTCATTGGGCTCTCTAAGAGGCCCGATGAAGTCCATAAGTGCCAAAATAATGAATTGGACTTCCAAAAGTAATGGACAAGGGGTTGGCCCCTTGTTCTCCACATAATAAACCTGTGGTGCTCCCAATCGCTGTGAGGGCACACACATGACCTCATGGGTCTCCAAGTAAGTTGAAGATGCCTGTAGACCATCTGTAAGGGCTCAGATGATGGTGTAAGCGATGCCACATCAGCATACAAGTCTTGGTTCTCTGCCAAGCGCATGGAACAACTCTAAGGCTAGCTGGGCAAATGTGATCCAGGTGCATCTTCCTCATCCAATAGGTGAATCTCGAGCAATCTATGAACATTGCTAGGGATCCATGGAGTGTTGTTTACTGCTGTGGAGGCCCAAGGATCTCAACATACACCCTACATGTTCCAATGTAGCCCTCTGGAGGGTTAGGACCCTGTATAAGGAGACCAAACCCAAGATGGAGACCATCTGCAATCTTTCATAAGATCCAATGCGTCCCCTAGCCTTCTAGTACAACAAGTCATCAAGGAAATTGATTAAAAGAGCTTAAAAGTCATGGACAACAAGTGGGGACTTCATAATGGCATGCCCTTCCATAATGGGCTTTGGCATGTGTTAATGTCTCCAAGCTCCAAATGGGGTTAACCAAGTATCCCATTAAGTGGTTTCTACTTTTAAAGGTGATAATATGTCCAAATTACACCCTTTAAAAGGTGGTGGCATATGGTGAAGAGATGAATGGAGTAGGGAATGAAAGAGGCAACCCTGGGCCATGTGCTGGGGTACAAGGGTAGCTAGAAAAAGGGAAGCCCACACTTGGGTATATAATGTATATGAAGGAGCAATCGCGGTACATGAGTTGCCCCGAACTTCATTTTTCCACCCTTCTTCATATGCCTTTTGCCTTTTTTTATTTTTCTTCAATTAACTGCTTGGGGCTCAAGGGGTAAGAGCATGATGTGTGAGATATAGCAGTGGATACCCCCTTTTAAGGTAGGGCGATTCATTGCCCACCAGGGGTTGGGACAATCATGGGTTCCTAAATGATAAAGGAGGCTCATCTAGGGCCTGTAGGAACTAGGGTGATGGCCATGATGATGGGGTAGAGCTCATGTATTGGCTTTTGCCCACATGCTAAATGTGTTTGTCTCGACCATCTTTTGCATTTTGTGGTACATTTTCCTATTGAATGTGGCCAATTATGCTTTTACTTTTCTTTTCAGCTACATCAACCTCTAAGGCATCATTCTAAGCCTAATCCAAGGTGTGGGCAAGGGGAAGGGGAAAGCTAACCCTATGTGGACCCAGTGGAGGAATGTGGACCCAGGTGGGAGAAATGATGAATGGGGTTATAATGAGTGGAAAGGGGGCAATATATGCGGATGAGGGAGTAGGAAAAATGGTCAATAATGGTCAGTAAAAGAGATCCCATGAGACTAAAATCCAAGGTTGACATCCAAAAGGGGTCTAGGGGACAAGAGCACAGACCTAGCCCATTCTTTCCGCCAAATTCCCCCCATTAATCCATGCCCAGAAGTGTCCATGATAAGCAAACTACAATACTCAATTACCAAATGACAAGGCATACCTTTAGGTTCGGGAGGCCCACCTTCAAACATACAATGATGGCAGATGGGTGAGGCGCCACATGGCTGGCTCAGGTGGCAAAGAAGTGGCACAATGAGCTAGTTGGTGGCTGCAAGGCATTGTTGGTTGTCGACTGAGGACCATCTTGGAGAAAAAATTTCTCCAAGGGATATCACCCACAAAATGGTGGGTAACATGACCCTATTCTGAATGTATATTTTTGTGCTACATGCTTTTGCCCAAATATATCTAGGCATATCCTGATCATATAGCATGGCCCTTTGCTCCAACTATGGATTTGTTCTTGCGTTCTACAACCCCATTTTTCCGCGAGTTGTAAGGAGCTATCCATTCTCTCCTGATTCCTTCCTTGGCATAGAACTCCTTGAAGGTTTTCTCGATATACTCACCCCCATTGTCTATTCGAAGTACCTTTATCTTTTTTCCTATCGATTTCTCCACAAGACCCTTAAACTCTTGGAAGTGATTGAATACTTCACCTTTTGTCTTCAAGAAGTATATCCAAGTCTTCCTCGAGAAATCATCAATGAAGTTTACAAAATATTCATAACCCCTGAGAGACCATGTGGACAAGGGACCACAAATATAAAAATGTATCAACTCTAAAACACCCTTGGTTCTATTGTCACTCCTTGGAAATGCAACTTTTGAGAATTTTCCAAGTACGCACCATTTATATACGTCATTGTGCTATGTACTCACCTCTGGAATACCTGTCACCATTTCTCGTAGTGACTTAAGTGCTCCATGATGGATATGATCCATCCTCCTATGCCACAACTCTCCCACATCTTTGCTACTATTGTTGCTAACTAATGCCTTTGGAGCTTCAAACTGCAACTTATACAACTTGTTGCTCAACTTCCAATCTCCTTTTCTAACTTACAATCCTAGTGTACACCTTCTATCCTTGAAAGAGTACATCATACCCCTTATCCTAAAGAGTAGATATTGAAATTAGATTCATACCCATACCTGGCACGTGCAACACATCTGTTATTTGGATATTCTTGTCTGACTCCCCCTAAAATGTGACTGCCCCTCTCCCAACTAGAGTACACTTGGACTTGTTTCCCATTTCTATTTGGAATCTCATGTCCTTTGCTTTGTAGTTGGAGAAATACTCTCTAACTCCTATCATGTGACATACCCCACTATCAATGTACCAAACACCTATGGTGATCGAGTTAGATAGCCAAGCAATGAGAGTGAACTCATCCTCAATTCTTGAGATAGTTCATCAATGTATGTTGAAGTTGTTGTCTGATACTTCTTCCTCTTTTCACCTTTCTTCCTGTTAGGACATTGGTTGACATAGTGTCTCTGTTGATGACAACGAAAAAACTTGATTTTATTGACATCTTTCTTCTTCTTTTCTCCCTTAGGGTTAGACCCTTTACCTGAGCCTTTCTTGGGTTTTCCCTTTCCTGCAAAAGCAGTGTTCATCATCCTTACCCTTCTAGCCATTTCTACTGCCTGCATTGACATAGCTCTTCCTAAGTGAAATCGCTCCAAAAATGATCCCAGCTAGGAAGATCTTGTCTTCTAGTGATCACCTAGACAAAGACGTCCCATTTCTTTGAGAACCCATTCAAAGCAGTTCTCATGAGCTTTTCATCTTCCACTTTTTCTTCGATAGTTGCTAACTCATCTCTAACTTGTTTGACCTAGTAAGGTAGCTGACAATGATTTCTCCCTTGTTCTGTTTTGTGTTTCGTAGCTTCTCCCCGAGGATCAATTTCCTATTCACATTTTCACTCTAGAAAAGATTCAAGATGGCATCCCACATCTTTTTACACATATCCAATTCTGTAATATGGGGTACGATATGATCATTGACCCCATATTGGATAATACACCTATATTTGGCATCCTCCTTGTGGTAGGTCCCTAACTGCGTTGGATCTATCAGTACGACAACATTAGACATTGCATACTCCTTCAGCCCATGCTCCTCCAGCAACAAAAGTATCCTAGATTTCCAGATACCAAAGTTCAATGCACCATCAAGTCTATTTTGATCCCTCAAACTAGCTAAAGTTATTTCTAAAACCATTGAACAATAAACCCTAATAGATTTGAAGATATTTGACGAAAATCAACCTGTGTGATGAAACCCTTGGTTTCTCTTTCAAAGCCCTAGCACTCAGATAAAGAAAAACCCCAACGTCGTTGTGAGATCTGATACCATGTGAAATTTCCACTACCCAAAAGGTGTTATTAACCCAATAAATTACTCTGATTACTTATGCACAAAAAAATTAAATTTTTAATCGAAAGCAATGAATAAAAAACATGAATAGCACCATTCACCATATTAAAATGCAGTGGAACATACAAGAAACCAATCGCACAAATGAAAAATATTTTTGGACAAATGCGCATGGAAAAACCCCAAGATGGGGAAAACCAATTTTTAGGATGAGGGTTCTATTATTAAATCTTCAGCAAAATTGCTAATGAGAAATTACATTTACTACTTGCCTGACACTGACAAATCGATCTTCACCCCTGCTGATCAAATTGGCTAGGAAAACCCCACAACCTTCCTTTTGCAAACTGTATGGCCCTCTGGAAGCAACTCATCCCCTATAAAGCCCTCTCTTGGCCCACACATGCAAGCTAGAAGAACTCGGCGTCCTTCGGAAAATTGCACAACCTCTTTATGACCTAGAGAAAATAACACCCCCCTCTGCAAAAAATAACACAACCAACAAAACCTCCCTCTAAAACTCAAAAGATGGAAGTCTCTCGAATGAAGAATAAACCCTAGAAAAATTCCTCTCAATTATTGTTGTTGAAACCCTCTTGGTGTTACTCTGTAAGCTCACCCAGCAATACTCAACTCAATGTGCTCTAATGTTGCCCATCGATTTCCCTTTATAAACTCTCATTCACAAATTAACGACCAAGATTAGAAGTTATCTTGTCCTAATCAATGTTGAAGATCATCTTAGAAACTTTCAAGAAGCATTCCGACCCAAAAGGTATGTTATTCATTGTGCAATCGGGTGCTTATGCTTGTTTTTCATTTGGGAATTTGACATGGATTGTTGGGTGAATTGGAAGAAGGAAGGGCTTTGACCATGGGTTTGTTCCCTCTCCTTAAATGGGGTGTTAATCGTCAATCCTAGTCTAGTGGGATCTCCCCTAATGGCCCATGGATTTAGGAAGGGCACTACTTGGGAAAACCCAAATTGAGATAGTGTGGTCTCATTTTCCTATTACATACTTATCACTTCCCTCCATACATTATGAGCCTTATACTCCATCTCCTCCCTTCTTTGGGTCCACATGACCATGGGTCCACTGGGTTCTAGCATAGCCCCTCTCCCCTTGTCCACATTTCTGGGCTATGCCTGGAAACGTTGGCCCAAAGGTTGATGAAGCTAAAAGAAAAGTAAAAATCATAGCATGGCCACAAGCAAGAAGCAAAAGAAAGAAAATTATAAAATGCAAAAGATGGCTAGAACATTAAAATTAGCACGTGGAAAAAAGCTAAGCATGAGCTCTACCCCTTATCATTATGGCCATCACCCGGTTCCTAGGGCCAATGTTTCCCCATCACATCATAAAAGGAACCCTTACATGTCCTAACCCCTGATGGGCAATGAACTACCCCACCTTTTAAGGGGGTAACCACTACTACACATCATTCACAGCATGCTTGCATTTCCTATAGGTTTGAGCAGTAATACAAAGAAAAATCAAGCAAAAGAAAAAGCAAATAAGAGGGGTGGAAAGACAAAGGCCCGGATAACTCATGCATCCACGATTGCTCCCTCCTCACATCTGTATCCCCAGAATATGAATCTCTTGCTACCCCTTTGACCATGGCATTTGGCCCTGAGACCCCTTTTCCCCCTTCATTCCATTATTATTCCTACGACAGTTATTGATTGAAGGATGTGCCTTGGGACTTGTCTTTCCCCTTAGGGGTTGGGAACAACTAATATGGTCATCCATTAGCCACTCCTACAAAGGGAGGTAACACTATTACATGATCAAAGCCTCAATTTTGGAAGGGAAGCCATGTATGAAGTGTCAATTTTCCTTTGACTAACAAGCTTAGTCCACTTAGATGCACTAATGATTATTGTACCTAATGGTGAAGATGCAGCACTAGATATTGTGTGTGATTGGCAAGTGGCTTTGATCATGGGTTGGGCAACTTAACTGGGGCCCAAGTCCACTAGAGGAGCATTATCACACCCAACAGGTGAAGTGTTGAGAGCCATAGGACTCCTGCCACTTGCAGAGCATCATTCCATTCCATGGGCACATAGAACACCCCAACAATCTGCACATTGCCCCACATTATTCATGAGATGATGCACTTGGACTAATATGCCGCAGCTAGCTTAGTAGTGATCACGTGGTTTGGCAGCTGATTTGAGGCCCAGATGAGGTTTGTCTCACCCCTTGAGACATGGGAGGGATAGCACCATCCTCACAACCCTCAATGTTGGAGTAGAATCAAGCTATTCTATCACCAAGAGACCCATGAGACCAGTGTTGCAAGAAACGTCCCCCCCCAGATCAAAACCCTGATTCGCGATCCGTACGGATGCGTGGGGGAAGCGCCATCCGAAACATGTTTCGGAAAAACCGAAACGCGTTTCAGGCTGATAAACACGCTTCCTGGAAATTTCAGGAAGCGTGTGCCCAAAACGCGTTTCGGTTTTTCTGAACCGCGTTTTGGTCTTTTCCGAACCGTGTTTCGGACGGCGCTTCAGCTGTACGAAGCGTCAAGCTTTCGAAAAAAATTATAAAAAAAATGCAAAAAAAAATTTAAAAAAAAAAAAATATATATATATATATATATATATATCTAAGTCACAGGACACGTCCCCTAGGGTCCCGTGTCCCGTATTTTACGTATTGGACACGAAAACGGCCCTAATACGTGTCCAATACGATTTTTAACGTGTCATAAAAATCGAATACGTATTCGACGTTTTCGAGTCGTGTCATACATTTGGAATACGCGTATTTGGTACATAAAATACGTTGCCCTAACGTATTTCGATTTTTGAATACGTATTGAAAAAAAATCGTGGTTTATAACGTAAGCGTCGGTCTATTCCGGCCTATTTTCGGTTGTCGGGAGTGTTCTGTCGTGTGGAGCGAGCTGCGGGAGTGTTCTGTCGTGTGGAGCGAGCAGCGGTGAGGTGATGTTGAAACAGTCACAAGTTTTCAAATCCAAAAATTAAAAAGGTTATTAAATTGGCAAACCAAATGTTTGTATTATTGAGAGCAAAATTGTAATGTTTCATCCATGACACTGAAACTTTCTAAGGATAAGCGAGGTAGTCGCGAGGAATGTCACCATATGCTTGAAGGATTAAATATGACTTGGACCACTTTAAGCAATATGAAGCACATAAATATAATCTACATTAGTGATCACTGATGAGCATTAAAAAAATCAGAAATATTAAAGAGTGCAAACCAAATAAGAAAAAGAGCAGAATGCAAACCAAATGAGAAGAAAAGTAAATGTAAAGAAGCGTATCAAAATCATTGTGTGCTTTTTCTTTTTCTGGGCCAATTTTAAATAAATCCGCCATACTATCAACAAAGCTATATAGTCCATAGGAAATTGAAAGTGGAATGAGAAAATAATCAATTGTAAAACGATCTCGAAACTTGGGCTTACTTCCCTTTCTTCCATGTAATATTAACAACGTTGCCATCAATACCATATAGCATTAAATCCTGATTATTTCCTCAATTCTGTATTGAGAATAAATATGCTAAATTATATATATATATATAGCAAAAAAAATATAAATATAGCAGACGCAAGTTTTGAATATAAATGCAAAAAATATATATATCTAGCAGACGCTTCGCTTCCTAGATTTTTGGAAAATGACGCTTCCGCATCCCTGCTTCCAAAAAACGTCCCCGTTTCATCCCCGCTTCATGCAACATTGCATGAGACCCATTTTGTGCCCCAAACACAAAATTGGGTCCAAAGGATGGTTTGCATGGAGATTTAGGGGCCAACCCCTAGATCATAATTTTTTGAGCCCTCTCCACTCACTTTGGCACTAGAGAAGCCCAACACATGCCCTAGAAGGGCCTATGCATGCATGATGTCAACATTTCAATCTCTTTGTGGGTTAATTCTTATGTTTTTACATTGGCTATGAGGTTGGCTTGTAACCTCACTTAGTATATGCCCATTATTTTATGACTTGAGGGGCTTTAGGCTAAAATGAGAGATCATTGAACATGTATAAATTAGAGATATCTAATTTGATCTCTCTCATCATCAAGCTTGTGAATTTCGGACCTCTTAGAGAATTTGTATTTTCTTCTTGTAGGTGATTTTGGAGATATTTGGATGCATTTAATGTTAGAAGCTGATTTTGACATTCTTTGGAGCTATTTCTTAGTCTAATGGATGGATATACTACATGTTATCTTGTAAGTGTCTATCTCTGAAGATTATTATTTTGAATTGTCTAATGTATGGAATTGTTGATTCTAAATTATGCTTGTTTGTGCCCTAATTTGTTGAAAATAAATTCTAAAGGCTGTCTAGTTGAGTATTGCACATGTTACTCATTGTATAACATGTAATGAGTATTCCTAGTGGAGTACCTTTTGTTATTCTCCATAAAATCTATTATTCCATTAAGTGGGTAATTGTTGAAATTTTGATAGCTAGGGCATCAAATTTTGACCTCCTTGGAAGGGAATTAGGCTTATCTAACACATCCTTGACTCCATATATCCATTAGACAAGGCACTGGTCCAATCACTTAATGATCAACCTCAAATTTTCTCTCCTCAAATTCAGTCCTTTTAAGGCTAGGGCGAAAATCTAGGGCTTGGAGCAAAATTTTAGGAAGGACGTTTTTTGGTGATTTGAGAGCCCAAAACTCAAGAGATAAGTCTAGGCTACCTAATCTATCAATTTGGTGGGCATCCACTCAAATTTCATCCATAAAATCTCTTGCCCTAGGTGTTGTCCTAAGAGAGAAAACCTAGTTTATGTTCCCCTCAACTTGGGGACTTTCTTGAGGGTTTCATGGGCCTTGTCTTAGTTGAATATCATTGTAAGAAACCCTTTCCCTCGAGCCTTGACCTTGTGAATACCTATCACCATCGAAAATCTCAAAACCCTAGGTCTTGAGCCTTCTTTTCTAGGGCTTTTCTTTGAGAGTGTTTTGCTTCTTTGAAGCCTTGTACCTTTAGTGTGTCTCTCTTAGAATTAGTTTTAGTAGGTTCACTTAGTACCTTATCATGAGCATATCCATTTTAAGTGATTCCTCCTTTACTGGGACTTCTCCCATCGGTGAAAATCTGTAAATAACAGGGGGTTTTGGCTAAGGTGACATTGGGCCTCTACCTCATTGTTAGAACTTTGTCTAGCTCTTGTCTTGTTGGGTTTCCTTCTCCAAGTCTTGCTAGATTTTGTGGTAACATGCCCTTCTTATAATGACTTGAGAGGGCATCTCCTTCAAGGGGAAAAGGTTGATTGCACAAGGAGATTAGCTAAGCTCAAAGAATCATGGTAGATCACAGGATGCAACATTATGTCAGATGGTTGGACAAATGGGAAGGACGGGTCCATTATGAATTTCTTGGTTACTTGTCCTCGAGGGACAATGTTTATGAAATCCATTGATTCATCTACATAGGTTAAAGATGCACAATTATTATGTGAGTTATTGGATAACTTCATCCAGGAGATAGGTCTGCAGTATGTTGTCCAAGTCATTACGACAAATGTTGCTAACTGTATTGTTGTTGGCAAATTTCTCATGGAGAGGTATCGAAGTTGATCTTGGACCTCTTGTGTCGCCCATTGCATTGATTTGATGCTAAAGGACATGGGAAGAATTCCTTGGATCAAGGAAATTCTTGAGTTAGCTAGGAGTGTTACAAAATATATTGACAATCATATATTTGTTCTAACACTCATGAGACAATTTACAAGTGGAAAGGAGTTGGTCCATCTAGCTATCACACGCTTTGCAACTAGCTTCATTTCTCTTCAATCTCTCCACAATTTGATTTTGGAGTTGCAGAGGAAGTTTCTCTCAAATGAGTGGAAAGCTTGTGTCTATAGCGCTAAATTGGATGGGCAAGCTATAGCCCAACTTGTGAGACACAATCAAAGTTGTTGGATGGGAGTGGAGTTGTGTGCTATCAGTGAACCTTTAGTAAAGGTTCATCGCTTGGTTCATGGTGAGAATCCCACAATGGGATACTTGTATGATGCCATGGATAGGGCCAAGGAAGCTATCCATTGGTACTAAGAGGACAAGGGGGAAGAGGGATTCACTACAAAAGACGACATATGGGGTGTGATTGATGAGCGATGGCACAACACTGTCCATTGTCTAATTCATGCAACAGGACTTGGCCTCAGTGATGCATTCTCTTATCCATGTGGAATTAGGTTTGATGCAAAGGTTATGAATGGTTTTTACTAACGTATTCAAAGGATCATGTTGACTTTCGCTGAATGCAATGAGGTTTCCAAGCAACTTGAGGTATATAAGTTGATTTATGGGACAATCGGGTATGATATGGCTATCCAAGATATGACCACTAGGATTCCAAGTAAGCTACAAGTAAAATTTACTTCAATTTTCAAACTTTCAAATTACAATGTATTTCCTTTCTATGAGTATCTATGATTCTATTTCACATTTGTTACTTAATGGAAAATTGAAATATAAGTCATTGTCTTTCCTTGGAAATTGGAATCCTTTCCATTTATTTGTTGTAGATGTCTGGTGGGAAAACTATGGTAGGAGAGTCCTAGAATTCCAAATACTTTTCATTCAGGTGCTAAGTCAAAGTTTAGACTTATGTTTGAAGTGCAGATCTTGCAGTACACTTTATTATCAGAGTTTACAGGGCTAAATTTGTTGTTGTTATTGCAAATTCTGATTTAGAGAGCTAGTTTATGACAACCAAGTGTAATTTTGTGATTGTGTGTGTTTGGGAACTTATCTGAGCCTCTATTGGTTGACCTAAACCTCTAGATTGAACGATATGAAGTTTAGAACTCAAATCTTGAAGTTACTTTCTAATCCACCATAAACTCTAATTTCCTATCATTTTCCTTCGGTGGAAATCATTGTAGAACCCTTAGGGGGCACTTAGCTTGAGCTAATTGGTTATTTGATCCCTAAGATCTTCTCAGGAAGCTTCATTATTTCCATCACTAAAACGAGGGGAGTTGTTGCTGAGGTGACAATGGTCACACTCCCATTGTTGCACTTGATCTAGGTTGCCTGGCGAGGCTTTACATTAGGGTGCTGGAATTTGCTATAACAGGCAGCTTGGCCAAAAGTGGGGATTGAATCTAACAACTGAAGGCGAAGGCCAATTTTAGGAAGATATATGGCAATGCCCTGGTTTAGAGCCATTAGATGAAGAACTAGGACTAAACAAATCAATGAAAATCTCCATCCCATCATAATACTTGCATGCAGCTTACCATATTTCCTTTTCTTCACTAATGTTGCTCCTTGAGGTAGCCTTCATTCTGCTTTCCAAAATCTTAATTCCCTGTAGGAAGTCTTATCCACCGTAGCTGTTACATATGCTGTCGCAGCATGCTGACCTCCATTGGTTCATTGTGAATTCCAAGAACCAACATTATTCATGATGATGCTAAGGATGTGTTTCGAGGGGACTCACAAAGAACTGGATGCAATTTTCATTGACTTCTTCACAACAAGACTAGAGAAATGTTTTAAGCCATTTTGCCTCTTGAAGAAAAGATTGAAGAGAATCCTCAGGTGCACTCAACATGGCCGGTTTCTCAACCAAACATGAAGGTTGTTCAGAGGCCTTACCAGTCTTTTAGGGGCTCATGTGAAGTGGACTGCTTTATTGACCTTCAGTCAAACAGTCAAAGATTTTTGGTGGATGACACAACAGTCCTTATGCACTTATTGGATTTGAGGCAGCAACTGCATCAACTATATATTTTCCAATTGCATGAAGCTGAGGCAGATACCAGAATACAGGACAGAGAGGCTAGGGTGGCCAGCAAGCATTGGTGCTTGGTCTCTAGTATCATGATTCAACAGGTCATAATTTATGAATCTATTTCTTTAGTTATAAATTTCTTTCTGCTTTGACATTGGTATTTAATTGTTTTACTTCCTGCTATTTTGTAATCTTGCTTTTATGTATATAAAATTTTACCTTCATAAGAAATTTGAAATAATATTGTGCATCATATATCAAGATTAAATATATGCTTTAATGTCCTAAATGCCAGTTGTTTTGATATTTGAAGTCTTTTTCCCCATGAACATTAAATAAGAATTCATACATACATGCGTGCACACATACATACACGTCATTCCCCCATTTCCTGAAAAATTGGAAGTATTGTTTTCAAAACCATAATTATTTCAAAAACTCAAATCTGTTTCTCCATTCAATAGAATATCGCTTCAGAGTCTTGACTTCACCTTCCAAATCACTTTATCCTCACATAATTTTGAAAGCTTCCTTTGTCTTTTAGGCTTTCTTTATTTTTTCACTCTCTTAATTATGATCTTATACGTCTATTTTTCAATCCTTTCTATCAACCACAAAAACTCCACTAATGATGGGTTTTTAGACTTTTTATTCTAGAGGATATACATCCATCATCAAATGATGGTAAATGTGTGAAACTTTGTAAATGAGCTAGTTATGGGTACACACTGACAAAGATAGCTAATGCTATGTAGTATCTAATGAGACAAAGGGGAAGGGAGTCAAGACAAAGCTAAAAAGTCCAGGGCACAGCTCGGGAACTTGCCAATCAACAAACATGCATAGGAATTGGCAACAATCATTAATGGTAAATGATATATACAAAATGTAAATTATGTTTAAGGCAGTTTGTAAAGTGTCCTGGCTTGAACCAGGAAGTTAGGAAGATTACCTGCCCCATGCATCCCAGCGAGGTTGGTATGTCTCTCTGATAGGAGTGTCTGGAAAGTCACATTCATAGCATGGTACTCCTTTGTTGCCTGTGGTTAGGTAGTTGTTTGCATAGACCAGATCTCCAACCATAAGAATCATGCTGGGATCATTTTCAACAAGATGATCATATGTGCTAGATGAATTATATGTGAGGCCCAAATCACCAATAACTGCTATTCGAGTAAGATAGCTATTTGGGCCTGGAGATGGTGGTGTCACAAACTCGTGCTCTTCACTTATGGCAGATAAGGATTGGTCTCCACATCTGTAGTAGTATTTTGTGTTAGGAAGAAGCCCTGGATCATTTCCAAAAGTTAGGTGCAGCCTGTTCAAAAGTTCTAATTTTATTAATTATTGACACAATAAAATCATGAATAAACAATAATGAGACTCGAAATTTAAGTGGATTTCTGCACGATCCTGGAGCAATTTGCATGTTAATT
Organism: Pinus tabuliformis; assembly: GCA_031772625.1. Taxonomy (NCBI): domain Eukaryota; kingdom Viridiplantae; phylum Streptophyta; class Pinopsida; order Pinales; family Pinaceae; genus Pinus; species Pinus tabuliformis. Next base: position 815,199,460 of record CM062818.1, read on the forward strand.
TTATTAGGAGGATCAGTGATAATGAAGTTGAAGAAACTGGCCCTTGTTTTCTCGGGCTTCCTGTGGAGTCCAACTTCCATAATGGAAGAATTGTCTGCAGAAACTGATGCAATTACTGTCAGAGTTTTCTGGGGTGAACAAGGAAGTATGAGGTTTTAATTGCACAACCAGACCAGAGGCAAGGGCAGCACATAGCCAATGAAATAGATAAAATTTCATCACAAACACCAAGCATGGGCGGTAAAGTCCTGTTGAAAGAAATCAAAAGCAGCTTATATCATGAAGCAAAGGGGCAAGACGGCATGAATGATTTGCAGCATATCTAATCTGACAATAAGAAAGGAAATCTCCAGATGCAAATGATCCAAAATGAGATATAAGTTATCCAGGCTTAGAAAGAAGCATAACAATCACACAACATTTGGATGGTCTTCAGGACTTGCAATGGGAGAAGGCAATCTGCATCTTGACAGCCTTTGCAAAACATATTTTGGTGCAACACAAATGTCTTGCAGTAGAAGTAACTAATCTACCAGTATTTATAGTGTCAAAATTCTGTTAAAAGCCTCCAATTCCAGCGAAATACTTAAGGAACATGAATTGGACAATTCAGATGAAATATTTCAATAACAAGCCCTAACACATACTTTTATTCTACACTTAAAATTCGCATGTTTACTCTGCGTGTATATTATAATCGACTATTCCACATCCATGGAAAAGCATTCCCACAAAAAAGTTCCCTGTAGCATATTCCTCAGAATGAAATCCACATATTGTTAGGGTGGATCTGGTAAACTTGACTCAGTCAAGTTACCCGTGGTTTTGGGCTCCAGGTTTATGGGCATCCATGGTTTTTCCCATGGTATTCATCTCTGATGAAGCCTATTTAAAGGATAGAAAAATCAATGGTAAACCGTCTTAGTAGCCACTGGGAACAAAACAACGACGTCTTTAGACATTTGCTAAGTCACTGGAGGGCATCTATTCTACTGCTGTACTTGAACTATTTTTGCACTTTGTTTACTTCTAAGTTCTGCCAAATATTAACTTGTATGGTCAGAAAATCATTTTGAAAATCTAATCACTCTCGGATTCTGGTAAGCAACATGCTTGCCAAACTGTTGAATCCTAATGGGAAGATGTCTTTGCTAGATGCATATAAGATCACACCTGGCAGATTATGAGATGGGTCCTAGGGAAGTGGAATTATTCAATATCACTTTGCAATGAAAGTTGTGTCTTCTAGAACCTGAAGATCTGTATTGATTTCACAGTAGAGTCCTGGAAACTCTTCTTTATTAATTCTTGCAGAGAAATAGAAATCAAAGCTATGACAAAGTGTGTAATAACTAAAACTTTTATATGGATGGAAAAAGGACAGGCCAACCCCCTAGCTGTTGAAGAATGTAACTAGGTTTGGTCTTCATAATTGTATTTGAGTCATAATGAAATGTATTTATCAAAAGAAAGAAAAATCAATTTTATTATTATTATTATTATGACGTATTAAAGCATGGGTTTCATACTTGGGTCATCATGTTTTAGGTCAAAGTCCCCATTGAGGACATCTAGGATTTATTCTGAGTCATTAGCGTGATTGTCCATTTAAAGAGACCCTTCTTGGGCTTTTGTATCATATAAAAAGATTTATTATTGATTCAAATAAGTCATTTTTCACCTCCACACCAAGTCAGCCTCAAACAGGGTAATTCGACCTCACCAAAAGCCTATATATTGGAGCAGTTTGATTCATTTGGAGGATACTCTCACACAAGTTCGATATCCAAGAGAAGGAGGCAGAAAAAGTGCAAAATTCCAAGAGGAAAAAAGGAGAATTGCTGGAAAGGACAAGATCGAAGTTTTTGGGTCATCTCTCTCTCACACATGTGAATTTTCTGGTCTACTACTGGAGGGTCGAAGTGATGTTGCTAGATCGAAGTTTAACTATTAGGTTGAAGTTTTGCTAGGTCGAAGTTTTTGCTGGGCTAACTGCTAGGTTGAAGTTGCTGTTACTAAGTCAAAGTTGCTAGGTCGAAGTTGTTGCGGCTAAGTCAAAATTATTGTTGAAAGGGCTGATTTGGTGTGGAGGAAGTTTGTGTCTAGGTCAAGGGTCTTGGATCATCTCTTGAAATTATTAAAGAAGAGTTGTTTACTGGGTTTTGCCCTGGCTATCTGCCTACATCTAGTGTCTGTGATCTTTGTGCTATTGTTTTGGTAATTGCTTGATGAACTAAAGATAAAAGAGGAACATAAGAAAACATAAGAATATCACAAGTAATTATCAATATAAAGAAATTATTTCTTCCTTTCTGATTTTCTAACATGGTATCAAAGGTGAGGTGAAGAAGGAGGAAAAAGGCAGCTCAAAGATCTATTGAAATAAGAATAAGGAGTTTTAAAAAGTTTCATCAAAAGGATCATATAAGAAGTCAAGTCTACCATCTTCAAGGACAATGTCTAACTCAATGAAGGGAGAAAACAAATTAGAAGGAGCATCCAACTACAAGGCATGGAAGAAGAGGATAGATCTCATCCTCGAGAAGAATAAAGTATTGGATTTAGTCAAAGGAAAAGTAAAGAAGCCTACTAATGAGTCAAGTGATGCAAAAAAGGAAAAGTTCAGGGAAACATAAATATTGGCCATGACACTAATGGTGGATGGAATAAAGGATAACCTCATCCCATATATATCCAACATAGATTCTTCTCAAGAGATGTATGAGGCATTATCCAAATTATTCACAATCAAGAATCTTGGTTAAATAGCAAGTCTTAAGAATGAACTGAGATATATAAAGATGATAAAGGAAGACATTGTGGCATCCTTCTTTGTGAGAATAGCTAGATTAAGAGATGAACTCCAAGCAATTGATGAGATAGTACCGAAAAGGAGCTTGTAATCACTGCACTTCTAGGTTTACCAACATCATGGAGTGCCTTCTCATCAGGTCTCAACAGTTGGAAGGAAACTCCTACATTCGAACAACTATGGAATGCATGCAGTCAGGAAGAAGTCAAAATTTCTCTAGTAAGCAACAAAGAGAATGAAGAGGAGAAAGTTTCAAATGCCTATTCCACTCATCACAAGAACAAAGGATCATTCAAGAAGTCTAAAGGGCCTAGAAGGAAGATAGACCTATCCAAAATTGAATGCTACAATTGTCACAAGATGGGTCACTATAAAAGCGATTGTCCTGAGAATCCGAGAAATAGAAAGAGAAATAGGGATCATGCAAATATTACTGAAGAAGGATCTCCAAAGAAGCACAAGACTGAAGAATCATAAATAAAGGACTTATACTACTAAATCCTTCTACTATAAGTTTTTGAATTGTTTTGTATTTTTTATTTTTAGTACTTATAGGTTTAACATGCTTTGGAAAAACATTGTTGAATTGTTTTGTTAAAGTTATAGGTATCCCTCGAGATTGGATTAAGAGGGAGCCCTCACCATTTTCCAAAGATAAGTATCTTACTCCTTGTATTATCTTTATATTTGGTTTTCCTTTTCCTATCTAGATGTGTTTACACTAGATGCTAATAACATTTCCTTTTATATTTTCCTTGTTTAGGAAAAGCTTGTTGATATGCTCAAAGGGCTATGAAGAAGACCTCAAAAGACAAAACATAGAAGTTCTATTGAAATTAATGTCCTATAAGGTTTGTCTAAACTCAAAGGTATGTCTTAGACTATAAGTTTTTGTTTCTCTTTGTTATAAAGGTATACTCATTCATTTTAAGGAATTTGCTTTACATTACTAACAAGTGTTATGTCTAGGACCTTTGAATCATAGAGATTCTTGTTTGGGAGATTAATCATTAGATTGAATCTACCCTCATTAAAATCATTATGTTTGTAGAACACTAAAAGGTTCTCTATAAACCCTAACCTAAGGGTATGTCAACGCTAATGAGAAAAACCCTAGTCTACTTAGGGTTACTGATGAAATATAGAAAATACTATTCTTTTGATGTTTAGGCTTTTGATGATAATGTCATGCATTGATATGGAAACCCTAGTCCTTTAGGGTTGGATGGTAATGTGTTCTTAGACCTTGAGATTTTGGTAAATTAGGGTTTATGAGTAAAACCCTTATGTATCTAGAGTAAGCTCCTAGGAATGAAACCCTAGGTGTATGTTTGTTCATCTGATCAAAACCCTAACCTAATCGAGATTGTTATATGTATGACTTTGAATGTATTGATATGTGTGTCTTGGGATTACCTAATGGATATTGATCTTGTGTATGAATATGAAATCCTAGATATATGTGCTAACTAAAATTGTTGGTGTTTATAAAGTTCTAGGGTTTGTAACTAAGCCCTAGTAGAAGTTTGATATTCTAGGATATGATGAGATGATATTGTTTCCATTGTGATGATAAAATCTAGGGTTTACAACAAATCCTAGTGGAAGTTAGTCATATTGTTGAAATCTTAAATTGTGATGTGCTTGGTTTTGTTTGTTGACATCTAAGGCTTAGTGTGGAATCTAGGGTTTGAATTAAATCCTAGTAGAAGTCTAACATATGAAGTTTAAAGTTGTTGGTTGCATTGTAGAACTATACTTGTTTGAATTGCTTCTAGGGTTTGCAATATATTATAGTAGAGTATGTCATATCTCTAGAAGAAATATTGAAACCCTAGATATAATGAAGATTGTTATCCTGATTAAGTTGTTCAAAAGTCTTGATGATGAAGTCTAGGATTTATGACAAAACCCTAGCAAGAAATTGACGTATAAAAGTATGTGTCTCTTGTTGATTATGAACCTAACTAAGTTTAGGTATTTAATGTCTAAAGTCTAATGCTTCCATTATTATATGATTCTGATATAGTTAACTTCATGCATATGTATTTGGTTGTACTCGCTATCTAAGTTGTGCAGGTACATAATCTTCAATATGCTGAAGATATTCATAAGTAAAGTTGATTTGGTGAATAAGCATGATGAAGGAAGTTATATGAATGATGACGATTGAAATGACTTTTATAAGAAGGATGGAAGCCATGAAAGATTCTCCAATGTTATAGAAAAGAAGCTAATCTCCTTCAGAGGGAGTCGAGATAAAAAGAAGGATATCTCCCAAGTTGAGAGGGAGGACATATTATAGTCATGATGAATACCTTGATGAAGAAAATTGGAGAATGAGGTGTTGCTGAAAGAAGGAAAGTTGGATTTGAAGTAGGAAAGGAAGCTGAATGATTGAAGAAACCTTTGGCAAGATTTGTTTGGAAAGCCTCGAAGTCCTACTGTGATGAATTCTGAGGTAGCATCAAGATATCTAAAGACCCCAAGGATTGTGTTTACTCATGAGTATCTGAAAAGTTGTTACTAATTAGGATTGTGACTGTTCAGGTAAATCTCTCGAAGTTTTTGAAAAGCATGCTTGTGGTAAGAGAGATTTGATGTGTTGAGGCATTAAGTGTGTAAAATGCGTGGGAGGACATCTAGCTGGCATAGATGTTGATGTCTAGTTCCCGAAGTAGAAGGGATGGTGGCGTTGGTCATAGAGCTCTGACCTTGCATTACGCACCTAGATCCCTAGGTTGATGGTTAGCAAGTAAGCCAATGGTACCTAGAGACGCTGAAATCTTTAGTCCTTCTTAGTCTCACCCAGATAGATTGCCTTGGTCAGGAATCTAGTTTGTGGCACTGTAAGTGCCTAAACTCTTCATGGTTCATGTGTTTTGAGATCTTCCATGTACTTGTGTCTATAAGTATGAATACCTCCCTAGTTAAGAGGCAGTGTTGAAGAATATAACTAGGTTCGATCTTCATAATTGTATTTGAGTCATAATGAAATGTATTTATCAAAAGAAAGAAAAATAAATTATTATTATTATGACTTATTAAAGCATGGGTTTCATGCTTGGGTCATCATGTTTTAGGTCAAAGTCCCCATTAAGGATTTCTAAGATTTATTCCGAGTCATTGTCCATTTAACGAAACTCTTCTTGGGCTTTTGTATCATGTAATAAGATTTATTATTGAGTCAAATAAGTCATTTGTCACCTCCACACCAAGTCCGCCTCAAGGAGATCCAGTCCACCTCAAATAGGGTAATTCAACCTCACCAAAAGCCTATATATTGGAGCAATTTGATTCATTTGGAGGATACTCTCACACAAGCTTGATATCCAAGAGGAGGAGGCATAAAAAGTGCAAAATTCCAAGAGGAAAAGGGAGAATTGCTGGAAAGGACAAGATCGAAGTTTTTGGGTCATCTCTCTCTCGCATGTGTGGATTTTTTGGTCTACTACTGGACGGTCGAAGTGCTGCTGTTGGATTGAAGTCTAACTGTTGGGTCAAAGTTTTGTTGGGTTGAAGTTTTTTCTAGACTAACTGTTGGGTCGAAGTTGCTGCTGCTAAGTCGAAGTTGCTAGGTCAAAGTTGTCACTGCTAAGTTGTTGCTGAAAGGGCTGACTTGGTGTGGAGGAAGTCTGTGTCTAGTTCAAGAGTCTTGGATCCTCTCGTGAAATTATTAATGAAGAGTTGTTGATTGGGTTTTCCCCTAGATAGGGGTTTTGCCCTGGCTGTCCGCCTACATCCGGTGTCTGTGATCTTTGTGCTATTGTTTTGGTAATTGCTTAATGAACTAAAAGATTAAAGAGGAATATAAGAGAACATAAGAATATCACAAGTAGTTATCAATATAAAGAAAATCTTTCTGCCTTTCTGATTTTCTAACACTAGCATGATATTCTTTTTGGCATTTGCTTTGTATTGTGTTTGATACTTAAATTCCCCACAGGTCATGTCATGGAAGGGACAAATTAAGCAGCTCATCTTTGTCTCTATGTTTTAACTTTGCTGTGGATATCCAAATGAACAGAAGGGAAAGGAACTATCATAATGGAGCTTTACTGTCAAACTTCCTAAACAGCTGGACAGTTCTTCGAACATTCTCAATTTTGTAGAAAGAGTTGAAACTCCACAAATTTCGTGGTTACATCCTTTTGCATCAGAGAAGCCATTTGTAGGGCTCAGCTTCCATTCATTAGCTAAAAACCAACTAACTAATTTTATTAACTGGAGAAGCTCAGTAATTTGTCTGCTCTGGGTTTACACAACAATCTATATGAAATAAAATTAGCTGATAATTATTGTAAGCATATGTGATCAACTTAAGGAAAATTACCAGTGCAACTTTACAAAAACTATAGTAATAGTTGCCTGGAATAAGAGGATATTCACATCACTGAGTTTGATGTTTCTATGGGTGGTTTGTACTTCTGGATTCTCGAAACGTGCTGTTTTAAAATCATAAAAATTGTCAAGCAGCCATGATATTACCAGATTTCCATTTCAGAGCTGTGGGAACTCCTCCAAGCTGGAATTCAAGCTCCTAAGCTATGCACAATAGTCGCAACCAGCCAAAAAAAAACTATATCAAATTATCAATCAATAAGAATGACAGCAAACTTTCCCAAGGACGATGAACCCCACTCATTTGTAAAAATATAGTCTAAGATGCAGGGATTAGCATCGAGTGCATGATTAAAGTAGGCTGGAGGGTTGCTATGCTGAGCTGACAAAGCTAGCCCCTTCTCTAGTAACGATACATAGGATATGCCCCAACTAATGGATTATTAGATGAACAGGACCGTGCTTCAATTCTTTCAGTTGTAGCTGCAGAGAGAAAAAAGGAGCTGGTATCCCAGGAAAAATGGAACAGTGGACCACAGATTCCCCCTTTCTCTCTGCCGGGCATGCTGAAGAGTAAAAAAATTAAACATCAGTGAATGAAATCAGAAAATCCATGCAGTAGATGGATGATAAGTGTCATGAGAAACTCTTAATCCATAAGAGCTAAAGCCAATCCCCTTATCTCACCAAGGGTTGGAGAAAGCTTTCTACAAAGTAGGAGTCTCAGTGTTTTTCGGACAAGATTCATTTTTTATCATAGAAGCTTCCCTGGGTCTTCATGAGACATCCTTTTCTCAAAAGTCAAATCTAGTTGGCTTCCTGTGGCTACAGTGAATGTCCTCGAGGTTTTCCTCCAATCCAAGAGAGAAAATAATACAGTACAAAAAGTTTAAATGTATTAGCGTATTTCCGTAGGCCACCCACTTAACACAACAGAACCAGAGAAATCCCCCTAACACAGAACCAAGGACTTGTATCCAAAAACTGGTTGATTGGCAAAGCTCCAGTAAGTATGGAAGATGCTTTCAAATTTTGCTTTAAGTGACAAGCATCCATTAACAATCAAAACGTGGGTGGCCTTTTACGTTGTATGCATATACCATTCGGCCGTATGTATATACAACCAGCCCAACTTGACGACCTTGACAAGCATGTATCAACTATCAAAGGGTAGGTTGCCTTTTACACTGTACGCATATACCACTCAACTGTATGCATATACAACCCAGCCAAACTTAACGACCTTGAAAACTTAACAGTGAACAAACAATGCTTCCTTGCCACATGATATGTGACGAATCAAACCCAGGTAGGGACTGTAACAATGCCTACTTTCACTAACCCAACTCACTTCTCATGGTTAATTGGCAAACTTTCAGGTCCACATTGCAACTTACTGGCAGCTCTTGGGATTTCCGCTGAGAATAAGTTCAGAATATGTTCATACACAATCAAATGAATAGGACATATGGTAGCAATTCTACTTCCTGGTAATACCAACCAGATAACACCTACATGGGCTTGCTAGCGTTGTTTGCCGATTATAATGTAGCTAGAACAAGAAGAAGAAAAACCCCAATGCCAACATGGAAGCTAGTTTTGGACTATGGGTGCAGGTCCCTGGGTTGCTGTGATGGCATGCCAATGCCAATCTCTGAGTTGGCTTTGGGGGTGCAAGTCCCTGGGTTGTTGTGATGTCATGCCAATGCCAATCTCTGAGTTGGCTTTGGGGGTGCAAGTCTAAACAAGAAGAAGAAAAACCCCAATGTCAACTTGGAAGCTAACTTTGGTTTCTGGGTGCAAGTCCGTGGGGTGTCGTGATGGTATGCCAATGCCAACCTCCGAGTTGGCTTTGGGGGTGCAAGTCCCTGGGTTGACGTAATAGTATGTCAATCTCAAAGCTGGCTTTTAAGTGCAAGTCTCTCACACCAACAACAACATAGCAAGTGGTTCAGGTGTCATGATAATATGCAAAACGACGGTTGGGTTTTGGTGGAAGTTCTTGAATTGATGTGACAATATCCCAGCTTTGAGTGCAATTCTCTCATACCAACAACAACATAGTTGGTGGTTCAGGTGTCATGATAATATGCAAAACGAAAGTTGATTTGGATGGAAGTTCTTGAATTTGGTGTGACAATATCCTTCCTCACTCCAGCTCTAACATAGCTAGTTGTTTAGTTATCATGCTCTATAATTACCCAAACTTTAGACTTAACGTCTAAATTGAAGATAAGAAAGGGATTTTTTTTTGGCAAAAACATACCAGTAAGACGCACCCGATGAATAATTCCAGAGGTGTAGTTGAGAAGGCCTTCGTATGGATATATCTGGCTGTAGACTAGGGACTTCCCTTTGGAAGTGAAGGTATAATTACCAGTCTGGGTGCCATAAAAAACCTCGGACCCCACAGACGAAGGATCCAGCGGAACCACTTTGGGTCCAATTTGAGCGTCGCCTGTGCGGACAACCATGAAATTTGCATCATTCAATGCTCATTCACAGAGGGGTTAAAACAGTCCATAGAAATAAAGGGCTAGAAGCTTGTGTTATATACCTGTTATCCAGGAAACCCACATGGCATCGGGCGTGGAGAGTGCGAGCTTGATCTGCTCTGGGAAAACAGAGGGGACTCGTTTGACGAGACGAGAATGATAAGGGGGTAGATCATCGCTTCCCAGACGAAGATTCGGGTCGAGCGACACCGTGACGGGAGTGAATGGCCCGTCTAATGTGCTAGGAATGGGGGCGGAGCAAACCTTCTGAGAGATGCAGTGAAGGCACCCAATCCATAAGAACAATAGGCGTAACCATCCCATCTTCGCAGCTCGGATTGTGAATTCTCCCTCGGGCGGAGAAACCGAATGTCACAAACAATGCCGGGAAGTCGCGCCCGGGTGCCCAATTATGGCAATATACCACTTTTTTGAGTCAGGGATGGCAGAGAGCATTAACAGAAAATGATAACAATATGTGCCCAGCTGCTCAAAATGACAATAAATGTTTTCATGCATCACGAAGACAGAGAGCACTACAGAAAATAATAACAATATGGCTGGCGTATGGTATTGGTTACGTGAAAAGCGACGTAAACCTAAATTAGAAAGGACTGGTTTAAGTGGCGATGATTTCATTTTGTGATTAAAAAATCAGAAATTTTAATGGTGAAAATTGATTTAGCGCACGCAGGAATCCTGAGCATCTAAAAAAAACTTGGATTTCCAAAAAAATTGGTTAAATTTAGTCAAAATATTGCAAAAAAACCATTCTTTTCCGGACAAAAGTCACCTGTTTAAACTACGTTTGGTTAAAAATGGGACAATGCTAGCTTATTCTCGGGAAGTCAACTGTTTAAATTACTTTTGTTAAAAATGGGACAGTGCTAGCTTATTCTCGGGAATGGTAATGTTGAATTGAATTGGCGATAGATGTGCAGTGCGAGATAAGGGGGAATTTTCTTTTTTCTGATTCTCGGGAAGTCACCTGTTTAAACTACTTTCGTTAAAAAATGGGACAGTGCTAGCTTATTCTCGGGAATGGTAATGCTGAATTGAAATGAATAGATGTGCAGTGCGAGATAAGGGGGAATTTTCTTTTTTCTGAAATGTTTGATGCAGGATTGGTGTAAGAGTTCCACATGTTTGCCACTGCCACCGATTTTAAAATTTTGTTGGCATGCTAATACGTTATCGTAGAGACGTGTAAAGACAATGCAACATGTGAGGTACCCATAACCATTTATCAATTTTGCTGGCATGCTCATACCTTATCGTAGAGATATGTAAAGACAATGCAACGTCTGAGGTACCCATAACCATTATCTTCTTGAAATTTCATGGCCATTGGCCATGAGTTAGATTGCTGGGTATTGCAGATTGTTTGCTGGAGTGATGTTATGTGCATGTTCTATATATGATTTTTTTAATTTATTATTATTATTTTCTTAATAAGAATGTATTATTAGAATTATATAATGATGAGCATAATCACATTTACTTATAATTAATGTGGTTGATATAAGTCAATAAGAATATATCAATCAGAATGGAAGAATGAATTCCATACTAATATTATTAAATTATATAATGACTAGCACAATCATATAAGCCAATAAGCATAAATCAATCAATGATTAGCAAATATGATTAAAAAACATTGATAAATTTTAATAGTGTAGATATAATATTAATATTAATAATAATATTCATATGGATAAATATATAAAAATATTAATATTGATACTATTATTATTATTATTAGTTTCATAACTTAATTATTTCTATAGTTTTTTTAAATAATTCGACGATATGCTTTTTTTGAATCAGTTTAGTAGTCTACACTTTCATTTTCTGATTGACATCTGGCATATGATTTTCTCTTTGACATCTGGCTACATATCTTCTGTTGTTTGACATCTGGCTACTGTATTTATGTTGCAGAATTATGCTATCTCTAGTTCCTAATGATTTCTCCCTCTCCAAAATCGCATGGCTACATTTCTGTTGTGCGCACGACCTGCTTCCGGTTTCTGCTGTGCACGATCTGCTTCCATGACAATGAACAATTATGTTGTCGTCTGGCCTTACAGCTCATCAGCTACCCAACCCTTTATAGACCGTGTTCAGTATAGCAGAGCGGCCCGTGTTCAGAAGTTTTGTGTTCAAAATCTCACAGACAACCTAGGGAGACCAGAGAAGGAGCCTGTGTTCAGTATAGCAGATTTGTTGGAGGCGCTAAAGCCCTTTAGGTAGGTGCTAAAACATTTTTATCTCAGAACTGTTGAAGAATCCAACTTTGTTGTTTTAGTTGCAAACAACCTCTTCATATTTTATCTTGAAAACAATCTTCTTTCTTAGGGTGCCATAATAGAATAGATCACCTGTACTAGATTTGTTCATGTAACATGAGACCAGTCATGTTATTCTTTTGCTTCCTTCCAGAACAAAGCATTCGGAAGCCAAAATTAAGGCCCATCTATAAATTGAATATTATGCCAAAATAGCATCCATTTTATGTCTGTTGGGATGTATTCTAGGGCCAAGTTAGAGCACTTGTGAGGATGACCCAATTTCAATTTCTGGTGGCCAGGATCCCATAGAAAATTGCATTCAAGACCAGGTGAAAGTCCGACAACCTTGACAACACACAGATGCAAAAATTTATCACCAGTATTTTGCAGGGTTTGTCTGCAACATTCTTGTTTGGTAGATTTAAAAATTTACAGTTAAAGAAATGCAGAAATTATTTTAAATTTCTTGCTAATCATTATTGAAAAAGCGATAAGGATCAGGTTAGCATGTGATTCCTCCCCAAAATCAATCGTAATGAAACATCTCTAGACTCTGGGCATGTTTGGCATGTTCTATTTTAGTGTATTTGGGTAATCTTGAAATTCAAGAAAGAAACCCCAACAATTCTGGTTGATTCTAATTTTCTAAAAACCCCAACGATGTTGCATTATGGATATATCTTCAAATAAAATCTATTCATGTAAATTGGAGCGAACCGGAGTCTTATTCCTTTCGAAGTCATTTCCTCTGAATAATGAGGGTTGAAGTATTGGAAAGAGAAAACGTAAATTGTAAAGCCAAAACGTAGTAGGCTTAGAGAAATCCAGTTTTAAATCAATGAATAAATTAGAGAATTAACATCATCAAATTTCCCTCATTAACATTTCTTTTCTGCTTACTTTTCAAATTCCCAGGGTTAAAATGAAATTCTATCCTTATTAAGGACACCCACACCTTCTCCGAGGTCCAAACTGTAGTTTAAAGAGAGGTCCTAACTGTAGTTTAAATGGTAGTTTCTAAATGGTCAAGTAAGTGGTCAAGTAAGGTAGATCGAGTCCAAAAGTCCAAATTATAGTTTTATACTTTACAAAAGCCCAAATTTACAAAAGTCCAAATTGTAGTTTTATACTTTAGATGGTAGGTTCTTAAGTGCCATGTTTCACTAGCTGGAATATGAATATAATCTTATATATTATAAAAACTCAATTCATTGATTAACTATTTTGAATTTAACAATCACAAATCACATCCCAAGATGTTTCAGCATAGCAATCTTATCTACAATCTCTATCTGAACTGTCATGCATATGCAAGCATTCGAGATAAAGCATCAGGCCTTCAGATAACGACCTGCACCAGTAACCGTACCCCCTGTTCCAATACCAGAAACAAAAGCATCTATTTGGCCAGCAGTGTCTTGCCAAATCTCAGGTCCAGTAGTTTCATAGTGAATCTGCAAAGCCACCAAAAAGAATTTAATAAGACATATTTTGTAATTTTAGCAAATCTCATAGTTTAGTTTCAAGTGATCAAATTACATTTGGATTAGAAGGGTTCTCAAACCGCTGAAGCATATAAGCATTATGAGTTTTTTCTACTATTTCCTCTACTTTTTAGACAACACCTTTCATACCCCTGCCAGGATCTATACAAACCAATTCAGCTCCTTATAAGAGTTTTAGCTGTTGGGATGTATTCTAGGGCCAAGTTAGAGCACTTGTGAGGATGACCCAGTTTCAATTTCTGGTGGCCAAGCTCCCATAGAAAACTGCATTCAAGACCAGATGAAAGTCCCGGCAACCTTGACAACACATAGATGCACTACAACTGGCCACCATAGAAAACTACATTCAAGACCAGGTGAAAGTCCCGACAACCTTGACAACACACAGATGCACTACAACGTTGAAGAAATATAGTTGTAATGTGAAAGATACCCAACACAAAGATTGGCAACCATTCGTATAGGTATCTCATGGGAAATGCTAGCTAGCAAAAGACAAATGAAGCCTTCGGTAGTGAGTTACTTCGTCTCTTTCTCCATGGCATGTAAGGAAAATCGCATATCTGGCACATACCATGGAGGGAGATTGTTGGGTAGAAAATTTATGTTGTTGTTGTGGTGATTTTCCTATTAATTTCTGCTGCATAATTTTTATTGAGAAGTTAAAAATACCAGTGAATTTATTTTCCAGCAGTTTTCAGAATTTATTGGAGTAAATAGTTTTCTGAGAATAAAATAATTGTTGAGGTAAACCTGATATTAAAAGTTAACATACCTAGCTTGCCTCCAGATATAACAACACTCTCAACTGGCTCCACAATACATAGTTCAAAACAAACAAGGGGAGAGATGATCTCATGTTTATGATCCCAACATGGAGTTGACAGTGATAAACACATAACACTTTAGGTTAGGCTTTCATTCCAATTTATGTTGGAGTAACTAAGGTACCATGTATTACAGGCATCACCTGATCCATCACTACTGTTATTTTTCATAAACAATTGTAGTTACCCCACCATCATATAAACAAAAAATAGAAAAATGACTAAACTTGTTATTCAGGTATTTTCTAATTTTAGCAAAGCTCGTAGTTTAGTTTCAAGTGATCAAATTACCTTTGGATTAGAAGGGTTCTCAAACTGCTGAAGCATATAAGCATTAGGAGTTTTTTCTACTATTTCCTCTGCTTTTTGTACAACACCTTTCATACCCCTGCCAGGATCTGTAAGGACCAATTCAACTCCTTATAAGAGTTTTAGAAACATCGTTATAGTTTTGAGAATGTTTAGACACATACCTTACATACATAGCATGGAATTTAATTTATGCAAAAACATGTTAAAAAATATGTGCTAAAAGGTCAACCCGTCTTTAATAGTGGTGTGAATGACAATGTCACTCTCATATCCTATGCCCTTATTATTGTTTCACCATGAAAAGTTAGCCTTGTTAGATTACATTCTACATTCACATTGCTTTAAGCAGGTTTTCTTTCCTCAAGATAATATACAGCTAAAAGTAGTTTGCCTTTTGGGAAATCGTTAAATAATACTAATAAATAGTTTGTGGTATCGTTCTGCACCCAAAATTTGTTGCCACAGTTCTCCTTGTTGGTTTGGGGGCAGAGGAGTTCCTGAAACAGGATCAACTATATTTGCTTCACTATTTGAAGACAACAAGCCAACCATCCCATAGTGTCTACTTTCATCTTGACTATCTGTGGATGCTCCTACTCTCAATGTTCTTATTAGCCTACAACCCTACAAAATTTCATGTAACCTTGAGAAAAAGCATAACCTCGCTGTAAGCCTTTAGATGGATATCCTCCAATAATATCCATGTTGTCCAAAATGCACAGAGCATGATTGTTGTAGTTGTAGATTGCCCAAAACTGTAATTTTCAGTGAAACATAGTTACGCTCAACTTTGACATCTTTCTTTACTAGAATTTTGTGTTGGACGGAGGTAGGTCAATTCTAAATTTGTAATTTGTTTAATTCAACTATGTGAGGAGTAATTCTAATGCCATGAATTTATGATGTGAAAGATACCCAACACAAAGATTGGCAACCATTCGTATAGGTATCTCATGGGAAATGCTAGCTAGCAAAAGACAAATGAAGCCTTTGGTAGTGAGTTACTTCATCTCTTTCTCCATGGCATGTAAGGCAAATCGCATATCTGGCACATACCATGGAGGGAGATTGTTGTGTAAAAAAATTATGTTTTTGTTGTGGTGATTTTCGTATTAATTTCTGCTGCATAATTTTTATTGAGAAATTAAAAATACCAGTGAATTTATTTTCCAACAGTTTTCAGAATTTATTGGAGTAAATAGTTTTTTGGGAATAAAATAATTGCTGAGGTAAACCTGATATTAAAATTTAACATACCTGGCTTGCCTCTAGATATAACATCATTCTCAACTAGCTCCACGATACATAGTTCAAAACAAACAAGGGGAGAGATGATCTCATGTTTATGATCCCAACATGGAGTTGACAATGATAAACACATAACACTTTAGGTTAGGATTTCATTCCAATTTATGTTGGAGTAACTAAGGTACAATGTATTACAAGCATCACCTGATCCATCACTACTGTTATTTTTCATAAACAATTGTAGTTACCCCACCATCATATAAACAAAAATAGAAAAATGACTAAACTTGTTATTCAGGTATTTTCTAATTTTAGCAAAGCTCGTAGTTTAGTTTCAAGTGATCAAATTACCTTTGGGTTAGAAGGTTTCTCAAACTGCTGAAACATATAAGCATTAGGAGTTTTTTCTACTATTTCCTCTGATTTATGTACAACACCTTTCATAACCTTGCTAGGATCTATAAGGACCGATTCAACTCCTTGTAAGAGTTTTAGAAACATCGTTATAGTTTTGAGAATGTTTAGACACATACCTTACATACATAGCTGGAATTTAATTTATGCAAAAACATGTTAAAAAATTATGTTCTAAAAGGTCAACCCATCTTTAATAGTGGTGTGAATGACAATGTCACTCTCATATCCTATGCCCTTATTATTGTTTCACCGTTAAAAGTTAGCCTTGTTAGATTACATTCCACACTCACATTGCTTTAAGCAGGTTTTCTTTCCTCAAAATAATATACAGCTAAAAGTAATTTGTCTTTTGGAAAATCATTAAATAATAGTAATAAATAGTTTGTAGTATCGTTTTGCACCCAAAATTTATTGCCACGGTTCTCTTTGTTGGTTTAGGGGCGGAGGAATTCCTAAAACCGGATCAACTATATTTGCTTCACTATTTGAAGACAATAAGCCAACTGTTCCATAGTGTCTACTTTCATCTTGACTGTTTGTGGATGCTCTTGCTCTCAATGTTCTTGTTAGCTTACAACCATGCAAAATTTCATGTAACCTTGAGAAAAACCATAACCTCGTTGCAATCCTTTAAACGGATATCCTCCAATAATATCCATGTTGTCCAAAATGCACAGAGCATGATTGTTGTCGTTGTATATTGCCCAAAACTGTAATTTTTCAGTGAAACATAGTTACACTCAACTTTGACATCTTTCTTTACTAGAATTTTGTGCTGGACGGAGGTAGGTCAATTCTAAATTTGTAATTTGTTTAATTCAACTGTGTGAGGAGTAATTCTAATGCCATGAATTTATGATTATAGATTTAAGTCTTCAGGTTCTATATGCATTTTATTATCAAATTGATATTATAGATAATAATTCTCTGTTGTAACTGACATTGCAAAGAAGGTCATTTTAGTTAACTCCATTCACTCAATGAAGAGTGCAGGATGTAAACTTAATGTTGATTGTTGATAGATAGGATGACCTTTACCGTTCAGTTATTGAGATCATTTCTTTTTTCGTGGATTCTCTAAATTTATTCGATTAGGTTTCCTGACAACTCTTATACATGTAACTATCAAACTTGCAAATAGAAAACTGCATTCAAGACCAGGTGAAAGTCCCGACAACCTTGACAACACACAGATGCACTACAATGTTGAAGAAATATAGTTGTAATGTGAAAGATACCCAACACAAAGATTGGCAACCATTCGTATAGGTATCTCATGGGAAATGCTAGCTAGCAAAAGACAAATGAAGCCTTTACATAGTTCAAAACAAACAAGGAGAG
This sequence comes from Pinus tabuliformis, assembly GCA_031772625.1. Taxonomy (NCBI): domain Eukaryota; kingdom Viridiplantae; phylum Streptophyta; class Pinopsida; order Pinales; family Pinaceae; genus Pinus; species Pinus tabuliformis. The sequence goes on from CM062818.1 coordinate 815,217,052, forward strand.
AGATGATCTCATGTTTATGATCCCAACATGGAGTTGACAGTGATAAACACATAACACTTTAGGTTAGGCTTTCATTCCAATTTATGTTGGAGTAACTAAGGTACCATGTATTACAGGAATCACCTCATCCATCACTACTGTTATTTTTCATAAACAACTATAGTTACCCCACCATCATATTAAAAAAAAATAGAAAAATGGCTAAACTTGTTATTCGGGTATTTTTCTAATTTTAGCAAATCTTGTAGTTTAGTTTCAAGTGATAAAATTACCTTTGGATTAGAAGGGTTCTCAAACTGCTGAAGCATATAAGCATTAGGAGTTTTTTCTACTATTTCCTCTGCTTTCTGTACAACACCTTTCATACCCCCGCCAGGATCTATAAGGATCAATTCAGCTCCTTATAGGAGTTTTAGAAACATCGTTATAGTTTTGAGAAGGTTTAGACACATACCTTACATACATAGAATGGAATTTACAAAAAGCATTTTTAATTTATTCAAAAACATGTTAAAAATTTATGTGCTAAAGGGTCGACCCGTCTTTAAGAGTGGTGTGAATGACAATGTCACTCTCATATCCTATGCCCTTATTAGTGTTTCACCATGAAAAGTTAGCCTTATTAGATTACATTCCACATTCACATTGCTTTAAGAAGATTTTCTTTCCTCAAGATAATATATAGCTAAAAGTAGTTTTCCTTTTGGGAAATCGTTAAATAATACTAATAAATAGTTTGTGCTATCGTTCTACACCCAAAATTTGTTTCCACAATTCTCCTTGTTGGTTTGGGGGCAGAGGAGTTCCTGAAACAGGATCAACTATATTTGCTTCACTATTTGGAGACTACAAGCCAACCGTCCCATAGTGTCTACTTTCATCTTGACTGTCTGTGGATGCTCCTACTCTCAATGTTCCTGTTAGCCTGCATCCCTGCAAAATTTCATGTAACCTTGAGAAAAAGCATAACCTTGCTGTAAGCCTTTAGATGGATATCCTCCAATAATATCCATGCTGTCCAAAATGCACAGAGCATGATTGGTGTAGCTGTAGATTGCCCAAAACTATAATTTTCAGTGAAACATAGTTACACTTAGCTTTGACATCTTTCTTTACTAGAATTTTATGTTTGACGGAGGTAGGTCAATTATAAATTTGTAATTTGTTTAATTCAACTGTGTGAGGAGTAATTCTAATGCCATGAATTTATGATTATAGATTTAAGTCTTCAGGTTCTATATGCATTTTATTATCAAATTGATATTATAGATAATAATTCTCTGTTGTAACTGACATTGCAAAGAAGGTCATTTCAGTTAACTCCATTCACTCAATGAAGAGTGCAGGATGTAAACTTAATGTTGATTGTTGATAGATAGGATGAACTTTCCGTTCATTTATTGAGATCATTTCTTTTTTCGTGGATTCTCTAAATTTATTCGATTAGGTTTCCTGACAACTCTTATACATGTAACTATCAAACTTGCAAATAGAAAATTGCATTCAAGACCAGGTGAAAGTCTCGGAAACCTTGACAACACACAGATGCACTACAACGTTGAAGAAATATAGTTGTAATGTGAAAGATACCCAACACAAAGATTGGCAACCATTTGTATAGGTATCTCATGGGAAATACTAGCTAGCAAAAGACAAATGAAGCCTTCGGTAGTGAGTTCCTTGGTCTCTTTCTCCATGGCATGTAAGGCAAATCGCATATCTGGCACATACCATGCTGCTTCCATCTGCAGTTGCAATTTATCCAACATGGGATAGATTCTTCCAACCAGTGGATGGGATCTGTCTCCTGCCACAAATGTATGCACCCTCTTTCTGGTTTGAATCCAACTACATCCTGGCTCCTTTTTCACCCACTGTCTTTCATCATTTTCCTCACCTTTACTACATCGTCCCACTTTCCAGGAGAAGCATACATGTTTGAGAGAATCACATATGTTCCAATGTTATATGGTTCCATATCAATGTGGTAAGTTGTTTATTAAGTTCTTTGCCTCATCCATGTTCCCAACACGGGCAAGAAGATCAATCAAGCAGGTATAATGGTGTGTATTTGGTTTAACCTGTGTTGAACATATGCACAAATCATAACTGTCCATGCGAAAACATGTTGAGGAAGATTCTGAGCATGTTATAAGAGTTTTAGAAACATTGTTATAGTTTTGAGAAGGTTTAGACACATACCTTACATACATAGCATGGAACTTACATAAAGAATTTTTAATTTATGCCAAAACATGTTAAAAAAGTATGTGCTAAAAGGTCAGCCTGTCTTTAATAGTGATGTGAATGACAATGTCACTAGCTCATGTGGTAAGTTGTTTATTAATTTCTATGCTTCATCTATGTTCCCAACACGGGCAAGAAGATCAATCAAGCAGGTATAGTGGTCTGTATTTGGTTTAACCCATGTTGGGCACATGCACAAATCATAGTTGTCCATGAGACAACATGTTCAGGCAGATTTTGAGCACGTTATAAGAGTTTTAGAAACATAGTTATAGTTTTGAGAAGGCTTATACACATACCTTACATACATAGCATGGAATTTACATAAAGCATTTTTAATTTATGCAAAAACATGTTAAAAATTTATGTGCTAAAAGGTCATCCCGTCTTTAATAGTGGTGTGAATGACAATGTCACTCTCATATCCTATGCCCTTATTATTGTTTCACCATGAAAAGTTAGCCTTGTTATATTACATTCCACATTCACATCACATCTTTCTTTACTAGAATTTTGTGCTGGACGAAAGTAGGTCAATTCTAAATTTGTAATTTGTTTAATTCAACTGTGTGAAGAGTAATTCTAATGGCATGAATTTATGATTATAGATTTAGGTCTTCATGTTCTATATGCATTTTATTATCAAATTGATATTATAGATAATAATTGTTTGTTGTAACTGACATTGCAAAGAAGGTCATTTCAGTTAACTCCATTGACTCAATGAAGAGTGCAAGATGTAAACTTAATGCTGATTGTTGATAGATAGGATAACCTTTACCATTCAGTTATTGAGATCATTTCTTTTTCCGTGGATTCTCTAAATTTATTTGATTAGGTTTCCTGTCAACTCTTCTACATGTAACTATCAAACTTGCAAATGAGGTGAGGAGAATTATCATATTGATAATGACCATGCTTTTTTCAATACAACCCATCCCCAATGAGGAAGCATTGTTCTACAATTTTAGCCATTTTCCCTTATAGGTTCTAAATTGAAAAATAAAATTAGATGAGCTATTACTATCCTTCCAAATTGGTGAATTTGATGAATTACAAGTATTACTATCACGGAAAAAATATTTCCATATGTTAATATTATGGAGTCAACCTTAACTACGAACACCATTCCTCTGTTGCTGAATGGTTCCACTAAGATTCAACCACTACTCCAGATAATCGATATTGGTTCTGTTACCTCATTAAAAACTACATCCTCACACTTCCACATTACTCTCTCTGATGGAACACATCAACACAAGACTCTGCTACCATCTGCATATAGCCCACAAGTTGCATCTGAAGACATCAAAATTGGCTCAATCATTCTGCTTTAAAAAGTAGCTTGCATGGTGCTTCAAAACTCTTCGTAAGGCCCAACATTTGAATTTACCCTCTTTTATTTTTTGTCTTTTATACTCTTCCTGCATTACAAAAATAAAAAAATAAAAATAGAATCTACATTAATTCCTTTCTCATTTGTTTACATAAGGTCCATCTGATTTGTTGAGCTTGAAGTTGTGATGTGTAAAGCAACGTTGACCAGAGACTCATCAACACTACTACGTGCAAAGGTAGGTACATCCCAATATAACTCTTCATCATCACAAGAGAAATTTCCCTTTGTAGTTACTCCACTAATTACGACGACAACTATGTTGGAAATAATACTGAGAGGGGGGGTGAATCAGTATTATCAAATTCTTTTCAATATATCTTCCAGATTTATACTTTAAGTTATTCTTCAGATATTGATCATTAGTTTGTATGTCAGTACCATATAATAATGAGCAAGAATAGGAAAAACAGATAATCACACCAAAGAACACCAGATATAAGGTGGAAACCCAATGTGGGTGAAAACCACCTGCTGCAATATGTCTCTATCTTCTTTCAATTAGAAACTTCTTTTACAATGATTTTGTACTGGTGCAGTCCTTTACCAGTACGCAGGCTGCAACCTGCAGAGAGCTACAACCCTCTCTTGTTTTCCAGTCTCTCCTGGAAGGGAGCTACAACCCCCTACTTCTTTTCTTCCAAGGACCACTTTTCATAAATTTTCAAACTGGATCCATGAACATCAAATAATCATCAAGTACATGTGAATCACCCAATCAACTTTTTCAATCAACCAATAACTTCTTAGCATGCAATAACCAGATCAACAATACCAGTAATCTAAACCCAGGACTCTTCAGCAATAGATAAAAGACAACCAAACAAATGTTTCAAGAAAGGTCGCAACTTCACCGATAGAGGCCTGCGAATATCCACAGAACTTCTGTGTCTAAACTGCACAGATCCGCACCTGGTCCTTGTTCTACTTTGCGTACCTCCGCACCTACTCCTTCTACTTCCCTACGTCCCTCTGTTCAGATCCGCACCTGCACTGTTTGTCTAACAGCGTACCTCCGCACTGGTCCTTCTGTTCCCCTGTGTACCTCCGCACTGTGCCTTTTTCTGTGCTGCGTACCTTGCACCTGTGCCTTCTGCTGCTCTGTGGATCCCCGCACCTGCGCCTTCTGCTGCGCTGCGGACCCCCGCACCTACTCTGTGGATCGCCTGCGGACCTCTGAATAGAGCCAAATTAACAGTCCTCCAATGTGCCACAGGCAGTCAGATCCACAGATCTGATCATGCGCCTGAGAGATCACGACCTCTCAATAGATTCGCCTTAAAATTCACCTTGATTTAGATCTAGCTTTTAAAACTGATTACCCAAAATTTCAGATCTTAAGATATTCAATTTTCACAAGTGTCTAGCCAAGTGATCTCCTTTTCTTTTTATAGGCAAGCCTTTATTCACACCATGGGACAAAACCATCGAAAACTAATACAAGGGATCCAAACCGAGGTTCAATACTTTAGATCCAATACCACGGACCAAAACCATAGGATCATGATCGACGGGCTAAATACCAAGGGCCAAACATAAGAAACCCCACGTGTACGTGCTTCTCTGCATTGGAGTGAGTGAACTGGGGTCCGCACCTTCTGAACGAAGAACCTGCGGGTATGTCCGCACTTCTTGGTCAGCGTACCTGCGGGTCCGCAGCTTCTCTTAGGATCACCTACAGGTATCTCATTTTCTATGATTTTGAGAGCCTGAATAGATATCTGCCATGTGAGTGAGTTGACATCAAGTACAACACCTGTGCCATAGCGCCAAACCTGAATCATAATGCCAACAAACTACAACTATTACATTCAAGGCGCCCAATCCCTACTGAAAGTATTGGTAAATCCAAGGTAAAGAATCTGCAAAAACAACATTGAAGACTTACAACAATGTGCGAGGCTCAGGAAAAGTTTTTGGATTTGACCTTATCGATCGTGACAAAGAGGAGATCCATCTTTCCGCATTTATTGAATTGGCCGAATCTCTTTATATTCTAATTCAAGTTGGCCAGCTATACATTGTTTTGAATGGCATAGTTAAAGAAGTAAACCCAACTACAACCACCTAAAGAACAAATGGGAAATTTACTTGTTTTCTGCATCCACTGTCAATCCATGTTTCATAGATGATCCAACCTTTCCTTATCAGAGCTTTCACTTCAAAACTATTGCTGAAATAAAAAATGCAAGCCCAAATATGAATGTGGATGTCATTGGTGTTGTTACCTCTACCTCATTTGCATCAACAATTTGACGAAAAAATAGAACTGAAACACTAAGGAAAACACTCATATTAAAGGACAAGTTGGGTTTTGGCATTGATGTAACACTATGGGGAGATCATTGTGACTCTACAGGACAAAACCTTATTGAATTCTGCTCTTCTGACAACCCATCAATCCTTGCAATCAAACAAGGTCATGTATCTGAATTTAATGAAACCATGATAGGGACGATATCAACTAGCACTCTTGTCATAAATCTAGAAATTGAAGAAACTCATCAACTGCATGCATGGTTCCATGAAACAGGTTATAACTCTTCCTCTCCATCTTTGAGTAGAAACTATGGTGTTGCTTCGAAACGAGCCCTAGCACAAAAGACGATTCATGAAATTGCTTGCATGTAAGCCTCTGAGAAAGCAATATGGGTTTCAGTTCATGCAACGATAACTACTCTTCACATGGATGACTTCTACTTTCTTGCATTTCCATTAGATTTCAATGGAAAACAATGCATGAAAAAGGTTATGCATCATTCTAACAATCTTTGGCATTGTACAAAGTGTAATGATGACTTCCCAGAATGTGACTACCATTACAAACTTAAAATTGAGTTGCATGACCACACCGACCACCTAGAGAATGTCACAACTTTCAATGACGCAGGAAATGAGCTCATGGGCATCACAACAAAATACATGTTCCTTCTTTCTATCGAACCAACTGATCTTCAAGAAATTTGTGGCCGAATTTCAAGGCGACGCTTCCTGTTGACACTTTCCATTAAAACATACTACTTCAATGGTGTGGAGCACTTGCAACCAATACTGATTAATTCAGAAGAAATTCAATATGACTTTGCATGCAAAGAATCCCTCAAAGACATTCAAGCAATGTCCACTTCAAAATGACCTGTTGTTCGCCACCTTTGAAATTTTTTCAGGGTTTCAACAAATGCTACTGTTTTGTACATAAATTGACATTTCTGCATAGCTCATTGTTCCATATTATTGTAAATTACGCCCATGTTGTTGTGCTACACACTTTCTCTGAAAATACTCTTTTTCAATTATTCCAAAATATGTATGTTTACCCCTTCACAATTTACATAATATAGATATCAACATCTGTAAAAATTTAATTCATTTTTTTCCTTCGTTGTTTATATGGCTATACATTGATTTCTTGCTTGTTTATCTATTCATGCTATCATTCAATAGTGTTGAAAAAAAGAAGAAGAAAGCCAAAACTTGGTTATCTTTCTCTTCTCCTATCAATAATTGATGCCATAATAACGTATATTTTTGTAATACTCTTAATTACTACTTTCACCATATGTATGCTTACCCCTTCAAATTTTACATAACCTATATATCAGGCTTTGCAACAATGTCAAATCATTCTTACTCCCTCATTTATGTGTCTATGAATTGCATGTTTGTCCTTTTACCTATTCTTCCTATACTTCAACAATGTTCAAATAAAAAAAATGGAATTCTAAAACTTGTAATACATTCTCTATACATGCAAAACTCATTTATGATTCACTCTAAGTTGGTTATGTATCCAAACTAACGATAATTATTTGTACTTGTTTAGATATGCCAAACAACAGTCAAAATGTGGATAGAAATGAACGATGACGTCTTCTTTATGCACAACACAAAGATACAATAAATGCACGTCAACGACTTCTTTATAAAAACCGCAACAACCCTACTACTTCCACTACATCCCTTCCCACCTCAAGTGCTCTCCCAACTATGCAAACCAACCCACCTCACCTTCATCAAATCCAATATAACCCTCCCCTTAATGATGAACATCGTCGCTTTCGACAAAGGATCGATAGACTTTCTACCATGCATGTTTGCACAATATGCAAAGAATCATACCTAGGAATGAAAACAAGGCTTTTACACGGTAGCCTTTCTTGCTTTCGTTGTGCATCATCTAAATCTACCAATCATTTTTCTCATCTGAACAACATGGACCCTGGTGAACAACCATATGTCCTTCAACATTTAACACAAGTTGATGAAATTATCATTGCACTTGTGAACCTTATTCTACAAGTCACTCATGCCCGTGGTGGTCAATACAAATATAGTGGCCATACAATTAGCTTCCCTCAAGACATCACTATTATTTCCAAATACTCACCCCGAATGCTTTCTGACTTAGACATACGCATTGTGAAAAGGCACAATCCATCTGAAATGGCTTATGAATTCTTTGTTTGCAAATCACGAGTACTTGTAGCACTTGAATACAAAATAAAAAATGACCCTTACTACAATGATGTTCATTCAACTCATCTACAATTTCTTCTCAACCAGATCACCCTACAGATATTTCTTCTCTTCTTCATAATGTAACCACCTCCTCTTTTGAACCCCATCAAACCAATATTGATTCTAATTATGATACTGATGTCATGCTACCTCCATTACAAATCCAACCCTCTTCTGTTATGAAACCAGCTCCCAAAAAGATATAAATTATAGATCAACGAATTCAAATTAGCCTCTTCGAGGGGGCAACCTCCTTTACATTACACAAATGAACAATTCTTGGATGCTACAAGTGACAAGACCTCCTTTCTATATATAGGAGTCTAAGGGGTCATAATATAATCAGAGCTGACATAACAATGATAATGTAAGGGCACAACAATAACAATAGTGGGCTTCGATGGGGCACAATAATAACAATATGGGGACTACATGGGCACAACAATATAAGAAGGGGGTTTCACTAATAAGGGGTTACACTAGTAGTATAGGGACCTAACATCTTCTTTCATTCCAATACTCCCAAATTCATGTACTGAACTTGAGCACATTTGTGATTATTTGCACTTGACCCATTCAAATTCAACAAGCTCAGTTGATTGGCCTCCAATATCTTTAACAACTATGAATGAATACAACACCGAGGGTCTCTTTTCCATGGCATTCCCCACACTCTTTCCTACAGGCATTTCCATGATCATGCAACCAAGAATTACAAAAGTTGAGATGCATGAATATGCTTTGCACTACCATGATAACCGATTTGTCCAACATCCAAGATTTCGCTACTACCTTTATAACATTCTAATGCGCCACCATAGCCAAACAACTGCTACTATTTCATTGAAGAAGTACATTGAGGACAACTTTCCTACGATAGTGTCTTCATGACTTTCTAGATTCAAAATTACCCGAGCAAGTAACGCGGTTCGGTTCAGGCCTACGAGGAACACAATCTTTCTGCAACAAGTGAAGATGTGAGCTAACTAACATGATCACACAAATTGGAAGTCTAACATTCTTCTTTACTCTCAGTGCAGCTGATACCAAATGGCATGACTTGCACATGATCATGCCTACCAATGTTCCCTCCAATTCAGATAACCACTTCTAATGGAGAATTCAAAACAATTAAAAACCCATATCCAACACCTAATATATGCATTGCAGATTTACAATTTTCCTCAAAGAAGTCCTGCAAAAATGCCTCCACGCAATAGATTATTGGTGCAGGTATTTTTTAATATCCATTTTTGTTTGCATTAATTTCTACATTGCATATATGTTTTAACCAACTATATTCAGATACCAATGGAAACATAGAGAATCCACACACATTCATGCTTCCTTTGGTTGCAAAATGCACCAAATATGGACACTATTGACTGGAACAATGCATTAGAAGTCGTTGATTCTCAAAAATATTTTGATCACTCTGTAACTGCCTGGAATCCATGACAGCCAGAACATTGAAATCTTTCTCTTCACTAATTATCAATTCAAAACCCATGTCTTCCTGACACAGGATCAATCTTCAGGTCAACCCAGTCTAAAGATTATGCAGAGCTTGTCAACTGCGTTCAACGTCACACAAAGTGTCATGAATCTTCTTGTCTTCACAAGAAAGGCAATGTTATTAGTTGTTAGTATGGAGTATTGTGGGAGTTAAATTCCACATCTTCACTTCTCATTGATGATAAATATCATAAAACCTACCTCCCTTCTTGCAATGATGATAGATTTAATATTCACAATGCCGATCTAATTTCTATCTGGAGAGCAAATGTTGATTGTCAACCAGTTCTATCTCGCCACGCTGTGTTAAACTATATTTCAAAGTATGCAGCAAAAGAAGAAACAAGATTTGAGAGCTATTGGAAAATGTTGTCACGTCTTTCGCAAAGTGCTACTCCAGAAGCACCTACTATTATTGTTATCCAGAAACTCTTTACATAAACCATTGCAGATAGAGACATTGGAGCACAATAAACATGTCATATGTTACAAAAACTAACTCTCTCTCTGCAGTCGTACATTTGTTTCTTTGAATGTTAATAGGACTGTTTTCAAACGTGTTTCTCAAGATACTGAGAATCCCCTTTCGACACCAAATTTTATCCTTGCATACATGAACAAACATATTTCATTGGAATCATTGTCCCTCCTTGAAGCTACACGCTCTTGGTCATTTTCTGCCCATTGGAAAAAAACCAATGGAAAAACATATTCCCTCCAATGATTGTACATGTCTTTCCACGATAAAATGGCATTCCTTCCTCTGATGATCCTTGTTATGATACTTTTTGTTGGAGTTAATTACTATTGTATTTCCCTTTCCGCGCACTCCCCAATGACATTGGTTCAACTAATGCAGAAATAATTTCACACTGGGAATAGGAAAAAGGTACATATACACCATGGCATGTCCACCGAGAAATTGAAAACCCACAAACCCCACATACTGAAGATCAATATACCTCTGAAACCCCTCTTGATTCCATGCAAATGAATGAATGGAAAATCCTCTCTCAACTCCACCAAGGTTCCAATATTGAAATTGATGACCTCGAAATGATTGGCTACCGCAACTTCGATGCTAACCACAATTGGTCACATACTTCTATCCCTCTCCACTTGCAAGAAACTGCCATAAATTTCATTGAATTCAACCACTCAAATATTCAAAACCAACATCATCCTTTTTCCAACCTTCCCCAATATCACACATTATCTCCTACCCAAAACACAACTTTTACCATTATTTTTTTCTCACTTCAAAACCCCTTCACCAAAACCCCCACGCAGAATCATCATACAAAGAACAACTGGGACAGGAAAATCTCATTTAATTAAATGTCTGCAACGATGCATTTATGGAAAAATCACCAACAAACAAAAACCCTTTGTTGTTACTTGCACCAACAGACGTTGCAACTTTCAACATAAATGCCATCACAATCCACTCTGCCCTTCGTATCCCTATCTAATCAATGCATCCTCTTGAAGTAAAGTCACTCCTACACTTGCAAGAGCAACTCCGTCATGTAGAATACATCCTCATTGATGAAATGAGCTTCATCAATCCAAAAATGCTTTCTCACATTGATGATCGTCTAAGAGAGGCGTTCCCCCTTCATTGGAATGCACCATTTGGTAATCACTTGATTATCCTTGTCAAAGATTAGGCCAGCTACCACCTGTAAAAGACATTCCTCTATATGTTGGGACATCACGTGGAACTGCACTTTGGCACAACTTTGACACATTCATAACACTTTCAATTGTTTTTCGCCAACAAGGAGCTAACCCGTCCCAGGTTGCTTTCCAGAAAATACTCACAAATCTCAGAAATGGAATATCTACTCTTGAAGATTGGCAACTCCTAATGTCAAGGAAAAATTCCTCTCTTACGCATGAAGAGCAGCACACATTTGAAGAATCCATGCACCTATATGCAACGAACAACTCAGTTGTCTTGCATAATAAAAAAATGCTTAAAAAATTGAACATTCCAGTCGCACTTTGCTCTGCAGAACAACAAAGGCAACAAACTTCTACTACAACAGAAGATGAGCATTTGGCTGCAAAAGTGCTCTTATGTAATGAACAAAAAGTTATGCTCACCAACAACTTGTGGGTAAATGCAGGCCTTGTCAATGGCGCACTTGGGAAAGTCATTTCAATATTTTATTCAATTGACTCAAAGCCCCCAGAATTACCATCCTTCATGGTCGTTGACTTTAGCCAATACAAATCAATACCACGGGACATTTCACACCGAACATATGTACCCATTTCTTCCATCACAAGGGGTACACGCCGACAGATACCACTTCGAATGGCATGGGCTTTAACGATACACAAGTCACAAGGAATGACATTAGACAAGGCAACAATAGACATTGGCACCAAAGAACAACAAGGGCTAACATTCACTGCAATTTCAAGAGTGTGGTCATTGGCAGACATTCAAATCAATCCAGCATTTCCATTCTCACGCATCACACACATGCACGAGAATCCATATCTTAAACGTAGACAACAAGAGGAATCACTACTTGCATCAAAATATATGCAGGAGAATACACTCTAGGCAATCGTACACCCTATCTTCCATATTTACCCACATGGTAAACACCACTTACTACTTAACCAAATTTCACATACATTTTCTTGCTATTACATTTAACCTCATATTGTTTTATACTTATTTAAAAAATTGTTTATTTTATTTTATTTAATTTCTTAAAAAAAGATGTTTTCAGCATTAAAAAATGTTTATTTTACTTCATTTCTTAAAAAAAGACGTTTTCAGCAAACACGTCCATTCTCACTTACTATTTTTCCCTTTTCAATAGCCAACAGGTATGGATACAGACTACTTACGCATGGTATATGAATATTGCCAAGAAATTCAGCAACAAGAACTTACCTTACAAGATATTCAAGCAAGGATCCTGCCCCAACAATCATTGCCTCTTTACCGTTTGTGTCCAACTATTGAATTATTACGGAAGATAAGAAAAATACTAAAAAAAAACAATTCACGTCCATGAAAGGGATGCACAAAGGAAAATGCAGAATCAATTGTAGGAACAACTCTCACAATTTGGCACAACAATAAACATTAATTGGTGTTGTCGATGCCATGCCCCATCATGTATATATGATTAGTTGCTCACAGTCAATTACATCTATATGTCATATAATACTTTTATTGTATACAAGTTTAGTTATTAACTACCAAACACGTCTTTATGTATACACCATATGTAAAAATTCAAGAAAGACATTGCATAGCGTGTACAATATTGTTTCCAATTTTATGATAATACTCATCAACATTGTATATGATTCAAATTTCATTTGCTCATCGTTGTATATAAATACTTGGTAATGTTTTTACTTTTAATTATATCACTTAAATATGTTTCTGGTACGGCTTAATCAACCTAAATACTCAATTAGGCCTATGTTTTTAGATAATAATATATTATTAATTTTCTGAGAGAGATAATGCTAAAGCTTCTATTGTTCTGGTTTGTTTCATTCCATTAATATCTTCACCCTTTTTGGTCATTTGAAAAATTTTAGGAGCCAGACTGAGGCTTTCTAGCTTCATAAGATTTCCATGCACGCTCATGCATGCTATACTTACCATCAGTGTCCCCAGTAATCCCCACATGAACATGATCCATCCTTGAAATGATGGAAATGGTTAGCATCCCTTACAATTATTTCTCTCGAAAATCTTGGAGATGAATTTACTGGCATTGTGGCAGTCACCACAGACTCAAGGTTTTTCGTGATCCCGATAGGGGTACTAGGGCTTGCGTTTATAAGGCCAAAAGCGATGGCTAGCTTTTCACTATGACTATGCAACATGTCTTCCTTTGCCTCTTCCTCCACATCATGCAATACAAAATTTGTGTATGGGACATACCCTGCTTCCTCCATTTGCTTAGCCAAGTTGTTCAACATTGCATATATTTTCTCAGATTAAGGGTGTGACTTGTCTCCCACAATGAATGCATGGAATTTTTTTTTACGTCAACTAAGCTGCAACTTGGCATCTTTTTAATGCCTTGGTCTTTCATCAGTGTCCTCACCTTTAAAACATTATCCCACCTGCCATTTGGAGCATAAATATTTGACAAGGGTACATAATATCCATATTTTCCAGGCTCCAGTTCAAAGAGGCAATCATGAATGCATAATGTTGCACTTTAGATGTGATGCGGTAATCTCAATTCACGCAATAAAAGTATTCCCAGCCCTCTTCTAGTAACCTTGCATGACAGCAAGCAGACATAACACATACGAATGTGATGGAGTCTGGGTTCATACGTGTTTGCTGCATTTTGGGAAAAAGACCAAGAGCATCTTCACTTTTCCCATGCATACCATATCCTGCTATCATTGTATTCCATGAAACAACATCTCTTGATGTTGGTAATTGTTCCCTAGTTGTCCTATTATCAGTAGTCTATTGCTAATTTTCTACTATTAACTGTCTGGCCAGTATAAGCCTTACAAACTGGCCTAGCAAAATCACAAACTTGAAATACATCATAATATTAACCATTTTTGTTATCATGCCCAAAGTGGGCAGTCCTTTTTCTTCCTACAACTGATGACACCATGGATGGGTATGTTCTCCTGAAATGCTCAGAATGTATTTCCACAGAGTCTTCATCCTTTGCTACAGCTTCCTCTTGTCTAAAGGAACCAAAGAAGATTGTTGGTGAGGCATAAGGGACCTCAGATCTACAAACCTAGGATGTTGCTCCAACTCCAAATGTCAAACTCTCTCTTGGAATTCTTGTATTAAGTCTTCTTGATCTTGCAGTTTCTACCTAATGCACTCTTCCCCTACTTCCACAAGGATTATTTTCTTTTTATGCTTGTCCAGCTGGGTATTCATCCTAAGCATTTGTTTTCTTGTTGGTTTTAGTTCTTTTTCATAATTGTGCTTCCAATCCCTTCAAAATGTCTCCATTCTCCCCATCGCTTGTGCTAGAATTTGTTGACTGTTGTCACAAAGGCACTCACAACATCTAATTGAATAAAAAATGTGGTCTTGGTGATTTTCCTTTTCGCTTGATCCAAAGTATATAAGTTGAGTATTAGCCCAGAATTCTTCTATCATATTAGAATGTGAAAAGCAAGTATACCCGTACAAGATCTCATGGAAGCAGCTATCCAGACTTTGTAAACACCTGAAGGACCATCCCAAGGGAGAGTAGTCCAAGGCTAGATTGTATTGTCTAAGAAAACATCCCTCTCTAAAAAAATCCACAAAGGAATATGCCTAAAGTTCCCTAGGAATTTCTTGAATCTTGTGAACAAGAAGGCTTGAGGCCGACATCGAAATTGCAACCAAGTCATGTATTCCTTGCTCCTAAAGTCAAGATTTCAGGTTCTCACAACGAATCCCCACTAAAAATGTTCCAAATCCAACCTTCCAATTAGAACCAGACCTTCTAACTGGAAAATAAAAGAGCATAATTGTAAGTCTCTAATCTCTCCTACTAAACCAGAATTGAAACTTCCAGATGTCCATAAAAAGGGGAAGAAAAATCCTACATGCTTTGTGCCATCCCATCTGGACATTTTGCCAGGGATAATAAAGAGTGTCTCTTGTCAAAATGAATTAATGATACAACAGGCCACCCTTATGTCCTATGCAAATCCTTGTTGTAACTGAATTGCCACTTGTTAGCATTGTTATTGTGATCATTCAATAAGAAGAGCGGGTAAAAATCTTGGGGCATTGTCCCACCCACTTTTCCAAATTTGACCAAAAGGAAAGGAGCAGGCCTTATTGGCTATCACATCTATTGGTTGATTGAAATTTGAGTCCTCTCAGGGCATGAAGAAACAACCATTGTCATATTTTTTATGCCTTGGTTCTTCAGAATCTAGACTCATCCAGAGAGCCAAATATGGGCATGATTATTTGAAGTATCTCCAATTAACGAGGCATATGATGTTTCTTATTTTCCTTTTGGTAAAGGAAACCCTCTTGCCCCCCTCCTCGCACCTGCTGCCCCAACAAGTGAAAAGTTATGGTTATGACAAGGCTTCAATTTTTTGGACAACTCAACATCTTACACATAGCACTTCTTGATTTGAAGTAGTTGTATAAAAAAAACAGGTTAATTATTTAAAGTTTGATTTGAAGTAGTTTTATCAAGAAAAACAAGTTAATTATTGAAAGTTAGTATCAAACAAGTTAATTATTTAAAGTTAGTATCAAATTTAGGGAGGATGCTATCCCATTAATTCAAGAATTTAAATTTCAAAACTCCAAGTCTTTTTCCAATACAATTCATACTTTGTAAATACCCTTGTCTTACAGTTGTTATATAGATAAAATTTATGAAAAACAAATTTTTGAACAACATACAAACAACATTATATCTAAGAAAAAATTTAACAATCCTGCAAAATTATAACAATGTTGCATGAGACACCTGAGCTGCACCATTCTTTGTAAAGTAATTGGGAGCTTCAGATTTCTAATGGTCCTAAGTGTATACTCTACAACTATTCAAATGTAACTATGTATAACTATTTTACATAATGCTTAAGGTTCCTTTATTTAGTCTATGATAATGGCCCTATGTGTGTACGCTACAACCATTCATATGTAACTGTGTATAACTATTTTGTATAATGCTTAAGGTTCATTTGTTTACTCTATGATAATGGCCCTATGTGCGTATGCTACAACCATTCAAATGTAACTATGTATAACTATTTTGCATAATGCTTAAGGTTCCTTTGTTTATTCCATGATGTCCAAAAATATATGGATAAAAAGTGTATGTGTAAATAGTCACTCGGGTTGAAACTCAACTAGTTAATTGTTTAATATTATTGTGGGTGATTACTAAAGCTATATTTATTTGTACAAGAAATAAGAGCTTGAGATTGCTTCCTTCATTATTGAAATGGATATGAGAATCTTTTCTTATGTTACATTTACTGAGTATTAAAGCCATGTTTACATCTAAAAGATCTGCAGGGTTTGAGTTTTCTAATGAAAAATAAATTTGGGATTTCTTAGTGTTTATATTTTTATAAAATTTTCATCAAGATTTCTTAATTTTTAATATTTATTTCTTTATATAAAGCCATTTTTCATTACATGAGAAAAGAAATGTGTGAGATTTATTTCTTCATTATTGAAATACATTTCAGTTTCTTTGTTTTTACATATAAACCACTCTTCATTATTTTCACTTTGAACCAGTGTACAAAGTAGATTCATTTAACAGATTTGTGTGGACCGCTTTCTTTCTTCTTGGTAGAGTATTTGGATTTTGCTCTATGTATGTGCATATTTCTTTCCCAGGCAATTTGTTTGGAATTGGCTTGCTTCTCCCTCCCTAAGTATTGAAGGGGTTGGGTAGAGAAGAATTTTCAGATGGTAGGGGATAGTCATGGTGGTTATTGCCTTGGTCACTAGAAAGCTTCGTAGATGCTTGGGCATCTATAGAGGTTTCTTGATTTTGGGTAATTAACTTACTCTAAAATGAAATAAGACATTCAATGTGTTCAATGTAATATATATATAAACAAAACATCTAAAGCAAAGTAATTACACAATGATCTAGTCCAAGAAAACAAGGTTTTCCATAAACCAATTCAAAGCAAGTATAATCTTGATTATAGTTTTAATTGTAGTCTTTCAACCTTTTCGACTTATTTGTTTATATCAAACATTTGTGCAGGGTTTCAACGAAATAACATTTCATTGAGTATGTATTTACAAATCAGTGATTTTGGGACCAAATCCCACAAAGTAATTCTAAACCTGCTCTTCAAATTCCTTCAAGCTTTTGAAAGTAAAACCAATGAATTATCAATATAATTTTAGCATAATAAAAAAAAATTAGAAAGACTTTAGCCAGCTCAAATTGCTCATCGGTTAGACTTGAACCAATATCTCTTCTAGAGAAATTCAACAATTCCAATTTAATAATCCTATCGGCCTCTCTTTGTACCTTTTGGGACAATTGCTAGTTATTGTTATTATGTCCCCTTGGGGTAGTTCAATTGGCAATGGCCAAGAAAATGAAGTCTCAGCAAACCAAAAGTCTTGGGTTCAAATCTTGTGCTATCCCCCAATTGGGGTGAGAAGTTGGACATGATGAAGATGTAGTTTTACCGAACTTACAGAATAATAATAATAATAATTGTTATTACTAATTAATTATTATTATTATGATTATTACTATTACTTAATAATATCAACCACAAGCCAATAAACATTAATGGTATAGATGTAATATTAATATTCATATTAATAAATATATATTAATATTAATATTAATATTAATAAAAATATTATTATTTTGTCAAGTTCTCTATGTTCCTTTAGGCTTGACTTGTTGCTTGAGAAACCGCGACCCAGGGGTATCTAAGCCATCAAAGTCACCCGAGGATCACGCCTCGCCTTAGCCACACCATCCCTAAGCTAACTGGATTTTAGCATGTCTTCTCCCCTAGCACAAGCACAATAGCCTCCGTGAGGCTTGATCACAGGTCACGTTGCTAACAAGACCCATCCTTAACCGATTGTGCTAGTGAGACTTGACATTATTATTATTATTTTAAATAATTATTAATTTGTATTAATTTTTATAAATTAATTATTTCTCTAATCTTTTGCAAATAATTATTATTATTACCAATTAATTAATATTATGATTATTATTAATAATTAATATATTTGTTTGCAAGCTTGGTAGGACTCTCCGATTTTCGAGTTTTACATGTCCATTATTCACCCCGCTACGGGGGGAGGGTAGCACAAGATTCAAACCTAAGATCTTCGGTTTGGTGAGACTTCATTCCACAGCCATCGCCACATGAGCTACCAGAGGCAGAGCTATTAATAATTAATATTAACAGTATTATTAATAATTATTAATTTTCATAAATTAATTACTTTTATAATATTTTTTAAATAGTAATTATTATTAACCACGTTAGGATTGAAAAACACTTATATTAATAAGAATATTAATATTCATATTGATAAATATATAAAAATATTAATATTAATAAAAGTATTTTTATTATTATTATTTTTTATATTTATTAATTTATATATTTTTTGTCAATTTATTATTTTTATAACCATTTTTAAATAATTAATTAATATTGATGTCAATATTAATGTAATACCATTATTAATTAATTAAGATTAATAATATTTTTTTCGTAATTATTTATTCTAAAATAATTAATAAATTAATTAACACAGTTTATTAATTATTTAATTTAGTTAATGAATTAATGAATATAAATAATAATTATTTTTATAATCATTTTTAAATAATTATTTTACTACTATTATGATTATTATTATTAATTAATATTACCAATATTATTATTTAATGGTATAGATGTAATATTAATAATAATATTAATATTCATATTCTTTTAGACTTAAAGGCAGAAACATTGTTTAAAGATAAAAGTTATTTGGATAGGAAAAAAATGAGAGCTTCTGAGGCTGCCCATGCGCAGCCCTAGCTGTTGTTGCAGCTCTCGGAGACACAGGCCTGCTTCTCCTCAGCGGCCTCCAGCTGCTGAGGATCGACTTCTTTTGGACTAGAGAGATCGCACACCTCCCTGCAGCAAGCAATTCACTGCTGCCCTCAACGGCCTCCTGCTGTTGAGGCTCGAGAAAATGGACCCACCAAAGAACGAAAAACATCATTTAGTCCACCATCAGGAATCAGAAGAAACAGCCAAAACATTTGCCTCTCTCATTTCAGCAATGGGATCGGCTAAGAACAGACCAGCAGTCTCAAAGTTTGTTGAAAGAATGGAAGAAATACTAGAGATATCTCTTCCTCCGACCCCCCCACGAAAAGTAGCTCTTTCCCTGGCAGAACGAGGATTAGTAGGGCAGTTCACGGGGCTGTGGCCATCACCGAGGACTGTCCAAAAATGGGTAGAAAGAAACTGGTCGACTTCAATAAACGGGAAGATCTTGATTAAGTTTTGTGGCAGAGGATATTATACCTTTCACTTCGAGACCAAGGAGGATCAAGACTTTATTTTTAGGAATGGTCCGTATTTCATGGATACGAGGGGGATGTATTTGAACAGATGGACCCCAAACTTTGATCCAGAAATGAATGTCCCAAGCATTGTACCTGTCTGGGTTAGATTGCCGCACCTCCCTCTCCACTACTACGGAGACGACTAGGTTAAATCCATAGGAAATGCAGTGGGGAAGTACATCAATCGATGTGAGCCAAAGGAATATATGCATGCATGCGCCCGAATATGTGTCGAAGTGGATATAGGGAGATGCCTCCCGGAAGCTATCAAAATCAAAGTGGATGATTGGACGCACATAAAGCAGCTGGACTACGAGAAGATTCCCTTCAAATGCAAGGCATGTCATGAATACAGTCATTTCACAAATAGATGTACAAAAAAAAAAAAAAAATGAAAGTGAAAAAATAGAGGATCTGGAAAATAAACGGGAACAGGTTAAGAAGGAAAAAACTACAAACAAGCAACCAAACCACTCTTCTTCGCAGCCCTCAACATCCACAGAAGCCCAGCCTATGTTGCTGAATGCAGACCTTGCAACTGCAAACCCATTCGATCAATTGGATTTCTCTTCTCCCCCATCTCCCCGTCCCAAATCTAGATGTAGAACTCCTCATTCCCCTAACCCTTCTCCCCACTCCCCTAAAATCTCAAATTCCCCCCTCTCTGCCCCCCTCAGTAGACAGAATCTTAACCAAAAATCAAGCAAAGGAAGCACTCCCTAATATTGAAATTCAAAAAAAAGTGGGAAGGAAGACAAACAAGGAACTAAGGGATGAAGCAGCAGCAAAAGAAATGGCTCTAGGAACGCAGCAACCTATGGACACTTTCCTAGGGAAGAGCACAGGGAACAATGAGAGAAGTCAACCCAAGGGGAAGGGCATTGTGTACCACCAAGCAGGTAAATAATGATAATAGTCTCCTGGAATTGTAGAGGAATGGGGTCAACATTAAGGAAAATGCAGCAAGAGATATATTAATAAATGAAAACCCAGATATTCTAATGATCCAGGAGACAAAGGCAGGCAATCAAGACACCGAAAATCTAAAAAAAAAGTTTAGGAAGTATGAAGGGGAAGCCATGCAGGCAATAGGAGCATCCGGAGGCATATGCACAATATGGAAAAAAGGAATATGGGAATTGATTCAAAAGAAAATAGATCAGCATTGGATAATAACGAACCTCAAGAAAATCAGTACAAGGGAGAGGTACAGGGTCATAAACATCTATGCCCCCAATCACTATAAGGATAAAGAACAGTGTTGGGCTTCTTTGAAGGAAATATTACAGGAAAATCAAGCAGGGAAGGTGATTTTAGGAGGAGATTTAAATCTGGTAAGAAGTATTGAGGAAAAATTTGGAGGAAATTATGAAATGGACCCCTCTAGGAACTCTTTAGAAGAAATTATGGAGCAGCATAACCTTCTTGACATTCCCCCAAATAACGGGAAATACACCTGGAACAACAAAAGAGTAGGTAAAAGTAATATCAAAGAAAGGCTGGATAGGATATTAATTCAAGAAAGTATAGCAGTAGAATACAACTCTATAAAATCAAAAATTATCCACACCTCTGCTTCAGATCATAAACCAGTTTTAATAGCTCTGGGTAAGTTGGAGAACCAGGGTCTGCTCCCCTTCAGATACATCTCAACTTGGGACAACAACATAGAAATCAACAATTTAGTTAAAACAGTATAAGAACCAAGAGTAGTAGGTTCACCCTGTTAGTGTCAGTCTTTCCAGCCTTCCTACAGTGATCAAATATGCTCTTACAAAGTGGTCTCAGAGTGTCAAGGTCAAATTTTGTCATTTCAAAGAGTTTTCAAGCAAAATTTGGTCACTAGGCATTAGGTCTAGGGTTTGCCCAAATGTCAGTCCATGTCACCATTCAGCTGAGTTTATCATCATTTGTAGGGTTTTCATTATCATGTCAGTGTCTAATGAGTCATTTTACACCTTGTTCATGCTTCAGTTGCACCTAGGCAAGGTCATTTCCCTCTCCTAGGGTTTTGAAGACAATTTCTCTTGGATGGTCAAATCACCGACAAAACTTGTTTCCTGATGTTCATACACCTTTCCCTATCCTTAAAGTACCTTATCAAACACTTCCCATCCCTTAGATCCGCCAAATTCCTCATTTTTGCACAAACCCTAGTTTCTAGCTACAACCTGGCAATTTTCTAGGTTTGGCCTGTATTTTTCCCTTTTCGACCCCTTCCCCTCACTCAATCTCTGAGATTCCACTTTCCCCTGCTTCCTAACATCCCTCCCCACTCCCGAAAATTTCCCCAAGAATTTAGAAGCCCTCTATCCCCTTCATTTCGCTCCATTTCGACAAAATCCCTTGTTTCACACATCGGGACAAGTTGCACTCAAATGATGTTTCAGGGCAATGAAAGATGAATTTTGGAAAACTGAGAGAGGTTTTTGTCCAAAACATGCCAAGGAAGAAAAACCTCTTTCACTTTTTACACAGGTGTCATGGTTTGAGAGAAATGTCAAAAATACCGGCGAGAACGAAGGTGCTCCAAGGACGGTTGGCCAAAGCACAAAAACGAAGGAAAACGCCCGATCCACTCCAAATTTTGGCCAAAGCCTCTTTGATTGAGCATGGTACTTGATTGGGGACTCCCAGCCCAAATTTCAAGAAATTTGGAGAAAATTTTGTCATTTGTGAATTTTTTGTGCAATTTTACAGGTTTTGGCCGTTGGAGTGGTCTCACCCCGCGCGCGACCACTCGTGGGGACAGCTCAGAACGGGGAAAACTCTACATTTTTGGAATTTTCATGCAAAAATACACTTGCCTATGGATGGACTTCAAATTTTATGGAGATTTGGACTTCCAAAAGCTCAAAATACATGCAAATTTTGACTTTCTGCCCCTTTTTTGAGTTGTAGAACTCTGCCTTGGGAGAAATGATTTTTGAGGGGTCAAATCAACTCCAAATTCAGAAATTCCAGTGGGGTTGGAAAGTAGACTCATAGAACTTTCCAACAAGCTATCTTTCACTTGATTTGGACACCAGGAAGGCCCTCAAACACAGCTTCCAATGTGCGCGACCACTCCAAGGGAGGGGCGCGACCACTCAGGGAAATTTCACCATTTTGACTATTTCGGCCTGCAAAACACTGTTTTTACTTTGGTTGACTTTTGATGTATGTAAATGATGGATTTTTGGGTAATTTTCATGGCACATGGATACATTTACTCTCCTTTAACACTTCTAGAAGTTTCCTTGATGTAAATAGTGAATATTAAATGCATGGATGGGTTACCTAAGTTTTAGAGGCAAGTTGTTTTGACTGCCTATTATCTAGTGCTCAGTTTAGAATTAGTTCAAACTGCTCCTAGGAAGCTGAGCTCGGCCCCTAGAGGTGGGGAAAGGAGTTAGATCATCTATATTATGCCTTCTCTTACTCATTTTCATGGTTGGACTCTTGAGGGAGAAGCTCTATTGTATATTTTACTTGTATCTCTGCAATTTGAGGAAAAGGAAGGCCAGGGTTTTGCAGACATCATTGTGGATTCTTGTGGATTATTGTGTTGATGGTGTGTTTCCTACTTGTCATTGTAAGTGTGTTTATGTGTTCCATCTCTTATTCTATTGCTGCTAATTAAACAAAAGAAGTGATAAAGTTTGAATTCATGCATGCCATGCTCAGCTTTCAATTTTGTTTAATATTTATGTTTTCCACTGTCTAAAGAGGATTCAAAGTCATTGTTTGCCCTCTTTAGCTCCCTCTCTTTCTTCCTTGATCATCCATCTCAGCTTAAGGCATCAGCACAAACTCCTACCTTGCCCCAAAGACCCACCTGCAAAAACTGAGCTCAATCCCCGCACCCTGAATTGCACTCCCTCCAATTGCCACCAAAAACCCCAAAAACTTTAAATCAACCCTCCTTATCAGTTTACTAGCCTAATATCAGTGTTCCTAATTGGGTCAGCTCATCCTATTGAAAGATCTACCGAGTTTGACCGGAGAGAGCCTTCTCATACCCCGTAGGGCTAGCTACGAGGTGAAATGGTTTGATGTTGCCTTGAAGGTTTACCTTCTTCAGCCTAGGGTGAAATCTCAAGCGCTAACATAGTGGCGACCATACTGGGGAGAACAAAGTGATTGTTTGATTATTGGTGTGTTTAATTCATAAGCTTAGACGGAGCCTGAAGATACGCTAGGTAGCCTTCGAAAACGGTCTTGTTTTACATCAGCGTTAGTAGATAAATGCTGCTTCAGTCAATCTTCGTGAGCTTGTGAATGCAGCACTTCATTTGCAATTTACCCCGGTACATGTATCAAGTTCAGATCTGATTGTTGATGGTGAACAACGATCAGACACTGGCAAGGCTGAAATCATTCACTTGGCGACTCTAAATCAGTTTTGAAGATCAGATCCAAAGACTCCACTGGAGGATGATCCCGACCAGCAGAAACATGAAAGGAGAATATGGCAAGATCAGGTACTCAAGTTGGAATTTCATCCAGGATATTTTGTTCTTTGTTGTAAATTATTTCTTCTCTTTTCCCGAGAATGTCAAGACTGTTTTGCAAAGCATATTGTATTTGAGAAGAGATCCTCGGCCTGCAGTTGATTCTTTCCCTTCGAAGATTGTGAATACCAAAGATTTGCATGCCTTTGAGCTTGATCAAGATTCTTTTTCCGAATTTTGTGATGACCATCTTCAAATTGATGAGCCCCAAGAGACCAAGACTGATCCTATACCTGCTGTACATACCCCTACACCTTGTAAAATTCCAGATCGGTATAAACCTCTTGTTTTACCTCCTGTTCTCCATGCTTTCCCCAAAAACTATGATCTATACTTGCCGATGTTTGATGGTGAATGTAAGAATGTCAACGCTGAGCAACATGTCCAGAATTTTGAGAATTTTCTAGATCTTTTTGAAGTTGATGAAGAAGATGTTAGTATAAGGCTTTTTGCTCTTTCTTTGCAAGCTGAAGTTAAGTGTTGGTTCAAAACCCTGCCTGATGCAAGCATCTCAGATTTCCAGCAGTTTGTCAAAGTTTTTCTCGACAGGTGGATGATCGGGCAGAACCTTTTCTTGATTGTAGAAGAATATAACCAGCTGAAAAGATTGCCAGGTGAGACAGTACAACAGTTTTCGGCCAGATTTAATCAAGTTTATTATTCGATGCCAGTTGATATAAGACCTTCTCCTAGATCTGCTCTCTTGCACTATCCGGGCGCCTTTGATCCGGAGATGGAGTTTCAGCTGAGAGAAAGGGATATTGCAACACTTCACGAGATGCAAAACAGTGCAGTGAATATAGAGGCACATCTGCTGATCCGAAGGGAAAGAATGAAGGAAGAAGAGATGAAAAACATAGATCCGGCCGAATCAAAATCTCTAGAGGTGAAGCTTGACATTTTGGTAAGTGCAGTAGAAAAGATGATGGACAAGATCAACGCAAGAAATGCTTATGATGTTCAAGCTCATGGCTCGCTGATTGAAGAAGAACAAGTTGCTGATCCAAAACATTTTGTTTCTTATCCTAATTGTCATAGATCTGATAATGATTGTTTTGTAGATCATCTTGGTGAAGAAAGAACTGTTGATATGACCTGCATGCTTGATGATATGTTTTATACCGATGATTTGCCTCAGTATGATCAGTATGATGATGATTATGTTCTCCAAAAAGAAGCTAATCTTACAGACAAATCAGCAGCTAGTTTGTGGGAGGAAGAGGTTCACTTACAGTAGTTTGAAAACAATGTTCAGCCATCACATATCAGCTATGACATTGACGAGGAAAGTGCAGCAAATTTTGAAGTAAGTGAAGGATCTTTGCCTTTTTGCTTTGATTCGTTTCAGTTCATCAGAGATAACTACCATGCAATCAGAAATCAGCTGTCAACAAGTCTTGATCTAGATCATCTTGAGAGCAATGAAAATTTTGTTCAAGACTTTACATATTCAGATTTGCAGTCCCCAAATGCCATTGGTTGTCAAGTTGCATATGAAAGCATGGAAGCTGACATATTTGATCAAATGATACAAGAAGGTTCCCTACCTTTCTGTTTTGAATCATTTCAGTATTTGAAGGGAAATTTGCATAGTCCATCTTTAGTGAAGAATGAGCAGCATGTAGGCAATCATGTAATCACAATGGAACCAATAGAAATGGGATTGCAGCAGTCTTTTCAAGTTTTTCATGATCCAATAGCTGATGTTTTGGATGAGGTTTGCAGTCAAAGTTTTTTTCCATTAACCACATGTGAGCTTGAAACATGTGCTGATATGAATTTGATCCAGCAGCCGGTTTCTTTGTCATTTTCAGCAGAGGTCTCGTCAGAAGGCTCAGATCAAAGTTTGCATTCATGGTATGAGGAAAAGAGAAGTAATCCATTGGATGAGCTAAGTTCCAGTGAGCTTGAATTTCAAGATCCTTATGCAGTGTTTTTGGAGGCAGATAGAGAGTTCGTATCATTCAACGGATCTGTTTCTAAGTTTCCATCAGAGTTGCCTTTCAGTAGTTCTCTCTTGTTGTTCATAAGCAAACACTTGTGGAGAATTCGAACAGCAGATGGGATACTTACTTGGTTGCATTGGTTGTTTCATTTCACTTGATCAGGTGATGAATGAAACTGTTAGAGTAGGTTGTGATGAATAAGCTCCGCTTTGAGCATCATTTTCAGTTTGTCGGTTGTGTTTAAGTATCGAGTCAGTTTCTAGTTGAGTCATGAGTCCTTTATGAGTCAATTTTTTGTCTTGTTGTTAAGTTAGTTTGTGTCAGTTTTCAGTCAAGTTTTCATTCAATAAATGTGTCAAAGTTTTGTGTCAAAGGTGTAAATAATGACTCCATCGCCCAATGATTGCAAGCACTGGTCTGCTCTCCCAGAGGTCTAAGGTTCTTGGTACCTCCAAGGAGCTACCATCCCCATTGGAGCCAATGTTAGTGTCAGTCTTTCCAGCCTTCCTACAGTGATCAAATATGCTCTTACAAAGTGGTCTCAGAGTGTCAAGGTCAAATTTTGTCATTTCAAAGAGTTTTCAAGCAAAATTTGGTCACTAGGCATTAGGTCTAGGGTTTGCCCAAATGTCAGTCCATGTCACCATTCAGCTGAGTTTATCATCATTCGTAGGGTTGTCATTATCATGTCAGTGTCTAATGAGTCATTTTACACCTTGTTCATGCTTCAGTTGCACCTAGGCAAGGTCATTTCCCTCTCCTAGGGTTTTGAAGCCAATTTCTCTTGGATGGTCAAATCACCGACAAAACTTGTTTCCTGATGTTCATACACCTTTCCCTATCCTTAAAGTACCTTATAAAACACTTCCCATCCCTTAGATCCGCCAAATTCCTCATTTTTGCACAAACCCTAGTTTCTAGCTACAACCTGGCAATTTTCTAGGTTTGGCCTGTATTTTTCCCTTTTCGACCCCTTCCCCTCACTCAATCTCTGAGATTCCACTTTCCCTTGCTTCCTAACATCCCTCCCCACTCCCGAAAATTTCCCCAAGAATTTAGAAGCCCTCTATCCCCTTCATTTCGCTCCATTTCGACAAAATCCCTTGTTTCACACATCGGGACAAGTTGCACTCAAATGATGTTTCAGGGCAATGAAAGATGAATTTTGGAAAACTGAGAGAGGTTTTTGTCCACAACATGCCAAGGAAGAAAAAAATCTTTCACTTTTTACACAGGTGTCATGGTTTGAGAGAAATGTCAAAAATACCGGCGAGAACGAAGGTGCTCCAAGGACGGTTGGCCAAAGCACAAAAACGAAGGAAAATCCCCGATCCACTCCAAATTTTGGCCAAAGCCTCTTTGACTGAGCATGGTACTTGATTGGGGACTCCCAGCCCAAATTTCAAGAAATTTGGAGAAAATTTTGTCATTTGTGAATTTTTTGTGCAATTTTACAGGTTTTGGCCGTTGGAGTGGTCTCACCCCGCGCGCGACCACTCGTGGGGACAGCTCAGAACGGGGAAAACTCTACATTTTTGGAATTTTCATGCAAAAATACACTTGCCTATGGATGGACTTCAAATTTTATGGAGATTTGGACTTCCAAAAGCTCAAAATACATGCAAATTTTGACTTTCTGCCCCTTTTTTGAGTTGCAGAAAGCTGCCTTGGGAGAAATGATTTTTGAGGGGTCAAATCAACTCCAAATTCAGAAATTCCGGTGGGGTTGGAAAGTAGACTCATAGACCTTTCCAACAAGCTATCTTTCACTTGATTTGGACACCAGGAAGGCCCTCAAACACAGCTACCAATGTGCGCGACCACTCCAAGGGAGGGGCGCGACCACTCAGGGAAATTTCACCATTTTGACTATTTCGGCCTGCAAAACACTGTTTTTACTTTGGTTGACTTTTGATGTATGTAAATGATGGATTTTTTGGTAATTTTCATGGCACATGGATACATTTACTCTCCTTTAACACTTCTAGAAGTTTCCTTGATGTAAATAGTGAATATTAAATGCATGGATGGGTTACCTAAGTTTTAGAGGCAAGTTGTTTTGACTGCCTATTATCTAGTGCTCAGTTTAGAATTAGTTCAAACTGCTCCTAGGAAGTTGAGCTCGACCCCTAGAGGTGGGGAAAGGAGTTAGATCATCTATATTATGCCTTCTCTTACTCATTTTCATGGTTGGACTCTTGAGGGAGAAGCTCTATTGTATATTTTACTTGTATCTCTGCAATTTGAGGAAAAGGAAGGCCAGGGTTTTGCAGACATCATTGTGAATTCTTGTGGATTATTGTGTTGATGGTGTGTTTCCTACTTGTCATTGTAAGTGTGTTTATGTGTTCCATCTCTTATTCTATTGCTGCTAATTAAACAAAAGAAGTGATAAAGTTTGAATTCATGCATGCCATGCTCAGCTTTCAATTTTGTTTAATATTTATGTTTTCCACTGTCTAAAGAGGATTCAAAGTCATTGTTTGCCCTCTTTAGCTCCCTCTCTTTCTTCCTTGATCATCCATCTCAGCTTAAGGCATCAGCACAAAATCCTACCTTGCCCCAAAGACCCACCTGCAAAAACTGAGCTCAATCCCCGCACCCTGAATTGCACTCCCTCCAATTGCCACCAAAAACCCCAAAAACTTTAAATCAACCCTCCTTATCAGTTTACTAGCCTAATATCAGTGTTCCTAATTGGGTCAGCTCATCCTATTGAAAGATCTACTGAGTTTGACCGGAGAGAGCCTTCTCATACCCCGTAGGGCTAGCTACGAGGTGAAATGGTTTGATGTTGCCTTGAAGGTTTACCTTCTTCAGCCTAGGGTGAAATCTCAAGCGCTAACACACCCCACTACATATGGGAGACAAAAATTAAAAATTTAAGAGCCAAGTTAAAAGAATGGGCAAGAACAGAGGAACAAAAAAGAAAAGAAAAAAGAGCTCCAATAGAAAATGGACAACATGAAAATGGAGAAAGAGGGCAAAGAGGAAAGTATGCAGGACTATTTAAAAGAGAGAGAAATATTTTGGGAAATCTATATGGAAAACAGGAAAGACAAAGAAGAGGCCAGATTGAAGTCCAGGAGTTTATAGCTCAAGGCAGGTGACAGGAACACGTATTTTTTCCATAATTCTATGAAGATTAGAAGAGCTAGAAATCAGATAGAAAAGATCCAAGTGGAAAATCAAGAAATTAAAGGAGTGGAAGAAATTAAAAAAAGCAGTCCATAAGCATTTCAAAGATCTACTGTCAGCCACAAATGAAACGGCTGAGTATGAAGAAATTTTGCAGCACAAAATAAAGAAAATAAAGAGAGAACAAAACGCAAATTTGTGTAAAGATCCAACAGAGGAAGAGATAGTGGAGGCCATATGGTGTCTACACCCGAATAGAGCACCAGGAGGGCCAGATGGTTTCACCATAGCTTTCTTCAAAAATCACTGCTATACAATAAGAAAGGACTTCATAAGAATGGTGAAAACCACCTTCAAAAAAAAAAGATGGGAGGCAATTCAAAATCCTTCTATCTGGCGCTTGTCCCAAAAGAGGCAAATCCCATTACTTTCAATAGATTCAGGCCCATCTCTCTATGTAATTCATCTTATAAGATAATAACCAAATTAGTGGCAAATAGAATCAAGAAAGTGCTGCCTCAAATCATATCTGAAAATCGAGAAGGGTTTGTGCCAAACCGACAAATCATTGATAATGTCATAATTGTCCAGGAAGCTGTCCATTCTAGTATCCAGAAGCAAGAGAAAGGCATGATAGTTAAACTAGACATGGCAAATGCCTTTGATAGGGTCAGCCACCCTTATCTCATGGTTGTCCTCCAGAAACTTGGCTTCTCAGAAGAAATAACAGGTGTGATTCAGGCACGCATTTCCACTCCATGGATAGCCCATCTCATAAATGGAAGACCCAACGACTTATTCCAAATCACAAGAGGTCTTAGGCAAGGCTGCCCTCTTTCCCCTTTTCTTTACATAATAATGGTAGAGACTTTAAGCAGAGCTCTGGAAGCCCAGAGGAAAGAAAGAGCTATAACAGGGATAAGAATAGCAAAAGGAATAAAAACCATAAATCACTCCTTTTTTGCGGACGATACTCTGCTGATGGGAGAAGCATCAACAATAATAGCCAGAACATTTAAAAAAACATTGGATAAATTCCTACAGGTGTCAAGTGGGCTATTAAACAACACTAAATGCAGGATTTATGGTTGGAATGTTCCGCCTAGAATTATGCAAAGGGTATCCGAAATCATAGAAATCCCAACACAAGAAAGATGGAGCCATTTCCTCTACCTGGGACTCCCAATCTCCAAAGAGAGCATGAAAGCCGAAATATGGACAAAATAGATCAAAAAAATGCAAGCTAAGATAAAAAATTGGGGAATGATGTGGTTAAATATGGCTGTAAGGGTGACTCTAATTAAAGCTCTTCTTGCAACACTGTTGATTTATCAATATGCTATAATCATGGCACCAGCAAGCGCCCATAAACAGATGGAGTTAATTATAAGAAGCTTTCTATGGCAAGGTGGGAAGCAGGAAAACAAGAAGTTCAGCCTGGTCAAGTGGGATCAAGTAGTGTTACCATATGAAAAGGGAGGGCTATCTATTTGACTGCCTAGACTAATGAATGCAACTCTTGGTATGAAAATAGTGTGGAGACTCATAACAAGTAAAGAAAGCTGGTGGAAAAAAATCCTAATTAACAAATACATGGATGGATCCAAAGAAAAGTTGCTGAAAGGAATCAGCCCAATCAGACAAAGTTCCCAAGTATGGAAGCTAGTCAAAAAAGTAATTCCATTAATGAGAAGCCACATCTCAAAAATTCCAGGTAACGGGAAAACCATTTCGATATGGGAGGACAGGGTCATGGGGAAAGATCAAATCCAAAATCTCCCGGAAGTTGAAGGCATTCAAGAATGGATAAAAGAAAATGGATACAACAATATCCATTCAATCTCTCTATGGAACCAGAAGGAGTGGCAGGAGTGGAAAATTCTAGCCATTCCAGTAAACCTAGAAGGACAATGGAAAAAAATCAAACAACATTTAAAAGGGGCAACTCCTACCCACTATGATGAGGAAGACAGCTACCTATGGGATCTAAACAATGGGCAGTACACAGTTAAATCTGGATATAATATCCTCCAAGAGCATATTGATCACCGGGAATGGGACCCCTGGAAACTAGCATGGAAGTCAGAAAGCTTGCCAAAAATAAAAAATTTCATATGGACATTGTTAAAAGGGAAGATTTTGACTACAGAAAATTCAAAAAAAAGGGGCATTCAAGGGCCATCAAGATGCCCTTTATTCCGACAAGCGGAAGAAAACATACAACATTTATTCCAAGAGTGTGAATTCTCAAAGGAATGCTGGAAGTAGCTAATATAGCCATTGGAAATTAACTTAAGCTTTGAAAAACCATTTCCGAAATTTCTCGGAAACTTTGAGAAAGCTTACCCTTATGAAACAAAGAAGAAAGCCACGATTATAAGAATATGGAAATGTATTCCAACAGTGCTATGTTGGCAAATCTAGTTGGCTCGAAACAAGAGAATTTTCAAAAATCAAAACCCAAGAATTGGGAAAACACTATCCAAAACTTGGGGAATGACTTCCGAAATTCTCAACGCAAAAGGAACTACACCAACGGACTATAGCATTCTCCAACAAGAGGAAAGGGATTGGCTTGGCAAGGCCATAATAGACAACAATGGGCAGAAAGGTCAAAGAAAATAAAATACAAAAGGAAAATGGAAATTAAGAATGACGGAAGAGGAGTTGGAAAGCTAGAAGAAAACTCAGAATAGACACTGTATGTATTTTGACGGAGCCTCCAAGAATAATCCCGGAAAAGTAAGAGTGGGTGGAATAATTTATGATCCAAATGGGGAAAAATAACCACCTACGAGTGGGGATTGGGACATATGTCAAATAATTAGGCGGAAGCATACAGTTCACTGATGGGAACAAGGCTGATTCAAAAAAAAGGAATTCAAAATCCTAACATCATAGGAGACTCAGCCATCATAATCGAGATTATGGATCGAAACAGGAACCCAAACAACAAGACTGTTTATGAGCCGAATCATTCAAAGAACTAGAAGCAATTTAGCAGGATCCAGAAATGCAACCCTCAAACACGTCTTGAGGATGCATAATAAGCAAGCGGATCATCATGAAAATCAGGCTGTGGAGAAGGAAGAAGGAATCGTCATAGAGAATCAGGAGGAATACTATCTTAGCATGCCATAACACCCATCGAAAAATGACAAGAATGAAGTTTGGGTATACAATAGGACAATGCAGAAGAAGTAGAGAGAAACATCAAGGAAGAGAATGTACAACGCAACAAGGAATCTGCAGCCATCAGGAAATTAAAAAAAATCGGATAATCAAAGGAAAAATCATGACAGCAAGGAACAACACATGAAAGATGTCAGTGATGGTAGCTCGGATCACAAAGTTAAGGAGAAAAGCAGAGGCACTGGGGAAAATCGAGGCAGGTTGAAGGAACATCAGAAGAAGGAACAACAAAAAGACGAAGGAACAACAGTAGAAGGAAAAGCAACCAGAAGGAACAACGCCAGAAGGAACAACAACCAAAAGGAACAACAGCCAAAGGAACAGCGGGCCGAAGGAACAACAGGCCGAAGGAACAGCAGGCTGAAGGAACAACAAGAAAATGAAGGAACAATAGTAGAAGGAACAACAATAGAAGGAACAATAGTAGAAGGAACAGTGCCAGAAGGAACAACAACAGAAAAAACAACAGTCGAAGGAAGAGCAGGCCGAAGGAACAACAGAACGAAGGAACAACAAGCCGAAGGAACAGCACCAAGGAATAGCAAGTAGAACGAACAACATAAGAAGGAACAACAACCAAAAAAAGGAACAACAGCATAAGGAACAATAGATGAAAGAAAAACAGACCAAAGGAACAACAGGTCAATGGAACAGCAGCAAGGGACAACAAGCAGAACGAATAACAACACAGGGAAAAACAAACTTAAGGAACAGGAAAATGCAAAACATATGGAAAAGGCCACAAAATATACTCTCCCAGTTTACAAACCATAAATTTCTATGAAATATGCTATGTAAATTTGTTTTCTTAGCAGGTCAATATGTAAAACAGTACTCTAGAATAGCTAAAAAAACTTCTGAAGTTTTGATACCAAGCACAGAAGAAAGGTCTGCTTGCCTATTTAACTGCTCAGTCTATCATAGCAAAACAACAGAATGTAAAAGGAGCTTGCTCCAATTTTTTTTTTGATAATATAACAACTATCTGATCTTGTTAAATAATAATAATAATAATAATAATAATAATATTCATATTGATAAATGTATAAAAATATTTTTTGTAAGTCGCAATTCTATTCATTCGTAAAAAAAGATGTACATCAAGATTAACAAAAAACAGGTGGTCTCACCCCAACCAGGTTTTTTAACCACCATTTGCAGCATATGACAAGAAAACAAAAAGGAGACTAGGATATCGTTCATAACCGAGAATGCTAGAGACACCAGATGACAAGTAACACAAAGATAACATATGTAGTCATGCTAGTCATCTGACGTGATGGAAGCTGGGTTGTTCAGGGTTGTCCCAGGAGGAGGCAGATGACGAAAGGAGCATTAGACATGCCCTTCGAAGTGAGCCATCTAGGACTCCAACTTCTCTACCTTCTCTGATAGTAGGTTCTGTCCATGCCAAACCACCACCACTCGTTCTCGAACCTGGCACTAGAAGTAGTGCATTTTGTCTAAGGTGGATACCAGTTCAACATGCTCCTCTCTTCAGATTCGTTCAGCCGTTTCCAACCGCTCCAGCAGAGATTGTATCAGCTCACGACAATTCTCTAGACAACAATGTTGAATTTCCCTCACATTAGGTGTCAAATGCCCTACAGGATCACGCATTCCCATGCCACCATGCCGCATGCCACCACTCCAATGTCGTTGTTATGATCGCCCCCCACACCATGTTACCGAGTCGCCACCTCCATGACCACCTCGCACACCAGCCACCCTTCGCCAGGAGCACCCTGCTGTCTTACCACCCTGGCGAGCCCTTGACGCCTCCACTCCCGGGTCCAAATATTTTATTTGTGTTTTTGGGTCCCCACGTCTAGACGAGCCAGGATTTGCTGGGAGGAGGACCTCCCTCGTCATGGAGATGGGCATATATTGGTTAGACCAGCAACGCCACTGTCGATACTAGAGTCAAGAATGCAGGAACCATCGACAACCTTCCAAACATGCTCGACCCCTAACAACCAGGCCTGCCTTGCCCAAGGCTGAAACCTCCAGCCACCTAGGCAAGGATGAGAGATAACATTTCCCTCCATGAAGTAGCGACACACACCTACCAAACTTCCGCCACCCCACCAATATTTCCAACCTAGGCTCCGACACATAAACTCACTATAATTTTGAAAATTCAAAAGAATAAGGGTCGAGCAATACCCAACCCTTTCTAAAGCACTCAAAGGAGCGCCTCCCCAACCAAACCAACAATTGGAAACCACAGTGACCTTCAAGGACCCAACTCCCTTCGCCCCAGAACACAATGAAAACCACACACTTGGAAGCAGAGTAACCCAATTATAGGCCTAACAACCTACAAAGTAGCACCATGCACAGAGCCGCCACCATGCCCAAAAGCACCACTAACTATATCACCTCCACCAACCTCCAAGAAACCAATAACCTACAACTTCCAATTTCCAAATGAACCAGAAATACAAACTAGTCAGCACCTCCGAAATTCGCACTGTTCATTCACAGAAAAACATGGGACACCACCTCTAGAATAGGAAGGATACTAACCAAGAGTCTGGGAAGAAACTCTGGGGTTGCCACCATGCCTAGAAAATTCAACAACACTTCCTTTGCTGGCAAGCAGAATACCAATAGGGAACGTGAAACTGTATTGAAACTCCAACGCAAATGAATTTACCATAACCCATCATGTGTCTTAGATCATTGCCTTTGGCACTAGTCGAGGCGTTGAGGTATTTCACACAAACGCCATAACTCTCCCCCATCCGCTAAGTGATTTGAGAGGGCGAGGAGGCCAACCCTCCACCC
The DNA here is from genome assembly GCA_031772625.1 of Pinus tabuliformis. Classification (NCBI taxonomy): domain Eukaryota; kingdom Viridiplantae; phylum Streptophyta; class Pinopsida; order Pinales; family Pinaceae; genus Pinus; species Pinus tabuliformis. The sequence continues at coordinate 815,252,357 of CM062818.1, forward strand.
TTATGCCAATTGTTTACAAACATGAGCCACGTGATGCTTCATGCATCGGGTTCCTCACCCCCATAGGGGAATAAATATATAAAAAATATTATTATTATTATCATCATTACTTGTTAATTTATACTAATTTTGTTGATTTATTTTTTCTATTAGCATTTTTAATAATTAATTAATATTAATATCAATATTAATGTAATATCATTATTAATTAATTAATGTTAATAATAATAATAAATTTTTAATTATTTATTCTAAGATAATTAATTAATTAATATAGTTAATTAATTAAAGTAGTTAATTATTTTTTGTTAACTAATCATTATAAAATAATTATTGATATTACTAAATAATTATTACTATTATGATGAGTATTTTAAACCCTAAATTAAACATGGTTGACCATAGTTTACCATGGTTGAATTTCATATTAAGACAATCTTTGTCACAATGCGACGTTGGACCATGGTCAACAATGGTTGAACATGGTTGAGTTTCATATGGAGAAAACCTTTGACACAACGCGACACTGGAGCATGGTTGACCATGGTTTAACATCATTGATTTTCATACAAGTCAACCTTTGTCGCAATGTGACATTGAATCATGGTTGATTTTCATATTAAGAAAATTTGTGTCACAATGTCACATTTGAGCATGGTTGACCATGATTATAAAACCAAAGATTAACATTTTTAATAGTATTGTACCCTACAAATATGAACCCTATGGATACTATTATACCTCTAAAGCCCTACTACTAGAAATTAAACAGAATACCCAAATTTAACTAGAAATGAAAACCTACTATCCTAAATTATGAATTAATTTTAGTAAGTCATTTGCAGGTACTTATTTGAATCTCTTTTGTGAAGGCGTTTTTAATGGTCTACAGTTGCTCCCGCCAAACTAATGGTTTCCTCCTAGCCTATATGGGATCAACCTATTCGGTTATCAGATCCATAAGACTTGTCTTCTAGCCCTCGTGCCAAAAAATCCAAGAAAAATCGAGCTCAATCTTTCTCTCTTTCTATGGCTATGTTGGGAATTTCTCCTATGTCTCTGTAATTCTCCAAAAGAAAACTCTTCTTCCTTCACTTCACTACCCAGGGAAAAATTTCTCCCCCTCAATGTCATAACCCTTCTCCTTATATGCCCAAAATAACTGCCTCTTCATTTCCACCATATCAGCATTTCTCAATATAATAAGGTTTCCAGTACTCTCTCTGTCAATACCTGACAGCCAGAAGGGCCTTTTATGAATTCTTGAGATGTCACATTTAAGAATTGACTATCATAATTTTGATTTTAGTTCAAGTGACAACTAGCTTAAATAAATTACAATCCATGAAATATTTGATATTAATTTATTAATTTATACCTTTTTGTTAAAGTTTATTAACCTGATTTAGAGCTTATAAATTTATATACCTTATTGAAGTTTTAATCATTCGTCCTTGTAAGCATATATATACATGCCCTTTTAGTTGATATAATATATCATGTTTCTTTTAGTTAATATATAACCTCTCATAGTTAAAACAATAAATACTATATATCATATTATTATTCTCTTTTATTTGCATAAGTAATTTCATTTATTATTATTATTATTATTTTTAAACAATATACTAGTTATATATTATGATGGTGGCATATACAATAGGTATCTTACAATATATTCATTACATTACGATGAGTTAGGTATTTACTCAATACTTTAATAATTAATTCATTACCCTATACTTAGACTTTTCATACTTATTTAGTATGTATACTAGTGCAATGCATGTGATACATGCATATGTAGCTATCATATGCATGCCTCGTATGCATGCTAATATTCCTATGGAGCTCATGATTCAAGATGGGTTGTTACATACACCCCTCCTTCAAAAAATTGCCCTAAAGTTAGGGTTTATATAGTATATCAATAATTATTTAGCAATCAGTAAAATCACATAAGGTTTGTGTTTCGTAATTGAATTTTTGTTTAACGTGAGGAAACTTTAAAATTTGTGATTTTGAACATTTATAGTTTTTCAACTATACTAATCATGCCCTGCCCCAGTCGAGCTCCCAATCTATTCTAAAACCATATTATCCTTCCTAATCTCTTTCGCTCCCATCCTATCTATCCTGTACTGGGATATGCCATGGCATCATCTATGCTGATCTAATCATTTATAAACCTTGAGGGTGACAATATCAACTATATTGGCCTAATTTCCCAATAGGCATCCAAAAATCATCATCACACGTCTAAGGGGAGCATGAGTCGTACAGTCCTCCCATGAATCTAGGTTTTGGAGGATAAATAGTGGGAAACACCTCCACCCCTTTTAATAGGACCAGGGTCAACATCCTATCATGTAACCTCATTAAGTCTGAATTGTTCTTGGATTTTGTCATCACGTGGTCGGTTTGGTAACAATATTATTTACAATGTAAACACTTTTCCACACATTATAACATATGCCTCAATATATTCAAAACCAACTGTATTCAAATAATAGTTTATGTGCATTTCAAATATATTACTATCTATGATATTAATATGTGAGTTCATATAACGCATTTGGCTATGTCCAACCTATATATATGTAAGTTAGCTTTCATATCGTTGGGTGTAGTATAAGGTGTATTAATGGACCAACATTTAATGTCAATTCGAGGTTAGTGGACTTCGAGACGTGGTAGTGGAAATTCCAAAGAATGTCTCCAACAAACTACAAAGTAAAACCCTAGACTATCTGCTCATACCTTGAGTTCTTACACCCTACTCTGATCTTGCACTCAAAAATAATATTTAGAAACGAAACACTAGATATTGCAAACTTCATCCTGTAGTTACTAGAAATAGAAATCAAACCCTAATATAAGGGAAAACTCTAACTATTATCAATTAAAGAGAAAAATATAATTGTTGACAACCAAAAAGAAAAACCTAGCTATTGGTAGTTGAAGAGAAAACCTTAATTACCGAAAATATGTACTCTAACTCATTAACAATCATCAAAAGAACTATCAACACACAATGATGAATATAAATCCAAGATATGAAATCAATCCTATTGCGACTACTTATGTGTAAAAACCAATAAACACAAGGAAGGTTCTAAATCTTCTTGAGTACAATGTGCTAATTATGTGAGCCCAACATAAATCATGATGTTTCTTGTCAGTGATATCATAGGCAAATGACCGATGTCCAGATTTCAAAAGACTATTCAAAAGAATTTCCTACAACCTTAAAAGCACGTGCTTAGAAAAGTTATAAGTCAATAATCCAATATGTATGTTCTTTCCGTGAAGCAAATTTGAACTTCCAAACTCGTCGTTCAAGAGATATGTGCATGTGTTTTATCAAAGATAATCGAAATATGAAGGAATCTTAACCCTTGGAAAGATCATTCATGGTCATAATCTACAACAATAAAATTCTATCAAGGAGAGGACTTATAACAACACCCTTTTCAATCTCAAAAATTCACTATATATATTTATTTATTAAATTTCTGAAGTTCTTCTCCATTGTTCATGAATTCCTTTTGGATTGAGCCTGCATAAAAGGCAAAGCAATTAGTTAAATGTATAATCAATCATGCATTTTTCCCCTTTAAAATTGATTCTTTAAATGGAGCTACAGGGTTATGAATATATGACTGTTTAATTCAAGTGTGCACTTCAAACTCTCCTCAAATTTGTTTCAAATGTAATTCTGGCAAAGGGAATGAGACAATGTAAAGATGTTACTAGATTAAAATATATTTGTCCCACAAATTCGAATCATCATATATTCTGCTTTTTTATGATATAAAGTTTAGAAGAATAAGTCTTAGATGAAAATTTCTGGACATAAATATAAAAATTTCAACATAGGAAATCTTAACTTGTCTATTAATAAAACTTACCAAAAATATAGGTGGCCATGCAGAGATTAGATTACACTTTAAATTTGTTCACAACGTGCTATCTAAAGCAAGGTTACAGGGAGCAGAGCATTTGAAGATTTCATTACCAAAACATTATTGATTCAAAGGTTGCTATCACAACCCAACATTATAAATTTGATCCTTGTATTCACCATACACACACAACTTAAGCATCGACAAAAATAAAGTATAAATGTTAATCTTTTCTAGACAAAATTACTTAGATCTAAATCACTCATTAGCACACTAGACTCTGTAAATTAAATAACGAAAAAGTAGATCTAAAACCTATACTATCAAATGAGCAGAAAGGAGGGCAACAAGCTAGGTTGGGGGACCTTCCAACCGACATGTGCTTCCCTTTAAAAATAAATTACAGAGATAATAAAATACTCAATTATTGAAATGCAAAACCTGGCATAAACTTTGTATTAAATCAATGTCCAACCTTTACATTATGTGGAGAGAGAGAGAGAGTCCAGCACTCTTGTTGATCAAAGGGAAGGGGAAGAACCCCTTTGAATTCAATCCAAAAACATGAGAGTACAAGGAATGGCTTGTTGTCCTAGGCTTGAAGCCATAACTATGGTTTTATAATTTATTTATTTTTTTACATTACAAACTGAATAGAAAATAAAATAAATGAAGATCCAATCAGTTTGCCATTGATGGAATTCCGTAGTAGCCATATTCCAAACCAATAAATCGAGATCTGGTGTACGAGAAACTGAAAATTCCATTTTCTCCAAATCTAGGCAAGATCCTAGAATTCTAGAAAAGTTGCATTTTTTTTACAAATCTACTGCAAAAATCCTTGTGTATCTCCCAAACATTGGTGAATTTTGGAAAATGGATTGAGGATTACTCAATTTCCTATACTAGGAACAAAAATCATGTTATGGAATTTCGAGATTCGTTTTCATCGGCACAAAAATTGAGGACAAAGTTGGAAGTTTGGAAATTGTGCGAATTTTGGGGCTGATTTGTTAATTTGATTCTAGAAACTCACACGTGCAACCTGAGTGCAATATAACATATGTGGAGGTGTTAAAACATCATTTTGAACAAAAACCTTCCTCGGTTTTCCCCAAAAAAAAATTGAGATGTCGAATCCCCAAATTGGTTGCTCTTTAGTGCAAGCAGAACCATAGACTGGTGCAGGAAGAACCTATATACACATAAATTATCTTTAATGATGATTTTAATGTTAAATCTTGTTAAAACAAGGGAAATGTGCTAAATAGTAAATATTTACCTTATAATGCACAAAATGACGACAATAACCCTAGAAACTAAGTGAAAACATGAAGGACTTCAGAACAAAAAGTGATGTAAAATCAGACAAAATGGAGGCCTCACACATATTAAGTAGCCAAATGTAGTCATTCTTTTATTTCCATCTCATCATTCATGTTGCTATGTAAAATAAAAACTATATACATCACATCCATGTCATAATTAATAATTCATATATATATCATGTACCAACAATGTTAAGTAAATACTACACTTCATATTGGTATCCATGTACCGACAATGTTAAGAAAATAACATACTTCATATTGGTATCCATGTACCAGCAATGTTAAGAAAATAATTGGAAATCATTCTTACGTGTAACCTTTCATAATTATAGAATAGTTCAAAATGATAGTTCCAAGTATACAAAAGTAAAGATATACAAACTAAGGTGTTAAGTGTTTCAAAATCAGAACAATTTGAGGTATTTATGGCATATGGTATCTGTGTCTTCCCAAGTAGCTGATCCAGGACTGTACTTGTCCCACTAGACCTTAACTTGTTCTACCAGACGGTTTTTGAGTTATCGAACCCTATGTTCTAGTATACGTAATGGTTTGACTAAAATGGTTCCCTCGTCTAATACCTGCAATTCCTTCCATTGAAGGTTATGCGATTTGTCAGCTATATAATGTATTAGTATAGATACATGAAAAGAATTATGAACTTTATGTAGGTGGGGTGGTAGTGCAAGACGATAGGTGACATGTCCAACTTTTTCCAGAACTTTGAATGGCCCAATAAACCGGGGTGAAGATTTTGTTCCTTTTCTAAACTAGATAATGCTTTTGTTTGGTCTAATGTGGATGAAAACTTGATCCCCTACTTCATATTTCCTATCTATATTGTGAGCATCATCATAACTCTTATGTCTAACTTGTGCCTCCTTTAACCGTTGTCTAAATTGTTTTACCTATTCTTCCATCTATTGAATTAATTCTAGTACCACTATTACCTGGTCCTCTAACCTATCCCAACTTAGCTATGTCCTGCAATACCTCCCATATAATGCTTCAAAGGGAGGCATTCCAATTGAGCTGTGGTAGTTGTTATTGTATGCAAATTCAACCAAGGGAAAGTACTTTTCCCATTGTGTTTGCTAATCCATAATTTACATACTTAACATATCTTCTAGTACTTAAATTTACTTGAGTTCCTAAGGCTGACTACATACAAGTCCAGAATATTGAAGTAAATCAAGAATCTCTATTTGATATGATATTTTTAGGTACTCCATGAAATTTGATAATTTCATTTATAAGTACCTGAGCTACATCAACCACTTCATAAGCCTCTCTTACGAGAATAAAATGAGCATTTTTCATTAATTTATCCACCACACCCAGAATGGAATTGTTTCTTTGCGGAGCATGAGGTAGTCTGATGATAAAATACATAGAAATCACCTCCCATTTAATCATAGGAGTGTCATGAGGTTGCAGGGGACCCGCTAGGTGACAATGACCAGCCTTCACTTGCTGACATTCAAGACATTTTGCAACGAATTCAACAATATCGCGCTTCATTCTTGCCCAAAAGAAGAGTTTCTTTGTGTCAGTGTACATTTTCTTTACACTTGGATGCGCGCAATATAATGCTTTGTGATATTCTTTAAGGATGATGTTTCAAATATTTCCACTATCAAAGATGTACATTATGCCATGGAATCACATCAATCCATCATCCTCTAGTTCATATCCCTCAAACTTAGGTTCTTTTGAACCTTTACTATCAAGCTCAGATCTCACTTTTAAATACCAATTGTCTTCCAAAAGATTTTCTAGCACTTGCTCCCTCAAGTCTACCTTGATGGGTATAAGAGAAAAGATCCTTGGCTTCCTACTTAGAGCATCTACCACTACATTCTCTTTTCCTTTAATGTATGAAATTCCAAAGTCATACTCACTTAAGCATTCACTCCATTGCCTTTGCCTAACATTCAAGTCCCTTTGGGTAAACAAATATTATAAATCCTATCACAACCCTCCAACATAAAGGAGTTAAGTACAAGTGGACTGAAGAATGTCACATCATATTCTCTGAGCTTAAAATACTATTAACTAATGCACCAATCTTACGAGTACATGACATGGACAAAGACTTTATTGTATATACTAATGTATCTAAACAAGGACTAGTTAGTGTAAGACAAAGGAGTAATAGTGTATGCCTCAAAGAATTTAAAGCCTCATGAAGCACTCTACACCACTCATGACTTAGAATTGGCCGATGTAGTACTAGCATTAAATATATGGAGACACTAGCTTGTAGGGAGAAGCTTTGTGTGTAAAAGCGATAATTTACAATCCATGAGATATTTGATACTAATTTATTAATTTATACCTTTTTGTTAATGTTTATTAACCTAATTCAGAGCTTATAAATTTGTATAACTTATTGAATTTTTTATCATTCATCCTCTTATATATATATATATATATATATTCCCTATATATATATATATATTCCCTTTTAGTTGATATAATATATCATGTTTCTTTTTAGTTAATATATAACCTCTCCTAGTTAAAATAATAAATAATTTATGTCATATTATTATTACCTTTTATTTGCATAAGTCATTGCATTTATTATTATTATTTTATTTGGAACAATATACTAGTTATATATTATGATGGTGGCATATATAATATGTACCTTACAATATATTCATTACATTTTGGTGAGGTAGGTATTTACTTAGTACTTTAATGATTAATTCATTACCCTATACTTAAACTTTTCATACTTATTTAGTACGTATACTAGTGCAGTGCATGAGATACATGCATATGTAGCTATCATTTGCATGTCTCATATGCATGCTAATATTCCTATGGAGCTCATGATTCAAGATGGGTTGTTAAAATACTCTACAAATATTGACCATGGTTCATTTTCATATCGAGACAATCTTTGTCACAATGTGGTGTTGGACCATGGCTGATTTCCATATTCAGAAAATATTTGTCACAATGTGACATTGGACCATGGTGGATGAAGACTATAAACCCAATGATTTATATTAAACCTAAAGATTAATATTATAAACCCATGGAATAATAAACTCAAGGGATTAACACTAAAAATCCAAGGGATTAATATTATAACCCAATGTATGTAAACCTTAAGATAAACATAATAAACCCTAAAATAAACATGGTTGACTTTCATATTGAGACAATCTTTGTCACAATGCGACGTTGGATTGTGGTTGACCATAGTTGACCATGATTGATTTTCATATGGAGATAATATTTGTCACAATGCGACATACGACCATGGTTGATTTTCATATTGAGAAAATATTTGTCACAATGTGACTTTGGATTATGGTTGATTTTGATATTGAGAAAATCTTTGTCACAATGCAATGTTGGACCATGGTCGACCAAGATTATAAACCCAAGGATTTATATTATAAACCCTAAAATAAACATGGTTCAACATGGTTGACCATGGTTCATTTTCATATTGAGACAATCTTTGTCACAATGTGACATTGGACCATGGTTGATTTCCATATTGAGAAAATATTTGCAACAATGCAATGTTGGACCATGGTTGAATTTTATATTGAGAAAATCTTTGTCACAATGCGACGTTGGACCATGGTCGACAAAGATCATAAACCTAAGGATTTATATTAAACCTAAAGATTAATATTATAAACCCAAGGGATTAATACTAAAATTCCAAGGAATTATAAACACGAGGGGATAATATTAAACCCAAGGGAACAATATTATAAACCCAAGGTATGTAAAATCCAAGATAAACATTATAAACCCTAAAATAAACATGGTTGACCATGGTTGATTTTCATATAGAGACAATCTTTGTAACAATGTGACGTTGGACCATGGTTGACCATGGTCGATTTTCTTATTGAGACAATCTTTGTCACAATGTAACATTGGACCATGGTTGACCATGAAAGCCCATGGTTAACGTCAATTGACAAAGGTTTACTATTGTTGACAATAGTTGATTTTCATATTGAGATAATCCTTGTCACAATGTGATGTTTGACTATGGATGACCATGGTTCAACATGACTATAAATCCAAGGGATTTTTATTAAACCCAATGATTAATATTACAAACCCTATGAATAATATTATACCTTGGGAATAGGAACCCACACATTAATAAACCCAAGAGATTGATATTATAAACCCAAGGGATTAATACTAAAACCCCAACGGACTATAAACCTAAAGGAATAATATTAAACCCGAGATATTGATATTAACGTAAACCCTAAAAAAAATATTACAAACCGAAAAATATTAATTAATTAATAATAATTAATAATTATAAACAATAATAATAGTTAATTATTATTAATGATAAGCATTAATAATAATAAGAAATAATAATTTATAAAAAAAATATTAATTATTATCATTAAAATTTCGATATTAATTATTAATTATTATTTAGAATTAATAATATTACTATTATTAATAATATTTTAATTAATAATAACCCTAAGTAATAAGTAATAAGTAATAATTTATAATAAATATTAATTATTAATTATTATTAATTATTTAGAGTTAATTATTAATTTTTTAAATTATAAATTATTATTATTATTATTATTATGGTGGATAATAATCACAATTAATAATTAATAATATTAGTATTATTTATAATTAATAGTATTATTAATATTTTTAATGGGGTGAGCAATTAAACCTGTGACTTTACATTAAAGAATATCTAAAATACCTCAACATCATACCCGATCACCATCATCTATCCAAAACCCCATAAACATAAAATTATAATTTATTAATTAATAATATTACTTACTATTTATTAATAATAATAAATAATTATTATTATTTTATATGTCATTTTTCCAATGCTATATATTTTATAATTTATAATAAAACTTATGAATTGTTTTATTTCCCTCACACATCCAATTTCAATCTCATTTATTACTATCCGCTTTATAAAAGTATATTGTTTAAAAAATTTAGAATGAAAAATATATTCCTGTTTTTATTTTAATTTTAATTTTATCCAATTTTACCTCGGAGTGGGCTCTGAAGTCTCCTCAGCCCAGGGGTACCTGCAATGTGATCGAAGAGCAGGTTGTACTCTTGCAGCAAAGTGGAAAGCTCAAGTCATCAATCTTGTATTTTTAAGGAGGATAAAATTTATGTGTTAGTTACATATTAAAATATATGAAGTTAATAAAAAAATAATAGGGAACATATATAAGAAAAAAAAAAAAAAAAGGTAGAATAGAGTAAGTGTACAACCAAAATATTAGTTTAATTAAACTTTCTCTGGTTTTAAAGGCTGAGGAAAACAGATCGAATTTTTTCACATTATTCCTTTCTATCAAAGAATTTAGAAAGCTTTAAAAAGAATTCATGGAAGGGGTGCTACTGTGATTCTTATCCCAAGGAGAGGGTCCCTTTTGCATTCACAAGGTGTAATGTTAAAGCATAATACCATTTTATTTAATCATAGATATTATGAAGATATACCTATATAATTTTACCTTAAACTTGTTGCTTTTTCATTTTTCACAAATTCGGAGTAGATTTAATAGAAACGTGTTAGACTTTAAAATAAAACAAGGGGTGCTGCATGGCAGCAAGTCCCTGCCTTGAGCTGGAAAGTGCTGATAATTCAAATTGTGTACAGGCAGAAGTTACACAAAGGTTGACTATTGACAAATATCATACAATAGTGACAGCATGGGCTCCCATTGAAGCTCTGTTATCAACCACGGACTACCCCTGCAGTGTTATTTGTAGCAGTGGATCCCTTCTGAAGGTCAAATTGGGCAGCAGACCCTTGCTAAGGTATCAATCTTGGCAGCAGATCCTTCTGAGGGTCAAATGTGGCAGCGAAATCCTTTCTGAAGTCTGATCTGGGCAGCAAGGCCTATTAGGGCACCTCTGGCTAAACAGCAAGGTGTAATCTGAGAATTGAAGGGCATTGTTAGGGTGTTTGCTGAGGCAGGAAGGAAACAGATGATCTTGTAAGTTGAATTGGCCAAATGCACAGTTTGCTGATAGGATTAACTGGTGTCATAAGCTATTGTTTATAAACGTATGAGTACTGTACAGTGTACAGCTGGTGTAACAGATTTTTAAATCAGTATCCTGTTATGTATTATTGGTGATGCTCATGAAATCTACTACTTCAAGCACATATGATGGAAACAGATTCCAGAACTTTACACTCCTGGGTAGGATCAGTAACCTTAATGGATGGCACCCATGTTTATGAATAAAGCACTGCAATAGAGCAAATTGCAGGTTATACTAAATGTACAAACCATGCACCCGTATGATGGGAACATAATGAACAGGATGAGCCGTTTCGCATGACAACTTGAGAACCTCAAACAAATCAACTAGATGTTCAGCATGAGGAAGCCACTGAAAATGATGGAGAATCTTAGCCACCCACAAGTTAGTAGTGGCCCATCAAAGTTCAGGAATAGATTCAATGTCATGAGAAGTTTAGGATACATGACTAAAACAGTTACACATAAATTGCATAAACATGAAGATGTCATTGCAGCGTTGATATGACATTAAAGTATTGAATATACACAGTTCATTACACAAGTTGCACAGTGTACAGCTGGTGTAACAGATTTTTAAATCAGTATCCTGTTATGTATTATTGGTGATGCTCATGAAATGTACTACTTGATTATAATGATTGTGCATTTAATATCATCTCTGTTTGCAAAAGCTGAAGGAATCAGAGTTCAAGCACATATGATGGAAACAGATTCCAGAATTTCCCTCCTACCTACAAACTAGAAAATAATGCTTCCTCTCAATCAATGCCACTATTTTCTCAACAGTCTGCCACAAAAAGCAAGAAAAATGATGCAGGGGCCAATTCATAGCATTTGACATCAGTGAGAGAGGGAGGGATTGTTGCACATATTTGTTTTTTTTCTTCTTCTGGTAGACCGTACATTTGAATAATTGCAGACTGTTAGGTGCACTTCTAATTTAAGATGGCATTCTAACCTGCATTTAGTGCTAACATCAAGCATCTGTCAGGGCATAGTAGATCACAGATACTTATGGACCAGCTCGTGGGTCCACACCAAGAACAGACTGTGCCTAGGCACTTTACACTCCTGGGTAGGATCAGTAACCTTAATGGATGGCACCCATGTTTATGAATAAAGCACTGCAATAGAGCAAATTGCAGGTTATACTAAATGTACAAACCATGCATTCAATTGAGTACATGTAGTGAGCTACGGATTAAAGGGAGAGTTTATGCTTCAGGAAACATGATTTGTGGAGTTAACTACCTACAGATTAAACAAGTTTAAGGAATTGATGGACCCAAGGAGCAGTATTTAAATCCTGCAGTGGGTCATTGGCTGAAGCTTCTGTGTGCATGTTAAATAAAGCACTGCAATAGAGCAAATTGCAGGTTATACTAAATGTACAAACCATGCATTCAATTGAGTACATGTAGTGACATAAAATTACTAGGGACAGTGGATTGTTAGATGTTAAATTAAAATAGGCTACAGCTGAACCAGACAGCATATTAGTACAAAATTCCAAGAACTGATTGGCACTTGGAAGACTTTCAGCCTCCCATCAAAGTGCAGGGAGAGAAATTTCCAGTGCTTTCGTTTACATCTCTACACTTTTTTCTAAACTCTTGCCTACAAGGGGTAGACTCTTACAAACTGATTGCGTAACTGATTAGAGAAACAGAACAATATTTTCAACGAGGTTGGAGTATGTTCCCTCCCTTAAACATTGAGTTAAAAGAGATATCCTAGAGAAAGATTTGCTACCATCTCTTTCTATTTTCTTTACCTATTTGATTTTCTTCCACTTGTGGGAGAGAGGGGAAGAATGGGGAACTTTCTTTAAAGCTTTAGCAAAAGAAGCGTATTCATAAAGTCATGTAAAAAATGACCTGATTTAAATCACTACAACTTCAAAAAACCAATGAATGAAAACGTGCAATCGAGATTAAGCCATCTTGTCTTCTCATCTAAAATTTATTTTAAAATGTTCCTATTCATCTACTTAAGATAACCTAGAGGAAATGGAATAACAACTTACAAGCACAAAATTCATTCACAAATGTTCATATTCCTCTATATACAATAGCCTAGAAGAAATGGAATAACAATTTAAAATTTCCTCAGGATACTTTAGAGGCAAACATCATAGAGTCAATTAGTATCGATTAAAGAGGGAGCACAAGCAATGATGAATGAATAGAAAGGGAAGCTTATGACCCCAACCTTGTGGAAAATAATATCACAGTGACTTGTGAAGACATATAAAAGTCATGTTACATAATAGAAATTATGCAGACATAGGAAAAAGGTAAAGAACCGAGTACAGTAGACTAGACTGAAAACACAAATGGTAAGTTAAGGGTTTAAACCTTCTAAATTATTGCAGGAAGGCCATGGAAATTCACAAATTTCAGTGATTTTCAATTTAAAAAGCAGGATTGTTTCACAGATTTTATTACATTAGCTATATATCATATATACACAAAAATGAGAGGTAAAGCATTATACTATGTTTGGCTTGTTGATCCATGTATCAGTTTCTTTAGAATAACAGAAAGTAGTTGTGTAAAATTATAGAAATGTTCTCGTGTTCTTCATGCTATTTGCATATTACCAAAAATGAGAGTTCAGTTGTGGATTGGGTGCTTTGGTTTTACTGAATATTGGAATCAGTGATTGGTAGAAATTTTCAAATATATATGTCAACAAATTTGAAAAGATAAAGCATTATACGATATTTGAAACATATGAATATGTTGATCATAGCTTCAAAGGACTGTGACTCAAATGCAAACAGCTACGGTGCTACCAGAGAGTGACAAAGTCGCCTTTTGAATATTTGTGAAGCCTATTTTGAACTTGAAAAGAAATTAAATCTAAGATCGGACTAGCTGTTCCCCTTTCTCAGAATGGCAGTGACTGGAGTTGGAGATATGGTGTCCCTTTTTCAATATACAAAACAGGAGAATTGTACAAGATGATGATCCCCAGATCTTCTTTCGAAACTAAACTTAAAAGCTACTGGAATCTTGAAGATGATGAATGCAAATGGATTAGAAGTATGCAGGCTTTATATAGCATGAGATTTTCCTCCAAAATCAGTCTCCTTTCTCTGTTCAACGTAGATTTAGTGTCCCTATGTAAAGGAAGTCTTCATAAAATTACTAGGGACAGTGGATTGTTAGATGTTAAATTAAAATAGGCTACAGCTGAACCAGACAGCATATTAGTACAAAATTCCAAGAACTGATTGGCACCTGGAAGACTTTCAGCCTCCCATCAAAGTGCAGGGAGAGAAATTTCCAGTGCTTTCGTTTACATCTCTACACTTTTTTCTAAACTCTTGCCTACAAGGGGTAGACTCTTACAAACTGATTGTCTAACTGATTACAGAAACAGAACAATATTTTCAACGAGGTTGGAGTATGTTCCCTCCCTTAGGCATTGAGTTATGAATATGTTGATCATAGCTTCAAAGGACTATGACTCAAATGCAAACAGCTACGGTGCTACCAGAGAGTTACAAAGTCGCCTTTTGAATATTTTTGAAGCCTATTTTGAACTTGATTAGGTCCGTCAGGGTGCGTAGCACGCTCGACTAATAAGGCCGCCATCGGCTCGACTGATAAGGAGAGGAGAGATTGGTTCATTCTTTATATATGTCATTATGCATGAAGAAATGGCTCACATTCTAGTAGGGAAATGCCTTCCATTAGCGGAAGTCCATCACTATATTATATATGTTGCGGTGGTTGATCAGATGCATGAATCGAGCCTACTATATATGTCATTGTGCATGAAGAAATGGCTCACATTCTAGTCGCGGAATGCCTGAGTTTAGTAGTGGAATGACTGAAATCTCTTATATATGTTGCGGTACCCCGACTCGGAAGCGTAATCAGAGAAGCGTAATCAGGCCTTTCAATATCGACCAACCAGGAGAGATTTCTACCATCCATCTCAGGCCTTGCCTTGTAGGGTGGCCTTCATTTGAAGGGGGCGAAGCCGCTTGTCCCTCCGGGGGCAAGGTTTCCCTCTTCTTTAGGTTTGATGGTGGGATTTGGGCTCTCATTCACCATGTCAGAAATGACATATGCCCATATCAGTCATGAATCTATCTCCCTCTCTCACTCACTCAACTCCTCACTCTGCATCACTGAGACATGAAATCACCACATGATGGATTTCATAATGACATATATAATGATCAGTCATGAATCTCTCTCCTTCTCTCACTCACATCTCTCTGGTCTGGTCCTTCTCTCACTCACATCGAATCTGGTCACATATCATCTGGTATGACACATATCTCGAGTCATGACTGGAAGAAATGCATAATGACATATATAATATCTCTCATTCATGATCGGAATGAATGAACCGATCGCATAATGACATATGCATAGCCGGTAGATTGCATTTTTGTGATATGTTACCAGAATGGAACTAGAGGCAAGGAAGAGTGTTTGTCCCAATATGAAAATCTTGGGTCTCAAAAACCATGTGATGATCTTAGGTGAAGAAAGAGAACGAACCAAAGGTTCGCCTTTAGCTAGGATGGATCAACTCTAGAGAATTTCTGTGCCCAGGTATTCGGAATATCCGTCATACTTGCCACTTCTATGGTTCAAAAATAGGCTCGATTTACCGCACATAATTATTGTAGAGAATCCTAGTTGATCAAGATCTTCGCCCCGATATTTAGCAAAGGGATAGATACATCCGGGATTTTCGATTGAACGGAAATTTTGTTCAACCCCAACGGAATGCGTTGCATTTGGATGGAGCTAAAAGTCACATGTCCGATCGATACTTTGACTGCTCTATGGATTGCTTGGAACATATGATATTCGAGAGAACTCTCAAATTTTTCAAAGAACTAGCGATAAAAATAAAAATAAAAATAGTTTATAGGTTTGATCATCTGGTATCGGATAAATCTCGATCGATCCAAAATACTAATATGCCTGCTCTGGTCCAACGTTCCCATCCATCGATCTCGATAAGGACATGAGATTGATATGATCTGAAAGACTTTTCAAGGCCAAGTCATAGGGACGGACTATGAGGGGATATATATAAATAGTATCACTTAGTGGAATGTATAGGGCTATACGGGCTCGAACCGTAGACCTTCTCGGTAGAACAGATCAAAGTTATTATTATCAAAATAATTTGAACTGTTCCAAGAACCCAACATGCATTTTCTCGCATTGGGCTCTTTCATTAACTGATGGAAAGATCGGTTAGTCTGCCATTCTCCTCTTTCCGGTAAGATACTAATATGGCTCCGTGTGCTCCAAATTCTTACCCTTCCGAAGCAATCCCAAAGTTATTCAAAATGTTTCTTTGATGTAGGTCTGCCTTGCTCTGGCATAGATTGACTCAAATAGAGTCTCTTCTATCGCTCCAAAAGTAAAATATGACACTTCATACAGCTAAAAGTTTATAGAGTGAAAAGAATCTATTTTGAGGTCCCCGTATTATACTCATTATGCCTGGCATTCAACAGAGCTAGGATTGACCATATCAATTAGATCCGTAATTCGAATAAGATCGAACTTAATATTTGTCATGCTATTGTTCCCCAGAGAAACAAATTTATAGAGTAAGACTATTTCACATAGAATCTATTTCGTGGATCGGATGAATCGATAAACTCTCCCGAAAACCATTGGCACACGTGTAAACGAGGTGCTCTACCTTGCTGAGCTATAGCCCTTCCTTGCCAGTCTTGGTGATACACTACTATACTAACCAGATGGATCACTTTATGTCAAGGTAGATATTTCATGATCCAATACTATGATCCAATACGTTCCAATAAGTTCGATCTATGCCAGGGACACATACATTGTCTATGCATTTAATTCAATTTCGATTTAGAATCGTTTATAAATCCAACTCTACCTATGAGAATAAATGACCCACTTAACTCAGTGGTTAGAGTATCGCTTTCATACGACGAGAGTCATTGGTTCAAATCTAATAGTAGGTAAACTTATTAGATACCATCGAGTTTTCAATGGTATCTAATAAGTTTTACTCCACGTGTTTGGATCGAGGGGGAACATTGAATCCATAAATATTCAATAAATATCTAGTTGATCCAAAAAAATAAGAGGGAAAAAAGACCATTTTGAAAACAAATAGAAAAATTATATCCTTCTTTTAATTGATTTTCACACGTGATTTGTAACAATAATACTATTGTTTGGTATTCAAGTATCCATATATGGTACAAAGATTGATGATCTATTCTGTTGTACTTATAATTAGGATTCCGGAGATTACGTAATGCTTACTCTTAAGTTGTTCGTTTACGCAGTAGTGGTATTTTTCATTTCTCTTTTTATCTTTGGATTTCTATCGAACGATCTAGGATGTAGTCCCGGACGTAACGAGTGTCTAAAGACCCTCGCCCTTTCTTTCTTACCCTCAAATGACACCCTTTCTTCCCCTCAAAGAGCAGAGCTAGCTAAGCAGGACCTGGCCTTTGATGGATTTCTTCCCCTCAGAGCTAGAAGGGAATAGAAGAGTAAGTCTTTGAAACCCAGCTGTCTAGGGTTACCGCTCAAATTCCCTCATCTAGTTATAGAATAAAAAAAAAACAAAAAAGAATGACTAATGGATCAGACAGTACCAGATCCAGTCACAACTTGTCCAGTAGTAGCAGCAACTTCTAATACCAGTGATCCAGCAGACCTATTGAACTAGTAGCATAACAACTAGCTTCAGCCCAGGCACAGTGAAGTGACAGGACGAGATCGAGCAGTTCCCCCTGATGATCGTGATTGATACCTTCGTTATCCAGATCCTGTCTTTCGTGATCGATAGGAAGATTCTGATATTTCTTCTTTAGCGAGACCCAGTTGCTTACCTTAAACAAGTGAAAGAGTCAGATCGATGCCAATCGTGGTTACAGACAGGAGGAAATCACAAGCATATTACGGAGCAAAGCAAGCAGTCAAGGTATAAGCAGTGAAGGCAGGGTTGCGGAACAAGTTGTTGTTGACTCAGTTTACCTAGTAGCAGAGATTCCTATCTAGTCCCCGTGGACCCATCTTTCTCAGTCTCATTAGTAGCGGTAAAGGCGGCTATTATTCAAATGCTCCAGGCTTCTGGCTATGGATCTTATAATGGTCCTGGGCGGGCCTTACTTAGACACTGAGCTTCCCCAACCCTTCTCATTTGAACCTGCTATCCTCACCAGGCATAGGCACCCCACCTACCAGCCGGGCATACCAGGCTAGGCACTACTGATGCTTATAACAAATAGATTATTTACGAGCATGTTCTAAAGTGGAAAATATCATTAGTAACGAGAATCTCAAATCCTCTCCCTTATGGTCGAGCCCCTCACCCATCGGAATGAGTGAGTGACTCCATCCCTCTCCTTAACAGTCGAGCGTGCTTACGCACCCTGCCGGTTCAATTTACTTATTTGGTGGCCCCTCTCAAATAAGTAACTAAAGAGCAACTAAAGTTCCTCTCCTTATCAGTCGAGCCCCGTTGCCGGTCCTCATTTCTTCAACCAGCCCGGTCGGTTCTTCGACTATCCAATCCAGCCCAGATATTTAGTTCCTTCAATCCTAACGTCTAGCCACCACAGACAGGTTCTAGCTAGATAACGGGTTCTTCCATCCCTTGGGTTTCTAGCTAGATAACGGGTTTTGTCGTCTCGTCCTGTAGAAGCTAGGGTTTCTGTCGTCAATCAATCAATCAAATCAATAACTCACTATCCGGGCAAGGTGGGATCACCAACCTAGGCTTTTCAGTCGTTATCAATCTCTAAATCAATCGGTGCTTTTTTTTATTGTAGATCTGAGCATAATCATCATCGGGTGTAACCTGTATAGCCAAACGTTCTAGCGTAAGTTCTTGCCTCACGGGTTAAAGCAGCCCTCGCTCGGTTAATCAACCGGCAACCAGCTCTGTTCAACCAGCCTCAGAATATATCGACCAGCCTTAGTTAGGTCTAGCAAGCAGGCTAACCAACCAGCTCCCCAGCAAGCTCCCCATCCAGTTAACCAGCGAGCTCCCCATCCATCCAAGCTGATGAAATCCATCATCGAGCAACTTAATCGACCCAAGCTGATGAAATCCATCATCGAGCAACTTAATCGACCCAAGCTGATGAAATCCATCATCGAGCAACTTAATTGACTCTAATGAACCTACCTAACTATCGGTCGGAGAAGGGAAACGAGAAGTACGCTCAGGAAAAACTCTCAGGCTTTGGTACAGGCAGAAGCGAACAAGGATGCTATGCCCGTTGAAAGGCATAGACTACCCCGCAGGCCAAGGAGAAAGGATGGTAGGAGCGAAGAGCGAATTCTACTATAGTGTGAAGAAGAGTAATTCATAATACTAATAGCAGTAGCAGGAACCGAGCAAGGAATATGATGCCACAGGAGATCTTGAATCATAAACTAATTCATAATTAGATGATCAGGACAATGAATAAGAAGTATGCGCGCGATCAATCCGTTCTTGAATGGTATGCCAACGTGAATGGTAATTTGTGAGCTGGGCCAAACAATTATCTCTTTTCAACCAAGAATCCAACGCCACGGTAATCCCTCGCGCTAACAACACATGAATCGGGAATCCAAAATCCAAAACGGATTCAGCGACCATGCCCAAGGGATCGCACGTGGAACACATATTTTCTGAGGTTGAGCATGGGGCACCTTTTATTTTTCTTTGCCTAATCACGGAATCATTGAATGGTCTATCCTAATGCTGCTAAATTCCTGTGCACAGTCATGGCCAGCCTTCTATATTTCTCATCAATGTTATGATACAGAAGCTAGAGCATAAAAGCTAACAGGTCTTATGTTGAGGCAACTATTCACAAATTTCAGTGTAAAAAAGGAGAGAAATACACCAATGGTATGATTCAGAGCAAGGAAACTCTGTTTTTATTATTTTAAGAGTTTGCCATCTATTTCCCCTAGGATCTAATACCTCCCTCGAGAACAAACCTAGACACCTGGAATCCTCACACCATGATATCTATCTCAACAATGCAGCAATCAAGTCATTGCTACCATCCTGCACACAGTGGAAAAACGGGCACTCATTCCTGCAAGGACCTGGGCACTCATTCCTGCAAGGACCTAAATGTCATATAAGGACCTCTGTAATAATAATGAGGAGCTGAATATGACATACTGAGTTCCTGAAATTAAGCAACCAAAAAGGGAAAGAGAACTATGAGTATCCATATTTGAAGTCTGTAAACATGCGCCCATACTACGTCATCCAAGACAAGAGGAGCAACCAGGAAGAATGTCGACCCACAGGGTCACATTGCTTGTGGACATTACATGGACAAGGCTCATAAAGTCATGTAAAAAATGACTTGCATTCAACCGTAAGAAACCTAGATACTGATCACAGCATTTGCCACCACTTACATTTTCCAGCCAGAAAAGAAAAAAGATATGACATCGAAGATGCAGGCATCTTACCGAGAATTTGCAACAGCGATGTGATGTAAAGTTTCGAGGACAGTTGAAGTCGATGCGAGGTAACCACGAAATCATTTCTAACTTTATTATATAGCAACAAAAGTAAACAAAAGTAAGTTACACGTAGCGGACGCTGCATGCAAAATGTTGAATAGAATGAAATGTGTACACAATGAATAATTAGCAGCTAACACGTACAAATGACCTGACTTACGTTAACCTTGACCAAATCAGCGTCGCAGGTTAACTAGCACAAATGTCTTAGCTTCCCAAACAGATGGCAGCGCTCTCCAAACAGATGTCAGGGCCATTGCTACTTTTGCTACCTTAGCTGCTGGCTTAAATGTTCAAACTCTTGGCTGTTTAACCCTCTAAGCTGTTTGACCGTCTAAGCTCCATGCCCTGTTGTTTAACCGGCAAAGCTACATCCCCTGTTGGCTGTTTAACAGTCTAACCTCCCTGACTGTCAGCCCGCTAAGTTACATCCCCTGTAGGATTAAGTCCCTAAACCCGCAGCATCAGTACTCGTTGTGTCAACGGTCCACTATGATTGATCAAGGTCCTTTCTTTCTCCTTTCTAGCCGTCATGGGCACAAGCTTTGATCCGTCTCAGCTTATCACCCCTCCAGGGACTAAGGTTCGTGTGCAGTTGAAGGAAGGGGATGACTTACCAGAGATCAATATGATATCCTTCGGTAGACAGAAGCTTAAACCCAGAAGGAAGAAGATATCTCAGCAGGAGCTACAAGATCCTTCATATAAAGTCAACTACCATGTCCCACGCCCAAAGGAGAGTTCTGCGTATTTGGCTGCACCAGTCGTGACACCGGCGTTCTTGTGGCCATCTACTTCCGAAATAGGCCCTACGATGCAGTTACTTTCAGATGTGACCCCAGGTGGCCTCATTGATTACAGTTACGAGGTGGAGCTTTTCTTGAGCATTGATGAGCCCCACGGCGTATGCAACAGAGGCGTGAGATTGCACCTGCACGACGGGGTGGACCAATCCATTGCCGATGGTCAGTCCATCCAGCCGCAATGGCAATACCCCATTATTGTCCAGCTGGTTGAGCATGTACAAGCTCAGGGAAGGAACATACTTTCCTCCATAGCTCTCGCCCGTTACATAAAATGGGCGTTTGCGAAACGGGGGATTCAGGTCGAAGAACGCCTGTAGGGCAGCATACAAGTCCTTGGCAACCTCGTCCTGGTTCATAGGAATGTCTTCTTTGGAAGGGGCAATGCTGAAGTCGCTTCCAATAGGATTGTCCAAGAATAGTAGCCCAAACACATGATTCTAAGGTGCAGGATTCTGATTCAAGCCGAGATCTGGGCTGTCACTGACTCTCCAGGGTCCTAATTCGTAGATATTTCCGATCATGTTAGAGCAGCCGGGACCTCTTTGCAGCCATAGAAGAATCGGGTATCAGAGAGTTGTTTTTTAGGGGAGATGGCCTCAACCAGAAGATCCACATGATGGAGATCCACGACTATGCTAATCTGCAACCCACTAGGACGAATAGGATTCCAAGCAACGTTCAATTATTTCCTAGCCCAGTGTCTCTACGGGTCTTCTCCTCTAGAACGAGTAGCAGAGGTAGTATCGGTATAAGAACTAGTGGAAAAGCCAGTAATAGATGAGCCAGTACCTTAATACTTGACCTTACCTGAAGGCCTTACCTGCCTACCGCACTACTTACTTATTTCCGCTTGCACTAGAATATCTTCTTGGTTCTCGGCGGTTATGCCTGTTATAAGGTGTTTAAGAGACAGGGGAGTTTCGGGACGAAAGAACAGAGTTCTCCCTGAATGGGACTCCAGAAAGCCCAGAAACTAGCCAAATTAAACACTCCCGCTAGAGTATTACCCTCGATCTAGCCTACCTGCCTACCCAAAGCTGTGAAATGGGGATGAAACAAAGGCACGCCAGCCGAAAGGGGAAACAAGAAAGGGAGGCCAGCAAAACATGACACCTCCGCCATGCATGGACAAACATGACACCTCCTCCATGCATGGACACTTGCAGCACCTGCTGCACAACACCTGCCAATATGCTCAGACCTGCTAACA
Organism: Pinus tabuliformis; assembly: GCA_031772625.1. NCBI lineage: Eukaryota > Viridiplantae > Streptophyta > Pinopsida > Pinales > Pinaceae > Pinus > Pinus tabuliformis. Next base: position 815,275,186 of record CM062818.1, read on the forward strand.
TGCTCAAATAGCCAACCTGCAAACCATTGTGCTAATAATTCAAACTAATGTCAACATTAATATGAAACCGTTGATGGTCAGTAATAATAAACAGGGTAAAGCAAAATAGGCTATGCTCCAGCCTCTTCCGCCTCGGGAAGAGGCCAAATAAGATGGCAAACCAGATTAACTTCGAAGACTTTGGTTATCCCGACAATAGCAAACACAACGCATTTGAAAACTTTGGTCTAATCACCATATAACAGAGTTGAACGGATTGAAACTAATGCTATAGCAACGCTTTTGGATTACTATAGTCCCTGTCCATTTCCAGATGGCAGGGACTAATAAAAGAGAAATTTCTCTGAGGTGAGTTTAATTTTTTTTTCTTCTTTCTAATATGATGCAAAAAAAGATTGGATTTGAAACAAGTCGGTTTGTCTATAGAGAACATAGAAACGATGCCCAACATTTAAATATAATAAATTGGTGACTAATTAAAACTTTGTAAGGTATTTAGTACAAGTTCTTGTGCTCCCAACGGTATATAATTAGATATATAATTATAGGCTATAAACTTTGTAAGGTATTTATGAAAAGTTTTTGAGCTCCCAAAGATATGCACAGTTTTAAGATAGGTTAGTTTCAAGATAGGTTAGAGAGAGTTAAGTAAGGAGCTTAATCTAACTATCTTACAGTACTACAATTTTTACAATTAGGTAGAATAGAAGCAATTTTCTTTGATGATCATTTTTGTTTTTAACATTATAAATGTGAATTAGATACAATGCAATTACACATAAGATATATAAAATAAATTCATTCAAAGTCATGTTCATAAAAAAGTTCTTTTTAATGATAGTCTTGATTAAATTATGAATCATGGGGGCTTTACCATGTTGACCAAGTGGAGATTCCATGCTATTAACCCCTTTAAAGATAAATTATAGATAGGTTAATAGATAACTTGATGTTGAAGGGGTTGAAATGTGAAAATGGATAACACTCTTTAGAATGGCGTGCAATGAGGGATTATAAATTGTTACAGGGAAAAGTGTCTATGCAGAACTGCTAATCCCACTAAGGCTGGTAGCTACCTTAGAAACAAACAAAGTAAAACTACTTTCGTTTTCCTTTATGAAAGATAGATGAGAGAAGAATAAAGGAGACCAACCTCTGTCTTGCGCTTGGTTCCTTGCTCGATTCCTCTCTCTTCTGATAGTCTTTTGCTACTTGCTTTCTTGTATACCCAGCTTCACAGAGTACCTGTAGAATCAAAGCAGCATAACACTATACGAGAACATGGATCTATTATCATAAACAATCTAGGATCAGATGTAAATTGACCATACAAATGCATCAAACATAAATCACACAAGAGTATGGAGGAAAAATTCAATAGCTTTATTGATAATCAAGAAAGAGCCAAGAGAGTTACAACCAATCGTTCTGACCCAACATCATCCTCTCAGCAAGTGAGCCCTTCTTCACCTCATGAAAATCTTAGATCACCCAACACTATGATGTTGCCTCAAGAAACCAACAACAATTCCTTACAAGATGCAAAATTCCAGCCTCTGGATCTCTGGGATGAGGGAGATGAGTCAGCTTGTGATTTGATTAGTGTCTTCCCTCTGATAGTTCTTGATTCCACTTGGATATTGATGATCTCTTACTCCTCCCAGGTCGAATTCAGAGAGGCAAGTGTCATAGGAGAAGTTCCTGGAAGATTCCATGCTTCTCCACCTCGCGGATTGACACTGCCATTTGTCCTTTCTCACCCATCGCACCCCATAGAAGGGCTTTTTGAAATGCAATGCACCTACTATGTGTATTTAGGTGAGATACAATGCACTTTGCCTATGGAGCAGGTGAAATGGTCCAGTTTTGACCAGTTCTGAGCAGTTTTTCATGGAGAACTTCTGGGAGAAGATGTAATCAATTGACCTTGTTCTTTTAGGGGTTGGAACAACACTTTTAGGGACTTAGGAGCCCTTAGTTTATGGACATTTATGCTTGGGGTTGCAGTGCCCAAAAATGTCTATAACAGTTGCCCCCTAAAGCATGAGGTCGTTAATCTTTTTGATGTCGGGTGAAATGCTTTATCATGAGGATCCGAAGTTCTTTCAAGCTGGAAGGAGACCTGTAATAAGATACAATACAATACATTATCTTCATAATATTTTCATGATCTAGCTGAGGCGGGCATTCCCATGCTCAGCTTTATAAATTCATTTTCATGTACATAGGACAGACAATCGTCTGAGTGTAGACTGATAATTCTGGTAGAGCCATCATCGCTTAGATGGGATGATTATCTGTGCAGCAATGATGTACATTTGATGTCTTTATTTTCCTGAATATATATCGCAGCCCGGATGGATGAAACTAGATCCAGGGTCTTCAATCTCGTTGATCTTCACTCAAAGTACAAGTCGATCCATGTGAGAGATGTTCTCGAGTCAAACATGGAAAGACATCGCCTGATTACCAGCCAATGATGTAAGCTGTTAACAGGCGCGAGAGGAATCGCCGATAATGATAATGATCCTCAAGGTACTGCAGTACAATTCACGTGGTGTGAATAAGGGACTTAGCGTCGAACACCACACAAAATCTTTCGGTCAAAGGCCATTGATGTAAACATGTCGCCGGAAGTGAGAAACTTGCCATTGAGGCATGCAAGCTTCAAAGTACTAAAATGGGTGTTCCTAGATCGACTTCTTGGATAATGAGCTGATGTCGACAAGAAGCGATCCGTCATAGGAGGGCCTTAATGAATCCCACATCAACGACACAGAATGGAGCAAATGATTTTAATGGAGGTGAAAACGATCTGGTGATATAAGGTTGAGGGTGGCGGTCATGAAAGAATGCAGCGTAAATGTAGTGCAGCGGGTGAGGCACAGGTGAATTCTCTGAGTGAATTCTCTTGAACATATCAGCGACACTGACATGATGGATTGGTAGAATTAACCCCAAATGTGGATGGTGTGATGTGACCATGGTGATGTGACCGGTGAATGAAACAACCCAACCTGACTTGGATGCGGAGTGAAAGTGTCATGTTCAAGAGCGACTTCCTACCAACAAAGTTTCTTCAAGTTTTCTTCCCAATTTTTCCCCAGTCATTGCTGACCAGTACCTCATTATTTTTGTCAAGCTTGAGGAGGATAACATATGCTTGTTCTATAATTTTCCCTTCGGGCAAACCCATCGCTATGTTTTAATGAGCCTAGCGATAGTGAAACTCGTTCTTGTCTGTTATGGACAAGTTTGTCGCTATTAGGTTTTAACGAGTTTAACGACAAAGATAACTTGGTCCTTTTCAATTTTGGAGAGTTTGAAAAGGGACATAAAGGAAACTCCAAAAATCCTTTTTCGTCATCTAATCCCTTAAGTCCGAAAAAGTATAAAATAATACAGAAGGGATGAAGTTTCGGTACTTTTAACGAGCCGAACAAAACAAGCGCTCGATCTTTTTGTGTAATGATTCCTCAGGTCCAAAAATATTAAAATCTAAAGGAGGGATATCACTTTCGGTCACTTTAACGAGCTGGAGAGGCCAATGGCTCGACAATCTTTTCATATTTTACGAGTCAACTGAAAAGAGCTTAAAGGAGACTCGTTTTTTGAGGAACGAGTGATAAATTCGGGTAGCAGCTGATTCCAGGTAAGGTTTGGAATTTCCCAATCACGGTAGTGTTACAAGGATGGCTAATAGAATCACTCTTCGCAGCTGTTCCTCAAAAGGGGTAAACAATCAAGTGGAGGTGAATGATCGGCCAATACAAAGTGGAGGTGATGATGAGAACACGACCAAGGCTTCAAAGGCTGAAGTACTACATTCACGATGGTTATTTACCGGAAATTGGTTCATTTTTTAATGAGCTTAAATGCTGGGGGAAACATTTGCTCATTGCTTATGTTTATTTTTTAACAAGCATGAAGTCCACGTTAAAATTGCTCGATGCGGGTTTATTTTTTAACGAGCTTGAACCTTGCAGTAACACTGCTCATGGCGGGTTTATTTTTTAACGAGCTTGAACCCTGCAGTAACACTGATCGTGATAAGTTTTCATGCCCCCAGCATAATAACGCAAATCGAGGTGCATGCCCCCCAAGCTTCATTGCATTCAACTCGGTGGTTGGAATGAAGGTTTACCTTTGAGATTTGGAAAGGGGATTTGTTTCATTTTTTAATGAGGTTGACACAGTAAAAGAACTATCCTCATGACTCCTTGTTTCATTTTTTAACGAGGTCGACACAAGATAAGAACCATCCTCGATATCCACCGTATTTACTGTATTTGATAGAAAATAAAAAATTGAAGGATGATTAAGGTTGCTGGAATAATCTTCATGGTAATCCGGAAGACGGGAACGATGGTGGTAATCTTCCCATGGTGCCTCTCCTATCATCATTGACTGAACGATTCCTTTGTCTGTAGAATGTACATGCGACCAAGGATCTGAAGTGGTACCATATTCCTTAGACCTATCTATCCAAACACTCGATGAGCATTGATTTGGGTTTTCCCCCCAGGCCAAGAAAATTGATTGCTACAACATTTCTAAAATGGTGATGATCCATGCTGACAAAATGTTTAGGAATCTTCTGAATCCATTAGATATAGAAGATTTCATATTGTAGGTTTCCACTGTGGCCACTTCCGCTAGATTACTTTGAGGCGGTAGGGCAAAAGTACCCATCAAGGCAGGGTCTTTTAGGAGGCCTACTCCAATATTTTGAAGCGAATGATTGCTTCCATGGATCATTGGAATGCTTCCTGTAACTTGTGAACTTTTGGGGAGAAATGTTTGTTGGTCGACGATTGTAATTCTTCCTTGGAAGGGAAATGTAATATTCCTGAAGTAGGTCGACACAACTGCGGCCATGGCATATATCCAGGGCCTTCCCAGTAGGATGTTGTAATCAAGGTTTCCGTCGATTACTTCAACATCAATTTCTATTGTTTTTCCCCCCAGTTCAACTTGAAAGTTACTTAAAATCCTGTATGGTGTGTATGATCGTCCATCAAATGCTTTTAACGTCGTTGACAATCTCGACAAGGGTGGTGAGCCTAAATTTTTCCAGCAGCTCATCGACATAATACATGTAGATGCCCCCTCATCAATAATTTTTCGATGAACAGTTTTGTTGAGGGCTTTCACTTGAATAAGGAAAGCTAGTTGAGCTGGTAACTGAGGGTCATATCCTTTATGATCAAAAGCCACAAGATTGGAATCCATTTGGTCAATCCCACCTATTGCTGATAATAAAGCTTGCTTTTGGGAGGGGCAATTTCGCGGTACCCCAAGTGTCGACATAGCGGGCGGCGATTGGGCCAGGTCATCTACTATATTATAATTCTATGCTACTTTGGCACAAGGATTAAATATCGATTTGGGTACTACTCCCTTTGGTGGCTTTATCGTTAGCTCAAGAATGATTGGTGGCACAACTTCTGTCAAAGTTGTTGTCGAACTACTAGGTTGTTCATTAGCCTTGTTATTCGACAGCTGTGGATTCTCGTAATCTTTATTCCTTGTCAAAGCATCATTTTGCTGCTTTGAGATAGACAACATAAGCACTTGGGATCAGGAAGCATTTTGATTAGCAACCAGTTTGGTTCCTGGGCTTGGAAACGGATCAGTCAATACTGCTGAGGTTTTTGAACTCTGAAAGAGTTTCTTAACTTCAGCTTTATGTGGACAATCTCTTGTCCGATGATCCTCATCGCATATCTGACACCCCGCATGGGGTTTCCTTCGCCCAGAAGGGTTTGAAGAAGGTTTTTCAGGAGATGACTCGTCCTACTTCTTTTTTCTCCCTTTCTTTTTCTTCTTGCCTCCTGGTTGCTTGGTTTCTTTGCCTTCACCAGTTGAGATGGCATTTACTTCCGAGGCGAGAGGTTCTTCTTTTTCATTTTGACTGGAAATATTACGAGCCTTTTTAGATGTAGCCTTTGTCGATTTCGTGTCTGTCGCGCCAATCACGCCATTGCCGACATGAGAGTCATTGTTTGATTTAGGAGGAGGAGGGACCGAGAATTCCGATCTGGGCGCGTCAGGTATTTTATCGTAGAGCATGCCAGACTGAGCGTAAATCAAGTCCAAATATTGCGCACGAGCAATAACTTGCTCTTCGGTGACGACTCCCCCTTTTGCCACATCTTCTGTAATGGAAGGTAACAAAGACTTAATAAACCATTTAGCTAAAAGTTGATCAGGAACATACGTTTTTACCATTCTACGACGACGTTGCCACTCATGTATATGATCAGATATGTGAGTGGTCGTTGTTTGTTTGAAATTGGTAAGAAGTTCTGTTCCCATTTTGTACCTTATCGGTAACTGAAAATGGGTTAAAAAGGTTGTGGCTAGGGTACTGAAGTTGTCAAATGAAGCTCTGGGCAATTCGATATACCATTTCGCTGCCAGACCAGTTAACGTCCTCTAAAAAAGGCGAAGCCTAATCGAATCATCGTTTAGGGTGTTTGATGAACACCACAGGTGAAAGGTCATCACATGATTCGACGGATCTTCACCCGGATTTCCATTAAATTTAGGAATATCTAATGGTATTTTATCCAGAATCGCTAGCCACCAAGGGGTGTAAGTGATTGGATCGTTTGTTAACTGATTTAGATTTGGTAACTCTAAAGTTGCCATGAAGGGTAACTGTTGATTCAGGTTAGGCGAAGCATACCCAGGATAAGATGGAATCGCCTGAGTAATTGGTCTTTGCATACCAGCATAATGCATTTGATGTTGGTAACTTTGGTAAGGTTGGTGGGAATAACCATTGTAGAATGGTTGATTTTGACCGTTTTGAATATACGGTTTCCCACTATTTGCAAAGATTTGTTGCTCAGATCCTTGGTATACTTGTTGGAATTGCGGTTGTTGGTATTGCACCAGCCAGGGTTGTGAAGCCATGTGCTGTTACCCAATACTAACTGTTTGACCAAGATGAGGGGTAATTGTACCCGTTTGGGCCTGTGTCATTCCACCAGTCGGCGATTGTGGTTGAGTCGCAGGGTCAAGAGGCTGTTGCATTACAACCTGAGAAACCTGAGGTTGGCATACAACAGGAAGCGCTTGTACTTGTGACACCGTCACAATAGCTGACGTAGTTGGTATATTTGACATAGGTAAACATTGTTGCATTGAATATACAACTCTTGGTTGTTGAGGCAGTATCGACACCCAACCGCTAGATGTAATTCCAGCATAACCTGAATTTTGTTGTGAAATCCCGTATGGTTGTCCTCCCGGAGGAGACAATGAAAGGGTATACTGCCCCCCATATGGCAGTAATCCAGTACTTAAAGGAATGGTTTTCCCTTGGGGACCAGATTGCCCAAATTGACACCTTGAAGGATCAATTTGCTGAGACTCAACATAAGAGTTTCTGGATACTATTCCGGATGAACAAACAGGAACAGACCATACTGTCGAAATAGCCCCTGAGTGGGCCCCTTCTAGCGATTGAGAGCTAGTTGGGACAGATGGTATACCGGTGAACATTGTTGGAGTGACAGCAGGAAGTTTTGTCGTCGTTGTGTCGGACGACACAGTCCTAGATGTCGACGGTTGTTCAGACATTTCTAGTCTATCCAAAAGATTACCTAGCGATTCTACAGGAGCTTCCATTGGCGGTAGACTAATTTCTGATGAAGAAGGATACAGAGTGATCCCAACTCCAAATTTCGATGGAGTACTAGATGCAGGATCATCCACAATCTCTTCTATAGCAATCAGACCAGGTGGAAGAGGTAGACCATCAGGTCTGTAAAATATTTCTGGTGCCGAAGAAGGTATGGAATCTGCAGCGATAGATGTTTGGGGAATAACACTCTCTGAACCGGTTGTAGGTGAAACTGGTTCAGTAACACAAGTGTTTACCTTCAAACTAGGATCAGAGCTACTGTCCCTCGGTGGCTACTGAACTTCTTCTGTAAAGGCAAGGATACCAGAAACGTTTGGAGTAACCGGAGTTTCTGATGGTGTTGGAACACTTGTTCTAACTTTACCAGGAGATTTGGAACCAGTTAAATGAGTTCGCTTTGTCCGTAATAGTTTCGATTCCGGAGACAAAGACGGTTGACTCGTAAGCCTCCGTGAATGACGGGGTTTCAATTGACTTTCTTCCATGATTGCGGATTACTCGATCAACTAAAAATAAAGGGGAAGTATGTTTCCGAATTAGATGAATTTTAGACGCTTTGACACAACTTGTTTTTTCAATTTTTAAGAGTCGAGAAAAAACAAAATATGACTCTAGTCGCCTTCGATTTTTAATGAGCCTGAAGTGACAAGTGCTCAGATGGAACTTTTCTGTTAAGGAGTTTGAAAAGGAATGAAAGGGACTGCTCTGGAAATCTAGGCAGAGGGATTACCAAACCAATCGAAAAACTACAGAATACTTTTTATAGTACGACAGTCAATCTTCCTGAATGCTGTGTTCAGTGCATTGCGATTGATAGGGCGGCAGACACGGCTTCCTATGGATAAAGGATTAAGCCTATTGTGATCTCCCAAAATATACTCGACGGTACGTGGGAGCACAAGTCCGTACTGGCACTTATCGTCTCAAAGTGGAGGAATCACCCAACCAATAGTGAAAACAACAGTTACCAGGCTTTACGACGCCAGAATACCTCTCTAGCCTAGACTTCTAGACGTTGTGCGTTAGGTTCCAAAGCGTTGTTAGATTCATTAAATTTATTTTATAGTTGATCTTGCTTAAGAAATTTTCCTTTCAGGTTCACCGCATGATGTAGATGTACAATTCCTAAAATGCAATCTAAGATGATAAACAGTCGTTTTATCTTCTTTGTGCAATGAATATCCTAGCTACTAAGGAAAGAGAAATGGCATTCTTTCAGCAAAGAGTATAGAGCACACACTATATGCACTGTCCTAAATCAAACCAATCAAACAGTCTAAATGCAAATTCACATGCATGCATTTGTTTTCAGCCTTCTTAATATGTGAATGATAAAAAGAAAGCTAATGCGCAAATCTGAATTATTTTTCAAAGCGACAATTACTAACAAGTTTCTTTTCAAAATCAAAATGAAGAAAAGACAACACTTTGCGATTTGGAAATGAAAACTTGCTTTCGACACTAGAAAAACTACTAATTCAGATCGAATACAATAGTAACAGGGTAATCGACTATCAAGAACAATCAGATTCTCTTCTATGACTGAAAACGACACTTGCGACACTTTCAAATCAAGAAACAATAGTACAATTACGTTACTTCTTTGTAAAGGAGAACTGAAAATGACTCAAAAAACACATAAAAACATTTACAGTTATTTGCACAATGGAGGCGGAATAACAGCAAGGAAAGGGGTTTCAAACAGAGGTGTACTGACTACAGGCAGCAAAACTCTTGAATAGATCTGAAAAGAGTGAACACAGAAACCAAAATTTAGGAACAATGCCTAGTCTGATCAGCGCACCTGTAACACAGTGAAACTGAAATGCAACGCACCTACTACACTCGGGAAGTGCGCTGAATTTGAGATTCACAGAACAGACAGTGCGCTGGACTAGGGACGAGACTTTGATTGGGTTCCGGGTCACAGTTTGCAGTTCAGTTCAGGGATTTTGGTCGAGCAAGTGATAATCAGTAAATCAATCACAAGGGTAGATCGAAGGAGGTTACTAGAGCACCACGAGGGCAATTAGAAAGCTTGTAAATCAATTGTTTAATTCATAAACAAAACCCGGAGATTGACTGAAGCAGCATTGATCTACTTTGTACTTGCATAGAAAATGCAGTTCGAAGGCTAGCTGGCTTGACTTCAGGCTCCTTCTATAAGTTTATAAAGTAAACAAATGTAGATAAACAATCAATCTATTCGTTCCCCAGCGGAGTCACCATTTTGTTACAGGGAAAAGTGTCTATGCAGAACTGCTAATCCCACTAAGGCTGGTAGCTACCTTAGAAACAAACAAAGTAAAACTACTTTTGTTTTCCTTTATGAAAGATAGATGAGAGAAGAATAAAGGAGACCAACCTCTGTCTTGCGCTTGGTTCCTTGCTCGATTCCTCTCTCCTCTGATAGTCTTTTGCTACTTTATTTCTTGTATACCCAGCTTCACAGAGTACTTGTAGAATCAAAGCAGCATAACACTATACGAGAACATGGATCTATTATCATAAACAATCTAGGATCAGATGTAAATTGACCATACAAATGCATAAAACATAAATCACACAAGAGTATGGAGGAAAACTTGAATAGCTTTATTGATAATCAAGAAAGAGCCAAGAGAGTTACAACCAATCTTTCTGACCCAGCATCATCCTCTCAGCAAGTGAGCCCTTCTTCACCTCATGAAAAGCTTAGATCACCCAAGTTGCCTCAAGAAACCAATAGAAATTCCTTACAAGATGCAAAATTCTAGCCTCTGGATCTCTGGGATGAGGGATCCATATATAGATGTTTGCAAGGGAGATGAGTCAGCTTGTGATTTGATTAGTTTCTTCCCTCTAATAGTTCTTGATTCCACTTGGAGATTGATGATCTCTTACTCATCCCTGGTCGAATTCAGAGAGGCAAGTGTCACAGGAGAAGTTCCTGGAGGATTCCATGCTTCTCCACCTCGCGGATTGAAACTACCATTTGTCCCTTCTCGCCCATTGCACCCCATAGAAGGGATTTTTGAAATGCAACGCACCTACTGTGTGTATTTAGGTGAGATGCAACGCACTTTGCCTATGGAGCAGGTGAAATGGTCCAGTTTTGACCAGTTCTGAGCAGTTTTTCATGGAGAACTTCTGGGAGAAGCTGTAATCAGTTGACCTTGTTATTTTAGGGGTTGGAACAACACTTTTAGGGACTTAGGAGCCCTTAGTTTATGGACATTTATGCTTGGGGTTGCAGTGCCCAAAAATGTCTATAACATAAATTTCCTTTTTTGGGGCTAAGAAAAAAATCTACAAATTATCTTGATTTAGAGATTTTTAATCTCTCAACTAAAAGTTAGGTTGAGTTTTCCTTGGGTTAAAAAATTCTTAACTAAGAATTTTAGTGCACACATAATTTTTCAATTAAGAGTATTATTTTTCGAATAAGAAATTGAAATTGAATCACAATTTCAAAACTCCCGAAGAAAGTCTTAGACAAGAATTTAGGTTCTCTTCCTAAACTCTTAGCTAAGATCTTGGAAAACTCCCAATAAAGAATTTAGTCATCTCTCAACCAGGAATTCCTATCTTTTTAAAGGGCCTTTAGTGAGTTTTATGTTCACTATGTCAAGAGAGAAATTAGTAAGATTTTACCCCATCGAGAAAACTACACCCACCTCCAAGTCACTATGTTTATGGATTTCTCATGCCTTTTTGGATTTAACAATGTTTATTATGATTTCCCATGCCTTTTTATTTTTAATTTCCCATATGTGGTTTGTTTCATCTTTGATTTTATTCTTCTCCATTAAAACTTCATTTAGAGACAATTTGCATGCTCAATTAAAACATTGTAGCATTTCTTATCTATTTGATTATCTCTCAAGGATCTTTCAAACTAATTATTGGCTACCTCAAACATTGTATAGGTTCCTCAACCATGATGGTGTCAAGGGGATTCACTTGTAACCTAATAATATGTTACAAGGGTTCATATTGCGTTTTAAAACTAGTTAAAAGGTGAGTCAATATATTAGATGGTATTAAGGGGTGACGCTATTTTATAATTAAACTAGGAGTATAGATATTGGTTGGTGGAGATGGAGATGGAAGTGTTCAATCAACCAAAAAATTTAGGTAGTTGGAGTGGTTTCCAAAACACCAAAATTCAAGGTGCATTACCAAGTGGAATTGGGCAACCCTAACACTAGAGAATAGGAAATTCATCTATCGTTAACCCTAAATATTAAATTTCTTCCTTAATAAGAATAATTATCATTGTGGAGTCCTATGGCGCAGCTCAATTGGTGATTAAAGTAATGTGAAATTTTTGAAAACTGAGAGATGCAAGGTTCAAATCCTCATGTTTGTCACATGGTTTATGGAGAGGAGGACATGTCATCAACCCCCATAGGTTTTCTAGTACTTATGTGTTAGGCAAGTTGTTGGGTTTCTCTGGGATACAATAAAAAAAGGTATCGTTCTAGAATTTTGATTAGAAGAATTTGTAGTGAAAGAACCTTGAATTTAAAGTTGGTGTTTGCATATTATTTGGAGATCATTAGTGTTGTTTTCGTAAAGAAGGAAGTTGTGTACAATTTGACATTATTTTTGTGTTTGAACCTATTCTATACTTGGGAGGAATTCATGGCATTATGTAGAAAGTATCTTATATTATATTCCTAATGTTATATCGACCTTCAATAAGCTATAATTCTATTTCAAATCACAATGAGGTTGGATGTAAGAGTTGTTCTTGGAAGCCTACATAGCTTGAAAAATCTAATATTGGATTATTGGTGCCTTTTCTTATTAGAATCATTAGTAGGTTTGAAGTATGAGGTGATTAATGTTGAATTAGCCATGAAAGGAGATCTATATTTCTAAGTTTTTTTTGTTAAAAGTGAAGCATCTCTCAAAGAAATAGGGTGATTCATCTCTAGTCTTTGTACCTCATAGAAGTTCTCAATGAACCATGAAATTCTATGAACAAGAAATACAAATGACCACAATTTTAAAGGAGGATCTAAAGATGAAATGTTTTTCTAATTCCTAAGGAACATATTTGGTGATCTTGACTCAAAGCTCAAGTTATATATGATGAAGAACATTTTCTAAACTAGATGTCAAATACATATTTTAAATATTGGGGTCAATATGATAGGAGTAGAAATAATGAGGGGTACATAATATGTCATAAAAAATGGTACTTACAATATTTCGTAAAAATAATATTTTATTTAGATCGTTGTATTTGAATGTGTAACTAACAACAAATGTTTGTGAGCTAAAAATGAATGAGGTGTATTCTTTAATATGCTACGAATTCATGCATTATGACATAAATTTACTAAGTTAACCTCATGTGGTTGGTATCCCATGCCCAATAAAATATTGTATGTGGGAATGGAGGGGAATCAATTACCCATAGGGGTTTCACTTAGTAAACCGACATCATAGTGCATCACATATGGGATATTAAATAATATCTCTATTTTTGTTTCGACCCTATATAGCTTTATTGTTGACACCCACTTTCAATACATATTTCCACATAAAATAACCTCTGCTTTTAACAGATATTGTAAGTAACATTTCTTCGTGATATTTTTTACACCCTTTATTTCTACTCCTAGTATATTGGTCCCATATTTTACGTGTGTATTCAAAATATACATTAGGAAATATTGTCATCGTATGCCACTTTAGCTATGAGTCATGGTCATCAAGCATGTTCCTTAGGAATGAGAAGACTTTATCATCTTAAGGTCCGTGTATGAGATATGTGGTCATTAGTATTGTTTGTTTAGAGTCTTCCATGGTTTATTGAGAACTTATATAAGGTACAAAGTCTAGATATGTGATTGTATCCATTGTATAATTCACTTCCAACAAAAAACTTATAAAGAAAGATCTCCTTACATTATTGATTTAAAGATTAGCATCTCCTACTCCCAACCTCTCAATGAATTCAATTTGAAAATACACAAATAATCCAATACTAGCAATTTTCAAGGTATGTAGCCTTTTGGCAACACCTCTTACTGCCAACTTCTTGATACTTTAAATAAAAAAAAGGGATTATATCTTACCAAAGACGCATATAGCTTCAAGAACATAAGGCATATAACATATTAGCATAGAAATAACTTTAAACTCTATGCAAATGCCTTGATTACAGAAAAATGCCATCACCAAACAACATGCAAATACCAAATTTAAATTCTAGGATATTTGATTAAAAGTTTCTCTAATCAAAAGCCCAAAAGTATACTCATCCTTGTCAAGGAAGATATTAAATATTTAGAGTTAGGATTTCATAATTTTCTCTGCTCTAGCATTAAGGTTTGCTAAATCCTCTTGATTCTATAGCCCGAATATTGGTGACTTAATAGTCTTCCCCCAAAAAACCCCACCTAAACATTTATTTAGTTGAACACCACCTCACAATATGTTGTAGTGCCCCACGATGTAATTATTTTTTATAAGACTCCATGGTTTTTATTTATCTTACAAATATTTTAATTGGAATAATACTAATGGGGCTAAGACTAAGTGGGTAATTTTGATGGCATATGTAAATATTAACACATTATTATGAATGTAATATTGTTATTTCAATTATTTTATTATTTGGAAATATAAGAGGAGCTAGCACACAAGTATTCAAGCCATCCTACTATTAGGAAATTAGTTGAATCAGTTAGAGTCCAAGAAGGGACAATTTTTGAAGTGACAATTGTCGCAATATTAAACATCCATATTTTCCAATATTACCAACCACCATAGATAATGTGATGGGAGCTAAAGATCATGCGATGGGAAAGAAAAGAGGATTTTATGAGAGAAAGGAAATCTAAGAAAAAGGGTTCCAATGGAGAAGAAAAGACTAGATCATAAGGAAGTAAACGAAAATTTCAACAAACTAGCAGATAGGGTCTAAGGAGGAAGAATATCAATATTGATCAAGATGCTTGACAGAAGGGTAGCTTGAGGAAAGGGGGAATTGTTGATACAATAGTTCATTTGGTTGTGTGGAGCATGCTTGCTCCTGATGTATTCCCACATACTCAGACAAGTGAATTGTTTATTTTGTTTAAGTTCTTTTAGAGATTGTTTTTCAGTTATATTACAAATGTATGAGTAAATGGTGGAGCAAATAAATTATTTATGTCTTCTTGTTAAATAACTAATTTCTTACATGAATCTAGTTCTCAAATATTCTGAGTAGGATAAAGGACTATCTTTGGTTATATTGTTAAGATTAGTATAAAGGACTATCTTTGGATAAAGGACTATCTATGGTTAAACTTGAGGAAAGTTTTTCACCTCAAGAGATTTGATTCGTCTTGCTCAAGTTAAGATGGATCTATGTTAGTTTTGAAGAACATTCTAATAAAATGTTTTAACTATAAGAAAATTTTAATTTTCACTTGTTTTGTATAATACATATTATAATTTTTGTTATTAATATTTTTTAAAAGTCAAAGAATTTTAGGTGGATTGGTTTGGTGAACAATTTGGTGAAAATCTCTCTCTCTCTCTCTCTCTCTCTCTATATATATATATATATATATATATAGATAATCTTTTACTCAACATATATATTGAAATATTTGATTTATAACTTACACTAAAGCTTTTTTTGTTATTGTACTAGATAATATATTTTTTTCAACTTTACTAGATTAGATATATATAACTATTACTCAACATATATATTGAAATATTTTATTTATAACTTACACTAAACCTTTTTTTATTATTGTACTAGAGAATATATTTTTTTTCAACTTTAATTACTTTATCTCTCTATATAAAGTTTGATGCAAAATCAATGTGTAAATTGAATTATATTATTTATGGTGACAATGATTTTTTTTAATATTAGTATTTTTTAATTTGTTAATGTATGTATTATTTTTAAAAGTAACATTATGTGACAACATCTCCCTCATACTGAGTTGCAAAGCACCTCTTAATGTAACAACTAATCCAAATTTAATTTGAGCATGTTCTTATATGAACGATGCAACAATTATATATAATTTTATTGCTTCTCATGAAATAAAAGTGTAGATTATAAATAATTGGATTCTTTTTTTTTTTTTTTTTTTGCAAGATTTAAATTCGATGACTAATTATTATCATTGTAATGAAAACATTTCCATCTATGAGATTAGCATATACATTTTATATGGTTGCTTCCATGCATATATTCAATTTTGGGCAAAGAAAATGCATTTCTTCATTCCATATAGATATATACATCACCTATTAAGTTCTCTTCATCTAAAATTACAACCTTTTTCATATCCAATGCAACGTTTAGATTTTACGACATGTTAAATACTGACTTAGTTAGATGGTTATTTTCATGTTGTGTTTGCATTTCTCTTAGACTCGTAAGGTTCTCACTACTTAACCCAATTGGTTCTCACATTTTAACATATAGCGTAATTATTCCTCTTTACACCTTAACTTCCTTTCTTTTTTTTTCAAAAATAGAAAAAACACTTTTCATTGATTATAATGAAAGTACAACACATACATAACCAGAGTTCATAGATTCTAGGTTCTAGGTAGCCTGAGCAAGAAAAATATCGGCTCAATCTTTGTGTTTGTTCTCCATCTCAGCCTAAACAGTCGAGTGAAACACAAAGGATGTAGAGGATGCACATATGTGCAATCCAAGATCCAAATTCAAAGCTTGTAGACTGACCATGTCAGTCATATCCATCATATCAAATAAGAAGTTGGGAGCACAGATTTGTCAACGAAACAGAGTGGGAGATGGAGCCTGCTGAGAGAAATAGACTTGATCTCAATGATAGCCCTCCATATCCAATACAGTCCTAACAGAGACAGTCCTATAAAAGTAACAGAGGAGGTAGATACAAAAAGAAAACAAAGTTTTGTAGATGGCGTCTTCAGTCAGCATTTAGATCATAAAATGTCCAATCCCCTGTAGTGAGCCAGAGTCAAAAAACTGGAAAAAAATTCTTGCGGACTCTGCGCTGAACCTTCCTTGGATAGACAATCTGCCTCTCCATTTTGGATCTAGTAGATATGTGAAATAGTGATAGAGTGAAACTCTTTGATCAAAGACTGAATTCTGCATTTCCAGGCATCAAGATTTGGAGAGTTGAGGGAGCCTTTGTCGTTTTCCCAGTCGATGACAGATTTGGAGTCTCCAAAAACTAAAAGATCCATGAGGCCGAGCCAAAAATCACAATACAGAACTCCCCAGAGTGCAAGTAATTCAACTCTGGTGTTGGATCCCTTTCCATAGTGCCAGTGGAATCTGTAAAATGTCCCAGGCCCAAGATGGATGGCCATTCCACAACCACATAGTCTGAAGGAGGAGGCCCCATCAAAAAATCCTACCGGAAAGTTAGACCAGATGTTATGAGGAGGTGGCGGACATTTAGGAACATGGGGCAGGTTGGTAGAGTGTTCTAGATAGAAGGAGATAATTCTGCAGCTGGAGAGCCAGATGTCGGGCAACACATGGTAAAAAATGAGGGCATTTCTCGTCCGCCAAATGCCCCAGATGATGAAGAAGGCTAGAGTGAAATGAGATTGGTGTTCCGCAGTCCAACTACTAAGACAAGAGACAATATTAGAACGGTCCCAATCAGTAGGTGAGTTAATCAGATGTAGCACACAAGTCCAGACAGAAAAGGCAAAGGGACAATGAAGGAAGAGGTGGTTGGCGTCCTCTCTGGTAGATGAGCAAAGACAACACCAACCCGGGCCCTGATAGCCTCTCTTGATAAGGACTTCCCATGTCAAGATCCTCTTGTGCACCACCAACCAGGAGAAGCATTTGAGTTTGAGCGGAAAATTGCATTTCCAGGCTCGAGCCAGCCAAGAGAAAAAAGGGATCTGTTTTGAGGGCTGGTGGATGATCCGATAGGCCTCATGTACAATGACCTTTCCATGTTGTGGGCCACCGAACCAAATGAACCTGTCTTCTTTTGCTGATAGGACAATTCCGGCAAGCTTGAGGTTTGTTATGTATGTTTTCCATTCCAGAGTGTGGGCCTCAGGAATTTCAAGCTCGGTGGCATCTTTCCAATGAGTGAAAGATGAAGAGGAGAGATGTGCTGAAGCAATGTCTTTAATCACATAATAACCATGAAAGTGCAGGAAAGTAATGAGATGCAGAGAAAGTAAATGCGGGTCTGTCAAGCCAGAGAGGGAATCCAGACCAATCTGTCAGGCCAGGCAGTAACTCCATGGGGCAGAAAATAATTGACTGTATTATTCCATCAGGTAGGTCCTCATTATATACATGAGGGAGAGACTGTTCAGTTCGTCTCCCGATGACTGTTCATATTCCTATCTATCTATTTACAATAATTCACCCAATCACAAGGATTAGGTGTCAACATTCCCCCCCTTAATCTGAAGGGATGTTGGTGAGTCCAAGCATCATTCTGAATCGTTCAAGCTTTTCCCTTCCAAGCGCTTTGGTGAAGATGTCTACAATTTGCTCACTTGTGGAACAGTGACGGAGATGGATTGTTTTGGCCTCAACATGATGTCGAATTAGATGTTATTTAGTATTGATGTGCTTCGTTCGATCATGGAACTTTGGGTTCTTGGCCAACTTTATTGCAGAGGTATTGTCAATCATGAGTGGAGTTGATTGTACTTGTTTTACCTGCAAATCTTCATGAATTTTCCTGAGCCACACAATTTATTTTGTTGCTTCAGTTGCTGCCACGTATTCTGCTTCTGTTGTGGAATCTGCTGGAACTGATTGTTTGCGTGATCTCCAGGAGATAGCTCCTGATCCAAGACTCATAGCATATCCTGAAGTAGATACTCCAGTTTCTTTGTCTCCATTGAAGTCTGAATCAGAGTATCCAATGAAGCTGAAGTCGTCCACTTGTGTGTACTTGATTCCAAAGTCTTGAGTTCCCTTCAAGTACCTTATAACTTTTTTGCAGCAGACCAATGCCCCTCACAAGGCTTTTGCATAAACCTGGAGAGGATTCCAACAGCAAATGAAATGTCTGGTCTGGTAGTAGTTAGGTAGTTGAGACTTCCTACAAGTTGTCTATACTTTATTGCATCCTCAAATTCCTTTCCTTCAATAGATGTGAGCTTTAAGTTTTGTTCCATTGGAGTGGTAAGAGGATTGCACTCTATCATGACAAACCTGTTCAACAAATCTCCAATGTATTTATTTTGAGAAATAAATATGGACTTTGGACGTTGGGTTACTTCAATGCCAAGATAGTAATGAACATAGCCCAAATCAGTGATTTCAAAACTTTTCCCCAATTCCTTCTTTATGGATGCAATGTAGCTTTCAGTGTTCCATGTCATTAAAAGATCATCTACATATACCACAAGATATACAATTGTTTTGCCAACTTTCTTGACAAATAAAGTTGCATCATCAAGATCAAAATGATTGAAATTGAGTTTCAGAAGATGCTCAGTTAGTTTTTCATACCAGGCTCGCGGTGCTTGTTTGAGGCCATACAAGGACTTCACAAGTTTGCATATTTTATGTTCATGTCCTTTCACAACAAATCCTTCAGGCTGGGACATAAAAACATTCTCTTTTAGATCTCCATTCAAGAAAGCAGTTTTTACATCCATTTGATGGACTTTCCAACCTTTTTGAGTTGCTAGTGCAAAGAGTGTCCGGATGGTAGCCCATTTAGCTGTGGGGGCAAAATTCTCCTCATAATCGACCCCTTCCTTCTGTGCAAAACCTTTTTCCACAAGCCTAGCTTTATGCTTGTCAAGTGAGCCATCAGCTTTATACTTGTTCTTGTAGACCCACTTGCAGCCAATTGGTTTGGTTCCAAATGGAGGATCAACCAGCTTCCATATGACGTTCTTTATGAGGGCATCATACTCCTTTTGTATCGCTTCTTTTCATTCATCATGAGAAGCAGCTTCTTTGAAGGAAGTTGGTTCAAAATCTGTAGACAAGTTCAATTCACAATCATAAGAAACATCCATATCAATAGGTGAATTAGAGTCATCTACATCACCTCCATTTTGTCGGTTTGAATTTCTGGTTCCTGTTTTTCCAATTTCATCAGGATGAACACTTTCAAGTGTCTTCGTCAACCACTTTGGGGGACCTTTCTGAGATGGTCCAGGCTGCTCTGTTGATTGAGTTGGGATTGAATCAAGATTGAGTCTCCCAATTCTATCAATTACATCACTTAAAGCATCATCCGTTGTTGGAGTTTCATGCGGGGGAGAGTGTTCTTCAGAAGAAGATTCCACATGTTGATCTAGTATAGGAATCCCCCCTTCAAGATGTGGAATCTGATTATCAAATTCTTGAAATGATTTTGTTTTTGCGAATATATCCAAGCGATCAAGTTGTTGCTCAACAACATTGTCAGTTTTGGATGATTCAAGAAAAATTACATCTCTAGATACAAAAAACTTTTTATTTACTTCATCATAGAGGCAGTATGCTTTGGAGGTGTTTGAATACCCTAGGAAGATACACTTACGACTTCTAGCACCAAGTTTGTTTCTATGTACCTTTGGTATCAAAGCATAACAGGTGGAACCAAAGACCCTGAGATGTTTTACCGAAGGAACATGTCCATACCACAATTCATAAGGAGTCTTGTTTCTTATAGCATTAGATGGACATCTATTCTTTATATATGCAGCACATAGAACAACATCAGCCCAAAACATTATCTTTACATTTTTGAAGAAAAGCATGGATTGTACCATATTCAAGATTGTTCTATTCATTCTTTCAGCTACACCATTCTGTTGGGGATTATAAGGTATAGTTGTTTTATGTTTGATCCCATGTTGGCGAAGATAATTTTCAAATTCATTTGATGTGTATTCTTTTCCATTATCAGTGCGAATAGACCTAATATGAGATTGTGCATCATTTTCAATCCATTTATGAAAATTCTTGAATGTTTGAAAAGCATCAGATTTGTTCTTCAGTAAATAAACCCAACACATTCTGGTGTAGTCATCAACAAATGTCATGATATATTTATTTCCATTTGAAAAAGGAACAGGCATTGGACCACATAAATCTGAATGAATGAGTTCAAGTTTTTTATGTGCTCTTGAATGTGAATTATGAAAAGACTGTTTGCTATGCTTTCCTAGAATGCAAGCATCACATTGCTTAAGTTTCCTAGGAATTGTAGGCAAACCAGCAACACCATTTTTCTTCAACAAGCGGAGACTGTCATAGTTCAAATGTCCAAATCTAGCATGCCATAATAAACTTGATGGAAGTATGCCTTCTTCATGATGACAATTGTATGAGAAATGTTGTGCATGAGCAGAGGTTCCTTGCAGCTTGAGAAGCCTTTCTTCTTCTATTCCCCTCATGACAAGTGAGTGGTCAGATGCTTTTCTTACCTCAAGCTTGCCATCAAACATATGAATGGAGTGACCTTGCTGGTGGATGTGGACCAGGGACAACAAGTTTCTCTTCAGTTGTGGGAGATATAGAACATGATGCAGAAGAAAGTCTGGAAGACCAGGCAGTTTAAGCCTGATTGTGCCAAGCCCTGATGGCTTGATTTTTTATTGATCTGCAAAGTATACTGCTCCATCAACATTGTCAGTGAAATCTTCAAAAAAATCTTTTCTATGAGTCATGTGACAGGTTGCTCCTAAATCAAGCAACCAATCATTTTTCCAAGAAGTAAGTGAAGCATTAAACAAATCTTCATTTACTCCAATGTTACATTGTGCCTCAACATAATGAGCGGATTCAGGTGCTTTACCTTTGTCTGTATCATCAATTTTACCTTTCTGTTGGTTTCTTTTCTGCTCAATTTTGTCCCATGGTAGCTTGCATGTAGAGGCATCATGTGATCCATTTCTTTTGCAGCGAATGCAGTGCAAATTTGCCTTTTCTCCTTGAGAATGTCTTCCCCCCTGCCTCTGAAATATCTTCCTCTTCCTCTTCGTCCACCTCTTCCTCTTGTAGAATCTTGAGTAGGATACTTTTCTTTATGAGCAAGGCACACAGTCTCTTCAGAAGATTCAGGGGCTGTCTTCTTTCCAAAAGGTTTCTCTCTTTCAACAAACTTTTTCACAAGAGAGTCAAAGGTTATATCTTTGAGATTTCCATTTGCTTGCAATGACTCAAGATAATTGGAGTAAGTAGGATAAAGTGCCTTGAGAAAATCAATAAGAGGAATATCCAAATCAACCTTAGTGGATTTTATATCATGCATTATAGACTTTACTTCAGATGCAAGAGCAAGAGGATCATTATTTTGCAGTTCAAGAGTGAAGAGTTTAATCATGAGTTGAACGACTTCAAGTGCAGAATGTGAGTCATAGAGTTCTTTCAGCTTTTGTGAAGCTTCAAAGGCAGTTGAATATGACGAAATATGGTGACTCACCTCTTCATTTACAAATGTTGCGATTAATGCATAAGCTTTGTTGTTCTTGTTTTCCCAAATGACGAGCTCTTTGTCTGAGGTAGGTTTTACTGGGTCATTGTCTCCTTCTCCGACACACACTCCTTTCCACAAATCATTGAAGATGAGGGTGTGTTTTATCATCCGGGACCATTCAGGATAGTTCTCCTTGCCAGCGAGAATTATTCCTACCATGGATATGATTGAATGCATTCTGTAAAAAAAATACTTCTGCTGATGGAAAAATACTTCTGCCGATATACAGTAAAATTGTACTCAAAAGAGCATTCTCAAAATATTTCAAATCTCTTCCTCATATACCAATATGTACATCAATACCTCACGCTACAACTTTATGCAACATATTTTCTCCAAACTTGTTTTCTTCAAATCCCTCCAATGTTTGATATAAAAGCATCCAACATTTCATTCAAATATTACGTATTACATATCACTTCAACGTTTTAAATGTAATATACGCCCATTACATTTACATATTACATATCACTTCAATGCTTTAAATGTAATATACGCCCATTACATTTACATATTACATATCACTTCAACGCTTTAAATGTAATATACGCCCATTACATATTACATTTCACTTCAATGTTTTAAATGTAATATACACCCATTAAAAAATATTACATATTTCACTTCAACGTTTATATGTTCTAATGGTAATATTACATATTACATTACCATACAATGAAACACGCAGGCATGATGATTTCCCACGGGTGAGGAGCAGCGGTGCGTGGTCTCTTAAGATTATGCAGTGGCAGGGCTTCTTCCGTCGGGAGCTCGGCCTCTTGGATGTGTCTTATCTCGTTTAGCCACACAACAATGGCGTTCAAATGCAAGTCTCCAGGCAGAAGGATTATGGAAAGGGAACAGTGATGGTCGCAGGATTTGAAAAATACAGCGGTTCCTTACACAGGTAAAAACATAATAGTAGTTCGTCAAACGAGGAGACCCTCGAAATCTTTATTAACATCTCTTAGGTGACGCCATAAGGATTATTCAATTGCAGCGTTTCTAGAGCCAACGTATACGCTTTTAAAACAACATGATAGCGTTTCAAAACAACCATAGTAAAAGCGCTGGTTAAAACGCAAGACCTCTGCGCAGTTTTGAATAGTCAAGGAGACACACGACAAATGGAAGTATGTTGCAGCAGGGTCGATGTGGACATAGCAGCGTACGAGCATATGGGAGCCAAATGCAATAGAGTAACGTAGCAGCAGTCAATGGTGTAGGTAGGTTCGACAGAAAATGTCAGGGAACTGACACTAACGAATATATGGGCAGCGTATTGTATGGAGCAGGGCACAGGTAATGGAATATTGAGCAGAGCGCAGGTAATGGAATATGGAGCAGAGTGCAGGCAGTACAGGCACTCAGTCAGACAAGGGAGTTACAAGGCACAAGAGCTAAAAAGGAGCTGGCTCTGATACCATGTCAGGCTAGGCAGTAACTCCATGGGGCAAAAAATAATTGACTGTATTATTCCATCAGGTAGGTCCTCATTATATACATGAGGGAGAGACTGTTCAGTTCGTCTCCCGATGACTGTTCATATTCCTATCTATCTATTTACAATAATTCACCCAATCACAAGGATTAGGTGTCAACACAATCAAAGGAGAAGATCTCGAGCCAACCTCCCATCGAAGATTCCCGAAAAATGAATGTTTGGCGAGAAGAAGGCTGCGCCAAGAGGCAAAGATCTTGGGAGGATCCAGGGCAACAACACATATCCATCCAATAAGATCTCTATTTTGAAGGTCTTTGGCCTTGATAATTTGACTCTGTGGACCATTGTTAATAACAAATCTCCAAAGGTTGTTTAGGACCAATGTTAGATTGAAGGAGGAGGTGTCTTTTATACCCCAACCGCCTTGATTAACCGGAAGGTCAAGAGATCTTAGCTTCTTTACTTAATGATATTAAAAAAAATACTATATATAACAACAATAATAAATATGGTTCATGATTAGAAACATGGGTATGAATTATGGACCAAACATTATTGAAGAAAAGATAACAATAATAATAATTAGCAATTGCACTGAGAGGTGCAAAGGAACGTCGATAGGAGTGGAGGGAATGTGGAAGGCAATAATGAATTGAATTTAGGATATTTTTTTTTAGAAATAAATTGATGGAACAAAGCTTCTTAAGTTGTCTAGACTATACTTATAATGGAAAGCAACAATGCATAAGAAAAAAAAACTATCCTCAAAAGTTTTGCTGTATATGTATGTCAAACAACCCAAACTAAAAAAATACAAATATTGCAGAAGATTAATGCATGAATACAAATTATTTTCTAGTTGTCTAGCTTCCACAACATTTAGAGTCAAAATTACCAATCTTGTAGAAATTATGATCCATTGAAATTAGGGCAGCCCCAATGAAAGTGATGACTAAATGATGAAAGATTACTGAAGTAAAAAAGTTGCCATACCTAAAAAGTGTAAAAAAAAAGTCCAGATAAAATCATTTGGTGAGAAAAAAGGCATGAACACTCTCATAAATATGTCCCAAACCTTCTTTTATAGTCGAAGAAATATCAGATAGGCATTCCCATCAAGTGAAAGGAGGCATTGTAGCAAGTTCAACCATCCCTCTATACATCTTTATCAAAAAGTTTTCACATGATATTTTACCATTTTGTAGAAGTTTTACACATAATTCATCTTTCAAATTGTCCACATGAGAGACATCAATATCCTTAATAGCTATGTAGAATAAACCCTAGAATAAGTTTTCCCCATTCTGTAAACACTGAAGTTTGATTTCTCTCTCTTTGTCAAGAATAAAATCCTAATTAAGGAGGTAAGTGTCATAATTGTTAAATAAATCTTTGAGCATATACATTATTATAAATGTAAAGGTGAAGAAATTGAAATATCATAAATTGAAACCAACAAAACCTAATTAATAAGACAGTCCTCAAATCAAACCTTCTTGTTGGATATTGTTAGATTACTCAAGGCAACATTTAGGACCAAAAGTGACGAATATTCTAGCTTTGTCCTTTCAAAAGTCTGTAGTTCAGGCTATTAAGTACTTTTCCATGGACAAAAACCAAAAACTTGCCAGATCTCATAAATGTAATTATTTTCAGATCTATTGTCTTGGGATCACCAGATTCACAAATGGTTCCTAGTAAGAGGGTACAATGCAATGCATGAGTTGGAATTTAACTCATCTAAGTCCTTTTTATTTTGTGTCAAGTCTACAATCATCCATTATAAAATTCTACAATGTTGCAACAAAGCCACATGTCAACATAATCACATTTTATATCAACTAATGCCACTAAAATGCCTTGAAATTAAGAATTCCAAAAATTTCCATTTTTACCTCCTCTTTCGAAATTTCTTGTAAAATATCCGAGATGAGAAATTTTTATCATAGTTTAGTGTCCTACAAATTAATGAGGAGATCCCTGTGTTCTATTGAAGCATCTCCTACTTCTTCTAGAGAGTAAAAATTCAAAATCACATTTGTTTCTATATAGGCACAATAAGCTTCACATCCCTCAGAAAGGCTTGAACACTTTCATAACTATCTCCCAATTCTTCTTCTGTGGTCGAAGAAATATCAGATATGCATTTCAATTGAATGAAAGGAAGCATTCAGTGAGATCAACCATTCCTCCATACATCACAAGATATTTTATAATTTTGTAGAAGTTTTACACAAAATTCATCTTTTAAATCAACCTCATTCGAGACATCAGTATCCTTAATAGTTATGTAGAATAACCCCTAGAACAAGTTTTCATCATTCTGCACCAAGTTTATCCCACTCTATAAACACTGAAATTCAATTTTTTTCTCTTTGTCAAGATGAAAATCCTCATTAAGGAGGCAAGTGTCACAATTGTTAAAAGAATATTTGAGCATCTATATTATTATAAATGTAAAGGCGAAGAATGCAAAGGAATTTTCTTTGGTGCACCACCTCACCAGTTTCAATAACTGAAGATACTGAGCAAGCCCCTTTTACAAGGCAGATTGGTCCATTCCCACCACATCATTCAATCTGATTTGAAACCCTACTATTGTTATTCCATTACATTTGGAGCATTGTGAAAGAATTGTTATTCCATTACATTTTTAGCAAATTGAAAGAAAATTGTCAATAAAGTAGCAGTATCTAGTGTCATTAGCTTGGAAATAGCTTCTGAAGTTTTCTCTTTGGCTAGAACTTCCAAATATATTCCTAGAATAAAGGAGATGAGCATGGCACTAGTCTAAAAAAATCAAATCCCTTGAAACTGTTATTAGTTGTAGCCCTGAACATTGTGTATACTAAATAGGACTATGCAGGCCAACCCCATAAATGCAACCTCCCATCTCATGTACTTATATTTACACAATGCACTTATAATTACACTATTCTTAACGCCAAATCTTCATAATATAATTATGAAATGTTGACAATTCTCTTTGCCACTTCCGTTTAGGAGAATAAAACAACAACAACTCAAATGCTAAACTCAATAGTTGTTTCTTTGAAAAGGAGGCCTGTACAAGTGAGTATTCGTGAAGCGTCAGTGTAATGTTGTATGGATGTTAATTCAAAGAATTCATAAATTAGTTATCTTGTTAAAATATACAGAAGAAGAAGAACAATTTTCATGAGAAATTTTTAACATGTGTATTTTAATCAATAATCAATCTGATAAAACTCAAGTTGTAGAATTTTCATACACTTTGTGAGGGAATTTTCAACTTCATCAGGAAAATGATATTATGAGTAATAGAGAAACCTATTTTTTCCTTTTTAAAATGTAGATTAATCATCATCTCCACGTCTCCCCAAACCCTCTCAAATCACAACAACAACAAAATAAAATTCTTCAAATTAAACTGCCTTTGATATTTTATTTTCAAACTACAGTAAGAAATACACAAGCCAATTCCAATATTGACATACAACCATAACCATAATAATAGTCCAAGATACTCATCAGAGAAAAGACACTTTCTCTAAGTAAAACCCATGTCTCCTCCTTATTTCAATATATGACACCCTTTAGAAGGAGACAAGTCCTTTGAATTGAGAACCCAATCCTGAGAGGTTAGAACCCAATCTTCTCTACTATGATGAAATCCAATTCAAGAGCCTGGGAGGCATTCAAACATGGATCACAATGTGTGGGGTAGCGACCGCTGAGATCATCCAAGGTCACAGTCCTAGATCCACCAATGCACTCTATCACATTTTGCCCTGTCATCTCCAAATGCACACCACTGGGGTGGCTCCCTTCTTGGTCATGAACATCAAAGAAAGCACATACTTCCGCCTATAAACAAAATAATAAATGTTCATATGACTAGGTAGATAATAATAACTGCAAATATTTTCTAAAATATGATGATTTTATTCCCTTATAATGCATTCATTTGCCTTACATCACTCTCCCAAATATACAACATTGTATATATGTTTCTCCCTTGTATGCCCCTTTAGTATATCCTTATATTGGGATTTTTTTCTGCATTAATAGTCTCTTATACAAGATTGTGCAATCACAACAATGCCCCTTTGGTCGAAAATCCAATAGAACCAATTCCTTTGTAATGATGCAAGATGTTATAGCAATGGATTTATAAATGTAAATACTTATTTATAGGGGTCTAGATTACTTACTCTTATCACATCAAAGGGTCGAGTCTTAAGGCCACATGGAGCTTTGATAGTGTTACCATGCATGGGATCACTAACCCAAGTGACAATAAGGCCTGCACGACGCACCGCTCTAATGAGGTGAGGTAGCTTAACCCTAAGCTTTTCTTCCCCCATGCGAACCACCATAATGAGATTACCAAGTTTTCTCTTTGGATTCAAAACCTCTACCATCTTACCAACTCCCCTAGATCCATCTTGTCACTCACTTTCACATATTGAAAACAATTGATTAACAACATGTGTGGAATTATATATTAGTAACATGTATGGAATTATGTCCACAAAGTATTATGCATTGTGAGTCCTTGTGGTTGTTGTATATGTGATGTGCATAATAATTGCAAGTCTTACTAATATAATGGCATATCCCATAGTTGAGATTTAGTTCCACAATAACACTTCCTTTCTTTTGATAACTTAGTGGGTGACAATGTTCCAACGCCTCAAACAATAATAAGGTGAGGTGCATGAATGAAAATGAAACACATATACAGAAAAATGAAAAGGAGAGTGAATACCTTAACACCGATGGGATTAGCCACCCCACGAAGGAACTCCACGTGAGAACCATCTAACTAGCGTGTTCTCTCACTGATCCAAAGCATGTGAGCTGAGCAGTCATAGAACTTTCCAGAGGTCGAATCTTGTCTAGTGAGTGCTTCTTCATAGGGGAGTAGGAGGCACTCATGAGAAGTGTAGAATTTAGTTGTAGTCATAATCGGGTGATCTACAGTCAATCATGCAGCTGCCATGAATCCCAGAGCCTCATCCACACGGTGTGCAAGTTCTCTATATCTGCAAGTGTTATGATACCATTGTTAATAAATGTAGTATATGGTTAAGAGAGTTTGTTGTCTCAGCTAATAAACAAGTCCAATTTCCAA
The DNA here is from genome assembly GCA_031772625.1 of Pinus tabuliformis. Lineage (NCBI taxonomy): Eukaryota > Viridiplantae > Streptophyta > Pinopsida > Pinales > Pinaceae > Pinus > Pinus tabuliformis. The sequence continues at coordinate 815,303,817 of CM062818.1, forward strand.
CTCGACTAAGTATCTTTTGCTACAATACAATCAAAAGGAAGACTAATAATTTGCAGATTTGGGTGTCTTCTAATTGTTGCTCCAAATGTATTTTATGACAATTATTTGAACATGTTTAATTTACTTCATGAAAGTTGATTTACTTTAAACAAATCAAATATGTCATCCAGTGCAAAGGGTTCCTTGTTCAAAATTAATTTGTAGTTCTATTTCTTGCCATAATTTGCCAGCAAAATACACTGAAATTTCAAAAGCCTAGATCAAATGCTTGGCAGTAGCAGGAAATTTAAAAATTACCATCATTTGCAAACCTCCCAAACCACAGTGGGAACTTGGATACCTAACAAGCATGGAGTTATGTTTAAGTAGCTTCACAATATCAAAAATCAGAAATCATGTGAAAAATGCATTAATCCTAGAGTAATCATATTTTCATGTCAACTATGCATTTCTCATTACAAAATTTGGTATTGGGAAATTCTGGTAGAGTTGAATATTTCATGAGCTTAGTTTTCAGCCTATTTTGAGACAAACTACTTCTTAAAATTTGGAGGATGGGCAGGAAACTGTCAAACTCCAGTCTCAAAGATCCATTATTTCTCAGGTTAGGATTGGATCTTATACAAAAATGTTCAAGTTAATGATTTTAATTTTTTCTTGAGGGCTTCAGAGTGTTGGATATCAATTCAAAATTTTCAACCAGGAACACTTTGCTCTTCAGCCAATAATGGAATTTTTAGTTTTCATAAAATTTTGCATCTAAGCCTCCTAAAAGCAACAATATGATAATCATCACCAAACTGTATCCAAAATATCACATATCATATATGCTTTGAGGCTGGAAATTATAAGATGTACAATGAAAGTCGATACTAAATATTTCCAAGTTTCATATTTTAAAGATTTGATTCACAATTCACAAATGGTTAAGCTTGAAGTGTTTGATGTGCAAGGCCATGGTTTTCAACACTTGGATGGACACTTTGTTTATCATAGTGGAAAGCTTGTTGGAGCTTAGATATATTTCAACCCCAGGGATATATACAATAATGGGGAATATATCCTTGGGGTTGAAACAGATCTAAGCTCCAATAAGCCTTCCAATACGATAAACAAAGTGTCCATCCAAGTGCTAAAAACCATGGCCTTGAACATCAAACACCTTTCATATCTAAAGATTCTTAATAAAATTTAGCTTAAAATGTTGTAACATTTCTCCATTACCATATGAATCACTAATCGTAAGTCTCTATATGTTGTAATAAATGCAAGAGATCAGATAATATACCAACTAAAATGAAATTCTAAATTGAACCAAAGGGTTCAAATCATAGATAATAAGCTAGTAACAGTAAGTCCAAAGGCTTAATGAGTTAAACAAAAAGTAGTAAATACCTATCACCCTGTTCACTTTGCTCTGTGAAATCCAAATTCCATTGGTTAACCTCCTGTTGCAAAAGCACGAAGTAAATTCAGTGTGGTCGCTGACTGGCAGTAAGCTCTGATCATTCTCTCTGGATTAGGAACATGAGATTTCTCATCAAAGGCGTCCCCATTAATGTTATCTCCCCTGTAACTAGGAAGATTTACTCCATTAACCTCCTCAAATGGTTCAGATCGGGGTTTTGCAAACTGTCCAGCCATTCTGCCTACCTGATAACCATAGAAACATGAATGTATCAAAGAAAAGAAGGGGAAAGAATATATGCATTTAACAGAAAAGTAGAAAAGGCCCATTCTAAAATTTTTAAAGGAACTGAAGTCTTTGCAGTAGTTGATCTTAAATTCCAAAGATGTGGAAATTTGACGAATGAAATGGAGAAAATCATATACCAAGGATTGAATTTAAACAATATAATTATCAACAGAGAAATGCAAGGATAAAACTGTTTTCCAAAGAAAATTTAAAGAAGATGAGAAACATTAGAAGAATTCATAAACTTCATCTAGACGGGACTCAAATTGTTAACTATTAATTTGGCCCATGTTAACAGATACTTCATTATTCAAAACATCTTTGTTAACAATAGAAAAAAAGTCAAGATAATACAAAATAAGCCATAAGTAGATCCTGTCAGGCTTGTAAATTAGCTCTGTAGGAGTAAAACTCCAGCCAACCAGTGTATGAACTGAAACTCCAATATTCTCCGAACATTTCACGCAAAGTTTTCGGTTGGAAGAAAAAAATGAACATTAGCAAGACGAGGACCCACCGATATAATGTACACTGCAAGGAAAGTAGGTCATCCCTATAGATGCATGGAATGAACAAATATCCAAGGTATGCAATCTAATGTAATTGAGGATGAAAAGCACACAATACTAGATTGTTGTGGATTAAGAGACATCCAGAACAAAGGGACGGACATAAACTGGTTCTTTTAGAAATTTTTGCAACTTATGAGATCATGAAAACTGTAAAAAAAATCACAATAGACAAAAACCAAACCAAACACATCTTCTGCTATAAAACTCAATCACCTATATGGTCTAAAGAGAAACAAAACAAAAGAACACTAAGCATAGAGATATGTTTGATCTCTAAGGTTGGAACGCTGGAGATCAAAACAAATAAGAAACACAAATACACATACCAATATAAAACTATGCTACTAGCTTCAGAGAAACCATCCAGGAACACCAAGTTGGTATATCCTATTCCTATGATCATGCCATATAAAACACACATAGATGAAATCATACCAACCAAAAACTATGATACCAGAGTCAGAGGGATCATCTAAAAACACCAACTTGGCCTATCATATTCCTGTGTTCATACCCCACCTACACATATAGTGAAATCGAAATGTAAATGTGCATACCTTGACAACCGATATTTGACCACCAAACATGAGGACAACACCCATTTGCAGGAGGATCATGAAAGTGTCCCTGATGTTGTCAGCATTGAAATCCTTGAAGCTCTCTGCACAGTCTCCACCCTGAAGAAGGAAGGCCTTTACAAGGGTTGCTTTTGCAAGCCTGTTGCCTTCAAGGTCTTGATCACCAAATTAAGCTCTTCCTTATTGGGGTACTTTGACAAATGCAATGTCTTCTTTGGCTTATATCTCTCTATGCTCCACCCATCTAGTTTACTCACATATTAGTTGATATTCGCTAGTTCGGTATTCATTTCCCTCACCGCCATTGTATCATAAGCCAATCTCCTCTTTTGGTGCTTTATGGGCATTTCTCCTAATTTTACCAAGGAGGCTGAGGATGTCGACGAAATGGAGAAATTGTCCATTCCTATTCAATGTTGTAGAAACAAGAAGGTATGATGTGAGAAGGAGGGTGGAATTTCTACTCAAAGGATGTCGTGAATGTGAGCGGAGGATGGCATTTAATGCAATTCAATGTTGCAAAAACAAGCAGGTATGGTGTGAGAATGTGGGTGGAAGGAAATATTCTAGATGGAAAATTTTAGTTGGCTGGAGGGATGAACAAATGACAAATTTTAATTAGTTGGAGAGACAAAAACCAAGTTCTTCAATTGGCTAGGGTGAAAAATATTTTCCCACCCCAAGCCGGCAAAGAAAATGCCTATCAGCGTAAATATGGTTCATGATGAGAAACATGGGTATGAAGTATAGACCAAAGATTATGGAAAAAAAATATGGAGATAAAAAAGTAGGTTTAAAAAATGTTATTGTTTTAGATGACACTTTGATTATAGATGAACAAACTAAAATCTTTGAGGAAAATTTTCGGATGGAACTGATATCATTTCTAAAATTTTATCAAAAAATAATTTTAAAACCACCTTTAAACCTCATAGAACTCTAAGGAATATGTTTAGGTCACCCAAAGATAATTCTGACCCCATGTCATGTTCTGGTGTTTACCAAATTCCCCGCTCATGTGGGAAACCTTATATTGTTTACACTGGTCGTCCCTTCAAAGCTCGCTTGAAGGAACATATGGTTGATACTAACCATCTCCATTTATCTAAGTCGGCCATTGTTGAACATTCCTTCAATTCCAAACATCTTGTTTTCTTTGATCAATCCAAAATCCTAGCTCATGTTCCTTTTCACAACCTCGCATTATTAAGGAAGCTCTTGAAATAGAGAAGCACCTTGATAATTTCAATAAGGAAGATGGGTTCAAATTAAGCCAATCCTGGAAGCCTATTATCCATCATCTTTCTCGATCCTGATTTGTTTATCTGATTTGTTTATTCTCCCTGGATATTTATTTCATTTGTTTAATTTTATATAAATTATTTTATTATTTACTTAATGATTATTTATCATTTAAAATCCTTTTTGTCCCCTTCTATTTCTTTATTAAGTTTAATTATCGATTATTTTTAATTCCTTGTTTATTTATTTAAATCATTGATTTTAATTTCATTACCATTTTAATTTTAAATTACTTTTGACTTGGTCCTTATGAACTTCTTTGAATTTAATTATTTAAATAAAATTTTTATTTTAATTATTTTAATCAAAATCCATGTTAATTATTTATTGTTGCTAATTTATTTTTAATAGTTACTTATTTTCCTCTTTGACTTCTCCCTCCTCATTTTACTTTATTTTTATTAGTTTATTATTTTTAATTTGTTAATTATTAATTATTAATTATTAATTCGTTTATTTTAAATTGTTCTCCTTAGATTTCAAATTCATCTTATTTTTTACCTTCTTGACCTGACTCTTAACAACTATTTTCTTCCCTTTGAATTGACCCTTAACGACTATCTTAAAAATTAATTATTTTTTTTTCCCAATGGCTAAATAAGTGGATTATTTTCTATTTAAAGCTTCCAACACTCGCTTGTTTATCATTCAATATTCTCTAGTCTCTGATGATGGGTGGAGGGTCCACTTGAAACGTTGGACGGGATATTAATCCGATACACAATTCCATCCGAAAATTTTCCTTAAATATTAATAGTTGTGTAAATATTCATTCTATTATTAAACTAAAATCTTTGAGTAATCATCAATATCAATGTAATTTTTGAAGATAAAAAATCGTGATGGAGGTTATTTAAGGAGATGATCTATTAAAAAGGAATTATGGACATAGCTAATACTTTTATGTGTTTGAGGCTTCTTTTTCATTTACATCTTCATCCAAATGTTGTTAGTTTTTTTTTTTAATATACAAAAATGAGTACTTTTGTATTAAATCCACACCCAGTCGCAACAAATACCCAGGTGAATTGCATTATCATTATGCCCAAGGCCATTTGGGATAGTTTTTGGTATCTAAATTCCTGCACCCAAATTTCATAAAAAAAACACCATATTCTACAAGTGCTCTTATTTATGAGGAGGAGTATATATGACAAAATTGGGACAAAAAACATTTTACATTGTAAATCAAACATTATAGAGCTAGTCAATCTGAAGGGTCTACTGGTCAATTGAGATCGATGACCTGAGGAGGTTCGACTACGATGTTGTTCGGTTGAGTGCACTGCAATTTTAGGTTCAAGATGATATTGCAAAGTGCATCGAATTCATCTTCGAGGTTTGGAACGCACTGTTGAAGAGCCACTATTATTTCATAGGTAGTGTAGTCTGAGGCCCTTTGTTGATACAACATGATATGCAAATCATAGAGCTCATAGTTAATGGTTACATGCTCATTCTTACAATGTTCACACATGGAAGAGGAAAAATAATATGTGTCTAGAGAGCTATATTCCATGGTGAGGATGTGTTGATGACGACACCAAGAAGAAATTATTTTATCAACAATATTAGCAGAGAAATATGACCCCTGGTTACCGAGATAACTCCTGAAAATTAGAATCCCTTGGTCGAGAAAATGGAAAGCATGGGATGCACTTAAAGAACCAGAGCATAGAGAAGAAGGGAAAGTCACTCCCAATTGGACCATAGTCACAATAATAAGACTAGGGTATGAAAAAACAAGGAAACTACATGTAACCCAAATCACACATTGCCAAAGGGAATGGAAATTACCATGCTTACCTCTGACCCAAAAAGGCCAACATGCCAAACCACCTAGTTGTAGTGATGTTGGTTCACCCTTGACTCACACAACTGGGTTAATCATGGTACATAGCCCAAAGTTCATCTTAAAGCTTCCAAAATCACTTGCGACTAGACATCACCCTTATTACAGGATCTCTATACTGCAAATTCCATAGAGGACTATGGATTTGAAGCCTACTCAATTCTCAAGACATGAGTTTGGATGAGCTCCCAAGACCATATTTATTCTCATCTCTCTCTAATGGTCACGCTCAAGCCATCAAATTCACATCATTACTTTCAGTTCTCCCATATATTATTAGAATAAAAATCGGTCCAAGGACGCGCACTTCTCGCAAGCCATGAACGCGGGATTGATAATAGGTTTATTCTACACTAGTGGAATTGAATTATGCACACTTGCAGAGATACAACCATAAAAATCTCCGAGGACTAGGATGAGGGCAAGTCTAATCCACACAATATCCATTAAATGATGTGTGTTTGCATGGGAACATCAACCATACGATGCCACATTGAACTGACAAATGATATCATTAAAGAACCTTAGGTGGCCAACAAGGGGGTTTATATTATGGTTCAAGATAACATAAATGGCCATGGAATGAATGAGGGAGGGAGGGGAGAGGAGGGGGCACCTAAGCTGAAGAGGGGGAGAGGAATGATTAATAGTCATAGGGGAGAAACCCATAGTCAATTTATGGGAAAGGGATATACTCACTAGTACAATTAATTTCAGCATGTCCTTCACATAGAATACAACCCTTGTCATCTTTTGAATCCTCTTCAAAGTTAAGATTCTAGAGGATATGAAAAAAGAAGCATTATAAAAGGAAAGAAGAAGACCTTTGATTCGATGAAATGAGAGACTTAAAGTGTTATATTTTGGAAGAGTGTCCCTTCTCAAAAATCGAATAATAAAAAAGAGTCACCCAAAATGTTGATTTCTTAGATTCCATGTCTTTGTGCTAGCAATATCCCCAAGTAGAGCCCATACATTTCTGCTTGATTATTGGATTTTTTACCAAGTCCCCATGAGAATCTATCCACAATGTTTCCTTTGAGATTTAGTAATATCCCTCTGCATCTTTCCACCCCTGGGTTTCGCTTTAATGCACCATCAAATTAGAGGATCCATTTTTGGGCTTGAAGACACCACTCAACAAAGTCTTGAGGAGAGAGAAGAAGCATCCAGGTGAAACTAGGCTTTCGTTGATCAAAATTAAAAGAGCAGGGAGAATGAGGGAGAGGGATCCAAAGAGATAACCAATGCTGCTTTGTAGCATCCAGAGAAGGTTCTAGGAAATAAGGATTGAATTCAAAGCAGAAGGAGAGGGATTTTAATGACGTGGATCGAGCAGGGGAAGGGACGTTTTTGAAAATGACATGATCTATGGAAATCCATATTTTCCTGCAGAGGTATTTGGGGAGAGCGTTCCACATCAATTTGAAGGATGATTTGGTCTTAAGGAAGTCCATGTAGGATTTACTTTGTGTCAAGAAACAAATTGGATATGAGGAGGCCATTAGATTCTAGAAAATAGAGGTCCAAGGGGAAAGGCCCAAACAATCTTTGTGTATGTGTAAGAAAGAAGGAAGTGATGGATTGACTCATCTGATTTTTCGTAGAGGGGGCATCTTGAGGGACTGATAATTCCACGCTTTCAGAGATTTTTAACTGTTAACTCTTTTTTATGCATCAGAAGCCAACAAAAAGTGTTTATCTTGGGTATTTCATTAGATCTCCAAAGTTTGTTCCATATAGAAGACTTCTCTGAAATCTGGGACTAGAAAAGGTGTAGAATAAAACTCTTTGATTGAATAAGAGGAATATTTCCACCTCCACTTATCAATTTCATATTGGCAAAGCGGGGCACATTTGACTTATTTTCTTTTCATAATTTCTCCAGTTGGTTTATGAATGCCAGGTTCATCCTCTAGCTTCTAGTTCTTCCAAAGGCATGTTACATCCCAATTCCATAATTGGGCAAATGTTTTTATCCATACCTGCCTTAGGTATTTCTAAAGGATCTAAATGACCTCTTCTTGACCTAGCGAAGCATGACCTCAGATCGAACCTTTCCAAATATTAATTTTGTTCTCGTTTCTTGGAACCCAACATAAATGATTAATAATTAGGGAGGAAGATGAAGCAATTAGTTTCCAGATCATAGATACTTGAATAGTCACCCCATCCAAAGAGAAAACATTGTTTGCTTACATATGCTTGACTTTTTGGACGTCTAGTTGGGTCTTAAGCTTCCAATATAGCTTTGTGCCCATCGCCATATTAACCAAAGAGGGATCTCAAATACCTAGTCCATCGTGAAGCTTCAAAGCTCTGATAGTGTGAAAATTGACTAAATGGAAATTTTTAGTGTATGAATTACCTCCTTCCCACAAAAACTTCCTAAGATAGACTCCTATTTGATTTAGCGCATACTTCAGGGCTAACAGGGAAGAAAAATGATATGTGGGGATGGATGAAATGATTGTGTTTACCAATATTGTTCTCCCTACAACATTAAGACAACGAGTGCCTCATTTGGCTTTGATCTTGTCCAAAATATTTTGCCAAGATTTGGGAGACGTTTTCCTAATATATATTGGAACTCCCAAGTATTTAAACTCCTTCCAATCTCTGACCACCTTTTATCCCATAACGCCTCCAATTTTCTTTTGTTTGTGCGTTGAAGTATTCCATGTGAATATATGACTTATAGAAGTATTTTTCAATCCCCCAAAATCAGAGAGGAATCTATCTAGAATGATTTGAATATTTTTGCTATTAATAATGAGGCTCCACCTAATAAAATAGTATCATCTGCAAATTGTCCATGGTTGATGATCTTTATCCAAGTTGTAAATCTGATACCCAAGAGGTTGGAAGAAGACCTTTCAAATTCCAGACGTCGAATTAAAAGGTGTGCCACGATGATGTATAAAAAAAGGGATAGTGGGGATCCATGTCTCATGCCCTATGAAGCTTTGAAAAATAATTCCACTCGTCCATTCACTAAGGGAGCTATCCAAGGAGAACCGATGCAAAGGGCCACCCACTCTATTATAATTTTTGTGTAAAAGCCCATCTTTTTCATGACTTTGAAAAGAAATTAATAGCGGACTCGATCAAATGCATTAACCATGTTCAACTTTATGATCATTGCCTGATTTCCTCGTCTCTAGCTAGAGTCCACAACCCCTTGGATTATGACTATATTGTCAAAGATCTACCTGCCCAGGACAAAACCACCTCGATTCACTGAAATGAGATGGGGAGGCAATTTTTTGATATGGGAAACCAGAATATTCGAAACAAATTTATAAGAGACATTGCAAAGGGAAATCAGATGAAAATAGGAAAAGGAGGAAGGATTTGATTCTTTTGGGATTAATTCCAAAAAGGAGGGGTTGATGCCTCCACCAATACAAAGGCGTTTCATAGAGTATCCAATCATTCTACATAAATCCTTACCGATTACCTCCTAGTATTTTTTTATAAAAGTTGGCAGTAAATCCATCTAGCCCAAAGCCTTATCCGGATGGAGGGAGAGCACGACACTCTTGATTTTTTTCAACTGAGGGTGTGACTATAAGATGGGAGTTCATATCTTCCATGATTAGAATGGGAACATTTTCTATCATGTAATCTTCATCAATAGGATCTCCTAGGCAACTATCTTGATACATGTGACAGTAATGAGTTGTGGTAGCATATTTGATGGCTTGGAATTCTATGATCTTATGCCCTTGAAATTGAATTTCTAATATATTGTTCTTGCTTTCTTTGAATTTTTCTTGTTTGTGAAAAAAATTGGTGTTATGATCACCCTCTTGGGGCCAAACATTGTGTGACTTTAGGAACCAACATTCTTCCTCTTTCTTATTGAGTGAATGGTAGGTCTTAAAGGTTTCAGCTTCTTGCTACAAGACATCTCGGGTGACCATTTCAATTTCCAACTTCTCTTGAATAAAGGCCATTTGTTGTTGAACTTCCACTACTGAATGCTGGTGTTTGGTCTTCCCATCCTTCAACCATTTTTTAATACTGTGTTTAATATGTTTGATCTTAGTTTTGCACACCACAATTGGGCTTAAATCCATCCATTCAGACCAGAATTACTCAATCAAGTTACTGAAACCAAGTGAGAGATTATAAATAGGGGAGAAGAAGAAAGGAATGGGGCCATAGTTTGGGGGGGGGGAGATTTAGGTGGATGGGCTAGTGATCAGAACCTATCCATGTAATAATAGAGGATTTTATGGTAAGATTTAGGGAGAAGAGATTGTGAGAGGTTGAGAAGCGATGCAAATGGGGATCAATATGACCATGACCATAACACTTATTACTATAGGTATAACGAAAGTGAGGAGGCTTAACATCAAAAAGGTTGAGAGACTGGATGAGGTCTTCCATTTCCTCCCGAAAGGGGTCCCTGACCAAGGATCCCCCTCTCTTTTCCTTATGAATCATAGTGGTATTAAAGTCCACCCCAAAAGTACATTTCTATCCAAACCCTATGTCTTTTAAATCGATTAAAGATTTCCAGCACTCCTGCTTTTCTCTAAAGTGAACCAACATGTTTAAGTTTATTATAGTACATATCTAGTGAATAACTAGTATTATGAAGGAGGTCATTATCCAGTGAGTAGATTTGATGGAGTGTAGGAGATGTGGTTGATTTGGGTCCCATGGCGCACATAGACCTCAAGAGGCGCCCCGAGAGCCAACAACTGCCTTATTTCTTCTACCTCATAATTTATTTTTCTTAGAGGAGAGCTCACTCTTGCTCATTTTAGTCTCCTAGAAGAGGGATACTATGGGATTTTCTTTAAGAATCAGAGATTTTGCTTCATCCATTCTTTTTTCAAATCCAAGGCCCTTGCTATTCCAAGAGGCTATATTCATTATTTACTTTTGGAGGTAGATATCCCCTTAATGTGGCTTGTCGATTCTCCTTTTCTCCCCCTTTTGTTTCCAAGATCTATTACTTGTTGGGGGATGATATGCCAATAGCCAAGTTCTTTATCTTTCTCGATTTGATTTTTCTTGATCTCTTTATTAGATTTGTGTCCCGGTCTACGGGTTCTTCCTTCTAATTCTTTTTCCTTCTCTTTTTCTGAATTTTCATCTGTTGAGTTAGCGTTGATTGTTGGTTCAATAATTTCCTTTGACGAGATAAAATCATCGTCTTCCTCAATATATTTCTCCTAAGAGTTTCTACTTGATCTTCTTATAGAGTGAGGGATTTGAGGAGGGATCAACCCTTGGGTTTGAGAAGATGTGAGATCCTGCTATGGAAAATTTTCTTTGGTGACTAATTGTGAAGGTTCACCTTCTTTTGGAGTACTTGAAAGAGTTGCATATTGGTTACCCATGCTGCGAGAACTTCCCTCACAACTAGATCCACCTGAGGAGGGGTCGGAAGTTCATGTAACTTGGGCGTCCTTAGGAGGATCTTTATCTGGGGTTAGACTTGATTGGTGTTGTGGTTGAATCATGCCTTTCCTCCTTTTGGCTTGCCACCATTTCTCATTCTGCTCCCCTTGTTTCTCCTAGGTTACTTGTGTTTTTGGAAATCCCCTAGCGAAGTGCCCATATTCGTGGTAGAATTTGCATTTGAAGGGAAACTGGTTTTAATCCACCTCCTACACATGAGTCCAATTATTCATGCATAGATTGACTGTCACAAGTAGTCCTTTGTTTAGATCGACCTCCACACAAATACACACATAGGAAAAGAGACCATATTTTGGTTATGCAAAATCGATGTATTTTCCTAACAAGTTGTCAATCAATCTAAAGGTTGTGTCATTCCAACAATGGAGAGGAAGATAGGGAAGTTTAGCCTAGACCAGGACTGTAGTGCAATATCACATTCTAGGTTAAAATCAAGGTTCCAACGGTCAATATAGAGATCTTGAGCTCCCATGAAATATAGACCGCTTCTAAAGATTAGATCCCAATCAACTTTATTCTCAAAGTAGAAAGTAAAGGAACCCTTACCACAAAAGGAAGAAACAACCTCTCCCGTGATGTGGGGCTTCCAATTCTTCCCAATATAGGTATGAACAGAGTGGGAAGAGGGCCAACGCCCCATGAACTGACCAATTAAGCCTCGATATGCAAGCTGGAGCGCATGGATCCGAGCTTGAGGGCCCTTGATCTCTATTTTGGGGATATCATCAAGCATTTTCATGAAACGGGAGGGGCCAGACTTTTGGAACTCGGGGTAATTAGTGACTAAAGAGTTGATCATAATAATCTTCCTTGCGAGGGAGGAGTCTTAGGTTGGCCTAACCATGGCAGGTTTCCCAACCAATGAATCTCGAACTTAGCTCCCGACGAATCAATAGAGAAGATCAAAAAGGAAAGAGAAGAAAAATGGCCAAGTGAAACTTCTGATAGCAAGCTCTGACAGGGAACTCAGGCTCGTAGGCCCAAGCTGCAGACTAGGATCAGACACTCCATCTCTCCTCTATTTTAGATAAAATCTTAATACTTATATCGCCACTAATACCAACACACACATCAAAATGTTGTTAGTTATAAGTTAAAATTTAGGGGCTAGATTTTGGTTGTGGGTTATTATTCCATATTTTTCCAAAAAGAGATTAACCAATTTTCATTTGAATAAGATGTTCCCAAATTTTATAAGATAAAAGTATTTTATTTTAAATTATCAAACTTTTCTAAAAACTATTTAAAATCTTAAGAAATTTGAATATTTATAAAAAATATAGATAAATATTTTATGATTAACATTTTAAGGATGAGTAAGTTTCATAAAGATTTTGGCACTTTAATATAAGAATAGATCTTTAAAATTTTCCCTAATTGAGCACACAAATGTAGTTGTTCAATAGTATAAGGTAAGCATGAAAGATTGTTGGTTTGCAAGATTGACACAAGGACATATCACTTAGCTTAAAATAAGGATTCATCAAATTTCCAATAACAAAGTCTTGAGCAAAAAAATATGGGGTTTGAACCCTAACCGTTCCTTTAGACCCTTCATCATGCATAGTCCATGTAGAAATCATTCTTTGACTTTTAAGAGCAATACGGGAAGAATCACATGATAAACATGGTACACATAAATATTCTACCTCAAGACATTGTTTATGGTTGAAATGAGAGATTCAGATGAGGGGAGCTTCGGCCCTATTAGTGCATTCAATTATTCTCATAATGGAGTTAATTTTGTTCTTCTTCCATATTAATTGACTGTCATTCCAAGGAATTTGTCATGATCTAGGCATGGATTCAGAAGCCTCACAAATCAATGCTCAAGTGTCAGGCTAGAGGTAGATGAGGGTATATATGGCTCAACGTTGTTCATATTCGCACTCGCTATGTGCTACTACACAGTTGTGAGCAGAGGCAGTTATTAATATTTAGACCTCGAAGTGTTGAACAACATATTCCTGTAATGGCAGAAATAGGGGAATCATCCCATGAAGACGAGCATGCACAAATGAATTGGCTCTTGGAAAGATTATTAGAATTAGTTGAAGGTTGTTGAACACCCTAAAGCAAAGGATTTTTGTGAAGCAGATGGAGAGGAAGACTTATCAGTTGCTAATAGACACTACATATGAATTGTTGCAAAGCAAGATGGAAAAGTTTCAAACTGAGATATGAATTGAATTGACAACCATGGACATTGAATTGAATTGACAACCATGGACATTACGGTGGCAAATATCGAGGAAAACTTCAACAGTGGAGTAAGGATCAGCTTGGAGGAGATTGTGACCAACAAGGAACCAACGAAGAAAAAGGTCATAAATGTTCAAGGGGAAGGAATAACAAGACAAGGATGACAAGCCAAGTTGGATGGAGAAGATGACGAAATAGGATTACCCTGTGCCAAATAAACTATTATACTTTGAAATCCTCTGATATTATGTAGCTACATACTATTTTTAGGAGTTTTTTTGTAAATGCAATATAATTTGGAACATAAAGAATTGTGTAAGGATTCTCATCTAGAAACCAGATATTCATTTTAATATCAAACTCCTATCAGTTTCTTTGAAAAAAAGTTTAAAAATTCATAAATATTTTTTATAAGTTTACGAGTTAATTTTTTATACATTTACAATAATTTAAAAGTTATTTTTTATTGTAAACTTAATCATATCTATTAATATATATTTGTTATCAAAAAATTTAAAGGTAGATATTTATGAATCTATTATGGAAATAAGTTAAATTTACAAATTTTTCAATATAATATATTAAAAACTAATTATCACTATTTATTTATTTATTTTGAAAATTTAAATATTTATTAAAATAAAATAAAAATTTGAAAATTATATATATATATATCTTTTACAACAATTTTTAAATAATATAAATAACAAATATCAAAAAAATTATTAATTAAATTGAATTTCAATCATTAATCTCAAACTAATAAACTTACATGTACAATTCCCATGCATGACGTTAAAATAATATGTGAACTCAACCAATACTTCTTGGAAACTAAATCTAAAGTCACCCAAATGGATCTATGGGTTTATGTAACTCTAATAATACTTCGGTAGTCCGCCACATTTTGGAAACTGAATCTCCATGTTGTCCCTAAATGGATCGAATGTGTTTATATAAACGAAGAAAACCTAGATTGCCATTGTCACTATCCAATACAAGGATTTACTGACTCAGAATCTTTGGACATTCCGCTTGAGAATCTTGGGAGTTAGTCATCTTCTTCGTGGGTGGTGAGATGGACAAGACTGAGTACTGTTTATGCACTCTCTTTCTATTATTACTTTATGTTTTAGTTGCTGCTCCAGCAGGGCATGGAGATGGCAATCTTGAAGTGGGTTTCTACTCAACTCGTTGTCCAACAGCGGAATCCATTGTGTTTGACACAGTGAAAGATGAATTCACAAATAATCCTGGGGTCGCTGCTGGACTTATACGCTTGCATTTCCACGATTGTTTCGTGAGGGTACGTATTTCATATTTGATATATATACACACAATTTACGTACTATATTGTTTTCTTCAAATAGTTCAGTGTATATATATTTGATATATATACACACAATTTACATACTAATTTGTTCTTCTTCTTTTTAGATAGTCCATTGTATCAATTTGTTACCAACTAAGTCTATGAACAACATTGTACCGACTAAGTCTGAACACAATATCTACTTGTTAGTGCGAAGATCTAATATAGATAATGGCATTACATAGTTAAACATATGAGATTTGTTAATGGGAAGAATGAAGATAAATAATCATATTATATAGTTAAATATATTATAATATGAGATTCATATTTTAGTGCGGAGAAAGACATCAAATTGTTTCTAAACATCTCTAAACATGTAACATGAAATTCTCATACCTTAGTGGGAAAAAGACCACCACACAATCTAGACAAATAATTAACAATATATACGTAGCTACTGAGTCGACCAAATGTAAACATTGTTGGCCTAGACAAATTCCATAATCTAAAGGCATTATCTATTATTGGGTCGCACAGTATTGTTTTAACAATCTACATTTATGGCTAACCTAATGTTTTAAGCATCCTTTCACTTCGCAGGGGTGCGATGGGTCTGTTCTCATTGACTCAAAAGAGAACAACGTAGCCGAGAAAGACTCGCCTGTTAACAATCCGGGCCTCCGCGGATTCGAGGTGATTGACAGAGCAAAATCGAAAATAGAAGCCATCTGTCCCAAAACAGTTTCTTGTGCGGATATCCTAGCATTTGCGGCCAGAGATAGTTCAATCCTGGTAACTATTTTTTTAATTTTTGTACAAGTTTAGTTTGAGGATTAATTTAATTGGTTGAGTTTTTCTAGATAAAATATCTTTACTAAAATACAATCACAGATTTAATTCTTATAAATACTTAATGAATTGTGTAAAATACAGGCGTCTCCGGCTGGATCTCCTCTGGGTTGGAAAGTTCCTGCTGGGCGAAGAGATGGAAGAATTTCACGTGCTGCAGAAACTCTGACGAATTTACCTCCCCCGTTTTTCAATGTGGAACAGCTGACACAGAGTTTCGCAGCCAAAGGTCTATCCCAAGAAGATATGGTCATACTTTCTGGTAAATAAATGCAATGTTATGTAATGGACCTTCAAACCAAGATAAATTTTCGGACAAAACTATGTGGAGGATGTTTAATTCTATCCAAAGCTCTACCCATTGCCTGAGAATTGAATATATAATGTATGTTTTTATGAATCATATAATTGTTTCTTGATATGATATTTCAGGAGCACACACCATTGGGCAGTCGCAGTGCTCTTCTTTCATGATCAGGCTCTACAATTTCAACAAAACTCACCCGACGGACCCATCTCTTGATCCTGTGTATGCTCAGGTACTGAAGGCCCAGTGCCCCATAGGCAGTGAACGCAACAGCAAGAGTACCGTGGCCATGGAGGATGTAACACCCAACACCCTCGACAATGTGTACTACGACGGCGTTATAAAGAATAAGGGCCTGTTAACCTCTGATGCAACGCTTCTTGCAAATGAAAACACCAGGAATTTGGTGTTTGCAAACTCTGGTAGCTCTAATCTGTTTGGGTGGCAACAAAAGTTTGGGGGTGCCATGGTCAAAATGGGAATGATTGACATATTGACCGGTAAAAATGGAGAAATCCGTCATAACTGCAGGGTTATCAACAATCGTCGTCGAGAATGATTTTTTTGTGACTGCCGTCAGCTTTTGAATTCTGTTTAGAGAAATGTATTCTGTTTAGAGAAATATATTCTTTACTATTTTAACATGGGCCTTACGCCCATTCACTCTCCAGCACCATCTATCTAAATGCGAAAGTTATGTAGGAGATATCTTCAGTCATAAGTTGATACTATTCTTCTCACTAGTGACAGTATATAACCATCAAGTTTATTATGCGGCTCTGCAAGTTATGCATGGAATATTTAGAGTTATAAAGTTACATCTTCTTCTTAGTCGTGAAAGTAGTGTTGTTATCGCAATATGGTTTTGATTTTCCACAATTTACTTCATGGCTGCGTGTTAATGGCTTTTGTTAAGAAGTTTCAGAAGTGTGTTCATATTTCAATTTGACAGTTAAAACATAATATTTTAAATCTATTATAGTATATATTTCACCTGATGATTGTATATATTTCATGAAGAATAATTAAATTATTATCATAAAGGTATAATTTCTCACATGTTTACAATAGATGGTTGTACATATTTCATATGGAATAATCAAATTATTGTTATAAAGGTATAATTTCACACATGAGTTTACAATGAATGGTTTTTATTTATTTATTTTTCTGTTTTCTTGGCTACAGAATATTCTACTTTTTAAGATTGAGATGATATATTTTTTTATTATTAATTATGTTTTGAAGTTTAGGTTACCAATTGATTTATATTAGTAGAAAACAACTACTTTGATGTTATTTAAAGTGAATCTTATCTTCATAAAATCATACGGAAAAGAAATAACTTAAATAACTTATAAGATTTGTTACCACCTTAATCTAAAATTCAAATGTTATAAAGTTTTGTAATAATGTTATAAGGAATCTTCTCCAATGTCACCATAAGCATGTTCCCTCTCCGTAACGAACAACATTGACTTCTTAAATTGTCACCATAATTATGTTCCCTCTCGATAACCAAACACATTGATTTCTTAAATGCAAAAAATTAAAGGAGGCTCCTTCCGAAGTTGTGTCTCTTTAACAATTACAAATTAGTAGTGAAATCATGTTCCCTCTATATAACTAACCACATTGATTTCTTAAATGCAAAAAATTAAAAGAGGCTCCTTCCGAAGTTGTGTCTCTTTAACAATTACAAGTTAGTAGTGAAATCTTGCAACTATGGAAAAAAAATATGCAATAACCTTAACATATAGAAATGAAAATAATAAAGCAATCATTGAAAAATGATAATAATAAGTTATAAGAAGGTTTTGATAAGTTTAATTAAGGCTATAATGTAAATCTTTAAAGACTTTACTAAATAATAGTGCTCTTGTTATAAACCTTCTGTCTTAAAAAATGATAAAAAAACTAATAATTATAGTCTTTTTTTAGCAGGAAATTTCTTTTTATAATGAACACAATGTACAAGACAAAATTTGATAAACCTAGACTATATTTCGTTAGTATGCATATCAGACACAAAGGGTATAATTATAATAAAATGACACTATAAAATGTTCTAGCTTACATAACAATATAACAATAGTAATGTAATCACTCAATATCTAGGGCTTAATGAGGCGTTTTAGGATTAATATGTGGCTATTATAGGGCTTAACATGACCCTCCACTTCAAACAATGTTTTCCTTGACACTTAACTAACTATTAGTGATTCTACATGAATAAGTCATCTTCCCATATCACCTCTTTCATTGGTAGGCTTAGTTTGATGAGGCACCTCCACAATTGTTTGATTACTCAACTGCTTAATCATTTTTTTAACTTGTGTGACATGGCTTGTGTCACCTAGTTTAATCAGTAAATTCGAATTGGAGGAGTTAGAGTTCAGTTAAGCATGTGTGATTGCTAATTTGTAGCAATCAAGGTCATTTATTTCAATTTGTTTTCAGTTAAACTAGTTCCAACTGTTGGAGGAACTAGTGGAAGGTCAGTTGTGTAGTGAGACTTCAGTATAACTCAGTGATCATCCAGTTAACTGATCAATCGGCCCAAAATAGCAGTGCATGCAGAGAATTCGAGTTCCTCAGTTGTGGTCGAGATTACAAGGTAATGTAACATCTTTTGTAGAATAGTCTTTAGTGTACAGGTGATTCATGTAATCATATGATCAACCTTGGGAGTTGCAAAATCATTTTGGAGGAATTTCCTAAATAACAAGGGCCTAATTTCTCTAGGAATTGTATAATGAAATAGGGACTCAAGCAGAAGCAGAAATTGACTAAGTTTGGGTTAGAGCTTCTCAGTGAGTAGAGAGATAGGTTATTCACTTGCAGGTTGTGTTAAGTTGAGCAAAGAAAACATAGAGATTTTTCGCACATTAATGCAAGTAGACATAGGGATTTTTAGCAGATTGTTTTCCCCTGGAAAAATATTGTGTGCATGTGTTTTATTTATCATTGCATGTTTGTGATTGATGTTCTAAATTGTGAGTTGAATTTTGCAAAGCAGTAGAGTAGGTTTGTGTCTTATGATTTTGATTAAAAGATCATGAGCAGTTGCAAATTTACACCATAATTCTACATGGTATCAGAGTAGGATTCACATTAGAGTAGGGATTTTGAAGTCGTTTCTGAGGAGGTTTGAATTTTCAATTTAGTGTAGTAGGATCTCTTCAGAGTTGGGAAGATGACCTTCAACAAGTTGAGACTAGATTATGCCTTAGAAGGCATCTCTAATTTCATTGCATGGAAGGATCGCATGGAGGCAGTGTTGGATGAAAATGGCTTTCTAGAATACATCAAGAGAGATGTTGCAAAACCAATGAAATCTAATGTCCATAACCTAGCCCAATGGAAGAAAGATGTAGCCAAGGCGAGGAGAATAATCTTAGAGGGAGTGTGTGACCACATTGTCACAAATATCCATGGGGAAGAAATTCCTTATGAAATGTGGCAGACACTAACCTATCTCTTCTAGAATAACAAAGACCATAGGAAACTGGTGCTTAAGGGTAAACTTCAAAATATCAAAATGCAGAAGAATGACACTATTCTGCAGTATCTGAGCAGGTTCACACAAGCTTGTGATGAGCTTGTAGGAGTTGGTATTACTACTTCAAATGATGAATTGGTAAGCCTAGCCCTTCTAGGCCTTCCCAAGAGTTGGCCTAACTATGAAGATTTGGTGAATGGGAGGGAGAAACTATTGAATTGGGAACATTTATGGTCTGATTTGGTATAGGAGAAAATAAGACAGAATACCAGAGATGGAACTTCATCCAAGGGTGAGGATGAAGAAAATTTTGCATTGGTTGGAAAGGGAAAGAAGGGAAAAGGGAATAAATCTCAAACCAAACCAAATCCAGCCAAGGGAGCAAGGAGAAATATTTGTCCAAAATCAAATGCTTCAATTGTCATGAATTCGGGCACTATTCCACGAAGTGTCCACACTAAAAGTCAAGTAATAAGATCTCTGGAGGAGTAACAGGTGAAGCTTTGGCTTCAAAGTTGAGCTTGACTTCACCCTTATCGCATACATAGCTAGCATAGTGATGGCGAGCATATGGTACTTGGACTCAGGTGCATTATTCCACATGACACGATGTAGAGACTTTTTCGGTGACCCAGAGGAGAAAGATCTCTAGATGCACATTGAGTTGGGGGATGACGGAAGGTACAACGCAACCAGGATTGGTACAGTCACCTTTCAAAGGCAGCCAGGCTCCCCTCTCAGAGTTAAGGATGTCATGTTTGTTCCAAGCCTAAAGAAAAATCTCATCTCTGTTCTAGTTTTGGAAAACCTTGGTTATGATGTTAACTTCAGCAAAGGGAAAGCATTCCTGAGATGTTGTTCAAATAGGGGAAATGAGGAAAGAAAATAAACATTCAGTTATACATTGACCAAGAAAGATTCATAACTAACTGGAAAACTGAAACCAAACACACAAATAACAACACAAGATTTACGTGGTAAAACCTTGAGAGGGTTTCAAGGAAACATCCACGGGGCAAGGGTTGGAATCTCTATTCAATCAACAATGATTCTCCATGATTGCATTTCTTGGGCATTCACTAGTTTTATACAAGCCTCCTCTGTTACATAACTATTGTTTCGATATAAAACTAACTAGTAGTAACTAATACAATTATTACTCATATTTACATAATTCGTTGTCAAACTTCCAACAAACTCCACGTTGACAACAATTTTCCTAATCCCTTGCCCATGCCCATTCATCATCTTTTCTGCAAGTCAAGAGAAGCTAAACACCATCGCAGCTTCTCTACTGTAACTGGCTTTGTGAACATGTCTGCACAATTCTCTCGCGTATGGACCTTTTGAAGAGCTACTTTTCCGCCATCTATCACATGTCTCAGAAAATGATACCTTACATCAATGTGCTTGGTTTTGTTGTGCTAAGTAGGATTTTTAGCCAAGTGAATAGCACTTTGATTGTCACAAAGTACATCCACTTTCTCCTGCATCCTTCCAATCTCATCAAGCAGACCCTTAAACTAGATTGCTTCTTTACTGGCATTTGAAGCAACGATATATTCAGCTTCGGTAGTGGACAATGCAACTGTTTCTTGAAGCTTTGACATCCAACTAATTGCTCCACCTGCAAGGGTAAAGACATAACCTGTAGTAGATCTTTTTTTGTCCAAATCACCTACATAATCAGCATCTACATATCCGCAAACTAATCCTTCACTACCACTAAAGATGATATGATGGTCACTTGTACCTCTTAGATATCGAAGCACCCATTTCACCACTCGCTAATGTTCTTCACCTGCATTTTCCATGAACCTGCTGATAACTCCAAATGCATGTGAAATGTCAGGTCTTTTAGATACCATGGCATACATTAAGTTGCCTACAGAATTTGCATATGGTACATGAGACATATACTGCTTTTCTTCATCAGTTCTAGGACATAAAACCAAAGAAAGCTTAAAATGGGAAGCTAGTGGAACATTGACAGGTTTCACATTGTTCATAGAGAACTTTTCAAGTACTTTCTCCACAGACTTCTGTTGTGATAACCAAAGCTTACCATTTTTCCTGTCTCTGTGTATCTCCATGCCCAAGATATGTTTTGTTGCTCCAAGATCCTTCATATCAAACGTCCTAGAGAGCTGAGCCTTTAACCTGTTGATCTCTTCCATGCTTTTGCTTGCAATAAGCATATCGTCAACATACAAAGCTAAGATAATGAATATGCCATTGAAACTTTTGAAGTATACACAATGATCATACTCACTTCTTATAAAGTTCTGGCTCACCATGAAGGAATCAAACTTCCTGTACCATTGTCTGGGAGACTGTCTCAGACCATACAATGATTTCCTGAGCTTGCAAACTAATCTTCTATTGTAACCTTGTACAAAACCTTCTGGTTGTTCCATATATATCTCGTCATTCAAATCACCATGTAGAAAAGTTGTTTTAACATCTAACTGTTCTAACTCAAGATTAAGTAACGCAGTTAGTGCCAACACAAAATGAATAGAAACAAGTTTTACAACTAGAGAAAAAAATCTTATAAAAAGTCTATACCTTCAACCTAAGAATACCCTTTTGCTACCAGTCTCGCCTTATACCTTTCGATACTTCCATCAACTTTCCATTTCAGTTTGAAGACCCACTTGCATCCAACAACACTTCTCCCTTCAGGAAGCTCTACAAGATCCCAGGTATTGTTCTTGGCTAAGGAATCCATTTCTTCTTCCATAGACGTTTTCCATTTTTCGCTATCTGTATCATCTACTGCTTCCTAATAACAAGAAGGTTCCCCATCTTCAGTAATCAAAGCAAAAGGTGAAGTAGAATCTGCATACCTTTTGGGAGTTTTTCTTTCCCTTGTAGACCTTCTTAGAGCAACTGGTTGCTGAATTGGTTCAAAAGATTCAACGACTTCCTTTGTGTCTTCAACACCTTTTTCTCCAGAAGTCTCTCCTTCCTTTTGACTGTCACCGAAAGGTCTAGCATCCAATTGAACTTGTTGATTTGGTGATACATGTTCCTGTTCAATTCTTTCAACATTTGATTTTAAAAAAGAAGTTTCATCAAATGTTACATCTCGACTAATGACTATCTTCCGCAATGTAGGATCCCACAACCTGTATCCTTTCACTGCATAGTCATACCCAACAAAGACATAACATTTCGATTTTGGATCTAATTTTGAACGTTGATTTTTAGGAATAAGAGAATAAGCATCACAGCCAAATATCCTCAAATGTGAATAATCACAAGACTGACCTGTCCAAACTTCTTCAGGAATTTTACAATTAATTGCTACTGAAGGTGATATGTTAACTAAATAACAAGCAATAGATACTACTTCTGCCAACAACTCCTTTTGCAAGTTAGCATTGTTGATCATGCTTCTGGATCTTTCCATAAGAGTCTGATTCATACACTCAGCAACACCATTTTGCTGAGGAGTATAAACAACAGTTTTGTGTCTAATAATTCCCTCATCCTTACAGTATTGTTCAAATTCAATTGAAGTGAACTCACCACCATTGTCAGTTCTTAAACATTTAATAGATTTGTCTGTTCTTTTCTTTACCATTACTTTAAATTGTTTAAATACATTGAATACATCAGCTTTCTTTTTTAGCATAAAGACCCAAAATTTATAGGAGAAATCATCAATAAACGTTAAAAAATATAGAGCACCTCCATATGATACAACAAGGGATGGTCCCCACAGATCAGAATGAATATAGTCTAAAATATCTTTACTATTATGATTTCCAACTTTAAATCTCTATTTACACTATTTTCCATGCACATAATGTTTACAGAAATTTAACTTCAAGGATTTCAGATCGGGAAGAGATTTACGTTTCATCAGTATCTGAAGAACTTTCTCGCTCATATGACCTAATTGTTGATGCCATAGATGAGTACCTGCTTCTTCCTTTTCTGACGCAACTGCTGCTTCACTGACCTAAGTACTTCCTTTTAACCTGTAAAGATTTCCGACCTTTTCTACTTTCATAGCCACTAGGGCTCCTTTAAAGACTTTCAAGATGCCACCTTGACTTGTAAACTTATAACCATCTGAATCCAACACTCCCAAAGAAATCAATTTTTTCTTCAAATCAGGTACATGTCTAACACTAGTTAATGTTCTAACTGTGTTATCATACATCTTAATCCTGATATTCCCCATCCCAACAGTCTGACATCACACATTATTACCCATAAACACAGAACTACCATTTACATTTTCATACGAAGTAAACCAATTTCTGTGTGGACACATTTGATGAGAAGCACCAGAGTCTAATAGCCAGCTTTCTAAACCCTGAAAGACATTACATTCAGGTGAAGTCTCATCTATAATACATAATTCTTCAGTAGATAAAACTTTGTCTATCATGCCTGAATCGACCTAATTCGCTTCCTTCTTCAGGTTATCGGATTCTTTTCGTTTCCAAAAGTCTTTCTTCAAGTGTCCAATTTTATTGCAGTGCCAACATTTTACCTTACACTTTTTTCCCTTCGATTTAGATCTGGAAGACCCCCTTGGTTTTTCTCCTCTTTCCTTTGAGCACCCTCTAGCTACCATGGCTTCTGATGTAGTTGTTTCAGTACTGGATTTCCTTCGTGCTTCTTTAGATAGGAGAGCTCCCACGACTGATTCAAACTTCAAAGAATCAGTAGTGCTCAAGCTTATTGAAGTTACAAAGTGATCCCACGATTTGGGCAGAGAACATAGCAAGGTTATGGCTTTATCTTCTTCCTGAACTTTAACTCCCATATCTGTTAATTGGCATATACGTGTATTAAAAACATTCAAATGTTCTACAACTTTTGAACCTTCTTTCATTCGAAGACTGTACAACTATTTTTTCAAATAAATTATATTGGTTAATGACTTTGTCATATAGAGTTTTTCTAGTTTTTCCCACAATCCTGAAGTTGTACTCTCTTCAACAATGTTGAAGAGAACCTCGTCCGCCAGGCATAACCTGATGGTACTGAGAGCTCGGGCATCCAAGTCCTCCCAGTCTAAATCAATCATAGTTGCAGGTTTCTTAGTTTTCCCATTCAATGCCTTGTGCAACCCTTGTTGCACAAGCAGATCCTTAACCTTCAGTTTCCAAAGAGAAAAATTTCTCTTTCCGGTGAATTTCTCCACCTCAAATTTCGCATTTGACATCTTGGCCATTTTTTCTTTCCTCCTAGGGTTTTTTTAAAATAAAATATTTTGATTGTCTTCTTCCAACAAAGGGTTTTCCAAGTTTTTTTTTTTATAATCAATTCTACTTCAATTTTCAGGAAAAAATTTCACAAATTCCCCAACAATTTTTCAAATTGACTTAGAAAACATTTTTCTGAAAAACTTCCCTTTTGTTTAATTTCAATTTCCTGCTATTTAACAAACCCTGCTTCAGTATCCTAAAATTATTTTCTTCAATTCACTGAATTTATTCAACAAATTATGCTGAAAAAATACCCAGTTTGGTTTTTCCTTAGAAATCTTCTCCACGTAGTTTTTGCACACCAAAATTCTCTGTGGATCTGGACAAGCTAGCACCTTCTTTCTCCTCTCTTTGGCATGCAACCCTTCAAGCCAGCAAGACCACGGCAGCTCTTTCCCTCACACACGCAAGCTCTGCCTGCCTTCAACGGCTCTGGCACACAATAGCACCACGGAAAACGCCCTCCTCTTCATTGGACAACAGCTCTTGCTCTACTCCTACTAGACTAGGCAGTGGTCTCCTAGGCAGCGGCTCTCTGGCAGCACACGCAGGGAAGCAGATTGGCACACAACAGTGGTGTCTTCCTTGACACAGATGTCAAGGGTCCTCGATGGACGCAAAGACTCCTCTCTCCACGGAAACTCTGGATGCAGAGTATGCAGGTTCCTGCATCCTCTTTTCTCTTTATGTAGGTCTAACAGAGCAGTCTGGAAGCGTAAAGCTAAGGTTCAGGCAGCAAGTTTTAGGCAGCAAACAACCTCCTCATGTCATTCCACGCTCCTCCTTCTTCCTCGACCAACCAACACATGCCACTGGCAGCGCAGAACTAAGGTTCAGGCAGCAAACGCAGTACATGCAGGGTGTTGCGACAGTGGTCTGATAGCGTTCGTCTTGCACGCAACAACTCAACTCAATCACTTTGTTCTTTACGTCCAGCAAAGATGTCTGCAGGCAGGCTCGCAACGTATTAACGCTCAAATGCCTCCCACATAGGACTCAAACTCAAATCATTCACTCTGATACCAATTGTTGTTCAAATAGGGGAAATGAGGAAAGAAAATAAACATTTAGTTATACATTGACCAAGAAAGATTCATAACTAACTGGAAAACTGAAATCAAACACACAAATAACAACACAGGTTTTACGTGGTAAAACCTTGATAGGGTGTCAAGGAAACATCCATGGGGTAAGGGATTGGAATCTCTATTCTATCAACAATGATTCTCCATGATTACATTTCTCGGGCATTCACTAGTTTTATATAAGCCTCCTCCGTTGCATAATTGTTGTTTCGATGTAAAACTAACTAGTAGTATCTAATACAATTATTACTCATATTTACATAATTCGTTGTCAAACTTCCAACATGAGACACATGAAGTAGATCAAGGTTCGTGTGAAGAACTTGTATAAGCTAGATGTGGAAGATTGTGTTGCATTAAGCATTAAGGCAAAGAAAGTGTAGAGTCGCGATGTCGGTGAACTTTGGCACAAAAAACTTAGCCATTTGCATCATGGAACCTTGAACATTATGCAGAAAATAACCATTGGTATCCACAAAGGAGCACTTGAGAAGGATGCATGAAAAGGATGTAGTTTGGGGAAGTACACAAAATCCACATTCCATGATCGGGACAACAAAGCACATGCAGTCTTGGAAAGGATCCACTCTGATGTTTGTGGACCTTTCTCGATAGCCTCCACTGCTAGCCACAAATATTTTGTCATTTTTATTGATGGCTTCTCAAGGAAGTGTTGGACCTTCTTCATGCAGAATAAAGATGAGACATTCTCCAAGTTCATAGAATTAAAGGCACTGGTTGAGAAAGAAATTGGCAAGAAGGTGAAAACTCTCAGGAGCGATAATGGAAGTGAGTATGTTTCGAATGAATTCAAAAAAAATTATGTGAAAGAAGGTATTCAAAGACAGCGTTGAGAATGCAACAAGATGATGGAGCTTAGTGAAAAGAAGTCGCCTTCACTAAGTGGGCCCGTAGTCTATTTTTGGTGCAAAGTCTATTTTTAGACTATGTCTATTTTTAGACATATGGATCATGGTCTATGAGTTGCAAGATGCTATTTGTGGATGATTGGTCATGTTGGTAAAAATAGATGGAATTCTGTTTTTAGACATATGGGCGGAGTCTATTTTTAGACTGCCATGCTAAAAATAGAATAGTCGAATATTATTAGCTCATAATAATATTTGGACTATAAACATTATCTTATCCTCTTGGAGCACTTCAGTTTGAGCTACAGATGTGGCACATGCAGCTGTCAGAAGGAAATACGCTTTTCTTATGGGTCAGTTGAGCTATTGCATGAAGGACTTCAGTTAGAACTCAAGTAGTTGAGTTTGGTGGAGTTGATTGAGGAGTTGATGGAGTTGTGTTCAGTTTGACTTGGTTGAACTAGTTGTATTTAGTTTAACTGCAAATACACTAGTGATGGGTGATGTGAATCAATTGTTAATTAATTCACTAATTATTAACTCATAAAGCAACTAAAGAATACATCAGTTAACTTAGTGCATGGACAGTTCAGTGGAGACAAGTGTTAGAGGTTGAGATTGCTATCAGTTGTGACTATAGTTGTGCATGAGATTTGCACAATCAATGGATTGAGTATTGCCAATGAGGATTGCGTGGTTCAGCCAAGGAAAATACGAGTTTGGATCAGCCATTCTCATCAATTCTCATGCAGGATTGCGCAGTGGAGGCAGGCAAGCAGTGGTGGAGATTTGAACCTGTGATTGATTCAGATCTGAGCTA
This sequence comes from Pinus tabuliformis, assembly GCA_031772625.1. Taxonomy (NCBI): domain Eukaryota; kingdom Viridiplantae; phylum Streptophyta; class Pinopsida; order Pinales; family Pinaceae; genus Pinus; species Pinus tabuliformis. The sequence goes on from CM062818.1 coordinate 815,331,436, forward strand.
GTTTGTGTGTAACAGGTGGAGATAGTACTAAGTAATTGTGAGGAGTATTGTAATATGCATTGTTACATGTTCTCAATCAATATAATATACAGATAGTTGGGGGTTTTCAGCTGGATTCTTTCCCCGGGTTACATACTGTGTTAATGTGCGCATGCGATTGATGTTTCATTATTTTTAATTCCATAGAATTGATGATCAACGTAGAGGAGGTTATGTATTATGCATGCATTCTGCAATAAAGTATAATCGGGATAATCTCTATGAATAAGTGTCATATTATTCAAAATTTCTACAGAAAGATGACAGTACCCCACAACCCATAACAGAATGGGGTGGCTGAGAGAAAGAACCATAACATTGTGGGAACTGCAAGAACCATAACTGTGGGAACTACAACACAACGGTTTACTTGCAGAACTAGATACCTCATCAGATTCTTAGTATGATTATACAAGAGGAGGATTTCTTGGGGAGGAAGCGAGATGTGTCGCACTTCAAGATTTTTGGAGCCTCTGTTTACTGACATGTCTCCAAAGAATCAAGGAAGAAGCTTGAGCCAATAGAAAAGTTGGGAGTATTTATGGGTTACAAAGAAACTCCTCACAACTACCATGTGTACTTGTCATCCCTCATAATGACATGTGTGCGAAGGGATGTAAAGTTTGATGAGGAGAAGTGTCGCACAATGATTGTAGATAAAGGAAAAAACGACAGAGTGTTGCATGACAGTTTTGGCAACACGAATTTGGGGTTTCCAGTAGAATGTAGTGCAAACGGGTGGTAGTGGCAGCACGATGGGAAAAGTTGCATGACCGAGCACGACTATTGGGCAACTTTGGAAAATTGTGCAGGTTGACTTTGGGTGGCTACACGTACTTGTAAAATATTGTAAATTGTAAAGTATTTGCTTATTTATATTATTGTCGAGTAGCCCTTACATGGAGTTTCCCCTCCCATATAAATGTGTGTATTTGTGTCTTGATGATGATTTGTATTATGCTACATATAATTGAAGATAAATGAAGAAGATAAATGAATGAATGTTATTTTCGTTGCATTATGAACACTTAAATAAATTTGACTAAGTGTTGAGTAGGCATAGTCCATGTACTTGAGTAGTGGTGAAATGAAAAACTTCAGTGGTGACGCACCTGCCTATATATGGTTGAAAGACTACCACTGGGTAGGGGCGTGACAAGTGGTATCAGAGCCCATTTTACATAAAGTGGGCTTTGTTGATTTGAAATTGAAGAAAATCACTGTGACCAATAGTGTGACAAAAGTGCAACATAGTTAAGCAAGGGTAAAGTAGTGAGATTGGGCCAACCTAAATGAAGGAAGATGGAAAATGTAACAGCTTTTTGAAAGCTTGAAGACATGACATATTATTGGAAGGACAAGAGGCAACAACATTGTGAAACTCTTTTGCAAGAGTGGGAACTCGTTGGGCACATTGGAGATGGAATAGTGGACATATGAAAGGCCTTGAACAATCTTCAAGGAAGGTTTGTTGAACTTGAGTAACTTGAAAAGAAGATAAAACAAGGTGACCAAAGACTCCAAGAACTCATGGATGAACGAGTTCACATAAGGGAGGAAAGTGCCAAGTTGCAGGGAAAAGTCAAGGGACTTGAGGAAGATATCAAGAGGGACTTTCTTGATCGTAAACCCATTGTTATAGAAGAAGCTGAGATTGAATACATTAACAAACTTGGAGATTATTACCAGGCCATGCAGGATGACTTGCATATGGTTGGGTCACTTCGAGTGGAGGAGGTCGATTTATGCCAAGTAGGTGCAGTTGAGCAGCATACAAAGAAGGAGAAGCTTGATGGAAATCAAGCTAGACTAGGATCGAATTGCTCGAATGAACCAAAAGGGGAAGTTGGATACCTTAAGAGGATGGTGAGGTCAAGGCATAAGTTGAAAGACAGCTCTGAGGTGGAATTGTTGAAGAAGGTTAATGAGATAAGATGTAAGATGAAGCCTATGAAGGATGGAGATGCCTTGAGATTGAGTTTTGTGCAGGTGACCTTACATGGGAAGAAGTTTATTGCATTGGTTGACACGAGAGATACACATAGTTTCCTTAGTAGGAAGACAACAACATCTTTTGGGAAGAAAGTTGAAGTGAAAAGGGAGTTGAGTGCTTTCAGAGCTATTAACTCAACGATGAAAGATCTGACAGATGTTTTCAGGTGTTTTCAGGAACACACAAGTGAGAGTGGGTTCATGGTTTGGAAAGTTGGATTTTAGGTTAATTGAGATGGATGATTATGCTATGGTTTTGGGGAAATATTTCTTGGTAGTTGCATAAGATATACCAATGGTGGATCATGACATACTATTGATTACAGTTAGGGGAAAACCATGACCATTTCGATGACAAGGAAGAGTCGCTTGGGATACAGACCAAGGATTCCTTCGATGACCTTATATGAGAAGGACCTGAATGTGAAGCATGACTATGTAGAACAAATGGAACTTGGATGTGTGCTTCAAGTAATGAATAAGAATAGGATGGTTGACTTTATTGTGAGAGACATGAAGGAAAAGAAGGATGGAGGTGGAAAGACAGTTCCACCCAGCATGGAGAAAATGACAGGTGCATCTTCTACTAGGATAATTCACCATGAGGTTGTTGATGAGAGAGGGAGTCTGAGTACTTCTTCTAAAGAAAAAGTTGGGGAAGGAAATGCAGTTAGAGATCCTATTGGCATTGTGGACTATTGCAGGTATGCTATGGGCATATATGACTTTCAGTTGATGAAGGAAAATCTTGGGAAGCTTGGTTGTACACAGGAGGAGGTTTTTGTTGTGCAAGAGTACTTGAGGATGAAGCATCAATATGATACATGGGTGGATGAGAGTCAGGGAGGCAATTTCCTAGCACTTGTAATGCACTAGACCTTTAAAAATGGGTGTGTGCAGTGCCTTGATGATGAGGAGGACTGCACCGCCATGACAAAGGGGCATTGGGGAAGGGCCTCTCACACATAGAGAGATGATGCTTAGATGGATGTGGCTGATTGGTACATGACCATGGACAACACATGGACGATAGCATTGATGACAGCATATTGCAGATGAGATGAAGGCTACTTCATGGACCTGGATATGGCTTACTTAGAGTATTGGATGGAGATGGGATGGATTCTTGATCAAGTTGAAAAATGTGATAGGATGCAAGAGAAAAAACCAACGGTGGCATTAGGAGGAGCATTCTCATGGATTGGACGTGACAATTGGACTGATCACCCAACTAGTTCGATCCATGGGGGCATGCATTGCACCAAGCTATGTAAGAGATATATCGAGGGTTTACCAAGATGTGTTGTGTTAGGATGGAGTATCATGGCAGAGGTTCATTTTATGATGATACATGATGGGTTGACAAGATATATGTTGCAGTGAGAGCATGTAGCTGAGTTACAGGGACCAGCCTTCCATAAGATGGGGCAGCATGGAGATTACGACGGAGGTGGTTGATAACCATGGATTGAGGAGACTTACCCATTTATCGAGTCATAAGCCTTGGTGGAGGTTTGCGCAATGGACAACAGAGTTGGGAAGCATGAACATTGGATGTTGGAGTTCATGACACTTTGCGATATTATGGAGTTTAGACGAGAGATGGGAGTTATCGAGGACTACAACCTTATTTAGAGCGGGGGAGGATGTCAAGGCCTCGAGCTGCGAGAACTTGAGGGAGTCAAAAAACCAAAGTAATAGTACAAGCATGCTTAGATGTGCGACAGGAGACTATGTTTCGTTAAATGTGACTCAGGTGGAGCATTCAGTTAAAGGAAACTTGGAGATGAGACGTTCGGTTATGTGCAACCCATCATCAATTAAAGGTGACTTAGGTGTAGTGGTAAGTTAAAGGCGACAAGTTAGCGCACATGTGTGGCGGGGGGGTCGTGATAAACAGGCACTTACCCAATGAGATGAGCGATCAAGTGTAGTGGGAAAGGCATTTGGGCAGACTAATGGTTAGGCGCCCAGGTGAACGAGTCACTGGGTGGGCGAGTCGGTCGAGTTGAGTAGCTAGGAAAAAGGTGTGTGCGGAAGGTCATCTTGGGTGAAGAATCGTGGAAGATTCGTGTCGTAGGTTGGTTGACTATTGCCCATCTATAACACGACAGTTCATGAGCAGGTGTGTTATATGCAATAGGAAGATAGACCAAACAATATGTGGGCAGGCTGGCCCATAAGCAACACCAAGCGACAAGTTCGTTGGGAAAATGCATTCAGCGGAATGCGTATAAGAATAACACGAGTTAATGGAGTTTGACTTATCCATCACCCACTCGTTCAACACAGAACAGTTGAAAGGAGTTAAGAGACAAGGCTGTAGAACGAAGGGTGAGTTCAGGCAGAGGTTGGGTTGGCAGTTGTTTGGGTAGTAGGCGAAGTTTGGGCGGACCCCATCAAAGGCGCAGGCAGGTCAGGTGTCTTCGACATTGGGTTGGGTGATGCGCCCATACAATGGGAAAGACGTGGGTGCTACACAAAAGTTCTAAACTTGGGAAGACTTGGTAGAAGTGTCACACAACGATTGTAGATTCGACCAGAAACGATAGAGTGTTGCATGACAGTTTTGGAAACATGAATTTGGGGTTTTCAGTAGAACGCAGTGAAAACGGGTGGCAACGGCAGCATGATGGGAAAAGTTGTATGACCGATCACGACTGTTGGGTAACTTTAGCAAACTGTGTAAGTTGACTTTGGGTGGCTGCACAGACTTGTAAAATATTGTAAATTGTAAAGTATTCGCATATTTATATATTGTTGGGTAGTCCTTATAGGGAATTTCCCCTCCCATATAAATGTGTGTATTTGTGTCTTGATGATGATTTGTATTTTGTTGCATATAATTGAAGATAATTTAAGAAGATAAATGAATGGATGTTATTTTCGTTGCATTATGAACACTTGAAGAAATTTGACTAAGTGTTGAGTAGGCGTAGTTTGTGTACTTGAGTATTGGAGAAACGAAAAAATTTAACGGTGCTGCACCCACCTATGTGTGGTTGGAAGACTACCACCAAGTAGGGGCATGACACACGTTATTACATGACAACCTTTCGTATGCATATAAGAAGAACCATCTTATTTAGCTTGAATAAATAAGGCTCTATGAAGCACAAAATAAATGCCTCCCAATGTCACACTCATTTCATCCCCCTTATCTCAAATACATGTGGAGTACCTTGTTGGCGTCGAGATGTTTTCATGTAAGGCAAGGTGGTAGACAGTTGGGATGAAGGTTATGCACCTCCTAACTTAAATCATGTGGAAAGGATGGATCCAAGCCTTATCTTTGTTTACTCCTTTGACTGTCTATGATGGATTCTGAACATGGAAAATTTAAGTTGTTCTAAATGGATTCGTTCCGTGAATCCTGGAAGAGCTCGGGGTCTTGTGCTATATTCATGGAAGAAAATTCTAGGTTAAATAGGAAAAATATGTTTTGAGAAGATGCAATGCTGCAAAAAAATGGTATTTATGCAGGATGGTGGGAAAATTGCTTCCTTGTCTTAAGTGAAATTATGCGCTCTTCCAAGTCTAGCAGACTTCTTCTCAGAGGATCAAAGAAGGATTAGTGTGTCCATGCTTCATTGTATATATGAGGAACCTTGGCGTTATATAACAACTCCATGGATAGTCTAATTTTCCCTCCTTCATGTGTGCTAAGAGGATCTAGTTATGCACGAGTTAATAGTCTGGAAGCTTTCATCGTAGGTGTATTTATTCATACCTTCGTGCTACCTCTTTGTATCCTTATAAACATCCTCCCAGTTGCAAAAATTTTTCTTCTATAGGGTATCTCTCAACTTACTAAATTTTCTCCCCGTGCACTTCTGAACATTCTCCAGAGATCCCTTTTATTTTCTGTCTCTAGTTGGGTAGAACCTTAGTTCCTTTTCTAGCCCCTTCCATCTATCAAACCCTATGGGTTAGTTTCTCGGATCTGTGCTCAATTGGTCTCTTCATCACGTGGAGTCTCTATTTTCCATCCTTCTTCGGGAATTATCAACATTCTTAATGCAGTCCAGTTATTTTTGGGTTAATAAGTGCCTCAGTCCCACATGGAGAATCAAGACACTACTCATGTTTTAGTTGTCCTAGCCATTTCCATATTTTTCCTCATTCTCCCAAAGGAAATAATGATGGGAATAATGAGCTCAAGTGGTAGATGAGTCAATAGTAAGATTCTATTTTGTTCCTCATTGAAGAATTACAGAAGTTCCAGTCCAAAATGAATCAGTTTGAAGAGGAAATCAATTAGATTCCACACAAATTTATGGACATGAAATTCTAGAGGAATTCCAATGAAAATTGAAGCATAGCAAGCAGTTACTCAAGCAGACCTTCGAATAAGATGTTTATCAATCCTTATATCTGATCTATGTTTAAATTTTGCAAAAGTATTGTGTTTTGTGGCCAATTTTGTAGAGCTTACAATTGTAGTAATTTCTACATATTGTATCAACTCATGTAGGGAAGTAGTAAGTTTTGAAACTCCAATTATGATCCTTATAGAATAACATTTGCCTTTCTACCAAATGTAAACACTCCCTGAGTTTTTCACTATGTACTGGGCACAGACTTAATGAAATTCTTAATCACTCTTGTCAAAAAAAACAATTGCCCAAACTTATACATGATTAGGTGTTTATGTTTATCAAAGTTTAAATCTAGGTCGTGATTATAGTAAAACATCATCTTAACCACTATTTCATAATCATGTCAATAGAAATGTTTGGTTTTATCTTATCTATTGTTTATTAAACATTAAGTTTATAATATGTATATTAATACTTGCATTTAGAGGCACATTTTACATCCTAGTATAGTGCAAATTGTCATAAATGATCGAGTGTAATGTTGATGCCATTTTGATTTCTAACATATAAAAAATAATGTACTTTAATAATAATATTACTTAGATGATCATTTTAACAAGTTAAACAACTATATACAAACCAAGGTAGATCAATCTTAACCATGATGTAGAAATTTTGAAAATCTACTCTATTTGAAATTTCCATCTCACTTTTATTGGGTTGTAGATCTCCTCCATAGATTTTTCAATGTTGGAGATTAAACTAATTTCTGAAGTGACACTACAAAAAACTTTAAATTTTTCCTATGCTACATCAGACAAGACATAGAAGAGACTTCAAGAATAAATCATTTCAACAATTGTTGGGGAAAATACCTATATCAATACATAGATTTGAAATTTTTTCAATTATAGTAAATACAACATCAAAAAATGTGATATAGAAGTTTCATTAAGCATGCTAAAAAAATATAGCATTCAACCTTACTTTCCTGATAAATTGACTCACTAAATAGACATGGAACTTGCTCAATACGTGATACGATTAGATTTTGAATCACAATTCAAGGCAACGAAGGTATACTTCATATTATCATAGCAGTGGAAATAAGATATGCTACCTTAGCTCATCCCAAGCTAGTAAAATAATTCCTTTAGCTCAACATATGCAAGGATTCTCTAGTGCATCACAAACCTTAGCTAGGGCTTCCATAATCTCTATGAACCGTAACAAGTGACATAAATCCTAGGAAAGTATCCCATTGAGATTTATAAGCCAATCTTTGGAGTTTCCAAATAATACAACATCAAACAGACTATGAAACTTGATTTTTTTCCACTTGCATCCCACAAGAATTAATACTCAAAAATTTCATCTCACAAGCCAAAGGACACTAGCACTAGCATCTGAAAATCACTTCTTCTTATATGAATATTGCATGATCTTCTAAGAAATTTGAAATATATAGTATTATGCTAATTATTGATACAAAAGACACAAATTATTCATTTATGAAAAAGATATTATCCTTCCTTTATATAGACTAAGGTGAGGGAGTTCAAGAATAAAACATAGACTAATTCCATAAGCAACCTTAGGCTAATTTAATAAACAAAACTGTCAATGGAGACTCCTCAAAGCAAGGTGTCCTCATGTCACACTAGGGTTTGTCCAACCCCTAAGATGGTATGCCCGCTAATCTAGGTATTTGCATGTTAAGTGCTCCACCTCCAATATAGTGTGTCATTAATCAATGGTTCTCAATTTAAGTGTTTCTTCTCAAAATATGTGTAAGGTGGTTGCTTGCTCTTAGTGAAAAACACCCATAACTGTAATAAGTGTGCCTTTATAGAAGATGTAAAATACACCACATTATAACTACCACATCCAAAAGTGTACTTCCTTGGCACTGGTATTAACTCAAGAATGCACTCAATCTAAGCTATCCAAATGTAAGTCAAAATGTAAACAAAGGGGCTAGGAGACCATGAGCAATTCACACCCCATAAATCACTTTCATAGTTAAGTGAAAACACTTTTGAAGTAACCAATAGTATGAGGTCCCTTTTATCATGACAATGTTTTATCCAACACTAGTTTTCTCCATCTATACCTCAATTATACACTCATTGTGCAAATCCAAGTCTCATGTAGTATATAATTTTCTCCCAAACATCACCCTCCTCCACAATGGCATCACACACACACACGCGTTTTGCAAAACTAAAAGAATTGATAATGGAAGAAGTCAATACAACATGGTTCATGAATATCTTAGCGCAAACAATTTCCATAACTAAAGTTTGAGGTGATCCTACACATTTTTTAATGCTTGACTAAGCCATCTCAACTTCCAAGGGGCCAAAGCATAAGGTAAAGAGGCATGCTTCCCTTGACCTTTTGTGACCATATTCTTTGAGTGTTGTTTTATTCCTAGACCACGTTCTAAAAAACAACCTTTTCAATTTCTTCAATCGGAGAAGGATATCTCTATAATCTTAAGGACAATAGATCCTCATCTAACTTCAAATATATTCTCACTATTGTCTTTCACTAAGTTGGAATGTGAATTTGGGAATCCAAGGAAGTCTTATTGTGTATATCTATATATACAATAGATCCTCATCAAACTTCAAATATCTTCTCACTATTGTCTTTCACTAAGTTGGAATGTAAATTTGGGAATCCAAGGAAGTCTTATTGTCTATATACATATATATACTATTTATACATGAGGGTTCTAACTTATTATTTTTCTCAGTGAAGACATGAATATAAATTGGACTACTAAAGCCATGAAAATGTGATACCTAAAATTTCTCACCAATAAATATTGCCTTTGATGTCATGTCCTTTGGAATAATATGAGAATGATTATTCAAAATATGCATTGTTGTATTGCACACCTTTATCCAAAGACACATGGCCAAATATATGTCATAGACTATTAAAGAATCTTAGTTTGAGTGGTTTGGTGAACAATTTGTTTACCTAGTTGTGTGGGTTCAAAACTTTGGAAACACGACCCCGGGGGTTACCTAAATTGGTCAAGTTCCCATTGCCAAATAACCTCACTAATGGCAGGTCATAGGGTCAATTATCCTCAACTCCTTTAAAGTTAGGCTCTGCTAATAAGTTGGCGGGATGTGATCCCTTTTGGTGGAACTACTTGGATATTTCCTCGGAATATATAGATATATATATATATATATATATATATATATATATATAACTCTAAATTTGTAGTTGTTTATCAATTCAGACTGAAAACAATAGACACAAATTTCCTCTACTCAATCTGCAGAAAGGAAAACATACAATAGACAAATATGCAATTATTCAATCATAATGAACACAGTTTTTACTAGGTAACCCAACTGGGAAAACCCATCCTCTGTTTGTATTACATCATATGAGAACATTGATCTATTATAATGACAACTCCAATCCTTGAAGCTCAACCTTCCCTGCAATATTAGGAAGTCTTATTGTGTATATATATATATATATATATATATATATATATATACTTGAGGGTTCTAACTTAGTATTTTTCTCATTGAAGACGTGAATATAAATTGGACTACTAAAGCCATTAAAATGTGATACCTCAAATTTCTCACCAATAAATATTGCCTTTGATGTCTTGTCCTTTAGAATGATATGAGGACAATTATTCAAAATATGCATTGCTGTATTGCACACCTTTATCCAAAGACACATGGCCAAATATATGTCATGGACTGTTAAAGAATCTTAGCTTTTGTGGTTTGGTGAACAGTTTGTTTCCCTAGTTGTGTGGGTTCAAAACTTTAGAAACAAGAGCCCCGAGGGTTACCTCAATTGATCAATTTCCCATTGCCAAATCACCTCGCTAATGGCAGGTCATGGGGTCAATTCTCCTCGACTCCCTTAGAGTTAGGCTCTGCTAATAAGTTGGTGGGATGTGATCCCTTCGGATGGATCTACCTGGATATTTCCTCAGCATATATGTATGTATGTATGTATGTATGTATGTATGTATGTATGTATGTTTGTATGTATGTATGTATGTATGTATGTATGTATGTTTGTTAATCAATTCAGACTGAAAATAATAGACACAAATTTCCTCTACTCAATCTGTGGAAAGGAAAACATACAATAGAAAAACATGCAATTATTCAATCACAATGAACACAGTTTTTACTGGGGAACCTAACTGGGAAAAACCCCTCCTCTGTTTGTATTATATCATATGATAACATTGATCTATTATAATTAAAACTTCAATCCTTGAAGCTCAACCTTCCCTGCAATATTGATTTACTCCTCTTGAGTCTGCTCTGCCCAATACTTAGGAAAAATAGGCCTCCTTCTTCCTCCTATTTCCTTGTGAAATTCTTGCTTCTAAAAATAGGGAAGCTCCTATTTCCTTACGCAAATCCCAAGAGAAATAGCTCACCTGCTCAATGAAAACTCTTTACACTCACTAGTATACAATAATGATTACAATTATGCCTTTTTCCTCCACCCCATTAGGCAATTTGAATTGCATTCATGACTAGGGCTATTTTTAGTAAATTGACTAGTTAACTGAGAGATCATTGAGTTAAAAATTGTTACAACTACTCAATTGAAATCATACTAACTCTATTTTAGACTAGAGCTCAGATAACTAACTTTCACTAAATATAACTCCACTAGATAGCTAGATATTAGAAATCAATTCATGCACAACTCTACTTCTTTCCCTCAAACTCGAATTGACTGACTTAACTGAGTGACTTGGCCATGTCACTCTTGCTAACAGTCTAAAAAATCATCCTGCTGGAAATTCGAATTTCTACATTTGACTAAGGCACAAGTCAAATGAAACCTTTTCTTACTACAATTTAGCACTCCCTCTTAGCATTAAAAGGGTTTTGAACAACCCCAATCCTACTCTTGTGAAACTCAAACTTGCCTCTTAAAAAACCCTTTGTCAAGATGTTCGTGTCATGCTCCTCTGTAGGAATGTACTGTAAGAAAATAATCCTCCTTTGCCCACAATATCTTAGGCGTTGGTACCTTATGTCTATATGCTTGAACTTATCATGAAACACTATATTTTCAGAGAGTTTTATACAACTTTGATTTGTGAAAATTTGACCATTGAAATCGTATTGCAACAACTAGAATTAATTCTTCTAACTATTAATTAACAATTTATTTGCTACGACAAATTCCAAATTAATCACACTATAACCTTATCAAATAGAACTGTGGAAATAAATACTGGAAACTGAGAAAATACTAGCACACACATAATAAAAATGACACCGTTATTTTTGGACAAAATTCCCGGGAAAAACCCAATGCGGGAAAACCCGTGTAGCAATTGAGGGTTTTTACTATTATGCAGTGGTGAAATTATGAGTGCAAACTATGTATTTCCAACTAGAAATCCAAACAACAAGAAAATCTAGCCAAAACTATTTAAGGAAATCTCCCTTCTTCCATAAGTAACCCTGACACAACTTCCCTTTGGAAAATTCGTCCTTCTGGACCCTCTGTGTCAGCGTCTATGTAGTGGTTGCGCAAAACCTTGGACGTCTAAGCCAGGAACTACCTTTGATGAAGTCTTTCTTCCTGTCTCTACTAAGGAAAATGATTCTCCAACCCTCAAGAAGGATTTTTGGCCTCTAGAAGCTGAATCTATTTTTCCTCCAGCAAAATCGAGTTGCTTTTCTAAAGAAACTATGTAGTCCTTTGCACTGCCTCACTGGGATTAACTCAACCTTCTTGCTACTGCCTCTCTGGATCTGGAAAACTACTTTTGGATCATTGTCTCTTCCACTCACTGCCTCTATTTCCTCACTAAAACTTGAACTCTCCGGCAACTGACTACTGCTACTCTAGAAAATCAAATTCTCCATGTGACTATTGTGTATTTTCCATCACCACATCGATCCCTTCTTATATCTTCTTTTTTGCGACTCCAATGGCCAAGATTAAATCTTAGTCGATGGCTTAGATCATTTTTGACTCGATCCATGTGATTTTCTAGATAATTCGCACCTCGGCTTAATTAATTCTGATTAATTAACAAGTTTTCCTAAGTTTAAACTTAGGAAACATTAAAAAAATGGTTAATAATCTAATTAATACATTTCTAGGTAGAATTTCCAGAAACGATTTATGGGTTTTGGATATCTCATGCATTCTAGCCTCTCCACCAAATTGCGTGGATAGAACACATTTGATGCTACATAAACTAACAGTCCCTCTCAGCGAGGATTATGTTCTCTCTCATGCTGCACATCCTATCACAACGCCCTGTCTTTCTATCACCTCCTGTCACATTGCTGATGTTCTGATGTTGTTTCCCATCAACCACTGCGCAACTCTGATGTTGCATATGTGTTGCTACTAGCATTTCCAACTCTGCATCTACATTGCAACTCCCTCTCATCTATTGTTGTTGCAACCGTAACTACTGCAACTAAAAAGCATCTAAAATATTGAATCATCTATATTCAGTATGATGCATTTGTCTCTTGAGCCTTGACTACTACTAGCCTCTGCACTATCACTGAAGAATCTATGTTGTTGTTAGCTCTGCATTGATCCACCTTCTTTGTTGTCAACATTGCATTACACTCCTTAGCATCTGACTACTACTAGTCTGTAACTGTCACTTTGGTATTGACTGCATCTACTGCCACTAATCCATCCTTCTACTGAATAATGTGGGCCCTCATAGCTAGGTAATGATCCATGAGGTGGACTCCTCAAGGACCTTGCCCAAATATGTAGCTCTCTGGGGCTACAACTCCAAATCACCCCACCTCACTCCTGGAGGTATGGCTGCCAACATTACGAAGTCCTCCTCCAATCTAGAGGACAACTTGTCGATTTCAACTAACAATGCCTACTAGTCCCACTTCTCCAACTTTTCCTTCTTCCTGAGAGGACACTTTGTGTTTTAGTGACCAAACTCGCCACATCTGAAGCACTTGACCTTAGACTTGGACCCTTAAATGTTAGGGCCACATTCTCCTCCTCTCTCACTGCCTTTTTTTTGGCGCTATTTTTGTCACTGATGGAACTCTTCAACAGATCTCGCCTTAATTCCTCCTCCTGCAAATCGGCCCACATTATGTCCCATCCTAGTAAAGCATGTATTTATCGAATACACTTTGGACGAAGACCTTCCAATCCTCTAAGACACTATTGAATTCCAATTATACTAACTCAAAAGGTTGAGGAGCTTCCCCAACAACTAAAAGCTAGTCTCGGACCTCCTAAATCCTGGTGAGGAAGGGATCAATGCCTTCTCCCTTCTGCATCCTGATGAATCTCAGCTTCTCCTCGAGGAACATCTTTCGCTGCTCTGAACTACCCTAGTATAGTGTGGAGAGAACATCCAACATTTCTTTGGTTGTTCAGTTTGTTGATATATGTGAGACTATATGGTCTGAGACTCCATCCAAGATCAAACGCTTCACCTGCGCCATCTCCTTCCTATATTCCTTAAGTTGGTCTGCATCCTGAGGAAATGCCACTATATTATCAATGTAGGCTTTCATGCCATATTCATCTAGAAGGAAAGACATCATGGTCGTCCAGATGACATAGTTGGATGATCCGTCCAACTTATCCTGATCTCTAAGCCCTGCAGTTGTCATCTCGAAAACTGTCAAAAGTCCCCTCTTTCCTTATACTTAGTTGCTACAATTCTACTCGCACACTTGTCTGGAGCAAGAATATCTGCTCACAACTACTGCCAATCTGCAAGGAAAAATTGAACTTCTGAGACTCGAAGTTCCCTAAGAGAAATTTTCCCTCTATTGTGTGTGCTTTCCTCTTCCACCCGACGTTGATTTTGTTTTTGCAAAAACGCTCTGCGTCCAACCATAAATATTCTCAGCAAAAAATCTGAGTTGCAACTTCTCCCTCTGACTACTAGAATCACTTTCCTAGGCAAATCAAATTTTTTGCACCCCTGTAGCTGAAAAATTGGACTGTCAGCCCAACAATTTGCCCTGCCTGTCTAAGCACTGATCTTCCTCAAGAATTTCAGCCTACTTCTCCATCTAAGTAGTGAAATTCCTTCTCCACTTCTTAGATTCCCGACTAATAAATCACGCTCTAGAACCATGTGAAAATTTCACCACTGAAATCCTACTACATCAACTGGAATTAATTCTTCTAATCGTTAATTAATTTAACAATTTATTTGCTATGGAAAATACCAAATTAATCACATTGAAACCTTCACAAATAGAACTGCGGAAATAAATAACGTTGGAAACTAAGAAAATGCTATCATGCACATAATAACAATGACACCGTTATTTTTAGACAAAATTCCCTAGAAAAACCCAATGCAGGAAAACCGGTGCAAAAACTAAGGGTTTTTATCATTATGCAATAGTGAAATTCTCAGTACAATCTATGGATTCCCAACTGCCATTCCAAACAACAAGAAAATATGGCCAAAACTATTTAAGGGAATTTTCCTTCTTCCACAAGTAACCCCGGCACAACTTCCCTTCAGAAAATTCATCCTCCTAGACCGTTTGTGTCGGCCTCTATGCAATGCTTGCCCAGACCCTTGGACGTCTAAGCCTAGAAATGCCTCTGATGAAGTCATTATGCCTATCTGTGCTGAGGAAATTAATTCTTCGGCCCTCTAGAAGGATTTCTTGGCCTCTAGAAGTTGAATCATTTTTTCCTCCAGCCAAATCAAATTTATTTTCTAAAGCAACTATGCAGTCCTTTGTGATGCCTCACTGGGAATAACTCAACCTTCTTAAAGCTTCCTCTCTGAATCTGAAAAATTTCCTTCGGATCATTGTCTCTGCCCCTCACTCTCTACTTCCTCACTGTAGCTCGAACTCTTTGGAAACTGAATGTTTCTACTCTGGAAAATTAAATTCTCCTAGTGACTCTTGTGTATTCTCCATTACCACATCAATCCCTTCTTATATCTTCTTGTTGGGACTCCAATGGCCAAGATTAAATATTAATCGATGGCTCAAATCATTTATGGATCGATCTGTGTGAGTTTCTATATAATTTGCACCTTGACTTAATTAATTCTGATTAATTAACCATATTTCCTAAGTTTAGACTTAGAAAACATTAAAAAATTGGCTAATAACCTAATTAAGTCATTTCTAGGTGGAATTTCCAGAAACGATTTCTAAGTTTTGGATGTTAATTTTTCATAAGGTTATATTGTTTTTTGCTTTGATAATTACATTTCTTCATTAACACAGTAAGTTCGCCCCATAACATCATGAAATTATTCGTATTTACATCATTATTCGTCATCACATGCAATTATGTAGAAAGAACAATATCATCATCATCAATGTAGCGGAACATAAAGGAACAATAGAAGAAAAGCATTCACACATAGAGACACCTGGATTGGTTAAAGACCATGGTAAAACCCACTATGGGGAAAACCCTTTCAAATTCTTATTCTTATTATAAAGTCATCAAATGATTCAACAAAAGAGAGTACAATGATCCATATCTTCATATATGCAACTAATTATCAAAACAACTAAAACATCCATGAAATGAACCAAATAATGTATATACTCAAAACCATGATTTTGAAGACTGTAATGAGTTTTCATTGTTTGCATTCAACTACCGAACTCTTCGGTCACTTAGCGAAATATTTGAACAACTAAGATTTCAACTTTTAGGCCTCAGTCCCACGGAGTAGGTGTCATGTGAGCGATAATGGCTTCCCAGACGCTCCCTTAAGCCTAGAATGCGAGCGACTAGGGTCAGATATGGACTGTGGAAACCCTAAACCCATAGTTGCATGGATGGAGAGTTGTTCATGAGAATGGAAGGCTCCAGTTGCACGGATGAGCTTATGCGTGTGCGACTATGGTTGAATCCTTCCCGTATTGTTCCTGTAACTGAGGCCCAAAACCCTAAATTAGAGATGTGAGCTTCAGACCCTACAATTTCACCTCAGAGTGAACATGATCCTTTGCAGACGAGCCTCAGACCTGTACGAGCCAAAAAAAAAAGACAGAAGAGTGTCTCATCAGTGTGCCTAAATGAGGTAGAGGGGACTTGTATTTATAACCTTCCAAGGGTGTCCACTTTGCTTTAGGGCCGACATTGACAAATGTGTCAGTGGGATTTTCTTCATAAGTACACTTTCCCTTATCTGATTTGACTGATATTTAGGTCAATTTTGGTCCTCTCGAAAAGCGAAATCCAATGAAATCATTATCTCCACTAAATGAGTTTCCCAAAGTGAAATTTGACCCTAGTTTCATATTTTTAACACTGCCTCTCAACTAGGAGAATTCCACCTGTCAATATCTTACCATCGATCAATATGCTATCATGTCATCCTATTTAATCTCAAGTATCTCATCATCTCATATCATCACTGATCATCTCAATTCATCTCATGCTTATTCTTGCTTAATCTCTTGATTTTCCTTGCCCATACGTTGAATATTTTTGAAACTAAAAGAAGAATATTTTTGACATCGAAGGGGAGAATAATCTACCACCCTCTATCCATTGGGATACTACCCATAAACTCTGCCAGCAGGCTACTACTAGAAATCTCGCTCATTAGGCTACTACATGGAATATATGTGGGGAGTCAAATATATAACCGTCATCATCATCAGAGAGCATATCTCAACCAGGAACCATATCGGGGATCATATCTCAACCCATAATCTCATGGGGGAGCTACTACTACGACCCCATATCGAGCAATTTGTTATATAGAGGAGATACTACTCAACCCCCCAATACCTATTGGTCTTCATAACAATGACCCTCAATAGTCATGTGGTAGAACACCTCATCATAGTCTGAGCTTGGACGAGATACCTGACTTACCAATAGGTAAGGATCACACACCTCCAAGCCTCCTCAACCTGTTGGCCAGACGGGCAGGGACAATCCCAACAAGCCCTGCTTGTGAGTATGATGTAAAATGGGGTATACTCTGCAAAGACCAATATAGGGTGAGCTACTACTCCAACCCTATGGGTAACAAATAGGGGTGATACCCTACTATCCAGATTTCCCTCAACCTAGGAGACCTCTATCTCAATTCCTCACCTTAGGAGCTCAGACAAGGGGGAAGATATGGCTTAGTGTCCTCGATTAGCAATTCTCTCATCATACTCATATCTGGTATCATATTGATCATCATGTAGCAATATCAGCAGTCTCCTGTTCATGCAAGACATCAAATCAAATATCATATTAGAACATAAACAATCATATATATATATATATATATATATATATATATATATATATATATATATATATATATATCAC
The DNA here is from genome assembly GCA_031772625.1 of Pinus tabuliformis. Lineage (NCBI taxonomy): Eukaryota > Viridiplantae > Streptophyta > Pinopsida > Pinales > Pinaceae > Pinus > Pinus tabuliformis. The sequence continues at coordinate 815,349,096 of CM062818.1, forward strand.
AAAAGGATACCATATTCATCCTCCCTCTTAAGTTGGTTCCAACCACAAGCTTAAGCTTGTGTCGTACCATATTCATCCTCATTATTGAATGTTGGCATTTGATCTTCCCATCCTTCAACCATGTCTTAATATTTTGTTTAAAACGTTTGATCTTAGTTTACCACGCCATACTTTGGCTTCCATCCAACCATTCAGACCAGGACGACTCAATCAAGTCACTGAAACTAGGGGAGAGATTCCAAATAGGCGAGAAGCAGAAAGGAGCGGGGCCATAGTTTAAGTGGAGGGAGAGATTTAGGCAGATGGGCTGGTGATGAGAACCTATCCAGGGAAGAATAGAGGATTGTGTGGTAAGATTTAGGGTGTAGAGATTGTCAGAGGCTAAGAAGCAATCCAAACATGAAGCAATATGACCATGACCCCAACGCTTATTACTCTAGGCATAATGAAAGCGAGGAGGCTTACCATCAAAGAGGTTGAGAGAGTAGATGAGGTCTTCCATTTCCTCCTGGAAGGGGTCCCTGACGAGGGACCCCCCTCTCTTTTCCTTATGACTCATAATGGTATTAAATCCACCCCAAAAGTATAGCTCTATACAAGCCTTATGCCTTTTAAATAAATTAAATATTTCCAACAATCCTGCTTTTCTCTAAAGTGAACAAGCATGTATAAGTTTATTACAATACATATCTAGTGAATATCAAGTGTTCTTAAGGAGGTCGTTATCCAGTGAGTAGTTTTCATGGAGTGTAGGAGTTGTAGTTGATTTGGCTTCCATAGCATGCATAGACCTCCATAGTCACCATGAGAGCCAACTGCTGCCATATATCTTCTGCCTCATAATTTATTTTGCTTAGAGGAGAGCTCACTCTTGTTCATTTTAGTTTCCTGGAAGAGGGACACTGAGGGTTTTTCTTTAAGAATCATAGATTTTGCTTCATCCATTTTTTTTTAAGATCTAAGACCCCTGTAGTTCCAAGAGACTATACTCATCATTTACTTTTGGAGGTAGATATCCCCTTATTGTGGCTTGTTGATGTTCCTTCCCCCCTCCTTTATTTCCAAGATTTGCTTCTTATTGGGGGATGGTGTGCTAATAACCAAGTTCTTTATCTTTCTCAGTTTTCTCTGTCTTTATCCTTTATTACATTTGTGTCTCGATCTACGAGTTCTCTTGTCTAATTCCTTTTATTTCTCTTTTTCTGACTTCTCATATGTTAAGCTAGCTTCTATTGTTGGTCCAGCAAATTCCTTTGATGAGAGAAATGCTACTTGATCTTCCTGTAGAGGGAGGGATTTCAGGAGGGATCAACCTTTGGGTTTGATAAGACATGCGATCCTTTTTGGAACATTTTCTTTGGTGACTCAATGTGAGGGTTCACCTTCTTTTAGAGTACTAGAAAAAGTTGCATACTAGTTACCCATGTCGTGAGAACTACCCTCACAGCTAGATCCACTTGAGGAGGGGTCAAAATTTCACAGACCTTGGATGTCCTTAGGAGGGGATTTATCTAGGGCCAAAATTGATTGGGGTTGTTGTCAAATCATGTCTTTCCTCCTTTTGGCTTGCTTCCATTGCTCATTCTGCTCTCCTTGTTGCTCCTTGGTTGCTTGTGCTTTTGGGATTTCCCTAGCAAAGTGCCCATATTCATGGAATAATTTTCATTTGAAGGGTGGCTAGTCATAATCCACCTCTCGCACCCAAGTCCAATTATCCATGATGAAATTGATTTTCCCAAGTAGTCCTTTATCTAGATCCACCTCCACACAAATATGCACACAGGCAAAGAGACAATCTTTTGGTTCTGCATAATCAATGTATAATTTTCCCAACAAGTTATCGACCAATTTGAAGGTTGCATCATTCCAACAATGGAGAGGAAGATAGGGAAGTTTAGCCCAGACTAGGACCATAGTGGGGATGTCACATTCTGGGTTAAAATTAGGGTTCCAATGGTCAAGGTAGAGATTTTGACCTCCCATGAAATACAGACCGCTTCTAAAGATCAGATCGAGATCAACTTTATTCTCAAAGTAGAAAGTAAAGAAGCATTTACCACAAAAGGAAGAAAAAATCTCTCTCATGATGTGGGGCTTCCAATTCTTCTCAATCTAGGTCCGAACAAAGTGGGGCGAGGGCCAAAGACCCATGAACTGACCAATTAAGCCTCGATCTGAAAGCTAAAGCACACAAATCCAAGCTTGAGGGGACTTGAACTCTATTTTGGGGATATCATCAAGATTTTTCATGAAGCGGGAGGGGCTAGACTTCTAGAACTTAGGGTCATTGGCAACTAAAGAGTTGAATGTTGTGATCTCCCTTGCAAAGGGGGAGTCCTATTCCAACCCAACCATGGCAAGTTTCTCGACAAATGAATCTCAAACTTAGCTCCCAACAAATCATTAGAGAAGACCAAAAAGCGAAAGAAAAGAAAAATGGCCAAGTGAATCTTCTAACGGCTAGATATGACAAGGAACTTAGGCTCACAAAACCAAGCTGCAAAGCAAGATTAGACACTCCATCTCTCCTCTATTTTAGATAAAAACTTAATACCTATATCACCACTAATACTAACACACACATCCAAATGTTGTTAATTATAAGTTAAAATTTAGGGAAAATTTTAGGGTCTATATTTTGCTTGTGGGTTATTATTCCATATTTTTTCCAAAAAGAGATTAGCCAATTTTCATTTGAATAATATGTTCCCAAATTTTATAAGATAAAAGTATTTTATTTTAAAATTGTCAAGATTTTCTAAAAAAAATTCAAAATCTTAAGAAATTTGAATATTTTTATAAAAATATAGATAAATATTTTATGATTAACATTTTAAGAATGAGTAAGTTTCATAAAGGTTTTAGAACTTTAAGATAAGAATAGATCTTAAAGTTTTCCCTAATTGAGCACGCAATGCTCAAATGTAGTTGTTAAATATTATAAGGTAAACATGAAAGATTGTTGGTTTACAAGATTGACACAAGGACATATCACTTAGTTTAAAATAAGGATTCATCAAATTTCCAATAGCATAACCTTGAGAAAAAATATATGGGGTTTGAACCCTAACCGTTCCTTTAGACCCTTCATCATAACATAGCCCATGTAGAAAGCATTCTTTGACTATTAAGAGCAATATGGGAAGAATCACATGATAAACATGGCACACATAAATATTTTACCTCGAGACATTGTTTATTGTTCAAATGAGGGATTTATCTTTTGTCCTCACAAATATTGCATAGTGAATATTCGTTAGAATGATAAAGCATGCTTGTATATTTAATCTTGGCATACTACTTGGAGTTTTTACTTAATAAATTCATAGCATAATATATTTATTCATTACATATTAAAGATACATTTAATTTTATTTTCACCTCTCAAAATTCAAATATCAATATCTTTAAAATACATATTTTTAAATAAAATAACCCTAAACTTTAGCCAAATATTATGAATTTTATATATATATATATATATAACATGGCCTTCATTATGTGTAAGTCCCTAATATATTCATCTTAATAATTAATATAAGTGTATTATATCTACTTTTAAAATTTTAATTAATATAAGCGTATTATATCTACTTTTAAAATTTTATTTATCATATTATATTTGAGTTTTTAATCAAAACCATTTAATATATTAAAAAAAATATATCTCATGTGTTTACTTCTCTTTGTAAAATGTTTCAACTCCATAAAAAAATTTATGAATGGATCTTTTAACATTGCTAACTCTCCTTCTCAACAAAATGTTGGTCACTTGAACTATTGAAATATATAATCCTCATTTATTTTAAAAATTACACTCTATGATTCACTATATTAAATTGTATTTTGTTTATTTTTAAACCCCTAATATTGGAAACATTAAATATTTTGCACGAAATTCTAAAAGAAGATTGATTATTTGATATGAACACTTGTAGTGCCTTGATAAATGGAATTTTTTTAAAGCACTAGGTGCATGAAGCATATATATGCTCATTAGCTTATTGTTTCACAAGGATTTTGTTGAAGATTGTGACATTTATAGTGTATTTATAAGTGCATTCTGTAAGTATGGTAATATTAATGAAGCTCTAAAGGCCTTTAATCAGTTGGAATATGAAGGATGCGCTCCAGATACAGAGACATGCAAGATTCTGCTAGATACTCTTCATAGTGTAGGTAGAGTAATAGAAGTAGGTATACCTAATGTTCCTAAGAATGCATCCACAACATAATGGAGCAGCACATTCCCATCAAAGTGAGCATCACAACATTTTTCATGAGGAATTTTGATTCCTCTAGTAATCAAGAGTAGTCTAGGTTCCAATCTATGCAAATCCAAACCGTGTCTAAATTTAAAGGGTAGTGTTGGGGCACGCCTGCCTATATCACTTTCATTTTCAATCTCAACTATGGTAACGATATTGTTTTTCTAAATTTGTGTCCTCTAAGAAAATTTTTGGCTTTGATAAGTACATGGATGTTGAATTTATTGTAGCGAAGTTGATGGGTTGTGATGACCCTTAACTTGAGGGAAGTGTTGTATGTGCCCTTAGGAAATACCACTATAGAGAATGCATTAGTTGTACTTGTTGCTCATAGAACCTGAATCATGCAGTAGACTTCAAGTGTCTACAAAGAACTTCCCGAAGGAAACCCAACCACTAAGGGTTTTCGCCTTCATTCTATCTCTCATGTTGTTGGGCTATTGATTTAATCCATCCTTTGTTAGAATAGCTTCAATAAAAACTCCAGCTTTACCTAAGCAGTATTGTATCCAACTTTTGTTTTGAAGATATTGAGAAGCCTAGTGTAGATGATGAGCTGCAACCAGTTGGTTTAGAATATGAATATACGTATTAGGTACAGTAGAAACTTTATTTTATGTTGGTCAACTTTTTGAATGCATTTTTTTTTTCCTTAACGCACTTCTTTGTCCTTGATGATAAAGTGAAAAACAGAGAGGTGCATGATATTTGATACAAGCAAGACTTTAATTGAGGGTTTATCTAAGAAAGGCCAGATGTTGGAAGCATTAAATCTTTTGCATGTAATACTAAAATAAGATTTCTTATTTGATATCAATACTTGCAATGTCTTGATAAATGGCTTTTGTTTAAAGAAACAGGTGCATGAAACATATATGCTTATCAGCTTATTGCTTGACAAGGATTACATTCTAGATAGTGACATTTATAGTGTATTTATAAGTTCATTCTGTAAGTATGGTAATATTAATGAAGCTCTAAAGGCCTTTAATTAGTTGGAATTTGAAGGATGCACTCTAGATACAGAGAAATGCAAGATTTTTCTAGATACTCTTCATAGTGTAGGTAGAGTAATAGAAGAGTGTTCTCAAGAAAAGGGATGGAAACAGTGGTAATAAACCTTTTGGTAGTTTTTCAAAGATGAAATCGACAAGATTGTCCCTACCCCTCTACAACTAAAGAGGGGAACCGCTGCCACTAACATAATATGTGCCTACCAATTCATTTTCTGCTAATTTATCACAATACCTATATATAATAAGCATATAAGAATCATTTGTGAGATGTTGTTCTTAGACAAATGCAGAAACAAGGGGAGAATTGATTCGATCTGAGATCATAAGAGCATCATTAATGAAATAATTGAATTATGCTATGACTTAATGTTTACTGAGCTTTCTCAAGAAAAGGAATGGAAATAGTGGTAATAAATGTTTTCGTAGTTTTTCAAAGATGAAATCGACAAGATCGTCCCTAACCCTCTGCGACTGAAAAGGGGAACCACTGTTATATGCGGCGCCGGTAAATTTAGGACTAAGTCGTATGTATGACTCAAATAATGGTTGTTTGTATGCGACAAGAGCTTAACCAAGTTGGGTTCAACATGAAAACCTTTAAACAAACAAAAAACCCAACTCCATTACAGTTATGGCAAGTTCACCCAGGCCTAGTAAAATGGAATTGCAAGAGTGTTGTGTATACCATTGAAGGTGTGGTGGAACCTTTTCACCCAGATATCCAACTCATCTGAGAGCTAATGTAAGCAACCTTGCCCAAGCTGCCATTTTTGCACCTTCGAAAAGGGCTCAATGAATGTTGACTCCTTTGGCCTCGAATGTCCACATTCTTTGAATTAAGTCGTTGATGCAAACCTTAAAAAAAATAGAAATAATAAACCCCAACTCCATTACAGTTATGGAAATTCCACCTAGGCCTAGTAAAACAGAACTGCAGGAGTGCTATGTATACCATTGAAGGTGTGGTGGAACCTTTTCACCCGAATATCCAACTCATCTGAGAGCTAATGTAAGCGACCTCTCCCAAGCTACCATTTTTGCACTTTTGAAAAGGGCTCAATGAATGTTGACTCCTTCAGCCTCAAATGTCCACATTCTTTGAACGAAGTCGTTGATGCAAACCTTAAAAAAAAAAAGAGAGAAATAATAAACCCCAACTCCATTACAGTTATGGCAACTCCATCCAGGCCTAGTAAAATGGAATCGCAGGAGTGTTGTGTATACCATTAAAGGTGTGGTGGAACCTTTTCACCCAAATATCCAACATTGCATGCCCGCTGGTCTGTAAGTTCTTTGCATTTGGCAACGAAAGGGAACCAGTCATGCGGTGCAATAAACATTGTTGCTCATGGGTTTATATCGACGAAGGTTGTATGCATTTTTTCCCTAACCGTGTCACGTAACTGTTTTCCTAACTATTAATCCAAAGAAACAAAAATATTTAAGCATCTAACATTTGATAAAACGCTCTAAACAAAGACATTGTGACAATTTGGAAAATTGTTTTCAGAGAACACCTTATATAGTAAATATATAATTCAAATAAAAGTATTTGATAATACTTTTATCATTTAAAATTTATTAAAAATTACAAAAAAATATTATTATAATTATTCTTTCTAAAGCATATTATTATCCTACATTATATGAATATAATATTTAATCATTAACTTTTACAGCATGTAAAATGTTAGAAAGCCTAAAACCATATCTCCCTCTTTTTTAAAAACGTGTTATTTTATTAAAAATCGTGTTTTTCATTTTATTTTATATTTATGGTATTTTTTTAAAATAGTGTTTTTAATAAACTATGTTAAATATTATTTTTATATTAAAATTTAAATTAAATATACAGTATATAATTATAAATATACATAATTTTATAAAATATGTATTTAAAAAAAAATAAAAAAAAAAATTAGGTTTAAATTTAGAGGAGAGTAGAGTATATAATTTTTTTATAAACTTTACTTGTATTATAAAAATTAAATTTATTAATTTTTAATAAAAAATAAAAAATTTATTATTTTTTAATAAAATTATTTAAAATGTAATTTGATTTATTTTTAATAAAATAATTTATTATTAATTTATTTATTTTGTATCAAAATATATTATTTAAAGGAAAAAAAAATTTATTAATTAAATTTTAAAACTATTAATTTATATAAAAAATATAAAATGTGTTGTTAATTGGGATTATCTCAAGTGATTAGGTAGAATGGTTGTTATCTCCCCCACCTAGTTATAATTCCTTACAAGTGCCATGATGATGACAACTATTGTTGTAATGGCTACTTGCCAATGAATATTGTTGTATTGGCCCTCATTCTCGTCCTCGGTTGAGAGAGAGGATGATTTCCCTTAAAAAAATAATTTAAAAATAATTTTATTATATGTTTATTACTTTTATCAACATATAATTTTTAAAATTCCGTAGGAAGATTTAGTTAACATATTGTTATCTAGCTGTTGGTGATGGACTAATTTTGGTTCACTGCCACGAGCTCCAAGCCAACTCTATCAAGGGTAATTTCTCCCCTATTCTGGATTCATGCGTTGTGTTGTTGTCTGCAAGTTTTGTGGTCGTCTGTAAGTTCTGTTATATTGTATTGTCGGTTGCAAGCTCTGTTGGGCATCCCTCTCGCCTCAATCAACTCTGTCCTGTTGGTTCTCCCGTCCATAATCCATTTGCGCCCTACCTCCTGTATGTCATCATGGTTCGCTCGGACAAGAGGCAACGTTCAGGGGGGAGTCGTGATAGTCGCTTGCATCCCCCAGTCGGTCATGCCATGGAAACTGCGCTGGAACCCTTCAATCCCTCCCCCGTCCATGAAGCTGGGCCTTCTATAAGTTCTGGTCGTAAGCCTATTCCGAACAGTGCTTTCCAAACCACGCACTTTAAATTTCAAAGTAATTTGCATAGGCCCCTTATCACTGCTCACATCACCATTATTCTTTCGGAAGAGGAAAACCAAGTCTCCCCTTTGGCCTGCATCGCCCCTGATCCTTCCCCAAGCAGTGAGCATTCCTCGGACAAAGACAGCATGGAGAATTGGAAAAATGAGAAGTCTGAACAGGAGGAATTTCTCAAAAATCTTCCTCCCCTTGAAGATACAGGACCTGCGGCTGAGGACGGGACTCATGGCGAGGCAGGCCATGCCATGGCAATCCCTGGCAGCGACTTGAGCGGCAATGAAGGTCTGAAGACTGGTGATATAGGTCTGGCTGAGAAGAAGAACCATGGCCCGGCAAAGGAGAAGTAGCGCCACTTGGGACTGCCTCTTTTTTGTTTCGGCTACTGTTTCAGGCTCGCGGTCAAGGTTCAGTGCTAATGTCCTACTGTTTTTGGCTTCCAGATGGGAATTTGGTGACACATTATGTGCTGGTTTGCAATGTTTTTGTGTTTCTGTGCTGGCTCAGTTCTCCTTCTCGGCAAAACATGTCTCTCTTTATGTCTGTTATCTGGTTTCTTGATCTTTGTAACTGGTTTCCCCAGCTTATGTCTGTAAAGGGGCAGTTCTATTCTGTCGAGTGCTTCCAAGCCTCGATACTATGTAAAAATATTTTGCCTTACAGTTAATAGAAGTTAGTATTTGCAGAGAAAAAAAAATATATTGTTATCTACTTCCCCCAATCTGAGTGATTGAATGAGAGAAGAGGGGTCGCAGTATGTGAGCGTCCCTCCTAAACAATAGGAAGGGGGACATGGTAACATGCCCCCTGCAAGTGTCAATATGGAATCTTGGGATAATACACACCTTGAACTGATGACTAGGCGTAAAGCATTACGATACGAGGCTTGACAGGATGCCAAGTGGGTGGTAAATTCATGGCTAAAGCATTCAAGATTGTGTATGGGTGATGTGGCGGTGACCAGATCTGTCTGGCATAAGGAATTCCAATTGAGCATTGAATTAATGGCGATAGTCCTACACTAGATAAGCCAAAGCCGAATATAGTTAATTAAAGGTTTGGATCATGGGACAAGATGGCTAATTATATATTGTAGCAAGTTGTTATTAACGAATCTAGCTTATGTAGCTTAGAGCACATTAATGGTAAGAAGGCCTTTGAAGCTTGGCCAATTGAAGCTCAAAGGCCTTCAACACTTTGCATTCATGGGCAGTTATAGGCTACATAAGTTGCAGGTGAAAAAGACAAAACAAGGGAAAAGGACAAGGTGGCTTGGGAGCAAAGCGTGCAACTGTTTCACATGATCTCTAAGTAATCTCTTATCAAATGCATATTCCTTTATTGTGAAGGGTCATGTTTATCATGCCTATGATATAAGTCAACAAACACCTTTTAAATTTGTTGGTAGCTTGAAGGGTTATGGTAATTCCCATTTAGAATTATTTTTTATATTTTACTGAATGTGAACTGGAGTTAGGAGGAGACTCTTATTGGTAATTTGTGGAGTTCTTACTTGGTGAGAAGGAATAAAGTCTGGAGGAGAAGGGAGGAGGCCCACTCTGTGGTAGTTAAATTTCTATCTAATTCTATTACTGGGCTAGTGAAGTTGAGTGATTATATTCTCTCCGTGAAGAGGCGAAGAAAATTTAGGAAGAGTGAACATATTGGTGGTTGGAGTTGGTACGCAACAAGAACCTTTCCTGGGAACGAGGTTAAGAAGAAACCTCTTGGGAGGACCTGGACAAGTGAAAATACAACTTCCATGCAACTGTTTCTTGTGTGGATGGGAGGTAAGACCCCATGTCCAGACTCATAGGTTTGGATAGATGTCGGAGTAAGGAATTACCTATCAAAGCACTGAGGCTCTCATGACAAAGTAACCTAAGGGAAATAATGTTATAGTGAAGCATAGGAAATAAGGGTGACCCCCTCGTCCCAGAATTGTGTGTAGCTTGACAACATGTATGACATGCAAGACTTTAGATACCTATTTGATCTAGGCATATGGGTAATTTTACCATGTCGAGAGCGAGGGGAAACCAGATATGAAGGATTATCAAGGTAATTCACACCTTCAGAATAAAGCTGAAGGTTTTGCATCTAGGTACTACGAACAAATGCCCATGCATGTTCAAGGGGAGTTATTGAGATCAGAAAGAGATGCCTCCTCATAAAGAGCCTCCCTATCTGATGCAAAATTTAGATCACAATGGGAAGGTTGGATTCCAGATACAAGACAAACATGGAGCAGCGCAAGTGAATACATGCATGTAATCAATATTTATTGGAAAATAAAATATCTCTTAGGAAGGGTGCTCTTGGATAGTCAAGAAGAAAGGAGGGACTTACTGTAAACATTGGATCATATGAACGGCCACCTCATTGGATCATATGAACTTCCACCTCATACACTATGATTGTAGATCGGAAACAGTGGACAAGAGGTTGGCCCAGATTGAAAGACACTTGGGTATTCCACCAACAACCCCCAAGCCCCCAACAACCCCAATGAATCATGTTCGACCTAAATCCTTGAGTTAATGTTGTCTAGTTATGATGGTTTTGGAATGTCCTATGTTTATGTTTATGATGTTGATAGTCCTGTCCAATTTCTAGTTGTTGTTTTTATATTTATGTCCAGTTATGTTAGAGACTATAGGTTGTTTATGGCTCTTCGAAGGGCCCATTTTTTGTTATGGTCTGATCTCCTAAGTGAGTGAACCGAAAGACATATGAACCTTTTAATGCAACTTTTTGATTTTGTGGCAATAAATTCCACCTTATACACACAAAAAAACATATGTTTACTACTTTCATATGACATAAGTTATAACTCAAAAATTAGTGACTGATATAATATATATATATATATATGTATATATATATATATATATGTATATATATATATATATATATGTATATATATATATATATATGTATATATATATATATATGTATATATACATATATATGTATATATATATATATATATATGTATATATACATATATATGTATATATATATATATATATATATATATATATATATATATATATATATATATATATATATATATATATATATATATATATATATATATATATATATATATAGATATATATATATATATATATACTTTCGTCAGTTAGCTACATTTTGGTAACTACAATGTACTAAATGAATTAATGGGTTTCTAGAAGCGAAAAACATATATCATTCCCTGGTCACCATTCAATACGAAGATTTACTAACTTCACATCATACACACCTCTAATATTTCCTTTAATAATCTTGAAAATTAGGGTTAAAACTATCAAACTTCAATATTTTGGGTGCTATTGGGGTTTTTGATGGTGTTAAATTCATTTCCATCATCAAAAAAAAGGATTGAAGCACTCCTACTATCATATTTTTAGTAAAAATAAATGGTTGAATTCCAACGATTTTTTGCCATCCAGGCAAAATTTATGCCTCGGTAGACAATGCCATAGATTTCAAATATTCAACAAAAAGCCATTCCAAGTATAAGCAATGACATGACCATCATTGTGTTCCACAAGTTTTAGGTTGGTGATAAGGTGTGGTTGTATTTGTAGAAAGAGCACCTTGTAGGATTTTGTAGGAATCTTAGACCAATAAAACATGGGCCTTACACCATAACAAAGGATATTGGTGAGAATGATTTTGAATTAAGTATCCCCCCTTTCCTTGGGTTACTCTTAGTATATAATGTGGAGCTACTTTGGCTACTTTTTTCCACCATGATTGGACACCTCAAAGGTGGTGGAGTATTTGGACACTATGTTACTCAATCCTAACTGCATTAAGCATGTTATAGTGGAACAAATCATGGATACCATAATGAAGAACACCCACCAATATAAACACAACTCCATTATGTTGTCAAAGCAGGAAAACTACATATAACTTGATCCTAAAACATCAAGTTGTGTAATTTCCAACAACCATTTGTGAAATACAACAAATGGGTGTGGAGGGAATCAACTCATGATAATGATTCATATGGTGTGATGCACCAAAATCGAGTATCTAGTTATCTAAAGTTGCATATAAAGAGTGAGAAAACAAAGTGTGCCCTTTTCCAAATAAAGAATTTTTGGGCACTAAAATTTTGTATTGTTGCATGGTTTCATTCAAAGCTTCTAGTTTAGCTAGATTTTGGATTCAACAAGACTAAGTGTTTCACAAAAACTCTAGGTTCCACTTGGATTCTTCCTCCTTGTCTTGGAGGAAGACTCACTAGCCTAAGTGAAAGATGGATGAAAATACTATTTTTTGTTGAGGTTTGGAGGTGGACTCACCAACTTGAGAAAATAAATACTTCTATTTACAACAAGTTTTGTGCTTAACTTTATAAGTTTGAGCCACAAAATCCTAATTTTTAGAGCTAGAAAGAACATCTATTTACATAATCTTAGACTATTCCCTAGTAAGATGCACAAAAAAAACTCAATAGATAGAATTTTTTAAGTAAGCTCCAAGTGCATCTATAGTAGAGTAAAACATATAAGAAAATCCATGAAAATGACCATTTTAGCACAAATATAATCACGAAAATGCACTTGTCATCTATCTTGGTTATTCCACACCCTTTGGGTTGTACCAACATAACCTTGATGCGAAAGGATAATCTTTAACAGATGCATGCTCGTGAAATACAAGCAATGAACATTATATTTCCGACTGTAAGGCTCAAAATTCATTGACTTTACCAAATAACAAACACACCTTGTCACAAATTTATTCATTAATATTGAACAATGATCTATCTTAAACATGTAACCTAATCAGACTAATAGCTTCATCAAGTTTGTTTAACAGGAAAAACTCTTAATTTCCTTGGTAAACACTAGTTGAGCCTTTATTAACATTTTCCAAATCTCTTTAGATTGTCATAGTTGTTGCATTTAAGATTCCATGTGTGATCATTATGGGGAATTAGGAACTCAACATTCCTTGATTCTACCATTTTATCAATAAAGAATACAAAAAAAATCTGATATATGTGTCTGTAATCTCTAAATTATATTACGAAATGTAGAAAATGGAATCCCGCACTCAAAAATAAAGAGTTCTAGAAGAAATATCTACAACAACCAACCAAAAATAATAGATTTTCAGTGTAAACCATAATACCTAGATGTGTAAATCTAAGTGTGTATTAACATATTGAATTTTTCAATTATAGATCTAAGGCCTATGCAAGTGGATTTGAAAGTTGACAATGTCCAATAAAGGAAAAAAAGGAGTCGTGATCAAAGATCAACTTCAACATTGAAAGCACTAGATAGTGGGTTTTTGAAACATTTTGAGACTTCTATAGAAATACAAGGAAGAAGAGTTAAGCATCACCACTAGAGACAACATTGGTAGCGCATTATATATCTTATGTTGTTATGATATCATAGAGTTAGAACTAAAATGCCATGATTATTATTCTGATTTGAGGATGCCAATAATAATGTTCATTTGTTGGTTCTTGCGTGGGAAACACTGCCTTCATATATTATTGCAATGAAGTAGGACTTGAAATCTTGCATGTGATGAACATTCACAACATAGTAAGAAAGATACCTAACAAAAAAATTTAGCTTTGGAAAAATGTAATGGATATATTTAATTCATGGTGTTATGCACCCATCAGTGTTGAGCTCATGCTATATCACAAATTATGCACACAATTCTTTAAGCCTAAAGCTCATAATCCATTCAACATTCACAACCTGATAAACCAATAGCAGTTAATATTCATAGAATGCTAAGGATCCAATATGTGGTCTTGAAGCCACTAGATCTAAAATCAAAAACATGTTTGCAATCAATGACTCTTCGATTTAATCCCATTTGGATCTTGAAGTCCACACAACCTACAAACATCTCTTAGAAAATGAAATTAAACAAAAAATGAGGAGCGTTTTGTAGAGAAAGATGTAACACCATGAGTGAGTAGACACTATTGTAAAACCAAAAAAAAATCTACAATAGAGAATGATATTCCTGCATTAGATTTGTTGTATCAAATACAAGAGAATGTGTATTATATATAACAAAAAAAATAAAAATAAGCGTAATATTAGCAAAATATAGTTGTCATGGCTAAGCCCATAAACATTCCTATGTAAATTTACAAGTAACAATAGTTGATTTTCTGAAGAAAACACAAACATTAAAAATTTTAAAAGTTTAAGGGTGGCAGAAATGGGAGGGGTCATCCTTCTCCTTGAAGAACAAATAAAGACTCAATATGCTTGGGGCCAGAAGAAGCATAAAAAAGTACGAAGCCAGATTTGTGACCAAGTGGTACTATTAGGTGGAGGGGATTGACTATGAGGAGACTTTTTCTCTTATAGCAAGGTACTCATCCATCAAACCAATCCTTGCTTTGGATGCACAAATGGGGTGGAAGATCCACCATATGGATGTGAAAACAACATTCCTCAATGGAGTTATTGAGGAGGAGGTGTATATCAAGCAACCAGAAGGCTTCAAGACTTTTGATCGAGAGTCTCATGTGTGAAAACTCAAGCAATTGTTGTATGGTCTCAAGAAAGCACCTTGTGCTTGGTACACCAGGATCAATAACTATCTCACCAGTTTGGGCTTCACCAAAACTGAAGTGAATGCAAACATCTATCATATTTTGGTAGAAGATAAATTGTTAATTATTGTTTTATATGTTGATGACTTGATCTTGATTAGTGATGAGAAGCTGATTAAATCTTGCAAGGAGGACCTTGCAAGATAATTCGAGATGAAGGAAATGGGTCTCATGCACTACTTCCTTAGACTGGAAGTATGTCAAGGAGATGGGGAATTGTTTCTCTCAAGGCAAGTATGCCAATGAGATACTTCAGAGGTTTTTCATGGACATGTGAAAACCCATGGAGACTCCTCTAGAGACCAATTGGAGGAAAGAGGATGCCACTTTAGGTAAGGAAGTGGATCTGACTATTTAGCGACAGTTGGTGGGTTCACTCATGTATCTTGTGAAATCATTACCATATATGTGTTATGCAGTCAACCAGTTGATTCAACTTATGGTTAGGCCAACCAAATTATTTTTGAGGGTAGCAAAGCATGTTCTACGGTATGTTAGAGGCACTACCCATTTTGGACTTTGGTACATACAAACAAAGGGAGTGAAGTTGTGTGGCTTCACTGATGTAGATTGGGCGGGAAGTCCATCATATCAAAAGAGTAGATCAAGTGGAATTTTCAGTGTTGGGTCCACAACGGTTTCTTGGTACTACAGGAAGCAGAGATCAATGGCACTCAGTTCAGCATAATAAGAATACATGGCTGCAATTCAAGCAACATGTGAGGCGATCTAGTTGAGAAAGATACTTGTTGGCTTGTTTGGTTAGATAATGGATTCCACTGTGATATACTGTGATAATCAAAGTTTCATCAAACTCTATGAGAATATTGTTTTTCACGATCGATCCAATCATATTGATATCTGGTATCACCATCTATAGGATTGTGTTTAGAGGCAGATTATGTTGTTGCAACAAATTCCAACAGAAGAACAAGATGTTGATATTTTGAAAAAGGCCTTATCAAGAGGGAAGTTCGAGTTCCATAGGTGTAGGATAGGGGTTGTTGATAATCCCTTTCTTGTTGAGAGGGAGTATTTAAAATGCAGCAATAAAATCTCAGTTTGACTTTGCCTTGGTCAAAATAGAGAAAATTCAAATTTCCACATTAGCAAACAACTTGGATGATGTTAACTTGTGTGACATGGCTTGTGTCACCCAATTTACTCAGTGAATTCAATTTGGAGGAGTTAGAGTTCATTTATACATGATTAATTGCTAATTTGTAGCAATCTATTTCAGTTAATTTGAGTTATTGTCAGTTTAACTAGTTCTAACTGTCAAAAGAACTAGTGGAGGTCAAGTTGTGGAAGTGGAACTTCAACCACACTCAGTGATCAACCAGTTAACTGATCAATCAACTCAAAATAATCATTTCATGCAGAGAATTCAAGTTACCTAGTTGATATGGAGATTCCAAGGCAGTGTACTATAAGTTGTAGCATGTTATAAAGTGTACAGGTGGTGCATACAGTCAGAGGAAGACCTAAGGAAATTACACAATTCCATGGTGTGAAATTCCTAAAAAATGGAGGCAATTTCCTAAGGGATCAATGCAAGGAAATAGGAGCTTGGAGGGCTTGAAAATTGGCTAAGTGTTGGCCAAAGTCAGTCAGTCAGGCAGATAGATAGACTATACACCTGCAGAGTTTGCTCAGGCTTGAGAAAGCATATGTATTTCATCCCTATTCTTTGATTAGTGCAATATAGATAGTAAGGGATTTTGAGCAGTTGTTTTCCCTTAGATAAATTTATGTGCATGTGTGATGTTTCCTTTTGCACGTCTGATTCTTGTTCTAGATGGTGAATTAACTTCCGTAGATCAGTAGAGTAACTTGAAGTCTTGTGATTTAGTAATTTCATGAGCAATATTGAATCTACACATTAATTTCTACAAATAATACTTCTATTTAAACCAAGTTTTGTGCTTAAGTACTTTAAAGGTTTGAGCCACAAAATCCTATTTCTTAGAGCTAGCAAGAACATCTATTAACATAAGCCTAGACTATTCCCTAGTAAGATGCAAAAAAAAAAAAAAATCAATAGAGAGAATTTTTTAAGTTAGCTCCAAGTGCATCTATAGTAGAGTAGAACATATACGAAAATACATGAAAATGACTTTTTTAGCTCAAATATAATCACGAAAATTCACTTGTCATATATCTTGGTTTTTCCACACCCTTTTGGTTGTACTGACATAACCTTAATGTGGCAAGATAATATTTAATGGATGCATGCTCATGAAATACATGCAATGACAATTATATTTCTAACTGTAAGGCTCAAAATTTGTTGAATTTACCAAATAACAAACCCAAATTGTCACAAATTTATTCATCAATATTGAACAACGATCTATCTTAAACATGTAACCTAATTAGACTAATAGCTTCATCAAGTTTGTTTAACAGGAAAAACTCTCAATTTCCTTGGTAAACACTTGTTGAGCCTTTGTTAACATTTTGCAAATCCATTTAGATTGTCGTAGTTGTTTCATTTTAAGTTTCCTTGTGTGATCATTATGGGGAGTTAGGAACTCAACATTCCTTAGCTCTACCATTTTATAAATAAATAATACAAAAAAATCCAATATATGCATGTGTAATCACTAAATTATGTTAAGTAATGTATAAAATGAAACCCTCGACTCAAAAATTAAGAGTTCTAAGAGAAATATTTACAATAACCAACCAAAAAAAAAATTGATTTTCATTGTAAACCATAATACCTAGATGTGTAAATCTAAGTGTGTATTAACATATTGAATTTTACAATTATTGATCTAAGGCCTGTGCAAGTGGATTTGATAGTTGACAAAGTCCAATAAAGGAAAACAAGGAGTCATGATCAAAGATCAACTTCAACAATGAAAGCACTAGAGAGTGAATTTTTTAAAATATTGTGAGACTTCTATAGAAATACAAGGAAGAAGAGCTAAGCAGCACCACTAGAGACAACATTGGCAACACACTTTATTTTTTATGTGCTTATGATATCATAGAGTTGGAATTAAAACCCCCTTATTATTATTCTGATTCGAGGATGCCCATCATAATGTATTCATTTGTTGGTTCTTGTGTGGGAAACACTGCCTTCAGATATTAGTGCAATGAGATAGTACTTGAAATCTTGCATGTGATGAACATTCAACAGAGTAAGAAAGATACCTAACCAAAAAGATTAGCTTTCGAAAAATGTAATGGATATATTTAATTCATGGAGTTATGCACCTATTAGTGCTAAGCTCATGCTATATCACAAATTTTTCACACAATTCTTTAAGCCTAAAGCTCATAATCCATTTGACATTCACAACTTGATAAACCAATTGAAGCCAATATTCATAGAATGCTAAGGATCCAATATGTGGTCTTGAAGCCGCTAGATCTACAACTAAAAACATGTTTGCAATCAATGACTCTTCTATTTAATCCTATTTGGATCTTGAGGTCCACACAACCTGCAAACATCTCTTAGAAAACAAAATTAAACAAAAAATGAGGAGGGTTTTGTAGAGAAATATGTAACACATGAGTGAGTAAACACTATTGTAAAACCAAAAAAAACTTCTGCAATAGAGAATGATATTGATGTATTAGATTTTTTTTATCAAATACAAGAGAATGTGTGTTATGTATAACAATAAAATAAGTGTAAGATTATCAAAATATAGTTATCATGGCTAAGCCCATAAAGATGCCTATGTAAATTTACAAGTAACAATAGTTGATTTTTTGAAGAAGACACTAACATTAAAAATTTTAAATGTTTAAGGGTGGAAGGAATGGGAAGGGTTATCCTTCGCCCCGATGAACAAATAGAGACTCAAAATGCTTGGGGCCTGGGTGTAGCATCCAACAATCAAGATGAATGTCTTGCACTTTGGCAAGGATTGGAATTAGAAGTAACACAAAAATCACCAAAGTTTTAGTGTTTGGAGAGTCGATGATTTTAATTCGTCAGGTGTGGAAAGCTATGGGATCGCAAAACTTAACTCTTCCTCCTATATTATAATGTATTTTTTCACAATTACTGCAATTTGAACAAATTGAATTTTTCCGTGTGTATAAACATCTGAACACAAAAGTTGATCATTTCCAAACAAAGGAACTATTCTAGAGCAGGGGAGTTTAGAATTGGATCAAAGGTTGATATTAAACTCACTTATACCATGAATTTAGGGAGTAAATCTTATGATCAAAACCTTATTAATAAAGGATTTTATAGTTGAATAAATGATCAGGCTCTCAATGTGGAAGTCGTGTGATCATCACAACTCTTACGCTATTGGATTCTGACCCACAATCTGGTGCTTGAAAGAAAGCAATGGTGGTCTTCATTAATTCTCTAATTGTGAATCCTAACGAAGGCGTACCCCTGTTTTCATCACCATAACATGTGGGATATGGAGGAAACAACATGCGCACACAAGTGGCAGCAAGTTTTAATATATCAAGGTGGAAAGGAGTATACTCAGACCAGGGGAGTTTCGACCCTACTACCACATTCAATTATTCTCATAATGGAATTAATTTTGTTCTTGTTCTGTATCAATTGACTGTCATTCCAAGGAATTTATCATGATCTAGGCATGGGTTGAGAATCCTCGCAAATCAATTCTCAAGTATCATACTAGAGGTAGATGAGGGTATATATGGCTCAAAAATATTCATCTTCGCACTCGCTTTGTGTTACTATTGAGTATTCACAATTGCGAGCAGAGGCGGTTGTTAATATTTAGGCCTTGAAATGTGGAAAAACATATTCCTACAATGTCAAAAATAAGGGAATCATCCCATGAAGACGAGCAAGCACAAATGAATTGGCTCTTGGCAAGACTATTGGAATTAGTTGAAGGGTCATTGAGCACCCTGAAGCAAAGGATTTTTGCGAAGGCGATAGAGAGGAAAACTTATTAGTTGCTAATAGACACTAAATATGAATTCTTGCAAAGCAAGATGGAAACGTTTCAAGCTGAGATACAAACTAATTTGACAACCATGGAGATTAGGGTGGTAAGTATTGAGGAGGAACAACATGACAAGAATGACGAACTAAGTTGGATGGAGAAGATGACGAAGTAGGATTACCCTGTGCCAAATAAACTATTATACTTTGAAATCCTTTGATGTTATGTAGCTACATACTATTTTTAGGAGTTTTTTTGTAAATGCAATATAATTTGGAACATAAAGAATTGTGTAAGGATTCTAGTCTAAAAACAAGATATTCATTTTAATATCAAACTCCTATTAATTTCTTTGGAAAAAAAGTTTAAAATTTTATAAATATTTTTTACAAGTTTACGAGTTAATTTTTTATAAATTTACAATAATTTAAAAGTTAATTTTTATTGTAAACTTAATCATATCTATTAATATATATTTTTTATCAAAAAATTTAAAGGTAGATATTTATGAATCTATCATGGAAATAAGTTAAATTTACCAATTTTTCAATATAATATATTAAAAACTAATTATTACTATTTATTTATTTTTGAAAATTTAAATATTTATTAAAATAAAATAAAAATTTGAAAATTATATTTATATATATATATATATATCATGAATTACAATTTTATTTTAATAAATTGTAATTCATGATATATATATATATATATATTTACAATTTTATTTTAATAAATTGTAATTCATGATATATATATATATAGATATATATATATATGATGAATTACAATTTTTAAATAATATAAATAACAAATATCAAAAAAATTATTAATTAAATTAAATTTCAATCATTAATCTCAAACCAATAAACTTACATCTGCAATAAACTTACATCTGCAATTCCCATGCATGACGTTAAAATAATATGTGAACTCAACCAATACTTCTTGGAAACTAAATCTAAAGTCACCCAAATGGATCTATGGGTTTATGTAACTCTAATAATACTTCGGTAGTCCGCCACATTTTGGAAACTGAATCTCCATGTTGTCCCTAAATGGATCGAAGGGGTTTATATAAACGAAGAAAACCTAGATTGCTATTGTCACTATCCAATACAAGGATTTACTGACTGAGAATCTTTGGACACAACTTAGACATTCCCCTTGAGAATCTTGGGAGTTAGTCATCTTCTTCGTGGGTGGTGAGATGGACAAGACTGAGTACTGTTTATGCACTCTCTTTCTATTATTACTTTATGTTTTAGTTGCTGCTGCAGCAGGGCGTGGAGATGGCAATCTTGAAGTGGGTTTCTACTCAACTCGTTGTCCAACAGCGAAAGATGAATTCACAAATAATCCTGGAGTCGCTGCTGGACTTATACGCCTGCATTTCCACGATTGTTTCGTGAGGGTACGTATTTCATATTTGATATATATACACACAATCTACGCACTATATTGTTTTCTTCAAATAGTTCAGTGTATATATATTTGATATATATACACACAATTTACAGACTAATTTGTTCTTCTTCTTTTTAAATAGTCCATTGTATCAATTTGTTACCAACTAAGTCTATGAACAACATTGTACCAACTAATTCTGAACACAATATCTACTTGTTAGTGCGAATAGTCCATTGTATCAATTTGTTACCAACTAAGTCTATGAACAACATTGTACCAACTAATTCTGAACACAATATCTACTTGTTAGTGCGAAGATCTAATATAGATAATGGCATTACATAGTTAAACATATGAGATTCGTTAATGGGAAGAATGAAGATAAATAATCATATTATGTAGTTAAAGATCTGTCCCAAAACTGTTTCTTGTGCGGATATCCTAGCATTTGCGGCCAGAGATAGTTCAATCCTGGTAACTATTTTTTTTGCCTTATTCTTATAGTATTAGATAATTTTTGTATAAGTTTAGTTTTGAGGATTAATTTAATTGGATAATTTTGTCTTGCTTTATTCTTATAGTATTAGAGAATTTTTGTATAAGTTTAGTTTTGAGGATTAATTTTATTAGATAATTTTTGTATAAATTTAGTTTTGAGGATTAATTTAATTATTGAGAAATCACGGATTTAATTCTTATAAATACTTAATGAATTGTGTAAATACAGGCATCTCCCGCGGAATCTCCTCTGAGTTGGAAAGTTCCTGCTGGGCGAAGAGATGGAAGAATTTCACGTGCTGCAGAAACTCTGACGAATTTACCTCCCCCGTTTTTCAATGTGGAACAGCTGACACAGAGTTTCGCAGCCAAAGGTCTATCCCAAGAAGATATGGTCATACTTTCTGGTAAATAAATGCAATCTTATGTATTGGACCTTCAAACCAAGATAAATTTTCGGACAAAACTATGTGGAGGATGTTTAATTCTATCCAAAGCTCTACCCATTGCCTGAGAATTGAATATATAATGTATGTTTTTATTAATCTTATAATTGTTTCTTGATATGATATTTCAGGAGCACACACCATTGGGCAGTCGCAGTGCTCTTCTTTCATGAACAGGCTTTACAATTTCAACAAAACTCACCCGACGGACCCATCTCTTGATCCTGTGTATGCTCAGGTACTGAAGGCCCAGTGCCCCATAGGCAACAGCAAGAGGACCGTGGCCATGGAGGATGTAACACCCAACACCCTCGACAACGTGTACTACGACGGCGTTATAAAGAATAAGGGCCTGTTAACCTCTGATGCAACGCTTCTTGCAAATGAAAACACCAGGAATTTGGTGTTTGCAAACTCTGGCAGCTCTAATCTGTCTGCGTGGCAACAAAAGTTTGGGGGTGCCATGGTCAAAATGGGAATGATTGACGTATTGACCGGTAAAAATGGAGAAATCCGCCATAACTGTAGGGTTATCAACAATCGTCGTCGAGAATGAATTTTTTTGTGACTGCCGTCAGCTTTTGAATTCTGTTTAGAGAAATGTATTCTCCAAACTGATAATATATTCTTTACTATTTTAACATTTCACAAATTCTGGGAGATGAAAAGCATTCACGCTCCACCACCATCTATCTAAATGGGGAAGTTATGTAGGAAATATTTTCAGTCATAAGTTTACATTATTCTTCTCACTAGTGAGAGTAGTACTGTTATCGTAATTAACCATCAAGTTTATTTTTTGCCTCTGCAAGTTATGCATGAAATATTTACGGTTATAAAGTTAAGTGTTCTTAGTAGTGTTGTGATCGCAATATGATTTTGATTTTCCAAAATTTACTCCATGGTTGCGTGTTAATGGAAGTAAGCTTGGATTTTGTTAAGAAGTTTAAGAAGTGTGTTCTTATTTCAATTTGACAGTTGAAACATAATATTTTAAATCCGAATGTAAAATGTTTTGCGTGATTTATGATTCAGTTCTGGTCACGACGCAGTTTTCACATGGACCTTAATGACTGTGTGGAATCCGCGTTGTACTCACCACCACATATTTCACTTCACTGCTTGCCAATTCGCCCTAATTTCTTTAGTATTATCGTGCCAGTTCACATAGCTTCATTTATACTGGTAAGTTACCCATGTTGTTACATTGAATGTTCAATGTGAAATGATTATTATAATGGCGGTTTTCTTAAAATAAAAATAATAAGGGCATTTCTCTGTCCCCTTCTTTATCAATAGCTTGAGATTATATTATTCTTCTCTTACTACACAAATATTTTAGTGCCCAGGCGATGAGTACCGGTCGTGTTTATAACTAAATGGATTCGTTTAACGAGGCTGAGGAATTGAGGCCGAGGAATTGTCCAGACAATCAAAAGTGGATGGAATCCGCGTAAAAAAAATTCAAAAATCTTGTACATGCAGTGTTTGAATAGTATTTTTGATGGTGGAAATGGATTCAGTACCATAAAAAACGTCTAGGACACCTAAAATTCAACAATTATAACTTGGATTTACAAAAATCCTGACCAGATTTTCTTTAAATATGATCAGAATTTCCATAGCAGTCTGTGAAATTCCTCTGCCTTGTTAGACTAGGCTGATAAATAAATACTGTCTTCGTGATTGTAATTCATTTTTTTTATCATGGTCATTTGGGGTCATTAATGGCCTAGATTTAATGTACTGGGAATATGCTTCTTCTAAAGAGTTATGTACGTCTAGAACTTAACCAATCTAAGTGGGTTTCGTATTTCAAATGAGGAAGTTGGTTGTAAGTTTAAAGTTGCCAAGAAATTCAAATGAGCAAGTTGGTAGTAAGTTTACAGTGGCCAAGAAATTCCAATGAGCAAGTTGGTAGTAATATTACTTTATAGTAAAAGGATAGTGACTTGAAATTGTGCTAGAAAATAAATAATAATTAAAAATGTTTTTTAATTATGATTATATTAAACATTTTGATAGATTATATTTTTTATCAATTTTTAAAATATAAAATAATAATATATAAAAAAATGTGGTAAAAAATTGTGTGAATAGATAAATAATAATAAAACTATTTTTAATTTTGATTATATTAATTTTTTTAAATTATGTTATTGTTTAATTATTTATTATAATATGAAACAGAAAAATATGTCATATTTCCTAATATTACATATTTATAAATTTTAAGACATAAATAATTATATAGGAAAAAACTAAATAGCATCCCAAACTTTACAAGTTCATAAATTTTATAAGATACTAAAACATAAAAAAAAAAATATTGAATAATAATTTGCCCAAAACATCATAAGGGTGAGAAAAACGCATTTCCAACATTATATATTCACAAATTTTATGAGGTGCCTAAACATGAACCAAGAAACTAAATAACAAAGCATGATAGGTGTGAGAAATACTTAACTGGGCATGATAGGTGTGAGAAATACTTAACTGGGCATAATCTATTTACGGGAAAAAAATCTAATTATTATTTGGAGTTAAAATATAGATATAAATTCGTTAGAATTTTTTAAATATTACTTTGCAGAAAAATATCAATTTTATTATTTTATAATTGTGTTGATTATTTTAGTTTATTAAAAATAAATGGAGAAACCTCAAAATATCATATTTAAGAAATTTAGCAAAATGAAAATGCCAACATTAAAATAGATGTGATTATGTGGGTCACTTATACAATGTCAATAAATAAATACATTATTAATAATTTTAATAGTAAATGTATTATTATTAAAATGTTAATAAAGTGGATATAATATTATTAATAATTTTAATAGTATTAATAATATTATTATGTTAAATAAATATAATATAATAAATTTTGATATTAATTTATATATTAATATATTAATTTAATAATAGTTTGTTTATTAATACAATAGTTAATATTTAATATATTATTAATATTAAAATATGATATTAATATAATACTGAGATATATAATAAGAATGTCTTTCAAATTAATCACATCATTATTATTTGGTTGAACTTTTGAACCAATTAATGTGGTTCATTCTCAGAACAAAGGTGAAAAAATCCATAGATCTTAATGAATAAATAGCAAAGATGCATTAGAGACTAGAATAATTAGTTATTTAATTAATAAAATAATATTTATTAAATTTTAATTTCTAATTAAATACTAGCTGTTATAAATTAGGAATAATATCTTCATTTTGGTTCTCCTCATTTTCTGGCTCAAAAATCTGGGGTTATTAGTAATCTAGCCACCTTCCCGGCCCAAAAATCTGGGGTTCTTGGTACTCTAGCAACCCATGCTTTGAGAATTTCGGATGAGAAGCACCTAGAAGGGGAAAAATCTCATCTTTTTAAAGCTTTTGAAAATAATGGCTATAGTAGATCTCAAGGCCTCAAAGCTTTTCTAAGGACCCTTAAAGAATAGAGGGTTAAGTCTCCTCGTGATGGCCCAATCTCTAAGGTGCAACTCCCGTTTATCGAGGGGACCACTGACAAGATTGCCCATATTCTTAAGAAGAATAGTGTTTCCTCTACTTTCAAGCCCCTTAATACTATTAGAAATTCTCTAAGATCTGTTAAAGACCCTATTGACCCCAAGGACATGAAAGGAGTCTACTCAATCCCATGTTCCTATGTGATTCCATACTTTGGGGAGACCGACCACTCTATTAAACAGAGAATCCAAGAGTATGCAATAGACATAGGCACAACCAATCTCGCTCATTAGCTCTGGCGGAGCATCCAGAGAAATATAAGCACCATGTATGCATTGAGGATGTGAAATCATTGCCAAGGTTGATCACTTCCATAATAGGAAGCTAAGAGAGACTATTGAGATTGAGAAACATGTTATCAATCTCAATAAGGTTAATTTGTATTATTTAATATTAATATGTTTATGTTTTTATTGACTCTGGTACTTTTATAAATAAAATTGGTTATTATAATTTATAATTAATATTATATAAATAATAATTTAATATTATTAATAAATAACTTCGTATTTATATAAACAATTAAGGAATAATTTATAACAGCTAGTCTTTACTTAGAAATTATAAATTAATAAATATTATTTTATTAATTAAATAACTAATTCCAGGGACTCTGATGCTTCTTTGATATTTATTCATTAAGATCTATGGATTTTTTCACCTTTGTCCTGAGGATGAACCATCTTAGTTGGTTAGAAAAGTCGACCAAATAATAATGATGTGATTAATCTGAAATACATTCTTATTACATTATGGATCACCAAAGCCTAAGATCTAACATTAAGAGATATATTTAACGTTAATAATATTTAAATAACATTAATAAATATTTAATATAACATTAATGACATATTATAAAAAACTATTTTAGACATAATGTTTTAACCATAAGTAATTAACACAACCACAATAGTAAATATAGTTGATATAGGCAAAATATGTATAATTATTATTATTATAATTATTTATTAATATTATGGTTATGTGTATGCCTTTCATTCTATTGATATCATGATTACATACATGATAGATGCTACTTGATGAGTGTTAACCTGTGGTTGTATGCATCGCTATTATTGTTGTTATATGATTAGGTTATATGTTGTTGATGAACATGATATATAACTTGTTATTGTTATATGCTAGTAACTTGATGATTAGGGTTATTACATTAAGATCTTGATGTTATATGTATCATACTAAGTTGGATTGATCTATGCAAATGGTTAGGGTTATGACATTCAGGTATGAGTTAATATGTTATGACATTTTGTCATACTAATATAGAGTGACTATGCAGATGTGATTATTATGTATGAATGACAATTGTTTATGATCTTATGATGTAAACATGTTAGCTAGTGACTATTCTGGATATCATGACCTTGTTTACATTTGAGTTGATATGTCATGAAGTTATATCATGCTAATATGGAATGATTGTGCAAACAAGATAGTCTCCCCTGAGATACATTAAGGTATGAGCTTGCTTATGTCAACTACTTTGTGCTTGAATGTTTATTATGTTGTCTATTTGGTGTTTGAGTGTTTGGTATCTATTATGTAGTCTAGTTGATTTATCTAACATGGTACGTTTATCGTTTGTTTGAATGTTCGATTAATTGCATGATATGAGTATGTGTCTATAATATTACATGAAAAAACGATCTTGTTTTAAGATGATTGTACTAACACATGTGTGTTGAGACAGCTAATATGTACTTGAGTGTAGTAGGTGATAGTTGTACCATTATGTATAAAGACTATGAGTTGACTATGGATTATGACATGATCGTTAGTCTTAGTAAAGGTTGATTTCAAATTGATAAATATGATTATCTTGATATTTGGAACATTTGGTTGACATGTGTAAACAATTGTATGAAACATGTCTAGTATTAGCCTGACAATGTAACAATTAGTGTGTTTATATAACTAACAGTTGGATGATGTGACAATACATAGTAAGCATTGATTGCAACAAGGTAAAAAGGAAAAAGAAAGGAATTAGGAAAGAATTCCTTTGGTTATGTTTGGAAACCCTAATTCCAAACGAATGAGTGCTTTGCATATAGGAAGTCTTCTTAACCTTAATCTTGTCTGACATTATGTGGATATGTGCTAGACTCATGAACATGTACTTGACAAGCATATTAGCTAGTCTCTAGTTATAGGTGGATATGTCAAGGGAATTGGAGTCCCTTGAGAGATGGCAAGGATGTTTTCAGTTGCAAGAAACATGCTTGGCACAACAAAGTAAGGTAATTAGTGTATTGTTATGTTTATTTATGCACTGATTGTTATGTGTTGATGTCAATATGATGCAGGGATTGCATGGCAAAAGATATTTCCATGAAATATTAAAGAAGGCTCGGGTTGAGCTTTCACTGGGAGGCACTAGGATCCAGTGGGATTGGGTCATGGTGTTTGTTTCCAGTCTTTTGTTTTTGGTCTTTTGGTGATTTTTTGTGCTTGATTGTGATTTTGTTTGTGTCTTGTGCATGGTAATTCCACTTTGGTTGTGGTGTCGTATTGTTGTTTGCTTTCCATGGTTTTCTTCTTGTTTGTTTCGTGTCTTGCCTTTATGTTTGGGATCTGGGGAATTGGTTGGGAAAGAGGAAAGTTAATGGAGCCCAGGGAGAGATGAATGAAACCCAATAGGTGATGTAAGGCCTGGATGAAGCTCAGTGCATGTATAAGGGCAACTAAAGGCAAGCGTATAACAACTAGTTGGATTGGTTGGGTCCATTGGTGTAAATGGACGATGGCAGGACAATCATGAGAAAAGTAATTAGGAAAGGTAAAGTAAATAGATTTGAGGCATCATATGCCTTAACTACGTTGGGAATTGTTGTTCTCGATGTTGTACATGCGTTGCACAGATAAAGGAAGTTCTCTTAACCTTGACCTTATGATATATGGTAATTATGTTGTGATCATGATTGTGTCGATGTATATATATGTATACATGTATGTATGTAGGTATGTCATTTTTTACGAGATCATGATTGTTTTTTGCTAAATTTATATGTATGTATGTATGTATGTATGTATGTCATTGTCTGACAAGGTCATCAAGAATCGTTCTTGTGGAGGAATGATTTCTTATGCAAGTGAATGGCATGAAGAGATTCTTGGTTCATGAGGAATCAGGTGAGAAGAGTAGCCTCACAGATATCTGAGGTCTGTATCATGTGGATATGAATTGATATTACGTGATTATACTATGTTGATGTTTGTATTATGGACAGGCTAATACTGAGAGATACTTCAGCGAAATGAAAACAGTGTGATGCGCAACATGTTAGGATAAGCATGGATGGCAAAGAGACACTGGAAGCAAGGTTGCTTGGTAGAGACAGTGTGGTTTTGGATGTGTGGTACTATTGTTGTTCATATATTGTATATGTTGTGAATGTTGCATATGGAGTGTTCTGTGCATGCGGTGTTATATATATATAGTGTGTGTACATGTTGTTTATGACATGTTATACACAGGGTGGTATAGATAGTGTTGTGTGAATATTGCATATGCAATGTCGGGTATAGATGGTTCTATGTACATGTTGGATATGCAGTGTTGTCTATAGATGATGTTATGTACATGTTGAATATGCAGTGTTATGTATATGTGGTGTTGCATGTATGTTGTACATATGGTGTTATGTGCATGAAGTGTTGTGTACATGTTGTACAAGTGGCGTTGTGTGTGGGTGGTTTTGTGTAAATGTCATGCATGTCGTGCTGTGTACATGTCGTGCATGTGGTACTATGTACATGTGGTATTGTGTACACATTATACAGGTGGTACAATGTACATGTGGCATTGTGTACACATTGTATAGGTGGTACAATGTACATGTGGCGTTGTGTACACGTTGTGCAAGTGGTGCCATGTAGATGTTATGTTGTGTACACGTTATGCAGGTGGTGCTGTGTATAGGTGGTACTGTGTACATGTTGTACATGCAGTACTAGTGTACATGCGGTATTATGTGTATGTCGTACATGTTGTGTTGTGTATATGAGGTATCATGTATGTGCATGGTGTAGTCGTGGTATCATGACATGTGTATTCGTTGTGTTGTACTTTGTGTACGTATATGTATTGTGTTGTACATTAGGTGTAGGTGTATGTATTGTGTTGTGGTGTACACCGGATGTAGGTGTATGTATTGTATTGTGTTGTACACTAGATGTAGGTGTATGTGTTCTATGTCAGGTATAGGTGCATGTATTGCATGGTGTTATATGTCGTATGTGATTGTATGTGCATGACACACACTATGTGTATGTGTACATGGTTGAGGAGAAGGCACTAGGTGTTTTTCGAGTGTGGAAATTGATCTGGCAAAATAAAGATGAAGGTAGAATCTAAGGATTGATTAAAGGATAAGTATCAGTATTTTATTTCAGTTTTATTATGCCTGTGAATTATGATTTTCGTTTATGATGGTTACATGTGATTTATGATTTTGATCTATGATGGTTGTGTTTTGAGCTAACCTGATGTGATATATTTATACATGATGATTTGGTCAAATATGCTAGTTTGACTTGTTGTGACAGGAAGTAAATAGGATTGCAAGTGTACCTTGTTGATGAGCTACCAATGAGGTATGATTTGAATTTATTTGAATTTATTTTAATTCTAATGGAAGTTATGTGCTTGGTACAGGAAGCACAGAAATTCCCTGTTGGGTGGTTCAAATCAACTGCAAGCATTAGCAGCATCAGTGAAAGGAATTGAAACATGCAACAGTATGTTGGTAAAGCACTTCAGGAGCAGGGCTATTATGGTACACTGGTACCCAATAGTTTCCATTGATTTCCATGAGCATGCTATGACAGATATGATGGATTTGAGGCAGGGATATGCCTAGGTTTTTGACCTTCTGATGGAGGAAGGCTTTCCAAGGGATGGATCACCCAGGATAAAGGATGTCAGGGAACTTGTAAGGTGAGTGACTACACGGAAGGGGTGACCGGATTGCTCGAGAGATTGTGTAGCAGAGAAGGGAAGGTTGGGGATATATTTGTTTTTGTCATTAGCATTGCCAGATGGAATCATATGCACATTGGGAGTGTGCCCTGGAACAATGAACCAATAACTGTTCAGTGAGAGGACAAGTGGTGCATGATTGTAGCATTGGACATTGGATGCAATTTAACTGTGGCAATTTGATTCTGGACCTCCTGGGGAGGAGGGGAATCATGGTATTACATTGAGGGTAGAGGTGTGAGCCCCTAGATTCCCTTGTTGATTGATATGGCCATTGTATCCTTTTATTTGTTGGTTTAGAAAATATGCATATGAGTATATGTGGCTATTTTAAATATCGCAATGACATATTTTATAAAGCTCCAGTATGCGGTATCTTGTCATGCTGTCATGATGTTTTACTTTTGAGCAGGTCATTCATTGTAAATACTGCAATGAGCTAAGTTAGAAAGCTCCATGGGCAGTATGTTTGTTTTTCAGTGGTTTTGTTGAAGTCTTGGTGTGGTTTAACATCGAGGACAATGTTCCCCAAGGGGGTGGGTTCTATAACAGCCCTAGTGAAAATTCCATGTAATAAAAGTTAATAAAGGAAAAATAAGAGTATGATTAAGGGACACTTATTCCAAGCTGAATGTTGGGCAAAAATATCCTAGTGGGCATCACTGGATGTGTTTATGGCTAAAGGAAATTGGCAAAGGTAAAGACAAAGGCATTAAAAAGGAAAAAATGCATTTTTGGCACACTTATTTATGAAAATAAAGGAAAATAGGAGAAAAGGGAGGTGAAAGGTCACAGGTTGCATGTGAGAATTAAAATGAAGGAAAATAATGGAAATTGAAGAAAATAGAGACCTCATAGATAAAAAGGTTTCTAAGGATCAGTTGGTAGGCTTGGTCAGTGTAAGCATGGTCAGTTCAGTTTTGGAGCTCTCTCATTATTCTCTCTCTCTCACTCACTCTTGGACACTTAGAGTTCTCTTGGAGCACTCTAGCCTTGGAGCAAGGAAGGAAAAGCAAGAAAAAGGTAAATCAAGGAAAGAAAAGAACAAGCAAGGAAGAGCAGGATCAAGCAGCTTCAGCAGGAATACTTGCAGGTAACATATTACATGTGTGATTTCCTAGCTGGTTTTGACATGCATGGCTTTGCATGTTGATGTATATTTCTCTTGTTGTCGGTGGCATGGTTTTTCCAGGTTATGGCAATGGTTTTTAGCCTAGCCTTGCCTTTTTCCAGATGCCATGGTGTGTTGAGATGTTGATCTCGGTTTTGAGCTTTGGAATTGCCAGATGGATTTCATAATCTAGGGCGGAGGTTGTCTCAAGGTTCATTGCCAAAGGCCTAGGAATCCCTTAACCAATTTTGGTGGGATACATGGTAAAGCCTGAAGGAGGTGTCTCAATTTAGGGCCTAGTGATTCAGGATTAGATTGCAGTAAAGCCTGAGAGACAAATAGATGGAAAATTCCTCAAGGATAGTGATGGATTACAGATGGAATTCCAAGTTCGATTCAGTTTTGTGATCGGAGCACCGGTTTTGGTGTGATCACGGTTTGGTGAGGGTGGAGGTGTTTAACCTCTGGATTCCCTTGGTTGTTTTGTAATTGGTTTATCCATGAGATCACACATTCATGCTTGGAATATGGCATGGGGGTGATTGGCTAAAAGAAAGATTTGGTTTAGCCATATCTACAGTCGGGTGGTATGCAGAAGTCCTGAACCTAGTCGGATTTGCCTATGTTTAATAAAAGCTAAGTTCTCTTACTTTTGTACTTATTAATATGTGGATTTAATGGACGATATCTCACTATTATTTTCATGGTTTAATGTTGGTTATAATCATGGTTATATGACTGGTTATTTTCATGGTTATTTCATGTATTTACTTGTAACTGAAAGGATAATGGATGCAAGACCTAATTGATGTCATAACAATTCAAGAGAGAAGGTGGTGATCCTTCTTTTCATGTCTCATAAGATTTTTCAGTCATTCATTCCCTGTCATGTATCCTAGACCTGTAGATTTTATTGATGCCAAGTGTTTGACATAATGTTAGTCCCTGTTAAGGATGGTCAGGCTTAGTCCTGGAGTTAGTTTTTGGTTTATTAGTCTTGTCATCATGTGTTTAATGGATTCTGGAAGTTACAACAAGTTCTGGGTAGCGACCAGAATTTTGGGCTTGAAAAGTGAATTATATCCCATAGACTCTAGCACAGGTCTACTGGAAATAGTCCCTGGATGCAGGCATGCAGGCTTGTGGATAGCATGGGATTGTCCAGAGGTTTAATAGCTTAAAACCTCAGTGGGACCCAGGGGCATGATACTTGTGTGGTTGGGATGGATCATGGCAATGTTTTCGTCGATGTGAAAGGTATGTTTGGTGGGTTTACGTCGATTCCACTTCCTTAAGGATACCTAGGAAGAAGGTGTTACATGTTTACGTTGATTCACATGTTTACCCGGTTAGCCGGTTACTTGGGTAGATATAGGAAGAAGGTGTTACAGCCCCTGTCAATGTAATAATTAATCTAAATTTAATTTGAGCATATTCTTATATAAACAATACAACAATTATATATAATTTTATTGCTTCCCATAAAAATTTGTAGATTATAAATAATTGAATTTTTTATTTTAAAATATTTAAATGGGATGACTAATTATTATAATTATAATGAAAACATTTTCATCTATGAGATTATGATATCCATTTTATATGGTCGTTTCCATGCATATATTCAATGTAAATAAAATACCTTTCTTCATTCCATATAGATCTATCCATCACCTATTAAGTTCTCTTCATCTAAAATTACAACCTTTTCATATCCAATGCAACGTTTAGATTTTACCATATGCTAAATACTGAATTAGATGGTTCTTTTCATGTTGTGTTTTGCATTTTTCTTAGACTCGTAAGGTTCTCACTACTCAACCCAGTTGGTTCTCACATTTTAACCTATAGTGTAATTCTTCCTCATTATGTCTTAACTTCTTTACTTAAGGAGATTAAAAAAATTAATATATATAGCAACAATAATAAATAAATAAATATCATGGTTCGTACGGGGCTAGGGTAATACCCTAGGGTTTCTACTGTTACTGCAGACATACGTCTCTGTTCCGGCACCGCGCTCTGTCTCCCTTGCCGTCTCCATCCACACCCGTCGCTTTCAATTATAGACCTCTCGCTAAAAATGGGGGATAATATGGAGGTTGAGGGAGTGGATTATTCCGAGGAGCCTCTTCCTGATCGAGTCATCTTTGATAACCCTAGTTTTTCTCGTTCTCTGCCACTTAACTCTGCTACCTCGCTAGCTTTCCCGAATCCGCTATTGTCCTCGCCAGTCGTCTCTTTTCCTCGGCATAGCTCGGATCCCTTTCCCTCCAGGTCGCTTTCAGTGGACTCTCCGGGCTTTGAAGTCCCACCTCTGTCACCAGGTACCCTTCACATCCTATCCTCTCACACCCCCCCCCTCGCCCTCTTTTGACCTGCATCCATCGATCTTCACTATTCCCTCTGTTGATATTCTGGTGACCGCGGCTATCCCTCACCCTCCCTGCTCGGGTGCTCGTCCATCTGGTTGTTTTGAGACCCCTGCGGTCAAGGTAAAGCCGGCAAAACAATCCCCTGTGGTAGGCATTCCAAACCCTCTGGTGGACCATCCATCGGCTCCTCGCACCAGCAAAAAGAAGACTAAGTGCGTCAAGGCGACATCAAAAGATATCACCATTAGATTTGGAGAGACCTCGGCGATCGGTGAATTTGCTATCATGGCTCGCACGGTGCTGGTCGGTCATGTACGAGGACGAGCATATTCAGCCAACAGGCTGACTCAGTGGGTTAAGGAGATTTGGGGTGGTATCCTAATGGAACTAGCATAGGTCCATGTTTTGCCCAGGGGTTGGTTTTCCCTACATTTCTCAAAGGAAAACTACACGGACCTAGTATTGGCCAAGTACTGGCACATTCAGATGGCCCCGGTCCTTCTTAAATGATGGAGCCCTTTATTCGATCTTGAACATGAACAAATTGGGGCAGGGCCGCTCTGGGTTCGCCTGCCAGGGCTTCCACTACAGTTCTGGAATGAGGAGGTCTTTATCAAGATTGGCAATGCTTTGGGTACTTATCTAGATCATGACCGTACCTTTGTGGAATCCAAAAACAAAACTCTTGCTCGCATTTTGGTCCATTTGGATACACATGAGGGCTTGGAGGAAAAGATTACTCTGCAATGGGGGAAGTACATCAGGGTCCAGATCTTAGACTACGAAGGGGTGCCATTCCGTTGTAGACGATGTCACAAGGTTGGACATCTCTTCAAAGAATGCCCTCTCATTCGGAGAACAGAGGACTCTCCTAAAATCACGCCTGCTCCATCGAGGGCAAACTCTCCAGTTGGTTCGCACCCCCTGCCTTCAGGTCCGGCTCCAGTGGTCATCTCTCCTCCTCCAATGACTGTAGACAGTGGCTCAAGACTGTCTTCACCGCAGATGACCAGAGCCCGATCTACTGCGGAGGCCACAATTGCTTCGGGTATCTCTCTGAACCCTCTTCACTCATCTTTTGATTTTACCTCGCATATGGTGGCTTCTCCGACTCTATCTTCTATTGCTCATTGTATCATGTCCACTCCTCCGTCCATTGTCACTACCGCCCCCACTATTTCTGCTCTCCCTACATCCGATGCATTGTTGTCATCCTCTGGGCTGTCGCCCCCTCATCATTATTTCCTTCGCTCCAGGTCACACACCAAGGAACCTCCGGTCGGTCAGACTGGCCTAGGTCTTATAATGCCTGGTGTCATATCCCTATCTTCCAGGGGTCGAAAGTCAGATCTCTCCAAGGCTATCAGGAGGGCTGGGGCGGAGGTCGCTTCCGACCGCCAATCCACTATTGATGGGGTCCTTAGAGCAGGACATACCCCGAGAGGTGTCCCTCCATGAAGTGCTTGTCTTTTAATTGCAGGGGTTTAGCTAGTTCCCCAAAGAACTAGCCTTGAGGAGACTACTTGAGACTGAACCGATCGACATTATCTTACTTCAGGAGACTCTGGGTATGGCAGAACATATCACTCTTTCTCTCCAATCTTTGATCCCGAGCTGGTCATTTGTAGCTCTAGATGTTGTGGGGAGGTCGGGGGGTCTGGCTATAGGATTCAACCCCCGTGCAATCAGGATTGACGCATCTTGGGGGGGATCGGGATACTTGGGCCTGGATATTTTCTCAGCGGACCTAGGTATGACCCTCAGAATCGTGAATGTGTATGGACCCTGTCATCAAAGGGAGCAGTTCTGGCAGCGTTTTCTAAACCTATCCCTTTTGAATTTTGAGCGTACTATTGTTGGAGGGGATCTAAATTTTTCTCTAGGGTTCAGAGAATCATGGGGATCTGCAGCCCAAATCGATGCCATCTCGGACCATATGACTAATCTTCTGGAGCAGGCCGATTTCATTGATGTCCCCATGTAGAAACCATTACCCACCTAGAGGAACAGAAGGGTGGGAGATGCTGCTTTAGCTCGCAGACTCGAGAGATTCCTTATGAAAGGCCCTATGCTCCAACAATTGCATCATTACAGACAATGGCCCATCTATCTAGAAATTCAAGGGCCTTTCAAAAAGCCGAAAGCCCCTTTCAAATTCAACCATGTCTGGCTGAGCGACCCTTCATACATCAAGATGGTTTCTGACTTCTGGAATGCAAACCCTATTAACCGAGCTGAGTCCTTTGCAAAAGGATTCTGCAATAACCTCTCTGAAATCAAACATCTCTCGATTAATTGGGCTAGGGAGAAACATGTCCGGGATACCACACAGCTATCTAATATTGAAGCTGAGCTGAACACATTACTTGATGATCGAAGCGTGGGATTCAGCTTGGTAGAAGAGAAGATGCGACTGATTGAGCTTGAAAATCAGAAGGCCAACATCCTTAAGGAGCGTGAGGAATCCCAGAGGCTGAGGAGTAGAGCTATATGGTTAAAAGCTAGAGATGATAACACGAGGTTCTTTCAAAATTTTTCCAAGGGCCGAAAGGTATCTAATACCATATGGAATCTTCCTTTACCAGAGGGCGGACTTGCTGACACTTTCAACAAGCTAGCCAACCTTGGTACTTCACACTTCAGGAACCTCTACAAATGCCCTCGTGAAGCAAATCTTCCTGATATCATTAATGTGGCAAGTCACTTTCCTAGGTTTGTCAATGAGGAGGAAGCAGAAGAGCTCTTTGCACTAGTCAGTCCTGGTGAACTTGAAGGTACTTTGAAATGGTTCAAGAAGGATAAGAGCCCGGGGTCGGATGGCTGGACCATTAAATTCTATCTGGCTTTTTATGAGCTACTGGGGCAGGACCTATTGCAAGTAGTGGAGGAGAGCAGAATATCTGGTTCCCTTTACCATGCCATCAACTCGACCTTCATCGCCCTCATACCAAAGTCTGACTCCCCATCCTCTTTTGATGATTATCGGCCTATGTCCTTATGCAACTGCCTATATAAGATTATTTCAAAAATTATCGCAAATCGACTCAGGCCGATCCTCTCCAAGCATATTGCCCCACAACAATTCGCCTTCCTTGAGTCCAGACAGATCCATGAAGCCATTGGCTCAACTCAGGAAGCCATACACTCCATTTGGACCAAACAACTCAAGAGCATCATCCTCAAGATTGACCTCTCCAAGGCTTTTGATCGGGTCATCTGGTTGTATATTAAGATGATGCTGATTCATCTGGGCTTCCCTCACAATAATATCTCCTAGATCATGGCCTGCATCACCTCCCCCTCCTTCAGTGTCCTCATTAATGGATCGACCTCACATTTTTTTCACTCGGAAAGGGGACTTCGGCAGGGCTGCCCATTATCCCCAGTACTTTTTCTTATTGTCATGGAGGGGCTGAGCCGTTTGATTGCATCCGCCAAAAGGGATGGTGATATCTGTGGACTCAAGATCTCAGAGGACTGTTTCATCACTCATCTCCTTTTTGTAGATGATGTGCTTATCCTTCTTGATGGTAGCATCCGAGACTCCATATCTTTTTCCAAGATCCTCCTTCTCTTCTCTGCCACCACTGGAATGCTTGCCAACCAATCCAAATCCACCATTACATTCTCCCACACCTCTGTACAGGAATACCAATTCACTCTCCAAGTCTTCCCCTATGGTATTCATCCCTTGGATAGAGGTCTTAAATATCTGGGTTATTGGCTCAAGCCCACTTGCCACAAAATTGCAGATTGGGTCTGGCTAATGGAAAAATTGGAGAAGAGGATATCCATATGGAGCCATAGATATTTGTCCAGGATGGGTAGACTAGCGCTTATCAAATCGGTCCTGGAAGCTACTCCAGTTTACTGGATGGCCCTTGCATGGATTCCAAGGAATATATTATCCATATTGAAGCAATTATGTAACAGATATCTATGGAATGGGAATCAAGACAAAAGATTATTTGCATGGATCAGTTGGC
Organism: Pinus tabuliformis; assembly: GCA_031772625.1. NCBI lineage: Eukaryota > Viridiplantae > Streptophyta > Pinopsida > Pinales > Pinaceae > Pinus > Pinus tabuliformis. Next base: position 815,387,195 of record CM062818.1, read on the forward strand.
AAAAAATCGCAACTCCAAAGAAATGGGGAGGATGGGGGCTGAAGGATCTCCCCCTTTTTGCCCAAGCCCTAGCTGCCAAAATGGGTTGGACGCTGTTGACAGGTCAGAATCTATGGACTCACATCACTTACCATAAATACATCTGGCCACAAAACTTGCTGGACTGGGCTCGACTTCCCACTTGGTCGTCGATGGGTTGTTCATCTGTATGGAAGGCATTGATTCACTCCCTCCCCCTCATTAGAGACAACCTGTCATGGAGAATTAATGATGGATCCTTGGGCAGGATAGGGTTGGATCCATGGATTTTTTTTGTTCTTCTAGAAAAGTGGAAATAGAAAAGTTTAGGTTTATTGGGTTGAAAGGCATGTAGCGAACGAAGGACTGGAGACCTAGGGTTTGGAGCTGCAACTTGCAGGTTCAGCAACAGTTCTGGAAGCACAAAGAGATAGATTAGCAGATCTACTTCTCAGAGGTCGAGGACTGACCCGACAAATGGTAAACGAGGGGTCCACTAGGACCCCATCCTTTAAGCAGGCGGTCATGCAGAAGCAGAAAACGCATGAAGGATTTAAAATCAATGGGTATGGAGAACGTAAGGATAACAGCGGCTGTAGTAGAGAAAGGACGCAGCAGCTGCAGAAAGAGACAAGAAAAAACCCAAAGATGGCAGGTAAAGCTAATAATGGACAGGAGAAAAATGAAAAAAGATTAGATGCAGGACAAAGAGACACAGCACCAATAATAACCCAAACAAAAGGCGAAAAAGAACATGGAACAGAGCAGCACCCACAAGAGGAAGAGCAGCAAGCAAATCCTGCAAACCCTAGCTCCAACCAAGCAACCCAAGGAGCTTGCAAACCGAAAAAAAATGAAACCCTTCGAGTGGTCTTCTCAGATCCGGACATTCAAGCCTACAGAGACCACATGATGGAACATGCAATAATATGCAAATTTATGGGACTGTGGCCAACAGAACGCGCACTCTGCCAATGGATCAAGCAACACTGGAAGCCAAAAGGTGATGTTAAACTCCACCTTGGGGCAAAAGGTTTCTTTACAGTTGTCTTTACAAACTTGGAAGACAAGGACAGAGTCTTCGATGGAGGACCTTATTTCATTGCCTCAGCTGGACTCTACATGAGACCCTGGAAGGCAAACTTTGTGCCTGAAAAAGAGACATTCACACAGGTTCCAGTGTGGATCCACCTATTCTCCCTTCCTATAGACTACTGGGGGCTAGAGACGCTTAAGCAGATAGGAGACCGTCTCGGAACCTTCATTAAAGCTTCAGAAGCAACGATGCAACGAAGATATACCTCCTGTGCAAGAATTTGTGTGGAGATGGACGTTTCAGGAGCCCTGCATGAAGGCCTGTGGTTGGAATTCAGAGATGAGGATTACTATCAAGCCATCGACTACGAACAAATCCCCTTCCGTTGCAGAAGGTGCCATGAGCACGGACACCTTGTCCGAGAATGCCCTCTAAACAGAACAGGGGAAGAACACAAACAAGAGCAAGCAACAAAAAGTAAAGAGGCCTTCACAAAGCCAAAAACAAGACAGAGAGCCAACAGAAAAAGAATATACAGAGCAGAGGCAGGACCTGGCATCATCAACAACACCTTCAGCATTCTGGAAACTGATACAGATTCAGAAGGCACAAATAGGGAAACAAAACTTATTGAAGAACCAAAAGACAAGCCAGAACACACAACAAAGGACGGGGAGGAAAATATAATCAGAACAGAAGTTCAAATGCAAGAGTTCGAAGACGAACGCGATGAAGACACTGATATGTTAACCAGCGATGGAGGTAGTGAGGAAATGGAGCTCAATGCAGTTCTAGAAAAGGAAGGGGTGAACCTCCCAGATATGGAGAAAAACTGGAGAACTCAAGGGCTGGACAACATTCTGGAAGAAGAAATAAGGAAGATCAGTGATCTCTTCATCGCAAGACAAAAAGCGGAACTAGATAGGCAAAACAGGAGATTAAGGATTGCAAAAGGCACAGGTAATCAGTCAAAGAGCATCTCTCTTAACCCAACAGGCCGGAAGCAAAATAAAAGAAGAGGCAGAAGAACCAGTGGGGAGGTGCTGCATGATCTGGGGATTTTAATGATAAACTCTGGTAAAATGAAGGCTCTTCACGCCTTCCCGTCCTACCAATAAGTATCTAGTTATAAATGAAAATCATTTCATGGAATGCAAGAGGGCTCAATAGCCAAGCCAAGCAAAGACTGCTCAAGAGAAAGTTCCAACAAGAAAAGCCAGACATTATGTTCATACAGGAAACCAAATGCGCCACTAACCAAATGGAGAACATCAGCAAAAGGCTAGGCAAACCTATCAAATATATAGATGTAGCCAGTCAACGATGGGAAGGAGGCATTGCTACACTTTGGGACACCCGAGTAATAGACATTATCTCAATGGAAGCTGCACAATCGTTTATTGCCACAGAAATTCAAATGACAGGTAACTCTGAAACTTACCTATGCATAAATGTTTATGGACCGCAAAGATTAGAAGACAAATTTTCTTTTCTTAATTCTCTCATGAATTTAAAGCTAAGATACCCAACCTCTAAAATCATCATGGGGGGAGACTTTAACATGATAACCTCTCTACTGGAGAAGAAAGGAGGACTCAGGAGGCTTAACAAAGATTCAGAACTCTTTGTGGATTTCATAAAAGCCGCCAAGCTTGTAGACATCCTTCCCAAAAATGGTTCCTACACTTGGAACAACAGGAGAGGAGGAAACAATAGGATTGCCTCCCGTCTGGATAGATTTCTGATCTCGGAAAGTATCTTACTCAATGGAATAACAGTGGACTCTGACATTCTTCCTAGTGGAGGATCAGATCACTGGCCAATAGCTTTGGAAGCAGCCTTCCTATGCACCCCTAGAAACAAGCCCTTCAGATTTGAAAAGTTCTGGTTAACTCATCCCAACTTTGCAAACCTGCTGAAGGAATAGTGGTGTGAACCATTAGATTTAAGAGGAACCAAAATGTTCAAGCTCCAAAGCAAACTAAAACACATCAAAAATAGAATTAAAGATTGGAATGCAGTCGAGTTTGGAAACATCTTCCAGGAAAAGAACATCATCGAAGGTAAGTTAAACCTAATTCATAAAGAATGGGCTTCAGGGAACTATAGAGAAGACTCAAAAGAACAGGAGAAGATACTGATGCAGCAATGGCAACTACGCTGCCAACAGGAAGAGACATTGTGGAAGCAGAAATCAAGGATCCAATGGCTAAAGGAGGGAGAACAAAATACAAAGTTTTTTCATAGATCGACGCTGGACTACAGGGGGGCAAACAAAATCCTTAGGCTCAACAATGAAGCAGGGGAAACTCTTCAAAATCACAAGGACATATCAACACTGCTCACCAGGCACTTCAAGCATATAGCTCAGGAAACGCAGGAAGAAAGATCCAAGGCCATAGAGGAACTAACCCAAGCTATACCCCACATCATAACCTCTGAGCAAAACACTGCTCTGCTAAGAAAGGTCTCAATGGAGGAGGTGGAAGACGCGGTCAAGAGCATGCCAAATGATAAGGCACCGGGGCCTGATGGTTTTACAATCAACTTCTACAAAGCTTGCTGGCCATCTATTAAAACAGAGGTATGGGAAGTTGTCGAAGACTCCAGACGTTCAGGCTCCATTCTCAAATCCCTGAACTCCACTTTCCTTGCACTAATCCCTAAGGAAGAAGAAGCCAACTCCCCTGATAAGTTCCGACCTATAGCTCTCTGCAATGTGATATATAAAATCATATATAAAGTCATAGCCAACAGACTTAAGCCTATTCTTCCTAACTTAATCTCAGAAGAGCAGTCAGGCTACGTGGAGGGCAGGCAAATTTTAGACAACATCCTTTTAGCACAGGAGATGGTTCATACCCTGCAGACAAGGAAACTACCAGGCATGCTGATGCAGCTCGATCTCTCCAAAGCCTTCGACAAAGTTAACTAAAATTATCTGGAAGCTACTCTAAATGCTTTTGGCTTTGACAAGCAATGGACCAAATGGATCCTTGCTCTGATCAAATCTACCAATTTTTCCATTCTGGTCAATGGCTCCCCCTCTGCACCTTTCTCCCCCTCCCGAGGCATTAGACAAGGAGACCCTCTCTCCCTCTTCCTATTTGTGATCCTTATGGAAGGGCTCAGCAGGCTCATTCACAAAGCAAGAGAGGAAAGGAAAATCAAAGGCTTACACCCTTTCCCCTCCATTCCTGCAACAACGCACCAGCAGTTTGTCGATGATACAATGCTGCATGGCTCTCCAACTGTGAAAGAAGCTATGGCCTTCAAAAACATTCTAAATCTCTTTAGCAAAGCCTCAAGCATGGAGATTAACCATGCTAAATCGACTATCTTCTTCTTTAACACTCATCCTGCCATCCAGAACCATATTTCCAACATTCTTGGCTTCTGAAAAGGCACTCTACCATCTAAGTATCTGGGAGCCCCCCTCACTACTAAGCCTTGGCTAAAAATTCACTGGGAAAAAATCTTAGTGAAACTGGAGAAAAAATGCAAGCATTAGACTCACAGGGCTCTTAACTTTGCTAGGAGACTAGTCCTCACCAAAGCAATACTGCAGGCCATCCCGCAGTATTTGTTATCCATCATGCCGGCTCCTAGCGGTATCCTTCAGAAAATTAGAACTATACAAAGATCTTTTCTGTGGGGTGGCAATGCGGAGAAAAAGAAATGGGCATTAGTGGCCTGGAACAAGCTTTGCACCTCGAAAGCAGCAGGTGGTTTAAATTTAATTGATCCCCACACCATCAATATGACATGCGGAGTCAAGTTGTGGTGGCGCTGGCTGAAGGAAACCAACCTACCTTGGGCCAGACACTGGAAGGAGAAATACACTCCTAACCACAACGAACAGGACCTAATCCGGATACAGGAAACACCGGAGGGTTCTCCAATATGGAATTTAGCCAGAAGAAACCGCAACTTAGTTCAGGACCACAGCTTCTGGGAGATCCGCAATGGGGAAACGACCCTCTTCTGGGAAGATGCCTAGCAGCAGCTCCCAAAGCTGGAAAAACTAGAGCTTGAAGAGTTTAAAAGAGAATGCCAGAACAGGGGAAAATTTACCGTCCACCACTACTGGAATCCTAACAGCTGCGACCAGGAATGGAGAGAATGGGCACTCCAGGACACTGAGAACCCAATTGAAGAAAACAACAACACAAAGGACCTTCTGAACTACATAAACAATCGAAAGATCAGAAAGACCACAGAAAGCGACATACTGAGATGGGGTATGACAGGGAGTGGTAATTTCACTCTCAAAGAGGCCAGAGAACAGATAGAACACTCGGAGCAGATGGAGGCGACACAATGGTGCAACAAAGTTTGGGATGCCATGTTCTGGCCTAAAATAAAAACCTTTCTATGGCTCCTCATGAGGCGAAAAACTCTCACATGGGAGAACCTTCGCAAAAAAGGTTTCGAAGGCCCCTCCATATGCCCTATGTGCAATCAAGCAGAAGAAACCATGAACCATCTTTTTAATACCTGTGAATGGGCTGATCACCTATGGCAAGGGATGGAAACTATATTGCAACAAACAAACAGAGATAGTGAATCCATTCAAAATACCATCATGAATTGGCCAAGCAAATACTCTAACAACGTAAGAATCAACAACATATGGAAAATTCTACCAGGCTTCATAACTTGGACCATATGGAAAGAAAGAAATCGCAGAATCTTTCAAAGTGAGCACAGAAATATAGAGTACCTGCAAAGCACCTTAATCCAAAACATGCGTCAATTAATCTTGGTAAAATGCAAGGTAGATCCTGAAAACCAACCTTCGGTCGAGGATCAGTGAATTCTGAATGCCTTCAACCTGCTCAACGAACAACAACTGGGATCCACTGCGCAGCAGCAAAACCTAAACACTGAGCCGAAGGGCTGGAAGCGTCCGCCAGAAGGGTTTCTAAAGCTAAACTTTGACGGTGCCTCGAGAGGCAATCCCGGCCCAGCAGGCATTGGAGGAATTATCCGAAACCATGAAGGAGAAATACTTCACATCTACAGTAAAGCTCTTGGGGAAGGCACAAATAATGAAATGGAATTTGCAGCTATGGAAAAAGGGCTAAGGATTCTCCAAATTAACCAAACAAGCAAAGCAGTAATTGAGGGAGATTCAGAAGTAGCCATAACTGTGGCCAGGAAAATCTATGGGGGAACGCCAGCCAGCAGAGTCACAAAACACTGGCGATTGTCCAAGGTCACAGACAACATTGCCAAGCTGATAGGAGAAATGAAAGGCCTCATCTTTCAGGCGGTAAGGCGAAATGCCAATTCGGTTGCTGACCACTTGGCAAATCATGGGATTGAACACCCCAACGAAATATGGGACAGTTGTTGGCAGCAGGTTGACAACCAGCAATTAAGGGGAAAATGCATCCAACTCTCACGGTTAGATATGGTGACGGCAGAGGAGTCCGACCGAAGGGTCGAATAGCCCAATGCCATAATTGCATGATCAAGTTGACTAGACGCGCCCCATTAATTTCCAGCAAGCCGCGAAGGACAAACAGGATGAGGGCAACTATGACAGAAGCAGGTGACAAAGATTTGTGCAGGTTCATAATCTGTGGTGACATGAGCCGCCGAAACATAATAAGGAAACGGGACACTTGGCACAACTTGGAGCAAGCAAGGAGCGGTGACCGTAAAGGGATTCAATTATTCCACAACCCAACCAAAATTCCATCACGCAGCAATTATGGTGATCTGACGTGCAAGTTGCACAAAGTTAAATGATCACACACTGGAAATATCCCCAAATTTTGTTATTTAACCACTCTCAAAGGCCAAACAAAAACATTGTCTCAGCGTGCAGCGAAACTAATCCTCCTCACTCTGCAAACAGTGCTCAGGATAAAGCCAGGCAAGTCAGAAATACAATGGCAGGGGAGGGCAGCCGCAAAAAATCCGCCAACCATGATCTGCAACAATCAAGAGAGATGTTTGAGAGGCGAACCTCACAACGGAACAAGCGCAAGATCATTGACTTAGAAGCCACTGTCCAGGACGAGGAGAGCAAGCTCTCTGACCAGCAAATCGGGAAAGAAGTTGATTAGCTCCAGGACCCTGGAACTACCAGCACTCGAGCCACTCAATTCGTAAGAACTCAGGCGGAAAGTTGGCGCATGAAGACCCTCCTCGCGAAAGCAATGGATGTCCAAGGTGAACACATAGACCAGCTGCGTAAGCTTAAGCAATTCGCAGAAACTATATCGCATGACCATATGGCGATGGTGGAGAGCAGCGAGTTCAAATTAAGCGCGATTCACCAACAAGTTGACACCATGGATAAAAAACTCACTGTTCTGATAAAGCTTCTACGACAAACCATCGGGCAAGACAACAAGCCCTCTGACATGCAGAAGGGTGAACCGTCGGGAGACCAGCAGGGCAATTCGCCCAGGCCAGGGCAGATCAACATGTCAAGATCTACTCCGATCTCGGAGATGTTCAAGCGCCTTTGACTTTGCAGTCTATCAGACCCCTCGTCCCCAGCGGTCTTCTTTTGGCTCGAGGCTTGCCACCCCTGCTTCCTCTCAGCGGGTTATTATGTTATCTGTCCAGGTTTCCTCTGTCTATGTCTGTTGTCTACTCTTGTTAGTTGCCGCCCTGCGTGGTGTGCCAGTTCTCAATCTCCTGTTATTATGTCTTTTCTCGTCTTCAGTCACTTTGTTCTCTTCTAGTATCATGGGGTAAGGCCTACAGCTTAACGGCCAGTAATCTGCTTCAGCAGAAATTTTGTACTATATTTTGTTTTTGTTAATATCAAAGCTTACTTAGAAAAAAAAAAAAGGGTTGGATCCGTGGATAGGATGTGGTGGAAGACATATTCTATCTAGAGAACTCATTGTATTTTTACATGCACGCGGGATCATGTTTTTCTCACACATCGCAGACCATCATAATTCAAATATTTTTTCACAAGCTTGGAAATCGGCCTAGCACATCGACCTTCCTCCTTGATGGCACCAAGAATGGCATGATTATGTTCAAGCTCTCCTGGAATCCCACATCAAATTAAAAGAGGGGCCTGATGAATTAGTTTGGAGCTTGATAGACAATGGTATATACTCCCCAAAGGCTGGATATTGCACTCTGATACAACACAAACAACCAGATCCGATTATGAATTGGTGGTGTCACATCTGGAAGCTTATTGCACCCCCACACACTAGACTTTTTTTCTGGTGCATCCTTAAAAACATAGTGCCCACGGGAGAGCATATGACACACAGAGCTATTTTTGGACCATCTTGGTGCATTCTGTGTAAGCAAGAGTCGGAATCCATGGATCACATCTTCCTTCTCTGTGTGGAAACACAAACACTCTGGCAGAACCTTTCCATATCTATCGGTTTCACGGGATTATGGGCTGGCAATGATATTCTCAGAGCATGGGAGGACTGGTCTGGAAGGAACAATGGGAAAAAACTACTGTGTATCCCCCTGATTGTCAGTTGGTCTATCTGGCATGCCCGAAACCGGTATATATTCGATAATAAATCTGTGTGTTGGCCCCACATTGAAGCTCGTATTACCTCTGCATATCATGAACTGCCAGATCCTGCTCCTCCTAGAGATCGCCGCACTCATCCACCTCCCAGCATTGATAAAACTACCCCCTCGGCCTTTTTTGATGGGGCCGCAAATCAACAGGGTTGTGGAGGGGGCTTCATTCTTTACATCAATGAACATCATTATTACAAAGTAAAAATGGGGTTAGGAGTGGGCACCAACAATTTTGCAGAACTCATTTCTCTTTGTCACCTATTGTATTTCTCTTTGAGACATCAGTGCTACAATTTGAACATATTTGGGGACTCAAAGATTATTATTAATTGGTTCAATAGCATTTCAGTTTGTCACACACACACACTCAGCATCATTCTAAATGAGGTGAATACTTTCAAGACGGAATTTAACAATATCTCTTGTAATCACATATACAGGGAACATAACAGCAGCGCTGACCAACTATCCAAGGAGGCCGCGTCACTACCCAGAGGTGAATGGATAATTCAAGAGCAGAGGGGGGCTGAGGAATTCCGTTATTACCATCGTCCGTATATGGATCAGTAGCAACAGGGGGCTCCCAGCCCCTGATTTACAAATGTAATTGAAAAGAATCATACAAATGTAATTTTTGAACTTTTTTGATAGTATATATATGAGATAGCATACTGAATGGGGTCCTGTGTGGCCTATGTATAGGCGAAAACAAATATATAATAGCATATAAATAACAAATTTTGTTTATTTTAAAGCAGATCACCCTGCGTGGTGTATCAAAACAGCACAGAGTCTCTCACAGACTCAGGTTATAGCATATGCAAACGCATCTACAATATGTAATTTTCTCTATCTAATGAAAATTACAGATTTTTCCAGTGGAAAAAAAACAACAATAATAAATATGGTTCATGATGAGAAACATGGGTATGAAATATGGACCAAAGATTATGGAAAAAAAAGATAACAACAATAATAAATATGGTTCATGATGAGAAACATGAGTATGAAGTATAGACCAAAGATTATGGAAGAAAAAGAATAAGGTAAAAATCACAGGTTCAAAATATGTTATTGTTTTAGATGACACTTTGATTATAGATGAACAAACTAAAATCTTTGAGTAATCATCAATATCAACGTATGTAATTTTTGAAGATAAAAATCTTGATGGAGGTTATTTAAGGAGATGATTTATTAAAAAGGAATTATGGATATAGTACTTTTATGTGTTTATAGCTTTTTTTTAATTTATATCTTCATCTAGTTTATTTTTCTTAATATATAGAAATGAGTACTTTTGTATTAAATCCACTCACAGTGGCAACAAATAACTAGGTGAATTAAATTATCATTATGCCCAAGGTCATCTGGGATATTTTTTGGTATATTCTAAATTGTTGCACCCAAATTGCATTAAAAGAACCATATCCTATAAGTACTCCTATTTGTCAGCAGGAGAATATACGACAAAATTGGAAAAAAAAACATTTACATTGAAAACCAAACATCATAGAGCTAGTCAATCTGAAGGTTCTGTTGGTCGATTGCATTCAATGTCATGAGGAGGTTCAACTACGAAGTTGTTTAGTTGAACACATTGCAATTTGAGGTCCGACACGATACTGCAGAGTGTGTCGAATTCATTTTTGAGGCTCGAGACACATTGTTGAAGAGTCATTATTATGTCATAGGTAATGCAGTCTGGGGCGCTTTGTTGATACAACATGACATGCAGATCATAGAGCTCATAGTTAATGATTGCATGTTCATTATTACAATGTTCACACATGGAAGAGGTTGAAGAATCTGAGTCCAAAGAGCTAGATTCCATGTTGAGGATGCATTGATGATGACATCAGGCATAAATTATTTTATCAACAAGATTAGTGGAGAAATAGGACCCCTGGTTACCGAGATAACTCCTTAAAATTAGAATTCCTCGGCTGAGCAACTGGAAAGTGTGGGATGCACTTAAAGAACCAAAGCATGGAGAAGAAGGGAAAGTCGCTCCCAATTAGACCATAGTGACAATAACAAGACAAGGGTATGAAAAAAGAAGGAAACTACAGGTAACCAAAATCGCACACTGGTAAAGGGAATGGAAATTACCATGCTTACCTCTAACCTAAAGGGGCCAAAAAACCAAACCACCCAGTTGTAGTGATTTTGGTTCCACCCTTGACTCACGTAACTATGGTAATCATGATACGTAGGCTAAAGCTCATCTTTGAGCTTCCAAAAGTGCTTGCGGCTAGGTGCAACCCTTATTAGAGGATCTCTCTGCTGAAAATACAAAGGACTATGGATTCAAAGTCTACTTAATTCACAAGAGATGAGTTTGGATGATCTCCCATGACCATATTTATTCTCATCGTTCTCTAAGGGTCACACTCAATCCATCAATTCCACATCATTACTTTCAGTTCTCCCATACAAAGTAATTATTAGAAATTTGTCCGAGAAGGCACACTTCTCACAGGCCATGAGCACGAGATTGATAATAGGTCTATTCTGTAATAATGGATTTGAATTATGCATGCTTGCAGAGATGCAACCATAAAACTATTTAAGGACCAGAATGAGGGCAAGTCTAATCCATACATTGTCCATTAAATGAGGCATGTCTGCATGAAAACGTTAGCCATGCAATGCCACATTGAACTGAAAAATGATATCATTGAAGAACCTTAGGTGGCGAACAAGGGGGTTTATACTATGGTTCAAGAGACCATATACGAATAGGGAATGAATGAGGGAGGGAGGGGAGATGAGGAGGCACCTAAGTTCAAGAGGGGGGGAGAAACGATTAATAGTGATAGGGGAACAACCCATAGTCAATTTATGGGATAGGGATATACTCACTAGTACAATTAATTTCAACATGTCCTTCACACAGAATACAACCTTTGTCATCTTGCAGATTCGCTTCAAAGTTAAGATTCTAGAGGATATGAAAAAAAAAGCATTGGAGAAGGAAAGAAGAAGAACTTTGATTCGATGGAATAAGAGACTTAGAGTGTTATATTTTGGAGTGTCCCCTCTCAAAAATCGAATAATCAGAAAAGAGTCACCCAAAATTTTGATTTCTTAGATTCCATGTCTTTGTGTTAGCAATATCCCCAAGTAAAGCCCATACAATTCTGCGTGATTGTTGGATTTTTTACCAAGCCCCCACGAGAATCTATCCACAATGTTTACTTTGGGATTTAGTAATATCCCTCCCCATCCTGCCACCCTTGGGTTATGCTTTAATGCACCATCAAATTGGAGGATCCATTTTTGGGCTTGAAGACACCACTCAACAAAGTCTTGAGGTGAGAGAAGATGCATCTAGGTGAAACTGGGCTTTCATTGATCAGAAGGAAAAGAGTTGGGAGAATGGGGGAGAAGGATCCAAAGAGATAACTAATGATGCTTTGCAGAGTCCAAAGAAGGGTCCAGGGAATGAGGATTAACTTCAAAGAAGAAGGAGAAGTATTTTAATGCCATGGATTGAGTAGGGGAAGGGACATTTTTTAAAATGGCATGATTATGGAAAGCCATATTTTCCAACACAGGTATTTGGGGAGAGCATTCCAGAGTAATTTGAAGGATGATTTGGTCTTAAGGGAGAAAATGTTGGATTTACACTGTGTCAAGAAAAAAAAATGGATATCAAGAGGAAATCAGATTCTATAAAATAGAGGTCCAAGGGCAAAGGCCCAAACAATATTTGTGCATGGGAAATAAAGAAAGAGGTGAGGGATTGAATCCTATGATTTGTCGAAGAGGGGGCATCATGAGGGACCAATAATTCCACACTTTCAAATATTTTTAGCTGTTAATTTTTTTTATGCATCAGAAGCTAACATAAAGTGTTTACATCGGGTATTGCATTGTCTCTCCAAAGTTTGTTCCATATATAAGACTTCTTCAAAATCTAGGACTGGAAAAGGAGAGTAGAATAACCCTCTTTGAGTGAATAACAAGAATATTTCCACCCTAACTTGTCGATTGCAGATCGGTAGAGTGGGGCACATTCGACTAATTTTCTTTTCATAATTTCGCTAGTTGGTTTATGAATGTTAGTGACATCCTCTAGCTTCTATTTCTTCCAAAGGCCTGTTACAACCAAATTCGAGAATTGTGAAAGTGTTTCTATCCCTACTTGCTTTAGATATTTCTGAAGGATTTGAATGGCCTCTTCTTGACCCATTGGAGGATGACCTAAGATCAAATATTCCGAAAGATTAATTTTTTTCTCGTTTCCCATAACTAAATACAAATGATTATTAATTAGGGGGGAAGATGAAACAATTAGTTTCCAGATCAAAGATCCTTGACTAGTTGCTCCATCCAAAGAGAAAACATTGTTTGCTTACATATACTTCGCTTGTAGGACCTGAACCCACCATAGGTCCGGTTGGGTTTTAAGCTTCCAATATAGCTTTGCACCCATCGCCATATTAACCAAAGAGGGATCTCAAATACATAGTCCCCCGTGAAGCTTCAAAGCTATGATATTGTGCCACTTCACTAAATGGAACTTTTTTAAATATGACTTACCTCCTTCCCACAAAAAATTCCTAAGATAGACTCATATTTGAGTCAACACATAATTTGGGGCCAACAAGGAAGAAAATTGATATGTGGGGATGGATGAAAGGATTGTATTTACCAATATTGTCCTCCCCAAAACATTAAGCCAGAGAGCACCCAAATTATCCAATTTGGCTTTGATCTTATCCAAAATATTTTGCCAAGATTTAGGAGACGTTTTCCTAAGATATATTGGAACTCCTAGGTATTTAAACTCCTTCCAGTCTTCGCGCACCTTGTAGCCCAGAATGCCTCAACTTTTCCTTTTTTTGTGCGTTGAAGTATTCCATGTGAAGATATGACTTTTAACAATATTTTTTAATCCCCCAAAAGCAAAAAGGAATCTATCTAGAATTGGTTTAAATATTTTTGCTATCAATAATGAGGCTCCCCCTAATAGAATAATATCATCTGCCATTAAGGGAATTTTGAGGTCTAAAATGGGCCTCCTAAGGAAATTATAAAATAATAGTGGAAATAATAAAATAAGATTACATTACATCATCAAATTTTAGAGGGAAAAAAAGAAAAATTATTTTTTTTCAACTCGTATTTTCAACTTATCTCCCTATGGGTTTACTTAAATTTCAAGTGGCAACACTTGTTGAATGCAGAATTTGATTCCTCATCCAAGGAGTACCTATGTTGCACACTTTCGATGGATTCTACAACACGAAAAATGCGAAATACATGAGAAACGTGATTGCAATCACGCTTTTTCATGTATTTCTCATTTTTCGTGTAGCAGGGTCCATCAAAAGTATGAAACATGGGTAGTCCTTGTATGAGGAATTAAATGTTTCATCCAACGAGTACTCCCGCTCAAAATTTGAGTAAAACTTTAGGGAGATAAGTTGAAAATACGAGTTGAAAAAATAGTTTTATTATTTTATTATTTTTTAATCTTTTTACTTGTTTACTCCAAAAATGGTGAATCATCCCCCATGGTTGACATCATTATCTTGAATCCTATTGGTTCTTATAAGGTTTATTTTGGTTGTACATTTTTCTTAGGAGGCCCATTTTAGACCTCAAAATTACCCTAATGAAATTTTCCATGGTTGGTGCTCTTTATTCAAGTTGTAAATATGATACCCGAGAGGCTGGAAGAAGACATTTCAAATTCCAGATGTCGACTTAGAGAGTCTGCCACGATGATGTATAAAAAGGGGGATAGTGGGCATCCATGTATCATGCCCTATAAATCTTTGAAAGAACAACTCATTTCTCCCATTCACTAAGGGAGCTATCCAAGGAGAGTCGATGCAAAGCTCCAACCTGTATTATAAATTTGGCATCAAAGCCCATCTTTTTTTGAAAATAAATTCATGGATAAATCAATCAAATGCATTAGCCATGTCCAAGTTTATGATCATCCCCTGATCTCCTCATCTCCAACTAAAGTCCACATCCTCTTGGACTAGGATTATATTGTCAAAGATTTATCTACCTGGGACAAAACAACATTGATTCACTAAAATGAGATGGGGAAGGAATTTTTTGATATGGGAAGTCAGAATATTTGAAATAATTTAGCAGATACATTGCAAATGGAAATCATATGAAAACAACATTCAATTATTTTGGGATTAAGTCCAAAAAGAGGATTTGATGCCTCCACCGATACAAAGTTGTTTTAAAGAGTATCCAATCATTCTACATAAATCCTTACTGATTAACTCCTAGTATTTTTTATAGAAGTCGGCATCAAATCCATATGGCCCGGAGCCTTATTCGGATGGACGGAGAGCATGATGCTCTTTGTTTTTTCAACTGAGGATGCGATTATAAGATAGGAATTCATATCTTCCATGATCAGATTGGGAACATGTTCTAGCATGTAATCTTCATCAATAGGATCTCCTAGGAAGTTATCTTGATATATGTGACTGTAATGAGTTGTGGTAGCATATTTAATGGCTTGGAAGTCTATGATATTCTTCCCTTGAAATCAAATTTCTAATATTTTGTTATTTCTCTCTTTGATTTTTGCTTGTTTGTGAGAAAAAATGATGTTTCGATCACCCACTTGGGGCCAAACATTGCTTGACTTGAGGCGCCAATATTCTTCCTCTTTATTTAGGAGCAAATGGTAGGTCTTAAAGGTTTCAACTTCTTGTTGCAAGACATCTCGGGTGACCATGTCAATTTACAACTTCTCTTGAATAGAGGTCATTTGTTGTTCCACTTTCACTATTGAATGTTGGAATTTGATCTTCCCATCCTTCAACCATTTCTTGATATTTTGTTTAAGATGTTTGATCTTAGTTTCCACAACACAATTTAAGGGTAGAAGCAGAAAGAAATGGGACCATAGTTTGGGGGGGGAGAGATTTAGGCAGATGGGCTGATGATCAGAACCTAGCTAGGGAAGAATAGAGGATTTTTTGGTAAGATTTAGGGTGCGGAGATTGTCAGAGGCTAAGAAGTGATCCAAGCGAGAAGCAATATGACCATGACCACAACACTTATTACTCTAGGTATAACGAAAGCGAGGAGGCTTACCATCAAAGAGGTTGAGAGATTGGATGAGGTCTTCCATTTCCTCCTGGAAGGGGGCCTTGACCAGGGACCCCCCCCCCCCCCCCCTCTTTTCCTTATGAATCATTGTGGTGTTGAAGTCCACCCCAAAAGTACATCTCTATCCAAACCTTGTGTCTTTTAGATCAATTAAATTTTTCCAACACTCTTTCTTTTCTCTAAAGCGAACAAGCATGTACAAGTGTATTACAATAGATATCTAGTGAATATCCAGTATTCTTAAGGAGATCGTTATCCAGTGAGTAGTTTTCATGGAGTGTAGGAGTTGCAGTTGATTTAGGTTCCATAACATGCATAGACCTCCAGAGGCGCCACAAGAGCCAACTACTGCCATATTTCCTCTACCCCATAATTTATTTTACTTAGAGGAGAGCTCACTCTTGCTCATTTTAGTTTCCTGGAAGAGTGCCATTGAGGGTTTTTCTTTAAGAATCATAGATTTTGTTTCATCCATTTTTTTTAGATCTAAGGACCCTGTAGTTCCAAGACACTATACTCATAATTTACTTTTGGAGGTAGATATCCCCTCAGTGTGGCTTGTCGATGTTCCTACCCCCCTGTTTATTTCCAAGATCTACTTCTTATTGGGGGATGGTGTGCTAATAACCAAGTTCTTTATCTTTCTCAGTTTTCTCTGTCTTTATCTCTTTATTAGATTTGTGTCTTGATCTACGAGTTCTCATGTCTAGTTCCTTTTCTTTCTCTTTTTTTGACTTCTCATACTTGTTTCTTGATATGATATTTTAGGAGCACACACCATTGGGCAGTCACAGTGCTCTTCTTTCATGAACAGGCTCTACAATTTCAACAAAACTCACCCGACAGGCCCATCTCTTGATCCTGTGTATGCTAAGTTACTGAAGGCCCAGTGCCCCATAAGCAATGAACGCAACAGCAAGAGTATTGTGGCCATGGAGGATGTAACACCCAACACCCTCGACAATGTGTAATACGACGATGTTATAAAGAATAAGGGCATGTTAACCTTTGATGCAACGCTTCTTGCAAATGAAAACACTAGGAATTTGGTGTTTGCAAACTCGGGCAGCTCTAATCTGTCTGGGTGGCAACAAAATTTTGGGGGTGCCATGGTCAAAATGGGAATGATTGGCGTATTGACCAGTAAAAATGGAGAAATCCGCCATAACTGCAGGGTTATCAACAATCGTCGTCGAGAATGATTTTTTTTTTTTTGTGTGACTCAGTCACCTTTTGAATTTGGTTTAGAGAAATGTATTCTTTACTATTTTAACATTTCACAAATTCTGGGAAATGAAAAGGATTGCCTCTCCACCACCATCTATCTGAATGGAAAAGTTATGTAGGAGATATCTTCAATCATAAATTTACACTATTCTTCTCACTAGTAAAAGTAGTACTATATAACAATCAAGTTTATTATGCAACTCTACAAGTTATGCATGGAATATTTAGAGTTATAAAGTCCCATGTTCTTCTTAGTCGTGAAAGTTAGTGTCTTTTTATTAAATATAAATTTTAGTGTCTTTTTATTTTCACCTCATCATGTTATCAAATAAATTTGAATGATTTTTAGATAAGTTATTATCGTTCAAAAGCTTCATTTTCTGTTTCCAATCCTAATTCTTTTCTTCATTTATTTAAAGTTTCTTTTATATATATATATATAATTTTTCACCAGATAATTGTATATATTTCATGAAAAATAATTAAATTATTATTACTCGCATTTTTACCATAGATGGTTGTACATATTTCACATGGAATAATCAAATTATTGTTATAAAAATATAATTTCACACATAAATTTACAATAAATAGTTTTTATTTATTTATTTTTTATGTTTTTTTTTTGCTATAGAATATTCTATTTTTAATATTGAGATGATATTTTTTTATTATTAATTATGTTACAATTGTTTGAAGTTTAGGTTAGCAATTGATTTATGTTAATGGAAAACAACTACTTTGATGTTACTTAAAGTGAATCTTACTTTCGATGGTTTTGGTTATGACACTCTTTTTACAAGGTGTTAAAAGTTCCATCTTAAGGGTTCGGCTCTGGAGCACGCTCAACATCTAGCCGTTGTTGCTCCTGCAGAGCTCTCTTGGCAGCCTCTTGTTGCTGAGACCAACCAACAAGAGTGGGATAGCTCTGCGCGGTGAGACTCTTCATCAAAAACTTGAGTCCAACCAGTATGGATGCTGGAGGGGGCCCCCCTCCCCTCCCTCCTGAGATTGTTGCCTTCAAACGATTAGTAGCCTCTTGTGGCAATAGGAAAGCAAACTCAAACCAGCAGAAATTTGTTAAGAAAGCCGAAGCCATCCCTTCGGTAGAATTGCATGTGGAACACCCGTGTTGGACTGCGCTGAACCTGGCAGAACGAGGGCTCGTTGGACAATTCACGGGCCTCTGGCCCTTTTCCAAAGCTATTCATGGATGGATCCAATGAAACTAGAGGCCCCTTGTCTCTGAAGGAATATGAAGCCACATGGTAAGCAGAGGTTATTGTGTTTTTGTTTTCGAATCAACAGAAGATTGAGATCTCATTTTCCGAAACGGTCCATATTTTATGGGCCCCCAAGGGCTCTATCTGAATAAATGGACACCGGACTTTGATCCTTCCCAAGACACTCCTTCAGCCGTCCCTGTCTGGGTAAGGTTACCCCATCTCCCTCTTCATTGCTGGAACTCGGAATCTATGGAAACAATCGGGAACAAATTAGGAAAATACATTAATAGGGCTGAAAGGAGAGAAAAATATTTGTGTTCCAGAATATGCGTTGAAGTCGATCTGGAGATAGGATTGCCTGAGGCAATCAAGTTGACCATAGCTAGCTAGTCTCACATCCAGGAACTAGATTATGAACAGCTCCCCTTCAAGTGCCGACACTGTCACGGCTATGGTCATTTCGCTCGAAACTACAAGAAGAAAAC
Organism: Pinus tabuliformis; assembly: GCA_031772625.1. Classification (NCBI taxonomy): domain Eukaryota; kingdom Viridiplantae; phylum Streptophyta; class Pinopsida; order Pinales; family Pinaceae; genus Pinus; species Pinus tabuliformis. Next base: position 815,405,818 of record CM062818.1, read on the forward strand.
TGAGGAAGAATCTGAAAAAGAAAAGGGTGAACAGTGGACACAAGCCAGAAAAACAGGCACAACCAAACAGACCAACAGAGTGAAAAGGAAAGGAGGGAATCCAGAGACCGGAGGACCCTCTGCTGGGAAGAGTTTAACCGAAGATCAAGCCGCAACAAATGCCACCATCTCAACAAATCCTTTTGCTTCTCTAAACCCTCCAGAAGACCAACCAGAACTTGAAGAGGGAGAGGTGCAACAGAATATGGAACAGATAGCAGACACATAAATAAACTCAGGATCTCAGGAACAAACTGCAGAAGCCATTGCAGAAACCCCTTGTCTAGATGCAATCCAACAGGAAAATCAGGGCCCTCCAGTATGCGCCACTTCCCCACCCTCTTATGCAGAAATGACCAAAAAGAAAAAGCTAATAGACAGTCCTGGTTCTTCCAAAGATGAACCTCTTAAGAAATCCAACAAAAATGCAGGAAGGAAGTCTCGAAAGGAGATCAGAGAAGAAGAGGTGGAGTGACTAAAGATGCAGGACAGTCAGTCCACTAAAAAAATGTCACTAGGCAGAAACACAAGGACGAGACCCCCAAAGGGTGGGTCTGCACCACGCTTCTCCAGTAAATAATGCAAATCGTCTCTTGAAATTGCAAGGGTCTGGGAAATCCTCTGAAAGCTGAAGCAGTAAAAGATCTATTAAGAATGGAAACCTCAGATATTATCCTGCTCCAAGAGACAAAGATAGAAGAAGATTCTCTTCTATCTTTAAGTCGAACCAAATGGAAAAAGAAATCAGGAAAAGTGGTCAGCGCCCGAGGTACTTCAGGGGGCCTGGCACCCTTATGGTCGGAGGATATGTTCCATCTTAAAAGCTCTTTTACAACCCAACACTGGATATATACAGATCTTCTACACCCCCCAAGTAAGATTTCTTTAGCTCTCTTCAATCTTAATGTTCCTGTTAACTTCCTGGAAAAGAAGGACTGCTGGAATTCTCTCTCAGAATTCCTAGAAATATATGCTTCCCCCCCCCCAAACATCATTCTGGCAGGAGATCTCAACATCACTCTAGACCCAAATGAGAAAAAAGGCGGAGTATGGGGTAAATATCCCTTCCATGCCTCGGCGGAGTCATTAATTCTCGTGTGGGACCTTCTGGATCTCAAACCTAAGAAAGGTCGTTATACTTGGACCAACAATAGAGTTGGTAATGCCAACATTGCTGACCATTTAGACCGGTTCCTAGTTCAAAGTACTCTGCTGGAGGGGAAGCATTTAATCTCTTCAAAAATTTTGCCCAAAATAACTGATCATAACCCCATCTCATTGCTCATAGAGAAAGAGGACTTGGGCCCTATTCCCCTTAGATTCAACCCTCTTTGGGTATCGAGAGAGGGCTTTATGGACATAGTGGCTCACGTTTGGTCGCAACCAGTTGAAGGATCCCCCAACTTTGTGTGGGAACAGAAACACAAATACACTAAGTCTGCATTAAAAGCCCAGGGAAAAAAAAACCCCTTTCCACTCCAACGAACCATAGACAAAAGACAGTTAGTTGAGATTCAGTTAGGCATGGAAGGATCTGAAATCACCAAAGCTCAACTACTTATCAAATAGAATGCCCAGTTCAACTCCTTTCTTTCCTTTCGACAAGAAGGGGAATACTGGCGCCTTAAGTCCCGCAGTCTCTGGCTCCAACCTAGAGACAGAAACACAACTTTCTTTCACAGACAATGCAGAGCCCATCTCTCTCGGAATCACATTTCTGAAATATCCAACAGGGAGGGGGAAGTTATCAAAGGACAGTCTCTCATAAAACAGGCAGCCACAACCCATTTTCAGCACCTGTTCCAGGAGGATGGTTCTTTCGATGACGACCTAGCTGCCGACTTTTTTTCAAACATCCCCTCTCTTGTCACTGCAGATGTAAACGCTGGGTTAATGTTGCCTTTTTCTGAAAAAGAGATAGTTGAAGTTATTTGGTCAATGCAGCCGGACAAAGCACCTGGGCCAGATGGCTTCACCATTCATTTCTACAGAGCTTGCTGGAATGTAATAAAACTCGATCTTCTCAGAATGGTAAAAGCCTTCCCAAAGAAAGCCAAAGTGGTAGGGTGCACCAACTCCACCTTCCTTTCCCTGATCCCGAAAGAAGTTAACCCTAAATCTTTCGACAGGTTCTAGCCAATATCTCTTTGCAATGCCTCCTACAATATCCTCACCAAACTCTTAGCCAATAGACTCAAGCCTCTGTTAGGAAACCTGATCTCCTCTCTGCAGGGCGGTTTCGTCAAAGGAAGGCACCTCATAGACAATGTGATCCAAGTGCAAGAAGCCCTCCACTCTAGCCACTCTCGGAAGGAAAAAGGCATGCTCATCAAGTTGGATATGTCAAATGCTTTTGACCAAGTTAAACTTTCATTTCTCTATAAAATCCTCCTCTCCTTCAGTTTTAGTGTTGAATTTGTCAACTTGATAAAAGCCTGCACACTCAGACCTTGGATAGCCCCCCTGGTCAATGGCAGACCTTCTAACTTCTTCCAAGCTTCTAGAGGGCTCCGCCAAGGATGCCCATTGTCACCCTTTCTTTACATCTTGTTGGCAGAATCCTTAAGTAGAAAGCTGACAACGGAAATGGAAGTTGGCACTATTCCAGGTATCAAGGCAGCAAGAGGGGTGGATCCTATAAACCACACACTCTTTGCGGATGACTCTCTCCTTTTGGGAGGGGCCTCGATAAAGATAGCAAAGGCATTCAAAGAAATCCTTCAACACTTCTGTCTAATCACAGGAGCCTTGATCAATAAAAGAAAAAGTGTGGTTTATGGCTGGAATGTAGATCACCCAACTATTCTTCGAATTTCCTACATATTTGGATTCCCTGGGTATGACAAGTGGGAAAAGATCAAATATCTAGGCCTTCCCTTAACCTTGGGACCAAGCCCTCCCTCCCTATGGACTGAAGTAGTTAGCAAGATAAAAGCAAAAATAGCTTATTGGGGAGGCCAATGGCTAACAAAGGCTGGAAAGATAGTTTTGATAAAGGCAGTCCTCTCTGCCCTTCCCATCTTCCAGTCTTCCCTCCTGCTAGCTCCTAAGTCTACCACGGAACAGATTTCCAAACTCCTCTAAGACTTCCTATGGAATGGGGGCAATGGCAATCAAAGCAAGTTACATCTAGTAAGATGGCATATCCTAAATAGACCAATCCAGCAAGGTGGGTTACAGATACGGGACCCAGGCTTAGCAAATCTGGCTCTCGATGGAAAAATCATATGGCAATTGTATGCAGATAAAAATCATCCTGTCAGCAAGATCCTTTGGAAGAAATACCTAAAGGGAGGCTCCCTGAGAAACCTCACAACTGCTTCTACTCCAACAGGAACAACAATATGGAATTTAGTCAGAAGAAGTATCGACCATATTCAGCAGCATTTATACAGAATACTGGGTAATGGACAAAGAACATTACTGTGGGAGGACACCATTCAAGGGAATGCCCCATTAGCCACCCTAAATTCCTGTAACGATTTAAAGATCTGGCTAGTGAACAAAGGAATCCTCCGGCTTGCAGACATATGTTCTTGGGACAGCAAAGGGAATTGGGCAATATGGACTTTCCTAGGGATTCCTGACCCTTTGAAAGCACAAAAAAACTTGCTATGTGCAGCACTCTCTGGCCTCACCCCTGTCCATCGTACAACCAAAGATAAATGGGGGTGGGGAAAAACCGGAATTTATACAGCAGCTCAAGGATTCTCCTCTCTACAAGTCACACACGCATCTTTGCTGACACCGAAGCTTTGGAAATCCATTTGGTCTCCCTTTTGCCTACCAAAGTTGAAATTCTTCACTTGGTTACTCATGCATAAAAAGGCACTAACAGGAGAAAATCTGAACAAAAGAGGCTTCCACGGCCCCTTTAGATGTTGCATATGCACTTCTGCTATTGAAACCTCTAACCATTTAATGGTTGATTGCATTTCACACAAGAAGTCTGGAAGATGGTCCTCCACGGACTTAGCGTACCCACCCCTTCCCAGATTTCAGTCGTTTCTCTATACACCTCCTGGGCAGATCAAAACCCAGAGAAAAAAACTAAAAAATGCAGGCTGGAAAAACATTTGGCAAGCTATTCCAAAATTCCTTTGGTGGAAAGTGTGGTTGGCTCGAAATGAGTGTGTTTTCAACAACAGGCTCTCGAAATCAGTGGAAGTGGCTGCCAAAGTTAAAGCTCTCTTATTGGAAATAATAGACAAATCATCTTTTGCCTTTATTTTATCTGCAGAAGTCTCTGCGTGGATAGGACCCTGCGTGATAGGAGAAAGGAAAGATTCAATCAACAAACTGATGAAAGCTCCTACTTGGCGCCTGCGTCTCTCTGAAGGTGATTTTCTTACGTGGTGGTAGGGAACCCCAAAATCCACTAGCTTCTTTGATGGAGCGTCCAAGGGTAATCTAGACACTATAGGCGCAAGGGGATTGATTCTTTGCCTAGATAGATCGAATAAAATCAGCTATAGCTGGGGCCTAGGCATAAGTTCAAACAATCAAGCAGAGAGTTACAGCCTCCTAAAATCTTGCCAGATTGCGAAGGAGTTAGGATATAAAATAATCCAAATATTCGGAGACTCGAAGCTTCTGATTAAGCTCTTAAACTCCGAACATTATTTTACTAACCCAGCTTTAAACAAAACCTTGCAGAGAATTCGAAATACATTGAAAGACTTCGACACAGTTGACTCATATCATATTCTACGGGATTTAAACAAGCAAGCAGACTCGATGGCAAATAAAGGCTGCCTGTTGTCTCAAGGTAATCTTAGCCTTAATGGATGACCCTGCTCAATTCATCCTTTGCCTTAGACAATCTACAGAAGGCAGATCTACACTCACTGGCCCCAATATTCAGAGTGAGAGTGGTAATTGGAACCTTGAAAGTCACATTCAGGATCGCCAAGCAGCAAGCAGATGGAACAACAAGCACAAGGATTATCAAGCAGAAGGAATAGCACCAGAATGTGCAGCAGCAGATGGCAGAAAGAACAATAACCAGAAGGAACAGTAGCAGAATGAACTGCACCAGAAGGAACAGCAAGCAGAAGGAACAACATCTGAAGGAGCAGGCCGAAGGAACAACATCTGAAGGAACAACAAGCAGAAGGAACAGCACCCGAAGGAACAACAAGCAAAATGAATAATAGTAGAAGGAACGACAATTTAAGGAACAACAAAAAGAAAAACACAAGGAAAAGGTCGCAGAAATTGCTTCCCGAGATAATATGTAAGACAGAAAATAAGAATAGCCAAAGAAATCATTGAATTTTAGAGAATATAAGCATAGGAGAAGGGACTACGTCATCAGCTCTTTCTCATTGTTCAGTTTCTAAAAGCTATTGTCGATTGTAATAGGAGCATGCTCCACTTTTGGCAATAAATACATTAACTGTTCTTGTTAAAAAAAAAATGAATCTTACTTTCGTAAAATCATCCGGGAAAGAAATAACTTAAATAACTTATAAGATTTGTTACCTCCTTAATATAAAATTTAAATGCTACAAAGTTTTGTAATAAATGTTATACTACTGGTATTTATAAGGAATGTTTTCCAATGTCACCATAATTATGTTCCCTCTCTATAACTAGCCACATTGACTTCTTAAATTGTCACCATAATTATGTTCCCTCTCTATAACTAACCACATTGATTTCTTAAATGCAAAAAATTAAAGGAGGCTCCTTCCGAAGTTGTGTCTCTTTAACAATTACAAATTAGTAGTGAAATCTTGCAATTATGGAAAAAAGAAATATGCAATAACTTTAACATATAGAAATGAAAATAATAAAGCAATTATTGAACAATGATAATAATAAGTTATAAGAAGGTTTTGAAAAGTTCAATTAAGGTTATAATGCAAATCTTCAAATTACAAAACTTTTTAAAGACTTCACTAAAAAATAGTGCTCTTGTTATAAACCTTATGTCTTAAAAATGATAAGAAACCATAATTATAGTCTTTTTAAAGGGGAAAACTTCTTTTTATAATGAACACAATGTACAAGACAAAATTTGATGAACCTAGACTATATTTTCTTAGTATGTATATCAGACACAAAGGGTACAATTATAATAAAGTGGCACCATAAAATGTTCTAGCTTACATAACAATATAACAGTAGTAATGTAGTCACTCAATATCGAGGGCTTAATAAGGCATTTTAGGATTAATATGTGGCTATTGTAGGAATTAACATGCCCCTCCACTTCAAACAATGTTTTCCTCGACACTTAACTAACTGTTAGTGATTCTACATGAATAAGCCATCTTCCCATATCACTTCTTTCATTGGTAGGCTTAATTTGATGAGGCACCTCCAAAATTGTTTGGTTACTCAACTCTTAATTCTTGTTTTAACTTGTGTGACATGGTCTGTGCCACCCAGTTTACTCAGTAAATTCAAGTTGGAGGAGCTAGAGTTCAGTTAAGCATGTGTGATTGCTAATTTTTAGCAATCAAGGTCATTTATTTCAAGTTGTTTTCAGTTAAACTAGTTCCAACTGTTGGAGGAACTCGTGGAAGGTCAATTTTGCAGTGAGACTTTAGTATAACTCAGTGATCATCCAGTTAACTAATCAATCAGCCCAAAATAGCTAGTGCATGCAGAGAATTCGAGTTCCTCAGTTGTGGTGGAGATTCCAAGGTAATGTAACATCATTTGTAGTTTAGTCTTTAGTGTACAGGTGTTTCATGCAATCAGATGATCAACCTTGGGAATTGCACAATCATTTTGGAGGAATTTCCTAAATAATAAGGGCCTAATTTCTCTAGGAATTGCATAATGAAATAGGGGCTCAAGCTGAGGTAGAAATTGACTAAGTTTGGGTCAGAGCTTCTTAGTGAGCGGAGAGGTAGGTTATTCACTTGCAAGTTGTGCTCAGTTGAGCAAAGAAAACATAGAGATTGTTAGCAAATTAATGCAAGAAAACAGAGGGATTTTTAACAGATTTCTTTCCCCTGGAAAAATATTGTGTGCATGTGTTTTATTTCTCATTGCATGTTTGTGATTGATGTTCTAAGTTATGAATTGAATTCCGCAAAGCAGTAGAGTAGGTTTGTGTCTTGTGATTTTGATTAAAACTTCATGAGTAGATGCAAATCTACACCATAATTTCTACATGGTATTAGAGTAGGATTCACATTAGAGCAGGGATTTTTAAGTTGTTTCTGAGGAGGTTTGAATTTGCAATTTAGTGTAGTAGGATCTCTTAAGAGTTGGGAAGATGACCTTCAACAAGTTGAGACTAGAGTATACCTTCGAAGGAATCTCTAATTTCATTGCATGGAAGGATCGCATGGAGGTAGTGTTGGATGACAATGGCTTGCTAGAATACGTCAAGAGAGATGTCGCAAAACCAATGGAATCTGATGTCCATAACCTAGCCCAATGGAAGAAAGTTGTAGCCAAGGCGAGGAGAATAATCTTGAAGGGAGAGTGTGACCACATTGTCACAAATAGCCATGGGAAAGAAAACCCTTATGCAATGTGGCAAGCACTAATCTATCTGTTCTAGAATAACAACGACCATAGGAAACGGGTGCTTAAGGGTAAACTTCAAAATATCAAGATGTAGAGGAATGACACTATTCTGCAATATCTGAGCAAGTTCACACAAGTTTGTAATGAGCTTGCATGAGTTGGTATCACTGCTTCAAATGATGAATTGGTAAGCCTAGCCCTTCTAGGCCTTCCCAAGAGTTGGTATAGCTACCAAGATTTGGTGAACGGGAGGGAATTGGGAACACTTATGGTCTGATTTGGTACAGAAGGAAATAAGATGGAATACCAGAGATGGAACTTCATCCAAGGGCGAGGATGAAGAAAACATTGCATTGGTTGGAAAGGGAAAGAAGGGAAAAGGGAATAAATCTCAAACCAAACAAGATCCAACCAAGAGGGCAAGAAGAAATATTTTTCCAAAATTAAATTCTTCAATTGTCATGAATTCCAGCACTATTCCACGAAGTGTCAACACTAAAATTCAGGCAATAAGACCTCTGGAGGAGTAACAGGTGAAGCATTGGCTTCACAGTTCAATCTTGACTTCACCCTTATCACATACATGGCTAGCATAGTGATGGGGAGCGTATGCTACTTGGACTCAGGTGCATTGTTCCACATGACACTGTGTAGAGACTTTTTTAGTGACCTGGAGGAGAAATATCTCCAAATGCACATCGAGTTGGGGGATGACGGAAGGTACAACGCAACCAGGATTGATACGGTCACCTTTCAGAGGGAGTCAGGCTCCCCTCACAGACTCAAGGATGCCATGTTTGTTCCAAGCTTAAAGAAAAATCTCATCTTTGTTCTAGTTTTGGAAGACCTTGGTTATGATGTGAACTTCAGTAAAGGGAAAGCATTCTTGAAACACATAACCACAGGACACGTGAAGCAGATCAAGGTTTGTGTGAAGAACTTATATAAGCTAGATATGGAAGATTGTGTTGCATTAAGCATTAAGGCAGAGAAAGTGTAGAGTCGCGATGTCAGTGAACTTTGGTACAAAAAACTTAGCCATTTTCATCATGGCACCTTGAAGATTATGCAGAAAATAACCATTGGTATCCACAAAGGATCACTTGAGAAGGATGTATGAAAAGGATGTAGTTTGGGGAAGTGCACAAAATCCACATTCCATGATCGGGACAACAAAGCACATGCATTCTTGGAAAGGATCCACTCTAATATTTGTGAACCTTTCTCGATAGCCTCCATTTCCTAGACACAAATATTTTGTCATTTTTATTGATGATATCTCAAGGAAGTGTTGGATCTTCTTCATGCAAAAGAAATATGAGACATTCTCCAAGTTCATAGAATTCAAGGCACTGGTTGAGAAAGAAACTGGCAAGAAGGTGAAGGCTCTCAGGAGTGATAATGGAGGTGAGTATTTTTCGAATGAATTCAAAAAAAAAATATGTGAAATAAGGTATTCAAAGAGAGCTGACAACACCCCACAACCCATAGCAGAATGGGGTGGCTAAGAGAAAGAACCATAACATTGTGGGAATTGCGAGAGCTATCTTACATGACCAAGCCCTATTGGGCCTGCATTTGTGGGACAAGGCATTCAACACAACAATTTACTTGCAGAACCAGAGTCCTCATCAAATTCTTGGTATGATTAAACTAGAGGAGGATTTCTTGGGGAGGAAGCCAGATGTGTCGCACTTCAGGATTTTTGGAGCCTCTATTTACTGCCATGTCTCCAAATAATCAAGGAAGAAGCTTGAGCCAATATCAAAGTTGGGGGCATTTATAGGTTACACAGAAACTCCTCACAACTACCATGTGTACGTGTCATCCCTCATACTGACATTTGTGCGAAGGGATGTAAAGTTAGATGAGGAGAAGTGTCGCACAACAATTGTAGATTCACGCAGAAATGACAGAGTGCTACATGACAATTTCAACAACATGAATTTGGGGTTTCCAGTAGAATGTAGTGTAGACGGGTGGTAGTGGCAGCACGAAGGGCAAAGTTGCATGACCGAGCACGACTGCAGGGCAACTTTGGCAAATTGTACAGGTCGACTTTGGGTGGCTGCAAGGACTTGTAAAATATTGTAAATTGTAAAGTATTTGCATATTTATATTATTGTTGGGTATTCCTTACATGGAGTTTCCCCTCCCATATAAATGTGTGTATTTGTGTCTTGATGATGATTTTTATTTTGCTGCATATAATTGAAGATAAATGAATGAATCTTATTTTCGTTGCATTATGAACACTTGAAGAAATTTGACTAAGTGTTGAGTAGGCGTAGTCCGTGTACTTGAGTAGTGGTGAAACGAAAAATTTTAGTGGTGTTGCACCTGCCTATGTGTGGTTGGAAGACTACCACCGGGTTGGGGCGTGACAAGTGGTATCAGAGCCCATTTTACAGAAATTGGGCTTTGTTGATTTGAAATTGAAGAAAATCACTGCAACCAATAGTGTGACGAAAGTGAGACATAGTTGAGCAGGGGTGAAGCAGTGAGCTTGGGCCAAGATGAACGAAGGAAGATTAAAAATGTAATGGCTTTTTGAAAGCTTGAAGACATGACATATTATTGGAAGGACAATAGGAAACAACATTATGAAACTCTTTTGCAAGAGTGGGAACTCTTTGGGCACATTGGAGATGGAATAGTGGACGTGCGAAAGGCCTTGAACAATCTTCAAGGAAGGTTTGTTGAACTTTAGGAACTTGAAAAGAAGATAAAACAGGGTGACCGAAGTGTAGGTTTTAACCCCATACAGAAATTACCTGCATACGAATTATAAAACATAGAAAATAAACAATGCGAGAGCATAACACATAAAACACATATACACAGAGATTTTCCCCTGGATCCCAAAACCGGGACTACCAGCTTGATTTTTCATTATGTTCCTGTCAATGTTACAATACATATTTATACATGTCGAAGCATCCAATACCATGGACCGAAAACCATCGCGTCCAATACCATGGACCGAAAAACCATCACGTCCAAAAAAAAAACATGTGCGAAAATCATGCACAAAACCATAGGTGGGTCCGCCCAACCTAACATAGGGTCCAAAACCAAAATTTTCCCTTCAAACCCCCTGTGACCTTCCCCCCTCTAACCCCCGGTTAGCTATGTGGACTAGTCGTGGAAAGAATATAACACAACCCAACATTCTCCCACTTGTTGTTTTCTTTCCACTAGGGGCCACAAGAGAGCTTAGTCATTTTTCCAGCCCAGAAATGCCCATTGTCTCTCTACCAAGAGAACTTCTCAGAGCTCACAGATTTTGTCAATGCATCTGCAGTATTCTTCAAAGTGTCCACCCTTACCAGCAACACCTTTTTGTCTTCTATCATATCCCTCACAATGTGATACTGAACATCAATGTGCTTTGTCTTTGAATGATATGCAGGGTTCTTTGCCAAGAAAATTGCACTTTAGCTGTCACAATCTATCCTTATAGCTTCCTGTATTAACCCCATACTTGAACACAATCTCTACAACCAAATTGCTTCCTTGCTTGCATGAGTGGCTGCCATGTATTCTGCCTCTGTAGTTGATAGTGCCACTACAGATTGTTTCTTACTCATCCAACTGACTACACCTCCAAATAGGTTAAACACATACCCACTTGTAGATCTTCTCTGATCCAGATCTCCAGCCCAGTCTACATCAACAAAGCCACGAATATCCAACACTCTGTCCAATCCTGGTCTTCCTTGGTAGCACAGACCATAATCACTAGTGCCACACAAATACCTGAAAAACCGCTTCACTGTTGTCCAATGCTCCTTTCCTGGTTTTGACATAAACCTGCTCAGTACTCCCACTGCATGTGCAATGTCTGGTCTAGTACAGACCATTGCATACATCAGGCTACCAACTGCACTTGCATATGGAACACAGGACATGTCCTCTTCCTCTTCTTGTGTCTTGGGACATTGTTCAACAGATAACCTCACACCTACAGGAATAGGAACTTTCACCGGTTTACTATCCAGCATATTAAACCTCTGCAGTATTGTCTCGACATACTTCCTCTGGTTTAACCAGAGCTTCCTCTTTGCCCGATCTCTTTTAATTTCCATGCCCAAGATATAGTTTGCAGCACCAAGATCTTTCATGTCGAATTTGGAGGACAATTGGGTCTTCAAATCCTGGATAATTTCTTTATCATTTCCAACCAGCAACATATCATCCACATACAAGACCAGATAAATAACACGGTCACCAATTAATTTAAAATACACACAGTGATCTTCTTTGCTTCTGGTGAAGCCAAGTCCCCGTATAAATGTATCAAATTTCTGATACCACATCCTTGGTGACTATTTTAACCCATACAGAGACTTCTTTAACTTGCATACCAGTTCTTTCTTACCCTTCACCGCAAAGCCTTCAGGTTGCTTCATGTAGATTTCCTCTTCCAGATCCCCATGAAGAAATGTTGTCTTTACATCCATCTATTCTACCTCAAAATCAAAAGCAGCAGCAACAGATAAAAGTAATCTAATAGAAGTTACCTTGGCAACAGGAGAAAAAAATATTGCCAAAATCAATTCCTGGCACCTGGGAATAACCTTTTGCTACCAACCAAGCTTTGTATTTCTCCACTTTTCCTTCTGCATTTGTCTTCTTTTTTAACACCCATTTGCTGCCAATGGGTTTCCTTCTAGCCGCAACTCCACCAGATCCCAAGCCTCATTTTTGTGCAAAGATGTCATTTCATCAACCATGGCCTCTTTCCAGAGTTTTCCATCCTCTGAATACACTACTTCCTTCACAGTTTGGGATCACCATCAGTAACAGACAAAGCAAAATTGGAATGGAAAGCAGATGGACTATACCTTTCTGGTTGCCTTCTTTCTTGAACTGATCTTCTCACAGCCAGAGTTTGTGGCTTTTCATCTTCTGATTCCTCCTCTGCTGTAGAGTCTGATTCTTCCTCCTTTAGCTCAAACTCTATCTTCTCAGGTTCCTTTGGTTGGACTTCATGTTTGATAACATCTTTCACCTCTCTGAACACCACATCTCAGCTGTACACAACCTTCCTTGTTACTGGGTTCCAAAGCTTATAACCCTTTAAACCATCCTTATACCCAATAAAGATGCACTTTTCAGATTTACTGTCCAACTTGGTTCTTTTCTCCTTTGGAACATGTACATATGCATCACATCCAAATACCCTTAGATGTGAAAGAGAGGGTTTCTTACCAGTCCATACCTCTTGTGGATTCTTATCCTCCAACGCTGATGAAGGTGACCTGTTGACCAGGTAACATGCAGTATCCACTGCCTCTACCCATAATTCCTCTCCTAACCTGGCACCACTGAGCATGCTTCTTGCCCTTTCCATCAACGTCTTGTTCATTCTTTCTGCAACTCCATTTTTCTGAGGTGTATATGGAGTAGTCTTCTGTCGTGCTATACCACACTTCTTACAGAATTCTTCAAATTCCTTGCTGCAAAACTCTCCACCATTATCTGCCCTCAGCACCTTTATCTTCTTCTCTGTCTGATTTTCCATGAGAGCCTTAAATTCTTTAAACCTATCAAAGACTTCAGATTTCTTCTTAAGGAAATATATCCATGTATTCCTTGAGAAGTCATCTATAAATGATACATAGTACATAGACTTACCCAGTGATGGAACCTTCACAGGTCCAAACACATCACTGTGCACAAGCTCTAATATCTGTTTCGCCCTTTTACTACCAAAGGGGAAACTCACCCGATTCTGCTTCCCATATACACAATTTTCAAAGAAATCAAAATCTAGAGAGTTATTACTCATACCTTCTACCATACCTTTACCATGAAGTATTCGAAGGCCCTTCTCTCCAATATGTCCAAGCTTTTGATGCCACAACATGGTCTTCTCTCTAGAGACCATTAGATTTTCTGCTCCACTTTCAGGAACCACAAAACTGTTGCACCCATCAATAACAGTGCTATCTTTTAGCTTGTATAGAGTTCCGATTTGAACTCCCCGCATCAATACCAGTTCTCCCCAAACCATTTTGCAGGTATCCTTCTCGAACACTGTTTTTACACCTGCATCATCCAGCTTGCTTATAGAAATCAGATTTTTGACCAATGCAAGAATATGAAGAACACCAGGAAGTGTTCTAACCCTTCCACCTTGCAACTTCAACTTTACTTTTCCACGGCCAATGATTCTAGCCTTCCTATCATCCCCTAAGAAGACATCAACACCATCGTATTTCTCATACTCGCAAAACCACTCTCTATGGGGAGTGAAGTGAAAGGATGCACCTGAGTCAATCAACCATGCCTCATGATCTACATGTGTACTTGAAGAAGCCAAGTACACATCCCCACCTTCATCTGAGGTGGTTTTCACCTCTGCAAAAGGAGCCTCATCAGATCCCTTTCCTTTGTCAAGAACTTTAGATTTACAGACCCTTTTAAAGTGGCCTTCCTTTCCGCATTTCCATCACACCACCTTTACAGGTTTTCCTGGAGATTTAGATCTCCCTCTAGATTTATATCTCCCACTCTATGACTTATTTTGTTTTTGTTCTGGGACCGTCCTCGTACAGACAAAGCATCACCATTCTGGCTCTCCATATTTTTCCGTCTCATCTCCTCCGTCAAAAAAGATGAGTCTATTTCATCAAACTGCAAGGCAGTTGCATTACTACCTATTGCAATAACCAGACTATCCCATGAAAATGGTAGAGAACACAACAAACTGATGCACTTATCTTCATCTGAAATTTTAATATCAACAGATGCTAACTGACTTACCACAGTATTAAATGCGTTCAGATGCTCTATCACCGAGTCTCCATCCTTCATCCTCAGGTTATATAGTTTTTCCACAGGAACAATTTATTCACCAGAGACTTAGATTGGTACAAAGTCCCTAACTTGTCCCACAAAGCCTTCATCGGAGCTTCCCCCGATACATTCAGCAATACTGAATCTGAGACACACAATCGTATTGTGCTCTTTGCCTTCTGATCCAACTTCTTCTATTCTTCATCGGACACTCCCGTTGGTTTAGTACCCGGATCTACCATGATCCACTGATCTTTATCCACCAATAGATCCTCCATCTTGAGTTTCTACAACTCAAAACTCTAACCATTAAATTTCTCGATCTCTATCTTTCCACTGCTCGCCATCTTCTTTCACCACCAGAATAGATCTCGTAGATCTCCCACTGAACAGGGTCTACCACAGGCCTGAGCGAAACCCCTCAGCAACAAATGCGTCCCCTTGAAGCCAAAACTGCTCTAATACCAAATGTAGGTTTTAACCCCATACAGAAATTACCTGCATACGAATTCTAAAACACAAAAAATAAACAATGCGAGATCATAACACATAAAACACATATACACAGAGATTTTCCCCTGGATCCCAAAACCGGGACCACCAGCTTGATTTTTCATTATGTTCCTTTCAATGTTACAATACATATTTATACATGCCAAAGCATCCAATACCATGGACCGAAAACCATCGCGTCTAATACCATGGACCGAAAACCATCGCATCTAATACCATGGACCGAAAAACCATCACGTCCAAAAAAAAACATGTGCGAAAATCATGCACAAAACCATAGGTGGGTCCGCCCAACCTAACATAGGGTCCAAAACCAAAATTTTCCGGGGCGCTACCCCGGACCCCATAAAGTGGGGCTACGGGTGCCCTTCGAACCCCCTGTCACCTCCCGCCCTCTAATCCTCGGTTAACTACGTGGGCTAGTCATAGAAAGAATATAACACAACCCAACACAAAGACTCCAAGAACTCATGGATGAACGAGTTCACATAAGGGAGGAAAGTGCCAAGTTGCAGGGAAAAGTCAAGGGACTTGAGGAAGGGATCAAGAGGGACTTTCTTGATCGTAAACCCGTTGTAATAGAAGAAGTTGAGATTGATTACATTGACAAACTTGGAGATTATCACTGGGCCATGCAGGATGAATTTTAGATGGTTGGGTCGCTTTTCATGGGGGAGGTCGATGTATGCCAAGTAGGTGCAGTTGAGCAGCATACAAAGAAGGAGAAGCTTGATGGAACTCAAGCTAGACCAGAATCAAATTGCTCGAATGAACCACAAGGGCAAGTTGGATACCTTAAGAGGACAGTCAGGTCAAGGCATAAGTCGAAAGACAACTCTGAGGTGGAATTGTTAAGGAAGGTTGATGAGATAAGATGTAAGATGAAGCCTATGAAGGATGGAGATGCCTTGAGATTGAGTTTTGTGCAGGTGACCATACATGGGAAGAAGTTTGTTTCATTTGTTGACACAAGAGATACACATAGTTTCCTTAGCAGGAAGGCAACAACATCTTTTAGGAAGAAATTTGAAGTGGAAAGGGATTTGAGTGCTTTCAGAGCTATTAAATCAACTATGAAATATGTGACAGGTGTTTTCAGGAACACACAAGTGAGAATGGGTTCATGGTTTGGAAAGTTGGATTTTAGGTTGATTGAGATGGATGATTATGCAATGGTTTTGGGGCAATATTTCTTAGTAGTTGCACAAGCTATTTCGATGGTGGATCATGACATACTCTTGATTACAGCTAGGGGAAAACCATGACTGTTTCGATGACAAGGAAGAGTTGCTTGGGATACATATCAAGGGTTGCTTCGATGACCTTATATGAGAAGGACCCAATTGTGAAGCATGACTATGTGGAACAAAGGGAACTTGGATGTGTGATTCAAGTAACGAAGGAGAAGAGGATGGTTGACTTTATTGCGAGAGCCATGAAGGAAAGGAAGGATGGAGATGGAAAGACAGTTCCACCCATCATGGAGAAAATGACAGGGGCATCTTCTACTGGGAAACTTCACCATGAGGTTGTTGATGAGATAGGGAGTCTGGGTACTTATTCTAAAGAAAAGATTGCCATTGTGGACTACTGCAGGTATTCTATGTGCATATATGACTTTCAGTTGACGAAGGAAAACCTTGGGAAGCTTGGTTGTACACAGGAGGAGGTTTTTGTTGTGCACGAGTACTTGAGGATGAAGTATCAACCTGATACATGGGTGGACGAGAGTCACGAAGGCAACATTCTGGCCCTTGGCATGCACTAGACCTTTGAAAATGGGTGTGTGTAGTGCCTTGATGATGAGGAGGACTGCACCACCATGACAAAGGGGCCTTTGGGGAAGGGCCTCTCACACATATAGAGATGATGCTTGGATGGACGTGGCTGATTGGTACATGACCATGGACAACACATGGACGATAACATTGATGACAACATATTAAAGATGAGATGGAGGCTACTTCATGGACCTGGATATGGCTTACTTATAGTATTGGATGGAGATGGGATGGATTCTTGGTCAAGTTGAAAAATGTGAGAGAATGCAAGAGAAACAACCAACGATGGCATTAGGAGGAGCATTCTCATGGATTGGACATGACAATTGGATTGATCACCCGACTAGTTCGAGCCATGGGGGCATGCATTACACCAAGCTATGTAAGAGATATGTCAAGGGTTTACCGAGATGTGTTGTGTTAGGATGGAGTATCATGGTAGAGGTTCACTTCATGACGATACATGGTGGGTCGACACGATATATGTTGCAGTGAGAGCATGTAGCTGACTTAGAGGGACCAACCTTCCATAAGATGGGGAAGCATGGAGATTTTGACAAAGGTGGTTGATAACCATGGATTGAGGAGACTTACCCATTTATGGAGTCATGAGCCTTGGTGGAGGTTTGTGCGATGGAGAGTAGAGTTGGGAAGCATGAACATTGGATGTTGGAGTTGATGACACTTTGTGATATTAAGGAGTTTAGACAAGAGATGGGAGTTGTCGAGGATGACAAGCTTATTTAGAGTGGGGAAGGATGTCAAGGCCTTGAGTTGGGAGAACTCGAGGGAGTCGAAAAACCAAAGTCATAGTATGGGTGCACCTAGATGTGTGACAGGCACCTACATTCGGTTAAAGGCGACTCAAGTGGAGCATTCGATTAAAGGCGACTTGGAGATGAGACGTTTGGTTATGTGCGACCCATTGTCAATTAAAGGTGACTCAAGTGTAGCGGTAAGTTAAAGGTGACAACTTAGCGCGCATGTGTGGTAGGAAGGTCGTGATGGGCAGGAACTTTCCCAATGAGATGAGCAACCAAGTCTAGTGGGAAAGGCATTTGAGTGGACCAACAGGTTAGGCGCTCGGGTGAATGAGTCACTGGGTGGGCGAGTTAGTCGAGTCGAGTAGCTGCGAAAAAGGTGTGTGCAAAAGGTCGTCTCGGGTGAAGAATCAAGGAAGAGTCATGTCGTAGGTCGATTAAATGTTCAGGAAGGCCGACCCATGGGTAGACGCGGTGGTCCATGAGTAGGTGTGTTATGCACAACAGGAAGATCGTCCGAACAATATATGGGCAGGCTGACCCATAGGCAACACCAAGCGACAAGTTTGTTGGGAAAATGCATTTAGTGGAATGCGTATAAGAATAACATGAGTTAATGGAGTTTCACTTATCCATCACCCACTCATTCAACACAGAACGGTGGGAAGGAGTTAAGGGATAAGGTCGCAAAATAAAGGGTGAGTTCAGGCGAAGGTCGGGTCAACAGTTGTTCGGGTAGTAGGCAAAGTTTAGGCGGACCCCGACAAAGGCATGGGCAGGTCAGGTTTCGTCAGCACTGGGTTAGGTGATGCGCCCACACGACAGGCAACACGTGGGTGATACACGAAAATTCTAAACTTGGGAAGCATTGGTAAAAGTGTCGCACAACAATTGTAGATTCAGGCAGAAACAACAGGGTGCTACATGATAGTTTCGGCAACATGAATTTGAGGTTTTCAGTAGAATGCAATGCAAACGGGTGGCAGCGGCAGCAAGATGGGAAAAGTTGCATAACCGAGCACGACTGTTGGGTAACTTTGGAAAACTGTGCAGGTCGACTTTGGGTGGCTGCATGGACTTGTAAAATATTGTAAATTGTAAAGTATTTGCATATTTATATTATTGTTGGGTACTCCTTACAGGGAATTTCCCCTCCCATATAAATGTGTGTCTTTATGTCTTGATGATGATTTGTATTATCTTGCATATAATTGAAGATAATTGAAGAAGATAAATGAATGAATGTTATTTTCACTGCATTATGAACACTTGAAGAAATTTGACTAAGCGTCGAGTAGGCGTAGTCCATGTACTTGAGTAGTGGTGAAACAAAAAATTTCAGCGGTGTCGCACCTGCCTATTATGGTTGGAAGATTACCACCAGGTAGGGGCATGACACATGTTATTCCATGACAACCTTTTTGTATGCATATAAGGTCTTACCATCTTATTTGGCTTAAAGAAATAAGGCTCTATGAAGCACAAAATAAATGCCTCCCAATGTCACACTCATTTCATTTCCCTTATCTCAAATACATGTGGAGTACCTTGTTGGCGTCGATGTGTTTTCATGTAAAGAAAGGTGGCAAACGGTTGGGATGAAGGTCATGCGCCTCCTTAATTAACTCACGTGGCAAGGATGGATCCAAGCCTTATCTTTGTTCACTCCTTTGATTGTGTAATAACTATGATGGATTCCGAATAGGGTAAATTTAAGTTGTTCTAGATGGATTTGTTCCGTGAATCCTGGAAGATATCAGGGTCTTGTGCTATATTCATGGAAGAAAATTCTAGGTTAAATAGGAAAAATATAGTTTGAGAAGACGCAATGGTGCAAAACAATGGTATTTATGTAGGATGGTGGGAAAATTTATTCCTTGTCGCAAGTGAAATTTTGCCTTGGCTTCACAATTTGAGGTTGATTTTACTCAAATTTCATGTATGTCCAACAAAGTGATTGGAAGCGTGTGACACCTCGACAGTGGTGCCTCATTCCATATGACGAATAGTGATTTTTTCAGTGATTTGGAGGAGAAGGATATCCGGATGCACATCAAGATGGGAGATGATGGAAGGTGCAATGTGACTAGGATTGGTACAAACACCCTTTAGAGGGAGTCGATATCCCCTCTTAGCCTCAAGGATGTGATGTTTATTCTGGGTCTAAAAAAGAATATGGTCACCATTGCAGTTTTGGAAGATCGTGGCTATGATGAGATATTCAAAAAAGGAAATGCATTTCAGAGACTCATAGCCACAGGACAAGTGAAGCAGATCAATGTTCGAGTGAAGAACCTCTACAAGCTAGATGTGGAGGATTTTGTTGCATTGAGCACAAAGGCGGAGAAGGTGCAAAGTCACGATGTCGACGAACTTTGGCATAGAAGACTTGGTCATTTGCATCATGGCACTTTGAATATCATGCGACAAATTACCACATGCCTCCACAAAGGAGCACTAGAGAAGCAAGACACATGCAAAGGGTATACCTTGGGGAAGTACACTAAATCCACTTTCCATAATTGGGACAGTAGAGAACATGCAGTCCTTGAAATGATCAACTCTAATGTTTGTGGACCTTTCTCAACAGCCTCCACTTCTAGGCACAAGTATTTTTTCATATTTAGTGATGAATACTTGTAGAAGTGTTGGATCTTCTTTATGCAGAAGAAGGATGAGACTTTCTCCAAGTTATTAGATTTCAAGGCACTAGTGGAGAAAGAAACAAGAAAGAAGGCAAAGGCTCTCATGGGGAAATAATGGAGGTGAGTACATGTTGAATGAGTTTAAAAATTTATGTGCAAAAGAAGGAATTTGATGAGAGTTGACAGCGCCCCACAACCCACAATAGAATGGGGTGGCTGAGAGGAAGAACTGCAACATTGTTGGAGTAGCACGGGTGATGTTACATGACCAAAGCCTAGTTCTGCATTTGCGGGCTAAATCATGCAACACAAAAGTCTATTTGCAAAATAAGAGTCCTCATCGGATTCTTTACATGATCACAATAGAAGAGGCTTTCTTGAGGATGAAGCTGGATGTTTTTCACTTTAGGATCTTTAGAGCCTCTGTCTATTGCCATGTGTCCAAAAAATAAAGGAAGAAGCTAGAGACGACAACAGAGTTAGGGGTATTTTTGGGTAACCAGAAACTCCCCAAAACTACCATGTGTATTTTCCATCCCTCAGAATGACATTTGTGCGACACTACATCAAATTTGATGAAGTGTAAGCCATGTGGTGCTCTCTTGAGAGGGAGCTTCAGATCCCACCAGAGGAGGAGAATTTTTCTCCAAAGGGGGAACCTCAGGATGTGGAGAAACCACAAGCTTAGGGGCAGAGACTGGAAACATCCACTAAGAAGAATCATCCAGAGAAGGTAGGGAGAGAATCAAAGAGGCTGAGAGACTTGTGCAAGATGTGAGGGAGAATGGGGGTGATCCTTCAAATCAGTGTAGACAGAGAAGGTCACCAGATCGGTACACTAGCTACATGGCTCTAATTATTGAGCTAGTAGAGACCTAGCCATCCTATTTCGAGGAAGTAGAAGAGCATGGGAGCTTCACTCTATGAACCTTTGAAATAAAACGTGCATTCATGGCATACTAAACAATACCCCTAATTTGACTACATATTGGAAAATGCCTCTAAAAATCGCATTATTTAACCCCCTACCAATACGAACCCAATACACATTTCCAGTTTAAAAAACGGCTACTTTCACTAGATATTGTAGGTATCCAGTTTTTCATTAACATTTTTTTGTACCCCTTATATTTTTTTATTAACTTTGAGCTCCATTTTTTATACCTTCCAATATAAAAACCCTTTACCTGCTAATATATGGTCAATATATTATGTCATTTTTTCTTCAACATATATCCCCCAATATGAACCTCCATGGTATGGTATTTCTCTCCCAGTGAAGCCCCCGTGGAGTAGAGAAACCAGTCTAGGTTGATGCAATGGCAGAGCGGTAAGAATCCATTGTGAAGAACAGTGTTTGGGAAGTGGTCCCAAGACCAATAGACAAATTAGTTGTGTGCTCGAGATTGATCTTCAAGGTGAAGTAGGTTGCAAATGAAAGCATAAAAAAGTACGAAGCTGAATTTGTGACCAAGTGGTACTCTTAGGTGGAGGGGATTGAATATGAGGAGACCTTTTCTCTTGTAGCAAGGTACTCATCCATCAGATTAATCCTTGCTTTGGATGCACAGATGGGGTGGAAGATCCACCAGATGGATGTGAAAACAACATTTCTCAATGGAGTTATTAAGGAGGAGGTGTATATCGAGCAACCAGAAGGCTTCAAGGCTTTTTATCAAGAGTCTCATGTGTGCAAACTTAAGCAATCTTTGTATGGTCTCAAGAAAGCACCCCGTGCTTGGTACACTAGGATCGATAACTATCTCACTGGTTTGGGCTTCACCAAAAGTGAAGCGGATGCAAACATCTATCATATTTTGGTAGAAGGTAAATTGTTAATTATTTTTTTATATGTTGATGACTTGATCTTGACTAGTGATTGTTATAGCCTAAATCTACCTCAAGCTGAGAAAGGCAGGTCTAGGGTAACATCAAACCATGCTTAACCTGGTAGCTAGCCCTACCAGGTCGGGAGAGGGCTCTCTCCTTGTCAATCTCAGGAAAATATGGCAAATAATGCTAGAGATGACTGATGTAAATACTAATTTTAGGCTAGGTATATGCTCAAAGGAGTTTGATTGATTTTAATGGTTGTTTGCTGGATCAGATGAGGAAGGCAGTTTTGGGTCTGGGAAATCAACTCAGATTTGCAGAGGTTTCTGTGGGGCGAGGTAGGCAAGTGTTTTAGCACTTTGAATTGGGTGTAATGGTGAGTCTAAAGACCGGTGAGGAGTTGGAGAGGGCATGCAAGTGTCATGAGTCCTCTTCAAATAGCAAAAAACATTTAAAACTAAATAAACCCCAAGGCAGAGCACTGAAACATCAATGAATTCCACCTTTTACACTTGATTCATTTAGTTATGCAGAAAAAGAGAGAGATGATGGAACATATAAACATATGATAAACTAAATAAAAAAGGAGAAAACAATACTAATTCACATTACCACAAGAATCCCACAAAATGCTACAAAACCCTGGTTTATTTCCTTGCCAAACTGCAGAAGTGATGTACAAAGTAGCTTAATGCATCCACAAGAGTCCAACCTTGACAAATGACTAAGAAAGTACAAGATATAGGCATCAAACCACCTATGATAGCCATCAGGGGTCGAATCCATGAGTCAAGGATCTGTTTCAAC
This sequence comes from Pinus tabuliformis, assembly GCA_031772625.1. Classification (NCBI taxonomy): domain Eukaryota; kingdom Viridiplantae; phylum Streptophyta; class Pinopsida; order Pinales; family Pinaceae; genus Pinus; species Pinus tabuliformis. Next base: position 815,428,492 of record CM062818.1, read on the forward strand.
AAGATCTAAACTAGGAACTGAAAAATAGGCAGTGGAATAGCTTGCCTCTAAAACTATGGAAACTTATTCATTCATCCTCAAACCAACTCTAATTGATGTATCTACCTCCTTAAGTCATTTTCTCATCATATTTACATCATGGTACATCAAGTTACATCAAATTACATCATTAATTGACCAAGAGAGAAGAAAAAGTCAAAGTGACAGCAAACTAGGCGAAATTCTGAACAAACAGGAAAAATTGGCAAATTTTTCTCCTATGCGTAGCGCCACTGATCCTATGTGTAGCGCTTTTTCAAGGCCACTTTTGGAAGGCTTCCCGAAGTCTAAATCAGGTGCAGGATAGCTCATTGGAAAGCTTGGTGAGTCTACTTTCTGGGAAAATTTGAATTTGTTTATTTGGAGTCCATCTGCCCCTCCAAAAATGCAATCTCCTAAGACTTCTTTCTGTGTGGCAAAAAAGTGGCAGAGAAGGCACTTTTTGGGTGTTTTGGCCCTTTTGGAGGTCCAAAACTTGTCAAAATTTCTCAGCCATTTATGAGCAAGCATAACCTTTCATGATGATTCCAAAATGCAAATGGAGGCCCCCATCAAAAGCGTAGTGCCAGTGGCACTACGCACCTGCTGAAAAAACCTGTTTTTTGCCTCAAAAAATTCAAAAATGACAAAAACTTCACCAAATTTCTTGAAATTTGGCATGAGTGATCCTTGTTATGTGCTATGCTAGGCCAATGATACTTCAACCAAGATCTTGAGCTTATCTTGCTCTTTTTTGTTCCTCAAAGCTCTCTTTAGTTTAGCCTTTAACCTCTTCACCCTTGTTTTGCAAATTTTATTCTGGGTTAAGTAGTGATAAGCCATATGGCGCAACATTTTCTTCTCCTTATTAGCTTTCTCAAGCAATTTATCCAAGTGAATGTTTGCCCTCTCTAACCATGATTCCCGGTCAGCCTCAATTTCTTGCTCAAGGGGTGTCATTTTGATTTTCCTTCTTTTTGTTGCTTGCCTGTTTTCTCTAATTGTTTGCAGCTCCATGATAGTTTGTTTATCCTCCAGTCGCTTGTTCTCTTGCTCAAGGAAGTTAATGATCCATTTAGCCCTCTCAAGGTCAAGTGACAAGGCTTGGATTTCAACCTCTTTTTCTTTGATGATCATATCTTTGAGTTTTGAGCTTTGGGAGCCCAAATCAGTGTCCTCTTCCTGAACCAAAACAAAATCTCTATCTTGACCTTCAGTAGGCCCTTCATCATGCAATTTTTGCTTTCCTTTGTCCTATACCTGTACTGCTGAAGAAGAAGGCAAAGCCCCTTTCACCCCATGTGAAGATAGCATTTGCCTATGATCTGGTGAAGGAAACGAGACCCCTTCCACCCCTGGTGGAGATAATACTCGTTTGGTAGCTGCAAAAAGTCTTCTTGTACCTTTTTCATAAGTTATAAACATAGGAATGTGAGCCTCTTCAGTTTTGCTTTCATGCTCTTTTTGTTGCCCGGAAGGTCCACCTTCCTCTTGAGGATCTGCAAAAATTTGAGGCCCCTTGAAGATTTCATGGGCAATGAAGGTGTCCCATGGCACTCCCAACTAAGTAAGCTGATCCAAAACAACAATTTTAATCAATGAAAAATGGTAAATGCTACTAAATTGTTGATGAAGAGGTTTCCTTTGCACATATAGAGCCATCTTCTCAATATTCCTGCATATAAAATATGGGAGGTTCATCATCCTCACTCTTGTGAAATGCATCAACAATCTAACATGGTAGGTATACAGACGAGAAACCTCCCTTCACAAGTGAAATACTTGATGATGAGTTTCACGAGTGGAGCATAAGTATCTTTCAAGTATTTGAAAGGAAAGACCCTACTGATTTGCCTCTGATAACTAGCCTTGATGTAAGGCTCATAATGCTCTCTGCCCACATGTTGCCCCTTATTCCACTGTTCACCCACATTAGGGATGCATGTTGTTGCTACAATGGTTTCAGGTGTCAAGGTGAAAGAGACACTAGCTAGTTTCACCTGGCCATTGTGAAGATGAAGAACAAATAACCTAGCAAGCTCATGGTGATATTCCACCCTGTCCACCATTTCACAAAACTAGTAACAAGACTGATGTTTAAAACAAGTTACTACAAGAGGGCAAGCAAGTAACTCTGTGAGAGTGGTGGGCTCCTCCCGGATATGTTTTCCTCCTTTATGTGGTTTTCTTGGTGCATGAGCCTCTTGGGAAGAATCACTGACAATTTCATCATCCCTCTCATATGCTGAGTCTATCTCCATACTTGCAAATTTGGAGTGAAAAATGATGAGTATGAAGATATTTTTAAAGTATGAGGGTGAGTAGGGTGATTGTTGTTTTTCTTTTGGGAAATGAGGGATTGACTGATAGTATGACTGTAAATGAGGGTTTTGATGGTGGAAGTAATGTAATGAGGGAATAGGAAATGGGAATTAGGGTTTTGGGAATGTATAGGGTTAATGTTTAGGAATAATGTATAGGGCTTAGGGTTTGGTAATAGGGAGTGAGTGCCAATGATTTTGGGAGAGGGAAAGAGGAAGGGATTTAGGGAAATTTAGTGCAAGGGAATGGAGTGTAGGAAGATAATCAAAGGGGAATTAAAACAGCAAAAAACAAAACCCTATGCAAATTTGGCAAGACAATTTTAGAGATAGCTAGGGTTTAGTTTTTAGACACACAAATCACCACCATAGATGAAAAAATCCCTTGCTAGACCAGATGTGAGGCTTTACTTACTTGTTGAGAGGTTACTTGTGAATTTGGAGGCAGAGGAAGGTGATGAAATTTGATTTGGAGCTCAACAGGCAGGTGTGTAGCGCTGCCTCCCAGGTGCATAGCGCACTTTGTATGCGTAGCGCACGACCAAAATTTAGTGCAAAACCTGCACCAAGTGTGTAGCGCACTTTGTATACGTAGCGCACGACCAAAATTCAGTGCAAAACCTGCGCCAAGTGCGTAGCGCCAATGCCCAGGTGCGTAGCGCCAGTGAAAATTCGTGTTTTTTGCTCAATTTCGCCTCTTTCTTCCACAAACCCGATTTTCTCCTTTTAGCTCACTCTCTTGCACAAAATGAAGACTTTCAAACACAAAGAAGAACTTTATATCCCCTTGGTTTTAATTTTTCATTTACAAACCCACTTTTCTAAAGTCTTATTCACTTTGCTTTAAAAACTCTATTTTTCATTTTGCAGTTTGACTCTTCTTGATCACTTGATGAACTGATGCATTGATGTTTTTGTTTCTTGCAGTGGTTGGAGTTGGCAAGGTGACCAAGGGCAATAGCTGGAACTTATTACATATAAAACATTGAAATTACATAAAATTTGTACATGAAATGGAAAAAACCCTGTTTTAAAAACCCTTTATGAAGCATATCATCAGTTAATTTGTAATTTTATGAACATATTAGACCTCCTTATGTGCCTCCTGACCTCTTATTGAGTTTTTTAGGACCATGGTGGCAAACCCTAGACCTAGTGAGACCTAAAACCCTAAAACTAATTTTGGTAAATGGAATGAAATAAAATGACAGTAAATGACCCGAACGTGTGAAAATAGGCCAACAAGTAAATGGCATGAGGGAAATTGACAATGAACCACTACCTTGAGTTGATCCATGACCTAATGGAATGCAGCTGATCGGATGAGACACCTAATATGTATGCAAAAAGAGAAATTTGATCACTGATGGAGGGATGAAGATACTGACACTAACATTGGCTCCAATGGGGATGGTAGCTCCTGGGAGGTGTCAAGAACCATAGATCTCTGGAAAAGTAGACCAGTGCCTCTTCCATTGCGCAAAATGGAGTCAATAACTTCTGAAGACTAAAACAAATTTCTTGACTCAATTACAAAGACTAAAAACTGACTCAATCTACGATCACTAAATAATAAAAGACTGAAACCAGACATTCAGTTTTATAGCCTTCACTTCGGCCCCCAAACTAAATGAATGACGACAGTAATACGTTGCAATGAGAGAAATAAAACGGTATGTACAATGACAAATGTGACAGCAAAAAATTTCTCAAAGATAATACCATTTCAGAAGCCGACCATTGGCCGGCCCTGCTGAACAATCTTCCCGGTTCATTTCTTTTAGTATAAAAGCATTTTGACCTCAATATGCAAAAATTTTGTATGGTCCCTTCCACAGATTCTTGAACTTGTCGTTCTTGCCTTTGTCCTCGTTTCTAGCATCCCACTTTAGCACTATGTCTTCAATCTGAAATTTGTTCGCCTTTGCCTTCCGATCATAAATCTTCTTAATTCTCTCTTGCAGCCTGAAAGTATTCTGAAAAATTTCGTCTCTCGTCTACTGTAAATGCATCATTTGGATTATTCTTCGCTGAAAATGATCTTCCTCGGTGCCAACTTCCTGCAGAAGTTTAACAACCGGGACTGCGAGAGATGTCGGGAACATCATGTCAACACCATATACAATCTCGAAAGGAGACATGTCGATTGACTTCTTCTAACTTACTCTATCCGCCCATAGTGCATTAACCAGTTTCTTATGCCAGCTCTTTGTGTTTATTTCCAGCAGGTTTTTTATGATGTTGACCAATGATTTGTTCGAAGATTCTGCCAATCCATTACCTTGCGAATAGTATGCAGTAGAATGTCCCAAGGTAATTTTGTATTTGTTACAAAAGTCAATCATCCTTTTGGACTTGAAAGCTGCTGCGTTATCTGTAATCAATTTGTTAGGACAGCCAAAACGTGACAAAATATTATTTTCAAGAAACTGAATTATTACCAAATCTGTAGCCTACCAAGTGGGAATCGCCTCAATCCATTTTGTGAAATAATCTATCCTTGTTAAGATCCACTTGTGTTGAGTTGAAGATGTGGGATGAATCTCTCCAATAAAATCTAGGCCCCACTGCTAAAATGGAGCACTAACTTCGACTGGCTTGAGAGGTAGAGGCTGCAACTTTCTCCTTCCCTGAAAAATCTGGCATTCATGACAGCTTGTGACAGTTTTATAAACATCAGCAAAGAGGGTAGGCCAATAGTACCCTGCTCTCAAAATTTTGTTAGCCGTCGTCTTCCAAAATAGGTGACCTCCATAGTCTCCCTTGTTAAAATCATTCATGACCCATTTTGCTTCTTCCTCGACCAAACAATTCAGCAAAATACCTCCGAGATTTTTCCAATAAAGTGCATTGTTCATAATACAAAATCTAGCAACCTTCAGTTTCAGAGTTCTACCTTTATTTTTAGCCATCCCCGGTGGCGATGAAAGGTGCTGAAGCATGTACACAATATATGAATACCAAGGAGAATGGAGAAAAATGTCAAATACCTGAACAAACAAACCATCTTCATCTTCTTCGAACATAGCAGCAATCAGTTTTATGTCCAAGGCATGCAAATTAGACTCGCCCATCAATTTTGCTAGACCCTGCCCCTTGATTAACTTTGTTGGCTTTATCTCCAAGTCATATTCTAACAAAGTTGCGATCCATTTACCTCACCTCCCTTCCGGATCTGTTTGTACCAAAACATCTTTGACTGCTGCGTTAGGGACATAAGTAAGAATATGAGAGTGTAGAATATATACCTGGAAATCTTTCAAATCTTTCACCAAGGCAAGAGCTTGCTTCTCAATAATGTTATATTTTAAGGTCGCATCTCGTATTGTCCTGCTAAAAAATGAAATTGGCTTTTCAAGCTGGTCTTTTTTCTGCATTAGAATTACTGTCATAGTATGCTCAGAAGTGAATGAAAATAATATGAAATCTTGAGAATAATCCAGGCTTATTAAAATCGGAGCTGAAGAAAGAGCCAACTTTACCAGGTTGAAAGACTTTATGGCTTCTTCGGTCCACTTGACCACACTATCCTTCTTCAACATATTTGTAATCTCCCTCAAGTGTTCAGCTAAATTTGGCACAAAACGACGTAAGAAGTTCATCTTACCATTAAATGCTTGGATCTCTTTCTTACTACGAGGAAAATCAATTTTCTGAATGGCTTCCACTCGAGTAGGATCAATGCAGTTACCCTCCTTTAATATTATGTGACCGAGAAGCTTTCCCTCGTCCATAGCAAACAAGCTCCTTTTGGGATTAAGTGAAATTCCATATTTTTCTACAACGCTGAAAAACAATTTTCAGATGGTAAAGATGCTCCTCATCTGAATTTGGAAAGACAACCAAATCATCGAGGTATACTACTAGAAACACATCTTTTTCATTTGCGAAGGCGATGTCCATGGCGCGCTGAAATGTTGCACCAACATTCTTTAATCCGAACGGCATCTTGGCATAGTGGAATGTTCCCCACGGAGTAGTGAATGTTGTCTTGTCCCTATCATCCTCATGAACCAAAATTTGATTGTAGCCGGAATACCCATCGAGCAGCGACATACGAGATGCCCCAACTACTCTTTGGAGTATGTGGTCCATTTTCGGCAATGGATAATTATCTTTCAATGACACCTTATTCAAATTTCTGAAATCAATGCACAATCTAATCTCACCTATCTTCTTCCGCACGGGCACCAAATTGGAGATCCAATCTGAAAATCTTATCGGAACGATTATACCAGCCTTGTACAATCGATTCACCTCTTTTTCTATTGATGGCAGCAACTTCGGATTTATCCTTCTCAACTTCTGGCGAAATGGCTTTTGATTTGGCTTGATTGGAATGATATGTTGAATTATACTTTTATCGTACTCCTTCAAATCTATATAGTCCCATGAAAATACATCAGAAAATGAAGACAATAAACTAATGTATTTTGCTTTTACCTGAGGAGGTAATGCCTTTGACAACTTCACCATCTTTGGATTTTCTGTTGTTCCGATATTCACATCCTCAACTCCTTTCTCGGTCGGCACTAAGCTTGGTTTGCGGGCTACATCATCTTGATCAAATAATTCCTCTAAAGGTATAAGGCCTTTAGGGATGACATTGTCCTTCAGCTGTAAGACTTCCATCTAATTTACCTCTATTTCTATTTCACCATCATCTTGCTCACCATCTATAGAAGTGTCTTTATATTTGCCTTCATTTTGCAGAAAATCTTCAATCTCTTTGTCATCTTGAAACACCTGCCAATATCTTTGATTATCAGGGACAGTTGAGCGATGTTTCACATGAATTTCAAACTTATTATTTGAATTCATCGGGATCTTTAGGTTACTTTCAGCTGTAGCAAGGGAAACTGCAATAACATTTTATGTATGAGGGACACATGTCAAAGTATGATCTGGAAACAACTTCAAAATATCTAAAACCGCATTACGGTAAGCCCTCATTCGAGGATGTTTGGCTTGGTATTCACCCTTGACTTGTTTGATTACTAATTCGAAGTCACCATAAACTGAAATTCTTTTTGCATTCAACTTCTTGAGGATTTTCAAGCCCACAATCAGTGCCTCATATTGGGCTTCATTATTAGAACAATCAAAAGCCAATTTATATGAACAAACTCTTGCATTAATCAGGACTTTATTTGGTAGGAAAAGTGGGCTGCGTATCGAAATACCAATTCCTGCACCATCCTTACCTACTGCTCCATCAAAATCCATACTCCACAAACTGGCTTCTTCCTCCAAGTGCTGGAATTTTGCCTGCTCTTCTACCTCTGGCTGTTGTCCGTCAATTTTCTGTTGCTGGCGAAATGTTCACTGTTCAACGATACTTTCAAGCCTTTGTCTCTCTTGATCAAGTACTGCTCTGAAATTTTCTGTTATCCCTGGAATATCTTCCACTTCAACTAATTGACTATTCACATCATTAAAACCATTGTCAGAATAAAGAACAAAAGATTATAAATCTATATGTACATAATTAATTGGATGATTCAAAGGTTTCTCCTTGCTTGTGATCATATACTTCATCTTTTTCTCCCTATATAATTTCCTCAACTGACCAAACACGGGAATAGTGGCATAGGAGAAATCTAACTGCAATGTCCCTTTGAGTTTTGCACCCCATGACCTAGATAAAAGCATGCCAAATCTAGGGGGAATGTCAGCCACAACTACATCCATGAGAACATTCTTTGCTGGAATCTGATCTAAAGTCACAACCAAATCCTTAATGAGACCAATACATCTGACCCTACCAGAATCAAAGGAATAAAGATCATGATACTTGTGAGTGATGTCTAAACCCAATTTTTCCATAATTGCCTTTGGCATCAGGTTGTGAGATGCTCCTGAATCAAACATGGCGTTGTGCAAGACATAATCATGCAATCTAAGGCTGATGTAAAAAGGGGCTACATCACTATCCTCATATTGGCCTTCTAATGCCGGACCAAAGATAAGCTCGGGTTGGTCATCTTCCACATTAACCATATCAGACAAGGGATCTACATTCAAAATCTTTGACACTTGACTTTTATAACTGCTATTCTTCATTAATTCTGTCAAAGGTATTGACACTTTTAACTTAGCAATCTCATTCTCTAAGCTAAAGGTTGTAGTTTTCTCTACCTCTTTGAGTGAAGCATCCTTCTTTTCGGACTTCTCCTTTGCTGCACTTGGCTGATTTGACTTTTCATTTGTTGATTGTGCTTTGCTGGAAGTAGGATCTGCTGGCTCCTTTCCTTTCTTCTGAACATTTGGAGAATCATTTTTTGATGGTGCTGCTTCCTTCCGCTTTTGAATTGGATTGATTGGTACATCCCTGCTCCTGAGTGAATACTGTATTTTTTGTGTTGTCAATGCATTTGTATATCCTCTCTGATATTCATCTGATTCTTCTTCTAGGACTGTTTCATTGGCTAATATAAAATCTTCATCTTTCTATACAACTGGGCTTTCTGAATACTCCTCATCCTCCGTGATATAAATTGGAAAACCATCTGGTGTAAAAAAGTGATTCTCCTCTCCTATTAGATTCTCATCATCATCTGATTCTGGACCATGTACAAAATTCTGTTGTAATGGTGTTTTGACTTGTTGTTGTGCTGCTTGGTCTTGCGCTCTTTGCTCCCATTGTTTAATCCTGAACTGTGGTTGCTGCTGACCACAGAAATTTGGATTTCTGATCTATGTCTCAGGCTTATCTGCAATGGTTAATCTATCAAACATCTTCTCAATTTTGCGAAGCAAATGATCTGAGGAAGAAGCTTCTTCCTTTATGGTCACCTTCTTCTCGGTCTTCGTTCTAGCTCTCTTAGCTAGCAGATTTGCCTCCACACTCACTGCAATTTTCTGCATATCCTCCAATGTAGTCAGGTCTCTTTCTCTCAATTGATATGCCATGTCGGGATCAAAGCCATCGGGAAATTTTATCAAAGCTAGCCCCATTGGTGGCTTGATATCAGCTAGAATAGCATTATAAATAGTATTGAATCTAACACAGTAATCCTGGACACTTTCACCAACATTCCTCTTTATGTTTTCATACTCGGAAAGAATTTGGAGTGGATTTTTCTTTACCTCCCAACGATCCAGAAATTGTCTATGAAGAACCGCCAATGTATTGATAGTCCCAGTTGGCAATGCTCTGAACCACTTTCGCACTTCGCCTCCAAAAGTTTGCACAAATAATCTCATAGTCACATTCTCTGCATCTATCTCATGAAGATCAAAGAAATCATTCATCCTATCAACATGTTGTTGCACTGTGATACCTTGGGTAGCATCAAACAATGGAATTTTACTTTGGTAATCAGCAGGCATAGCATCCAAATTTTGTGGCAAAACGAGAGGTGCATATCTGGCAGCCATTGCTCAAGGCGGATTTGAAACTAGCCTTGGGGATGTAGGAGGAGTGGGAACAACAATAGCAGTCGATGTAATGGGTGTATGAGGTGTAGAAGGAGGGGAAGAAATTTTAGATGTTTGAGGTGTTGAAGGGGTTGATGGGGGAGAAGAGACAGCGGATCTCTGATCAGATATGCGCTGTACGGGAATGGTGGGGATAAAAGGAGTTTCAGTAGGAATTTCTGAACTAGACACAACAACAGATGAACCAAGAGTAGCGGATGCAGATTCTAAGAACTCGGGAATATTGGTAGCCATGATAGAAGTTTGAAGATTCAAAATATAAGCATCAATTGATCTATTTGCCCTTTCAGTTTCAAGATATTGGACAAACTCCGGATTTAAAACAGTAGCACCAACTACACTTTCAGATTTAGTTTCAAACAATGATAGATCAAAATGTTCATTAAACTCGAGATCTTCAAGATATTCAAAAACAACTGGGCATGAATGAGATCTGAAAACCAGTATGACAAAACTTTTAGAACTTTCTTACCAGAGAATTCTTAGAATTAGATTCGGGTTTTCATACACGGGAGGAGGATCAGGATCAGGATTGGCCCTGGTATATCATCTAGAAGCCAATGTGTTGAATTATTCTCAAAAATCAAATAGACATTACAAATTTGTCAGCCTATTGAATTCTAAACTCATCATCCAAAAGTCTAGAATTGTTTTAATGTACTGGGGTAATAATTTTCAGTTCTTCCCTAGTACGGTCACCACTATGTTATAGCCTAAATCTACCTCAGGCTAAGAAAGGCAGGTCTAGGGTAACATCAAACCACGCTTAACCTGGTAGCTAGCCCTACCAGGTCGGGAGAGGGCTCTCTCCTTGTCAATCTCAGGAAAATATGGCAAATAATGCTAGAGATGACTGACGTAAATACTAATTTTAGGCTAGTTATATGCTCAGAGGAGTTTGATTGATTTTAATGGTTGTTTGTTGGATCAGATGAGGAAGGCAGTTTTGGGTCCGGGAAATCAACTCAGATTTGCAGAGGTTTCTGTGGGGCGAGGTAGGTAAGTGTTTTAGCACTTTGAATTGGGTGTAATGGTGAGTCTAAATACCGGTGAGGAGTGGGAGAGAGCATGCAAGTTTCATGAGTCCTCTTCAAATAGCAAAAAACATTTAAAACTAAATAAACCCCAAGGCAGAGCACTGAAACATCAATGAATTCCACCTTTTACACTTGATTCATTTAGTTATGCAGAAAAAGAGAGAGATGATGGCACATATAAACATATGATAAACTGAATAACATAGGTGAAAAAAATACTAATTCACATTACCACAAGAATCCCACAAAATGCTGCAAAACCCTGGTTTATTTCCTTGCCAAACTACAAAAGTGATGTACAAAGTAGCTCAATGCATCCACAAGAGTTCAACCTTGACAAATGACTAAGAAAGTACAAGATATAGGCATCAAACCACCTATGCTAGCCATCAGGGGTCGAATCCATGAGTCAAGGAGCTGTTTCAACAAGATCTAAACTAGGAACTGAAAAATAGGCAGTGGAACAACTTGCCTCTAAAACTATGGAAACTGATTCATTCATCCTCAAACCAACTCTAACTGATGTATCTACCTCCTTAAGTCATTTTTTCATCATATTTACATCATGGTACATCAAGTTACATCAAATTACATCATTAATTGACCAAGAGAGAAGAAAAATTCAAAGTGACAGCAAACTAGGCGAAATTCTGAACAAACAGGCAAAATTGGCAAATTTTTCTCCTATGCGTAGCGCCACTGATCCTATGCGTAGCACTTTTTCCAGGCCACTTTTGGAAGGCTTCCCGAAGTCCAAATCAGGTGCAGGATAGCTCATTGGAAAGCTTGGTGAGTCTACATTCTGGGACAACTTGAATTTTTTTATTTGGATTCCGTTTTCCCCTCCAAAATGCAATCTCCCAAGACTACTTCCTGTGTGGCAAAAAAGTGGCAGAGAGGGCACTTTTTGGGTGTTTTTGGGCATTTTGGAGGTTCAAAACTTGTCAAAATTTCTCAACCATTTCTGAGAAAGCATAAATTTTCATGATGATTCCAAAAATGTAAATTTTTTTGCAAATGGAGGCCCCCATAAAAAAAAAACCTGTTTTTTGCCTCAAAAAATTCATAAATGACAAAAACTTCACCAAATTTCTTGAAATTTGGCATGAGTGATCCTTGTTATGTGCTATTCTGGGCCAATGACGCTTCAGCCAAGATCTTGAGCTTATCTTGCTCTTTTTTGCTCCTCAAAGCTCTCTTTAGTTTAGCCTTTAACCTCTTCACCCTTGCTTTGCAAATTTTATTCCGGGTTAAGTAGTGATAGGCCATATGGCGCAACATTTTATTTTCCTTATTAGCTTTCTCAAGCAATTTCTCCAAGTGAATGTTTGCCCTCTCTAACCATGATTCCCGGTCAGCCTCAATTTCTTGCTCAAGGGGTGTCATTTTGATTTTCCTTCTTTTTGTTGCTTGCCTATTTTCTCTAATTGTTTGCAGCTCCATGATAGTTTATTTATCTTCCAATCACTTGTTCTCTTGCTCAAGGAAGTTAATGATCCATTTAGCCCTCTCAAGGTCAAGTGACAAGGCTTGGATTTCAGCCTCCTTTTCTTTGATGATCATATCTTTGAGTTTTGAGCTTTGGGAGCCCAAATCAGTGTCATCTTCCTGAACCAAAACAAAATCTCTATCTTGACCTTTAGTAGGCCCTTCATCATGCAATTTTGTCTTTCCTTTGTCCTGTACCTGTACTGCTAAAGAAAAAGGCAAAGCCCCTTTCACCCCAGGTGAAGATAGCATTTGCATGTGATCTGGGGAAGGAAACGAGACCCCTTCCACCTTTGGTGGAGATAATACTTGTTTGGCAGCTACAAAAAGTCTTCTTGTACCTTTTTCATAAGTTATAAACACAAGAATGTGAGCCTCTTCAGTTTTGCTTTCATGCTCTCTTTGTTGCCCGGAAGGTCCACCTTCCTCTTGAGGATCCGCAAAAAAGTGAGGCCCCTTGAAGATTTCATGGGCAATGAAGGTGTCCCATGGCACTCCCAACTAAGTAAGCTGATGCAAAACAACAATTTTAATCAATGAAAAAAGGTAAATGCTACTGAACTGCTGATGAATAGGTTTCCTTTGCACATATAGAGCCATCTTCTCAATATTCCTGCATATAAAATATGGGAGGTTCATCATCCTCACTCTTGTGAAATGCATTAACAATCTAACATGGTAAGTATACAGACAAGAAAACCTCCCTTCACAGGTGAAATACTTGATGATGAGTTTCATGAGTGGAGCATAAGTATCTTGCAAGTATTTGAAAGGAAAGACCCTACTGATTTGCCTCTGATAAGTAGCCTTGATGTAAGGCTCATAATGCTCTCTACCCACATGCTGCCCCTTATTCCACTGTTCACCCACATTAGGGATGCATGTTGCTACTGCAATGGTTTCAGGTGTCAAGGTGAAAGAGACACCAGCTAGGTTCACCTGGCCATTGTGAAGATGAAGAACAAATAACCTAGCAAGCTCATGGTGATATTTCACCCTCTCCACCATTTCACAAAACTGGTAACAAGACTGATGTTTAAAACAGGTTACTGCAAGAGGGCAAGCAAGTAACTCTGTGAGAGTGGTGGGCTCCTCCCGGATATGTTTTCCTCCTTTATGTGGTTTTCTTGGTGCATGAGCCTCTTGGGAAGAATCATTGACAGTTTCATCATCCCTCTCATATAAAGAGTCTGTCTCCATACTTGCAAATTTGGAGTGAAAAATGATGAGTATGAAGAGATTTTTAAAGTATGAGGGTGAGTAGGGTGAGTGTTGTTTTTATTTTGGGAAATGAGGGATTGACTGATAGTATGACTGTAAATGAGGGTTTTGATGGTGGAAGTAATGTAATGAGGGAATAGGAAATGGGAATTAGGGTTTTGGGAATGTATAGGGTTAATGTATAGTGCTTAGGGTTTGGTAATAGGGAGTGAGTGCCAATGATTTTGGGAGAGGGAAAGAGGAAGGGATTTAGGGAAATTTAGTGCAAGGGAATGGAGTGTAGGAAGATAATCAAAGGGGAATTAAAACAGCAAAAAACAAAACCCTATGCAAATTTGGCAAGACAATTTTAGAGATAGCTAGGGTTTAGTTTTTAGACACACAAATCACCACCATAGATGAAAAAATCCCTTGCTAGACCAGATGTGAGGCTTTACTTACTTGTTGAGAGGTTACTTGTGAATTTGGAGGCAGAGGAAGGTGATGAAATTTGATTTGGAGCTCAACAGGCAGGTGCGTAGCGCACTTTGTATGCATAGCGCACGACCAAAATTCAGTGCAAAATATGCGCCAAGTGCATAGCGCCAATGCCCAAGTGTGTAGCGCCAATGAAAATTCGTGTTTTTTGCTCAATTTTGCCTCTTTCTCCCACAAACCCAATTTTCTCCTTTTAGCTCACTCTCTTGCACAAAATGAAGACTTTCAAACACAAAGAAGAACTTTATATCCCCTTGGTTTTAATTTTTCATTTACAAACCCACTTTTCTAAAGTCTTATTCACTTTGCTTTAAAAACTCTGTTTTTCATTTTGCAATTTGACTCTTCTTGATCACTTGATGAACTAATGCATTGATGTTTTTGTTTCTTGCAGTGGCTGGAGTTGGCAAGGTGACCAAGGGCAGTAGCTGGAACTTATTACATATAAAAACATTGAAATTACATAAAATTTGTACATGAAATGGAAAAAACCCTGTTTTCACCTCAAAACAGAGTTTTGAGGTAAAAACCTTTTATGAAGCATATCATAAGTGAATTTGTAATTTTATGAACTTATTAGACCTCCTCATGTGCCTGCTGACCTCTTATTGAGTTTTTTATGACCATGGTGGAAAACCCTAGACCTAGTGAGACTTAAAACCCTAAAACTGATTTTGGTAAATGGAATTAAATAAAATGATAGTAAATGACCTGAACATGTGAAAATAGGCCAACAAGTAAATGTTATGAGAGAAATTGACAATGAACCACTACCATTAGTTGATCCATGACCTAATGGAATGCAGCTGATCAGATGAGACACCTAATATGCATGCAAAAAGAGAAATTTGATCACTGATGGAGGGATGAAGATACTGACACTAACAGTGATGAGAAATTGATCAAATCTTGCAAGGGGGACCTTGCAAGATAATTCGAGATGAAGGACATGGGTATCATGCACTACTTCCTTAGATTGGATGTAGGGCAAGGTGATGGGGAATTGTTTGTCTCTCAGGGCAAGTATGCCAATGAGATACTTCAGAGGTTTTTCATGGACATGTGGAAACCCATGGAGACTCCTCTAGAGACCAATTCGAGGAAATAGGATGCCATTTTAGGTGAGAAAGTGGATCTGACTGTTTGGCAACAGTTGGTGGGTTCACTCATGTATCTTGTGAACACATGACCATATATGTGTTATGTAGTCAACCAGTTGATTCAAGTTATGGTTAGGCCAACCAAATTTTTTTCAAGGACAACAAATCATGTTTTACGGTACGTCAAAGGCACAACCTAGTTTGGACTTTGATACAGAAGGATAAAGGGAGTGAAGTTGTGTGGCTTCACTGATGCATATTGGGCAAGAAGTCCATCAGATAGGAAGAGTACATCAGGTGGAATTTTCATTGTTCTTGGTACAAGAGGAAGCAGAGATCAATGGCACTCAACTCAGTATAATAAGAATACATGGCTGCAATTCAAGCACCATGTGAGGCGATCTAGTTGAGAAAGATATTTGTTGGCTTGTTTAGTCAGATGATGGATCCCACTGTGATATATTGTGATAATCAAAGTTGTATCAAACTCTATGAGAATCATGTTTTTCATGATCAATCCAATCATATTGATATCCGATATCACCATCTATGGGATTGTGTGTAGAGGCAGATTATGTTGTTGCAACAAATTCCAACAGAGGAACAAGATGTTGATATTTTGAAAAAGGCCTTGTCAAGATGGAAATTAGATTTCCATAGGTGTAGGATAGTGGTTGTTGATAATCTTGTTCTTGTTGAGAGGATGTTTAAAATGCAACAATAAAATCTCAGTTTGACTTTGCCTTGGTCAAAATAGAGAAAATTCAAATTTCCACATTAGCAAACAACTTGGATGATGTTAACTTGTCTGACATGGCTTGTGTCACACAATTTACTTAATAAATTCAATTTGGAGGAGTTAGAGTTCATTTATGCATGATTTATTGCTAATTTGTAGCAATATATTTCAGTTAATTTGAGATATTGTCAGTTTAACTAGTTCTAACTGTCATAAGAACTAGTAGAGGTCAAGTTGTGGAAATGGAATGGTGATGCCATTTTGATTTCTAACATATAAAAAATAATGTACTTTAATAACAATATTACTTAGATGCTCATTTTAACAAGTTAAACAACTATATACAAACCAAGGTAGATCCATCTTAACCATGATGTAGAAATTTTGAAAATCTACTCTCTTTGAAATTTCCACCTCACTTTTATTGGGTTGTAGATCTCCTCCATAGATTTTTCAATGTTGGAGATTAAACTAATTTCTACATTGACACTACGAAAACTTTAAATTTTCCTAATGCTACATCTAGGCAAGCTCAAGAATGTGGACATAGAAGAGACTTCAAGCATAAATCATTTCAACAATTGTTGGGGAAAATATCTATATCTATACATAGATTTGAAATTTTTTCAATTATAGTAAACACAACATCAACAAATATGATATAGAAGTTTCATTAAGCATGTTAAAACAATATAGGATTCAACCTTACTTTCCTGATAAATTGACTCACTAAATAGCCATGGAACTTTCTCAATACATGACACGATTAGATTTTGAATCAAATTCAAAACAATGAAGGTATACGTCATATTATCATAGTAGTGGAAATAAGGTATGCTACCTTAGCTCATCCCAAGCTAGGAAAATAATTCCTTCAGCTCAACATATGCAAGGACTCTCTAGTGCATCACAAACCTTAGCTAGGGATTCCATATTCTCTATGAACCCTAACAAGTGACATAAATTCTAGGCAAGTATCCCATTGAGTTTTATAAGCCAACCTTTGGAGGTTCCAAATAATACAACATCACACCGACTATTAAACTTGATTTTTTTCCACTTGCATCCCACAAACTATCGAGGAGATTCACTTGCATCCCACAAGCATTAATACTCAAAAATTTCATCTCACAAGCCAAGGGACACTAGCACTAGCATCGCAAAAGCACTTCTTGTTATATGAATATTGCATGATCTTCTAAGAAACTTGAAATATATATTATTATGCTAATTATTGATACAAAATACACAAATTAGTCATTTATGAAAAATATATTATCCTTCCTTTATATAGACTAAGGTGAGTCGAAGAATAAAACATAGACTAATTCCATAAGCAACCTTAGGCTAAGTTAATAAACAAAACCCTCAATGGAGACTCCTCAAAGCAAGGTGTCCTCATGTCACACTAGGGTTCATCCAACCCCTAAGGTGGTATGCCCTCTAAGCTAGGTATTTGCATGTCAAGTGCTCCACCTCCAATATAGTGTGTCATTAATCAATGATCCTAAATTCATGTGTTTCTTCTCAAAATATGTGTAAGGTGGTTGCTTGCTCTCAGTCCAAAACACCCATAACTATAATAAGTGTGCCCTTATAGAAGATGTAAAATACACCACATTATAACTACCACATCCAAAAGTTTACTTCCTTGGTATTGGTATTAACTCAAGAATGCACTCGATCTAAGCTATCCAAATGTAAGTCAAAATGTAAACAAAGGGGCTAGGAGACCATGAGCCATTCACACCCCATGAAGCACTTTCTTAGTTAAGTGAAAACACTTTTGAAGTAACCAATAGTAATGGTTCCCTTTTATCATGACAATATTTTCTCCATATATACCTCAATTATACACTCATTGTGCAAATCCAAGTCTCATGTAGTCTATAATTGTCTCCCAAACATCACCCTCCTCCACAATGGAATCACACACACACACACACGCGCATTTTACAAAACTAGAAGACTTGATAATGGAAGAAGTCAATACAACATGGTTCATGAATATCTTAGTGCAAACAATTTCCATAGCTAAAGTTTTAGGTGCTCCCACACATTTTGTAATGCTTAACTAAGCAATATCAACTTCCAAGGGGCAAAAGCATAGGGTAAAGAGGCATGCTTCCCTTGGCCTTTTGTGACCATATTCTTTGAGTCTTGTTTTATACCTAGACCATGTTCTAAAACAACAACCTTTTCAATTTCTTCAATCGGAGAAGGATATCAAACTTCAAATTTCTCACCAATAAATATTGCCTTTGATGTGTTGTCCTTTGGAATAATATGAGGATAATTATTCAAAATATGCATTTTTGCATTTCACACCTTTATCCAAAGACACATGGCCAAATATATGTCATGGACTGTTAAAGAATCTTAGCTTGAGTGGTTTGGTGAACAGTTTGTTTCCTTAGTTGTGTGGGTTCAAAGCTTTGGAAACACGAGCCCCGGGGGTTACCTCAGTTGGTCGAGTTCCCATTTCCAAATCACCTCGCTAATGGCAGGTCATAGGGTCAATTCTCCTTGACTCCCTTAGAGTTAGGCTCTGCTAATAAGTTGGTGGGATGTGATCTCTTCTGGTTGATCTACTTGGTTATTTCCTCGGAATATATATATATAACTCGAAATTTGTAGTTGTTAATCAATTCAGACTGAAAACAATAGACACAAATTTCCTCTACTCAATCTGCAGAAAGGAAAACATACAATAGAAAAACATGCAAATATTCAATCATAATGAACATAGTTTTTACTGGGGAACCCAACTAGGAAACACCCCTCCTCTGTTTGTATTATATCATATGATAACATTGATCTATTATAATGACAACTTCAATCCTTGAAGCTCAACTTTCCCTGCAATATTAGGAAGTATTATTGTACATATATATATATATATATATATATATATATATATATATATATATATATATACTTAAGGGTTCTAACTTAGTCTTTTTCTCATTGAAGGCATGAATATAAATTGGACTACTAAAGCCATGAAAATGTGATACCTCAAATGTCTCACCAATAAATATTGCCTTTGATATCTTGTCCTTCAGAATAATAAGAGGAAAATTATTCAAAATATGCATTGTTGTATTGCACACCTTTATCCAAAGACACATGGCCAAATATATGTCATGGAATGTTAAAGAATCTTAGCTTGAGTGGTTTGGTGAACAATTTGTTTCCCTAGCTGTATGGGTTCAAAACTTTGGAAACACGAACCTCGGGGGTTACCTCAATTGGTCGAGTTCCCATTGCCAAATCACCTTGCTAATGGCATGTCATGGGGTCAATTCTCCTTTACTCCATTAGAGTTAGCCTCTGTTAATAAGTTGGTGGGATGTGATCCCTTCCGGTGGATCTACCTAGATATTTCCTCGGAATACGTATATATATATATATATACATACATATATATATATATATATATATATATATATACATACATAGTATGTATGTATGTATGTATGTATGTATGTATGTATGTATGTATGTATATATGTATGTATGTATGTATGTATGTATGTATGTATGTATGTATGTATGTATGTATGTATGTATGTATGTAATAAAAAATAAAATAAAACCCCTAATTGTATGGGTTCAAAAATTTGGAAACACGAGCCCCAGGGGTTACCTCAATTGGTCGAGTTCCCATTGCCAAATCACCTCGCTAATGGCAGGTCATGGGGTCAATTCTCCTCAACTCCATTAGAGTTAGGCTCTGCTAATAAGTTGGTGGGATGTGATCCCTTCCGGTGGATCTACTTGGATATTTCCTCGGAATATATATATATATAATATAAATATATATAAACTCAAATTTGTAGTTGTCAATCAATTCATACTGAAAATAATAGACACAAATTTCCTCTACTCAAGTTGCGGAAAGGAAAACATGCAATTATTCAATCACAATGAACACAGTTTTTACTGGGGAATCTAACAAGGAAAAACCCCTCCTTTGTTTGTATTATATCATATGAGAACATTGATCTATTATAATCACAACTTCAATCCTTGAAGCTCAACCTTCCCTGCAATATTGATCTACTCCTCTTGAGTCTGCTCTGCCCAACACTTAGGCAAAATAGACCTCCTTCTATCTCATATTTCCTTGTGAAATTCTTGCTTCTAAAAAATAGGGAAGTTCCAATTTCCTTATGCAAATCCCAAGAGAAATAGCTCACCTTCTCAATGCAAACTCTGTACGCTCACTAGTATACAATAATGATTAAAATTATGCCTTTTTCCTCCACTCCATTACGCAATTCGAATTGCATACATGACTAGGGCTATTTTTAGTAAATTGACTAGTTAACTGAGAGATCACTGAGTTAACAATTGTTACAACTACTCACATGAAATCATACTAACTCTATTTTAGACTAGAGCTCAAATAATTGACTTTCACTAAATATAATTCCACTAGATAGCTAGATCTTATAAATAAATTCATGCACAACTCTACTTCTTTCCCACAAACTCGAATTGACTAACTTAACTGAGTGACTTAGCCATGTCACTCCTGCTAACAGTCTAAAAACTCATCCTGTTGAAGTGGAAATTCAATTTTCTACATTTGACTAAGGCACAAGTCAAATGAAACCTTTTCTTACTACAATTTAGCACTCCCTTTTAGCAATAAAATGGTTTTGAACAACCCTAATCCTACTCTTGTCGAACTGAAAATATAATTGTGGAAATAGATACTAGAAACTGAGAAAATACTAGCACACATACAATAAAAATGACATCATTATTTTTGGACAAAATTCTGTGGAAAAATCCAATGAGGGAAAACCGGTGTAGCAGTTGAGGGTTTTTATTATTACGCAACAGTGAAATTCTGAGTACAAACTATGTATTTCCAACTAGAAATCGAAACAACGAGAAAATATGGCCAAAATTATTTAAGGGAATTCCCTTCTTCCATAAGTAACCCTTACACAACTTCCCTTTAGAAAATTCGTCCTCTTGGACCCTCTGCGTCAGCGTATGTGCAGTGGTTTCCCAAACCCTTGGACATCTAAGCCATGAAATTCATCCGATGAAGTTCCTGTCTCTACTAAGGAAAATGATTCTCTATCCCTTAAGAAGGATTTCCTGACCTCTAGAAGCTAAATCAATTTTTCCTCTAGCCCAATCGAATTTCTCTTCTAAAGCAACTGCATAATCCTCTACACTACCTCACTAGGATTAACTTAACCTTCTTGTTGTTGCCTCTATGGATCTGGAAAACTACTTTTGGATAATTGTCTCTTCCCCTCACTGTCCCTTCTTACTCACTAAAGCTCGAACTCTCTGGAAACTAACTACTGCTACTATAGAAAATTGAATTCTCCATCTGACTATTGTGTATTTTCCATCACCACATCGATCCCTTCTTATATCTTCTTTGTTGGGACTCTAATGGCTAAGATTAAATCTTACTTGATGGCTGAGATCATTTCTGAATCGATTCATGTGAGTTTCTATATAATTCGCACCTCGACTTAATTGATCCTGATTAATTAACAAGTTTTCCTAAGTTTAAACTTAGGAAACATTAAAAAAATTGGTTAATAATCTAACTAAGACATTTCTAGGTATAATCTCCAGAAACGATTTATGGGTTTTGGATATCTCATGCATTCTAGTCTCTCCACCAAATTTCATGGCTATAACACATCTGATGCTACATAAACTAACTCTCCCTCTCAGCAAGGATTGTGTTCTCTCTCATGCTGCACATCCTATCACAACACCCTATATTCTATCACCTCCTATCATGCTGCTGATGTTCTGATGTTGTTGCCCATCAACCACTGTGAAACTCTGATGTTGCATTTGTGTTGCCACTAACACTGCCAACTCCACATCTCCACTACAACTCCCTCTCATCTATTGTTGTTGCAACCGCAACTAATGCAACTAAAAATCATCCAAAATATTGAATAATGTATATTCCATATGATGCATCTGTCTCTTGATTCTTGACTGCTACTAGCCTCTGCACTGTCACTAAAGAATCTGCGTTGTTGTTAGCTCTGCATTTATCCACCTTCTCTGTTGTCAACACTGCACTGTGCTCCCCAGTATCTAACTGCTACTAGTCTACAATTGTCACTTTGGTATTGACTACATCTACTGCCATTGATCCATCCTGCTACTGAATTATGTGGGCCCCCATAGCTAGGTAATGATCCATGAGGCAGACTCCTCAAGGACCTTGCCCAAATATGTAGCTCTTTGGGGCTACAACTCCAAGTCACCCCACCTCGCTCCTAGAGGTATGGTTGCCAACATTATGAAGTCTTCCTCCAATCTAGAGGACAACTTGTCGATTTCAACTGACACTGTCTACTAGTCCTGATTCTCCAACTTGTCCTTCTTCCTAAGAGGACATTGTATGTTGTAGTGACCAAACTCACCACTCCTGAAGAACTTGACCTTTATCTTGGACCCTTAGATGCTAGGGCCACATTCTCCTCCTCTTTCACCACCTTTTGTTTTTTGTTATTGTTGCCACTGATGGAACTCTTCAATAGAGCTCGCCTCAATTCCTCCTCCTGTAAATCAGCCCACATTATGTCCCATCCTGGTAAATCATGTCTTTATTTAATACACTTTGGATGACAACCTACCAATCCTCTAAGACATTATTGAGTGCCAATTGCACTAACTCGAAAGGTTGAGGAGCTACCCCAATAGCTAAAAGTTGGTCTTAGACCTCCTAAATCCTGGTGAGGAAGGGATCTATGCCTTCTCCCTTCTTCATCCTGATGAATCTCAACTTCTCCTCCAGGAACATATTTCGTTGCTCGGAAGTACCCTGGTATAGTGTGGAGAGAGCATCCCACATTTCTTTGGCTATTCCCTTGGCCACTATATGTGATACTATATGGTCTCGGACTCCATCCAGGATCAAACGCTTCACCCGCACCATCTCCTTCCTATATTCCTTAAGTTGGTCTGCATCTCGAGGAAATGCCACTATATTATCAATGTTGGCTTTGAAGACATATTCATCTAGAAGGAAAGACATCTTGGTTGTCCAGATGACATAGTTGGATGATCCATCCAACCTATCATGATCTCTAACCCTTGAAGTGGTCATCTCAAAAGCTGTCAAAAATCCACTCTTTCCTTATACTTAGTTGTTGCTCTGCTACTCGCACTCTCGTCTGGAGCGAGAATATCTCCTCACAACTACTGTCAATCTGCAAGGAAAAATCGAACTTCTAAGACTCAAAGTTCCATGAGAGAAATTTTCCCTCTATTATGTGTGCTTTTCTCTTCCACCTGATGTTGGTTTTGTTGTTGCAAAAATTATTTTCGTCCAACCATAAATGGTAGGCCCCTATACTACTAGTGTAACCCCTTATTGTTATTAGTACAACCCCCTTATTCTATTGTTGTACCTATGTAGTCCCCATATTGTTACTATTGTGCCCCATAGAAGCGCACTATTGTTATATTGTGCCCTTCCATTATTATTGTTATGTTGGATCTGACTCTCTTATGACTCCTTACACTCCTATATATAGAAAGGAGGTCTCATCATTTGTATCATCAAAGAATCATTCATTTGTGTAATGTAAAGGAGGTTGCCCCCTCGAAGAGGTTGAATTCTAAGGCGTTGACCTATCTTTTCCATCTTTTTGTGAGCTGGTTTCATAACGTTTGGTATCAGAGCTTTGGATTCTAGGGTTTCGCTGCTCCAAATAGGTCATCGTGGCATTTTCGCTATAACTTTTTTCTATGATGTTTCAAAAAAAAAAAAACCATTTGAGACGAGATCGCACTAAACCTCGGTTGCAAATTTCAGAGCTTTTCGCACTATATTTGCAGAGATATGATCTGAGGAAGTTGGTCTTTTTGTAGACTCCTGAATTACATTCCAAATAGGTTACCTAGGGAAAATAGTCATAACTTTTGTTTTGAGCATCGGATTGAAATTTCGTAAGAAGTTGCAAAAAGAGGACGAATTGTAGTTTCCTGTATATGTTTTTCAAATCCTAAGGTCAAAACAGTGACACGTGGCACTTCCTACAAGTTCCCTCTTCTGAAAAGGTCTATAATCAGGTCACCGTGGGAGCTTTGGCATAACTCTTCCTTGGAGAATCCAATTTGGATCAACTGGTGGCATTGGAAAGAGCACACAGAGGGCTATTGCAGGTCATGATTTTAGAACTGGAAGATCCGAAATTACAGAGTTACAGTCATTTCAAGATCAAGCTCCTAAAATCAAGAAAAAACGAGATGAGGATGTTTGATGGCAAGGATCCGGTAAATTGGATACTACATATGGAGAAATTTTTTGATCTACAGGGTGTACCACTATTACAAAAGGTATGTATTGCATCTTTATATCTAGAACCGGATCAATTTTTATGGTATAAAGTTCTTTGCTCTCGTAAACCACTCGTTACGTGGTCAATTTTCACGGAGGAAATGATAGCACATTATGAGGATACAAAGAGAAACACCTTGTTTAGCCAATTGATAAATCTCAAACAAAAGTGTTCAATGGAAGAACACATTGAGGACTTTCAAAAATTGAATATAAGGGTAAATGATATTCCAGAGAAGCAAAGGATTGATGTCTTCATAGGTACTTTAAAGGATAACATTCAACATGAGCTTCGTCTTTGGGAACCTGATTCATTGGAGAAGGCATTCAAGTGGGCAAGAAAAATTGAAAGTGAAATTATGGAAACAAGGAATCCAACCACTCACGACTATAATTATGGAAGTTTTTCTTCTCCTAGCCTTCCACAACCTACAAGGGTGACACCACAACAATTGGAAGAAAAAAGAGAAAAAGGGCTTTGTTACAATTGTGATAGCAAATGCACTAAAGGTCATAAGTGTGCTGAGAAGAAATTATTTTACATAGATTATGAAAAGGAGGAAGAAAAGGATCAAGAAACATCAAAAGAAGATTATATACACCAGGAACCAACCCCAGAGAAAGAAGAAATGAATCCGACCATATATTGTAAAGCATTGGCAAGAATTACCACTCCTCAAACTCTCAAGATAGAAGGACATATCAAGAAGAAAAAGGTTCAAGAAGTGAAAGATCACATCGAGAAAGAAGAAATGAATCCAACCATATCTTGTAATGCATTGGCCGGAATTACCACTCCTCAAATTATCAAGATAGAAGGACATATCAAGAAGAAAAATGTTCAAGAAGTGAAAGATCACATCAAGCATCAAGAAATGAATCCGACCATATCTTGTAAAGCATTGGAAGAAATTACCACTCCTCAAACCCTAAAGCTAGAAGGACATATCAAGAAGAAAAAGGTTCAAGCAGTGAAAGATCACATCGAGCATCAACAACAAGTTCTCCAACTTTTAAAGGATAATGCCACTTTGGTGCAGAATCGAATGAAACAACTGGTAGATCAACATCGCAGTGAAAAATGTTTTGATGTAGGTGATTGGGTATTTTTACGGCTACATCTCAAGCAAGCTATTTATGAGAAGGAAATGTTGGCAATACTACATGCACTTAAGAAATGGCGACCTTACCCAATGGGAAGACACTTCAAGGTAAAAATGGATCATGATAGTCTTAAATACTTTTTAGAACAAATATTATCTATAGAAGAACAGAAAAAATGGGTCACAAATATATTGGGTTATGAGTTTGACATCATCTATAGAAAAGGGAAGCAAAATTTTGTTGCAGATGCACTCTCAAGAAAGGATGAGGATGTGGAAGCATTTTTTTGTGCTATTTCTATTATCCAACCAGATTAGATAAACAAAGCAAGGGATGAATGGAAGAAGGACGAAGAAGTGTGGCCACTCATTCAAAAGTTGCAGAAGATCCCAATTCAAACAATATTGCCAGAACTTGAAGTGGAAGGAAAAAATCATATTGGAACCTGGAGCAATCACAGAAACAAGAACCCGACAACTACGAAATCGATCAATTTCAGAGTATCTCATCAAGTGGAAGAACTTACCCGCTAAAGATTCCACATGGGAGGACAAGAATATTCTACAAAAGCATCAAGAACTACTCAAGTGTTGAGAACAACACTTTTTGAAGGAGAGGGGCATGTTAGGCCCCTATACTACTAGTGTAACCCCTTATTGTTATTAGTACAACCCCCTTATTATATTTTTGTACCCATGTAGTCCCCATATTGTTACTATTGTGCCCCATAGAAGCCCACTATTGTTATTATTGTGCCCTTACATTATTATTGTTATGTTGGCTCTCACTATATTATGACTCCTTACACTCCTATATATAGAAAGGAGGTCTTGTCATTTGTATCATCAAAGAATCATTCATTTGTGTAATGTAAAGGAGGTTGCCCCCTCGAAGAGGCTGAATTCTAAGGCATTGATCTATCTTTTCCATCTTTTTGTGAGCTGGTTTCATAACAATAAATCTGCTCAGCAAAATCAGAGTTGCAACTCCTCCCTCTGACTGCTAGAATCACTTTGCTGGGCAAATCAATATTTTTTGCACCCCTGTAATTGAAAATCGAACTGTCAACCCAACAATTCAGCTTGCCTATCTGAGCATTAAACTTCCTCAAGAATTTCGGCCTACTTCTCCCTCTGAGCAGTGAAATTCCTTCTCCACTTCTTAGCTTCTAGGCTAATAAATCACACTCTGATACCATGTGAAAATTTCACCATTGAAATCCTATTGCAGCAACTGGAATTAATTCTTCTAATTTTTAATTAATTTAACAATTTATTTTCTATGGAAAATACCAAATTAATCACACTGTAGCCTTCACAAATAGAACTGCGGAAATAAATAGCACTGGAAATTGAGAAAATACTAGCATGCACACAATAAAAATGACATTGTAATTTTTAGACAAAATTCCATGGAAAAACCCAATGCAGGAAAGCCAGTGCAACAACTAATGGTTTTTATTATTATGCAGCAGTGAAATTCTCAGTACAATCTATGGATTCCCAACTGCAAATCCAAACAACAAGAAACTATGGCCAAAATTATTTAAAGGAATTTCCCTTCTTCCACAAGTAACCTCGACACAATGTCGCTTCAGAAAATTCATCCTCCTAGACCGTTTGTGTCGGCCTCTACATAATGCTTGCACAGACCCTTGGACATCTAAGCCTGGAAATTCCTCTGATGAATTCATTATGCCTATCTTTGTTGAGGAAATTGATTCTTAGGCCCTCTAGAAGGCTTTCCTAACCTCTGGAAGTTGAATCATTTTTTCCTCCAGCAAAATAAAATTTATTTTCTGAAGCAACTATGCAGTCCTCTGCATTGCCTCACTGGGAATAACTCAACCTTCTTGTGGTTTCCTCTCTAAATCTAAAAAACTTCCTCTGGATCATTGTCTCTGCCCCTCACTCTCTACTTCCTCACTATAGCTCAAAATCTCTGGAAACTGAATGTTGCTACTCTGGAAAATCAAATTCTCCTAGTAACTCTTATGTATTCCCCATCACCACATCAATCCCTTCTTCTATCTTCCCGTTGGCACTCTAATAGCCAAGATTAAATCTTAATCAATGGCTCAGATCATTTCTAGATTGATCCGTGTGAGTTTCTAGATAATTCGCAGCTTGACTTAATTAATTATGATGAATTAACCAGATTTCCTAAGTTTAGACTTAGGAAACATTAAAAAATTGGTTAATAATCTAATTAAGTCATTTCTAGGTGGAATTTCCAGAAATGATTTCTAGGTTTTGAATGTTAATTTTTCATAGGGCTATATTGTTCTTTGCTTTGATAATTGCATTTCTTCATTAACACATTAAGTTCACCTCGTAACATCGTGACATTATTCATATTTACATCATTATTCATCATCATATGCAATTATGTAGAAAGAACAATATCATCATCATCAATGTAGCGGAACATAACAAAACAATAGAAGAAAAACATTCACACATAGAGACACTAGGATTGGTCAGAGACTAAGGAAAAACCCATAATGGGGAAAACCCTTTTAAATTCTTCTTCTTATTAGAAAATCATCAAAAGATTCAGCAAAAGAGAGTACAATGATCCATATCTTCATATATGCAACTAATTAGCAAAACAACTAAAACATCCATGAAATGAACCCAACCATGTATATACTCAAAACCATGATTCTCAAGACTATAATGAGTTGTCACTGTGTGCAGTCAACTACCAAACTCTTCGGTCACTGAGCAAAATCTTTGAGCAACTGAGATTTCAACGTTTAGGCCTCATTCCCATGGAGGAGGTGTCATGTGAGCAATAGTGGCTTCCTAGACGCTCCCTTAAGCCTAGAATGTGAGAGACTAGGGTTAGATATGGACTATAGAAACCCTAAACCCATAGTCGCATGGATGGAGAGTTGTTCATGCGAATGGAAGGCTCCAGTCGCATGGATGGAGAGTTGTTCATGCGAATGGAAGGCTCCAGTCGCATGGATGGAGAGTTGTTCATGCGAATGGAAGGCTCTAGTCGCATGGATGAGCTTATGTGTGTGTGACTATGGTCGAATGCTTCCTATATTGTGCCTGCAACTGAGGCCTAAAACCATAAATTAGATATGTGAGCTTTAGACCCTGTAATTTCACCTCAGAGTGAACCTGATCCTCTGTGGACAAGCCTTGGAACTGTGCGACCCAAAAAAAAAAGAGATAGAAGAGTGTCTCATCATTGTGCCTAAATGAGGTAGAGGGAACTTGTATTTATAACCTTCCAAGGGTGTCCACTTTGCTTAGGGCCGACCTTGATAAATGTGCCCGTGGGATTTTCTTCATAAGTACACTTTCCCTTATCTGATTTGAGTGATATTTAGGTTAATTTTGGTCCTCTCAAAAAGAGGAATTCAATGAAATCATTATCTCCATCAAGTGAGTTTTCCAAAGTGAACTTTGACTACAGTTTCATATTTTTAACACTCCTTTCAACTTGGGAGAATTCCACCTGTCAATATCTGACCATCGATCAATATGTCATCCTGTCATCATATTCAATCTCAAGTATCTCATCATCTCATATCATCATTGATCATCTCAATTCATCTCATGCTCATTCCTGCTTAATCTATTGATTTTCCTTGCTCATATGTTGAATATTCTTGAAACTAAAAGAAGAAGAGTTTTGACATTGGAGGGGAGAACAATCTACCACCCTCTATCCATTGGGCTACTACCTATAAACTCTACCAACGGGCTTCTACTCGGAATCTCGATCAACGAGCTACTACACGGAATATCTGTGGGGAGTCAGATATACAACCCTCATCATCATCAAAGAGCATATCTCAGCCTATTATCTCATAGGGGAGCTACTACTATGACCCCATATCGAGAAATAGGTGATATAGGGGAGGTACTACTCAACCCATCATATTGCCTACTGATCTTCATAACAATGACCCTCAATAGTCATGTGGTAGAACACGTCATCATAATCTGAGCTTAGACGAGATACTCGACTTACCAATAGGTAAGGATCACACACCTCCAAGCCTCCTCAACCTATTGGCCAAACGGTCAGGGACAATCCCAGCAAACCCTGCTTGTGGGTATGATGCCAAATGGGGTATACTCTACAAATACCAATATAGGGTGAGCTACTACTCCAACCCTATGGGTAACAGATAGGGGTGATACCCTATTATCCAGAGTTCCCTCAACCCCATGAGCGCTCTATCTCAATTCATCACCCTAGGGGTTCAGACAGGGGGGAAGATATGGCTCAGTGTCCTCGATCAACGGTGCTCTCGTCATACTCATATCTGGTATCATATTGATCATTATGTAGCAATAGCAGCAGTCTCTTGTTCATGTAGGACATAAAATTAAATATCATATTAGAACATAAACAATGATATATATATCAAAATACGATACCATATTCATCCTCCCTCTCAAGGAGGTTCCAACCACAAGCTTAAGCTTGTCTCGTACAACAACACTATATCAATATATGAAGGTAACTCATTCCCAGATATATGTGAGATTGTTTGCTGATTGGTTCCCACTCTTCGTCATCATAATGTATCCGTGTCTTATCCATATGCTACTCGAACGGTTCTCTAAGGAGCTTCTTCATCCTGCCTCATAGCTAGCCATGCTAGAAACATTGTACTCAAACTTGGTCGTGCCATAGACCTCTCATTCAAGATATCATGGTAGAAATCATACTAAGGCAACATCCAAATGTGCTCATCAATAATAATCTCAAACATCATCAGTACATCCATGCAGTCACATATCGTAGAATGAATATCTCGTATCAAAATTGATTGTCCCATGCAAGTATCTTGAAGGGTGCTCAATGACAATTCTATGTTGATCTGAACTTAAACAGGAACGCAATAAATAACAAATATGATCATAAACACAGAGATGCAACAAAAAAACACTTCATTTCATTAATAGAAAAATATTGAACTATGCTTACAAACAAAATGGAAATAAGATAGCTCAGGCGATGGTAGCTTATCTCTGAGAAGAAATGTGGCAGCTACATGCCTCTGAACTGAGTTACAATGAGGCTCAAGGGCATTTTTATTATTGAAAAATAAGAGAAAACCCTAAACAACTAAAACCCTAACCCGAGGAGATGTAACACCAAGAGTTTATGGGCCTCGTTGGGGTTAGTTGGGCAGCCAACTTCCCGGGGTCGTAACTTGGTCAAATTATCTCCGTTTGTCGTGTATGATACCTCGTTGGAAAGATCTCTCCCAAGACTATAGTTGTTGACATGATTCCTTTAGCAATCATTAAAGGAATTTTGTCAAAAAAACATCGTTTAGGGCCTCAAAACGGCTCCGAAAGTTCAGGAACCGAAAAAACTGCCAAAAATAGTAAATTGTGCTACAATTAAGGAAATTGATGAAATTGACTGGGGGGTCTAGGTGGAATAGGTGGCTAGCCACCAATATCCACCTAGATCATATGTGTATGAAGTGTCTTAATCATGAATCATCTCAGATTCAATGTACAACATATATGTATACGAACGTGTGTTCAAATGGAACATCAATGCTTCAATGAACTGTCGATTTCCATGTCAAGTTCAACAATATCTCTTTACAACTTCTTGAAATTCAATTGCAGTGTCCAAGGATTTTCATTTCTACTTTCTAACAATTCTTCAATAGCTTCGCAATATAGATTTTCTTTTCCAACTTTATAAATCGAAACGTCATGCCATGATTCATAATTTTTCACCTCAAAGACCATATCCCTCTTACTTTGATTATCAGGCGCTCATTTCTTGTCAAGAATAGACCATCGGTATAAAACCAAAATCAAAATCAAAATCAAAGTCATACCTTGGAAAACTTCTGAAGTAGAGGTTTGGATCAACACATCTTCTTCTTGGCTTCACCAGATAACTCTCAATGTGGACATATATACATCGGGGAGCTTGCTTTACACAAATCTTTCTGCAAACATAACACTTTACCAAAGCAATATGCTTAGCTTTACAGGAATCAACTAATATCAAACTCATCAATATCATTTGCATCAATTATTTAGACTAGGTGATAAGTAGAGCTTTCATCAAGTCATGACTTCATCTATTGTCATGCCAACAAGTTGTCATTTATAAAAAACTATCAATCCAAATTTCATCAAGTCATTCTCATGATCATAATATAAGTCATTTTGTCACTAGATGAAAATGTAAACACCAAGGATAAGTTGTGCATATTCTATCCATTCATTTTCAGATTTCTTCATACGGAATACTTCAACCAATGTGCTAAGAACGAGGAGGCCAATTCAAAACCATTATCGAATACCAATATTAGTCATTGGAAGTTCATATATCATTCTCATCAAGGGAAATCATCAGTCATCAAATCAAATCATTAGTCATAAGGTCAAATCCCAAATTATATTTGTAAAACATATCTCAATTATCAAGTCAAGGTTCCAAATCATTATCGTGTCAAAACTCCAAACAATGCTCATCTATATTAAATAGCTAAATCTAGTCAAACTTTGCAACACAAACTTCAATAGTTAAATCATAATGACATGTCTATATGCATATCCCGGTCACCTACAAACATAAGTTGAATCTACATATTCAAATTATAGTAAGTCATTAAAACTTCCCTACTCATAAAACTTTTTGTTGTTTGCTTCATGGCTATAGCACTGACATCCTTCATCTGATTTCGTGCACAAAACTTCATGTTTGGTTCAAAAGGCATAGTCGCACCCATAGGCCTTCCTGCGTGCAGTTGGGAGATCACAGTCGCATCCTTCAGTATGTTATGTGACCGATTAAGGCCGGATCTACCCAGAACTATCTAAGTGCCTCGGTCTCACCCTTGAGCTTACTTCCATGCAAATGGGAAGCTATAGTCACACCTGTAGGCTTTCTTCCATGTGACTGAGGCTTAGAGTAAGGGTAAACTCTCTCTTCTTGTATTAGAACTTTGTTGCAGATCAATAATGTTAGATATTTTTCTGTTTATGCCCGTAAGTCATACTTCACTAGTAAATAATATACATATAATGCCAATGGTAATAGAAGTAAGGATCTTATGGAGATATTCTCCCTTTGAATGTGAATCCACTTTAGTCATCTTCATTCATTCCATCAACCTGTCTATAATGCTATCATGCATCAACAAATCTATTAGATCATAAAGTCATACCATATCACATATTCATCATGGTTATATTATGTTACCATCAGCTACTTCATCATGACATCAATTTGTCATCAAGGGTTAGTGTCAAAGAGCATATGAGCATAGTTCAAGAATCATAATATTAATTCTTTGTATGTAACTCAATCCATTGAGTTAGGGCATTCAATTTTACCAAATGCCATAATCACTAAGCACATCAAAACATAACCATGGCCAACAAAAAGATCTTGAATATCAATCTCATTGTTAGACTTCTATCATCATGACTACCATGCATTTCACAAACAAATAGTGTCAAGTTACCATCTACTAGAATCAAGGTGCTAACCTTATTTATGGGATCAAGATATCCAAAATAATATATGTTAGCCAAACATCAAGTATACCACTATATCAAAGATCAACATTAAGTAGCTTCATAGAATCAAGAAGTTCATCATGTTCAAGAAGTAAGATACTTGTTCAATACCAAGTGCACCATTTCATCATAAGAACCAAGAATCCAAATCACTTTCATATTTACGATCCAATTGTGAAAGCAACATTATCATCATACCTTAGATCTTACCTTTCCATCTAATATTACAGCTAAAACATAACATTGAAACAATATACCATGGATGCCTTGTAGTATTCAAGTACTTGTGCATCTTTTCATTTGACATAAGCATATTGTAGCACTTTGTCATCCTTTTATTAGGTGCCTATTTACCTTTTCCATCTCTAGATTTTCTTTCCTACATCTCAACTGATCCTCATCAAGGAGGTTAGAAGCATCCAAGTACTCAAATATTCATGCAGGAAGCAATAGTAATAACCAAAAACAATAATTAGATCAATATGTCTAAAAAAAAGTAAAACATAAAGGATCATCATAAGTCAAGAATACTTATCTTCAATGAGAGGTGATCTTCTCCCTCTTGAACCAAACTTCAAGAGCCATCACCGTCCATTGTCCACTTGATGCCTTCATTATTTCAATCAACTTATCAACAACCAAGCCTACTAGAGACTATCCCATCTAGGGCTTCATCGAATTTGCCACAATTGCTTGAACATCTTTACTTTGAGCATGCTAGGGTTTCTAGATTTCATATCTCAAACCTTTACCATAAACTAGGGTTTCTCTCAAACCCCCTCCTCATGATAGCCATCAAACCCTAATACACAAATTGTCTACGGTTTTCTTCAAACCCTAGAATTCTTTAAGGTCTCCACCATCCTCTTCTTGCTTCCATCAATGGTGTCATCATAGGGGTGATCTCCATGACTTTTCTTCAGCCATCTTTGATACCATGTTAATTTTTCATAGGGCTATATTCTTCTTTTCTTTGATAAATGCATTTCTTCATTAACACGTTAAGTTTATGCCATAAAATCATAACATTATTTAGATTTACATCATATGCAACTATGTAGAAAGAATAATATCATTATCAGCAATGCAATGGAACATAAAGGAACAATAGAATAAAATCATTCACACATAGAGACGCCATGATTGGTCAAAGACCGGGGAAAAACCCACTATGGGGAAACCCTTTCACATTCCCCTTCTTATTAGAAAGTGATAAAATTATTCAACAAAAGACATTACAATGATCCATATCTTCATCGATGCAACTAATCAGAAAAACAACTACAACATCCATGAAATGAACCCAACAATGTATATACTTAAAAACCTGATTCTGAAGACTATAATGAAATCTCACTATTTGCGATCAACCGCCGAAATCTATGGTCACTGAGAGAAATATTCATACAACTGAGATTTCATCTTTTAGGCCCCGTTTTCATGGAGGAGGTGTCTTGCGAACGACTGTGGCTTCCTAATCACTCCCTTAGGCCTAGCACGTGAGAGACTGGGGTCAAATCTGGACTGTGAAAACCCTAAACCCCTAGTCGCATGGATGGATAGTTGTATGTCCAGCTGGAAGGCTCCAATCGCATGGATGAGCTTCTATGTGTGCGAATATGGTCAAATCCTTCATGTATTGTTCCTGTGATTGAGGACCAAAACCGTAAATCATAAGGATTTCATCTTTGGCATCATTTCGATCGATTAGCACCTTACCCAAGAGACTCATTTTTTATTACCAATACAGATCCAGAATATGCATGTACTGATTTAGACATCCATGAGTCTGGTGAGTGTTTGGCACCCAATGAGCAACCACTGTTATGAATTTTGAATTAGAGTGACAATTCTACTCAGTAATAATATCTTCCTTGGATTCTCGAAGCTCTTACTGAATTTCTAGTGGAGTCTGCATGTGGGAAAGACGAGCCGACGATTAAGCTCAAGCTTGAGACTGTGAGCTCCCTTAGGAGTTGCAAGCCCTAACACCCCTTTGAGACCAAGCCCTTTGCCTGGGCAAGGTGACAAACCAATTGAGAGAAGCAAAGCATAAAATATATGAAGGCAAAAAATACAACCACTGGCATAAACTAGAAAAACCCCCATGCTTCCACCATGAACAAGGTATTTTTAAGGCTTCAAAAATTATACCTATGTATAATATTCTAGCTGATTATTTTGGTTTGAATGAAAAATCATACCTATATAATGTAGGTAAATATTTAATTAAAAAGACATGTAATTTACTATTAAAATTTATAAATTTATGGTGAATATTATCAATTTAATCACATCTATGTAAAAAATAGGTGGTTTTTTAGCCAAATAAACAGTTTGTTTATTTATTTCAAGAAAATGGCCAAAAAATAGCCAGTAACCAAAATTTTGCCCCTAAAAATATCTCTAACCATGAACAACCAGTGACTGAAACCTAATGAACCTTGTCACCAGATGAACCACCCCTACATTTTCAAGAGATGAAACAAAGCAAGGAGACCCATGGGACCACCATTGCTAGCCTCCCCTCACCCTTCGAGACAATCACTTGGACATATGCTCCCTAAAGAAGTCCCCAATGGGATAGGGCCAAGAATCTAATAATGCTTCCACTTCTAACCATGAGGCATTAAATGAAATAGAGCATACCCCTCTTCCTAGAAATCCACTATTGCACAAGAATGAAGCACTTCATTAGATTTAACGTTCCTAGATGAAGTTCTCTCTAAAAAGAGCCACAAAACCAACATGAACTCCTCTTTCCAACACAGACCCCCAAACAAAGAAAAGCTAAAACTAAATGAAGAGGGCCACCTATTTGTGCCTACATAACCAATAAATTTTCAACAGAGAAGATGGGAAGGAAAAAATTAAGAAGGAGCCAATATCCAGAGAATGGATGCAAGGTAGGGGGCTTGGCCTTTCACTTGGGCCACTCTTGAACAAATTCCAACACCACTAGCAAGTCCATTAGCAGATGCAAAGTCCAACCACCAAAACAATAGCCAAGAAGAGTAGAGAGTTTTGAGGATGCAACATTAACAATTGGAAGTTGCTAATCCATACAATTACCACCATCAGGAAACATAACATAACACCTTCATGAACCTTCCCAAGTCCTGCCACCTGCCCTGCGTGGCTGTTAGCCTTGCATATCTCCTACTACATGTGAGAGGAGCACAATCCAACCACATATTCATTAATCCAAATGCCATATGTACCTCCACTTTTTACACATTTCATTCATATTTAGGGTGATGGGCAAGTCTCCCTCAACTAGTACTTGAGGTGAGTGAGATGACTACGACTACACCATGCTTACCTCGACTCTCTTTGCATTGAGAGGCACTCTCTAGCCCAATATGGAAGAGATGTTGTAATGTCCTATCCTATTATGTTATGTTATATAAACATTTTGACTCAGTCTAGTTAACAATGGTTTTAAAACTTCAAGTTTTGACAACCCATGGTATTCTTCTCTAATGTAGCATGTTTAAATATTATATATAATATTTTAAACCAACCTAGATCCATACTAACTTCAGGGAATTGAGTGCCGCAGTATTGGTCTCACAAAAATTTATTGTTGATTTAAGTCATCACTCTCTAATTGTAAAGATTGTGTAGTGTGTGAGAGCAAGGTTTTGGTTGATGCATATAGCTAGTAAGACATGCCATGGGATTTGATTTGAAGATCGAGTTAGGATCACAAGATTCTAATCATTGTACTAAGGTTTTGCCATGAGTTTCGATCCAAAGATCAAGTTAATGAGATATTGAAATACAAGCATTTGTTGATTGTAATTGTTGCCCGAAAAGTAGCATGAGGGTTTGTGTGAAATTTATATTTCATGACCTTGCCTTTATCGGTGCACTTGTAAGCGAGTCTACACGTTAATAATAATACTTGAAAATGCTTTTCCTTTCCGAAAGGGTCGTGCATGACTATTTTTCCTAGCAGTGCCTCCTGCTACTGTCCTCTTGTGAATGGGCTTGATTTAGGGAGTAATGGCATTTTTTTGTTTTTATGTCTCTTGTTATTTCCTAATTAATTCCTATTTTGCTAATGAGTTTGTTACACCAGATGTTAGAACATTTCTTGTTTTTAAACTAAAACCCTCTTCCGTGCATAATATTATAGAAACACTCAAAAGCATGACATTTACTTGTGGCACAAAAAAGGTTTTAAAGTTTTTTTATCAATAAAAAAACATTAATATAAAAGTAGGGATTTTGATCTCTTGAGACCGGCGAGGATTGTATAAATTTCAACAGTGTAATCATTCTACCCATAGAGTTCTAATAGGTATTATAACTTGAATTATTTAAGAAATAATTGTATTATAAATTATTCATTCAATCACACCCTCGACATCACCTGATAAAAATAATTAAATATATTTAATAAAATAATAATTTAATTATATCAAATTTAAATTATAAAAATGATTTTAGAAAATTAAATATTTAAATATGTAAATTATAAAATAATTGTCTCTAGAGATGTTTTCTAGCTCATTATGTAAGAGATGTTGTCATGCTTTGTTAAACATGTAATGTCTTGTTAAGCATTTTGTTTTCATAATGAATTAAGCAAAGTCTTTATGTAGAAATCACATAAGAGAAATTTGTGGCGCACGCGTTTCGAACCAACAAGTGTGGTTCATCATCAGGACTAGATGATGAACCACACTTGTTGGTTCGAACCCGTCTGCCAAAAAATTATCTTAATCACATAAGAGAAATTTTTGGCCCACGAGTTTCGAACCAACAAGTGTGGTTCATCATCAGGACCAGATGATGAACCACACTTGTTGGTTCGAATCCGTCTGCGAAAAATTTCTCTTATGTGATTTTATCGAAAGACTTTGCTTAATTCTTTTTTTTGCTAAAGCAAGAGTCGTACCTTCGTTATCATTAAATCAGAAAATAATTGATATAGAACACACCCATCCACATGGATCCATGAACCAAGCAAAAACTA
The DNA here is from genome assembly GCA_031772625.1 of Pinus tabuliformis. Classification (NCBI taxonomy): domain Eukaryota; kingdom Viridiplantae; phylum Streptophyta; class Pinopsida; order Pinales; family Pinaceae; genus Pinus; species Pinus tabuliformis. Next base: position 815,466,300 of record CM062818.1, read on the forward strand.
CTCTCTAAAAACCAGGGGCATCGAGTTAAGGGTAAAAACTCCGATCCCTGCCCACAAAACAACAAAACCCTTAAATGCCCGACAGCACCAAGGCCAAACATTCGACCCACCAAAATCCAAATGGGGGACTAACACTCGTACCAATGAAATACCTAACATCCTCTAAACGGAAATCAGCCTTGAAGCCTTTAATCTCCACCGTCAAAACTCCTTGCACGAACCAACGATAGAGGAAGACATCGCTATGCCAAGACGTTCACCAATTAACAGTATGCACCCATTGACCTGCACGTTGTTTCCTGACCGTAGATCCTCCAAGCTTGATCTGACGGTAGAGGAAGATATCGCAATGCCTAAAAGCCCGCCGCTTAACTTTATGGACCCACTGACATGCTCGTTGATTCTTAACCGTAGATCCATCGTGCTTGATCCGACGGCCGAGGATCATATCGCACGGGTCTAAAGCACTACTAGTTAGCGTGCGATGAGGGTGGTATTCGTGCCCACCCCTCAGCCACGTGTAGCGAGTTGAGTGGGATCGCTCCCAAATCTTAAAAACCGCTTCCAGCTTGAAAGGCTCCCGATAAACCGAAAACCACTCTGCGGGTGGAATTGCGTCCCTGTGAAGAGAATCAAGGGTATTCTGGCCGCCACGAAAGCCCGGATTCCGGCTTCTCACGCCATCCCCTCTGCACCCGTTTATGAACCCATATAAAGTAAAACCCCATCCCTCCAGCCAACTACCCGGGCAGCAGAATCTGCCGAGCAACCCAAGAAGGAACAAAAAGAGGAAAAAATAGCAACTCATAACGAAACCAAATTATCTGGACACAACCTCCATGGCTTTATTACGATACACCATCATATCTTCATCGCTTGGCCACAACACTGTTCCTTAAGTCCGTTCTGAGGAAACCCTTGCCAACCCATCGTGACCCTGCTAATGGTACAGTTCACTCCTTGGTTAGCCAGTAAATCCACCAGTTTGTTGGCCTTCCTTCACACATGGTTAAAACTTATCGTGCGTAGGCCCCTGAGGTGGAGCTGGATCCATTGAAAGACTTGGATCAACCTCCAATGTTTTGAAACCTTCTCCGGCTCCGTGCCCCAACTAATTCTTTTGACTGAGTTAATGATTAACTCAGAGTCAGCTTCGATAATCACATTTTGCCGATTATCCTGCACCAGGAGTTCTAAGCACTGCTCCATAGCCATTAATTCTGCCATGTTGTTAGTGGCTCTGCCTAAATGGAAATGGAAGATGGAAAGGATATTTCCAATTTCATCCCTTAACACCCCTCCAAAGCCAGCAGTGCCCGGGTTGCCTTTTGAGGCCCCATCAATGTTATATTTCAGAAAACCCTGAGGGGGAGGATGCCAGTAGTCCTGCTCAGTGTCCATTATCCTAACCTTTCTATCCAGGCCCTGAGGAATAAGCCCCTGCATGCCCAACTGTCTTAGAATCCTCATATCAGCATCTGAAGGTGGATTCTTAGGGGGATTTCGCACAATGGTACTAACCGTCTCCTTAAGTTGTATCAAGGTCTGCTCAAAAAGACATTGGAAGGGTCTCTTTTCATTTTTGAAGATTCTATTGTTCCTTTCTTTCCAGACATTCCAAATAATGAAGCTGGGCGTAAGAGCCCAAGCTGAGCCAAGAATTTCATAATCAGAAAAATACATCCTCCAATTGGTTAGGGTCTTGATGATACTCCCTCTATCCCTGTCCGTCGTTTGGAAGATGGTGGCAAAAGAATCCCACAATCTAGAGGTGAAGATGCAATTATTGAGGAGGTGTTCCATAGTTTCCTCTTGGGCCTCACAGAGCTGGCATTTGGAAGGCCCCAGAACACCCCTTTTCTGAATGTTATCCCAAGTCAGAATTTTCTTATGATAAACTAGCCACATGAAGAGTTTAATCTTCATCCAGCCTTGATGCCTCCATAGATTCTACCAAATTCTATCCGGAGCAAGAGAATCTAGCTCAAGGAGTATATGTTTTGCCTCCTTAAGGTTAAAGGTGCCCTCATTGTTGTTGCCCCATCTTAACTGGTCATGCCCCCTGTTACTAGAATCTTCCTTTGTTCCAACATTTTCATAAGAGTCTCTCCTTTAGCTTTCAAGGGGCTATCTTCCCTGTAAACCATGTTCCTCCAATTTCTCCATTTACCTGCATTATTGGTTTGGTCCCAAAAATCTTTGACCTTAGATAACCCTATGATGTCTGTCTCTATCTTTAGGTCCCCAAAATCCTCTTTTAAAAGTGTCGGTTCTTGTTGCCATTTATCTCCCTCTCTGATTTCCCAGAAGTTGTTCTTTTGAACTAAGCCTCTATTCTCCCATGCCTTATTCTAGATGTAAGAGCCCTTTATACTTCCAAGCATCCTTATATGATTGTTAATTTGCCAAGTGTTGGCATATTTTTCTTTCCAGACATTAGCCCACTGAGCCTTTAGTTCTTTAACCCAATGCCACCATAATTTAGCCCCTAAAACCCTGCTTAGAACTTCTGGATCATCCAAACCAAGACCTCCATGATTTTTAGGTTGAAACTCCTTTCCCAAGCTACCAAGGCCCATTTCCTTCTTTTCTCCCCCTTACCCCAGAGGAAGTCTCTTTGAATGGTTTTGAATTGTTGTAAGACTCCTTTTGGTGCTGGGAGTGTTGATAGCATGAAAACTGGGATAGATTGAAGAACAACCTTTGTAAGCACCAACCTACCAGCCAAGTTTAAAGATCTGATGGTCCAATTCCTGATTTTATCCTGCATCTTATTAATCACAGGCTCCCAAATGCTCTTATGCAGAGGTTTAGCAGTTAGAGGAACTCCAAAATATTTTGAAGGTAGGGAATCCCTTTGAAAGCCCACAATTTTGGAGATATTCCTTTGAATAGCAATATTGGTATTAAAGAAAAAAATCTTAGATTTGGAAAGATTAACCTCCATACCTGTAGCCATGGCAAAGTCACTTAGAAGTTGTTTGTATGCAAGAGCTTCTTTGACCGTAGGGATTCCCTGCAGCATGGTATCATCCACAAATTGTTGATGAGTCAAGGACTGCCCATTCTCAGAAAGTTGGAGACCCTTGATTTTGCCTTCTTCTTTTGCCTGCTTAATAGACCAACCAAGTCCTTCCATCATGAGTATAAAAAGAAAGGGAGAGAGTGGATCACCCTGCCTGAGGCCTCTTGAAGGAATAAAAATCTCAGAGGGAGAACCATTTACCAAAATTGAAAAGCTGGAAGAAGTTACCAGAGCCATGACCCATCTAACCCAGTTATGATCAAACCCAAAAGCAATAAGAACCCTCCTAATATAGGTCCAGTTCAACTTATCATAAGCTTTGGCTAGGTCCAGTTGCATGATCATTCCATGGTCATTGAGTGCACCACCTCCTGTGCTTGAATGATATTATTGAGAATTTGTCTGCCTTCCACATAACCAGATTGTTCCCCAGACACAAGAGTGGGAAGAAGAGGTTTGAGTCTATTGGCTACAACCTTGGATATTATCTTGTAAACCACATTGCACAATGCTATGGGTCTAAAATTGTCTGGAGTTAGGGCATTGTCCTGTTTAGGGATCAGAGAGATGAAGGAGGTGTTGAGTGCCTTCAGAATAGTTCTATTCCTCCTGGAGTCTTCTACTACATTCAGAATATCCTGTTTAACAATATTCCAGCAAGCTTTAAAGAAATCGACATTGAAACCATCAGGGCCTGGCGCTTTACCATTCTGCATTTCCCTAAGGACCTCACTGATTTCCTCTTTAGTTACTGGCCTATTGAGGTTGAAATTGTCCTCTCTAGACACTAGTATTGGTATATGTCTTGTTAAATCCTTGATAAAAGGCTCTCTGTCTGAAATGGTTTCCTTTGCTATCCCACGAAAGTGTTGAACTAACACAGCTTCTATTTCTTCGTGGGAGCTAAGAAGTTTCCCTCCCTCATCCTTGATCGAAGAGATTCTATTATGAGCTCTGTTTGCCAAGGTGGATCTGTGGAAAAATCTGGTATTCCGTTCTCCTTCTTTTAGCCATTGCACTCTAGATTTTTGTCTCCAAAATATTTCTTCTTGTTTACATAAGTTCTCCCAATCTTGCTGGAATTTGGTGGCTTTATCATTTCTGACTTTATCAAAGCCATCCTTGATAAGGGATTGGTTGAGTTCCTACAATTTGTTTTTGACAGCTTTTTTTCCTTCAAAAATATTGCCAAATTCATTTTTGTTCCAATCTTTTAGCCTAAGCTTGATATGTTTTAGTCTTTTGTGAAGAAGAAACATACTTGTACCCTGAATATGCAAATCTTCAACCCACCAACTTGAAATGTTGTTGGTGAAATCTGGATGGGTGAGCCAGATATTCTCAAATCTAAAAGGTCTATTCCTAGGGGTACCAATGCCCTTGACCTCTAATTGAACCGGCCAATGATCTGATCCTCCAAAGGGGAGAATTCTCACTTCCATTTCTTATCATTGAGCATAAGGTCCTCTGAGATGATGAATTTGTCTAACTTTGAGGCAACTAGAGACTCTCCTCCTCTTCTATTGTTCCAAGTAAAGATACCATTACTCGAATCAATGTTAACTAGCTACATAGTATCCATAAAAGTTTGAAAAGCTAAGGAGTCTTTGTTTAGAGTTCTGGTGCCCCCTTTTTTCTCCGATAGTGACTTGATCATTAGTGACTTGATCATGTTGAAGTCCCCACCGATAATCCATGGTATCTCTACATATCTCTCTCTGAGATCCATAGGAGAATCTAGAAACCTGAGTTTGTCATCCATTCTCTGAGGGCCATAAACATTCGTGACCATATGGGTTTCCCTATCCCCCATAGGTTGAATAACCACTGATAAATAATTTCTATAAGCCTCAGCATCTATTATACCAATCTTTAGGGGGTTCGAAAGAGTAAGAATGCCTCTTGCTGTATTTCCTGCCTTGACTTCTAGAAACTCAAATCGATTGAGCCATTTGCCATATATTTCTTTGATCTTCTGAATGGAACATTTAGTTTCCTAGATAAAAATCATATCTGGGGCTTCTTGTTTCATTCTGTTACTAAGTAATCTTTGTTTCCTTTTACTACCTAGAACCCTAATATTCCAAGAAGTAAACTTCATCATTAAAGATTTGTGAAGGAGTAACTGGTAAGGTCTTTCATCTTACCTGAATCTATCATTAGCTTTCCACATTCCATCAACAACTCATTCTGCGCTTTTTCTGCCTCTTTTCTTTCCTGGGCATCTAGGTGCTAATCCTAGTGTTTTTTTTATAGTTTTCACACCTTCGCTACCCTGTCTTGTAGTGTTACTTTGCCTATCCATCCCTTTAGCCTGGATTTTCCATAAGTACAACTGTTATACTCTAGCGAACTCTTCTTGAGGTAACGAGTCTAACCCTCCCATGGTTCCCTGTTTCAAGAACCCTTCCAAATCTAGGTGTTCTCTATCAAGAATCTCCTGTAGTTCATGGTCCTCCATTTCCATCTCGCTCTGGGTCATTTCCTGGTCCATATCCAGTTCTACATCGCTCATCATAGCCTCTTTCTGTTTATTATTATCCTTTGTTAGATCTTTGTCTTCCTCTTTCTCCTTCTCCTCTGGACTTCCCTCCATTCCCTGATCTACTTTTGTTATCTCTTCTTCTTCCTCGAGAACTTGGTACCTGTTCAGATTGGCTTGAGGCCCTTCTGCTTGATGTTGCTTAAGTCCCCTTTTGCCCCCTTTTCCTCTATGGCTCACTTTATGAAAGCTTTCAGTATCTTTCATTGTGGAAGCTTTGCTCTTGTTCTCTATTTTACTGAGAGGGCAATCCCTGAAAAGGTGTCCATGCTCATGGCATCTGTGACATCTAAAGGGAATATGTTCATAATATATTGTTTGTATCCATTCTTCATCAAAAACTTCCAAGATCACCTCATCCGGTAGAGCTCCGGAGAGATCCATTTCCACACAAATTCGTGCAAAGGAAGTGTATTTTCCTCTTCTGGTGGCTTCAGAAGCTTTGACAAAACGTCCTAATTTATTTCCTATGGTTGTTAACGATTCTGTTTGCCAATAATCAAGAGGAAGGGAGTAAAGTCTTACCCATACCGGAACTAAAGTGAAAGTCTCCCGCTCCGGGACAAAGTTCATCATCCACAGCCTCATGTAGAGGCCAGCAGCTGCGTAGAAGTAGGGCCCTCCTTCAAACACTTTGTCTTTATCCTCAATATTTGTGAAGACCATAATAAAGAATCCCTTTGACCCCAGATGTAGGTCAATGCTCCCTTTTGGTTTCCAATGGTATTTAATCCATGTCTGTAACGCTTTTTCAGTGGGCCATACTCCCATGAATTTACAAATGATAGCATATGTCTGCATGTGGTCCCTGTGTGCCTGCAGAGCAAGATCATTCAGAACTACTCTGGGTGTAACTTCAGTTTTGGGTTTACATGGTCCCTTTTGTGCCTTGGTTTTTGCTCCCTGTTCCTTGTCGTCTTCCTCCTTTTCTTTTGTGCTTTTATTCTCCCTTGCTTTGAATCCTTCTTGCTCTGCTTCCATGCTCTCTTTCCCTTCTTTGGCAAGACCTCTTACCTCTTCTCTTGGCTTCTTACCTCGGCTGGCTACAACCTACTTGTAGGAGGGAGTGGAGCTCCCTCCTTTGCGCCCTTCCATGGAGTTCAACACCTGCTAGAGACTGTAAACCCTAGCTGTTTTTCCAGCGCTCCTCCTCCGTTGAAACTTCTTAAGAAAGATTTTGCTTAATTCATTTTGTTTCCATTAAAATAAAATAAAATAAACTAAAATTGAAAACATAAAATTCTCCCACCTGGCAAGGTATAAATGTTATAATGTCTTGTTTAACATTTTGAGCAAGTAAAAAAAAAACTATAATTATAATTATAATTAATAATTAAACCCACCTAGATCCATCTTAACTTTGGATCTACCAAGTGTCAAGAGGGCTCAAACCTCTTTTCACTCTAAAAGAGGTTTGCATCTCAAGAAATTTGATCCCTCTTAGCGCTTGGTAGATCAAGAGTTAAGATGGATCTAGGCCCATCCTTAGTCATCCCAAAGGTAATAAAATTTTAATTTTAAAAAAAAATCCTTGTCAAAATAAAATAAAAAAGTTAAAAAAAATAACAAATAAAAAATATCCCTATAAAATAAAATAATAATAAAAATAAAAATGGCCATGGTATTGACCTATGTATTCATGTGGAATATAACCTATTTAAAAGGGGAAATTAAACCAGCCTAGATCCATCTTAATTCTGGATCTACCAAAGGATCAAATATTAAATAAAAAAATTAATGTAATATAATGTAAACAGTTTAACTCAATCAAAAGATCTTGATATGCAATAAGAGTGAATAAAGATTTGAGGGCCTCTAGGTTAGTTATGCCAAGTTATGCTCTCCTTCCAAGTATAGAAAATATGTTGTAATGTTATATTATGTCAACGTTTTGACTTAGTAAAATTACATTAAATTAAAAAAGCAAATAAAATTAATAATTAAAATATTTTTACCCAATCAAATTACATAAAAATACAATTAAAACTAAAAATTCATTTCCCTACATTTCAAATTACTTATAAAATTAATAATTAAATTAATTTTATCTCATCTCAAAATCTAATGTCCAAAAAAATCAAATCAAATCAAATCTCTCATTAATACAAACAATTCCTTCAATTAAAATTTGCAATTTTTACGCCCAAAATTAAAATAAATATACACTAATTTTAAAACTTTTTCAATAAGCCATTTTAAATATTCTCCTCATTACCCCGTAAGGCGTTTCCCTCTGAAATGAACTCTCCAAACTGTTGTCGTGTCAAAATATGTGCCATTCAATTTGGTTGTTAGACGATCGGGTAATCATTAACCGTTGATTTGAATTGAGCAATGCCAGGCACGACGCTCCATACGAACCGTCAACCGTCTTTCAACAAGATGTTCCACAAGGTGGGGCTGGACAACACGGGTTACAACATCACCAAGTATCTCTACGCCATGTCGAACATTCACCTCCCTAAATGGTTCGGCTGCCCATTTTCCATGGACGACAATACATGGAGCAGGGACTCCAATTGGATTGGCTACGTTGCGGTGAGCACAGACGAGAAGGTGACGCGCCTGGGGAGGCGAGACATCGTGGTGGTGTGGAGGGGGACTGTGACGCAGCTCGAGTGGATGGAGGATTTTCAGGATATTCTCCATCCCTTGGGAGAGGTAGGCAGCCTACACGAGAATTCATCAGTGAAGGTGGAGCGAGGGTTTCTGAGCATATATACCTCAAAGGACCACAACACAGGATACAACAAGCTCAGCGCGTCCGAGCAAGCAATGAAGGATCTCGGCCGCCTGGTGGATGTGTATATGCAGAAAGGGAAAGACGTGAGTATCACCATGACCGGCCACAGCCTCGGCGGTGCCCTCGCTCTGCTCAGCGCTTACGAGGTCGCAGCGAAGGGCCTCAATTCGCTGAAAACCGATCCCGACAGGAACGTCCCTGTGACTGTGTTCTCTTTCGGAGCTCCGAGAGTGGGCAACTGGGCTTTCAAAGACAGATTGGAGGCTATGGGGGTTAAGGTTCTGCGCGTGGTGAGCGAACAGGACATGGTTCCCAAGATGCCCGGGATCATCTTCAACGAAGGGATGGAAAAATTCGAGCGACTGATGAAGCCGTTGCTTGACCGTTTCCCCTGGACATACGCTCACGTTGGAGTGGAAATCAAGTTGGATCACGGACGTTCGCCTTCTCTGAAACCAAATCTCGACCCTGCAGATTATCACAACCTGGAGGGATATCTTCATTTGTTGGATGGGTACGAGAGCTGGTGCGCCCCATTCCGATCAGGGGATGCCAAACGAGACGTGGCGTTGGTGAACAAGGCTTCCGACATGCTGAGGCCGGAGTTAATGGTGGCGGGGAACTGGTATCAATTGGAGAACAAGGGCCTCGTCTGCAACTCGTATGGAAGATGGGTGCAGCCTGAACGAGAAGCCGAGGATATCCCATCTCCTAACCACGTACTAGTGCAAGAGTCTCTGGGTTTCGAGGTTCCAATATAGTGAATGTGTACAGATCAATGTGTGAAAGTAATGCATTTTCGCTATTTTTTTTATATAAAAAGAGTATCTTAGTTTTTAGGAATACATTTTTCGAGACTCTGACTAGCAAGGCATGTTGGAACTAAAAAGCGAAACAAATTCCAATCATTTACAGTCTGTCAATGTGATCTTTCAAAAGAAAATATAGCTGTTACAGACATGAACAGTGCTACTAAAGAGCATATTAACTCTCAAATATTCAAAGAAAAATATAGAAAATATGAAAGCTGCAGCGTATTAACTATCGAATATTCAAAATCTAAGTTCTGAAAAATTTAGAAAATATGAAAGCCGCCGGAGTAGACCCTGTTGTCTTGTATATATGAAGCTTAGGAGATGACTCCAGGTGTTCCAATCACACCTTTTTTGGAAAGCATATCTATAATATGATTTTGCAATGTGTGTAAAGCATATCTGTAATATGGTTTTCGTTTCAGGAAAATGTGTGCAAATGAGATGTGCTGAAAGGTAAATTTTATGGATTTAATACGTTTCATCCCGTATGACATCACTGGAGGCCGAAAGCAATTGAGCCTTTTTATCCCATCAATGCAACTTTTTAAATCCCCAAACACCTGAATATCTTTGATGTTGAGCCACTGAAACAAGTATAAAAAACCCCAGATGCAATAATTTCTGCCCAGTTATTAGTACCCTACCACCTTAAAAACATGTTTATGTTGTATATATGGCCGTAGTACTAGCTGAGATATGTCAAAATAATAATATGGTATAAAAACTCTTATAAAGGTTCATAGTTGTGTGTATGAAAGATATATAATTTATCAGTTCTGTTGAACATATAAAAACCAGTCACAAAGTTTATAATATAGAGAAAATAAGATTGTCCTCCTGATAATCCACAATCAAAGAAAAAGCATGTAAATTGCTTTGAAGAAAAACTGACTTTATTACATTCTTTGAAGAAAAACTGATTTTATTACATTGTTCCGAGAATTGTTTAGTTTTTAGGAATACATTTTTCGAGACTCTGACTAGCAAGGCATGTTGGAACTAAAAAGCGAAACAAATTCCAATCATTTACAGTCTGTCAATATGATCTTTCAAAAGAAAATATAGCTGTTACAGACATGAACAGTGCTACTAAAGAGCATATTAACTCTCAAATATTCAAAGAAAAATTTAGAAAATATGAAAGTTGCAGCATATTAACTTTCGAATATTCAAAATCTAAGTTCTGAAAAATTTAGAAAATATGAACGCTGCCAGAGTAGACCCTGTTGTCTTGTATATATGAAGCTTAGGAGATGACTCCAGGTGTTCCAATCACACCTTTTTTGGAAAGCATATCTGTAATATGGTTTTGCAATGTGTGTAAATCATATCTAGAATATGGTTTTCGTTTCAGGAAAATGTGTTCAAATGAGATGTGCTGAAAGGTAAATTTTATGGATTTAATACGTTTCATCCCGTATGACATCACTGGAGGCCGAAAGCAATTGAGCCTTTTTATCCCATCAATGCAACTTTTTAAATCCCCAAATACCTTAATATCTTTGATGTTGAGCCACTGAAACAAGTATAAAAAAACCCTAGATACAATAATTTATGCCCAGTTATTAGTACCCTACCACCTTAAAAACATGCTTATGTTGTATATATGGCCGTAGTACCAGTTGAGATATGTCAAAATAATAATATGGTATAAAAACTCTTATAAAGGTTCATAGTTGTGTGTATGAAAGATATATAATTTATCAGTTTTGTTGAACATATAAAAACCAGTCACAAAGTTTATAATATAGAGAAAATAAGATTGTCCTCCTGATAATCCGCAATCAAAGAAAAAGCATGTAAATTGCTTTGAAGAAAAACTGACTTTATTACATTCTTTGAAGGAAAACTGATTTTATTACATTGTTCCGAGAATTGTTGATCCTTTTTTTAAATAGCCTTGTTGTGCCTTTGTCCATTTGAATTGGATGCGGAGGAATTGTTTGGATGGCCAAAAGTGGTCGGAATCTGGGCAAAATAATTTCAACAAATCTTGTAGATGCAGTGTTTGAATTTTATTTTTGATAGTAGAAATAGATTCAGCACCATCAAAAACATCTAGGACACTTAAAATTTTGAAATTTAACAACTATAACTTGGATTTACAAAAATCTTTACCACATATTTTCTAAATATAACCTAAATTTCCATAACAATCCAGACAATTCCTCAGCTAGTTAAACTATGGCATTTAGATTTGTTCTTACACAATTCATGGATCCTTTGATTCTATGAATGTGATGAAAACTGATAGGAGAGAAATGCATGAGATTTGAAATCATATTTTGATATATTGATAACAAGGTGTAGTTTCTTATTTCGAATGTTCCATTAATCAATCTATAATAAGTTTGGAATTTCTAGGTGATATTTTTTTCCTTTGCCATTCAGATATTTAGAGAAAATAATTGTGGATAATTGTTTCACACTGTGTCTATATTTACACAGAATAAAAATTGGAGTATGAATTGTTTATAAAAATTCAGCCTCCCATCCATCCTTTTGATGTGTCTCGTCACGCGGCTCTATTTTCAGTTTTACTTTACATATTTATTGCCTAGCATATTTATTTCTTTACATATTTACGCCATAAGGCGTTTCCCTCTGAAATGAACTCTCCAAACTGTTGTCGTGTCAAAATATGTGCCATTCGATTTGGTTGTTAGACGATCGGGTAATCATTAACCGTTGATTTGAATTGAGCAATGCCAGGCGCGACGGTCCATACGAACCGTCAACCGTCTTTCACATGCTGCAGGCAACGATAGCAAAACTCGCCATATTCTGTGCCTGCCGGGAGCAAAAGAGAGGCTCAGACTCTTCAAAGCTGACCTCCGCCAAGAGGGAAGCTTCCATGCTGCCGTTGAGGGTTGTGAGTACGTTTTTCATTTGGCAACTACAATGGATTTCGCCATTGAAGCACAGGTATTTTTTAACAACCACCCGAATGCACAACTTCCGGAAACAACGAATTTATTACTGGATTTTGACCCCTTTTTTGGATATAAATTTTCCCTTTTAATGTACTTTTTCTTCAGACACAGACGAATGTTATCGAAGCTGAGGTGAATGGTACTCTTGATATTTTGAGGACTTGCAGTCAGGCAAAGTCTGTGAGGCGTGTAATTTACACATCATCCATAACTGCAGCCTCGCCACTTAATGATGATGGCGAATTCAGGGACTGCCTCGATGAATCTTGCTGGACCCCAATCGATATCATGAGACGTGAAAAGCCTATTTTCTGGGTAAGTTCGTTGTTACTACTCACTTCAAAGATTTGTATTAAAAGATCCGTAAGTTTATTTTAACTTCAAATATAATCAATCTAGATTTATTAGGGTTAGGGTCCAGAAGATCAAATTTATGAGTTGTAAAGTTGCATGCTCATAATAGATTTAGAATTAGATAAATCTAATCAATCTGGATTTATTAGGGTTAGGGTGCAGAGGATCAAATTTATGAGTTGTAAAGTTGTATGCTCATAATAGATTTAGAATTAGATAAATGTAGACCGGTTTTAAAAAGTGATGAAATCCCAAATAATTTTCATATTCCACTGTAAAATGAGCTTCTTAACACAATCTCTTACCCAACACAATCATTATTTTGACTCGACTGTAAAATGAGCTTCTCAACCATTATTTTGAAATTACTTTGAAATGCAAATCTCTTGATATTTAGAAAAATGTAATTTACATTTTTATCTTGTCAAAACAATAAGGAGTAACGAATCACTTGATTTTAAGATGTATTATGTAGCAAAAACATTAGCAGAGCAAGCAGCTCTTCAATATGGGTCAGAGGATCATGGTATTGAAGTAGTGACGATAGCTCCAACTATAGTTGCAAGACCTTTTCTTACACCCACACTTCTGGCCAGCATTGAACAAGCGTTGCCATTTGTCACACGTATGGTATGCGTTCATTAGATATTTGATCTTATTTTTGTAAATTTTCATGGCTTGGTGTTTCTCTTATGGATTGTTTTATTTCTTTGAGTTTAGGTTGATTATGGATTCTCTGTATCTCATGGGTATAAGCATAGTTTTGTTTCATATCAATAAGATACATGAAATCTGAAATCAATATAAAAATGTTCATTTCATCTAATCTTATATTAAAGTCGCATCCTGTATCAATGTTGAACATTTTGATTCTCAGTATCCAATGGGTAAGAGCATAATTTTGAGATCTGCCATTAACAGAAAAATGCCCATTTTTTCTGTTCTTATATTAATGTTCACATCTCTCAGGCAACGCTGAACATTTTGAATGGTTAAGGGAGCTTCATGATATCATGGGTTCCATTTTATTAGTCCACACTGAGGATGCTTGTAATGCTCACATATTCTTGATGGAGCATCCCTCTGCGAGAGGTCGATATATATGTTCTTCTCCACCTCTCACTCTGCGAGAAATGGAGGATTTCTGTGCTAAACGTTATCCACAATTCTCCCTCCCACTCAAGTAATCAATTACTTCATATTTTGTTTAGTTTGTTTATTCCATTTCTAAATAGATATTCTCAAAAAGTCATTCGCTTATTTGGGAATTTGAATCGCATATTTCATATCAAAGACAATGTTCTTAATGGTGTGCCCTTTCCCTCAAGAAACTTGCTGGACATCGGGTTCACTTACCAGTATGGATTAGCAGAAATTTTAGGTGATAGCATTGAATTTGCAAGGAAGATAGGCCCGCTACCCTGAACATGTAAGTGCCAAGGATGTTTGGTTGGTTGACGATGAGATAAATAAAATGGTTGGATATTTTGTGGTTTGTATCAAAAACATGTTTCTTAAATGAACCTTAACTTTGAATTTATAGACTATAAAGGGATTATTTTCTTTTAAATATCTTTGGTTTATTAAATTTAAAGGTATCAAAAATATGAATATTTTAATCTAATTTAAAACTAATTATATTATTCTTAATTTAATTAAAATAAATTTAATTAATAATTACATTATTAATATGGAACATCCCAATATTATATTATATGTGAATATGGATTTTTAAAATTTAAAATTTATGTGAATGTGGATTTTTAATGTGATTTTATTTAATATATAATATATATTTGATTATAACCCAAAAAAAATTTATTTAAATGTTATTTTTATAATATATATAATTTAATTTAGTATGGAGTAGATTTGTAGGTATTAAATTTTTTAAATGTGAGATGTGTAAGAGTTAAATATGTGAATATTTTATATTTGAGGTTGAGAAATATACTTAACTCCCATATAAACATCCTAGTATGAAAAAATGTTGTTATATTTAACATTTTTCTTAATCAAAATAAAACTAATAAAATAAAAAACATAAAACTAATAATTATATTTATATTGATAATTAATATAAATCTAATATATATATATATATATATTAGGTTTATAATAATAATTTTATACTTTTATTTTCCTTACTCGTAAATAAATTAATATAAAAATAATATGACGTTAAAGGTATTAACTAATCTATTACACTAATATCTTTTCAACTTCTTAATGGATTACGTATGATGTAACATTATATAAATATATTTTCAATCTTTTAATGGATATTTAGTGTGATTAGATAATCATTGCTAACATGGTATTGTACCCAAGTTAAAGTGGTTGATGTGCTCTTATTATCACCTGTTAATATTTCTTCCTTAATTTTGTGAATTTGGCTTACTTGCTTTTGGTTGATTTGCATTATGGTGTGGTGGTTTTGTTATGCAAGTTTTTAGTTATTTCTTTAGTTGTTTTGCTTTGTTTCTATATATGGGAGCTAGCATTTGTCAATGCTAGGCCATATTTTTACTATGCGGAGGGCCTGTGAGTTGGTCATAGATGCACATGCATGCAATTTCCTATAGTTAGGATTTTTTTTTTTCCTCCAGATCCTTAAGCTTCTTTGTTGGATTTCTGTCTAGATAGCTCTCCTCCAATCGTGGATGCTAAGACTACTTCTTTAGAGAAAAATGGAGATAGACCCGATGGTATGTTTTTTTGTCAATTCAATCAACTTTTAATTTATGATTTTCCCCATAGATAGGGAGGAGGTCTAAATAACTATATGATGGGTTTTTATTCATGTGCCTCCAGAGAAAGAAGCTAACATTTCAGAGATTGACAGTACCGTTGTTGCGGCAGACAGAGCCACTACTGAATTGCCAGCAGAAGGAACTATAAGAGTGCTTCACTTTCTGCATCCAACGTTGTGTAGTAGTTTTTTGAAATATGGGATAAATTGCCTATAACAAGGATGAAGTATATTAGTGTATAAAAGTTTATTGCAGACACTTAGGTAAGAATGCATGTCATTAGTGAAGTATTTCGCGTAAATTTTGCTTTGTGATTGTAACAGATGGGAGTCAGCAGTGCATTTGAAGGCAAATATATATCAGTAGATAAAGTAAGAGATTAGGAGAAAAAGGAAGATAGTTCAGAGTACAAAGAAGGGGAGAAGAGCTCTTGTAAGGGAGACCTCATAGAGGGAAGTGTTGTTGAAAGACATATAAAGGTGGAAAACATTAAGGAAGAAAGTCAGGCAGACAGTATACGAGGAAACAATAATGATTCAAGCAAATTATTGCCACAGAAGCAAGAGGTAATCACCAAGACTGATTCAAGAAGGCAGAAACAAGAGAAACCTGGTTAGTGAACTTGCTCTTTTAGTGACAAGAGATTAATCTGAAAATTCAATTTATGGATTTTGTTTTCTTGCTTGTTTTCCATCTAAAAAACCTCTTCCATTAGTCATGGTCACGTTTTCATACTAATATACATCATCATATTTCTAACTGTCGGGTTCCATCAGATGTTCCATATCTCGTCATTTCAACTTCATGTGTTGTCAGTTGCTCCACCAATGGAGCTGTTGGACCTTCACCCATATCCATGGCTGTAGTAGGGTGGCCTAGAGCCTTATCCAAAGGTGAGAAATCTCTTCAGAGATGACTTATTGCTTTGGCTCACTGTTTCCAATAATCCATCTTTTACAATCTTAGAAATGAACTGTGTATATAACTAAAATCATATGTTATAATGTAAAATAGAGGTCATTTTATGACAAACCAGTCGATCTGATAGTTCCAATAGCGATGAAAAAGTTGCGATCAATTTCCATAATATCATATCGAAATTTATACTAAACGCTTCATAACAATGAATTGCTAATCTAATGGATCAAATAATGAAAATTGAAATAAATCTGATGGTTGTTATTCCATATTGGAATAGAAGATGTGAGCACATTAACCCAAAGCTCTTGATCTAATAATCCAGTGGTGAAAGGTGAAGAAATATCCAAATTCCATAATACATTAGAAATTAAGTAAAGTTTAAAAGCAAGTTACACTTTCACTGGATCTGACAGCTCTCATGATCCATGATTGAAGGTCTATATTCATACCATATCGTAACATACATAGAACTTAAAGTCAACTTACACTTTTGATATATTGAAGGGTCAGAGTGAGTTGAGATTGATGGTGAATATTCATATTAGGTTGTAACTTGCAGAGTTTTTAACCATAAGTTACATTCCAGTGAATCTAACAATGAATATCAATAATGGTGATTGAATTTTTAAATGGGTGGAGTTAATAGAATTATAACAAGTGGGTTCCACCCAATATTCCCACTATCTGTTATTAGGTCATTTTAATGGTGGTAATTAATAGAATTTGTACTTACATTTACATTAACGGTTTAAAGTACATCATTTTAATTGTGGTAATTAGTAGAATTTATTATTAATGGTTTAAAGTACATGTTATCACTGGGAATTTTACCGGGCTGTGTAAAGGAAAATCCCAAGGTAACATTGAATTAGTTTTTAGATTGGAAGTGGACCTTTCCAGCTTAGAGAGAGTTATCTCTCATAACTCAGTCACCCTGTGTCACCTCAATAACTCGCTATTTAATCAGTATAATGGCTAGATATTATGTACGATAAGAATTAAAATGTTGTAAGACAAAGTAAAATATCCATTGGGCATGGAGTAATGATAATAGCAAGAAATCTGATGGATCCATTTAAAATGTTGTAGGACAGAGTGAAATATCCATTAGGCATGGAGTCATGATAATTAGCCCGATATCTTATGGATCCTCCATTACCTGGGTATGGATATTAGGGATATTAAGGGTTAAAATGTTGTAGGACAGAGTGAAATATCCCTTGAGGATGGAGTCATGATAATTAGCAAGAAATCTGATAGATCCTCCATTACCTGGCTATAGATATTAAAAGCAGGATAGATGAAACTTTCTTAGATTATCAGTGTAGTTGAAAGTTGAATGGGGATGATAGTCCACTACAGTAGAGCATCCAACGCGGATGAATTCTAAAGTAGCTTTAGAAGGAAATGAAAGTATTTGATTGTAAGAAAATAAAGCATCAATGAGAAATTATAAAATATTTGCTTTCCAAAAAGTGAAAGTATTTGATTGTAAGAAAATAAGACATCAATGATAAATTTCAAAATATTTACTTTCAATAAAAGATTGAAGATTACATATAAAATAAAATCACCTAAAAAGAAAAAAATTCAACATAAAGAAACAGATAGGAAAGTAGCATCTCAAAATTCAATAGGGAAATTTGCATCTCCAGTGATGTAAGTCTTTCAGAACACAGATGCACATGCATGCAATTTCCTATAGTTAGGATTTTTTTTTCCTCCAATTCCTTAAGCTGCTTTGTTAGATTTCTGTCTGGATAGCTCTCCTTCAATCGTGGATGCTAAGACTACTTCTTTAGAGAAAATGGAGATAGACCTGATGGTATGTTTTTTTGTCAATTCAATCAACTTTTAATTTCTGATTTTCCCGATAGATAGGGAGGTGGTCTAAATAACTATATGATGGGTTTTTGTTCAGGTACCTCCAGAGAAAGAAGCTAACATTTCAAAGATTGACAGTACCGTTGTTGCAGCAAACAGAGCCACTACTGAATTGCCAGCAGAAGGAACTGTAAGAGTGCTTCACTTTTTGCATCCCATGTTGTGTAGTAGTTTTTTGAAATATGGGATAAATTGCCTATAACAAGGATGACGTATGTGTATAAAAGTTTATTGCAGCCACTTCGGTAAGAATGCATGTCATTGCTGAAGTATTTCGTGTAAATTCTGCTTTTTAATTGTAATAGATGGGAGTCAGCAATGCATTTGAAGGCAAATCTATATTAGTAGATAAAGCAAGAGATTAGGAGAAAAGGGAAGATAGTTCAGAGTACAAAGAAGGGGAGAAGAGCTCTTGTAAGGGAGACCTCATAGAGGGAAGTGTTGTTGAAAGACATATAAAGGTGGAAAACATTAAGGAAGAAATTCAGGTAGACAGTATACGAGGAAACGATAATGATTCAAGCAAATTATTGCCATAGAAGCAGGAGGTAATCACCAAGACTGATTCAAGAATGCAGAAACAAGAGAAACCTGGTTAGTGAACTTGCTTTTAGTGACAAGAGATTAATATGAAAATCCAATTTATGGGTTTTTGTTTTCTTGCTTGTTTTCCATCTAAAAAACCTCTTCCATTTGTCATGGTCACGTTTTCATACTAATATACATCATCATATTTCTAACTGCCGGGTTCCATCAGATGTTCCATATCTTGCCGTTTCAGCTTCATGTGCTGTCAGTTGCTCCACCAATGGAGCTGTTGGACCTTCACCCATATCCATGGCTGTAGCAGGGTGGCCTGGAGCCTTATCTGCTCTTGGGTATGAACATCTCTCTACCCTATTATGTTGATCATGTTGTTTTGTTGTTGCTTGTAATAAGCAATCATTTTTCTGAGCTGAAACAAAGATTTGTTCAGCAGGTATTTTGGACCAGCGACGACTACTTGGCCTGGAACATCTCTGCCTGGAATGATGCCTGTTGAAGGAAACTTGATGAAAGGCATACAGGTAGCTAATTTGTTTCCACTGATCCTTTAGTTGTGGACTACTTTACATTGCATGGTGAGTCCTTGTAATTTTTTTATTATCGATGTACGCTGGTCAATTCTTGGTAATGAAGAAGGCGACATGCAGGCTTTTATATTTTATATTTTATTGTGAAGTTATGTGTGGCTTCCTTAGGGTTGATTTTCCCATCTTTTGAACCTGTCAGATCATTGGACTGTAATAGCTCCTGGCGTGCACGTTATCATTGTATCTATGAATGGGTTTTTCTGCTTCTTGGCTTCGATTATGACCATTTGGGGTGGCCTTGTGCACTGATTTCCATCTGCCTTCAACATCATGAGCTAAAGAGTCTATGATGTGTTTTGTCTTATAAGTTGGCATGTGTTCTGTTTGATCATTATTTTGTGTCTTCGATCATGGTTTCAGTATTCCTGGATATAGTCTTCCAATTGAAGTGTTATATTTGTTAAAAGATGTTCAGATTTTCTCATTTTATCATGTGATGAATCAATGGGGATAATGAAATGAATGAATTGGGATATCGGTTTTATGTTGTCCTTCATGAAACGTTGTTCAAGTCGACATCTTTGAGACTTACCAATATATTCTCTGATGAAGGATTCGTGGTAGAAGGACCTTGAAAAAAACCTCGTTCCTCAGATTTTGGCAAAGATGATTAGATTTCATAAATGACAAATCAAACACATGTAACCATCAGTGTTGTTAGATTTATCACCAGCAAAATCTAACACTAAAAATTCAAATTCACCAAAGAGTATTTCAGAGGAAAATCATTGTGATAATTGAGTAATATGGAGAACAACTACAGATCCGTGCTACTAGCATTTTTCCAGGGAAAATAACCTTGCAAATTGAAACCCAACGACACCCTCTATGAAGAAACCAAAAATACCAGAAACCCTTGTCTTCTCATCAGATCTACCAAAAGATTCATATAACCGTAAGTAATTTCAATACTCTTCCACAAGAATCCTCAGCAAACATATCAGTCTTCAACAGTCCAAAGGTGAGAAATCTCTTCAGAGATGACTTATTGCTTTGACTCACTGTTTCCAATAATCCATCTTTCACAATCTTAGAAATGAACTGTGTATGCAAATAGCCACGCTTACAAAGATAGAATTAGATAGAAATGAGGGTGATGAATATGCAATATACAACCAATTAATAGGATTCTCATTGCTATCATTGTTACAGTCACGCATAAGTCAATGTCATGCAATCAGTGTTACTCTTACAGCATCAACAAATCGTTAAGGATTTGTCACACAAGGTTTCTGTCCTGTGTCAAGGTCATAAGCTATTAGTGTTATTGGTGAAGCTTCAGACCTAGGATCACAACTTGAAGAGAAGAAACTGGTAGAGCCTCCTAATATGAAGATAAATATCACAGATACTCAAAGAAAAGCTCGGTCTTCTCAAGTAATGGTGCTTCTGAGTTTGCTACTGAGGCATGACAACACAAAATTGTACATTGCTTCCTTTCTATTTTCTGAGGGGCAATGTACACTCTGAGTAGCCACTTGTGATATTAAAACAGTGAGCTCTGAGGTCAATATAATGCTCAGACTTATTGAGAAACAAGAGTTGGAGATATTCAATAGAAAAAGATGGAGATGGGAGTTTCAATGGACAATCTACTTCAAACAATTTCACCTCACGGAATCAGGAATCGATTTCAATTATTATGCCTCTATATAATTCATTCTCTGATGAAGGATTCGTGGTAGAAGGACCTTGAAAAAAACCTCATTCCCCAGATTTTGGCAAAGATGATTAGATTTCAGAAATGACAAATCAAACATCCATAACCATCAGTGTTGTTAGATTTATCACCAGCAAAATCTAACACTGAAAATTGAAATTCACCAAAGAGTATTTCAGAGGAAAATCATCGTGATAATTGAGTAATATGGAGAACAACTACAGATCCATGCTACCAACGTTTTTCCAGGGAAAATAATCTTGCAAATTGAAACCCAATGACACCCTTTATGAAGAAACCAAAAATACTAGAAACCCTTGTCTTCTCGTCAGATCTACCAAAAGATTCATATAACCATAAGTAATTTCAATACTCTTCCACAAGAACCCTCAGCAAACATATCAGCCTTCAACAGTCCAAAGGTGAAAAATCTCTTCAAAGATGACTTATTGCTTTGGCTCACTGTTTCCAATAATCCATCTTTTACAATCTTAGCAATGAACTGTGTATATAACTAAAATCATACGTTATAATGTAAAATAGAGGTCACTTTGTGACAAACCAATCGATCTGATAGTTCCAATAGCGATGAAAAAGTTGCGATCAATTTCCATAATATCATATTGAAAGTTATACTAAACGCTTCATAACAATGAATTGCCGATCTAATGGATCAAATAGTGAAAATTGAAATAAATCTGATGGTTGTTATTCCATATTGGAATAGAAGATGTGAGCACATTAACCCAAAGCTCTTGATCTAATAATCCAATGGTGAAAGGTGAAGAAATATCCAAATTCCATAATACATTAGAAATTAAGTAAAGTTTAAAAGCAAGTTACACTTTCATTGGATCTGACAGCTCTCATGACCCATGATTCAAGGTCTATATTCATACCATATCGTAACATACATAGAACTTAAAGTCAACTTACACTTTTGATATATTGAAGGGTCAGAGTGAGTTGAGATTGATGGTGAATATTCATATTATGTTGTAACTTGTAGAGTTTTTAACCATAAGTTACATTCCAATGAATCTAACAATGAATATCAATAATGGTGATTGAATTTTTAAATGGGTGGAGTTAATAGAATTATAACAAGTGGGTTCCACCTAATATTCCCACTATCTGTTATTAGGTCATTTTAAAGGTGGTAATTAATAGAATTTGTACTTACATTTACATTAATGGTTTAAAGTACATCATTTTAATTGTGGTAATTAGTAGAATTTATTATTAATGGTTTAAAGTACATGTTATCACTGGGAATTTTACCGCGCTGTGTAAAGGAAAATCCAAAGGTAACATTGAATTAGTTTTTAGATTGGAAGTGGACCTTTCCAGCTTAGAGAGAGTTATCTCTCATAACTCAGCCACCCTGTGTCACCTCAGTAACTCGTTATTTAATCAGTATAATGGCTAGATATTATGTACAATAAGATTTAAAATGTTGTAAGACAAAGTGAAATATCCATTGGGCATGGAGTTATGATAATTAGCAAGAAATCTGATGGATCCATTTAAAATGTTGTAGGACAGAGTGAAATATCCATTAGGCATGGAGTCATGATAATTAGCCCGAAATCTGATGGATCCTCCATTACCTGGGTATGGATATTAGGGATATTAAGGGTTAAAATGTTGTAGGATAGAGTGAAATATCCATTGAGGATGGAGTCATGATAATTAGCAAGAAATCTGATAGATCCTCCATTACCTGGCTATAGATATTAAAAGCAGGATAGATGAAACTTTCTTAGATTATCGGTGTAGTTGAAAGTTGAATGGGGATGATAGTCCACTATAGTAGAGAATCCAATGAGGATGAATTCTAAAGTAGCTTTAGAAGGAAATGAAAGTATTTGATTGTAAGAAAATAAAGCATCAATGAGAAATTTTAAAATATTTGCTTTCCAAAAATGAAAGTATTTGATTGTAAGAAAATAAGACATCAATGATAAATTTCAAAATATTTACTTTCAATAAAAGATTGAAGATTACATATAAAATAAAATCACCTAGAAAGAAAAAAATTCAACATAAAGAAATAGATAGGAAAGTAGCATCTCAAGAATCTTTGGACCATAAAATCAAGAATTTTTGGTCCAATCAGATTCAATTTATCTCAAATTTACACAGTAATTTTTTCTCTCTGAAACCGAACCCTTTGTCCTTTTTTTCATCTGTTTTATAGAGATATTACATATGTTTTTTCATCTGTTTTATAGAGATATTACATATGTTTTTTCATCTGTTTTATAGAGATATTACGTATGTTTCAGATCCAAAATCTGTGGAAAAATATTAACTACGAAATATTCAACACAAAATTGTACACTGCTTCCTTTCTATTTTCTGAGGGGCAATGTACACTCTGAGTAGCCACTTGTGATATTAAAACAGTGAGCTCTGAGGTCAATATAATGCTCAGACTTATTGAGAAACAAGAGCTGGAGATATTCAATAGAAAAATATGGAGATGGGAGTTTCAATGGACAATCTGCTTCAAACAACTTCAGCTCATGGAATCAGGAATCGATTTCAATTATTATGCCTCTATATAATTCATTCTATAATGAAGGATTTGTGGTAGAAGGACCTTGGAAAAAACCTCGTTCCTCAGATTTTGGCAAAGATGATTAGATTTCAGAAATGACAAATCAAACACCTGTAACCATCAGTGTTGTTAGATTTATCACCAGCAGAATCTAACACTGAAAATTCAAATTCACCAAAGAGTATTTCAGAGGAAAATCATTGTGATAATTGAGTAATATGGAGAACAACTACAGATCCGTGCTACCAGCATTTTTCCAAGGAAAATAACCTTGCAAATTGAAACCCAACGACACCCTCTATGAAGAAACCAAAAACACCAGAAACCCTTGTCTTCTCGTCAGATCTACCAAAAGATTCATATAACTGTAAGTAATTTCAATACTCTTCCACAAGAATCCTCAGCAAACATATCATTCTTCAACAGTCCAAAGGTGAGAAATCTCTTCAGAGATGACTTATTGCTTTGGCTCACTGTTTCCAATAATCCATCTTTCACAATCTTAGAAATGAACTGTGTATGCAAATAGCCACGCTTACAAAGATAGAATTAGGTAGAAATGAGGGTGATGAATATGCAATATACAACCAATCAATAGGATGCTCATTGTTATCATTGTTACAGTCACACATAAGTCAATGTCATGCAATCAGTGTTACTCTTACAACATCAACAAATCGTCAAGGATCTGTCACACAAGGTTTCTGTCCTGTGTCAAGGTCTTTAGCTATTAGTGCTATTGGTGAAGCTTCAGACCTAGGATCACAACTTGAAGAGAAGAAACTGGTAGAGCCTCCTAATCTGAAGATAAATATCACAGATACCCAAAGAAAAGCTCGGTCTTCTCAAGTAATGGTGCTTCTAAGTTTGCTACTGAGGCATGAAAACACAAAATTGTACATTGCTTCCTTTCTATTTTCTAAGGGGAAATGTACACCATGAGTAGCCACTTGTGATATTAAAACAGTGAGCTCTGAGGTCAATATAATGCTCAGACTTATTGAGAAACAAGAGCTGGAGATATTCAATAGA
The DNA here is from genome assembly GCA_031772625.1 of Pinus tabuliformis. Taxonomy (NCBI): domain Eukaryota; kingdom Viridiplantae; phylum Streptophyta; class Pinopsida; order Pinales; family Pinaceae; genus Pinus; species Pinus tabuliformis. The sequence continues at coordinate 815,490,658 of CM062818.1, forward strand.
CAAAGATGGAGATGGGAGTTTCAATGGACAATCTGCTTCAAACAATTTCAGCTCACGGAATCAGGAATCGATTTCAATTATTACGCCTCTATATAATTCATTCTTTGATGAAGGATTCGTGGTAGAAGGACCTTGAAAAAAACTCTTTCCTCAGATTTTGGCAAAGATGATTAGATTTTAGAAACGACAAATCAAACACCTGTAACCATCAGTGTTGTTAGATTTATCACCAGCAAAATCTAACACTGAAAATTCAAATTCACCAAAGAGTATTTCAGAGGAAAATCATCGTGATAATTGAGTAATATGGAGAACAACTATAGATCCATGCTACCAGCATTTTTCCAGGGAAAATAATCTTGTAAATTGAAACCCAACGACACCCTTTATGAAGAAACCAGAAATACCAGAAACCCTTGTCTTCTCGTCAGATCTACCAAAAGATTCATATAACCGTAAGTAATTTCAATACTCTTCCACAAGAACCCTCAACAAACATATCAGTCTTCCACAGTACAAAGGTGAGAAATCTCTTCAGAGATGACTTATTGCTTTGGCTCATTGTTTCCAATAATCCATCTTCTACAATCTTAGAAATGAACTGTGTATGCAAATAACCACGCTTACAAAGATAGAATTAGATAGAAATGATGGTGATGAATATGCAAAGATGTGGTTGAGTCAGAGATTGCAGACTCAAAGGTTTTCTTTATTTCTGGATGAAGTTTGGAGAGATGGTTCCCAGTTGATGGAAGAAATTTGGTTTGTTGCTGCTAACCCACCACTCCAACTCGAGACTTGTTGTAAGTTCAAGGAATCGCAAAGTCCTGTCAGAAATTGGAGTTGCAGAGACATCTATAATAAGAATGGGGGATTTGGTAGAAGAGGAAAATTGGAAGCTATTTTTTATTCATCCTTTTCGAATTCCATGATTCAGTTGGGGCTTACTCACGAGGTTCTTCTTCGGTTGTCCACACTCAGGGAAAGTGTTCAACCTTCAGCCAGTTCTTTGTTCTTGATTGGCATATTTGATTACAAGTTATTTTCTCACTGATATACAACCAATCAATAGGATGCTCATTGCTATCATTGTTACAGTCACGCATAAGACAATGTCATGCAATTAGTGTTACTCTTACAGCATCAACAAATCATCAAGGATCTGTCACACAAGGTTTCTGTCCTGTGTCAAGGACTTTAGCTATTAGTGCTATTGGTGAAGCTTCAGACCTAGTATCACAACTTGAAGAGAAGAAACTGGTAGAGCCTCCTAATCTGAAGATAAATATCACAGATACCCAAAGAAAAGCTCGGTCTTCTCAAGTAATGGTGCTTCTAAGTTTGCTACTGAGGCATGACAACACAAAATTGTACATTGCTTCCTTTCTATTTTCTGAGGGGCAATGTACACTCTGAGTAGCCACTTGTGATATTAAAACAGTGAGCTCTGAGGTCAATATAATGCTCAGACTTATTGAGAAACAAGAGCTGGAGATATTCGATAGACAAAGATGGAGATGGGAGTTTCAATGGACAATCTGCTTCAAACAATTTCAGCTCACGGAATCAGGAATTGATTTCAATTATTATGCCTCTATATAATTCATTCTCTGATGAAGGATTCGTGGTAGAAGGACCTTGAAAAAAACCTCGTTCCTCAAATTTTGGCAAAGATGATTAGATTTCAGAAATGACAAATCAAACACCTGTAACCATCAATGTTGTTAGATTTATCACCAGCAAAATCTAACACTAAAAATTCAAATTCACCAAAGAGTATTTAAGAGGAAAACCATCGTGATAATTGAGTTATATGGAGAACAACTACAGATCCGTACTACCAGCATTTTTCCAGGGAAAATAATCTTGCAAATTGAAACCCAACGACACCCTTTATGAAGAAACCAAAAATACCAGAAACCCTTGTCTTCTCGTCAGATCTACCAAAAGATTCATATAATCGTAAGTAATTTCAATACTCTTCCACAAGAACCCTCAGCAAACATATCAATCTTCCACAGTCCAAAGGTGAGAAATCTCTTCAGAGATGACATATTGCTTTGGCTCACTATTTCCAATAATCCATCTTTTACAATCTTAGAAATGAACTGTGTATGCAAATAGCCACGCTTACAAAGATAGAATTAGATAGAAATGACGGTGATGAATATGCAAAGATGTGGTTGAGTCAGAGATTGCAGACTCAGAGGTTTGCTTTATTTCTGGATGAAGTTTGGAGAGATGGTTCCTAGTTGATGGAAGAATTTGGTTTGTTGCTGCTAACCCACCACTCCAACTCGAGACTTGTTGTAAGTTCAAGAAATCGCAAAGTCCTGCCAGAAATTGGAGTTGCGGAGACATCTATAATAAGAATGTGGGATTTGGTAGAAGAGGAAAACTGGCAGCTATTTTTTATTCATCCTTTTCAAATTCCATGATTCAGTTAGGGCTTACTCACGAGGTTCTTCTTTGGTTGTCCACACTCAGGGAAAGTGTTCAACCTTCAGCCAATTCTTTGTTCTTGATTGGCATATCTGATTACAAGTTATTTTCTCACTGATATACAACCAATCAATAGGATGCTCACTGCTATCATTGTTACAGTCACACATAAGTCAATGTCATGCAATCAGTGTTACTCTTACGGCATCAACAAATTGTCAAGGATTTGTCACACAAGGTTTCTGTCCCGTGTCAAGGTCTTTAACTATTAATGCTATTGGTGAAGCTTCAGACCTAGGATCACAACTTGAAGAGAAGAAACTGGTAGAGCCTCCTAATCTGAAGATAAATATCACAGATACCCAAAGAAAAGCTCGGTCTTCTCAAGTAATGGTGCTTCTAAGTTTGCTACTGAGGCATGACAACACAAAATTGTACATTGCTTCCTTTCTATTTTCCGAGGAGCAATGTACACTCTAGGTATAATCCCAACCACGGGTATGATACAAGAGAGACTAATTATTTTTATTAATTAAATAATAATAAAAAAATAAAATTATGATTTAGTTCTAATAATCATCTTCATCTTATTGGAGAGAAACTAATTATTTTTATTAATTAAATAATAAAAAAAATTAAAATTATGATTTAATTCTAATAATCATCTTTATCTTATTAGATCGTTCACTATGATTTTAAAGCATACTTTCAGTGTTTCACAACCATTAATTAATTTTTATGAATAAAAGTGACTTTAGAAATAAATAAATTCAAATTGAAACTAAATTACTATGATTTTAAAGTAGATTCAAATTAACTCATATGTACAATTTATAGTTTTCTTCCTACCTCTCCTCTCCTTTGCCTATAACTTTCCCATTGAGCAACTTGGTAGCTTCATAGTCATGAACAACATTTATATGCAATATTAATTCAATCAACAATTTATATGCAATATTAATTCAATAATTAATAAAAAATAGTGTAAGGCACCCTAAATCAATTTCATTTCTACTACATCTCTACATTTAATTTAGATTTGCCCATTCCATATCGTGATTGTTCCTCAATTTATGCCTTAAAAGGTTTCCTTTGCAACATTTGGTGCAAATGCTAATTATTCATTTAAACAAATATAAATAAAGCATGAGATTAAAGTTTTCCACTTCTACCATAAAGCGAACGAGCACGTCATCTAATGGAGACGATCGAAACTAATTTGTATTTAGCAGAACTCCCGTCGGATGCATTTGCCCACTGGGTTGCAGTCCGTTGTCGCAGTAACTTCAGGCTTCAGAGTCTTCAAAATCTAACTAAAATACATGCACATCAGAGTGAATTATTCATGGAGTAGGGTTTGAAGGGTGGAATTATCACACAAAGCAAAGCTCGAAAATCAGAGCAGAAGAATCGAGCGAGAGCAAATTTTTTGAGATGGAAGTGGAGGTGAGAAGTGTTGCAGGCATGCAGGGGTGCTTTGCTGCTCTGCCTCTACATCTCATTGAGACTCTGCAGGCCACTTACTCGGGGTTTCTGCCTCCTCTTCTTGCTCTCGAGCTTCAACCCAACGACCCCACAGCAGCTGAGGCGTCCTCGTGGTTCGTCGCATGGATTGGGGCCGCTTCAAACTCTAATGCCATCGAGGTATATCTATGCAAATTTTCCTTATGTGTACATAATAACATGGACTGTGAATTGTAACTTTACTGCCTTGTTCGCGAATGGATTAGTTACAGTAACGTCACGCCAGTTGAAATATCAAGCATTTAATTGGGATGTTGCAACGTATCTAAAAGGCCTGTCTGAAAATTGTTATAAATGTGATAGTTTTAAAGTTCAGAAAGGCACGTATGCCAACTAAACTTTTAGTTTTATAGGCTCTCTTTTCAAATTGTAGGATGATTACTTTAGTGCCATTGTGTAATACTTGTTCACTATTTGTCGGTTCGAAAACATCGAGGTGCTAGTTTATTTACGGTGTTTTGCAACATAATAGCCATTCCGAGGAAGAGAGAATAATAAATGACAGGAAAATGAACCATACGACTCTGCCCCCCATAATGGTTTTCTTGGATTGTTGTAACTTTGAACTCCGGAGAAATTACAGTTGGCTTGGAATATGTTAGGCACCGGCATTGCAAAGCGGCCTGTTTTCAAAGCCTTCAAAGGGCAAGCCATGAATCACAAGCACCAGCAGAGTACTCTTTCGTCAAAATCACATAGGAATTGCTCCTGGGCCTAACCACTTATTTCTACCTTTAGGGGGAATTGAACCCTGGGGGGTGCCATGACATGCTACTGCTCTCACTCGCTGAAATACGACCCCATTGGCACCAAGAATACCTCAAAATGATGTGTTATTCATTTTTGAAAATATTCATACGAAGAATACCTCGCTAACAGAGTCATGTTTGGATTGCATGAGTCCATGAATGCTTAAGCCTCATTGTATCAATGGAGTTTAAAACGATTAGGGATTAACTGCTGGGTTTTAATTAATTGTGTTTTTTTAAAAATGGTATTCATAATTTTCAGATCTATATTGAAAGGATTAACTACAATCACTAAAAAAGGGAAATGGAACATTGGTTAGAACTTGTTTTGAAATGCCTGTTATCACAAAATTTAGCACCTTAATACAAAGCCTTTGACAAGGGCCTAGGCAAGTTTAACATGGACTTGTTACCATTGTCACTTTAGTAATCACCTCCTTCATTTTAGTGAATGATGAAATCCTACACAAGGGAGGCTTCCCTAGTAACTTCAAGGAAGCCTAGAGCAAGATGGGATCAAGTCTACAACCGCCCATCTTAAAATGGGTTCAAGTCTACAACCTCCTATATTAGTTACTCAAACATACCACCACTAACTTTAAGTGTTCAAGGTAAAAGCAAGGTGGTTTAAGCAAAGTGATTTCCAGATTTATGTGAGTAAATATCCAAGATAATTTGTGATATTTACCAAGTGAAGATAGGCCACGAGGGTACCCCAAACACTATAAATAAAGTAAAAGGTTATGGCTGTGTAAAACGTGTGTGGAAGAGGACCATCTTCAGCGAAGTATCAAGTTATAACAGCTTAAATAAATCAGCCCTTTAAACAAATAAGCATGTAACCAAACTAGCATTGAAATGGGAGTCAAACTGAGTTTTATAAACGATTATTTTTAAAGATTTAAAAGGCAGATGACAACCCCAAACAATGCAAAAAGTCAAGACCTAGAGGGCTGAAAATTCAATTAGCAATGCAATAAGTAACAAGGAGATACCTTTTGATGATAAAATGCTAACTAAACCCTAGACGTCTAGCCTAATTATGGCTGAAAATTTAAGAACAGTTGCGTACAAACTCTAACTTAACCCTTAAACAATAAATGAAAAGGTAAATTTGATTTTAAGGTTTGAGTAATGGGAGTTAAGACTAATGCCTACTATTATTGTTTTTTGGGCTTATGGAGTCAACCATGGACTCTCTCGAAGAAGGTAAAGCGTGGATATTGGATGATACCTAAGCTTGTCCACTACTAAACTTAGGAGATCTTTCTGTAGGATAAATCTAGGTTTGTTCACTATTAGCCCTACAAGATCCTCCTATGTTCTTTAACAAACTTTCAAGATAATATCAAGGGAAGGTTATCCATTAGAATCCTTTCCAGGGTTTTGCAAGATAAGATCCATTCAAGACTAATACAAGGAAAAAGCACCTTCACCACTTGATAAACACATTTACACTTCATACATTCAATAAACAAATACACAAAGATTTAAAAAGAACTTTTACGGGTAACTCAATACTCATCTATGAAACCCTAGCCAAGAATCACCCATCAAACTTGAGAAAGCATACGTAAATCATCTTTCCAAAAGGTCGTATAAGTTGTTTATCCATAGCTAGAGAGAAAAGATAGAAGTAGACAAGTAGTCGTAATCCCCCACAAGCAACAATGAATAAATGAGGTGAGCGCTCTCTCTATTTATATGAGGAAGCCAAGCACTTTACCTCTCTAAGTCTAATATCCACTAAAAGCCCCTAAAACATAAGAAATCTGTGATACAAGGTGGATAGGTTTAAAGCCTTTTGGAGATTGTAGCTATGGTCAGTCTTCATAATTTATCTTGTACTTGTAAAAGCTATAAAAGTCTTGTTGTATCATTTCAAATTTGTATAGCATGATCATCATGCTTGTTGTTAATCAAAGAATTCTCTAAGAAAATCAATTGTAAAAAGAAGGAAATTTAAATTTTTGTTTCAAGTATTTACCCTCCCACATGTGCCAAGTCACCCCTCATACAGTCAGGTCATCTCATCATTTTTGGAAACCATTTGCATGGCTGGAAGCCTATATATAGAGGCTATATGCATCTCACCCTGTTTTGTGATATCAAGAAAGGACGAAATATGTTGAAGACAAGGCTGAAGTCTCCTTATCTCTGTTTTGCTCACTCTTAACCTTGTTTGAAGGCTGGAGTGGTGGACTATAACTCTATGATTAGATCGAAGTCTCTCAAGCATAAAGAAGTCTATAATAAATTCAAATACCTGAAATCTGTCTCTCTGTAATAGCTTCCAAATTATGAGCAGAAGTTTGTCTCCTTAGCGAAGATCTTCTCTGTGGTAGACTTTGAATTACGGACTGTGGAAAGGGCCAAATCTCAAAGATCTGTGGACAGTTTTGAAGAAGAATCTATGGAAGATTAACATTGGAGGGCTGACTTGGCACAAGGAGAGGGTTTGATAAGCTACAAATCTGGTTTGTTTATCCTGACTTTGATGTATCTTCAGTTGAATTGACTATTTCTTAAGAAGATGGTTGCTGGGTTTTTGCCTTTTGAGGGTTTTCCCAGGGTAAATATTTGTCTCTTGATTCTTGTGCACTGTGATCTCTACTTTCTATGCTTTGCTACTGATTAAATTTCTGAAGTATAATTATTTGATGATAATTGAAGCAACTAACATAATCACAAATAATTATCATAAGTTCAGAAAATTTTCTAGATCCTCTTGCATTCTAGATTTTCAAAAAATCCAACCCCCAAAAATGCTTCTACAATGAAGATGTAATGCCAAAACAGCAAATTGTCCTCTGTAAATGCCATACATGTGAGTGCAATGGGTTCCAAAAGGTGACATCATCTCCAAAATAAGGTAGAAATGCTCCAAAGATCATGTGTCTGCCGAAAAGGTGCAATGCATCATCCAAAATGCGTGTCTCCTCATAAAAATGGTGCCTCATCATCATCAAATTATGTTTGGTTGACTCAAATGAGTGTCCCATCATCATCAAATGCAACGTCCCATCAAGAATGCAATGGCATCAAGCATCATCATGACATCATCAAGATGAAAGTCTCCATGACCTGTCCAAAGAGGTGTAATATCATCATAAATAGCAACACACCATAATGCTAAGGGAGAATGTCATCAAGGGGCTTAATGGCCTCTCCAAGTGGCACGTCAAGCTCATACAAGCAATGTCCTATCTCCAAGATGCAACGTCCATGGTCCAACAAGTGATGGAGCATATCAAGCAAGGTGCCAAGTCATCACATATTGTAACACTCCTCAAACAATGTGCAACATCATCCGTGGAGTGTGGTAGAGGCATCATCAATGCCCTTAAAGGACCATGCCTATGTATGAATCATCATCAAACATGAGCTCAAGGAATCCAGTGAGATCAACAAACTTGCATACAAGAGTCAATGCAACATAAAAAGTGAATCAAATTTAATGTAATAGCCTTCTAAGTAGATCACATTAGGTATCTTCTTCAAACGTCACACTAGCTTATGACCTTATACTATTTAGTATTTACCTAGTTTAGGTATGGGAGGACCATCATAGAATCCCATTAGGTGTGCCATTACCCAAGTAGAAGATTATTTCCCAAGAAACCCATCAAGGTGTAAGTGTGAATAATGATGATATGACTCGGGGTCCACTCCATTCGATTGGTGTCTTTGACATGTAAGGCCGTGTCTAATGGTCTTCTCCATAGGTGCCTTTGTAGAATATTTCTTTGATGCTTGAGTAGCCCTTTCCTTCAATATTTGATTTGGGGCATCTTGCTTCTTGTTTCATTATGCTTGTATGTAAATATACATTTATAATCTAGTTCATTAGGTTCACTGTTTATATACAGTTCATTGCCTGTGACATTGAGATAGTTCATTAGTCTTTTTTTATAGTAGATGCATTTGATGCATAGGATTAGGGGTGATGACCTCATGTAAGGGGGCATTGCTCAATTTGCTTGGCTTTTGTGGCAATATACATACATACGTATACATATACATATACATATGTATGTATGTATATATGTATATCCCTTTTGTTTCTCTTTTGCATTTTGACATTTTCATGAATGCTCTTAATTTTCTTTTCATTAGCATCAATTTTGAGCTTATCAGCACCTTCTTCCCACAGGAATATGAGGTACAAACCTTTTTGGGACACATCTAATAGCCTATCCTAAAAGATAGGACAATGGAAGGAACATGGGTGGAAAGTGTTAATTATGGAAGGGTATGGGTACTTTACCCTCTGAAGGCATCCTGGAAGTACCCCTTTTCCCCAAGAATGACAACATCTGACTAGAATACATATGTTGGCCACCAAGGTGAAACAAGGCAATAAGTATAACTCCCAAGCATCATGATTCATTATTCCATTTCAACCCATGATGTTTACTTAAATGCCATACATTAAATGTAAACACTTTGTATGAAATGATGGCTAAAGTATCTCATGTGTGTTGAACACCACCATCATTGGATGAGTAAGTTGATTAGGTGAATAAGCTGATAATGATATATAAGAGGCATCTGAGGGTTGTTGCATTTGGAGAGGTCATCATCGCTAGGATCACTATCTACAATGTGGATCATGAAAGAATCATCTCCTCTAGTTACCCCTAGGTGAGATGGGGTAACATTTGGCTGTAACATGGGGACTTTTGCTTACCATAGAGCACATGAGAACCTCAACTTCTCCAGTACTCCAAGACCCACATCCCTGCATCACTCTAAAAATGCCTTCTATTTTATAGCATAATACTATTAGTAACAAAATTGTCGGGGGATATGATCCACCTTGGTATATGAAAGGTATAAAATAAGTGTGAGAAGGACATTTTCATTTCATCATATATCATTTTTTATTATTATATGAAACTAAATTACATAAATGCATAACAACTAGACCTAATCAAAAGAAGGCACAATCAAGATGCAAGCACACAACATGACCTAATCAGAGTGAAAGTCCTTTTGCATCGTAGAGTTTGAGAAGGTACCCATTAATAGGTCAGGGTAATTTATCTCCATCAAGTTTAACAAAGTAAAAGGAGTTAAGTCCAAACTTCCTCTCAATCTTGTAAGGACCAAGCCATAGACCATCAAACTTCTTATTCATACCTAGATTTTCCTTTCTCTTGTCCCACATGAGTACAAGGCTACCTTTGTCAAAATTTCTTTGTCTTGCTTTATGATCAAAAGTTCCCTTGTTTTTATCTTGGTTCTTCATCATTTGATCAAATCATGTCTCCTAGACTCATCTAACTCTATAAGTTGATCAACTCTTCCTTGTAATGCTTCCTTATCAATTGTAAATTGTTGCATAAGGTGAAGGGCAAGAATCTGGAGGTTAGTGGGCAACTTGACTTCCAATCCATATTACTAACTCAAATTGGTTTTTTCTTGTGGAAGTCCTGGTTGTGATTCGATCTGCCCATAATACATACTTGATTTTACCATCCCAATTCTTATTATTTTCAGCCACAATTTTCTTAACAATATTCATTGGGTTCTTATTACTAGATTCAACTAATCCATTCCCTAATGGATAATAATTAGATGAGTGAGTGAGATAACACAATGCCACACTTGAAACATAAGTTTGCCAATGCTAAAGAGATAATTGCTTTTGCATTGTCAGTGGTGATTTTGGTTAGGGAAACAAATCTTGTGATCATTTTATCTTTAAGGAAACTCATTGCAGCTTCCTCAGTTGCTTTCTTTTTGGCATGGCTTCTATCCATCTAGTAAAATAATCTATAGTGGTCAAAACCCAATGATATCCATTACTAGAATTATCCTTAAATCCACTAATGAAGTCCAAGCCCCATTGTTGAAAAGGTGCTTCAACAATGACTAGTTTTGAAGGTAGAGCAGATAATCATTTTTCCCTTATGACATGGTTGACAAGACCTAACAGAATTATTAGTTTTATTGAATAATGTAGGCCAATAGTAACCTCCCCTCAAAATTTTATGTGCAGTAGTGTAGGCTGTTGAATTTCCTACAAGATTCATAGTAGACTTCAATTTTTTGCTAGATAATTTCTTCCTAATGATTTTTCCCCAAACAATATTCTCACTGATATCATTGAGCAATTACACTTCATAAAATATCAACAATAAATGCAGTGGAAACAGTAAAGATCATAGAAAGACAACCATGCACAATAGAGACAATATTTTTACCCTGGGAAACCCAACCTTGGGAGAAAACCTAACAACTTTTCTTAGGAGAAATTATTCTTCAACAAGGTTTACAAATCAACAATTTGTCTAGAAATTTGTGCCAAGTACAAATCCAAATACTAGTCAAAACTTGGTTAAAGTAGTAGCAGGTCAACGTTGCCCAAACCAGCCAAAATGCTTAGAAATCAACGCTGGTCAAACAATCAACTTGTGGTCAAACTTTGGCCTTGCAACTCCTGTGGTCAAATTCCTGCACACGTGCGACCATATTATAGCTCGATCAACTCTAGTCAAACTCGACCCAAAATAGTTCAGTCAACTTGGGTCAAACTCGATCAAACTAAGAGATAAACAACTCGGTCAAACAATCAACTCGTTCTCCTTTTTCTGTTGGAAAATCAGGAGACTTGTGTATTTAGATGATTTTCTGTAACTTGATAATTACTTGTGATTTATGTTGGCCTATTATTACTTTATTAGATCTTTGTGCATCAATGCAATTACCAAAAGCAATGAAGATCACAACAAGACAAAGTACACAAGATATAAGCTCCAAGCTAGGGCAAAACTCCTCCAAGGGGAAAACCTAGAAAATGCTTCTCTTCTTCTTTAGGATCTGCTTACAAAGAGACTTCCAAGACTCAGACCTAAGCCAACAACCCTACCAAGCACCAAGTTAGCCCCCAACAAGATCTTCTTCAAGGCAGCTTCCAGAACTTTGATATTGCTACTATGATGCTGCAACTTTGGCCTCTTGCAATTGCTTCACAGAATTTCAGCCCCCTGCAACAAAATTTTGGCCCTTCTGCAATTGGCAACTTCACAAACCCTAGAGCGAAAACATGAGAAGATAACCTTTAGACAAATTTCGACTTCTGCTCCTCTTCTTCATCCTTTCAACTACTCTCTTTCTACTTCGCTATTGCAGATTGAACTTGTGCTTGTTGTGTGTCCAAATAAGTCGAGCTTCTCTCCTTTATATAGCCTTTCTTGAGGGTCGAATTCCCTCCCTTAAGGTTGACTTGATCTGCTCCTTGGGTCGACTTGATCTTGGGCTTATAAGTGGTTTTTTCTTGACAAAATAAATATTTTTCTTTATTACAAAGTGTCCAAATGGGACTATGACACATGACCAATAATATTCTTTATCCTAGAAAGACCTAGAAAGCCTAAAAGCACGAAGAATACGCTTTTGACTCAAACTTGAGTATGAAACCCATACTTCAAAAATAAAATATAATTTTTCTTTCTTTCTTTATAAAGAATATACAATGTCATGATTACAATTAGGTCATTATGAAGACCAAACCTAATTACAATTTTCAAAACTCCCTCTTAACTAGAGAGGTATTCATAATCCCATTACATGGTACAAGGAATCTCAATCTTGAAGCATTCTCGTAAAAAGAGTTGGATTGATAAGCCATCTTTTTTCAAGCATCTTTATCATAACCAACACTGTTCTTGAAGGCCTTAACTAGACAAACTCATCCTTATTTGAGAGCATTATGCTGGGAGGCTTTACATGAGCTGCCACACTACCTCTAAGGCACATACCCCATTCGAATGTTCACTGGGTATGTCCTTTTAAGACTATTCTTATCTTGGATTGCCAAACCTGAACCCTCAAAGAATATCGGTTCTCTTCGACTACTCTTATCTAGGATGCACTACCTCATCCTCAAAGAGTGCCGTTCAACAACTTCTATCCCTAGATTCCACAATCCATTAGAAGTCTCAAACTAAGATGCTTATCCAATCCTCCAGACTCCATTCTTTCTTTATGGCCTTCACTAACACTTATGGTTGTTAGTCCTAGTCTAACGCATGACCCATAAAGACAAGAACTATCCAACATCACTCCCTCTCATATGTTAATGACTTACTTAACGCAGTTGAATCCCAAAATGATATCTAATATAATGCACTGCGTAAAAAATTCAAAAAGAGTGAAGGGATCTCTTCTTGAATGGTTCATGAGGCACAATACTTGCTAAGGTTTTGCAAATGGGGTAGCAAGCTAAGTGGGCTTGATTGTGGGGAAAACTCCACAGTTAAGCGCGCTTGAGCCAGAGGCGATCTGGGATGGGTGACCTCCCGGGAAGTCCTGGTTACCGGGTGCAAGCCCCGGAAGTGATGATTGACGCTATGTGATTCATTTCACTAGTTTCAATCCCACTTCTTCACCCCTGTGAGCATCACCCGATGCAATGAGTGCTAAGTGAACTATTAAAAAATCATGAGAAATTAGTCAGTTACGACTACCTCTCATGGAAATGGTCATACGTTAATGACTTACTTAACGCAGTTGAATCCCAAAATGATATCTAATATAATGCACTGCGTAAAAAATTCAAAAAGAGTGAAGGGATCTCTTCTTGAATGGTTCATGAGGCACAATACTTGCTAAGGTTTTGCAAATGGGGTAGCAAGCTAAGTGGGCTTGATTGTGGGGAAAACTCCACAGTTAAGCGCGCTTGAGCCAGAGGCGATCTGGGATGGGTGACCTCCCGGGAAGTCCTGGTTACCGGGTGCAAGCCCTAGAAGTGATGATTGATGCTATGTGATTCATTTCACTAGTTTCAATCCCACTTCACCCCTGTGAGCATCACCCGATGCAATGAGTGCTAAGTGAACTATTAAAAAATCATGAGAAATTAGTCAGTTACGACTACCTCTCATGGAAATGGTCATACGTTAATGACTTACTTAACGCAGTTGAATCCCAAAATGATATCTAATATAATGCACTGCGTAAAAAATTCAAAAAGAGTGAAGGGATCTCTTCTTGAATGGTTCATGAGGCACAATACTTGCTAAGGTTTTGCAAATGGGGTAGCAAGCTAAGTGGGCTTGATTGTGGGGAAAACTCCACAGTTAAGCACGCTTGAGCCAGAGGCGATCTGGGATGGGTGACCTCCCGGGAAGTCCTGGTTACCGGGTGCAAGCCCCGGAAGTGATGATTGACGCTATGTGATTCATTTCACTAGTTTCAATCCCACTTCTTCACCCCTGTGAGCATCACCCGATGCAATGAGTGCTAAGTGAACTATTAAAAAATCATGAGAAATTAGTCAGTTACGACTACCTCTCATGGAAATGGTCATACGTTAATGACTTACTTAACGCAGTTGAATCCCAAAATGATATCTAGGGAAGAGATGTCCACCAAACCAAGCTTACCTCTTAGGTACTCAAGCTTCTTGTTTGGTAACACTTTAGTCAGTATGTCGACTACCTGTTCATCTGTAGGTAGATAGTGCAGCTCCATGACCCCATCTCATACCAAGCTTCTGACGTAGTGGTACTTATTATTTATATGCTTTGTCCTAGCATGAAACATCGAGTCTTCTATCAATCTTATGCAACTTTCATTATCACAATGTATCCATGTAGGGCTAAGTGGTCCTTCAAACAAGTCTGATAACAACTTCTTGAGCCAAACTGCTTCCTGACAGACCTCGCTTGCAACAACATATTCAACTTCAACATTTTTCAAAGCAACTGTATTCTACTTTCTGCTCATCCTTGACATCATGGAAGATCCTAGGCTGAAGCATCTACTTGTTGTGCTTCTTCCGTCTGTCTCACTACCACCCCAAATTGAATCTGTATATCCCATGAGATGGATTTCATTACCAGTATACCAGAGGCAATGATGTATAGTTCCACACAAATATCTTAGGATATGCTTGGTTGCAATCTAATGATCATGTTTTGGCTCCATCTGAAATTGACTAAGGACATTTACTGCAAAACAAATGTCCGGTCTCGTATTCACCAGAAACATCAAGGACCCAATCAATTGTCTGTAGCAAGTAGGATCCACTAGACTAGACTATGAACTCCTCAATTTCTTTAGATTGGTAATCATAAGTGTCATCATAGGCTTGTTATTCATCATGCCAAACTTTTGAAGTATCTTGATCACATACTCACTTTGACCAAGAAACATCTCACCTAGCTTTTGCCATACTTCTAGTCCCAATTAATAGTGCATAATCCCAAGTTCCTTCATATCAAACTCGACTACTAACTACTTCTTGCATTCCTGAATCCGATGCTCTATATGTGTGATTAGTAGATCATCCACATTCAAGAGTGATGACCGATTCATCCTGAACCACCTTGATATATAGGTTAGGATCTACAGTACTCTTGATAAAACCAAGTCTCAACATGTATACATCCATTCTTTTTTTCCAAAGGAAAAAGCGAAACTTTTTATTAAGATTTATAAAAAGTTTACATTGAAAATGCAGAGCATCACTGATCCGTCAGAGGGGATACCGAGAACTGTTTTACAAACAAAAACACGCTGACTTGAACCTCAGCTGTTCTAAGTATGCTGCTGATTCTAAACTGAAACCTCTGAAAAGAGGTGCCATTCAAACACTGCAAAGGCACGGGACTGTTTGCACAAAAATTAAAACAGAAAAAATAAACGCAGCATGCCTGGCCTCCTCAGCATAGAGGAAAACGGCCCGACACCTGGTATGGAGGAAATATATGCAGTCCTACCAAAAGCTGTTTTGATTATATGGAGACACGAAAAATGGAGCCGAGTAATGAAACAAAAACAGCTCGAGATTCAGGGAGGCTGATGGTATGGCGGCTGAAACGATCTTCTAGTTTGACCTGGTTCTTCTTCTACGATCACCCAACTGCCCAAAACCTGTTGTAGTCCATCTTTAGACAGTTGGTCTGCTGATTCATTTCTTTCCCTGAAGATGTGGCGAAGAGAGAAGCTGTTAAAATATGATTTTAATCTCTGAACTTCTCCCAAGATTTGTTTTAGAAGTTGGTTCCTGCACGTACTTTGTCCATTTACCCATCTGATCACTATTTGGGAGTCTCCAAAAATTTGAATTGAGAGGATGCGCCTTTGAATGAGCCAACAGATGAGGAGTTTCAAGGCCATGAGTTCAGCATAGTTGTTTGAGCCAGCTCCAAGTCCCACCGATGCTTTTAGAACAGATAAAGGGGATTCGTTGATGACTAAACCTGCTCCGGCTTTATTATTCTGAGATGCGCCATCGAAGAAGGCCCAAGGGATTCCTTCTATGATCTGCGTTTCAGGAATGATTCTTTGGGCCAGGGCTTCCTTAGGATCGGGGATACTAGAGTAGATGGCAGTACTCTGGCTTGCGGTGATTGATATAGGAGTATCCTTATCCTGGAAGGTACTTCTGTTCCTACTTATCCAAATACCCCAACTGATGATGAGGGGGAGGTTGCGCAGGTTCCCATTGGGATGGGAGTCCCACCATTTTTGCCAAGCATCTTGCACAGTGTGTCCGTCCCATTCTAACTTTTTGTTCATGAGGTTCCCTACCTCACCCCAGATTTTAATGGCTTCTGAACATTTTAAAAAGAGGTGGTTTATTGTCTCAGCTTCTGATTTACACAGTGAGCACCTCCCAGGCCCGGACATGTATCTTGTCTGCAAGTAGTCCCAAGTTGGAATTCTGCTTTTAAGAATACACCAGAACAAGATTTTTGACTTTGGGGGGCTCTTAAGTTTCCATAGATGTTTTGACCACCACTCAGGATTCTCCCATCCTTTTCTTGACATAAGGAAACTATACCCACTCTTTGGAGCATATTCCCCAGTGTCTGCATGGGTCCAAATTAACTCATCCTGTCTATCATTCAACCGGACATTTGTTCTAGAGAGATCTTGAGTGAAGGTACTCCATTCGATCCACCATCTTTGCTCCAGATCCAACTCTTCACCATTCTTCCACGCTTGACCCCAGAAGGATGAAGATCCCGGATTTGCCACTTGACTAAGATAGAGAAACCCTTTATCCTCTAACTGCTGAATCAGTTCAGGGTTAAGGGCAAACCTTTCTGAACAGCCAACCCAAGGGTCCTTCCCTATCTTAACCTTTTCTCCATTCCCGATTTTCCAAGCTAGGCCTTGTTCAATTACTTTAAAAGACTCCAGAGTAGCTTTCCAAATTACCGACACATTCTTATGGCTCTTGACTGGGTTCCTGATCCAGACTTCCAAAGGAATAGGGTCTATATATTTCCTTTTAACTGTTCTGGTCCAGAGGTTTTCCATTTTAATGAGGCGCCACCCTGATTTTGCCGACAAAGAAAGTCTGAAATCGGGTAAATTTTTTATCCCCCAGCCGCCCCAGTCTTTTGGTCTCGCCACTTTCTCCCATGCAACCCATGGGAGAACCGAGGATTCTTTGGATCCTGCCCACAAGAATCTGCTACAGATCCTTCGAATTTTCTCCAGCACACCTTTTGGGACCCAAGTTAAAGTTGCCCAATATACTGGAATGGCTAGTAACACTGATTTGATCAGGGTCAATCTCCCTGCTCTGGAGAGCCATTTGAAGCTCCAGTGTCTGATTCTGGCTTCAATTTTTGCAATTAGCCAAGACCAGTCCTCCTTCCTATAGTTGTTTGGCTTCAGCCAGAAGCCCAGGTACTTGAATGGGGATGCCATATGGCACATTTCAAATGGAAAGTACAAGCTGAAATGTTCCTTTTCCTGTCTACTTAGCCCTTCCATGATGATTTGTGATTTCCTGGGGTTTATCTGCATTCCGGTAGCTTTCAAAAAGAGGTCAAAGATATTTTTAAGCTCCTTTAAATCGTTTGTGGATCTACTAGTAAAAACCAGAATATCGTCTACAAAGAGAAGATGGGATATGAAAAGGTTTACTGCTACCTCAATACCTTTTATCTTACCTTCCCTTCTGCTTTTGTGAATCAGCTGGCTTAGACCTTCAGCTACCAAAAGGAACAGCAGAGGGGATAAGGGGCAGCCTTGCCTCAGTCCTTTTTGTCCTTTGAAGAAAGGGGTAGCAGCGCCATTTATGAGTAATGCATAACTGAGATCCGTGATGCACCCCATAACCCATCTGATGAAATCCACTTTGAATCCTAGGTGCGTTAGGAGCAAGCGAATATAAGTCCAGTTTATCCGGTCATAGGCCTTAGATAAATCAATTTTTATTACAGCTCCCTTCTTGTTTTTCATCTTTACACTATGAAGGACCTCCTGCGCCACTCCTATTGCTTCATGAATTTGTCTCCCATTCAGGAACCCAAATTGTTCAGGAGATATATGCCTTGATAGAATTGGTTTGATCCTGAGAGCTATCACTTTTGCAATAATTTTATAAATACTGTTACAAAGGGAGATTGGTCTGAAGTCCTCAAAAGATTCCGGAGCTTCCTTTTTTGGAATGAGAGCAATAAAAGTTGTATTAAAAGGACTATAAATTTCTCCCTTTTGTCTTGATTCCTCCACAACATCTGTTATTTCGTCTCCTATCTGCTCAAAGAAGTGTAAGAAAAGCTCTACCGTCCAACCGTCCGGCCCCGGGCTTTTTTCTTTTGCCATGGATTTTATGACACTTTCCACTTCTTCCTTCGTTACCGGCTCCATTAGAGAATCTGCATCTTCCTCCTCCACATAGCTGTGAAAACATTGCGCTGTTTGGATGACTTCTGCTATGGTGATCTCTCCATTATCTTTAAATAAAGATTGGAAGTGGTTTACCCCGAGGGATGATAGCGCTTCAAAAGTCTTAGCCTCCCTACCATCTTCCGACTTTAAATGCCAGATGGTGTTTGCACTCTTCCTTCCTTTTGCATAATTATGGAAAAAACTGGTGTTATCATCCCCTGCTTTGAGCCAGATTGCCCTGCTCTTGAGCCTCCATTCTTCCTCTCTTGCCAGCAGAATTTGATTCTTTTGCTTTTCCAGTGCAACAATTTTCTCCTTTGATTCCTGGGTCGCATATCCATCTGCCTCTATGCATTCGAGAGATTGGAGTTCCTCTGATATCTTAGATAGGTCTTCATTCTGCTTAAGTTTCCTATCCTTAGCCCACGAAATAGTTGCCTTTTTCAGTCTTTTAAGGTTTTCCATAAGAAGAAAACCTTTATTCTCTTGAGATCCTCTGGCTGTATGTGTCCATGTTTCTTGGAACAGATTAGTGTAGGATTCTTCTTGAAGCCAAGTGGCATTGAATTTGAATGGAGCTGGAGGTTTTGAGGGGCCTTTGGATAGCTCAAGATAAATCGGAAAATGATCCGAAGGGCCCCCTTCTTCTACCCATTGCCTGAATAAAGGAATTGCATCTGATAAAGCCTCATTTATTAGGAAACGATCTAATCTCTTCGCCACTCTGGCAGCTCCTACTCTTCTGTTCCTCCATGTTGGTTTCAACTTGATGAGATTTGCTTCAATAAGATTATTTGAGGCTAAAAGATCCGTAAAAAAATTTGATTGCGGATCCTCTCTTGCAGCAGGGCCCCAAGCTTCCGCTCTTCCGAGAGAGAAATTTAGATCTCCTGCCATCACCAGGAGGTTATTCTTCATAAACGATGATCCCATCAACTTGTTCCAGAAAGGGATCCTTCCTTGGCACGGCCCATAAATATTGATGATTGTTAAAGGAGATTCAAATTCAGTGGTCTGGCATTCTATCCCCAACACCTGCTTCATTCCCCACCTGTTCCATATCCTAATTTTACTTTCTCTGATTCCCACAGCCAAGCCTCCAGAGTGGCCGTCGGAGTCCATTGCTATAAAGGACCATCCAGGAAGGAGAGCATTAAGCATTGATTCCATGTCTTCCCCTTTCCCCAAAGTCTCCTGAAGAAGGAGAACGTCAGCTTTGGAGTTCAACACTAGCTCCCTAAGGGCCAGTTTTTTGGGTTTACTGGCTAAACCCCTACAGTTCCAGGATGTAATGATCATTTAGAAACAGGTGTGGGGCTTTGCACTGCTCTAAGTGCCCCGGTTATGGAGAGTTGTTTCCCGTTTGCCACATCAAAGATAGCCTGGACTTTGGCTTCAGAGAGCTTAGATTTCCTACCCCTTTTTTTCCTTGGCAGGCTCTGAGATGAGGCTGGGTCAATGCCCCCTACGGCAATCGAGGATACAGGCTTGCTTACTAGGGAGCGGAGGTTGTAGGGGCATAGGGGTTGCTGATCCGGGGCAGAAGAGGTAAAGGCACACCCTTCACAATTCGGATCCAGGGAGGGGATGGCTGCCAATAAGTTTTTATTTGAGTTTTCCAGATTCCCTTCTTCCAACGTAACAGTTTTAGCATTTTGATCAGTGGGTAAATCATCAGATGAACATTTAACCATACATTTGTCTTTATTTTCAACATAAGGAAGAGGAGAATCTGGATTTATACCCTTTTGTTCCTCTGCAGGCCTTGGGTCTGCAGTTGATGGTGCACCTTCAGCAGCCTTCATAGCTACCTCTGGTTCCGGGTCGGCGAGAAAACTTTCCTTTGGTGGTGCCTGTGTTCCAGCTTCCTCACCTTGGCTCCCCTGTAGCATGTCTTTATCCATATGTTCATCCTCCTGCACTACTGGGAACTCCTTGTTTGGCTGGAAATGAGGGCGATTGAAGGTCCTTTCCGCCCACTCCCTAGTTCTCTGAAACCTTCTCCTGCTTCTTCCTAGAGGGCATTCCGTTGCCAAGTGCCCATACACATGGCATCTATGACAGCGAAACGGCAGATATTCGTAGTCCAAGATTTGATCAAAAACATAGTCCTTGTACTGGAGGATGATTTTCTCTGCCAATCCTCCACTTGGCTTAAGGTTAACCAGGATCCGAGCCATTGCCCTGTTGTGGGTTTCCAGGAAAGACATATCAGCCTCCAAATAAGTTCCTAGCCGGTTCCCGATCGCCTTGAACACTGATTCGACCCATAGAAACGATGGCAGCCCTGGTGCTCTTACCCATACCGGGAAGACATCAGCCTTTTCATGGTCTGCATCAAACATGGGGCTCCAGTTTTTGAAAAGTACCGGAATGTTTTCAATCGACCAATATCTCTTCAAAACCCAATCAGCTGCCTCTTTATTATCGAACCTGACTGAGAACCATCCTTTAGCCAAAGTCATAACCTTAAAGTTTCTAGTTGAATCCGAATGCCAGTTCAGCTTCCCCCAGGCTTGAATGAAACCGGAAGAGAATTTCTTCCCTCTAGCTCTGCTTACCAGGGTACATTCAGCAACCTCCAAAACTTCTTCAATCTGGATGTCCATCCCAAGCACCAGATTCCCTTCTACCCCTTGGGATTTGATCAATCTCTGCTTTTTCCTCTGCCCTTCTGAGACTTTGGTTCCTCTAGATGTATTCCTTCGGGCTTTGTCTGTCTGCAATCCTTTATGAAGATCTGAACCAGCGATCAAAGGAGAGATATCGGGCTCCGGTCTAATCTCCTTCTCAATCGGAGAATATGGGGGTTCTGTCATAGGGGGATTAAAAACCTGAGACCCATGAGCAGATCGCCTTTCATCCTCCCTTAACCCTTGGGTTCCTTCGAGGCTCTGAGACGGTCTCTCAGTCTCTTTAGGGCTGTTCCTGCTATATGCTATTAAAACACTTGAGATAGGTGCTGTGATTCCGACATCTCCAGTCAGCCTTTGCCCTAGTTTTGAGCCTAGGGTTTCGAAATCTTCCAGACCGCCGTTAAGAACCGACCCTAAGAACCCTGACTTCCCTTTATTTCCGAAATGAGAAATGGATGAGCTTGTCTGTTGTAAACCCTGAGACGATATTGTCAATCGATGCTGCAACTTTCCATCATGGGGCTCTGCTGCCGTCGCAGGCTTTTCTTTGGACTCGATTGGGAAGATTTGAGTGGTTCTAACAGGGTCCGAAACAAACGGAGAAGGAGCTGGATTTTCCACCGTTCCAAAGTAACGGACGATGTTCTCAGAGGTAGGGTCCTTTCCCCAGACGGAGAGAATATCTTCCAGAGCTGGGTTCAGGTCAATACCCTCCTCCGGATTAACCATGGTTCCTGTGCTGATCACGGTTTATTGTCGACTTGTCGAGTGCTGAGAAATCGCTGATATTGTCGACAGGTTAATACCCCCACCTGCCGACTACTGCCTACCTTACGTCAGAACAGGTTCAGTCTGCTACTGACTACGCCCCGTCCGAAACGATGAAGGACCCTAACCTCGGCCTTGCGGCCCTAGGGCTGGCTCCTGTTGCCGTCGAAGACTCCTGCTGCGCTCCTCCTCCATTCCAGCTTCTTATGATCTGTGATGTTTGACTTCTGCTGTTCATTATAGTTACCTGATAGAAATAACTACTAGCACAACCAAATTTACCAATGTCATTGTATACATCCATTCTTGCATACCAAGCCCTAGGTGTTTGGTTTAAGCCATATAGAGCTTTTTTCAACCTGCAAACATGAATCTCCCCTTGATTTATTTCAAATCCTTGAGGTTGCTCAATGTAAACCTCCTCATCAGTGGTCCCATTTAGGAAAGCT
This sequence comes from Pinus tabuliformis, assembly GCA_031772625.1. Lineage (NCBI taxonomy): Eukaryota > Viridiplantae > Streptophyta > Pinopsida > Pinales > Pinaceae > Pinus > Pinus tabuliformis. The sequence goes on from CM062818.1 coordinate 815,512,870, forward strand.
GTGTTGATATCCATTTGATGGATGTTCCATCCCATAGTAGCAACCAAAGAAATAAGCGATCTTATTGCTGTATATCTAGCTGTGGGAGCAAAGGTTTCCTCATAATCAATTCCTTCTTTCTGTGAGAAGCCTCTTGCTACAAACCTTGCTTTGTATTTAAAAATGCTCCCATCTGCAGCATGCTTTATCTTGTAAATCCATTTTGATGTGACTATAGACTTGTCACTTGTCCTAGGGACAATCTCCTAAACATCATTCTTCATTGTGGACTGATATTCTTCCTGCATTGCATTCCTCCACTCTTGATGGTTAGCTGCATCTTCATAGGAGGAAGGTTCTGCTTCAATAAGCTTTGTCATATATGCAGCTACCCAAAATACCTCTTTGGTCTCTTACTTTCCTGAAGGTTCCTAATGCCATATGTCCTTTTGCTTCTTGTAAAGTAGTTCTCAACCAAGCATGCCTCTTTTGATTTTTTGAAATAATCGCTTGTTGTATTGGCTCACTTGGACCTGTTATCGCCCTTATTGCACAGGCACTGCGACAACCACTCAAGGTGGGGGTCGTCACTCTAATCCCCGCCCACTCCGTTCTAGTTGTCTCCCAACAGTAGGCTATGGGGGGTAGTCCCTATGGAATGAGGTGAAGGAAAACAAGTTGGGAACCAACTTGTTTGGGAGACACGGATGAGTGACCTAGTTACTTGGTTAAATTTAGCAAGATTAATGATTAGATTAGATTTTAAGTATGAGACCAATGCCTTAATGGAGTCACAATTCTTGCTTATGATAAATTAAAACCAAGTGACCGGATGGATAACCGCTGCTTAGATGATTAACTAACCTATATGATGTGCAAGTCTTAGGACCTATGTGAGGTGCAGTGATCTTGGTTATTTTAATTGTATGCCTAATTTAAATATGGCCTTCCTTTAACTATTTTGAAGCTGGGCTTAAAGGTAGGTTGTGGGAAGGAGGTCAACAGGAAGCATGCTAGGGCCTGATTAACGATACTCTGTTGTGCTCCTATCACTCGATGCCTCTAGCGTTGCAGAGATTGTGGCTCTGACAACTGCAAAGTCATCGTGTTAACTGTCGAAGAGTTGCCAAGCCCCTCAAGTTAGGTGAGAAGGGTTGCCCTAGATCATACTGTGTCACAGATGGGTTATGTGTCTTGAGGGTCTAAGTCGAATGTGTATTCCATCTTTGTGTCTTGTAAATGTAAAATCTTATGTATTTGAGAGTCGGAAAAATATTAAATCCCCTCGTGTAAATTAATTAATTTTTTTGAGCCCCAAGGGTTAGCTCAGTTGGTCAAAATCAGTGCCTCGTCGTTCGGGAGGTCACAGGGTCCATTCTGCCCGAAGCCCTTGGGGTTAGGCCTTGCTAGTGGGCTGCGGAGCTAGATTCCCTTTGAGGTCGATCAACCCAGATTTTTCCGTGGACGTAGTGACCACCCGTTGACCAAGGTGTCCATGAACCACAACAAAAAAAAGAAAAAAAAAATTAATTTTTTTGGCAAAATAAAATTAAATCTTAAGCTAGAAAATTAATTAATTAGAGTCAAATTTAAATTGTCTTAGGAAAATAAATTTTCCAAATGGAAAAATTCGTGGGTCTTTAAAAAGTCAATTTTTAAAGGTCCTCCACCAAGGGAATATTGTATATTTCAAGGAAATGTGGACCCTTGGACCTTGGTGGTTAAGTCAAAGTCAATTTTTTGAGGAAATTAACTGAAAATAATTAATTTTGAGCTAATTAAAATGGAATTAAATGATAAATTCGAAAATTCCTCAAAAAATAAAAAAATTAAGGGCCAAGATTAAAAGATCTTGAAGTTTTTGTCAACGAGCAAGATTATTTTGACAAGGATCAAAGAAACTAGCCGTTATTTTTCTATTTGGAGGATTTATCTATAAATTAGAGAGTCGTTTGAGTCTCTAGCATTTTGATCTTTAGCTAGAAAATTGCTACCGAAGCATCTTTGTAACTATTGTCCCGTTGGGAACTATTTTTTCTATCATAATAAAGACTTTGGGGTGCAATTCAAGGTGTTCTTGCTTATTGATTTGTGGTATGTTCTGACTACAGTCATCTCTATGTTGTGTTGAATATTGGTAAGATCTGTTTTGTTCATTATATGGAGATAAAATCATACTATTGATAGTTTTAGGCTAATCTTAGGTGGTTTGATTCCCCATGTGATCTAACAGATTATTTTTTGAGATAAATACATAGTGCTTGCAGTTACTTTAGTCATTGGCCTCCAAGTTCACAAACTTAGGCAAGCATCACTGTTGCTTGGATTCCAAATATTTATATGGTGGATTAAATCTTCTCTAAGGCTATAGTATACATTGGGGTTTCTAAAGTATTTTTAGCCATTCTTCAAAGGAAAAAGCTCCATAAAAATATTTTTCTCAAAAATTTAAAAATTTGCAAAACCCTTGTATATTTGTAGATCTTGTGAATAATTTTGTAAATTATTTTATCTAACTTGAGTTTTGGGGATTTTTTAGTATTTGTATATATTTAGGGTTTGGGTGTTTTATTTTTATTTTTGCAGGTTGGATCAAGGGAATCAAGTGAAGGAAGAGCTAGATCTAGGCCCTTGAGGGTAAGATCTAGCCTCTTGAAGATTTTGCAGGGCTACCCACTGAAGATTTTTAAGCAAAATTTAGATCCAAGGAAGATTTTTTTTTCAAGGCAAGGGCTTCACTTTTCCAAGCTTCCCGGGCTTAGATCCAGCTCCTATAATCCCAACATCCTCCCTCCTTGGCCTACATCAGCCTCCAGAGGCCCTTCGTCATCTTTTTTAGGCCCTTTAGGGCAGGCCATAACCTTGAGAGGCCTCAACCTCCCCTTCCTAGCCCAACATTGGGGCTTTAGGCCCTCAAAAGGCCTAGCTGTGGGCCCTAGGACACATGACTACCCTCCTCTTGCCCAAACGACTGCTCTTTAGGTAGACAATACTCTTTTTGGCGCAAAGTTGCCTCCTAAACCCCAACGTCAAGCCTTTCTGGGTTTTCCTCCTCTAGCGTTGCATTTTTCCAGATGACTCTTCCCTTTTCTGTCCCCGATCTATCCAGTGTTTTTAAAAACGACTGAGCTGGCTCCGAATCGACCGAGCTAGACCCTCGACCGCTCTGGCTAGGCAGAAAAGATGGCTCGGTGGCCGGTTTGTTACCGAACCGGTCAACTCGGCCAAGCCTGAGTTAAACCGGCGGGTTTGGCCAGTAATGCCTAAGCACGCCCAACAGACCGTTTTGGGAGGAAAAACGGACCCCTAAGTTGATTGTAATTGGGTTTTAGGTGTTTTTGAAGTCCATTTACCTCTTCCAATCCTATAAAAGCTACCCAACCCCCCCACATTTCCTCACAACTATCTCATTGCATTTGTGTGAGAATTTGTGAGGAGTTTGTGAAGAGTTGTAGAGTTTGTTTTTGGAGCTGTAGTGAGAAGTCTTGGGCAATCATTGGAGCAGCAGTGAGGAGCTTCTTGGGCAGCCATTGGAGCAACATTGAGGAGTTGGTTTGTTGGAGCAGCATTGGGGAGGCAGTTTGTGCTTAGAGGTATTTTTTTTTACTTCTAAAATCTGTTTTAGCTTATTTTTTTGTGCAAATCTAGAAATTGAAAAGAGTATTTTTTTGTAAAAGAAATGAACATTGAAGCAATGTTTTTCGTTCTTGGTTTCATTTTCAGATTTTTTCCTTTCATTTCCAAGTCCAAATATTAGAAAATGGCTCCTAGAGTGAAAGATGCTGCTTGGGCATATGCTGGAATGATAGATACCAAATGCATTGCAAATTTTGTCATAGAAAAATTAAGGAGGGTGGAGGGGGCATTCATAGGCTGAAACAACACTTGGTTGGTATTAGAGGCCAAATTACACCATGTGAAGCACTATCAACACAAATTGGGGAGATTAGGAAGAAGTTGCTAGATAACTTTGAGAAGTTTGAGCAAGAAAAATATAGGCAAAAAGAAATAGAGGCTGAAATTGGGAGGAAGAGGAGTATACAACAAATGATGGCTGCTAACCCCAATTTTGATTATGAGGGCTCTTCATCTATCCCTTGCATTGATGCATCCAACCCCTTTCATTATGTTCCTCCCTCTTTGGAGTCTATTCAAGAAAAGGGTAAGGGTAAAATGAAAACGGGGGGTGATATCAAAAGTTATTTCACACCCTCCTCTCCATTAGATGCACATGGTCCTCAAGCTAGTAGAAGTCATATGCAGCCCACTTTAGATGACCATTGGAAGAAAGAATTGAGAGAGACTGCTTGTGATTACATAGCTAGATGGTGGTATGATTATGATATCCCCTTCAATGCTTCTCGTTCACCATATTATGAACCTATGTTTGATGCCATATTTGTCGCTGGAAAGGGCTTCAAAGGCCCTACTATGCATGAGTTAAGGGGATCTCTTTTGCGGAAAGAAGTTTCCTCCATTGATGATATTTGAAAGATTTCAAAAGTTCATGGGCAAAACAAGGTGTACCATCATGTCAAATGGATGGATTGATCAAAGGAATTGTACCATCATAAACTTTCTTATCTTTTGCCCACAGGGAACCATGTTTCTAAAATTAGTTGATGCATTTGATAGGATGAAAGATGCACACATGTTGTTTTAGCTTTTGGATGAGATTTTTGAAGAGGTGGGGGTGGCTAATGTTGTTCAAATCATCATAGATAATGCCTCTAACTATGTTCTTGCTGGTAAAATGTTAGAGGAAAAACACAAAACCATCTTTTGGACCCCATGTGCTGCACATTGCATAGACCTCATGCTTGAGGATATTGGCAAAATAGATTGGGTCAAGAACACTGTAGAGCATGCCAAAAGCATAACAAAATATATCTACAATCACTCATGGATTTTGAGCCTGATGAGGAAACACACAGGGGGCAGGGATATTATTAGGCCTACCATCACTAGATTTGCAACTCATTTTTTGACATTGCAATCTATGCTTTCCCAACATAGAAACTTGCAAAGGGTGTTTTCCAGTGATGAATGGAATGAATGCCAATGGTCTTGCAAACATGATGGCAAAGATGTGAAAAAGAAAGTTAATGAAGAAATATTTTGGAAAAGGGCAGCAAAGATTGTGAAGGTTGCTGAGCCACTGGTTAAGGTGTTGCGGTTGGTGGATGGGGAAATATTGGCTATGGGCTTCATTTATGAGGTTATGGATCAAGCAAAGGAACAAATAAAGAAAATATACAAGGATAGAGTGGCTAAGTATGGGCCCATTTGGGCAATTATTGATGAAAGATGGAACAATCAACTCCATTGCCCTATACATGTAGCTGGGTTTTTTCTAAACCTAAGGTATCATTATAAAGATCTGGAGGCAGACGCTTTGACTAGGGAGGTTAGAGATGGATTGATTGACTGCATTGACCGCATGATCCCTAAGGAGAGTGATCAACTGGAGATACACCGACGGATCACTTGTTTCAACAGAGCCACAAGTACCTTTGGCAAGAACCCAGCAAGGATTGCAAGGGAAGCAAATGGGCCAGGTAAACAAACAATTTCAATTTTCAAATTGTTATTTTGTTAAATTGTTTATAATTTGAAAGTTTGATATAATTTGTTGAGCTAACTCATTACACAACTATGTTTTTTCCGCACAATGGTGGGAGGCATTTGGTAGCCATTGTCCTCAATTACAGATTTTGTAATCCGTATTTTGAGTCAAACTTGCGGTGCTACTGGGTGTGAGCGCAATTGGTTTGTCTTTGAGAGGATTCACAGGAAGAAGAGAAACCGTTTGGAACAAAATCGGTTAAATGATCTAGTCTATGTCCAATACAACCTCCGACTAAGACGCAACCAATTGTTGAACAAAAGACCTAATACAGATCCCATTGTGTTGGAAGATATTGATCCAGAATCAGATTGGGTAGTGGAGAGTCATCCAACAGAGTTTGATTCTGACAAGGATTTTGGTATTGATTTGGATTTACAGATAGAGGCATTAGCTGAAGCTGCTGTTGAACATAATGTTCAGTTGAATACAAATCCACTTGTACCAGGCTCAACCCCAAGTCCTCCAGTTACAAGCACTTCCTCTACTCAGCCATGACGGAAGCGCATATCTCGTCTATCTCAGCGTGCAGCTGTTGCGCTTGCTAGTGCTACTACTTCTACAGTTGCAGTTGGAGATGGTGATGAGGAGGAGGAGCCATGGGTTTCCCTGTCTGACTCTGATTCAGAGTCTGAGCCAGATGATGTTGGCTTCTCTAGCAGTAGCCAGTAGTACTGGTGACTAGTGATGCTTTACAGTTTACTTTTGTTATAGAGGCCATTTAGAGCCTCCTTGGTTATGTGTTTTTGTTTTGAACTCTATATCATATATGTATTGGACAGTGCATTGGGTGCCATTTTGATATAATGGATATATTCATGAGCCTACTTTGATCATATGTTGTCTTCTCTCTATATTCTAATGCTTTGTGTTTGGAAACATGAATGAAAATCTTTAAAAATATGTTTTTTCATAAAAAATAAATATTTAATGTATTTTTTACAATCATTGAGTCATCGAAATCAAATCGGTCGAGTCGATACAGAGTCGGAGTTGGAGCTGACCCTTGGCCGGTTTCGAACTCGAGTCAGAGTTTTAAAACATTGGATCTATCATATAGACCCCTTTATCCCCAAATGCTAGCCTTACTTGGCCCAACGTTGCTTTCTCTTGGCCTCTTTTGCTATAATCTGCCCTAAAACCCTAGATCTGAAGTTTTGGACTGAATACTTGGTGGTTTTGCAAGTTTTGAAGCTCAAAAATTCTATTTTTCAAGTGGCTACTTGATCCCAAAGTTTCAACAAATTTTGACCAAGGGATCTTCAAGGCCTTGGGCCTAGGGTTTGACCTCTAAACCCTATTTTTATCTCTGTTTTATTACAACAATTAAATCAATAAGAATTAAGCCCTAAAATCACATGCTACATGGTCAAAATTGTTTAGATTTGCAAAATTTTCATTTTTATGAATTTTGGCCACTTGGGCACTTTAAATCTAGCTTTTAAGCTTGCTGAAATTTACTGCATAACTGAAAAATTTAGATCTGGAAATTTCTGAAGCATACACTTAATAAGTGTCAAAATTTTGAATTTTCAGTTTCCGGCAAAATTTTACTATTTTTAGGCATTTTGGGCATTGTCTTTAGCATTGCTAGCTTGCTGATCTGTCATCTGTTTACTGCTGTAATAAACATATCAGTTCTGAAATTTGCTGAGTCATACTGTCTTAAAGCCCTAAAAATTGATTTTTTTCAAGTTTTAGTGCATTTTTGCTATTTTTGGGCATATTGGTCATTTATTTTTGGCATCATTAGTTTGTAGATCTGTGGTTATTTCAGATCTGAAAATTTGTTGAAGAATACATCTTAAGAAGGCTAACATATCTGATTTTTCAGTTAATCAAGTTACTTGGCAATTGGGCATATTTTGGCAAGCACAGACATTGTTGGATTGACATTTACTTACTGCTGTAATAACTTGTTTATTATTGCCATAAATTGTTTACTTCTCTCATAATAGTCACTTGTTGCTCATAAAAATATCATAGGAACATAAAAGTGCTCAAGTATCTTCATAACCTTATGTTTGGTTACTTGTTCCTAGCATTTATATTGTGAAAGTGGCTAATATTGTTTGTCTTTTGTGAGTTTATATGTTATAAGAATTTATGCTTCACATCTAACAAGCTCACTCACTATAAGCACTTAGATCATAAGTCAAATCTAGTGATAAGTCTCTTGGGAATATTGACATCTTGTGAATCTAGTTTCATATCTCTTTGGCATTGAGTAATAAGATCATGTGTAATCTTGTTTTACATCTTTGATAACTGTGATTGACATCTTGATTGATAAGTGGATAAGTTGGTTTAATTGGTTAAACATCTTGTGGAAATTTCTTGAAGATTGCACTTGTATCTTTCAGCGTCTATCTTGCTTAAGATTGTATCTTAATATTGTTAAGTACTCTTGTTTTAAGACAAATTTGCAATGAGTGCTTAAGTAACATAAACAGTCTTAACCCAAGATATTCTCACTCATAATCTCTTGCACAAACATCTTAGATATTGCATTAATAATTTACCTCTTAGCATAAGCTAGGTTGATAGAAATATAGGGCAACCCTTCTCATCTATAGCTTGAAGGGCCTCGACAACCCTTCGGTGGTTAACCCAGTGACCTTGCAGTCGTTAGAGTCACAGTCTCTGCAGCGCTAGAGGCATCGGGTGATAGGAGCACAACAAAAGGTATTGTTAATCAGGTCCTAGGCTGCTTCCTGTTGGCCTCCTTCCCACAACCTACCCTGCAGCTCAGCTTCAAAATAGTTAAGGGAAGGTTACACTTAGACCAAGCATATAATTAAAATTAACTAAGATCACTGCATCTCACATAGGTCCTAGGATTTTCATATCATATAGGTTAGTTGATCATTCGAGGAGTGGGTGTCCATCTAGTCACTTAGTTTTTTAATTTATCATAAGCAAGAATTGTGACTCCATTAAGGCACAGGTCTCATACTTAAAATCTAATCGAATCATTAATCTTGCTAAATTCAACCAAGTAGCTAGGCCACTCATCCGTGTCTCCCAAACAAGTTGGTTTCCAACTTGTTTTCCTTCACCTCATTCCATAGGGACTACCCCCTAGAGCCCGCTTTTGGGATACAACTAGAACGAAGTGGGCAGGGATCAGAGTGACAACCCTCGCCCTGAGCGGTTGTCGCGGTGCCTGTACAATCCGGGCGACAACAAGACCTTCAGCATCTTCTTGAGTAAATGTCTAACCTTGACCATCATTGTACCTTGACATATCCTCAAAGATAAGTAACTCTTCTTCATCAGAGTTAACGGAACACCCTTCGATTTCTTGTAAGCCATGCTTTCATCAAAGATGAAATCCCTGCTTACTTCAATTCGACTATCCTCCTTAACATAGATTCTATACGCCTTTGATGAAGCACTAAAGCTAATAAAGGTGCCCTTTAGACTGGTAGGATCCAACTTCTTTCTCTTGTCCTTAGGTATATGAATATACACAAGACACCCAAATATACGAAGGTGATCCAGACTTGGCTTCTTTCCCGTAAATGCTTCTTCCAGAGTGAGGACTTCGGTTTTGCAAGTACACCACTGTTACACATGCTTCTCCCCATAGGAATTGAGGGAGATCTTGATCATGTAGCATGGCCCTGACACATTCTTCGATAGTTCTATTCTTCCTTTCAACCATACCATTCTGTTCAAGATTATTTGGAACGATAAGCTCCCTCTTGATCCCAGCTTCCCTGCAGAAAGATATCAGTTCTTTGGAGGTGTATTCCCCACCATTGTCTGACCTTAGAGTCTTGATCTTCCTCTTGGTTAGATTCTCTACTTCATTCTTGAACTCCTGAAACTTTCCGAATACCTCATTTTTGTTCTTGAGAAGGTATAACCAAGTCTTCCTTGAGAAATCATTAATGAAGGTTACATAATACTGATACCCACCGAGAGACTTGACTGCCATAGGTCCACATACATCTGAATGTATGAGATCTAAAACTTCCTTAGATCTGGTATCACTTCTTGCAAATGGCTTCTTTACATTCTTGCCTAGAGCACATCCCTTACAAGTCCCTTCATGTTCTTCCTTCAATTCGGGGATGCCATTGACCATTTGACTTAGAGATGGCAAAATCTTATAATGAAGGTGTCCATACCTTCTATGCCATAGTTCAGCATGACTTACATCCAAGTGGACTAGGGCATGAGATAGAGGTGTATATAGTCTATATAATGTCCCCTCATGAATCCCAATCACCCTATCATCATCAATACTAGAGCCCTTACCCCAAACCAAAACCTTGCCATCAACAAAATCAACTCTATCACCCTTATCCTTTAGACAAGAAATAGAAAGTAAATTGTTCTTCAAACCTGGAACATATAAGATATTGTTGAGGTGAATGTGTTAAAATTGGCAACTAGGGCCAAACTCCACATGGGTCATCTTATTTATGACAATTGATATTTTTCTTGGATTCCTCTCTCTGAGAGATGTAGGATTGATCTAAAGTTCATCTGATTATGACATGTACAAATGAAGTTATAAATTTATTTTGATTATGGTCAAATTGTTAAGGTCGACTAGCAAACTTATGTAGGCTCAGAAGCCCAACAGTCACGTCTATTCATCTTCAACGTTGCATATAAATAGAAGGTGACTTAGCCTCATTTGGACACACTCATCTTCACACTTCTCTCTCTCTCTCCTCATTGATTGGGTACGGATTTTTAGGCCTCTCTCTCTCTCCACATGCCCGAAATTTCAAGAAAGCGAAATTTCAGGATGCCGAAATTTCAGGAGACCGAATTTCTGGACAATTTGACCAAGCGTTGACTAGCATGCATTGACTTTTGACTGCGTTTTTGTGAGGGCTATCTCTGTTTGGGCAGGCTTCATTTATGGGCATAGAAATCGAGGCTAAATGTTGATTGTTGACCAACGTTGACTGCAACTAGGGTTGACTGCAGGTGGGCTGTTTGACTAGACTTTGATAGGGCTGAATTTGATTGTTTTGAGGGCTGTTTTATCTTGCTGTTTGGAGGCCGAAGTTGATTGAAGTTGACAGATTTGCTAAGGGTCAAATCTCCCCTACTGACCAACGTTGACTTTTCTGGTTAGGGCTGTTTTATTGTTGTTATAAATTATCAGATTTGTAAATTGTACTATCTCCTCGTGCTGAAGTATTGAAGACTAAAAGAAGATTTGATCAAGGGTTTCCCCACATTGGGGTTTGTCCCTGGCTGGTGCCACATCTTGTGTGCTCTTGTTCTTGGCTTATCTTCTACTGTTTATGTTTATGATCTATCTGCATTTTACTATCATGTTGATGTGATTGTTAATCTGAATATTGATACTGGGCTAATAAAGAAATTGAAGTAAAATTGCTCTAAAGCATAAAACATACCATTGTTGCCTAAAATTAACATGGTATCAGAGCTGAGGTGAAGACAAAGCCCAAGCAAGAGTGAAAGAGCAATCACCAAAGACAGTTGGACAAGGACAAAAGGTTCAATGGGTTCCTCATCCTACTTCCCGGCTGAAGACAAGCTCCATGATAAATCCGACTATCATGGATGGAAGATGTCTCTTGATTTGACCTTGGAAGAAAAAGAAGTGATGGACTATGCGCAGGGTAAAATTCTTGAACCTCCTTCAAATGCATCGGCTGCTCCGAAGACCAAGTACAATAGGGCTGAAGTCAAAGAAAAGAAGATTATCAGGGATTCCATTGACAAGCATCTGGTGGCCTATATCTCTGAATTGAAGACTTCCAAAGAGATCTACGACAGGTTGGTCAGCATGTTCAAGGTTAGTAATGCTAATCAAATTCTATTTCTCAAGAATAAGTTGAAGGATATTAAGAAGGGCAAGGACGAGGATATTCAATCCTATTTCTTGAGGATTACTGAGATCAAGAATGATCTACTCTTGATTGGAGAAGTCATTCTTGACGGGGAACTTACTCTCACTGCCCTTGGAGGACTCCCACCTGAGTGGTTTGTATTTAGAACCACCATCCTCAACAATGATCGAATTCCAGGGTTTGAAGAATTGATGTCGAAATGCATTCAAGAAGAAACAAGAATGGTGGAGCAAGAAATGCCTTCTAATAGAAGCAACCCCACTACATTCTTCACTCATGCCAAAAGGAGATATAATGCAAGGTCAAAAGGTCATTTCCATGGAAAGCTTGGATCTAAGGGAGGAAGGAAGAGCAGGTGCTTTGTTTGCAATAAGTTTGGCCACTATACAAGGGAGCGTCCAAATAGAAGGGACACATCGCATGATGATGATCACAATCATTCCAGGGGCAACTTCAACAACAACGATCAAAGGAATGGCAGGTCCAATAGCAAAGGAAAAAGGAATGCGGGACATCAAGGAAATGGTCGGCCCTCCAAGAAATCAAGGAACTCCAACTATGAAGAATCAAATGTTGTTAACAATAAGCAAAAAGAGTACTATCTTATATCAGCCCTCTCCACTGCCTCTCCTCCAGACACTCTAGGAAATTGGTTGATTGATAGTGGAGCCTCAAGGCAATTCATTGGATACAAGGAAGCCCTCTCTAATCTGATAGAAAATGAGACAAACTTGGAGATCATCCTTGGAGACGATGCCACTTATCCCATGAAGGGAGTAGGGAATGTTACCCTTCAATTGAATCAGGGTAACACTATTCATTTACAAGAAGTACTATATGTACCTGATCTCAAGAAGAACTTGGTGTCCATTTCAGCCATGGAGGACAAAGGATTCAAGGCGACATTCATCGATGGAAAGGTACGTGTTTAGAAAAGAAATTTTAAAGATGCTTTTACTCTTGGGTTCAGGGTTGACACTTTGTATCAAGTTGGAGGAAGTCCATTGGGAGCCATGTCTTGTGACACATCTCTACAATCTGAACTATGGCACCAAAGGTTTGCCCATCTTCATTATAAGGCCCTACCCAATGTGAGACAGATGGTGACAGGTATGCCCGAGTTCAAAGTAGAGCATGAAGGTGTATGTCCGGGATGTGTCAAAGGAAAACATACAATGGGACCATTCACCTCAAGTAATAGCAAGACCACAGATATATTGCAATTGATCCACTCCAACATATCTGGTACGATGCCCGTAAACTCTTTGGGAGGATACTTATATTATCTCACCTTTATAGATGATTATTCTCGCAAGACCTGGATCTACTTCTTGATGAAGAAGGATGAAGTGTTCACTTGGTTCCGACACTTCAAAGTCTTGATCGAAAACCAATCTGAGAAGAAAATCAAGATATTGAGGACTGATAATGGGACCGAGTACGAATCCAATGAGTTCCAAGATTATTGCAGAGAAGCTATCATTAAGAAGGAGACTACAATGCCATACACTCCTTAGCATAATGGTGTGGCTGAAAGGAAGAATCGCTCTATTGTAGAAGCAGTTCATGCCATGCTTCATGATCAAGGCCTTCCGAAGTTCCTATGTGTTGAAGCTGCAAATACTGCCGTGTATGTTCAAAACCGATGCCCTCATCAAGCATTGGACTCCAAGACTCCCGAAGAAATGTTTACTGGTAAGAAACCCGATGTCTCTCATTTTAGAATTTCTGGAAGTCCTGTATATTTCATGTGGCGAAAGAGAAAAGAAGCAAATTGGGTGCATTTGGGAAGAAAGGAATCTTTGTGGGGTATAGTGAAAATTCTAAGGGATATAAAATTTATGTGGCTGGTCAAAAGGAAGTTGAGATAAGTCATGATGTCACCTTCGACGAAGATATGGCCCTCAGGAAGATCAACAACCTTCCTATCCTAAGGAAGGACAAAGAAGATGACATCGGAAATTAGGGTGCAAAAGAAGACGAAACGATGCTTGATGTTGATGAACCTATGGATCCTATTGATCCTCCTCCTCATGAGCCCTCCTCCTCCAAAAGGAGACCCTCATGGCTTAGGGAGACTCTCGAAGATGCCGAGAGACACATTGCACCAAGGGGGACTTTCCGTGAAAGCAAGAAGTCGAACAAGTATCAAGGATATTTGACCGCCATGAGCACTATCATTCAAAATGAGTCTTCATCATTCGAAGAAGCCGTGAAGCATCAAGTATGGAAGGATGCTATGGATGAACAATACAAGTCAATTATGAAGAATGATGTCTAGGATGTGGTCCTTAGACCCCAGGACAAATTAGTTGTCACCTCTAAGTGGCTCTACAAAATCAAGCATGGAGCTGATGGAAGTGCAGACTCTCTCATTCACAAATGTAAGAGGGAGTTGGCTTCTGAATTTGAGATGAAGGACCTAGGACCGATGCACTGTTCCTTAGGGTTGGAGGTCTGGCAAAAGTTAGGGGAAATTTTCCTCTCTCAAGGAAAATATGTTGTGAAGATTTGAGATGGTGGACTACAAGCTTGTGACTGCTTCGATAGAACTTAACTTTAAGAAGTTATGTGGTAGTGCTGTTGGACCTGAATTGGGAAATGCTTTTGAGTATCGTCAACTCATAGGAGCATTGATGTTCTTGGTGAACTCCCATTCAGACATATGTTTTGCAGTTAACACATTGAGCCAATAGATGGTTGAGTCTCATCATATATATTGGATTGGTGCCAAGAATCTTCTGAGATATCTTTGGGGCACAATCACTCATGGATTGAGATACAATGCCGGACATGTGAGGCTGCATGGTTATTTTGATGCTGATTGGGCTAGCAGTGTGGTGGATCGCAAGAGCACTTTTGGATGTTGTTTTTCTTTGGGTTCTGCTTCGATATCCTGGATGAGCAGGAAGCAGAAATCGGTTGCCTTGAGCATCGCCGAGGCCGAATACGTAGCTTCTAGTATGGCCTCCTGTGAAGTTGTTTGGTTGAGGAAGCTCTTAAGTGAGCTGTTTGGACATGTACTGGATACCACCATGATCCTTTGCGACAACCAGAGTGGGATCCAATTATCAGAGAATCCCGTGTTTCATGATCGCTCCAAGCATATAGATATCAGGTACCACTTTATCCGGGATATGGTACAACGAGGAGCAATAAGGCTCCATCACATTGGGACTGATGAGCAGGTCATCGATATTCTGACAAAGCCCCGGGGAAGGTCAAGTTCTTGGCCTTCCGAGAACGACTTGGAGTTGTGGAGAGACCCTCTTATGAGGGTCCTGTATGAGATGGACATTGAGCTCTGGGAGCTCTGGGGGGCTTGGGGTACTTCTTGGAGCGATGAGCAACCATAGGGTGAGTGGTTCAACCTTCCCCTAGTGGTTTGCTGTGTACAAGGTGATTGGTTCACCCTTCCCCTCCGATACCCCTTGGTCAAATGTAGGCAGGATAAGTGGTTCATCCTTCTCCTGTCGAGACATGCTACCCATGTAGTTTGTGACTCATGGGAAGTACCTCTCATCTGGCCAATGAGTATGGAAATGAGGATAGGAACCATAGTACTACCGATGGACGCATCGTGTATTACCGTATTCCCTATTGTTCTGGGATCAATTGGAACTAACTTCGGGTTAGTAAGAGTGGTATGAGACACTCTCCTTTGATTGGAATTGACTTCGGTCAGTAAGAGTGGTATGACACACTCTCCTTTGATTGGGACTAACTTCGGGTCAGTAGATAATGTTATGATACATTCTCGATCACTTCTTCTTCTTCATAGTTCAGCAAGGCAGAGCAGTGCATTGATGGCAGAGATAGGATAGATTGGCAGATGGATTAGCAGATGGAGTTCTCCCTAGTTGAGAGGGAGTGTTAAAATTGGCAACTAGGGCCAAACTCCACATGGGTCATCTTATTTATGACAGCTGATATTTTTCTTGGATTCATCTCTCAGAGAGGTGTAAGATTGATCTAAAGATCATCCAATTCTGACATGTACAAATGAAGTTATGAATTTATTTTGGTTATGGTCAAATTGTCAAGGTCGGCCAACAAACTTATGTAGGCTCAGAAGCCCAATAGTCACATCTATTCATCCCCAACGTTGCATATAAATAGAAGGTGTCTTAGCCTCATTTGGAGACACTCATCTTCACTCTTCTCTCTCTCTCTCTCCTCATTGATTGGGTACGGATTTCTGGGCCTCTCTCTCTCCACACGTCCGAAATTTCAGGAGGCCAAAATTTCATGAGAGCAAAATTTCAGGAGGTCGAAATTTTAGGGGGCCGAAATTTCAGGAGACCGAATTTCTGGATAGTTTGACCAAGCGTTGACCAACATGCATTGACCTCCTTTGACTGCATTTTTGTGAGGGCTATCTCTATTTGGGTAGGCTGCATTTCTGGGCACAGAAATCGAGGCTAAATGTTGACTGTTGACCAGCGTTGACTGCAACTAGGGCTGACCGTAGTGGGTTGTTTGACCAAATTTTGACTGGGCTGAATTTGATTGTTTTGAGGGTTGTTTTATGTTGCTGTTTGGAGGCTGAAGTTGATTGAAGTTGACCGATTTGCTGAGGGTCAAATTTGCCTTGTTGACCAACGTTGACTTTTTTGGTTAGGGCTCTTTTGCTGCTGTTATAAATTATCAGATTTGTAAATTGTACTATCTCTCTCTGCTAAACTATTGAAGACTAAAAGAAGATTTGATCAAGGGTTTCCCCACATTGGGGTTTGTCTTTGGCTGGTGCCACATCTTATGTCCTCTTGTCTTGGCTTGTCTTCTACTGTTTATGTTTATGTTCTATCTGCATTTTACTATCATGTTGATGTGATTGCTAATCTGAATATTGATACTGGGCTAATAAAGAAATTGAAGTAAAATTGCTCTAAAGCATAGAACATACCATTGTTGCCTAAATTTAACGAATGCTTCCACTAGACTCTAGCTCTAACGAAGTAGATCCAATCCCTTTCACTGGATAGCTCTTCTTGTCTCCAAGTTCGATTGAATGAGAGGAATTTCCTTTAGATATAGTTTGAAGTTGACTGCATTCTCCTATCATATGTATGGAGGCACCAGTGTCAATAAGCCATACATTCTCATCCTTGAAAGTGCTAGATAAAGCAGAGAACAAACTTCCATCTACTACTTCCTTTGCAAGTTTGTAGATGATCTTCAATAGACAATTCTTGATAGATGTAACGATATTTCCAAGAGCCTTGAAACCCTTCCTTATAACCCTTGCCATAGTGCCAACAAAGATGTGATCTTTAGTCTTCTTCTTGCACCTTAGCTCTAATTCCATGTTGGAAAATCAAGAGACTTATGTATTTAGATTATTTTCCGTAACTTGATAATTACTTGTGATTTATGTTGGCCTTTTATTATTTTATTAGATCTTTGTTCATCAAGCAATTACCAAAGGCAATGAAGATCACAAGAAGACAAATTACACAAGATATAAGCTCCAAGCCAAGGCAAAACTCCTCCAGGGGGAAACCCAGAAAATGCTTCTCTTCTTCTTTAGAATTTTCTTACGAAGAGACTTCCAAGACCCAAATGCCAAATCCAACAACCCTACCAAGCACCAAGTTAGCCCCCAGCAAGATCTTCTTTAATTACTATGATGCTGCAACTTCGGCCTCTTGCAACTGATTCACAAAATTTTGGCCCCCCTGCAACAAAACTTCTGCCTTTTTGCAACTGGCAACTTCTCAAACCCTAGAGCGAAAACAAGAGAAGATAACCTTTAGACAAATTTCAACTTCTGCTCCTCTTCTTTGCCCTTCCAGCTACTCTCTTTCTACTTCGCTATTGCATATCAAACTTGTGCTTGTTGTGTGTCCAAATGAGTCAAGCTTCTCTCCTTTATATAGCCTTTCTCGAGGGTCGAATTCCCTCCCTTAAGGCTGACTTGATCTGCTCCTTGGGCTGACTTGGTCTTATA
Organism: Pinus tabuliformis; assembly: GCA_031772625.1. Taxonomy (NCBI): domain Eukaryota; kingdom Viridiplantae; phylum Streptophyta; class Pinopsida; order Pinales; family Pinaceae; genus Pinus; species Pinus tabuliformis. The sequence goes on from CM062818.1 coordinate 815,530,271, forward strand.
ATTGGTTTTTTCTTGACAAAATAAATATTTTTCTTTATTACAAAGAGTCTAAATGGGACTATGACACATGACCAGTCATATTCTTTATCTTAGAAAGACCTAGAAAACCTAAAAGCACAAAGAACATGCTTTTGACTCAAACTTGAGTATGAAACCCATACTTCAAAAATAAAAGATAATTTCTCTTTCTTTCTTTATAAAGAATATACAATTAGGTCATTATGAAGACCGAAACTAGTTACAATTTTCAACATTCTCCACACGTCTGGTTGTCCAAAAGACCTTAGAAAGATGAAGAAGAAGCTCACTTGCTTACTGGAGAAAATAGGATGTCACATCATTTATATATACTAGTCAAATGGGGGTAAATAAACCCAAGGGACACACCCTTTCATGAGTTGGGCCGACTTGGTGCCCCAAAAATAAATTTTAATTTTAATTTCTTAGGCCGACTTGGAGACCTCTTTGGCATACGAGAATACCTCCCGATGCTACACAAAAATCAACACTTGCTCTTAGCAAGGGAGGTATTCTCCTTAGCTGCAAAAGATTTCCCCTTAGTTGAAATTTCTCCTCCACAAGAAAATTTCATGAGCTTGTTATGTTGGTGCATGTCTATAGATCACTCCATTCGGGAGTAGGCAATGTGATTATCCTGGGCCATTTACCCTTGGCCAAATCAGCATGGCCAGGCCAAAGACCTTTATGGCTCCTCAGATAAATGTATCAATCTCTTCTGGTCAAATAAGCATGAGCCAACCAAGTCCGTCTGGCTTCTCAGGTGAATGTATCCATCTCCCCTGGTCAAATCAACATGACCCAACCAAGTTCGTCTGGCTTCTCAGGAGATGGTCTACCTGATTTTGCAAAGACATCAACACTCTTTCTCAACGAGGGAGATATTTTGTATCACACAAAGCTTGTTTTTGAAGTATACAAACTTCACTCTAGATAGAGGCTTGGTGAGAATGTCTGTAATCTGCTCGTCTGTGGATTTGTATTGGAGCTTCACAACTCCCTTATGCACCATGTCTCAGATGAAGTGACCTAATTAAATAGTCCTGCAAGAAGCTTCTGGAGCCACACTACTTCTTGACTTGCGAGACTGGTTGTGATATACTCTGCCTCTACTGTATTGAGTGCAACAAAACTCTGCTTCTTGCTAAATCAAGAAATCATAGTCGATCCCAAGCTGAAGTAGCACCCCAAGGCGCTCTTTTTGTCCTTTGCACTCCTGACACAATCTGAATAAGTGTAGTCCCGCAGCCTCACTTCACCATCTAAGACTTATCTCAAGCCATATCCGATTGTACCATGTAGGTACCTCAACACATGCTTCGCTGCATGTCTTGGCTCAACCATAAACTGGCTAGCCTCCTTCACTGGATCCATCACCATAGCTGCTTTCTAATCACCTTGACTGGGTGCTCCCTCTAACACTAAAGCAAATCCTCCTGTGGCAATCCAACTGCTCTCTTCTTTCATGGAGGCAAATCCTCCTACCACTACTACTCCCTCTGTCATTGAAGCATACCCTGCTGCTGTCTTATATTGCTCCTAGAGACCTCCTGTCTCTGAGTATCTAGTCTGACAATCTTGACCCATGACATCCTCTTGGAAGGCTGCTCCTTCCACTTTGCCTGATTGATTGCTCCCTCTGAACTGGAAGCTCTTCCGGTTATCTAGCATGGTCCTAAGTGTCCTATCAATTTGTACAATCCTTCCTCTTGAACATTAACCCCTCTTGCGGAGTCTATGCTTGAGCCCTTATGCCATACAATAACTTGACCATTTGGCGACTGGAGCAAAAATCTCCTCATAGTCCACTTCCTCTTTCTAGGAGAACTCCCTTGCGACAAAAGCTGCTTGTATGTTGCCATCTGATGCGTGAATCATTGCCTTGGCAGCCTCCACAATGGACTTGTTTTGTCTTTCCCCATTCAGGAGTCCATGGAAAGGAAAAAAATCACAACCAAGCAAAATACAAGAACAAGAGGCTGACTAAAAAATAAAAGTAATAATAATAATCAAGGGAGAAAAAAATATAAAGTACTTATCTCTTGATCTGAGGATTGTAGGGAATTGTCAACTTTCTCTTTGACAAATCTGTAAGAGAGTCTCGTAAACCAAACATCACTACTATTGGTAATAATTTCTAAAGGAAAAATTCCTTTGAGTATCTTGACGTGGATTCTCATCATAATCATCATCAACATTGGCTGCTGATGCATGTTACTTTTCCTTCCTTTTTTTCTTAGGACACATGGAGGCATTGTGTCCAAAATCATTACAAATGAAACACTTGACCTTTGATATATCCTTCTTCTTCGAATCTTGAACAAAAGCAGGTCTTCTACTTGTATTCTTCTTATCAAACTTTCTGAAGTTCCTTCTTCCTTTTCCTTTCCTTGTGTGAGCTGCAAGAGCTTGAGTTTCTTCATCCTGCGGATTCTGCAAGTTATTCCTGGACAACAATTTGGTCTCCTCTTGGACACAATCAATCCATATCTTATCAAACTTGGGCAATTTTTCTCATGCACAAATTCCCTGAATAAATGGCTCCCATGAGGAAGGGAATCCATTGAGAGTCACTGTAACAAGCTTTGTATCATCAATGGTATCTCCAATGGCTACAAGCTCATCTCTGATCTAGGAGACTCTCATAAGATATGAGACAACAAAATCTGATCTAGTCATCATGACACTATGGAGACGATTTCTCAAGGTTAACTTTCTATTAGTGTTGCTGCTCTCATACAACCCTACCAGAGCATCATATACTTCCTTGGCAGTCTTCAATGCAACAACATGAGGAATCAAGTGGTCCTTTATGGAATCTACCAAGATTCTCTTGTCCTTGGCTTCATTCTTCTTATACTTGGCTTTCTCCTCAACTTCCTTTGGCTCTTGAATGACTTCCTTCACATGATCCTGAACATCATTTTCTTCCAAGACAAGGAGTATCTTGGTCTTCCAAGATCTGAAATTGGTGGCACCATCCAACATGTTTTCAACTCTAAGACTTGGTGCCATTTTAACAAGAGATCTCAAGACCAAGCTGTTGAACACTTGTCTCTTAGGTTGAATTCAATGGCTGCTCTTTCAACAACGCTGTGATACCATGTTGAATTTTCTACAGGATGCACAATAGACTACAATTTTCTGCTAGATAATTACTTCTTATTGATTTTTTCTCACACAATATTCTCATTGATATCATTGAGCAATTACACTTCAGAAAATACCAACAATAAATGCAACAAAAAAAATAAAGATTAGAGAAAGACAACCATGCACAATAGAGACAATATTTTTACCCTGGGAAGCCCAACCTTGGGATAAAATCTAGCAACTTTTCTTAGGAGAAATTATTCTTCAGCAAGGTTTACAAATCAACAATTTTTCTAGAAATTTGTGCCAAGTACAAATCCAAATACATATCAAAACATGGTCAAATTAGCAGTTGGACAACACTGGTCAAACTAGTGAAAATGCTCAAAAATCAATGTTGGTCAAACAATCAGCTTGTGGTCAAACTTTGGTCCCGTGGCTCCTGCAGTGAATTGCGATCAAATTCCTGCACACGTGCGGCCCTCCTGCAGCTTGGTCATCTTTGGTTAAACTTGTCCAAACAATTCAGTCAACTTGGGTTAAATAGAGAGAAACAACTCGATCAAACAATCAATTGTCGTCCTTTTCTCCACACGTGCGGCTGTCTAAGAGACCTTAGAGATGAAGAAACTCACTTACTTGGTGGAAAAAATGGGATGTCACATCATCTATATATACTAGTCTAATGGGAGTAAATTAACCCAAGGGACACACCCTTTCATGAGTTGGGCTGACTTGGTGCCCCAAAAATAAATTTTAAATTTAATTTTATTAGGCCGACTTGGAGACCTCTTTGGCATGCGGGAATACCTTCCGATGCTACACAAAAATCAACACAGACATCGAAGTGACCCCTATAATATCTTGAAGAAAGTTCGTTAATCAATTCGTTTCCTTCCTCCTTGTTAACACATCTAAGGATTGTTACTGCTCAAACTAGCAAGGGGTCTTAGGAGGGGATCCTATAGAGCAACTACTAAGTCAAGTGGCAACAATGGAGCGATAGCCCACTATCACCTCAACTAAGGCTCCCTGCTCTTTATGGACTTTCACCGATGGAAGGAGACTCGATATAAGAGGAACCACCAGGATGAATGGACCAATGAATGGATGAAGAGTGGTTCCTAGAGTCTATTCACGAGAGAGACTCAATTAAATAGCTTACTTGCTTGAGAAGCAAGTTGATAAGCTCTCTACGAAAGGCTAAGAGAACACTTGAGCCTAGGTTTGGAGGATATGCCTTGACACCGGGCTTCCTAGACTTAAGGATCCTTGTGGATAAATGAATTCTATGTAATCGTTGTGGAATTTGAGTTATAGAGTTATGGGACCATAAAGAACCCAAGTGGACCCAAACTAGGTCAAGGGTATGAGTTGATCGACCAAAGAGGGGCTTGACCTACTTAGGGAGAAGAATAGGATCAAATGATCATTTCTTTTGAGATTTGAATGCAATGATCCAAGTGAGGACACTAAGCCAAATCAACCTAGGGAAAGAAATGGTCCCGTGGTTAGGGCTTGCTATATGTCGGGATTCCACCGTCAGATTCTTTAAACTTGGAGGACCTGTTGCACAGTTTTTGTCAAAGTTCTAAGGAAGCGGAAGTACCAAATTTTGCAACAGGATTAGATCATCTATCAACAATTTATGTGTCATTGTAAACCCATTTTGCAAGTTATGTAATGTAAATGATGCTAGTAAGACCATGAATGTATGTAACAACCTAGGTAAGCCTATTATTTTGGTGAGAGTTTCATCCTAGGTTGTCTCATTGATTCATTTGTGTTTCTAAATACGGATAATCTGCAAAGTTTGTCCCTCTAACCTCACCCCAAAATTAGGGTGTAATTTTTCATCAAAGTCTTAGGTGAGTCCTAACATTCTAGTCGATTCTTATGTAAAAGTGATTTGAGAATAATTTAAGTTAATTGGCTAAATTATTTTATTACAAATCACTTGGTCTACTAGATCATATTGTGTCGCAGATTGGGTATGTAATTTGAGGGTCTAAGCCGAACAGGTATTCCCCCTTTGAGGGTTGAATTGTAAAAAATCTTATGTAAAAAATATTTTAATGCATGGTCCCTCATACTTAGACACCATGGTTAAAATATTAGAGGGTGGAAAAAATAATTAATCCCCTCAAGTGTCAATTAATTAAATTTTCTGGCAAAAATAAATTAAAATCCTAAGCCAGAAATTTAATTAATTAGAGTCAAAATTAAATTCATAGAGAAATTAAATTCTCTAAGTGGAAAAATTCGTGGGTCTTAAAAGAATTAATTTTTGGAGGTCCTCCACCAAGGGAATATTGTATATTTCAAGAAAAATTGGACTCTTGGACCTTGGTGGTTAAGTCAAAGTCAATTTTTTGAGGAGATTAGCTCAAATTAATTAATTTTAAGCTAATAAAAATAGAATTAAATGATAAATTCAAAAATTCCTCAAAAATAAAAATTCAACGGCTAAGATTAAAATAATCAAATATTTTTTGACGTCCAAGATTATTTTGACAAGTATCAAGCAAACTAGTCGTTATTTTCTATAAATTAGAGAGTTATTTGAGTCTCTTGGCATTTGATTTTTGGCAAAGAAGATTGCTACAGAAGCATTGATGTAACAGTATTGTCCCACTGGGAACGTTTATTTGAATCATAATAAAGACTTTGGGGTGTAGTTCAAGGTGTTCAATGTTCGTTGATTTGTGGTATGTGCCAAGTACGAGCTTTCCTATATTGTGTTGATTAATGCTAAAATTTGTTTTTCATTAGATAGGGATAAAGTCATTCTATTGATAGATTTTGGGTTTATCTTAGATGATTTGATTCGCCATATGTTTAACAATTTTTCTTGAGAAATATATATAGTGTTTGCAGGTTCCCTAGTCCTTGGTCTCCAAGTTCACAAACTGTGGGCATGAACCGACCTTGTTTGGACTCCAAATATTTATGTGGTTGATTTAACTTCGCTAAGGCTATAGTGTGCATTAATTTTCAAAAGTATTTTTAGCCATTTATCAAAGAAAATTTTACAAAAAATTATTTCTCAAAATTTATTTCAAAACCTTTGTATATTTATAAATTTTGTAAATAGACTTGTAAATTAAGTTTGTAAATTATTGTTTCTAATTGGGGTTTTGGGGTTTTAAGATTTTGTATATATTTAGGGTTTTGGGTATTTGTAAATCTATTTGTGCAGGTAAGATCAAGTGGAGAAAGTTGGAATAGAGCTAGATCTAGGCCCTTGAGGGTAAGATCTAGTCTTTAAATTTTTTTGCAGGGCCAACTATTGAAAAAATTGAGCCAAATTGTAGATCTGAAAGTGATAACTTTTTGTTTGTTTGTTTGTTTGTTTTGCAGTTGGGGATTTATTTTTCAGCCCTCCCAGGCCCAGATCCAACCTCCTTGGGCCAACGCTGGCCTCTCTTCCCCATGCGTCAACATTTTTAGCCCTTTTAGGGCATGCCGTAAGCCTTAGAGGCCTTAGCCTCCCTCCTTGGCCCCAACTTTAGGGATTTTAGGCCTTGAAAGGCCTCGCCGTGGGCCCTAGGCCACTCAGCTCCCCTCCTAAGCCCTAGACGACTGTCTCAAAGGCTAGCCGTGGCCTTTTCAAGCCCTAATTTTCCCTCTCCCGATAGCGTCAAGCCTTTTAGGGCTTTCTCTTCCTCCTTTGCCCTTCACTCTCTTTTTCTTGGCCTTTTTTGACCCCTTTTTAGCCCTCTTTTTCCTCTTTTTCATAGTGGCTAACCTTTCTTGAGCCTTTAGCCCTCTCCTAGCCCTAATTTGATTTTTATCCATTTCTGAAATTTTCAAGACTGAATACTTGGTGGGTTTTGCAGGAAAACGTTGCTCAAAATTGGTGTTTTCAAGTGCAAAATCATTGGAGAAATTTTGGGTAACTTGGGCAAGTTTATCTTCAAGGCCTTGGGCCCAGGGTTTACTTTCTAAACCCTATTTTTATCTTTGTTTTTTATACATCTGTAAATTCATCTTTATAACAGTGATAGAAGTGCCCTAAAAACATATCTAATTGGTCACAACACTCTAAAATTGCAAAATAAATCTTTCTTAAATTTTTGGCCACTTGGGCATTGAAGATCTAGCCTAGATCTAATTTTTGGTTTGTTGGAATTTCTCTGCATAATTGAGTAATCAGATCTGATATTTTCTTAATAACACACCTAAAAGGGCTCAAAAATTGATTTTTTTTTTTTTCTTTTCAGTTTGACAATTTTCTTTCAAGTTTTGGGCATGTTTCGGCACTTGTTGTAGCATCAATAGCTCACTGATTTTCTGATCTACCTACTGATGTAACAAGTTGTTTCAGATCTGATATAATTTTGAAATTTGCATCTTAAGAGACCTAAAATTTGAATTTTTTAGTTTGGCAAGCTAATTCTCAAATTTGGGCACATTTTGACACTAGTAATTCACTAAGTGTATGATTTTCTTACTGCTGTAATAAACATTTCAGAACTGATATATGTGTGGTAATTTCATCATAAGAAGATTGAAAACATCTAAAATATTGAGTTGGAAAAGTTGATTTGTTAGTTGGATTTCTCTTTCTTACATTGGGCAAGCATATGCACTTTGAATTTAGCATCTGAGGCAAATTTGTTCACAGCTGTTATCAGTCTCTTACCGCAGTCAAATCATTCACTTGTTGCTTATTAAGAGGTCATTGGAACATAAATTGCATAAGTGCTTTCATATTGGTACATTCTATTGTTTCTTGTTCCTAGCATTGATATTGTGGAAGTGGCTAACATTGTGTTTTCCTTGTGAGTTTATATGCTATAAATTTCAATATTCATTTCTAATAAACTCACTCACTAAAAGCACTATAATCATATCTTTCCGAAATATTAATTGAGCACTTAAAATCTAATTGGCATTGTGATATTAGCATAAAAACATCTTGAATAATTGTTATTGGCATTTTACTTACATCGTTGGTTAAAGTATCTTGTGGATTCATTTATTATTGGCACTAAGTTGATTGGCACTTTTCTTGGTTGTGAGATCGCATATAACTCATTGATAAGTACTATTGTTGTCAAAGACTCATCATAACTTAAAGTACTTAACATTAAGCTAATCTCCAACTAAGAATTGCACTCATAATCATTGCATACACATCCTAAGGTTAGTTGCATCAATAACTTACCTCCAAGCACAAGCTTGGTTGATAGACTCTTAGGACAACCCTCTCTCATCTAGCTTGAGGGATTCAACCCTTTTTAGTGGTTAACACAGTGACCTTGTAGTCGTCAGAGCCACAGTCTCTGCAGCGCCAGAGGCACTGGGTGGTTGGAACACAGGGGGAGGTATTGTTAATCAGGCCACTGCCTGCTTCCCATTGGCTTACATATCACAACCTACTTTGAAGACTGTTTCTCAAAATAGTTAAGGGAGAGGTTCAACTTAGATTAGGCATTTAATATAAAATTAACCAACATCCTTGCATCACACCTCTTCATATAGGTTAGTTTGTCATATAAGTGGCATTTGTCCATTCGGTTACTTGGTTACAATTTCTAATAAGCAAGAAGTTTTGACTCCATCAGGCATTGTTCTCAATATTAAATCTAATCAAATCCTTAATCTTGCTAAATTCTACCAAGCAGCTAGGTCACTCAACTGTGTTTCCCGAACAAGTTGAGTCCCAACTTGTTTTCCATCACCCCATTTCCATAGGGACTACACCCCATAGCCTACTGTTGGGAGACAACTAGGACGAAGTGGGCGGGGATCAGAGTGACAACCTCTGCCTTGAGCGGTTGTCGCGGTGCTTGTACAATCTCAGTGTCAACATGACCTCTTGAGCAAACTCCAGTGCAATAGTGGGCCAAAATCAAAGGGCTTTGGATGGCTACAAGGAATTTCGCTTGATGCCCTAGGTGACCCTCTAGGGTTAGGCCTAGAATTGAGAAAAGTGGAGAAAAGAGAGGTAAATTTGACCACCAAAGGGATGCGAGGATTAATGCCTTGCTTCCTGGGCTTTATGGAGTCAAGATACACATAGATCGAGGATTTTCGTGAACTAAGGAGACCTAATTGACCTTCGCTAGCCTTTCCAAGCGCAACAACTAGGTTATTAGGGATTTACACTTCAAATTTGCAAAGGAGATAAATTTTCGAGGTCTTTCAACCTATGAGGTGCCTCTAAGAACATTCACTCATTCCCTCAAAGAGTAACACATGCATTAAATCACTTATTCAAGGTGTTTAGAAGAATTTCGCATTACTTTAACCCATATAAGAATAATGATAACAATAACATGCATTAGACAAGTAAGATAACAAGAATAGCATTAAAAATTCACTTATATGAACCTCCCTTTGTCTCTCGTGGTGAGAGACATCCTCATTTGGGCCTTTGAACCTCTGCCAAGTGTGTGGTACAAGCGTGAAGCTGACTAGGCATGGTGATCTAAGTGCATCATCCTCATCCAAAAGGTGGATCACAAACAATCTCTGAATGGTGTTGGGGATCCATGAAGTGCTCTATGCTATGGTGGAGGTGCACGGTTCTCTACGCTCAACCTATAAGTGCTAATGTGACCCTTTGGAGGGCTTTGACCCTGTATAGGGAGACCAAGCCCCAAATGGAGACCCACCAACAATCTTGCATAAGATCCAATGCATCCCCTTGCCCTCTAGTACAACAAATCATTAGGATAATCAAGTAAAACAATTTACAAATTATGGAATCAAATGGGCACTTTATGGTGGCATGCATTTCCATAGTGGGCTTTCGCATGTACAGGTGTCTCCAAGTTCAATAAGGGGGTTAAACAATGACCCTATTAGGTGGTTTCAACCTTTAAAGGGGGTGACATGTCCATGGTACATCCATCAAGTGGTAGGTGGCATGTGATATAATGATGGAATGGAGTGGGGATTAGGGGATGGCTCCAGGCCACATGCCATGGTACAAGGGTGGCTATAGTAACGTAAGCCCACATATATGAGTGTAGGAGGGAGCAATCGTGGTACATGAGTTACCCTGACATTTGTTTTTACACCCTTTTTCATATGCTTTTTGCCTTTGATTGATTTTTCTTCATAACTGCTCGGGCTCCTGGGAATGAGAGCATGATGTGTAGGATACAACAGTGGATACCCCCTTTAAGGTGGGGTTCATTTCCCACTAGGGGTTGGGACAATCATGGGTTTCTTAATGTGGAGGGGGCTCATTTAGGGCCCATAGGAACTAGGGTGATGGCCATAAATAAGGGGTAGAGCTCATGTTTGGCTTTTGCCCATGTGTTAAATTCAGTGTTCCACCTCGCACCCCACGCACTCGGGACGGGGAGACTCTCGGGGATGCGTTTCCCCACGTCCCCCTTTTGGGGAGACTCTGGGAGACGCAAGGGGGTGTGTTTCCCCAGTGTGGGAGACTCGACTCCCTGAAAGGGGTACTTCTGGGCGTCCCCGGCGAAAATGGGGTTCTTCTGGGCGTCCCCCCGAAAATGGGGTTCTTCTGGGCGTCCCCCCTTCATTTTTGTCTAATTACCCTTTATAAACCAAAAAAAAAAAAATGAAAATTAATTTATTAAAAAAACATAAAAAATAAAAATAAACTAAATTAACAATTACAAATAAAAAATTACATGAACATTGAAAAGTTAGGGTTAACTCTACTTTTCAAGTTTTCATTCTGCCGCCATTCATTATGCTCTTACCTCAACGCATTTTTTTCTTCCATCTGCTCCCACTGCGCCCACGAGAGCCTCAGAGCTTCAGCGCATCCTCCCTCTTCTCCACGCAGCGGCTTGCTGTTAGCACTTAGCAGTTACGTTGCAAACTTGCAGTGGTTACTGCCAACTGGTTACCTTGCTGCTCCATGCAGCCGGCAGCATATCAGCGTAATCCAATTCTTCCAGACTTAAGGACGAACTGCAGAAGGTTGCAAGGCTGAATTTCTGCATCACATAGGAGGGTCGAGTAATTCAGTGTGACCGAAACCATATTTATAATTGTTGTTGGGCATACATGCTTTGATCGCTGGGTGTGAGACAGTGAACCACGGTTCCACCAGCGCTCCACGCAGCCAATAGTTGAAATGGCCTGCTGGTGATTTTTGTTTTGCAATCTACTATGCCAGTCTCAACATTTTATCTACCTTCTAAATTTTAATTCGATTCAGGCCATGCATTATTATTATTAAACTGTTTTACCAAACCCTCCACGCAGGCAGCATTGCTGCTATACCAACGCCCTCCACGCAGCCGACAGCTTTGCTGTAAGCCTGTAAAGTGTAACGCTGTTCCAAACTTCCACGCATTTGCAGAGTGTTGGGCTGCTGGCAGCTCGACTACCCATCCCCGCGTCCACCAACCCTCAGGACCACGTAGCTGCTCAGGACTTGTCAAGAATCCACGCAGCTGCTCCAGACTGTACGTAGTGAGTTTGGCTGCAATTTTTTTAATTTTTTTTTCCATGTTTCACTATTTCAGTGTTAAATTTTTAACTTTTCTCATTTACATGGTATTAAAAATTAAAAAACTCAAAACTGTAAATTCAATTGTTTGTCAAATTCATTGTTTAATTTTTTTTTTTTTTTAAACTCAGAACTGTAAAATTTAAATTGTTTGTTAAATTCACTGTTTAAATTTTAATTTTTTTTAAAGCAAACCCTTCTTGCAGGGCATTAAATAATACAAAATTTGCAAAATAAACTATTTGCAAAATGAGTGACAGCAACCAAAGTGGCAGTGACAGTCAAACTGAAAATGAATATGATTCTCAAACTGAAACAAGAAGTCCTCTTCAAACTGAAACGCCATCAACAAGGAATGAAACCCATGTCAGTAGTACAGCTAGTGCTGATGTCATTTCAACGACTCCAACCCCATCAAAGTCATTGGCAGAATATGCAAAGGGGACATTCAATCCAAGCAAACCTCTTTTGCTATATGCTACCAAAATCACTGGCTCTTCAACCCAACCAAAACCGGGAAGCACAAGAGGTGGGACACGCCATTGGAAATGCAACATTTGTGCCCATTCTTGGGCTGGGAGTTATAGTCATCTTAGGATGCATCTTTTGGGTGTAGGTGGCAAAGGGGTTAGCATATGTTCACATTTAACACTGCTGCAAAAATCAGAGCTCTTGAGAATGCAAATGGCAGCAGATGCAAAGGGCATGTTCTCAAGCAAAAATGTCATGGCCCAACCTCAAGAAAATTTTAATGAAGCCACAAGCTCAAAAAGAAAATCAAAGAAAGATATGCCTCCACCATCTCATATTGGGACTAAGGGTTCCCGCTCTTGTGCAGTGGGACCAACTCTTGCAGGGATGTACAGTAAGTTGAACCGTGATGATACAGATGATGCCATTGGCAAATTTCTTTTTGCCAACGGAATTCCTTTCCATGTTAGTCGTTCTCCTTACTACAAGGAGATGGTCAAGGCAATTGCAACAACAGGACCCTCATATGTGCCCCCAGGTGAACATAAGTTGAGGACAGTGATATTAGAAAGGCAAGTGGCCAATATTAATGTGCAAAAGGAAACTTTGAGGTAGACATGGGTAAGGGAAGGTTGTTCTATTGTTAAGGATGGGTGGACAGACATTGCCAAACGTCCACTTATCAACATCATAGTCACTTGCCGAGAGGGGCCTTTCTTTCTTAGAGCTATTGATTGTTCTGGAAAGCGCAAAGATGCAGCTTTCCAATTTGAGCTTCTTCGTGATGCTATAGAGGAGGTTGGCTCTACAAATGTTGTATAGGTTGTGACAGATGCAGCAGCAGTGTGTAGATCAGCAGGATTAATGATTCAGAGTAAACACAGACATATTTTTTGGACCCCTTGTTGTGTGCATGCACTCAATAATGCATTGAAAGACATTGGAAAAATTGAGTGGGTATCTAACTTGGTGACAGCGGCAAAAAATGTGCAAATGTTTATTTGCAATCACCACACCTCCTAAGCCATGTACAGGTCTCATGCGAGGAAGGAATTCCTCAAGCCTACCGATACCAGATATGCTAGTTATTTTCTTTTATTAGAGAGGATGTTGGAGGTGCAGTCAGCATTGCAGGCCATGGTTGTGACTCCAGATTGGAACAGATGGGCAGAATCCAAGACAGAGGAAGGGAAGAAAATCAGGATTCAGATATTGGATAATGATTGGTGGACAGATTGTGGTTATTTGGTGTCACTCTTACGTCCTGTAGTTGAGGTCATTCGCTACACTGATACAGATTCTCCTACTCTTGGAGAAATCTATGAGACTTTTGATAGTATGTTGGATCAAGTAAGGGTGGCCATTCGTGAAAAAGATCCTTCCTTAGAGTTCTATATGACTCAAATTCGACCCATTATTCAGCGTAGGTGGGATCGAATGAATACACCTTTGCACATGGCGGCATATGCACTCAACCCAAAATGGTATGTGGCAAGAAGTGGTAGAATTCTTCCCATTGAAGATCCAGAGGTCAAAAAGGGATTTTGAGCAGCCATTACAAAGATGTATAGTTTAGAAGAAGGGAGATCCATTAAGAGACAGTGGATGCAATTTGCAAGTCTCAGTGGTCCCTTCAACAAGCCGGATGCAAGGGAAGATCGCAATGATTTAGGCCAGACTGATCCCATTGGTTGGTGGACCATGCATGGGGATGAGGCTCCAGAGATCCAACATCTTGCTATTCGCTTATTGTCTCAGATTGCTAGTTCCTCTGCAGCAGAGAGGAATTGGTCCACATATAGCTTCATCCACTCTATCAAGAGGAATAGACTTTCCTCTAGGAGAGCAGAGAAGCTAGTTCCAGTGCATAGTTCTCTACGTCTTGCACATAGGAAGACACTAGAGTATCGGAGGGGACCAACAACACGATGGGATGTGGATCCAGAGGATAGTGCACAGATAGATGATGAGGATGGACCAGATGAGTTGCAGCATGGTTTGGTTGGAGTTCCATTGGTTACTTAAGAGAGTGACTCTGACTCAGATAATGACATTCCCATTGATGTTCTTGATGACTTCATGCAGCAGATGGATGTAGAGGACCAATCATTGAGATTGAGTCCTTGAAGTTGATTTTATTTTCAGTGTTCATTTTCCATTTTTACTTTTCAGTTTTACTTTTAAGTTTTAACATTTGAGTTGTGACACTAGATATTGATGACCGACTCTTCACTCTTAACTATTTTTGAGTTTGAAACTTTGAGTTATATAAATTGAAAATTTTAATTTAGTGTTCAATTTAGAATCTAGAAGACTAGAATGATGAATGATGAATTCAAAATTTTCAATTTTCAATTTAATTTATAAATCAATGATTCAATGTAAATTATAAAATGATGTAAATTATAGAATGATGATTGATGAATGATGAATGATATGGATCAATGTACATTGTATTTGAATATTTCATATTGAATTTTATTATTGAATCTTATGGTGTTGAATCTTGATGAATTAGCATTATTGAACAATGAATACGAACATGAAAATTTCAAAATTGAAAATTATATACATATATATAATATATATAATTAAAAATTATATTATATATAACTCGACGTCCCCCTGTCTCCCCTAAATTTCCCTAAAATTTCAGGGTTCTCCCACACGTCCCCTTTGTGCGTCTCCCCGTCCTGGAGACTTGGTGGAACATTGGTTAAATTTGTATGTCCCGACCATCTTTTGCATTTTGTGGTACATTTTCTATTGTATGTGGCCAAATTATGCATTTTCTTTTCTTTTTAGTTGCATCAACTTTCGGGGCATCGTTCTAGGCCCGACCCAAGGTGTGGGCAAGGTGGGTGAGGCTAACGCTATGTGGACCTAGTGGACAAATGTGGACCCAGATGGGAAAGTGATAAATGGGGTTAAAATGACTAGCGGGGAGTGATGTATTTGGTGTCGGGAAGCAGGACCACGAAACCAAAATCAAGATTTCCCATGTACTGCCAGTGCTAAAGCTTATAACAGGTAAAGGGGATTCCACGGGACTAGGATACAAGGCTAAACACCAAATCAAGCAGAGGAGACAAGAGTATAGAACTAGCCCACTCTTTCTGCCGAAGCCCCCCACCAATCCATACCTAAAAGTGTCCATGATAAGTAAACAAAATTACTCAACTATACCAATGAAAAGTCATACCTTTAGGCTTGGGAGGCCCACCTTCAAACATACGATCATAACAGATGGGCGAGAGACCACATGGCTAGCTCAAGTGGTGGATATAGTGGCACATCGAGCTATCTGGTGGCTGCAAGGGGTTGCTGACTGCCCATTGAGGACCTACTAGGAGAACTTTTTTCTCCTATGGATATCACCCACAAAGTGGTGGGTAACATTTGGCTCCAACTGGGATATGATCTCTCAGAAGATGCACAAATGTACTCGAATGGGGAGTTCATGAGAACAACAACAATCTCTTGGGACTGCAAATCTGTTACCTACACATATCAAAGACTAAGCACACAAGGCAACATGTTTTTGTGGTGTCTTATGATCACCCATGCTTGGTTTTAGGCCATAAAATCAACAAGATAATAAAATTCTATTCCAAATGCAATTTTAATCTAAATGCAGCTAGTCTATTTTGATAATATCATATGATGTTATTTCTAATAAGAGAAATCAACATGCAATGCATCTTACCTTAACATTCATATGATACAATGTCAAGAGACAAGGAAAGGGGTGATACGACTAAATTTGACCGGTTGTGGCCAAA
Organism: Pinus tabuliformis; assembly: GCA_031772625.1. NCBI lineage: Eukaryota > Viridiplantae > Streptophyta > Pinopsida > Pinales > Pinaceae > Pinus > Pinus tabuliformis. The sequence continues at coordinate 815,546,084 of CM062818.1, forward strand.
GTTCGTCATTAAGTTTGGCAATGTAATAATAATCTTTTATGACTTTTCCATGAATCTTGACAGGCACAGGGTTTTTATCTACTAAAACCACATCCCCAACCTTGTATTCCCTTTTGGGCTTCCACTTCTTGTTCGTCTTGTGATTGGGTCTTTTAAGGATACAAATCTCTTGAGAAGGGAGAATTGAGGATGGTTCCTTGGTCTCTGGGATTTTATAATAAGAGATGGGCCCTGGTTTTACCACGTGAGTAGGGTACATGGGTTCTCTATAAAGGATGAAAGAGGTCCCATCAGATTGCCGAATGGTGACGTAAGATAAGTCCATTTGAAGTTGACCACCCATCGTGGCACCCCATTTTCTTGATAACAACATCCACCATACATCGAGAATATCTATGACATAACATCCATGAGTAATGATATATTAGGATTGATAGCCAAAGAAATTTTGAGATCCTTTTTGAGGCCCTCAACTTCAATGGGTTGAGAATTGAAACCACAAACCACCTTTTATCTATGAGTAATGTTAAGATTCAATTGCTTCATGACCTTTAGTGTTATAATATTTGCGGAAGACCCCAAATATAACACGCAGTTATGCAATAGGAGGTCATTAACAACTAAAGTGAGGAGGAATGGCTCATGCCCTGGGTTTAAATTGGGAAGTTGGATGTTTTGCAATGCTACGAGCTTGTCTTCTTCTTTAAACCCAAGGGTTTTCTTGGCTTGCCAACATTGTCGTGGAAGTTTCACAATCTCTTTTAATGGAACCTGAATGGTCATCTTTCCTATAGAAGCCTCTATATCAACTTCAAGCTCAACCTCTTTACCCTTATCCCTTTTTGTGGATTCCCCCTTTTGAGGGTTCTCTTTAGAATTGACTTTCTTTGGAGGATCCTTCTTATGGGGCTCTTTGAGGAGAGGTTCTTTGTGGTGGGTTTGCTTAGGGAGAGATTCATTCTTGTTGGTTTCCTTGGAGGTTGTGGGGTTCTCACCGTTGTTCTTTCATGAATATTGGATCCCTTTAAATCTTCCACTATCATTGGCATTGAGGATTGGCTCATTTTTCTCTTCCTTAATAGTCACTTCACTAATGGGAGGATGAGTGTACGAACCACCTAGAAAAATGTTAAAGGCTTTGGATTCTACGATATTGGCTTGCTCATTGATTTCTTCTTCTTCACTCTCATCTTCATCACTTTGTTCATCCGCAGAGGATGATTCTTGTTCCACAACATTTGTTGGAGCCAAAGTGTTGGGGACTTGAGATGAGCTTGTCTTGTCTTCATCATTTTGTTTCCCAGGGAAAGGCTTGCCTTTGGGAATATAATTTGATTTTTGGGCCCTTTACAAGGTGGTGAGCTTGTTCATATAGAGTCTATCTTGTGAGTTCATCTCCTCAGTTAGCTTATCGACTTTCTTAAGAAGCATTGAAAGGGTCTCTGCGGTTTGGTCCTTGGATTTTCCCTTTTTCACTTCAACCTTAGCTTTAGGGTGTTTATCCACATCCATTTTGGAAATTCGTAGGTCTTGTTCAACCTCCATAACTAATTCTTTAGCCTCAACCAAGGTCTTAGGTTTCTTATCCCTCAATGCATATGTCAGATGACCACCCACAACTTTAATGAATTTGTCAAGTATATTAGCATCAGGTGGTCTCAAATGGTCAGGGATATCCCTAACTACCCTATCAAATTTTTGGATAAGCTCTTTGATGTCTTCCCTCCCCCTACTTATTTGGTAAAATTTTTCAATGTTGAAAGTTCCCTGTGCATCACATGACCATCTTCTTATGAACATATGCTCAAATTGGTTAGAGTTTTCTACGCATCCTGGGGGAAGACTCAGGTACCACTCCCTAGCTTGCCCCTCAAGGGGGTGTGATCACCAACCTTTTTGAAATTCAGGGACAAAGCTAGTTCTAACAGGTGATGGAGTTCATTCTCCCGTTCTTGCAGTGACCCTAGTTAAAGGAGGAATGTTGTCACCTTCAAGCAAACTGGGGGATTGGACAATGAATGGAGTTGCCAAAGGAATATTTGAGATGTCGTTTATGAATCAATTCCTCAATGATTCACTGGGGAGGCAGACCTGCTTCCTCCCCTACAATGGTGCCAAAATGTTACCGCTCAAACTAGTAGGGGTCCTAGGAGGGGATTCTATAGAGCAACTATTAGGTCAAGTGGCAACAATGGGGTGATAGCCTACTGTAACCTCAACTAAGGCTCCCTGCTCTTTATTGACTTTCAATGATGGGGGGAAACCTGATATAAGAGGAATCACGAGGACGAATGAACCAATGAATGGATGGAGAGTGATTCCTAGAGCTTATTCACAAGAGAGACTCAATCAAATAGCTTACTTGCTTGAGAAGCAAGGTGATAGGCTCTCTAGGAAGGGCTAAGAGGACACTTGAGCCTAGGTGGAGGATATGCCTTGACACGGGCCTTCCTGGACTTAAGGATCCTTGTGGAGAAATGGATTCTATGTAATCCTTGTGGAATTTGAGTTATATAGTTGTGGGACCACAAAGAACCCAAGTGGACCCAAACTAGGTTAAGGGTATGGAGTTGATCGAGCAAAGAGGGGCTTGACCTAATTAGGGAAAAGAATATGATCAAAGGACTAATTCTCTTTTGAGATTTGAATGCAATGATCCAAGTGATGACACTAACCCAAATCAACTTAGGGAAAGAAATGGTCCCGTGGTTAGGGCTTGCTATATCTCGAGATTCCATCGTTAGATTTGCTTTAAACTTGGAGGACCTCTTGAGCAAACTCCAACACAGTAGTGGACCAAAATTAAAGGGCTTTGGATGGCTACAAGGAATTTCGCTTGATGCCCTAGGTGATCCTCTAGGGTTAGGCCTAGAATTGAGAAAAGTGGAGAAAAGAGAGGTAAATTTGACCACCAAAGATGCCTTACTTCTTGGGCTTAATGGAGTCAAGATACACATGGATTGAGGATTTTTGTGAGCTAAGGAGCCCTAATTGACCTTCACTAGCCTTTCCAAGGGCAACAACTAGGTTATTAGGGATTTATACTTCAAATTTGCAAAGGAGATAAAGTTTCAAGGTCTTTCAACCTAAGAGGTGCCTCTAGGAACATTCATTCAATCCCTCAGAGAGCAACACATGCATTAAATCACTTATTCAAGGTCTTTAGAAGAATTTCACATTATTTTAACCCATACAAGAATAATGATAACAATAACATGCATTAGACAAGTAAGATAACAAGAATAGCATTAAAAGTTCACTTACATGAGAGAGAGAGTATAACCATTCATCAACTTTGCATTAGAAAGAAGCTCCAAAGACAATAGCAAAAGTCCAAACATCATAGTGCATCAAGAAAACTCCAAAAATCTCATCCCAACAACAAGTGCGGAAATCTCTTAAGAGATACTAATCCAATCCAAGTGATAATGAGAGGAATGCATGAGCCTCTCATCTATTTATGCAATCCATAAGGGAGTTCGAATAGCCTAATTGGTCTAATTGAGTCCCAAATAATAAAATAATGTGCAACAATAACATTCCTTGGTGACAAGCCCAACAAGATATCTCAAGATAAAAGGATAAGCCTCTCAAGAGGGAAAAATAGTAAGAATAATGATAACAATAACATGCATTAGACAAGTAAGATAACAAGAATAACATTAAAAGTTCACTTACATGAGAGAGAGAGTGTAACCATTCATCAACTTTGCATTAGAAAGAAGCTCCAAAGACAATAGCGAAAATTCAAACATCATACTGCAGCAAGAAAACTCCAAAAATTTCATCCCAACAACAAGTGCGGAAATCTCTTAAGAGATACTAATCCAATCCAAGTGATGATGAGAGGAATGCATGAGTCTCTCATCTATTTATACAATCCATGAGGGAGTTCAAATAGCCTAATTGGTCTAATTGAGCCCCAAATAATAAAATAATGTGCAACAATAACATTCCTTGGTGACAAGCCCACCATGATATCTCAAAATAAAAGGATAAGCCTCTCAAGAGGGAAAAATAGTAAGAATAATGATAACAATAACATGCATTAGACAAGTAAGATAACAAGAATAGCATTAAAAGTTCACTTACATGAGAGAGAGAGTATATCCATTCATCAACTTTGCATTAGAAAGAAGCTCCAAAGACAATAGCGAAAATCCAAACATCATAGTGCATCAAGAAAACTCCAAAAATTTCATCCCAACAACAAGTGTGAAAATCTCTTAAGAGATACTAATCCAATCCAAGTGATGATGAGAGGAATGAATGAGCCTCTCATCTATTTATACAATCCATAAGGGAGTTCGAATAGCCTAATTGGCCTAATTGAGCCCCAAATAATAAAATAATGTGCAACAATAACATTCCTTGGTGACAAGCCCACCAAGATATCTCAAAATAGAAGGATAAGCCTCTCAAGAGGGCAAAATAGTAAACATGAGTCGTTGGGCCATTGGGAAGGCCTAGTGGAGTCCAAAGTATGAGAATGTGTGATAATAGGCTCCAAACATAGTGAATGCTGGGCTGACCCCTAGATATCCAGGCAAGTCACATGTGGTGTCCCCAAGTGGGTGTGGGGGCACAATGACATCCTCATGGGTTTCCAAGTGGATCGATAATGCTTGTAAACCATCTGCAAGGGCTAGAATGATGACATAAGCCCTCCCTTTGTCTCTCGCATTGAGAGACATCCTCATCTGGACCCTGGAACTTCTGTCAAGTGTATGGTACAAGTGTGAATCCGCTGGGCATGGTGATCCAGGTGCATCATCCTCATCCAAAAAGTGGAACACAAGTACTCACTGAATGGTGTTGGGGATCCATGAAGTGCTCTCTGCTATGGTGGAGGCCCACGACTATCTATGCTCACCCTACAAGTGCCAATGTTCAAATGACGAATTCCAAGACCTAAGACCCAAAAACCAAGACCCCTCCAAGGCCAAGTCAAGCCTCCTTCTGATAAGATTTTCTTCACAAAGTCAACACCAGTCAAACTTACTTCCCAACTTCAGTTTTCGACCCTTGCTTCAGATTTTGATCACTGCTTCAGTCCTGCACTTTTCGGCCAGTCTGTACCTCTTGCAATTTCGCACGTGTGGGAGTTTAGGGCAGAATTATAGGTCTTTTCTCCTTCGCTAGAGGTGGCTCTTCTTCCTTGTTAATTCGGCTTCCTTCCTTGTTCTCTCTTGCTCCTAAACTCAGCTCCTTGGTGTGACTGTAATTCTGTCTTACTGCAACTTAATGATGCCCTAATCCTTCTTCGCACGTGTAGGAGAATCTGCCCAGAAACAGTCCTTAAAATTTTGCTCTTTCTTCCTTTATTCGTCCTTACCTTTGCTGGTCTTTCTTGTGCTTGTACGAACTGCTTAGATGCTCTCCAAATGAGGCTGAGTGCTTCTTATTTATAGGCTTCTTGGTAACTCTAATAGGCCAACTTCTCACTGCTTTTAGCCCGACTTGTCTTGGAGGGTGATTTTGAATTAAATAAATTTTCTTGACTAGACACAATATGCCCAAAAGGTTCTCTAACATATTACAATGACACTTTTGACTTCTTGACTCAATGACAAAACCTAGAAGCACTCAATGGGTGCTTGACCTACTAAATAAAATAACCTTGAGCATGAAACCCATGCTACAAATAATAATAATAAATTTTTTTCTCTTTTCATTAAATACATAAAATCGTAATTACATTAGACATTGTGAAGACCGAACCTAGTTACGCTTTTCAACACTAGACATGTAGCCTATGCTAGAAGACCTTCCAATGCTATAAAATCAACAATCAGAAGTTGCTAGTTTTATTGTGGTATGCAATGCACTATACAATCTGAGAACCATTTTCATTCATTGCGATTTGAGCTATATTGCGTTTTTGTAACTCAATGGGATTAACAACCAATACCACAGCCTTGCCTTCATGTACTCTTGACGTTCTATGTTTTCATGATCTCTTCGTCATGGCTGTCTTGCTAAGAAACACATGGAGCTCTAAAATAAGAGATGAAATCCTGCGAATGAAGTAGATAGGAAAATAAATAATGCCCAAAATCTGCATATCTGTATTCAATTTCATTTGAGTGGTAATGAATCTTTAAATTGATGTGGTGTAGTCTCATTAGATGCTTTTTCATTGATATACAGATGCTTTCTTGTACGTTGATCTTTGTTTTTTAGTCTTTATGTTTACTTTTTGCTGTGCTCTTTTTGTCTAGTCTTGTCTTGTTTCGATGTTCAATTGGATTTAAAAGCTTCCTAATCAGTTTTTTTTATTCAAACATTGAAGTACAGAAATGGGAATTATAAGCATACTTCTAATGAAAGTTTTTCTTTGTTGCTAAGGTTGCTGAAAAGCTAGCAGAGTGCATCGGCCTTCCAAATTTTACTCAAGTGCATGTAAGAGCACGTGCAGATTTGCCAAAGGCAACTACAGTCATGCTTGAGCCTGCTACTGAAGATGACTGGGAGATATTAGAACTTAATGCAGATTTTGCTGAAGAACATCTCTTGAATCAGGTACTTTACTACATTTTGAAACTCATTTTCACATAAAAAGAAAGCAAACCAAGTCTTCTTTATCAAGCAGGAAAAAACTGTACAATATTATTACAAAATCGCTCTAAAAGAAGATTGATACTAATTGTAGAATAGATAAAAGAGTTTGCTTATAGAATCTTCAGCAATTTGTGCAGATATTACATTGTTTAATACTTTTTAGTTTTGCTGCATTTGATTGACATTTTGTTTGCAAGCATCTCTTTATTTTTTTTTGATGAAAATGTTTGGGCATTGGGATCTGCCTGGGAAATATATTTCATCCCACTCTTTAGCCTATAAGTGAGAATGAGTGTGCTTGTACCTTGCCAGCTCACACTAATAGCTGGAAACAACAACTTGCTTACATGTACATAGGCTCCCCTCCTCCAGATTTGGACATGTGACCTCTGAGGAGAAAACCTGTGTTCTTAACTGTTAGGCTCACTTGGGCTGTAGAGCAAGAATCTCTATATTAAGGCAATAACATGTAGTTATCATTTCTGTAGAAACTTATTTCTATCAAAGAAAGTAGTTTTTGTGCTTACATTGTTAGGTCTTGTTCTAGCAAGGAGCCAAGAAAATATCAAGTTCACACACATTACCTTTCATTCAAAATAAATTGTTTCTGCAACATGAAGCACATGAATCATGTTGTGTGCTGATAAATAAAATAACTGGAATCAATAAATGCGAAGCTGACTGTTTGTTTTGGGGGAAAATGTCTTATACTTCCAGAAAAATATTTATAAACGATAGAGAAAAGTGGAAGGGTATATACAATTGCAATCATAACATCTTCCATAAAGCAACTAAAACTGAAATAGTGTCTGAGTCTGCTATGGACTCTAAATTTTGGGCATCTTTAATCAACAGAACTCCCTTAGCTAGGTGCTGATGGTAAACTTCATCATGCCACAAGGAACAAAAAGCAGACAATCATCTAGCATCATTCTCAAAAACAGATTTACATTGGATCTTCCAGAGAATGACTAAAATGGAAATCCTCGAGCAATGCCAGATCCCAATAAAGGCAAAATGGACTATGGATCAGCAAACAAGGCAGCATGGCACTGCAAACTGCACCCGACGCTGATTCTGCTACTGCAAGCTGCAAAACCCTTCTGCCCCCAAACAAGGAATCTGCACAGTGAAATTCTGAGTTGCTGCTGCTCCCTTTGCCTGCCAGAATCACTCAACTGGCAAGCCAAATTTTTCTGCCAACTTGCACTGAAAAATCAAACTTCCCCAAGCAATTCGATCTGCCTAGCTTAGGTTTTGCAAAGTCCCCAGAAAAATTGTCCTGCTGCTTTCTTTGAACAACAGATTTTTCTGTCTCCGCTTCTGAGCATCCCTCTCTGATCAATCATGGTCTGAAACCATGTGAAGGTTTCAAGTCTGAAATCCTATTGTAGCAATTGGAATTAACTATTCTAATTGTTAATGAATTAACAATTTATTTGCTATGACAAATATCGAATAATTCACACTGCGACCTTCACAAATAAAACTGCAGAAAAATAATAGCGCTGGAAACTGAGAAATATGCTAACACACACATAAAAATTGACATAGTTATTTTTGGACTAAAGTCCCTGGAAAAACCCAACTTGGGAAAACCGGTGCAACAATTGAGGGTTTTATATTATTATGCAACAATGAGAAATTCTGAGTACAACTAGATGCCGAAATCTGGCAATCCTACAAACAAAATTACTTGCAAAAAATCTAGTGAGAAATTTTCCTCACCCCACAAGCAATCTGGGCTCTAACTGTCAGCTCCAAGTGAGCCATCCAAACTGCTTCTGCATAGGCCAGCATCACCCTAACATAGTCCCTTCCACGCTTAGCCTGAATCAGCCGCTCCTCAAGCCGTCTAGTCTGTTGCTAACTCGGAAAACGTCTCTCCTGGTCTCTAGAAAGTCTTTCTGGCCTCTAGAACTAAAACTCTGCTTCTCCCCAGCATAATCGAATTGCCTCTTAGAGGCTTCTGCGCAGCCCCTCTGTGGCTATCTCTGCCTCTCTGCAATGTACTCACTGGAACTAGAAAAATCTTCCTCTGGCCTCATTGTCCCTGCCCCTCTCTGTCTCTGCTCCCTTCTGAAGTTCGAACTCTTTCGGCTACTGCCTCTGGAAAGTCAACTCTCCAAGGAAATCGACCTCTGTGTCTCACAAGTGTGTTCTCTGTCTACCCATCGACTTCTTATAATCTTTTGTTGGACCTCCAATGGCCAAGATTAAAATTTAATCAAGGGCCAAAATTATTTCCCAGTTGATCCATGTGAGTTTCTAGATGATTCATACCTTATCTCAATTAATTTTGATTAATTAATCCCTTTTCCTAAGTTTAGACTTAGGAAATAATTAAAGATAGGCTAATAATTTAATTAAGGCACTTCTAGGTGGAATTTCCAAAAACGATTTTTGGGTTATGGAGAACTCCTGTGTTTTAGTCTCTCCTCAAAGTTTCAAGACTAGAATACCCCCAATGCTACAAAAACTAACACAAATGATCCAATGACATGAAGAGACGGGGCTCCATGAAGATGTATCCTCCATTTCAGTCCAATGCTCCAAGATACCAGCTGCAAATCTCCATCAATGTGATGGAAATCACAATGTGGAACCTCATACATTATGAGGTTTAACATGGCCGTCCTATAATTTTCTGCTATTTGAAGTAATTGCTTTGGGTTAGTTTGAGCATGTATGTGACAGCCCTACTATGCCTTGTTCCATCTCGTTTGAGACCCCTTGAATGTTAACTTTGACTCCACTGCCTATTGGAAAAGCACTTTGTCTTGATTGACCATTCCATTTTATTAATAGTTTATCTTATGCTTCACATAGGGATTTCCCCGTTGTGCTGGTGGATTTTGGGCCAAAAGGTAGAGGAAGGATTGCTAGCGTGACTATGGGAAATGTTCATGAGTTCCCATAAGGTTGCAGTTGTGTTTCAGGGCTTTATCACTTTGTGTGTAGGTTTCACATGTAACACACATCTCTAGAAGTAGGGCACCCTCCACAAGATGTGTTTTGGAACCACATTAGATTGACTAGGTTGGCCTTAATTATACCCTAATATTACAATAAATGAACTTATTATGGGTCCACCCTAGCTGCATGTGAAGATTACAACACTCTAAACATAAACCAACATTGTTACTTGAGCAATATTTCACCGAAACATTTGGTCTAGTACTTATGTGGTTGATCTGTTAAACTTGTAACTGTAATTTGGTCCCATTGTCTATTTGGTTTTGTATAATGTTGTTGTATGCCAGATTTTCTCACTCGGTTAAGTGTTTACCATTGCAATGTTGTTTTATAGACTATTTTTCTTTGCAAATATTTCTAATTTTCTACTATGATTTCATTTAAATACTATTTACAATTTTAATGGCATGCTTCTGAGAAGCAGTTTGAAAGATACTGGAACAAGAGAGCATAGATTCATTTTCATGTGTTTGAATCACTGAAAAGTGAATTACTGGATTTGTAGTATGCTATTGTGTATGGAACTTTTGATTTTCTTCGTACCTACTGCACCTAGGTGTGTCAAGTCTTGGTATTTTGCTTGAAGTGGCATTCAGATATATGGCAATTTAAAGATGTCAGCATTACCCATTGGTATTACAATTTCATTTTATGTATTTCTCAAGGGTTTTATTATGTTTACAGGTTGGCATTGTACAAGAAGGCTTCAGATTTCCTTTGTGGTTGCATGGGCATACTGTTATCACCTTTTGTGTAGCTTCAACTGAACCTGAACAATTGGTAGGTAAGAAAAATTTCTTGTACTATTGCAATCAGCTCACCTTAAAGAAGGCTTTGTTTATGTTGTTAATGTCTCTATAATAAGAATTTCAAACCAAACAAACAAAATTCAAAGTTTATCCTATCATATTGAGGAAGCACAAAGTATAATTTTGTTGCCATGTACATAACTGCATAAATTTGTTTCTTAATAGTTCCTTCTCTTGATGTCATTTTGGGGAAAATTGCTACACCTTTTTTTTTCCCTTCCCCAAGAAAGAAAATCTTATATTTGATATTCTAAGAGGAAATCAGAACATACATTGTCCAGCCAGTTATAGCTTCAAAGAGAGAGTGCCTGGCACACCCTTCACAGTCCTTAGCTGACATCATTACAGTTTTCCAGTGTTGGACATTTGACTACCAAAATTACAGTCTTCCATCATGAGTCCTTTAACCTTCACAGACTTACAGACAGAAGACACATAGGATGTTAGGGAATATAACTCGTACTTGTCTTAGGTGTGATGAATAGTTTGAGGTTTAAAAAGACTATCAGGTGGAGAGGCAGCAAAACTTGTCCTTTGCACAGGTGTGGGTGCATTTTGGGATACCAAGGTGCATTGTTTCAGACAAGGACGCTGAATTTCTCAGAGCATTTTGGGCTACGTTGTGGGAGACGATGGACACAAAAGTGAAGAGGCCTACAACATTCCATCCACAGACAGATGGAAAAACAAAAATAGTCAACAAGACTTTGGTACAACTTTTGAGGGGTTATAATTAGAAGCGTCCGAAGACCTAGGATGAAAATCAGGTTTATATGAAGCTTCCACAACAGAGTTGTCCACACTTCAATTGGTAAGTCACCATTTGAGACTTGTTTTGGATATTTTCCGCATTCACCTTTGGATGTAGTTAATGGACAGCAAAGAGTGAGGGGGGATCTCATAGGGGATGCTTTAAGAGTAGAAAATTTTGTTGAGAAGATCAAGCAAATCCATTTGCAGGTACAGGAGTAGCTAAAGAAGTCACAAGAAAAATATGAGGCTAGGCATGGTTAGCACAAGATAAAGAGCTCATTCAAAGTAGATAGAGTATGGTTACAGTAGAACAAGGTCTTTGTAAGAAAATCAAGGCATTGTGGTATGGTCTTTTCGACATACTAGAAAAGGGTATGAGATCATTCCTATAGACTCATATACCCCCATACGTGCACCTTTATTTAGTGGTGAATGTGGAAAATCTTAAACTCTATGAGCCTTCCATGTTGGATCAAGAAGAAGAGTAGGTCTTGTTATCCACCAAAATGGGTAAGCCCATAGGAGGAAATGTTTTCTCCTACATTTGACAGCCAACCAGTTAGCCAAACAACCAACAACCCTTGCCAACCACCATTAGATGATGATATGTCATGTGCCTCTGCCACTTACATCAGCCATGTGCCTCTCACCTTCTGGCATTGACACTTGGAGGAAGGTGGGCTGCTATTCAAAAGGTACTTCGATAATTTTGCAATCGAGTGCTTATAGTTGTTTGTTTTGGGCATTTAGTATGGATAATGGGGTGATTTGGAAGACTTGCAGACCTCGACCATAATTTTGTTCCCTCACCTTACAAGGGGGTTAATCTTTGACCCTAGTCCAGTGGAACCTTCCTTAAGGCCCTTTTGGGTTATTGGAGGGGCACGATTTGGAAATCCATGATTGAGATATCGTGTTCCATTCTCCCTATGCCATACTTAACACCTTCCATCCAACATTACATGCCTATATTTCACCTCCATTCTTGGGGTACAACTTGTCATTGGCTCTTGGGGATTTGGCACTCATATGTTCACATACCTTGAGTAGGGCTCGAAAAATTTGTCCTGGGTGGTTGATGCAGCTAAAATAAAAGAAAAAGCATATCACGACCACAACAAAACAAAAGAAAGAAAATCAACATGCAAAATATGGCCGGGACATAAAGAGTAGCATATGGGCAAAAGCCTGAGATGAGCTCTACCTACCTCAAATGGCCATCATCTGGTTCTTGAGCACATGATGCTCCATTATATAAAAAAGGAACCCTTGCATGTCCCAACTTGGATGAGCGATAAACTGACTCATCTTGAAGGGGTAATAAAACTGCTATATCATACAAAACAAGCTCTAACCCTTTAGCTATAACCAGTAATACAAGGAATAATCAAGAAGAAGTAAAAGGCGCACAAGAGGGTTGGAAAATCAGGGCGAGTTGGTAACTCATGCATCCATGAACGTTCTCTCCTCACATCTATACACTTAGGATGTGGACACCCTCATCAATTGGTCCCTTTTACCATGGCACTTGGCCATGAAGTCTTCTCCCCTCCATTACCACATTATTATACACTGACACCTATCAATTGAATGGTGGACCAGGAAAATGTTACTTCCTCATAGGGATGGAAGCACCTGATATGGTTGACCTTTAGCCACCCCTACCAAGGGAGAAAACACCTTTGTGAAAACTTGGTCTTGATTTTGAAAGGGGATCTTTGGTTCGAAGTCTTAATATGTCGTTAACATTCATGTTTAGTTCACTTAGATGCGTTATTGATCTTAGTCTCTAATGGATGGTTGCTTCCACTAGAATCCATGTTGCTTTTGTCAGGTGAGTCACTGTAGCGCATGCCTTGGGCACCCACTCCATAGGTACCTAGGCCTTTTAGAGAAGTACATTGGCCTAAGCGAGTGTAGCAATGAGAGATCATAACCTCCTAACAACACTAGCATATGACACATGTCCCAGAGTACCTTAGGACCCAAGGCGTTAGTCAAGTTTCAACTTTGACCTAGTTTTAAGGATTGTTCAGGATGACGCCACTGGACCTAGTAGGCCCCCAGGCTGGCCTCGACACAACCTGATGGGCAAGAGCTGATTCAAACCCTAGATGAGGATGCTCTCCCATTGAGAGACTAGGGAGGGCTTGTTACACTAGGAGAACCCCTAACGTTGGAGAGGAGGAGGCTTGACAGTTGGAGACCCATGGAAACCACTTGATGGCATCCCAAATGGATCTTGGGATCCCACAGGAGATATTGAGGTGGGTTTACATGCATCTACACACATTGGGACACCTCATCACTCTTTTTCATGGCATTTGGAGCCTAAACTAGGCATGAGGTTTGTTACCCGCTAAAAGTGGGTGAAACCTCGGAGAAACTTTTCTCTTATTCGTCTCTTCCAGCTAGCAGCCAAGAGCCCCTGATAGCCACCTTATAGCCAATGCAACGTGCCATTAATATCTTTGCCACCTGCACCAGTCATATATTTCCTCGCCCATCTGTTAAGAGCACATGTTGGAAGGTGGGCTTTTGATCAAAAGGTACTTTATTCATTTTGCAATCGGGTGCTTATGCTTGTTTGTATTTGGGCATTTTCACATGGATTATGGGGTAACTTGGAAGAAAGAAGGGTCTTGGCTGTAGTCTTGTTCCCTCATCTTAAATGGGGGGGTTAATTTTCAATCTTAACCTAGTGGGACCTCCCCTAATGGTCCATGGTTTTAGGAATGAGCCCTACTTGGGAAACCATGATTGAGATAACATAGCCCCATCTATCCTTATTCCATACTTACCATTTTCCATCTTACATTACAAGCCCTTATTCCACCTCCCTTCTTTGGGTCAACTGACCATTGGTTCATTGGTTCTCTAGGATTTGGCACCCACAAATCCTCATACATGGGTAGGGCCTGGAAATGCACCCTGGAAGGTTGATGCAGCTAAAAGAAAAAGAAAGAGCATATGATGGCCACAAGAAAAACAAAAGAAAAATCAAAATGCAAAAGATGGTCGAGACTTACAAATTAGCATGTGGGCAAAAGCCAAGCATGAGCTCTACCTCTATCATATGGCCATCACCTGGTTCTTGGACCAATGTTACCCTATCTCATAGAAGACAAGGAACCCTTGCATGTCTCAACCCCTGATGGGTGATGAACTGTTGCATCCTAAAGGGGGTAATAACTCCTATACATCATACAAAGCAAGCTCCCATTCCTCGAGCGGCAAGCAATAATACAGGGAAAAAAATCAAGAAAAAGTAAAAGGAAATATAAAGGGTTGGAAAAACAAAGGCCAAGGTAACTCATGCAACCACGATTGCTCCCTCCTTACATCTATACACCCAGGATGAGGAATTCCATCATAGATGGTCCCGTTGACTGTGGCACTTGGCCATGGGGTTCTTTCCCCTCCGTTCCATTATTATTCACATGGCACCTATCGATTGAAGGGTGGACCAAGGACATGTCACTTCCCTTTAGGGGTAGAGAACACCTAACAGGGTCGTCTATTAGCCCCACTCCTATCTAGGGAGGTAACACCATTATGTGACCAAGACCCCAATTTTGGAAGATAAGCTTCATATGAAGTGTTATTGTGCCCATTTATTTCAAGCTTGACATCACTTAGATGCAATAACGATTAATGTACCTGATGGTGAAAGTTGCAGCGTTGGCTATTTGTGTAATTGGTAGGTGGTTACATCTACAGGTTTGGGCAAATTAATTGGGTTTTAGGTCCTCTAGAGGATATATTGATACCCATAGGTGATGCGTTGAGAGCCATGGGACTTTAGACAGTTATAGAGCATCATTTAAAGCCATGGGCACCTTCAATACCCACAACATTCCTACATTTGCTTCATTATTCATGGGATGATGCACTTGGACTAGTTTACCCCCAACTGGCTTAACAATAATTACATGGTGTGGCTGTTGGTCTAGGGCCCATATGAGGTTTATTTCACACCTTAAGACATGGGGGGGCTAGATCATCTTCAGAGCCCTCAATCTTGGAGTAAAATCAGGCTTATTCATCTCTTCAAGACCCATGTGACCTAGTTTTGTGCCCCAAAACCACATTTTGAGTCTATAGGTTGATTTGCATAGAAATATAGGGGCCAACCCCTAGACCTTGGTTTTTGGAGCTCTCTACACTCATCATGGCCCTAGAGGAACTCAACGCATGCCCTAGAAGGGCATACGATAACATGATGTCAACATTTCGACCCTCTTGTTGGAGATTTATCTTGTTTTTACATTGGCTACAAGGTCGACTTGTGACCTTGATTAGTGATTGCTCATTATTTTATTGTTTGAGGGGCTCATGAGAGATCATTTCATTTGATCTCTCATCATCTCATCACTTGGAATTTTGACCCTCTTGAGCAATTCACACTTTTCTCTTGTGGAGGATTTGGAGTAATCTTGATGCACTTTGACATTTGGAGCTGATTTGTCTATTTTTGGAGCTATTCTTTGGATGAATGGAATGGATTCTTTGCATGTTATCTTGCAAGTGTATCTAGTTGTTGAAAATTTATCTCTTACAGGTCTAATGTATGGAATTTTGTTGATTCTAGCAATTGCAATTGTGCGCTAATTTGTTGAATATCTATTCAATGTTAATCTAGATGATCTATTGCATGCATTAGTCATAAATAATGTGTAAATGAACGTCCTTAGTGGTGAACTCTTGGCAACTTTCCATTGCATAGGTAATTGTTGGAATTTTACTTGCTAGGGCATCAAAATTTTGGCCTCCTTAGACGTTCTTTGGTTGATCTAATGTAATGAGGACTCCATACTTTGATGGAACAAGGGACTGGTCCATTTGGTTGGTGATTACATCTTAACTTTGTCCATATTTTATCTCTCTCAATTCGGCCCTTTCAAGGCTAAGTTAGGAAACTAGGGTTCAACGCGAAACCCTAGGTAAGAGGAATGCTGGTGGTTGGAGAGTCTAAACATCAAGAGGGTAGTATTTGCCACCAAATCTATCCTTTTAGTGGGTATCCACTTCAATTTTATTCATAAATTTCCTTGCCCTAGTTGCTTTCCCAAGAGGGGATCCCTAGTTCTCCTTCCTTCAACTTAAGAACTTCCTTGAAGGTGTCATGAGCATTGGCTTAGCAAATATACATTGGAAGAAACCTTTTCTCCTAGCCTTGACCTTCAGTTGCTTCATCACATCAAATTTATCAAGCCTTAGGTCTTGTGCCCTTATTTTTAGGTCTCTTCATAGAAAGCGAATTTCTTCCTTGTGAAGCCTTGAACCTAAATCATGTCTTTCTTGAAGAGTTCCTAATAGATCGTTTCAAATATTAACCCTAGAATACCTTATTATAAGTGATCTCTCTCCTATCAGGACTCCTCCCATCGATGAAATTTTGTAAAGAGCAAGGGATTTCAGCTATGGTAACAGTGGGCGACTACCCCATTGTTGCTTCTTGGTCGAGCATATGCTTTGTTGGGTTTCCCTCCCCAAGGCCTGCTAAATTTTGCGGCAACAAGGTCAACAATTAAGACGCTACGACTCACATGTGTGGGAAAATAAGGCTTAATTTGTTGGTAGCTAATGGGTTGGCTTGAAACCCAATTACATTTAATAATCAAACTTGTTTTTAGGGGTTTTGTAGGCTAAATTAGGAGTCCTAATCCTCATATAAATAGAGCATAGGCTCATTTCATTTCTCATCATCACTTGTGACTAATTTTGCCTTCTTAGAGAATTCAACCAAGCTGAATTTGTGATTTGCATCTCATGGAGATGTGATCTGTTGTGGATTTTTGCTTATGGAGCTATTCTTTGGCTTTGGAGATGTCATTTTGGAGCAATAAAGGACTTGTTCATGCATTCTATCTTGTAAGTGTACCTTGTATTTGATAAATCTTTGCATTTTGTGGCTATTGTATGGAATGGTTAATTATATAAGATTTCTATGTGCAAATTATTGTTGAAGATTATTCTATGAACTCTTGGTGATAGTGTTGCATGCATTACCCACTTAAAAAAAATTGTATGACAATCCCTTAGGTGAGTCTTTCAACTAGTTCTCCCCATTGACTTTACTCCCTCATAAAAGTGATAGTTAGGGTTTGAAATCTAGGGTTTCATAATTCCCTTAGTCTTTTGCCAAGGTTTAGTCATTTTTTCCCTAAGTTGATTGTCCCATAGACTCCATCACTGAAGGTCACTGGCCTTGGTCACATTGTTGATGACCTTGAAAAATCATCTGAAATTTCTTCCTTCCTCTCTTAACACTTATTTCGACCTCTTAAGGAAAGTTGTTAGCTAGGGCTAGGGCATCTTTTTCAACTAGGGTTGAAGACGTTGCTTGGTAGAGGGATTCAACACATGGAGATAAAGTATTTTCCTCAAAATCGAATCATTCCCGTTGCTAATTTCTTCATTTTAGGGCTAACGTCCTTTACCTTAGTTAAATTGGGCCCTAGAAAAGCCATAGTTTGCCCTAGACTTCAACTTGGGCCTTATTGAAGGCTTCTTGTTCCATAAATTGAAGATATATATTTATTGTAAGCCTTTTCTTGGCCTTGTGATCCTAGGCGAGCCTATTAACCTTGCTAATTCTCAAGCCCTAGGTCATGTTGTCCCTTAATTAGGCCATTTGGGGGATGCAAATTTCCTTGTCGTGCTAGCTAAACCTTGTTCTTAAGAAGAACAACCCACCTTGGCCTATCTTTGTCACCTTTACCCCTTGGACTAGACATATCTTGTGGGTGACCTTATGTAGGGAAGCCTTCCTTGTGGTGAAAGCCCAGAAAAGAGCAGGAGGTAGTGGTTGTGTTGGCAGTGGGCCACACCTCATATTGTTGTCCCTTGATCTAGCTCTTGTCTTGTGAGCTACCCTTATAAGAGTTGTTAGATTTTGGGGCAATAGGTCTGACCTTCCATAGAGGACTTAGCTCTAGATGCTCAAACAAGGTTGATAGAGGATACCATTTTGTAGAAGAGGTCCACAACTATAAGACAATGGTAGCCTGACCTTTGGCAGATTCGTCTGAAAGGACAACATCCGAGCAAGTCTAAATGGTACTCTAGATGAGAATGTAGAGGAAAAATTTCCTCACCTCATTCAGTAAAAGATATTGGGGACTGTTACCCCACATCTCAATAGGGTTACATACAATGATTTTGAAGCATTTTGTGAATACCATTGTAAGCGCAAGGTCACAAGACAACGCATTGTAATAACCATGTGAGGTTTTGTATGAGGTATTTTAGGCTTGTGTGTTATTTTTGAGTTTGTATCTTGTTGTCTTGGTCAAAGCATGGCTGGTTCCTTGTAATTCACTTTGGGTGCATCTTGTCCTGTATAAGATTGGAAAGCCTTAGGTGATCTTACTTGAGGATTCATGGTTTTATTGGAGAGTGCTTCTGTAGGGGTGATCACTGCTTTATGGGCCAGTGCAATGTGTGTCAAGGTGCACCTATGTTTTTACTACGTGGTTATGGTCTATAGAGTTGGTAAGTGGCCTTGGATTTAGTGCAATATTCCTCTGACATCTCTCATGCATCGCTGTCTCATTTTTGACAACTTTCATTTTTCCCAAGGTAGTACAAGGTTCCCAATGCAAACTAGTCTCGGTAGTCAAAATGTCAAATTGGTGTTAGATTGTTTAGCTTGATGAGAGGAGTCCATGCCACATTCCAATTTTCCAATCAGAGGTAGTAGTCGCTAGTTACAACTTGGTTAGAGGTGGTCAAATAGATCATACAGGTTTCTAGTTGGCAAAACAGGGCCAGCGTTGGGCAGTTCGGTACATGCATTATGTCAAAAGTGATATACATAATGAGAAGAACCTAACCCATCTCAGAATCCTCATATTGTTGAAAAGAGGCAGCTACAATCAAAATTTCATTTGCAAAGTCACGGAGAAAACTCATATTTTGTATTTTACCAAGTCTGCCTTAAAGAAGTTCATGTTAGCCCACACATGTGAAACGCCACGTCCCAAAATGCATATAAATACGCAATCGTTGACCCTCATTTGGACATCATCTCATCAACAACAATTTTGTTTGAAATTGCAAAGAGAGATCACACATGCAAAGGAGTAGAAGAGGCATTTTTGACCTGTGTTAGCTTTCTTCTTTGGATATATTTTGACCTTCATTGACTTCTATTGACTTGGGCTTAATTTTCTTCTGTTGACCGAGATTTTGATTATGTTTGGAGGCTGAAAATTACAGGGACTTGTTGACTTTTTTTGACTGAGGTTTCGCACTATTTTTGGGCACGTTGGCCATAGGTTGTTCGCATTACAGGACTCTGCGATTTTGACTAAAGTCCAAGATTATTGACTGAGGTGTTTTGACTAATTTCTTAACTATTGAAGGAGGCCGAAAATTGTTGATTGACTTTGATCTTTGACTAGATTCGACTCTCTCTAAATTGATTGTTTTTGGTTTGGTTGACTTGGACCCCATATAGAGAGACCAAACCAAAGAAAATATGAGCATTCATATACCCCTAGGACAATCATTCACTATACTTTGCATAAACATATGGAAAGGCCCTCTCAAAGACAAGATCAAATAAATTTGCATTTCATTAAAGCAACTACTCCAGCTTCATGAGCGAAAATATTCCAAACATTATTCAAGTGCAAGACATGAAAAAGAAACCATGTAGAAGACACTTACATGTATAGCGAAATTTTCCAATCACCAATAGAGACAAAAATCAAAGCTCCAAGATAAGAGATAAGTTCTTCCAAACATCAAAATGCATTAAACTTCCAATTCGTCCATCAATAAGGCCAACGAATTCTCAAGAAGAGATACAAGTCCAAATCCAAGTGATTATCAAATGAAATGATCATCACCTCAATATATATCCTCCCTAAGGGGTTCGATTTGTCTAATAAGGCCTAATAATGCCCCAACTAATATAATAATATGCAAAAATAACATCCCTTGGTGACAATCCCACCAAGATAGGTCCATAATACAAAATTAAGCCTACCAAGAGGGAAACATAATAGATACAATGGGTCAAAGGGCCATTGAAGAGGCCTAATGGAGTCCAATATGTGCCAAGGTGAATAAATGAGCTCCAAACATAGTGATAAAGGGGGTGGCCCCTTGATATCCAAGCAAATGACCTATGGTGCCCCCAAGTGGCTATGGGGGCACAAAACATCCTCATGGGTCTCCAAATGGATTGAAGAAGCCTGTATCCCATTTGTAAGGGCTAGAAGAATGATGCAAGCCCTCCCATTGTCTCCTGTGGTGAGACATATCCTCATCTGGGCCCTAGATAAGTTGCCAAGTGTGTGGTGCAAGAGTGGAGTCAGTTGGGCAAGGTGGTCTAGGTGCATCATCATCGTCCAATAGGTGGAACACGAGCAAGCCATAGGTGGACCTGAAGGATCCCATGAAGTGGCAACCTGTGCTCTGTTATGGTGGAGACCCGTGCCTCTCAATGCTCACCCTACAAATGCCAGTATGACCCTCTGGAGGACTTGGACCCCATATAGAGAGACCAAACCCCAGACGAAGACCCACTTGCAATCTTGCATAAGATCCAATGCATCCCTTCACCTTCCAGTACAACAAATCATTAGTGCAATTGAGTAAATAAGCTTACAAATCATGGAACCAAGTGGACACTTCATAGTGGCATGCCCTTCCATAATGGGCTTTAGAACGTACAAGTGTCTCCAAGTTCAAGAAGAAGGTTAACCAAGGACCCTATTAAGTGGTTTTGGCCTCTAAGGGGGGATGTCCATGGTACAACCATCTAATGGCAGGTGGCATGTGATATAATGATGGAATGGAGCAGGGCATTAGTGGAAGGATCCAAGCCACATGCCATAATACAAGGGTAGCTAAAATAAGGGAAGTCCACACTTGGGTATATGAATGTAGGAGGGAGCAATCGTGGTACATGAGTTACCTCGACCTTTGTTTTTCCACCCTTATTCATATGCCTTTTGCCTTTTATTGATTTTTCTTTTATAACTGCTTGACGCTCCAGGAGATGAGAACATGATGTGTAAGATATAATAGTGGATACCCCTTTAAGGTGGGGTAGTTCATTGCCCATCAGGGGTTGGGACAATCATGGGTTCCTTAATGATGAAAGGGTTCGATATGAGGGACCCTAGGAACCAGGGTGATGGCCATAATGATAGGGGTAGAGCTCTTGTTTGGCTTTTGCCCACGTGCTAAATTTGTACGTCTTAGCCATTTTTTGCATTTTATGGTACATTCCCTGTTGAGTTGCCAAATTATGCTTTTTCTTTTTCTTTTTAGTTGCATCAACCTCCGAGGCATTGTTCCAGGCCCAACCCAAGGTGTGGACAAGGGGAGGGGGAGGCTAACTCCTTGTGGACCTAATGGACAAATGTGGACCTAGATGGGAAATATGGTGATGGGGTTATAATGAGCGAAGGGGGGTGATATATATGGTGTTGGGGAGTGGGAGCACGCAACCAAAATCAGAGTTTCACATGTAGTGCCACCCCTAAAGCTAATAGCCAATAAAGGAAATCCCACGGGACTAGGATACAAGGTTAACCATCAAATTGGACAGAGGAGAAAAGTACAAACTAAGCCCACTCTTTCTGCCGAATCCCCCCACTAATCCATGCCCAAAAGTGTCCATGATAAGTAAACAAAAATACCCAACTACACAATGAAAAGCCATACCTTCGGGGTTGGAAGGCCCACCTTCAAACATACGATCATAACAGATGGGCGAGGGAGCATATGGCTGGCTCAAGTGGTGGAGATAGTGGCACATCGAGCTATCTGGTGGCTGCAAGAGGCTGCTGGCTGCCGACTGAGGACCTTATAGGAGAAAATTTTTCTCCTAAGGACACTACCCACGGGTAGTGGGTAACAAGTCACACGTGCGAGTAGCCTAGGGTTTTTGGCATGCAACTTGTCCGAACTTCAGGAAGGTGTTGCAGAATTAGAATGTGAGATCAAAAAGGCTAGAAGAACCCTTGCTTGAAGAAATATTGCTTCACTGCCTCTTGGAAATCTTGTCTTGCATTGAAGAAGAAAGTTTGGTTGGTTGACATGGTTCTTGGTGGGAGGCTTGGTCTAGGTTTTGGTCTTGGAAGTCTCCTTTGAAATTGATTCTATAAGAAGAAATGTTCTTTTTGGGTTTTCCCCTTGGAGGGTTTTTGCCCTAGCTTGGAGCCTATATCTTGTGTTCATTTTTGTATGCTTGTGATCTTCATGGTTTTGACATTTATTTGATGATAAGAACATAAGCATAATAATGAAGAAGAACACAATGTCACAAATAACTGTCACGCGAAGAAAAATTA
Source organism: Pinus tabuliformis (assembly GCA_031772625.1). Lineage (NCBI taxonomy): Eukaryota > Viridiplantae > Streptophyta > Pinopsida > Pinales > Pinaceae > Pinus > Pinus tabuliformis. The sequence goes on from CM062818.1 coordinate 815,568,498, forward strand.
AATTAAATTGCTGCCCTAATCAATTTTCCAACTTTCTTTTGTATCATCTATTAATCCTTGGAACACATTTTGCAGAAAACAATTAGATTTATTTGGGAGTTTACTCATCTAACTTTGGCAGGGATTTAGACTCTCAAGGCTGGAAATTACTTCGAATTTTTTTGCAGGCCGTAACCACTGTTTGGGAGCAGAGATTACTCAAGGCTGTGGGCCTTGGAGGCTGCTGCTACCTCTGTTAAAACAGTGAGCAAAGGAGGCTATCCTATCTCTGTTATAAAGTGAACAAACAGTCCCACTTTTCCTCCTTTTTGGGCATATTTCATCACTTTTTAGAGCTGGAGCTGTTTGGAGCAGTTTCCCTTTGAGAATCTTCAGAGTTACAGTGGGGAGTTTTTTCGTATTTTATTGCCAAAATTCTTGTAAAATTTCTTCACTGTTTTCTTGGGGAGGGATTCTATTGTTTTCAAAGTTGAATTTTCGTTGTAAAACCCTCCTTGAAGTTTGAGCCCTTACTCACTAACAAAGGGGTTCCTATCTTGTAAAATCATAATAATAAAAGTGACATTTTTCTCTTGGAGCTTGGGGAACCATCCCCTTGGCATCCATTCCCTCTCTCTCTTTGGGAGAAGGTCCTCTTCTTGTGTAGTGTTTCATTAGCTTTTCATTTTTCTCTTGAAGTTAGTTTTGGTGTTGTTAATGATCTCTTTATCTCATTTGACAAACTAATATTTCATGATCATTTGCTAATTATCCATCTCCATTTTATGCCATCTAATTTCAATTTCATTCATTTACTTCATAGTTTCATGCTCAATTTGGTCTAGTTTACTTGCAACTTGTTTCAATTTGGAATTTCATTTTGAGCACATCTTAACACTTTGAGCAACTTTTGTAAGTTTCATTTGTTTGCAATCTAACTTGAACAATCTATTTGTGCATTTTTGGGATCATTAGCTCAAACCTACATTCCATTTACATATTGGAACAACTCATTAGCCTATGCTCTCTTGCTTTACAAATGCAATGGTCACTTGGATATTTATCATAATATGTTGCAGTGGAGATACATTTTTCATTTCAAGGCACTTGAGTGGGTATTTTAAACATTGAGCTAATTTTCCTTCATTATTTCCATTGAGTTATTGGTACATGTTTTATTGAGCATCATTATAAGTTTATGTCATGTTGTGCTTAATGCAAACTTGATCACAAATTTCATTTGTTATCTCTCTATTTGAAGCACATTGTTATCAATATATTTCTTTGGATACACTTCAATAACTTTTAGGCATTTAACTTGCATATTAAACTTAGGATTGCATTTTCGAATTCACCTCCAAGCATAAGCTTGGTTGAATAGACATTTTAGGACAAATCTTTATGATTTTCTTTCACTATGTACGGAGTAAGGTTAAAACGCATGGATTGCAAGGATCTTGGGAAAAGGGTATCGTTAACGAAGGACTTGTGCCTCCTCAGCACATCTTCTTTGCGACTCACCCCAATCTTTGCCTCCTTGTTAAGTTATGGTATGTTCTATGCTTATAACAGTTTGCTTCTTTTTCTTATTATATTCCATCGATTAGCAATCACATGTACATAAAGTAAAGTGCAGATAGAACATTAAACGATCGACAGAAAACAAGCCAAGACAAGAGACACAAGATGTGGCGGCTAGCCACGGACAAACCCCACAATGTGTGGGGAAACCCTTTGATCAAATCTTCTTTTATCTTCAATAATTCAGCAGAGAGAAATAATACAATAAATCTGATTCATATTAGCAGTAGCAAACCCTAGATCAGTAGCATCAGCATTAGCGGCTTCATTATCAAACTAGGGCAGACCATATCTCACAAACCGACAGTCTGATTGACTTCATTCCACCACCAAAAGTTTCGGCTTCCAGAGGAGGTTCAGATGAACCTACAGCGCAGTTCAGATGAGGAGATCTTCTAGGCCACGCAAGTCAATGTTTACTTCTGCAGTTGCAGCTTCAGTTTCAGCAGTTTTCGGCTTCAAACTAGGGCAGTCGATATCTTGCAAACCATTCGTCGGATTGACTTCATTCCACCACCAAAAGTTGCGGCTTTCAGAGGAGGTTCAGATGAACCTACAACGCAGTTCCAAAGAGGAGATCTTCTAGGCCACGCAAGTCAATCTTTAATTCTGCAGTTGCAGCTTCAGTTTCAGCAGTTTCCGGCTTCACATGTGTGAGAGAGAGAGACCCATTTCAGCGCAGTAGAGAAGGGACTCATATCTGCGCAGTAGAGAGAGAGAGATGTGATGATATGAGTGAGACTAAATGAGGAAAAGTCCTCTTATATTTATACACAACGTTGGTGGGTGAATAGATGCGACTGTTGGGCTTCTGAGCCTACATGAGTTGTAGGTCGGCTTGATAATAATTCCATAATCAAAATAAATTCATATCTCCATGAATACTTATCGGAATTGGATGATCTTTATATCAATCCTACACCTCTCGACGAAAGGAATCTAATAAAAATATTATTAGCCATAAATAAGATGACCCACATGAAGTTTTGCCCTGGTTGCCAATTTTAACACTCCCTCTCAACCATGGAGAACTTCATCTGCAATCTGTCTATCGGTCGTTACTATTCATCCATCAAATGCACTGCCTTGTACAGCCTGACTCTTGCCCTGCTCTGCTCTATTTTTCCTGTTCTGCTTTGTCTTGTTCTGCCCTGCACTGATCTGTACTGTTTTGTTCTGTTCTGCTCTGCTCTTGCATTGTTCTGTTCTACTCTGCTTTTGTCCGAATTATGAAGAAGAAGAAATGATCGAGGATGTATCATACTGACTCAAAGTCAGTCTCAGAGTATGTACCACTGGTCCCAGACCAGTCTCAACCAACCCAAAGTCAGCGTCATAGTGAGTACAACTCCAATGGTCCCAGACCAATATCATCCTCCACTGACTCAAAGTCAGTCTCAGAGTATGTACCACTGATCCCAGACCAGTCTCAACCGACCCGAAGTCAGCGTCATAGTATGATACAACTCCTACCACTGGTCCCAGACCAGTATCATTGATCCCAGATCAATGGAGGTCATCCTAGCGTAGGGAGTATGATAGTTACAACGATGCGTCCATCGGTACTACTATGGTCCCTAACTTCATTTCCTTGCTCATTGATCAGATGAGAGGTACTTCCCATGAGTCCCAGACTGCATGGGTAGGATGCCCCGACAGGAGAACTAATCAATCCTGTCCTCACAGGAGAACACATCAATCCTGCTACAATTGCCATGGAGAACGCATCAATCCAGGCCTCACAGGAGAACACATCAATCCTGCTACAATTGCCATGGAGAACACATCAATCCAGGCCGCCATGGAGAACACATCAATCCAGGCCTCACAGGAGAACACATCAATCCTGCTACAATCGCCATGGAGAACACATCAATCCAGGCCTCACAGGAGAACTAATCATCCTGCTACACAGGAGAGCAAATCATCCTGTTCCACAAGAGAGCGAATCATCTTGTCCCACAAGAGAGCGAATCATCTTATTCCAGTGTGCACCACCAGGGGAGGGTGAGTCACCCTGTGGTTGTATGTTGCTCCAGTAATAATTGCAAGCCCTCAGAGCTCCCAGAGCTCAATGTATGCAACATGCAGGACCCTTGTACAAGGGTTTCTTACCGACTCCTGGAATTTCTGGCCTTCTTGAATGCTTGTCCCCTTCCTTGATTCCCAGCTCTCCTCTTATCTTTGCTGTTGAATTTTTCATTCCTTTGATTGCCATCAGAGGGATTTTGATCATCGTCCTAGAGTGAGTCCTTTCTATCAGGGCACTCCCTTGCATAGTGACTTGCTTTATCGCAAATGTAACATCGTCATTTTCTTCTAGCCTTAGGTCCAGCCTTTCCTTTTGATTTAGTCCCAGAATTATTTCTTTTCTTTGCATGAAAAGAAAAGGTAGTAGGAGGACCTTTAGGCATGGGCATTTCTTACACTTCTTCCCTTGTTTCTTCTTGAATGCATCTAGCCATTAATTCCTCGAAACCAGGAATTATATTATAGTTTAGAAGAGTAGTCCTGAACACATACCATTCAGATGGTAATCCTTCAAGAGTTGTGAGTGCCATTTCTCTGTCAGTAATAGTTTCCCCGATAGATAGGAGATCGTTCTTGATCTCGGTGATTCTTAAGAAGTATGCTTGCATACTTTCATCTTTACCCTTTTTGATTTCCCTCAGCTTATTTCTACGAAACAAAACTTGATTTGCATCATTAACTTTAAATAAACTCACCAGTTTATCGTAGATTTCCTTGGAGGTGTCTAGTTCAGAGATGTAGGCCACCAAGTGCTTGTCGATAGAGTCCCGGATGATCTTCTTTGTTTTGACTTCTCCATTTTTCCATTTGTTCCAGGCAGCAGCAAATGCATTTGATGAAGGCTCAACAATATTGCCTCTTACATGATCCAACACTCTTGATTCTCAAGGGTTAGATCGATAGACATCTTCCATCCGTGATAGTCAGCGTTCTCACGGAGCTTGTCTTCGGCAGGAAAGAGTGTTGAGGACCCCATAGTTCTTTTAGGATAGCCTTGCCAATCTTCTCTTCGATGATTGCTCTTGCTCTTGCTCGGGCTTTGTCTTCACCTCAGCTCGGATACCATGTTAAGTTATGGTATGTTCTATGCTTATAACAGTTTACTTCTTTTTCTTATTATATTCCACCGATTAGCAATCACATGTACATAAAGTAAAGTGCAGATAGAACATTAAACGATCGACAGAAAACAAGCCAAGACAAGAGACACAAGATGTGGCGGCTAGCCAGGGACAAACCCCACAATGTGTGGGGAAACCCTTTGATCAAATCTTCTTTTATCTTCAATAATTCAACAGAGAGAAATAGTACAATAAATCTGATTCATATCAGCAGTAGCAAACCCTAGATCAGTAGCATCAGCATTAGCGGCTTCATTATCAAACTAGGGCAGACCATATCTCACAAACCGACAGTCGGATTGACTTCATTCCACCACCAAAAGTTTTGGCTTCCAGAGGAGGTTCAAATGAACCTACAGTGCAGTTCAGATGAGGAGATCTTCTAGGCCACGCAAGTCAATCTTTACTTTTGCAGTTGCAGCTTCAGTTTCAGCAGTTTCCGGCTTCAAACTAGGGCAGTCAATATCTTGCAAACCGTTCGTCGGATTGACTTCATTCCACCACCAAAAGTTGCGGCTTTCAGAGGAGGTTCAGATGAACCTACAGCGCAGTTCCAAAGAGGAGATCTTCTAGGCCATGCAAGTCAATCTTTACTTCTGCAGTTGCAGCTTCAGTTTCAGCAGTTTCTGGCTTCACATGTGTGAGAGAGAGAGACCCATTTCAGCGCAGTAGAGAAGGGACTCATATCTGCGCAGTAGAGAGAGAGAGATGTGATGAGATGAGTGAGACTAAATGAGGAAAAGTCCTCTTATATTTATACACAACGTTGGTGGGTGAATAGATGCGACTGTTGGGCTTTTGAGCCTACATGAGTTGTAGGTCGGCTTGATAATAATTCCATAATCAAAATAAATTCATATCTCCATGAATACTTATCGGAATTGGATGATCTTTATATCAATCCTACACCTCTCGACGAGAGGAATCTAATAAAAATATTATTAGCCATAAATAAGATGACCCACATGAAGTTTTGCCCTGGTTGCCAATTTTAACAAAACTTGATCACAAATTTCATTTGTTATCTCTCTATTTGAAGCACATTGTTATCTATATATTTCTTTGGATACACTTCACTAACTTTTAGGCATTTAACTTGCATATTAAACTTAGGATTGCATTTTCGAATTCACCTCCAAGCATAAGCTTGGTTGAATAGACATTTTAGGACAAATCTTTATGATTTTCTTTCACTATGTACGGAGTAAGGTTAAAACGCATGGATTGCAAGGATCTTGGGAAAAGGGTATCGTTAACGAAGGACTTGTGCCTCCTCAGCACATCTTCTTTGCGACTCACCCCAATCTTTGACTACTTGTAAGAAATTGAAGGAAGATTTTTCACCATAGATTAGGCATTTAAATAAAATTAACCAAGATAAGTTGCATTTCACATAGTCTAATTTGGCATCATCTCATTTTGCATCAACTTGATTTGTGGGCATTCTATCTTACTTGCAACACTATTGTATGTTATCTCAACTTTTGCTCATGGCTATTTAATGTTGTCCTATTTTATTTGAGCATTTCTTTCAAAGTAGAAGTTTCATTTATTTTGCAAGTTTTATCTTGCTGCTCATTATTTCAATATCTTTTGTACTAACATTTGTCTTGTAGCATTGCTTACCATTGTAACATGAATTGTTATTTCCATTCTTGCAAGTATATAATCTTACCTGAGACTTGTTTGTAAGGCACTGGGTTCTCATCTTTACTTTTTGTTGAATGCCATATTGATCTTAATCGAATTTATCTTTTGCATTGCTCATTAACTTTTGTACTTGCTATTTTAAAATCAAGTTGCATTGAGAAGTGATTTCCTTGCCCTAGAACTTGTTGTTTTCAACAAGTATTTCCTTTAGAAACCTTCTTTAGGGTCCATCCTCGGCTTTAGCTAGGAGAGAGCCGCCAAGGCCACACCTAGTGGGGTTGAGAATTTTTCCCACATTAACTTAGGTGTGTAAGCGAGATGACAACACCTCCGAATTTGAGATGAAAGATCTTGGGTTGATGCACTATTTCCTAGGTTTAGAGGTGTGGCAGAGACCTGGGGAGGTTTTTCTTAGCCAAGGAAAATATGTTGTCAAACTCTTAGAGAGATTTGGGATGATGGATTGCAAATCCATGGCCACACCGATGGAGGCAAACTTTAGGAAGTTATGCGGTGAAGCTGCGGGGCCAGATCTAGCGGTTCCTTCTATGTACCAGCAGCGAATTGGGGATTTGATGTTTCTGGTCAACATTAGACCAGATATATGTTTTGCCATTAACACCTTGAGCCAGTTCATGGTGGAACCTTTGTATGCTCACTGGGTGGCTGCAAAACATGTGTTGAGATATCTACATGGGATGATTAATTATGGGCTGAGATATGATTCCAACGATGATTTGAGATTGCATGGATATACAAATTCAGATTGGGCCGTGTTATTGACAGAAAGAGCACATCAGGGTGTTGCTTTAGCTTGGGACCTGCCATGGTTTCCTGGATGAGTAGGAAGGTGAAATTTGTCGCTCTCAGTACAACCAAGGCAGAGCATATTACAACTAGTATGGCTAGCTGTGAGGCAATGTAGTTGTGAAAGCTCTTTGCATAGTTGTTTGATCATGTGCCAAATACGACTGTGATATACTGTGACAATCAAAGCAAGATCAAACTTTCAGAGAATCTAGTATTCCATGACAGGTCAAAGCACATCAAGATTAAGTACCACTACATCAAAGATATGGTACAAAGAGGAGCAATGAGGCTCCAACACATCTCGACAGATGAGCAGGTTGCAGACATTCTCACCAAGCCTTTGCCGAAAGTGAAGTTCTTATTCTTCAAAGAGTAGCTTGGAGTGCAGGAGAATGTATCCCTCCCTGAGAGGAAACATTGTTGATCGAGAACACCGAGCATATGCTCTTCTCCCAATCTTTTGACTGACCTTGGACTTGGTGGGGGGGGGGGCGAATGAGCAGTGAGGCCCCTGGGTGTGAGGGTACTCCGTGAAGCCATGGACTTGGCTGAGTACATACCCTAGTATGCATCCTACACACAAGTCACCTTTATGTCTTTATTGACCAAGGGCCATACTGAGATGGTTAAGCTTGTCGAGATTGCCACACATTTAGGCAGTGGGGGAGGAGACTTAGGTGCGTGTGATGTTTACCAAAGTTGGACGCGACATGGACTTGATTAAGGTAAATTGATCTCCCTAAGTATTGGATGTAGGTGCTCTACCACTTGATCACTGAGGATCAAGTTGGGTGAGGATCAATTAGTGGACCTAGGGTGTGTGTGATCTTTACCAAGGTCATTTATGGCTGCCATGGACTTGGTTGTGGTAAATTGATCTTCCCTATTGTCGTGTGGATCATTCTTCTTCTTCTTTGGATGGAGACATCATTGCTCAACTGAGATGAGATATACTCCTTGAGGTCATGGAGCTTGACTTGGACACCAGTAGGGTATGTGTTATCTTTACCAAGGTCAAATGTGATTGCCATGGACTTGGTTGTGGTAAATCAATCTCCCGTATTATCGATTGTGGATCATTCTTCTATGAGATGAGATGAGATGAGCTTCTCTTATGTTGAGACATGTACATCCGAGATGAGACTTATGGTGCAACTGGAAATTCCTCCCTAGCTGAGAGGGAGTATTGAAAATAGGCAGCGACGATCAAATTTCATTTGCAAAGTCATGGATAAAACTCATATTTTGTATTTTACCAAGTTGACCTCAAAGAAGTTCATGTTGACCCACACCTGTGAAAAGCCATGTCCCAAAATGCATATAAATACACAATCGTTGACCCTCATTTGGACGTCATCTCATCAACAACAATTCGGTCTGAAATTGTAGAGAGATCACACATGTGAAGGAGTAGAAGAAGCATTTCTGACCTGTGTTGACTTTATCCTTTGGATCTGTTTTGACCTTCGTTGACTTCTATTGACTTGGGCTTAATATGTTTCTGTTGACCGAGATTTTGATTATGTTTGGAAGCCGAAAATTACAGGGACTCATTGACTTTCTTTGATTGAGTTTCGCACTATTTCTGGGTACGTTGCCAGGTCAACTCCGCTGTTTTGACCAAATTCCAGGACTATTGACTGAGGTGTTTTGACTGAGTTCTTAACTATTGAAGGATGCCGAAAATCGTTGATTGACTTTGACTTTGGTTGACCAAATTTATCTTTGTTTTTGGGGCACGTTGAATGAGGTTGACCAAACTTCCACAGGCCAAAATTTGGCCCTTTGTTGCAGACTGATCTTTGACCAGATTTGACTCTCTCTAAATTGATTGGTTTTGGTTTGGTTGACTTGGAGAGTCAAAAGTTTAAAACAGTGCGACACACGCATGTAAAAGAATATCGAATCAATTGAATTAACCTGGAGCAAAACAGCTCAATGATAATACAAAGATATTTACAATATAGAACAAACAGTTTCATCTAAGAAACTGCTAAAAGAATAAAAATAGCAACAACTAAAAGACTGAGCATTACTAAATAGAGATATATTCTAATACCCTCCCTTAATGCTCAATCTATTTACAACACCAATAGACCCGCGAAATTTTACAAACTTATCAGGACCAAGAGGCTTGGTGAAAATGTCGGCGGGCTGCTCTGTTGTGGGAACATAGTGCAACTGAACTGAGCCGTCTTCAACCAGCTGTCGAATGTAGTGGCAGTGAGTTTCCACATGCTTTGTTCGTTCATGAAAGACTGGATTCTTGGCAAGTTTGAGCACTCCCTGATTATCACAAAACAAAGAAGTAGGCCCTGTCTGGAAAACATGCATATCTGCAAGCATACGACGAAGCCAAACTGCCTCACAGGCTGCCTTAACTGCTCCCCGATACTCTGCTTCTGTTGAGGAGAGAGCCACTGCCTGTTGCTTCTTACTAGTCCAAGTAACAGCACCAGATCCTAGACTAAACACATACCCAACTGTAGATTTACGGTCATCAACCGAACCGGCCCAGTCAGAGTCAGTGTAGCCACTGAGAATAGGATTGGAGCTGCGAGTATATAAGAGGCCATAATCAGAAGTACCACGCACATATCGTAGCACCCGCTTTGCTGCTATCCAATGATCAGCTTTAGGAGCTGACATAAAGCGAGAAATGTAGCTTACTGCAAAACTGATGTCAGGTCTGGTAGCAGTAAGATAGATGAGACTGCCCACTAATTGCCTAAATAAAGTTTCATCCACAAGGGGAGAGGATGACTGTGCTGAAAGTTTGAGCCCTGGTTCCATAGGAGTCGTGGCCGGTTTGCAATCCTGCATTCTGAACCTTTCCACAAGATTTTTGGCATACTTGGACTGAGAGAGAAAGATCTGATTTTCAGTCTGCCACACTTCAACCCCCAGACAGTAATGAAGAAGTCCCAAGTCTGTCATCTCAAAAGTTCTGCATAGATCTTGTTTGATCCCATGGATCAAATGTGCAGAGCTGCCAGTAATGATAAGATCATCCACATAGACAACTACAAACAAGATATCATCACCAGTATGCTTGATATACAGGTTTGCATCAGATGGACTCCGCTGAAAACCCTGATCTGTCAGGTACTGATCAATTTTCATGTACCAAGCCCGAGGAGCTTGTTTCAATCCATAGATTGCTTTAGCTAACCGACACACTTTCTGTTCTTGACCAGCAACCTTGAATCCTGGAGGCTGCGTCATGTAGACTTCTTCTTGGAGATCACCATTTAGGAAAGCACTCTTTACATCCATCTGATGAACTTTCCAATTGAACTGAGCTGCTAAGGCAAGCACAAGCCTTATGGTACTCATCTTGGCTGTAGGAGCAAAAGTCTCCTCATAGTCGATGCCTTCCTTCTGTGAGAACCCTCGAGCCACAAGACGAGCTTTGTACTTGTCTATGGTTCCATCAGCTTTGTATTTCACTTTATACACCCATTTGCAGCCTATGGGTTTTTTCTCTGCAGGAAGATCAGAAAGTGTCCATGTATGATTCTTCTGAAGACTCTGGAATTCGGCTTCCATAGCCTGTTCCCACTCAGATGTACCCTTAGCCTCTGAATAGGTTTGAGGCTCAAAAATACTGTGTAGGTTAGCCATAAGAGCAAAATTGACTGTAGACTGTTGTCTGTTCTTATGTCTAGAAGTTCTACCTTCAAGAAGCTCATCATCCCAGAGATCACCAATGGTTTTAGCCCACCATTTTGGCCGAAGAGTAGAAGAGCCAATATCAGGAGTAGCGGAACCAATATCAGGAGGAGGTGGAGAAGACTCAAGAGCAATAGGGGCCGCAAGAGGAGGGTTATTTTCTGGAGGAAGCTCAGATAGAGTATTATCAAATACTGATGCTACATCATCCCTCCCATCAGGTGGACCGACCGGAAGAAGAACACTGTGAGGCTGATCCTCAGAACACTGCTTAGAAGAAGAAGACTGAAAGAATCCTCTGTCCTCATCAAAAACTACATCCCGACTGAAGCTAAGACGACCAGTGGCTATATCTATCAGCCTATAGGCCTTGTGATGATCACTGTACCCTGTCATCATGAGTTTCTGGCTTTTGGAATCCAACTTAGAGCGCTTAGCAGCTGGAATCCAAACATATGCAACAGAGCCAAACACTTTGAGGTGACTGATCTTAGGCTTACGGCCGGACCAAACCTCTTCAGGAGTCTTCCCTGTCACAGCCTGAGTGGGTGATCGGTTAAGAAGGTAAATAGCAGTAAATACTGCGTCAGCCCAGAATCTGTTTGGAACACTCCTGTGTTGTAACATGGAACGAGCCATTTCAACAACCGTGCGGTTGCGCCGCTCGACAACACTATTCTGCTGAGGAGTGTAGGGTGTGGTTAACTGACGTTTGATGCCATGAATATCACAGAAATTGGCAAAAGCTGAAGAACAAAATTCCCCCCCATTGTCGGTCCTAAGAGTCATGATGTTACAGCCAGACTCTTTTTCAACTAAGGTTTTAAACTTCTGAAAGGTACTAAGTGCATCAGATTTGTTTTTTAGAAAATACACCCACATCTTTCTACTGAAATCATCTACAATAAGTAAAAAGTATTTGCAAGCAGTGATAGAAGCTGTATTCATAGGACCACAAATATCAGCATGAAGTAACTGAAGTACCTTAGATGCGCGCCAAGATTCTCCATTCTTGAATGAAGACCGATGTTGCTTTCCTGCTTGACAGGCGCCGCATACCCCCAACTGCTGAGTCTGAATATCAGGTAATCCTGACACAAGTCCCTCCCGGGAGAGCTGAGAGAGATACTGCATATTTAGATGCCCATATCGCTGATGCCAAAGAGCACTGATGGGAGAGACACGTGCTGCTAGAGCCACTTCAGGAGAGTCACCGGTGTCAAGTAGCCTGTATAGACCATGGTCCTCTAGGCCAACAGCAACGGTTAAACTAGTCTCTCTGTCAATAATGGAGCACTTGTGTGCACTGAACACAACATCAAGCTGAGGAGAATTCCTCATAATCTGGCTTTCAGATAGCAGATTAATTTCCATACCAGGAACATAGTATACATTCAGAAATATGAGTGTGCGCCCACCAGACTGAATTTGAACTGTACCTCTGCCAGCTACTGTGTACTTTTCACCTCCGCCAAATACCACGGAATCGCTGAAAGGTGAGAAGTCAATAAACCAGTCACGCCTGTGAGAGAAATGGCGTGATGCACCAGAATCAATGTACCATGCAGAAGAAGGAACATGATCTGAAGACCTTTTAGCCATAAAGGCATAAAAGGCTTGATTTCCTTCTAACATCAGATTGGTGAGCTTGGCCATTTTCTCAAAGACAATACAAATTTTAATGTGGCTGCCTGCTTATCCTGGTGCAGATCAAAAACAGAATTTGTTCTGCGAGAAATATATATATTTACCCAGCAAATAAATCTCCACAGAAATAAGACAAAACTCCAATTGTCTTAATTCAGGCAACCAAAAAAAATAATATAATGATCAATACGTGAGCCGTCGTACTGAACTTTCTCACACAGCAGGAAAAAACGAGGTTAGGTAGCACATAAGCCCATGCTGTGTCGAATGACCACGATATATTGCCGCTGATATACTGCCACTGATATACTGCCGCAGATCTGGAATTCTGAAACCACCGGAGAAAGCAGATACAAGCACCACCGAGCACCGGACAAATTAGATACGAAACACCGCAGAGATATGTTATTTCCACGCCAATACGAACCACAAATGATTGCCGAAGCTCTGCAGAAGATTCGTATTTGCCGACGAGTACCCGAAAGAACTTTGTCAATAATTTTTAATAAATCGAGAGCCGACTGTGCCAGAGATTTCGGCCTGAAAAACAGTCCCTCTAGAAAGACAGCACCTGCAGGGTTTGTTCAAAGCCCGTGGATCGAGAAGAAGACCCGAATCAGCGAAGCGGGTGCCGCTGAGATCAGAAAATAAATAAGCCGATAGTTGTGGAATCACTGCGGCTGAGTCCAAGCGGAATGACTGCGGCTGAGTCAATGACTGCGGAATGACTGCGGCAAAAACAGAACCGACACGCTTACGATGCGGATGAAAACGAAAGGGTCTGCGGAAATTCCTTCTTAAAACACTGTTGTGCCTCCCGCTGTCGTGGTGTAGCTAGCATACAAAGAAAATTTGGCGTCGAGACATATGCAAAAAATTTTACTCCACACGAAATGTTGGCAGTCTCGTGGTGCAGATCCAGGATTGGACGCGGCGGCAGAGAGCGGTCTTCACCGATTGCAGAGGTGACGTAACTTCTGACTGGAATTGATTGATGATTACCTGCAGTTGCTTTAACTCTGCCAACAAAACCCACCGAATCCACCAGCGATATCGATAACAGGAAAAACAGAGGCAAGGAGCTACCAAACGCTGTGAACACAATGTCGAGGGAATATACCACTAAGGAAACCCGAAAATACCACCCTTAAATTTTTTTTTCGAATGTGGCCACGATGACCAAAAATCCAGACCCCTAAAGAGCAATTTCGAAATGAAACAGAATTTTTCAAACAGTGAAAAATTATTCCGAAAGAAACCTGTGCTCTGATACCATAAAACAGTGCGACACACGCATGTAAAAGAATATCGAATCAATTGAATTAACCTGGAGCAAAACAGCTCAATGATAATACAAAGATATTTACAATAATAGAAACATCAGGTTTCTATGTAGAATATAGAACAAATAGTTTCATCTAAGAAACTGCTAAAAGAATAAAAATAGCAACAGCTAAAAGACTGAGCATTACTAAATAGAGATATATTCTAATAAAGTTTGACTTTGACTAGTTTGTGGATGTACTTTTGGACTATGTATGTCATGTTGAACATTGATTAACTTTGACTTTGACTAGTTTATGGATGTACTATTGGACGTGTGGCCTGGTAGATAAATTCGACCCTCTTGGAAATTCGCACTGGTTGGAATCAACTCGGCCTCCACTTGAAAATCTTGACTTCTAGTAGCAAATCGATCCTCCTATGCACATGGATCTTCCTACAAATTCTCCTTGCTCCAAAATTTCTCCCTCTCTGAGCAATTCACATTGCTTGCTAGGGTAATTTGCACCCCCTGCTGGAGAAACTCTCACCAATGGAAAACTGGCCACTTTCTGTAGAAAAATTGATCTCCAATTCTCCTTGGAAATCATTGTGAAGGATCTTTCTGACAGTCTCTGCTAAAACCCTTGTTGTTGATGTCCTTGCACAACCTCTGCGCCTTGCTATCACTGCAACTTCGTGTCTCGATGATATTCTCCAAATGCCCTTCGATTTCCTCTTATAATCTCTTGTTGACGAATCAATGACCACGATCTAATCACAATCGATGGCTAAGATCATCTTGACTCCATCAAGTTGTTGAAGAATCTAGGGCAAAGTAGTGTAGTGTGATTCTTCGTTTCTTGATAACAATTTTTGGAGTCTTTTTACTTTTCTTGTTAGCTTATTCTTCTTCTTCTCTAAGTTGCAGGAAACGTGGGCAGGGGGTCCGTTTCCCCAGGGGAAACGAAATGAAACTCGTTTCCCCGTACCGTACGGCCTGGAAACGCGTTTCCGGCCGTACGGCCACGTTTCCCGAAACGGAAACCTGGCCGTACGGCCGGAAACGCGTTTCCAGGCCGTACGTGCCACGTTTCCCCAAAAAAAACACTTGTTTTTTAAATTTTTTTTTTTTTAATTTGTTTTTAAATTTTTTTAGGGTTTCCAGGTAGTTCTAGAAACCTATTCTAAAGTTATAAAAGAGCAGCTTGGCTCATTCTCTCATCACATCATTCATGCTTTATGATTGCACATATATATAATAATAATTTTTAAATATTTTTAATATATATATATATATATATATATATTATTATATATAATCGCGTTTCACCGTTTCCAAAATTTGGGGAGGTCGCGTTTCGTTTCGCTTCCCGTTTCGGAAACTCGTTTCCGTTTCCCCGTTTCGTGCAACTTAGAAGTATTAGTGCATATGTGTGTACTTCATCAAACTTCTATCAAAACATAAAAACAAGAACACAAGATGTTGGCTCTCTGCCAGGGCCAAAACCTCTATTCTCTTGAGAGGAAAACCCTTTAGTGAATTTCTCTTTTTGAAGCTTCTATTGATCAATGCCAAACCCTAGACCCCTAACTAAGAGATCCTCCAAGCACAAGTAGACTTCAACGTTAACCAACCAAGATCCTTATTGAGATATGAGAGAATGACATTACTGTTGTTCTGCTGCCCTAGTTTCTCGTACGTGTGGGAGGATTACTAGGTACATATGCTCTTCTCTCCTTCGCTTGAGTGTCTTCCTTCCACGCTGGAGTAGGAGGCCTTTGTAGGCCTAGTTACTAGCCCAAACAATGAAGAATATACAATTGTGATTTTACTGCTGATATAGTCGCAAACTGTCCTTCATTCCCTCGCACGTGTGACTGTGTATACCCTAGAAACAGTCTCTTAATCTTCACTATTCTTCCTCTTCTCTTCACTGCCCTAGTAGACCCTTTACCTTGGCTTCCTTCGACCTTCTTGTCCTCTCTGTTTCTTGCGGATTTCAGAGCTTGAGTAGTGCGTTCTAATTGGAGTGGACAACCTCTATAAATAGAGGACTGTCCCTCCATTTAAGCCGACTTGTAGGCCGACTTGACTGGCTGCTTTTAGGCCGACTTTGAGGGCTGTTTGTAGGCCGACTTGTTGAGCAGTTTGTGGATAACTTCCATGGTGGTGTAGCATGCTTGAAGGAGCTTCTTGAAGGTGCCATTGCATAGGAGTAGACTTGACTTTGCTTGGAGGTTTTCTTTTTGACTTTAATACATATTTATACATGGTGTAACATGCCCTTAAGGCCTTCAATATTTTCTCTTGACTATTTGACTCACCTATGGCACTTTGACATGTGCTAGACCTACTTCAATGAGCAAGAAACTCATTCATATATATTATAAAAATAATATTTCTTTTCTTGAATAAGTACAAATATCAAAAGTACATTTATGAAGACCGAACCTAGTTACACTTCCTTCAACACTCCCTCTTAACTAAGGAGGTATTCATACAACATTACAAGGTGTTTGGCTATTATCAATCTTGAAGAATTCACATAAGAGAAACTGGATTAGCAATGCATCTGTTATAGCATCATATCCATCAACATTGTCATAGTGTAAGGCCTTGACTAACAACTCCATCTCTTTACGAGACCATGAGCTACAATGCTGGCGAGACCAATGATTTATAGACACCTTCATCTTTTCTCTCAAGCTACATACCCACCTGGGTGTTCTCCGAGTATGACCTTCTAGGACTATTTTTATCTTGGGTTCCTAGCCCTCAAAGAATATTGGTCCTCTTGCCTACTGTTGTCTTGGATGCCCTACACATCCTCAAAGAGTATCGAATGCCAAATGATTACCCAATCCTCCCATTCTTTCTTCCCAGGTGAAGACAAGAATGTTGTCTATCTTGTGTCTACATTTCCATTCATGGCCTTCATCTAGACTTACGACTGTTAGTCCTGGTCTAGTGCATGGCCCATGAAATGGAAAACACAATTGTCACTCCTTTGTAATCAGGGGTGATCCAAAACTCCCTCTTGAATAGGGACCTGTCAGAGCTCCCTCTTAACTAGGGACTCTTTCCTTCATCAACAGTTTCTTCTTCATGGGTCCTTCAGCGGCTTGATCTCCTTCCTTTCTTGATGTCATGAAGTCTTCATTCAAACTTCTTCTAGGTAGGGCACCATCCATTGATCACTTTCCTCCTTGGTTTGTCATGTCATTGATTTCTTCGAGGAATGTGGCTATCATGTCATATATCAGGTTTTCTTGTCATCTTGGCTACTCCTTTGTCATCTTGTCCATGCTTCGGAATATTCTTCTCATGGATGCTTTATTGTACTTGCTTGTTTACATTTCTGACCTAGTAGCCCATCATGACTTCATCCTGATATTGCTTCAACATTGCTTTTCCCTTTGCTGGATGGCTTCTTCATCACGACATCTTTATAGAGTAGAATCAATTATCTTCCCTTAAATATCTCCAAGGCCTTCATAGGTGTTAAGGGTCCTTTCTTCCTTTATCAGAGTTGTCCTGCCTTCTTTAGGGAGATATATTTAAAGCCTTTTATCAGATAGTGATTCTCGGTGATTATGGTGTTTTTCACATGCTTGATCTCTTTCTTCATTTGCTTCTTCTCAGATGAATAAGCCACCATCTAATGCTTCATGTGAGAGCATTCCTTCATTGCTTGCTTTCTAGACTTGTCAACGTTTCTTCTTGCTTCTTAGTCAACAATCTTATGCTCCTTATGTGAGCATATTCTTTTGTTTGACCTTCATTGCATTGTGGTACATGCCTTCGAGCATGTTCTTGGTGAAAGAGATTCTTTCATGCTTGATCATGTTATAGAACTATCCCATGACTCAATAATATACAAATGATAACATGACTAAACTTTGATGCATACATACCTCATCTTGATTCTCCTTTGATCATCCTTTGGTGTGGCCCTTCTTGCTTCATCTTAGCTTGCTTGCATATCATCCTTTTCTTGAATCCCATGAATGGGATTCCCAATGAGACATCTGCTTTGGTCCATGAACCTTCTTTTGAAGATTCCATCATAGGATCTTAAAGATCCTTGCCTTGCAAATGTTTCCTTTCTTTTGATGATGGAGGTCTTCTAAGATTCTTAATCATGATCAATTTTTCTTTCATCGTGGATGAGGTCCTATACTAGGTATGCTTCTTCTTCATGAATATCTTGAGCTATATCTACCATGCTCCTATATTCTAGAAGATATTTCTACTCATGCATTTTTGTTCTTATCATAAATGCTACATCTTTATGAGTATCTAGAACCTTATGTACATTATGCTTTTAGATTGTAGAGGATGTTTCTAGCCATGCAATTTTATTCTATTCCTACATGCTCCTATACTAAAAACTTTGAAAGAAGTCTAGAAGTAAAGAGTTTGACCTAGTCATAGTAGAGATCCAAAGGATCTTCCTTCTTTTGCTTCTTTCCTTCTTCTTTCTTTTCCTGAGTTATGTGAGCTTCCTCTCTCTTTCTTTTGTTGTTGTTGTCCTTCTTAAGCTTAGGACAATTCCTTTTGTAGTGTCCATATTCTTGGCATCCAAAACATTGGATTTTGGACATGTCTTTGTTGTTTGTTCTTCGTGGACCAAACTTGCTAAATTTACCCTTTCTCTTGGCCATGATAGCAAATGCTTGCTCCTTTGATCCGACATCTTCCTTTACCTTAAATTTGGTTTCCTCTGTTCTGCATAGAGACCACATTTCACTGAGAATGGTTGCTTCCTTCTTGGCATATATGCTTGATGTGAAGTTTCCCCACTCCTTAGGTAGAGCATTGAGTACTACAGTTGTCATTTCTCTGTCAAACATGACTTCCCCAAGCTCTTGAAGTTTATCTCTCATTTAAGAGATTTTCATGAAGTAGGGAGCTATTCCTTCCTTTGTTATCTTTATCGTGTATAAATTTCTCAGAAATATAACTTATCCGGTTGTGGATACCGAGAATAGCTCTATTAGCTTATCATAAATTTCTTTTGATGTATCAAACTTGGAGACATGAGGAATGAGAGAGTCTTTGATTGATTCTATCAAGATCCTTTGAGCTCTTGTCTCATCCTTATTGTACTTGGCTAAGGCTTGAGTCTGTTCCTTAGTAGGGATAGTGATATTCCCTTTGACATGTTCTAGGAGTTCATTCTCCTTGAGAAGTAGATCAGTCCTCTTCTTCCATGCAAGAAAGTTATTGGTTCCTACCAATTTATTGCTTTCCTTGCAAAAAGACATTGATGTATATTTAGAAGGGGACATGTACTTACTTGATAGATTTTGAGATGTAATGGATTTGCTTCCTCCTTGAAGGCTTGATGGCTTGTATTACCTAGATCTTGATGTTCTTCAAGTTGCCTTCTCCAAGTGGACTTGCTTGATGATGGGATTTGCTTGAAGACTTGTAGTTTGATGCAGGTCCCGCTTCAACTTGCTCTTCTTTGTAGGTGCCTTTATGTAAGGCTCTTCTTCTAGCTTTGTAGACCTCCTTGATGAATGATGGATTGTATACCCTTCTTGTTCTTGGAGTAATTGAGACTTCTAAGCTTGATGCTTCAACTTTGTAGATGCTTCCCCTTGATGAGTGTTCTTGAGTTGCCGTTTCCTTGATGCTTCACTTTAGCTCTGATACCATGTTGAAGAATCTAGGGCAAAGTAGTGTAGTGTGATTCTTCGTTTCTTGATAACAATTTGTGGAGTCTTTTTACTTTTCTTGTTAGCTTATTCTTCTTCTTCTTATTAGTGCATATGTGTGTACTTCATCAAACTTCTATCAAAACATAAAAACAAGAACACAAGATGTTGGCTCTCTGCCAGGTCCAAAACCTCTCTTCTCTTGAGAGGAAAACCCTTTAGTGAATTTCTCTTATTGAAGCTTCTATTGATCAATGCCAAACCTTAGACCCCCGACTAAGAGATCCTCCAAGCACAAGTAGACTTCAACGTTGACCAACCACGATCCTTATTGAGATATGAGAGTATGACAATTCTGTTGTTCTGCTGCCCTAGTTTCTCGCACGTGTGGGAGGATTACTAGGTTCATATGCTCTTCTCTCCTTCGCTTGAGTGTCTTCCTTCCACGCTGGAGTAGGAGGCCTTTGTAGGCCTAGTTACTAGCCCAAACAATGAAGAATATACAATTGTGATTTTACTGCTGATATAGCCGCAAATTGTCCTTCATTCCCTCACACATGTCATTGTGTATACCCTAGAAACAATCCCTTAATCTTCGCTGTTCTTCCTCTTCTCTTCGCTGCCTTAGTAGACCCTTTACCTTGGCTTCCTTCGACCTTCTTGTCCTCTCTGTTTCTTGCGGATTTCAAAGCTTAAGTAGTGCATTCTAATTGGAGTGGACAACCTCTATAAATAGAGGACTGTCCCTCCATTTAAGCCGACTTGTAGGTCGACTTGAATGGCCGCTTTTAGGCCGACTTTGAGGTTTGTTTGTAGGCTGACTTGTTGAGCAGTTTGTGGATAGCTTCCATCGTGGTGTAGCATGCTTGAAGGAGCTTCTTGAAGGTGCCATTGCATAGGAGTAGACTTGACTTTGCTTGGAGGTTTTCTCTTTGACTTTAATACATATTTATACATGGTGTAACATGCCCTTAAGGCCTTCAATATTTTCTCTTAACTATTTGACTCACCTATAGCACTTTGACATGTGCTAGACCTACTTCAATGAGTAAGAAACTCATTGACATATATAATAAAAATAATTTTTTTTTCTTGAATAAGTACAAATATCAAAAGTACATTTATGAAGACCGAACCTAGTTACACTTCCTTCAACACAAGTGACTATTTCGGAAGTCTCTAGAGGAAAATTGATTTACCCCAATTAATACTGATTAATTAAGCTTATTTCCCTAAGTTAGACTTAGGAAAATTAATTATTTCCTTAAGTAAATCTAATCAAGCCTTTTCTTGCGAAACCTTTTCTGGGTATTGGAGAAAATGTGTTCCCTAGCCTCATAGACACAATATGGGACTAGAAGACTTGTCTTTGAAGAAGTTGAACCTCACATTCCTCAAAACCTTCGTCAGTATACCTGCTACTTGATGATCCATAGGTATATACTGTAGCTGGACAATCTTGCACTGCACATAATCCTTGATGAAGTGGTATCTGATGTCCATATGCTTGGACTTGTCGTGAAACACCAAATTCTTTAAAAACCTGATGTAACTTTGATTATTGCAGTGCATCACTATCGTCTCTATCCTCTGACCAAACAAGGCTACTAGTAGCTTACGAAGCCATATAGCCTCGCATGTAACAATGCTCGCTGCTATGTAGTTTGCTTCCTGTTGTACCAAGAAACAACAATTGATCCCTTATTGAAGCAACACCTTGAAGTGCTTTTCCGATCCACTGTGTTACTTGCCTAGTCTCCATCAGTATAGCCCACCAACCTGACAACATCACCTCGAGCATATCTAATCCCATACTCGACTGTGCCATGCAAATACCTCAACACATGCTCTGCCGCTATCTAATGCACTCCCTTTGGCTCCACCAGAAGCTGACTAAGATAGTTTACTGCATAGGATATGTTTGGCCTGGTATTGACCAGATACATGAGACAACCTATCAGGATCTCTCAGGATGCATCTATCTTTCTCCAATTGGTGATCATGGGAGTAGATATGGCTCTGCAATCCTCCATCCCAATTCTCCTTAAGATCTTAATGCAATATTTCCCTTGACCAAGAAAAACCTTGCCATTCGTCTGGCACACCTCCATGCCTAGAAAATAGTGCATAAGCCCCAAATCCTTCATCTTTAACTCAGCTGCAAGATCCCTCTTGCACTCCTCGATGAGCCCTAGTGAACCTGTCAAGAACAAGTTGTCCACATATAGGACAAGAATGAGTACATCTCCCCCAACCACCAAGTAGTAGAGGTTTGAATCCGCTTCTCTCTTCATAAAGCCCATGCCCTACAAGTATTTATTGATTTGCTCATACCACGCTCTGGGAACGTGCTTGAGCCCGTACAAAGCTCTCTTCAACTTGCACATGTGGGTCTCTCTGCTGTGTGCCACAATGTCCTACGGTTGTTCAATGTACACCTCTTCCTCCAGTTCACCATTCAGGAACGCCATCTTGACATCCATCTCATGGATCTTCAATCCCATCTGTGCTTCTAATGAGATCACAACTCATATAGAAGTGTACCTGGCCATAAGAGAAAACGTCTCCTTATAATCTATTCCCTCCTTCTAAGAGAATCCCTTGGCTACAAACCTAGCTTTGTATTTCTCAATGCTGCCATTTGCACCGTGCTTGATCTTATAGATCTAATGTGATCCAACCACCGCCCTGTCTGTTAGTTTGGATACAATCTCCCATACATCGTTCTGCATGATTAAGGAATACTCCTCAACCATAGCATCTCTCCACACCTACTGATTGGCAAACTCCTGATAGCTTGAAGGCCCGCTATTTAATAACTGATTGACTAATGCCATATAGCTAGTGTACTACTACGATCTCCGCGCTTTATTGCCCATTTGAGGTGCCCCCGCAAACTCCTGAGCATCCCTGAGTATCTGTTGAACCTCCTGGTTCCTTCTGCCAACAGTGGAGTTAGGAATATCCACCTACTTATCCTCCTGATGCATCTCCCTGATTGACTACATCTGTTGCTCCATGCTCTATGAAGCCTCAAGAGCACTCGCTCTTGAACTCGTGCTCATACTAGTTACCATATTTGTGTTCTTCCCCTGGTTCTTCTGCTCAACTCTAGGAGATACTGCTGGCTGCTCACTTTGATCTTCAACTGTTGGCAACTTTCTGGACCTTCTGTATGCCTTTCCCTCCATGAACTTGACATCCCGCCTAACAATAATCCTCTTGGTCATTGGGATGAAGATCTTGTATGCCTTCGAGGTTTCGCTATAGCCAACTAAGTAACCTCACTCCGCAATCTGATCTAGATTCGAATGTGTCTTCACTGGAATGTGATAGTATGCTAGGCAACTAAATATCCTGAAGTGATTGACATCTGGCTACTTCTTGGTCAATGCCTCCTCGGGTGTCATCTTGCCAAGTGCTTTTAATGGGACCTTGTTCTAAATATAAACCATCGTACTACATGCCTTTGCCCATAAATAGAGTGGGAGATCCTGATCATACAACATTGTTCTAGTTGCCTTCGGAATATACCAGTTCTTTCTCTCAGCAACCCCATTTTGCTGCAGGTTGTAAGGAACCGTCCACTCTCTCCTGATTCCTGTCTTGGTGCAAAACTCTTGGAATTCTTTATTGGTGTACTCACTTCCATTGTTTTACCTAAGAGTCCAGATCTTTCTTCCTATTGCATTCTCCACTAGAACGTTAAACTCCTGAAAGCAATTGAAGGCCTCATCCTTGGTCTTCAAGAAATAGATCCAGGTCTTCCTGGAGAAATCATTGATAAAAGTAGCGAAGTACTCATACTGTTGATTTTTGGTAGCATCAGATGTGCTCTAGCCATGAAAATTGGTGGAGAGGCTAAGACACATGAGATTTCCAAGACCCAGAAATTGTTTGGGGAAATTCCACCCAGATGGAGAGATATTAAAATAATTAATATTTTTAATGAGCTTCCTAAGTCTAAACTTAGAAAATTAAATATTAATGTGTATTAATATAATATGGGTGAGAAAGTTCTAAATAACGAGGATCAAGCTAGATCTAATCTTAGCCGTTGATTAGGGACTTAATCTCGGCCGCTGAATTGTCAGCAGGAAAAGTATAAGAGGAGGCTTGAGGGTCAGTTAGAGATACACCAAGTTGATTAGTCAATTCGATTTTCTGGGGCAGGGTTCGCTGAGAAATCGAGTTAGTGATCTGTTTCAGCGAGGGGCAGTTCGTCAGAAGGCTGAGAATACGTAGCAGAGAGGCAGAGATAGTGCCGGAGAGACAATGCAGAGGCAACCTGGACTAATGCAGAGACAACCAGAGTTGATGCAGAGCTGACGCAGAGGCTTGGAGGGCCAGCGCTGAGGATGCAGGAGGCCGAGAAGCTGATGTAGGCAGATGCAGAGGCTAGCAGAGCTGACGCCGAGCAGGAAGAGCTGCGCTGTGGTGTTTTCGTGGGGCAGACTGAGAGCTAAGAGGCAGACGAAGAGCCGTAGAGGGTGACGCTGTCACCATGGGCCAATCATCCGGTTGCTGATGAACCGGAATAGATCAGCGATAAATTCTGTCTCTGGAGTAAGGTATTTCTGCAAAGGAAAATCTCTTAAGGGTGAGCCATTTTTGGCACCCTAGTTGTATTCAGAAAACTGCATAATAATAAAACCCTCATATATGCTGCACCAGTTATCACGCATTGGGTTTTTCCAGGGATGATTGTCCAAAAATAACGGTGTCCCTTGTGTTGTCTCAGTTATTTCAATTATTGATCTGTATATGTGTGAAGGTTGCGTTTGTGTTTATTTCGATATTTATATTAATAAATAACTTGTTAATGGAAAGAACAAGTAGGAGATAATAAACCAAATAATGCAGTAGGGATTTCTAAACTGTCAGAGTTAGAAATTTCCACATGGTATTAGAGCGATTGCAGATTAAGGAGGACTGGAGACACCAGCGAGCGAAATTTGAAGATTTGCAACAATGAAGCAGCTGTCGTGAGAGACAACGTTGTTCCAGAGCAGAAGCAGCAAGAGAAGTGACGCAGAGCTTGCGTCATCATTTTGAGCCAAGGAAAGGGCCAGTGCAGAGGCAGAGAGAGGCAGAAGAGGCTCACGAAGAGCCACGCCATCCTGCTAAGCCAGGTTGGATTGATGCAGTTGGCCAAAGGAGCAGATTCAGCTCTTGCCGGGATTGCGCAGAGCCTGAAAGGCTCAGTTTCTTCAGTTGCCGGGGCTTGGGGAGCTTTGGGCAGATTGTGATCTGAGGAGCTAGTGGGACGCTGTTTTTGTCAATATAGAATAGTGTCTAAGGAGACGGAACCAAGGTATAGGGAACCACTACCTTGACGGATTTCTAGCCAAGGGATCCAGATCCGAGTTGCAGTTGCATGGAGGATTGGAGAGGAGCAGTTCGACAGATGGCCAAAGGATTTCCAGGAGGGAATTCAGGACTCAAAGGGAGATTTCCAGGAGGGGAGTCGAGACTTAGAGGGAGTCCAGAAGAGGAGTTGAAATGACAGTGAACGGACTGAGGGATCAAGACAGGTTGGATGGGGCTTCCAACTTTGTCATCTAGAAGACCAAGATCCTGGTAGTCCTGGATTGACATCGCATCAAGGACTTTGCCTTGAAAGTAGTGGCTATCCCAGTGGACCTAGCTGAGAATGAGAATTATGAGGAGGTGATGGGGAGGCGAAGTGCATGATCCTAGACGGGGTCAAAGATCATGTCATGCCACATATTGCTGAGAAGAACACAACAAAGGAGATGTGGGATAGCCTGACCACCTTATACCAGGGCTCTGCCGTGCAACGGAAGATGCTATTGGAGAATCAACTCAGGTCATATCAGATGCGTAAGGGAGAGCAGATAGATCCATTCCTTCTCAGGTTGCAGGAGATAAACGACCAACTTACTTCCATGGGGTCTACACTAGATCCAGAGTTTATGGTTAGGATTGCCCTGAATGCAGTCTTTGAGGAGTGGGAGACATTTGTCCAAAGTATTTTGGGCAGGGCTACTCTTCTCGGTTGGGAGGAGATGTGGGCAGTTCTTCGACAGGAAGAGATCAGGAGGATGACTAAGGCGCGGAGTAGTGGTATGGGAACTCGAGTCAAGAAAGAGGAGGAGGAGAATGTGGCTCTAACATCTGCGGGACAACAAGGGAAGAGGAAGAAGAAGGATATCTCCAAGGTCAAATGCTTCAACTGTGGGGAGCTGGGACATTATGCATCTCAGTGCCCCAGGAAGAAAGGCAAGGGAGAAGCTTCCGATTCAAAGGCAGCTCCAGCTAAGGCAGAGAAAGAGGTCGAGACTGATGACGATTATGCCATGAGTGCTCATGCGCCTCTAGAGAAGAGGTGGGGAGACATCGAGTTGTAGTCAGGAGGACTACATACTAGGGGCAGGATCCTTGAGGTACCCAAACTCTTGGATCATATCTGGCTACGGGAGCCCTTAAAGACAGTAGCATGATGATAGGTGTCTGGTGGAGTAAGGTGTGATGGAGCGACAAGGTAGTGCTAGAGTGAAGTAGTCTGTAGCAGTGCAATGGAGGTTGCAGCAGTGCAAGAGGCACAAAGGTGTTTGCAGCAGCCCAGTGGCAGCAGAGGGAGCACATGATAGCAACAGAGGTAGCTTCAGCATCACGAGGCTTGCAGATTGACTAGGATGTCAGTGTTTGGGTGAAATCAGTTACTTACTTCTCGGTAATTGAGTTGCAGTGTAGCAATTAGCAGTGGCAATGCTAGGGGCAGCATGGGCAGCATGTTGAGAGGGAGCTGCAGTACAAATGTAGCAGTGGCAGTGGCAGTGTCATGGGCAGCAGTACAGGGAGAAACAGTGCAGAGGATGTGAGGCAGCAGGCCAAGCATCAACATAGGTACTGATGTAGAAGATCAGTGTGATGTATCTATAATGAAGCATTACTAGAGCACATTCCTCGCTAAGAGGGAGTGTTGATTTTTGGTAGCATCGGATGTGCTCTAGCCATGAAAATTGGTGGAGAGGCTAAGGCACATGAGATCTTCAAGACCCAAAAATCGTTTGGGGAAATTCCACCCGGATGGAGAGATATTAAAATAATTAATATTTTTAATGAGGTTCCTGAGTCTAAACTTAGGAAAATTAAAATATTAATGTGTATTAATATAATATGGGTGAGAAAGTTCTAAGTAACGAGGATTAAGCCGGGTCTAATCTTAGCCATTGATTAGGGACTTAATCTCGGCCGTTGAATCGTCAACAGGAAAAGTATAAGAGGAGGCTTGAGGGTCAGTTGGAGACACCAAGTTGATCAGTCAATTCGATTTTCTGGGGTAGGGTTTGTTGAGAAATTGAGTTAGTGATCTGTTGCAGTGAGGGGCAGTTCGGCAGAAGGCCGAGAATACATAGCAGAGAGGCAGAGATAGTGCCAGAGAGAGCGCAGAGGCAGCCTGGGTTGACATGGAGGCATGGAGGGCCGGCGCTGAGGACGCAGGAGGTCGAGAAGCTGACGTAAGCAGACGTAGAGGCTAGCAGAGCTGACACTGGGCAGGAAGAGCTGCACTGTGGTGTTTTCGTGGGGTAGACTGAGAGCTGAGAGGCAGACACAGAGCCGTAGAGGGTGACACAGTCCCTGGAGGGTGACGCTGTCACTGTGGGGCCAATGATTCGGTTGTTGATAAGCCGGAATATCTGTCTTCGGAGCAAGGGATTTCTGCCAAGGAAAATCTCAGAAGGGTTAGCCATTTCTAGCACCCTAGTTGTATTTAGAAAACTGCATAATGATAAAACCCTCATATCTGTTGCACTGGTTTTTCCGCATTTGGTTTTTCCGGGGATGATTGTCCAAAAATAACGGTGTCCCTTGTGTTGTCTCAGTTATTTCAGTTATTGATCTGTATATGTGTGAAGGCTGCATTTGTGTTTATTTCGGTATTTATATTAATAAATAACTTGTTAATGGAAAGAACAAGTAGGAGATAACAAACCAGATAATGCGATGGGGATTTCTGATGTGTCAGACTTAGAAATTTCCACACATACCCCCTAAAAGATTTCATCAACATTGGCCCACATATGTCTGAATGCACAAGGTCAAGTATCCCCTGGGATCTACTATCACTCCTTGGAAAAGCTTCTTTCGCAAATTTCCTAACACACATCCTCTGCACACATCGTCTTGCTCTGTGCTCACCTCTGGAACACTTGTCACCGTCTCACGAAGCAATCTAAGTGATCCATGATGAATATGGCCTATCCTCCTATGCGATAAATCCCCTTGGTCTCTCAGACTATTGTTGCTAACTAGTGCCTTTAGAGTGTCCATTTGTAGTTTGTACAATTTGCCACTACTCAGCTCGACTTATATCTTGCCTCTCGCTAAAATATCTTGTTCATTAGACCATCTATTCTTTATTTTGTTGCTTGAATTACACTCCCACTCCCAAATGGATAATTGCTAGATGGTTTCCTCAAGAATATAAGAGGATCCTTGTTCTTGGTTTTCCTACATGCATCTGCTATCATTGCCATGCCAATATTGTCCTCTCGTTTTAATTCTTTTTGTTTGGATGCATTCACTTCTGGATATTCTCCAAGTCTACAAGGTGTGCCCAACAAATGACCCTTAACTCGAAAGTAGGTGCTCTTAAATTGACTATGGCAAAAACTACATGTCCAAAAAACATCTTCTCATCCCTTTAACTTGGTCCTGGGCCCTTGATGTCTTGTAACATACTTACACAATGGATACTTTTGTTCTTGAGCCTATTGTCTTGCTAAAACAATGTTCTGTTCAACATTTGAAGCTGCTGTTGCAACCCCACTTCCAACAGATGGAACACTAGCAGAGTCTGATGAAATTTGAAAATGCATGAGGGGCGACATCATCAATGGGGGCATTCCTCCCTCTCCTTCGTCCTTTTCTAGCTGCCCTTGGTGATTGAGCCATGATTTCTGTGAAATGAAGAAGATGGACCGCTGTAGGAAAAATCTTGAAAACTAGTGGATAAAACGACTTTTCCAGCACTTGGAATCCCTTCTAACACTACTTAATAGCCCTTAGATGCACTCTAAAACCTCTTAGACCTCCAACCTGTGAGTGAAAATGAGTTTGAATGAGGGGAAAAATCGGTTTTTATGGACCACAGGGTCACTTTTCTGAAGGACATGTGTCCAAATTTCTGGACATGATAAGGGCACATGTTGGGCACGTGTTGTGTGAATAGGACATGTGCTCAACACATGTCCTCATCATGTCGTGACCGACATGAAAAATACATGACATGGGAGGTATATGGATGTGTCAGGTAACTTAGATTAAAACATGTGTTATATAAAAAATACTCACGAAATGCTTCGCCCCCGGAAACTTTTAGAAAATTGCGCTTTTTGTTCGAATTTCTAAGTTTAACTCATTAGAAATTCTTTCTATACTATCTGGTTTATTTCTTCCTACTTGTTTAATTACTTAACAAGTTATTTACCATGTAAATACTGAAAATAAACACAAGTACAGTATCAACATCTACAGATCATCAACTGAAAGAAAACAAGCACACAAGTGACACCGTTATTTTTGGACCAATGTTCCTGGAAAAACCCAATGCGGGAAAATTGGTGCAGCTATTAAGAGGGTTTTATTATTATGCAGTTTTCAGAATATAACCAGGGTGCCAGAAATGGCTCACCCAACAGAGAATGCCCTCGGCAGTAGTACCTCTCCTCGGAGATAGATATTCCGGCTGAATAATCACCGGATGAACGATCCCACAGCAACAATTGCAACTCCCACTACTTTGCATCACTCTGATAGGGATTGCGTCACCCTATCTGGCTCACCAACACTTAGTCTGTCCCATGAAATCCTTCTAGCGCTGCCTCTTGGCCCTACGTCAGCTCTGCTAGCCTCTGCGTCAGCTTCTGGAGCTTTTGCGTCAGCCCCTAGAGCCTTTGCATCTCACAGGATGGTCTCTCTTGGCTCTGCGTAGCTCCTGACTGCTTCTGCGTAGCACCCAGCTGCCTCTGCATCAACCTCTCCGGGCTCTGCGCTGTCTCTTTGGTACCAACTCTGCCTCTCTGCTATGTATTCACTGCCCCTCGCTGCTGATCACTGATTCTATTTCTCTTAGCAAACCCCGCTCTAAAGAATAGAATGATTGATCACTTTGGTGTATTCTCCAACTGACCCTCAAGCCTCCTCTTATACTTTTCTCATTGGTCCATCAATGACCGAGATTAAATCTCTAATCAACGACTAAGATTAGATTTGGCTTGATCCATGACTTTTGGAACATTCTAACCTAGTTTTATATTAATACCCATTAATATTTTATTTTTCCTAAGTTTAGACTTAGGAACTCCATTAAAAATATTAATTATTTTAATATCTCCCAAACTGGATAGAATTTGCCCAAACCATTTCTGGGTCTTGGAGATCTCATGTGATTTAGCCTCTCCACCAATTTTCATGGCTAGATCACATCCGATGCTACCCCAAATCAACACTCCCTCTTAGCAAGGACTGTGCTCTAGTAATACTCCACACTGAGCATCACCCTGATTATCCAACATCAGTCCTTGTGCTGATGCTAGGCCTCCTTGCCCAACATCCTCTACACTGCTGCATCCTGTACTGCTGCCCATGGCCCTGCCACTGCCACTGCTGCATCCATACAACAACTCCCTCTGCATATGTGCTGCTGCTGGTCCATTCTCCCAACACTGCATCTGCACTGCATCCCCTCTCATCATGTTGCATCATGCTACCGATAGCACTGCCATTGCTAACTGCTGCACTGCAACTCAGTTACTGAGAAGTAAGTAACTGATCCACCCAACTCTAACATCCCTGTCAGGCTAGAGACACTCCTGATGCTGAAGCTCCCTCTGCTGCTAACAAGTGCTCCCTCTACTGACCTTTGCGCTTCTGCAACAACTCCCTGCATCTTGCATCGTTGCAGCCTGCTAGCCTCGCGCTGTCCAGGGACTCTTGCACTGTAGCACTCTCTGCTGCTTCATCCACATTCGTCTCTATCGACATCCGCCAGTCCTGCTACTCCTCTTTGGGGCTCTCGTAGCAAGGTATAATCCAAGAGGTTGGGTACCTCAAGGATCTTGCCCTTCATTGCCTGTAGTCCATTTGACTACAGCTTGATGTCTCCCCACCTCTTCTCTAAAGGTACATGAGCACTCATGGCACAATCGTCATCCTCCTCGACTTATTTCTCCGCCCTCACTGGCGTTGCCTTGGTCTCAGAAGCCTCTCTCTTACTCTTCTTCCTAGGACACTGTTTCGCAAAGTGACCCAGTTCCCCACAATGGAAGCATTTGACCTTGGAGAGTTCCTTTTCTTTCTCTTCTCCTGCTTTCCTGCAGATTCTAGAGCCGCATCCTCTTTTTCCTCCTTCTTGATTTTGACCCGTTTTCCACTACTCCCCGCCTTGGTCACCCGTCTGATCTCTTCTTGGCGAAGCGCCGCCCACAATTCCTCCCAATCTGGAAGGCTCGACCTGCCCAGTATGATCTGGACAAATACCTCCCAATCGTCTGAGACTGTGTTCAATGCGGTCCTTACCATTAATTCCTGATCCGGCGTGGCCCCTATGGAAGTTAGCTGGTCACAGATCTCCTTCAATCAACTGAGAAAGACATCTATCTGCTCTCTCTTCTGCATCTGGTATGACTGCAACTGCTTTTCAAGTAACATCTTCTTTGCACGGAAGTATGCTGATACAATTTCTTCAGGGCATCCCACATCTCATTTGCCGTGTCCTTCTCGGCAATATGCGACACCACATGATCTTTGACCCCATCAAGGATGATGCACTTCGCCCTGGCCATTGCCTCCTCGTACTTCTCATTTTCATCTAGGTTAACTGGGATCGCTATTGTTTTCAAGGTGAAGTCCTTGATGTGACATTTGTCTAGAATGGACAAGATCCTGGCCTTTAAGACCACGAAGTTGGATGCTCCGTCCAACCTATCCTGATCTCTTAGTCCATTCATGGCCATTACGCTGCTCTTCTTCCAACTCCTCCGAGTCTCTCTACTTCCCTCTTGGAAGTCCTATGTTCAACTCTTGCTGAGTCTCTCAACTTCCCGTCTAGAAGTTCTCGGTTTGAATCCCTCTGAGTCTTGATTTCCCTTTTGGAAATCCCTCCTTGGTCTTGCCCTGTTAGGTACTGTTCTGACCACAATACCCCACCAGCTTTGCTCCGCAAATTACCCGTAGCCTCCTATACCCCAGCCACTGCAGGATTGAGCCACTTGGCTCTGCGCAATCCCGAAACCAGCAAATCAACTCCCCTAGCCAACTGCGTCAGCCCTCCTGGCCTCTGCGTGAGCCTGATTCTGCCTCCCTTAGCCTCTGCGCTGTCTTTCTCTGGTCCAGAATGATGACACAGTTTCTCTGCATCACTCCTTCCTCTGTCTCCTTCTGCACGGATTAGCTCTGTCACTCGGGACAGCTGCATCCGCTGTTACTACTTTGCTAGTTGATGCCTTCAGTTATCTTGTGATTTGCAACCATGCTTTGATAACATTTTGGAATTTCTACGTTTAATTCGTTAGAATTCTTCCTGTACTATCTGGTTTATTTCTTCCTACTTGTTTAATTACTTAACAAGTTATTTGTCATGTAAACACTGAAAATAAACACAAGTACAGTATCAACATCTACAGATCATCAACTGAAAGAAAACAAGCACACAAGTGACACCGTTATTTTTGGACCAATGCCCCTGGAAAAACCCAATGTGGGAAAACCGGTGTAGCTATTCAGAGGGTTTTATTATTATGCAGTTTTCAGAATACAACCAGGGTGCCAAAAATGGCTCACCCAACAGAGAATGCCCTCGACAGTAGTACCTCTCCTCGGAGACAGATATTTCGGCTGAATAATCATCGGATGAACGATCCCACAACAACAATTGTAGCTCCCACTGCTCTATGTCACTCTAATAGGGATCGTGTCACCCTATCTGGCTCACCAACACCTAGTCTGTCCCACGAAATCCTTCTAGCGCTGCCTCTTGGCCTTGCGGCAACTCTACTAGCCTCTGCGTTAGCTTCTGGAGCTTCTGCGTCAACCCCTAGATCCTCTGCGTCTCACACGCTGGCCTCTCCTGGCTCTGCGCAACTCCTGGCTGCTTCTGCGTAGCACCCAGCTGCCTCTGCGTCAACCTCTCCGGGCTTTGCGTTGTCTGTCTGGAACCAACTTTGCCTCTCTGCTATGTATTCACTGCCCCTCACTGCTGATCACTGATTCTATCTCTCTTAGCAAACCCCGCTCTAGAGAATAGAATGATTGATCACTCTAGTGTATTCTCCAACTGACCCTTAAGCCTCCTCTTATACTTTTCTTGTTGGTCCATCAAAGGCTGAGATTAAATCTCTAATCAACAACTAAGATTAGATTTGGCTTGATCCATGACTTTTGGAACATTCTAACCTAGTTTTATATTAATACCCATTAATATTTTATTTTTCCTAAGTTTAGACTTAGGAACTCAATTAAAAATATTAATTATTTTAATATCTCCCAAACCGGTTAGAATCTGCCCAAACCATTTTTGGTTCTTGGAGATCTCATGTGCTTTAGCCTCTCCACCAATTTTCATGGCTAGAGCACAACCGATGCTACCCCAAATCAACACTTTTCTCTTCTGCTTCAGCGCCCACTTCTTGTTCCAACTTTCTGCTCCCAACAGCCTTGGTCATGAGCTAGAAACCTCACTAAATTGGCGAGTACACTGTCTAAAATAAAAATAAAAAAACACAATAGTATCTAGACACTGGTTGTAAATTCAATTGAGGGCTTTTATCCATTTTAGTGAGGAAAATGAGATCATGCATAGTGACAATATCTGGAAAGGAATTTGTGGAGTACTACACCATGCTAAAGCGATAACAAGATCTTTAAAACCTGTCGGAATCAACGTTTGATGTCATTTGGTGGAGAAAGGGTGGGAGGGAAGTCACTAATGCAGGTTCAGTTTCAGACAACTGCCAATTTAATGTCCTTTTCGCTGCAACTTGTTTACGAGCCTTTTGCATTAGAGAACATATAAATTTTTCTTTCAGGGAAGCAAAACAAACTTTGAAAGGAAAGAGTTAAAAGCTTTGTCTACTACGTGTAGAGGAACTTTCTTCAATCTGAGTCTTTGAAATATCTTACAGCAATAAATACAGAGCTTACTCCTCAATTACTAACATCATGGATACAGTTGAGACATATGTTCCTATCATGTTTGGTGGGGGTTGGGGTGGAGAGTGCGTGAAGCGTTTCCTTTGAAAAAGCCAAGAGTAGAAGATTGCAATAAATCTTCAATGTTTCTGTTCGTAATTTTGAATTTTATAGTCTTTTTATTGTGTATATCAATGTTCCACCAAGACTCCGAGACGAGGGGACGCGGGTGCAGGGAGACGCGCAAAGGAGACGTGTGGGAGTACCCTCAAATTTTAGGGAAATTTACGGGGGACGGGGGGTCGTCGAGGTATATAATTTTTTTTTTTAATATATATATATATATATATATATCAAATTCATATTCTATAATGAAAGCATAAATACAATAATACATACATATTTGAATTAAATAATGAAATACATTGATCCATACTCATCATCCTTACTAATACATACATGATTCATCCATAGACCATGAGATTCAATAATGAAATACTCTGATCCATATTCATTATTCATTATTCACCATTCTAGAATCTACATTGATTTAAAAATTAAATTCATCATTCTAGATTCTAAATTGATTTAAAATTTAAATTCATCATTCATCATTCTAGAATCTAATTAGTACTAAGAAAAATAGACTATAATAGATACTAAAATCTAAAGTCTGGAATAGTAAATTGATATAGCTAAAACTAAAAAACAATGGAGTGATGAGTCTAAAAGTCACTCTAAAATACACAGAGGGCTTGGTGCTCTTGATTAAATACTAATTTCATACCCCCTTGTACATGACAAAATGCAAGGGAAACATTGCAATCCATTGAATCTTGAATTCTTGAAAAACTGTTAAGGCTGCTAGATTTTGAGTGAGATCTAAAATTCTACTTTCTCCATATGAAATCCAATGAGGTCGGAACCACTCTCAAACATCTTGAGTCATTTCATGGTAACGTTAAAAATTTAAGTAAAAGTGACATTCTCCTTTATTTTTCATTTTAACATTACCATGAATTGCATAGCATTAGTAGGGAAATATGGTCAAATACTAGGTTTTCCCTGTCATAAATCATTGTTTACAAGCAAATTTAAGGGGGGGCGCATAGCCCATTTTGAGGGGCGTCCCCCTTTTGGGGAGTCACGTCCCCCACACTGGGGAAACGCCCCCCTGCGTCCCCTGCATCTCCCCAAAAGGGGGACATGGGGAAACGTTTCTCCAGACGTCCCCTTGTCCCAGGTGCGTGGGGTGCGAGGGGTGCGCACACCCGACCCTGGGGGACGCGTCTCTATGGAACACTGGTGTATATGTGTGCACACACTATTTTAACACAAGAACGGTGAGACTTGGCTATTGTCTTCTGCCTTTGACGATCATGCAATCATGTTTGTTTGTAATTGCTAGAATCTATATGGTTGATGCTCAAATAATTAGTCATTAATGTACTATAGATGTATTCCTATGTTGATTTATGTACAAATATGCATGTTCATTGTTTTCATATATTTGCAACTAATTTCTTGAATATAAATGCAATATAATACACACACACACACACACTTAGACACACACACACACATAGAATAGATGCTTTCGGGATGCTTTGCTTTAAGGGATTTTTGGAAAATGATGTTTTCGACACTTCTCTTTTAAAAATTGCTCCCCCTTTGTGCAACATTGAGCTTGACAGATCTCATTAAACAAAGGTGATCGTGCAACATTAAATGAGATGAAGTTGAGATAGAAAACTAAACTCAATGGTAAGATCAATCTCATCTTGCCTCTCGCTGAAATATCTTGTTCATTGGATCAGCTGTCATCTATTTTGTTGCTTGAATTACACTCCCACTCCCAAATGGATAATTGCTAGATGATTTAGTCAAGAATGGAAGAGGATCCTTGTTCTTGGTTTTCCTACATGCAGCTGCTACCATTGCCATGCCAATATTGTCCTCTCTTTTTAATTCTCTTTGTTTCGATGCATTCACCTCTGGACATTGTCCAAGTCCACAAGGTGTGCCCAATAAATGGCCCTTAACTCGGAAGTAGGTGGTCTTAAATTGACTATGGCAAAAACTACATGTCCTAAAAATATCTCCTCGTCCCTTTAACTTGGTCCTGGGCCCTCGATGTCTTGTAACATACTTACACAATGGATACTTTTGTTCTTGAGCCTACTGTCTTGCTAAAACAATGTTTTGTTCAGCATTTGAAGCTGCTGTTGCGGCCCCACTTCCAACAGATGGAACACTATCAGAGCCTGATGAAAATGAGTGAGGGGCGACATCATCAATGGGGGCATTCCTCCCTATCCTTTTTCCTTTTCCAGCTGCCCTTGGTGATTGAGCCATGATTTCTGTGAAATGAAGAAGAAAATGGACTGCTGTAGGAAAAATCTTGAAAACTGGTGGATAAAACGAATTATCCAGCACTTGGAATCCCTTCTATCACTGCTTAATAGCCCTTAGCAGCTTAGCTGCACTCCAAAACCTCTTAGACCTCCAACCTGTGAGTGAAAATGAGTTTGAATGAGGGGAAAAAATGGTTTTTATGAACCACGTGGTCACTTTTCTGCAGGACACTTGTCCGAATTTCTGGACATGATAAGGGCACATGCTGGGCATGGGTTGTGTGAATAGGACGTGCCCAATAGATGTCCTCATCATGTCTTGTCCGACATGGAAAACACATGACATGGGAGGCATATGGATGTGTCAGGTAACTTAGATTAAAACTTGTGCTATATAAAAAATGCTCCTGAAATGCTTTGCCCCCGGAAACTTTTTGAAAATTGTGCTTTCCTTTTCTGCCCAGCTCCCATTTCTTGTTCTGGCTTTCTGCACCCAACAGGCTTGGTCATGAGCCAGAAACCTCATTAAATTGGCGAGTACACCGTCCAAAAGAAAAAACACAATCATATCTAGACACTGGTTGTAAATTCTTTTGAGGGCTTTTATCCATTTTAGTGAGGAAAATGAGGTCATGCATAGTGACAATATCTGGAAAGGAATCTGGTGAGTACTACACCATGCTAAAGCGATAACAATCTCTTTAAAAACTGTTGGAATCAACGTTTGATGTCATTTGGTGGGGCAAGGGTGCGAGGGAAGTCACTAATGCAGGTTCTGCAGTTTCAGACAACCGCCAATTTAATATCGTTTTTGCTGCAACTTGTTTATGAGCCTTTTGCATTAGAGAACATATAAATTGTTCTTTCAGGGAAGCGAAACAAACTTTGAAAGGAAAGAGTTAAAAGCCTTGTCTACTTCTTCTGTAGAGGAACTTTCTTCAATTTGAGTCTTTGAAATATCTTACAGCAATAAATACAGAGATTACTCCTCAATTACTAACATCATGGATACAGTTGAGACATATGTTCCGATCATGTTTGGTGGGGGTGGGGTTGGGGTTGGGTGTTGTGTGAAGCTTTTCCTTCAAAAAAACCAAGAGTAGAATATTGCAATAAATCTTCAATGTTTCTGTTTGTAATTTTGAATTTTATAGTCTTTTTATTGTGTATATGTGTGCGCACACTATTTTAACACAAGAACGGTAAGACTTGGCCATTGTCTTCTGCCTTTGACAATCATGCAATCATTGACATCAAAATTAAAGGTCTCATTCTCCATTATATTCTTCCTTGATCGGAGATATGTGCTTCTAATCATATGCCTTTCTTCCTTTATTTTTTGGTCAGCCTCTTGTCTTTTTATCTTATAGAAGCTTAATTGTCCATTGAATTTTCTTCTTAGTTCTACTAGGTTGCTTTTCCTGCTTTGGATATCAGGAAATGAGTGCTTGGTTATGATTTTGCCTTTTCCATGGCCTACTATAGCCAGTTTTTCCACTGTGCCCTTATTTTAGGGTATCCTTTTTTACATCCTGCAAGGTTTTCCATGAAAAAAAAAGAAGAGTAGAGGATTGCAATAAATCTTGATTATTGAATGTTTCTGTTCGTAATTTTGAATCGAATAGTCTTTTTATTGTGTGTGCATACAGATACTATTTTAACACAAGAAAGGTGAGACTTGGACCTTGTCTTCAGCCTTTAACAGACATGCAACCGTTTACATCAAAGTGAAAGGTCTGAATCTCAACTATATTTGTTCCTTGGTCCGAGATAAGTAATTCCATCCATATTTCTTTCTTCCTTTATATTTCAGACTTCAGTCAGCCTCGTCTTTTTATCTTGCAGAGCCTTGATTCTCCATTGAATTTGCTTCTGAATTCTAGTCGGTTGATTTTTCCTGCTTTAGATATCAGGAAATGATTGCTTGGTTATGATTTTGGCTTTTCCATGGCATCCTGTAACCAGTTTTCTGACTTTGACCTTATTCTAGTGTATCCTTTTTTGCGCTGTTTACTGTTTAGCTTGGATATAGTGCCTTTGGGAGATGCTTTAGTAATTTCCTTACTGGTTGTTCTCTACAATGTCATTTCTTTCTGTCCAGTTGACTTGTTGTAGGCATTTTTAACTTTTCAATATCAATTTCGTTTTCTACTCATAAGAGAGAAACCATATCAAAGGTCTCCGTTTTCTTGTTTTATTGGCATCTGTTACTCCTTTTCACTAGTTGTAAGTTTCTCTTCTGAGATTTGGGCAAACTAGATTTGATGAATAAATTTTCTGGAACCAGAAGGAATTTCTTGTCTTGATTTTTTAAAAAACAAGATCTCATTCTTCCTCCTTTTTGCTGAAAATTTTCTTTGTTTCTTAAATTTATCTGTGGTGTAATGCTCATTCTGGAAGGATGCTTCTTCGCTTTGGCTTTTAAGGACAAGTCGTAACCAAGTAATCATTGTCTTTGTAACTTTTATTTCTATCGAAGGACCATTTTTCAAAGTCCAGATAAATTGTTCATATGGATCCTGAATAGTTGAAATCTAGATTCATATTCAGCTGAAGCTGGTTTCTTTTCTCAATCATAGTTTTGAATATTTGTTTATGTTATGCATAATGTTTTGGAGAATTTCCTTGGTCACTGGGACCATTGTTCCTGATTAGAGGGGTGAAAGCGACTGACATCAATTGCTTCTTCGGAGCCTGGGCATC
This sequence comes from Pinus tabuliformis, assembly GCA_031772625.1. Lineage (NCBI taxonomy): Eukaryota > Viridiplantae > Streptophyta > Pinopsida > Pinales > Pinaceae > Pinus > Pinus tabuliformis. The sequence goes on from CM062818.1 coordinate 815,607,133, forward strand.
TAATTATGTTGGGCATATGTTTCAACCTTGAGTGTGAGCAACCACAAATCAAAATCTGACTGACTAATGGAATCTCTGCTATGAAATGTTATTCATTGCATGTCATCGATTCCTGTTTCCTGCAGGCCTTTATTGTCAGTTTGTATCCTTGTTTCAATGTTAATGTTTTAGACATATATTTCTGTATTTTCCTCAGAGAGGGTTCAAATAAACTAGGAAAATATGAGGATGATGTGTATTAGTCACTTGTGTAAGCAGAATAAGTGACACTCATTTGTACAGATAGTGAGAAAACACTACAGGTGCAAGTGGTAATTTTTCTTTGAGAGAGTTGGATATGAGTGGTTGAGTATCATCATTTATTATTTATATTTGACAGATATTTTACCTGCATGTAGTATCCCTTTGGCAAGTTTATTATGTGCTGTTTATTCTGTTTCTGTTTTTGCATTGCCTTAAATACTTATTTGGTGGTTATATGCCAGTGCAATTGGTTCCAGGAACAGAGCTTGCGGTGGCCCCAAAGCAGCGCAAAAGGGACCTGTCTTCAAATATAACTGAAGCAGTTAAATCTCACGATAAAAGTGTCACCACCAAGGCATTATTGCGAGTACAAGAGCTAGACAGAAATCTGGTACAATCATTTGAGAGTGGAAGCATCAGATTTGGTTTGGTTCCTACTTCCATGGCTTTTATTTCTCCTAGAACAGGGGAAAGATTTTCATTGTTAAATGGGCAATTGGCATTTTTAACATCTATATCTGCGGGGAATAAAAGTATCCAGAACCATGGAAGAAAAAAGGGCCAGTCGTATGTTCCAGAGAATGCAAACAGTATCAGCATAGACAACAATAATGGGGATATCAGACAAGCTATTTGTCGACTTGTCTTTTTGGAAACAGTGGCAAGAGGACATGTCATGCTTGCTCGGTCACTTCGCCATTACATTCATGCAAATCTTCACACTCGTATGTGCAATAGCTTCCTTAAAGTCATACTCAATGATATAATCCATTGCAGTACTTGGACCTTGAATTGCCTGATGATATTCTATTGTGGATATTCACCAATGAGTTCCCATGCGTTTGTAACTGTCAAATGTGCACCTATTGAACTATTGGAAATAAAGTTTACAGTCTAGTCTATTGTTAAATTTATTGAAGTTACTAAATTCATGGTTTTTAGGTATTGAAAAGCTAGTATCATATTTTCAATTAGCTTAAGGAGCTTAAATATATTTTGATTTCATATGAATTTTGAGGTTTGACAAAATTATTGGTTGTAATGTATATGAATGCTATACCTGTCTGCTTATGACTCCTGTTTTTGTGAAGAGGCAATTTGGATTGATCAAATTTCATATTATTGCAGGGGTCGTTGTGAAGGAATGCACCTGGCCAATCACTAAGCCTCCAGCATTATTATTATCTCCTGTTTATTTTAGGCCATTCCAAAACAATAAATCTCATAAAGAAAATGATTCAGATGCTGTGGACAGGAAGGAAAATCTGATTGAAAGTGAAAATACTAACAAGGAATTTGATTCATCCGTCAAAGGGGGAGAGAACATTGATTGGATTAAACATAAGGACATTCTTGATGCTTTTATTTCCATACCATCTCCTGAAGAAGAGAAACAGAATGTTTCTAATACTAGTCAGAGCACAGACCTTCTACAGGCTTGGATTATGAGAGAAACTAGTCTTATGACCAAATTTCTTCCTGGAAAAGACTTGGGATCATTTGTGGTAGGGAATGAAACAGTATTGCATTTTGAAGTATTTCCAGATTTAGGTAGAGAAGGCCAGAAGAATGGTCAACTAGTTGCTAATCAAAGTGCAGGAAATGGGAAAGCTACAGATGAGATTGTGTTTCTTTTGTCTGTAACTGATGTCAATGAAAGTTCACAAAGTGGTAAGGTGCATGTTGGTCAACCTGACAGGAAATCTCTTGCAAAATATAATCAGCTTTATGCTATTAGAGAGAGCTTGCTTTCAGTCAATAGTGAAAATGGTTCTACAAAAAGAACAGAAGTAAATCTGGGACAGCCTCTTCGAATTGTTTATGAAAAGGAAATTTACTTGAAGGGAAGCAGTGGGTCATCACTTTCCTCATTGACCTGGATGGAGACAGCTGCTTCAGAAGCCCTTAATCGTATCTCATTATTCTCTCACTTAAATCCATTGTCTTGTCTATCATGATTGACTTGAGTATTTTTTTGGGGCCAATTTTTATGTGTGGGATCTGATTTGATTTTTGCCATTGTTGCAGGGCTGACATTACTTCTGTCTCCAAATTCGGACAGGATCTTTAGCAACCTTTGTCTTCCACTTCCTGGTCATGTGCTTCTCCATGGACCACCTGTAAGTGATGTTTGTTTGGACTCTGGGGTGCTAATTGCTAACTATATATTTTAGTTTCAACATAGAAGTGCCTGGTTGCACAATAATTTACTGTTTTAATAGGTTGGCAATCTGAAGAGCATTTGATTGCTTTTCAGGACTATGTGCAATTTCAGTCATGTTTTTCAAGTGTTAATATGGAAGAATGCATGCAATTATTGGAAGAAATAGCTGTCATTACTTGTTGTCAATAGAGTACCCAATCTTTTATCGAATGAGATATAACAGCTGAAGCCTATCACTTAAGATGGATTTACTCAATATATGCTTGTAAGACGAGTAATAAAACAACATAATTGCCATTATAAACAGATTGGCTTTACTGGATTTGTAAATGGGAAAATTGTTAAAGAGGTATCCATCTGAGGCCATGGAACTGTGAGCTTGGGAGTATTAGCCAACTAAACATTTAGTACCACACAAGTACAATTGTCTGTGCCTGGCAATAATAGTAGCTGAAGTCTAACATCTTGATTACCAGTGTTGCAAATATCTCTCATTTCTCCTGATATTTTTGACTTTTCTGAGTTTTCCAGGTTGCTGATTTTTCTTTTTCTCCAAGTTTTCCAGGTGGTCAATTTTCAAAATCTTTCGAGTTTTCCATGTCCAAGATTATGCTTGCCGATATTTTCCCTGCTATTTCCGATAAGTTTCTTTCTGGATCTGTTACCCCGCATGTCAGCAGGGGTACATAAAAACTTTTGCAGCGTTATTCACTGAATCACCACTATTGTAAGGCCAAGGTCACAAGATAATGCATCGTAACCTCATGTGAGGTTTTATATTAGGTATCCGAGGCCTGTGTCTTGTTCTTCAGTCTATATCTTGTTGTCTTGGTTGGACCATGGCTGGTTCCTTGTAGTTCACTTCAGGTGCATCTCGTCATGTATAGGATTAGAAAGCTTTAGGTGATCCTACTTGAGGACTCATGGTTTTATGTGAACCTGTTTTTGTAGGGGTGATCATTGGTGTATTGGCGAGTCCAGCGTGCATCAAGGTGCACCTATGTCTTTACCACATGGTTGTGGTCTAGCAGAAATGCCTCTTGGTCTCACCCTCTAATTGCCCCTATCCAGTCAACTCCTTTTGAGGTCTGGTATCCTGATTTTGTTGACTTCCCCCACATGGTGTAAATGGATTCACACCCATGGCCTGTGCACCTTTGGTGTCTCTGTCATGAGGATGAAGATGGTCTTGGTTTATCCCCTTACTGCTACAAAACTAGGCCCACATTCTTTTTAATTCTATTATTTTCTCATTATTTCTGTGGATTTCTTCTTGGATCCTCCATGTACTCCACCTTTCTTGCGTCATTGGGATGTCCATACTCTCACCAATCAATGTGCATGCATGCCCAATACTATCATGATCTTGCTAGCTTCCCTGCAACTGGCCAAGATCATGCTCTGATACCACGGTAATATTCCAAATTGAAATTTATAGCTAATAATAGACACTTGAACTAGGTTATAGCAAATAAAATCACGAATACGCATGCACCAGCAAAACACCAAGAAATTGGGCAAATAAGCTTGAGCCATTTTATTGATTCCTATGTTGCACGAAACTTCTAGGAACCCGACGTTTCGGGACATACCCATACCCAAAACTCCGAAACTCGGCCGAAACTTGACCGAAACTCGACCATTATGTAATCATCTATGAGAGTTAATATAGACTTGGTTTTCCTTCTAAATTGTCATCTATGGGTCTTATTCCCTTTTTTCTTGCAAGATAATGTGTTATTCACTTATTTATAAATTTCTTTTTATATATATAAATATATATGGCTTTCAGCCAACGTTTTGGCCGACATTTTCCTTTTTGGGAGGTAACGTTTATAAACGTTCCTGTTTTGGAAACTCCGCAACGTTTCGGCATTTCGTGCAACTTAGATTGATTCATATGGATAAATCAAGTACAATAGGATGAGGACCATAGAAGCAAGCACGCCAAACCCAGGTGGAAGGATGTAGTCTCAAATGCTGGAAATGGACCCCCCTGATAGCTCACACGACCCCGTAAACTACTACTGCTGCTGAAGTGGAACTGGTGGTTCGGGCCTCCAAACTACTCAGAAATTTCGGGAAATTAACTGGAGCCTCGTCACAAGGAACCCATAATAACCCAAAAAAATCTCATGGACCCAAGTGGTAAAATTGTTCGCTCAAATAACTGCACCCTGTTATAAGAAAACTGGTGCTGCTAGCTGGAGCAAATCTTGTGTTTTTGCCCTCAAATGTGCCCAGAAAATTCTAAGAATTTAACTAGGGCCTCTCCTCATAAAACCCATCAAAATCCAGAAAGGGTTTGGGCTGGTCCCAATGTACCTTGTTGACCCCAATTTGTGCATGGACCTCTAACTGGCGTAGATGAAATCTGCTATAAAATGCTCCAAATCTCTCCTAGGAAATATCCTTCCCACCAGGGTACTTCCTCCCAAAAATTTCCCTTATTTCTCTGTAGCCACACCACAGATTCTCCTTGCACAAGTGACTGCACAATAATGCTCAGTGAGCCCCTGCGCAGGCCAAGAATTGTAGCAGTTGAACTCTCCCAAATGCCTCACCAACAGATCTGCAATTTGACAAGAAACTCCAGCCCTCTGTGGAATAATTCTCTGCTAATTGGTTGGCCCAAACTCCCCTTTTTGCTGGCCCTTCCAAGAGCCATGAGTTTCTCTCCTGCGCCTGAGGGAAACTCACTCCAATTGAAGGAAATGACTGTAAATATGCCCAATGGAAACTCTGAATTGAGCTCCCCAAATTGCCTCACTAGGGAGACACTCGAAGTTCTCTGAAATGAGGGTGGAATTCCCGCTTGGGAAATCCTTGTGCTAAACAACACGGGTTGTCTTGGCTTAGCAGTTCAAGAGAACTAGTGATTAAAGTTAAAATGATCTAAGATGCCCCAAATGAGAGCCTCCTTGCTCTATTTATAATTGTTGGCCTTTCTCTCCCTTGGTGGCCCCCACTCTCCACTAGTTCACCCCCTTTCTTTTTCTCTCTCTTGCTCCCCAAGTGTGCATTCCCTTTAATTCTCTCTTCCTCCACAACTGCACACCCCTCTTGATCGAATTCTCTCTCTTGTGGCCTCCACCTGCCAATCAGCTGCAATCTTGCCTTTTCACCTAAGCTGCTCAAGGCAAATTCATCTCCTAAACTCTAACTATAAAATTGTGCTATGCCTAGCACCTCCCCAATAAACTCTATTAATCTCTTCAAATGAAAAATCAAAATTGGGGATATTACATCTCATCGGCTTCAACTTACAAGGTGGTTGTCAGGTGCTGTTGGCTGCCGGCTGGAAGAAGATGGTTAGGAGAAAAGTTCTCCTAGGGGTAACCACTTTTGGTGGGTAACACCAACTAAACCCAGCAAATGGAAAGAAGCTTTTTGGGGAGAAACAATAGGGATTAGAGCAAGCACGGTGACAAGAATTACAAGTGCCAGAGCGGTGTCTTGATGAGTCCAGTACTTTCTTTGTACTGTGATCATGGATCAAATTTATGCTTTGTCAGATCTTTTTTCCCCCTGTTGCAATATTTTATGCAGTTTCTTTATTGTAGACTGTCACAGTTAGACAATTTTGGCTCTGCCAAGAAAGATATCTCTGTGTAAGCATCTTAGTCCCTAGGGCAGTTGGCCTCATAGACAGTTTAATAATTAATTCTATTGAATTCTCTCTCTCTCCCTCCCCCACACCCCACAGTTAACTCTATGTTTTGATAATGTTCTCGTAAGTTTCACACCCTTTGAAAATCACTGCTAAGCAAATTTTGGATTTGATGTCTCTTCAGTTTCATTTACTTTGAATATTGCCTCATTTCTTCAAAATATGTGATTCTTGCAATGTTTCAAATCAAAATGAAATTCTTTAATTGCTAAAATATAGCATACTAGCATTTCGCATGGCATTTTATTTCCCTGTACAATATCAGATGGTGTCTTTTGTGACCCATAACCTAGCCTTGTGTAAATCACTGGAGATGATATCTTATTTTTGCAGGCTTCTGGGAAAACACAATTGGCATTGGCCCTCGCACAACACCTGGAGGAGGATCAACATGTACTTGCACATGTGTATTTTTCTTGCCTTATTCTCCTCTTTAATGCATGGATAGTACATCCCCATAGATTGACTACTTGCTTAAAAAGGTTGTTTCCAGTCAATAAGTATATGAGATCATAATAGAAAATGACTGCTTTTTCATATAATTGTTTTCATGATATTTGATAAAATAATCTGGAACCTAGGTTGCATATTTTGATCTTGAAAGGTTGTGATTTTCTGAAGTGTCACATGGAGGTTTGTGGCAGTGTCTTTGTGAGATGTTCTGAGTTGTCAGGGGAGCAAGCTGACGCAGTTCGAGAGGTTCTTTCCAGTTCTATGTCTGAAGCACTTGATCATGCACCATCAATCATAGTGTTGGATGACCTAGATAGTGTTATCTCATTTTCAGCTGGCTCAGAGGGCTCCGAATCCTCTGGCAGTGCCATTGGCCTGGCAGAATATCTTGCAGATTTGATGGATGCATGTCAGGTGTTCTACAGTACCAGAACTTTTCATTTCAAGCCTTGACCTATTTACTGAACAAAATGATGTTCTGTGCTTTTTATTCATACTGTGGCAGTGTTAGGTAGAATTTGTGATATACTTTTTAAATTCCAAATTCATGACTGTTTTTGCAAGGGTAATCAATCTTTGATTAAATGCAGGGTAAAACCGTCTCTAATGTTTTTGGGTATGAGCAGGATAGAGGGAAGATAGCTTGTGGGCTTGGCCTTGTTGCCTTTTTGGCTGTTGTTCAGTCCCCAGGGGCACTGCCTGGCTGTTTGTGCTCTTCAGGTTTATTGTCACCTCTACAATTGATTGTTGCCAATGATTTAAACATTAAACATATAGTTTGGAACTTGATTACTGGGAGAATTAACTTTTCTGTGTTATAATCTTTCTCATGGTCTTAGATTGTATTCTTGAATGGAAGTATATATTTCACCATGATGATCACTAAGGTTAATTGTAGAGTTACATGTTTTCTAACGCACATTTGTTGTTCTGCATAGGGAGGTTTGATTTTCATGTTCAAGTTCCAGCTCCTGCAGCTGCTGAGCGTGCAGCTATATTAAATCATGAAATATTAAAGCGTGGCCTGAAGTGTTCTGATCATGTTACTTCTGAAGCTGCATCAAAGTGTGATGGTTATGATACATCTGATCTGGTAATGCATGGCTCAATTTTAATGCTCCCAAGAGTTAGATTTTCATCATGGTTCCGTTGTTCTCTTTGGAAAATTAGCAAAGAAGTCTTATATGTAACTTTTCTTTTCAAAGAAATTTCAAAACTTAATCGTGAATGTGGCTGAAGCAAGTAATATGAAATACTTGTTTGAGCATATATTGAATTTTAGTCTAGCTGCAGGGAGTTATTTGTGCTTATGCATATGTTCAATATAGTCAAAGTTCATTAGCCTACATAAAAGGCAAATGAAAGCTAAAAGGTACATATATTATGGAGTCTAGACTGTACGTTATGCTTATACAATTGCAAATTGATAAATCAATTCCTTCATTCATGCACCCTTTTGTACCTTTTTGATGACTGTTACAATATTATTAATTAGCAATCACATAGGCCAGTCAGCTAGATCAACATGTTGGCGAACCTGTAACGACCTATCTATAAATATAGAGAATTCAAGGATAATAGCGGGCATACGATGCATGCATATGATAGCTACATATGCATGTGTCGCATACACCGCACTAGTATTATATACTAAATTAACCATAAGTGCTAAATACCATGACACTTCTTTGAATAGAGGTTCTACTCATCCATCAATATTGCTTAATGTATGGGTAAATATTAAAAGAGGACTATATAAATTATATATTCCAGATTGTTGATAAAAATTATATTAATAAATTAATAAAATAAATTTTAAAATATATATAAGAAATTAATTAAAAGGGGCACTATGTATAAAGTTATAATCTTTATATTAAAAGAATACTTTAATATATCACATTGTGTTTTTTTTTCACTTACTGGTTCACGGATACCCGGGTCAGTGGGTAGCCGCTACGTCCAGGGTTTTAAACACTGAGTGGACGCCACCCGAAGGGCATCAACACCCCTCGGCCTATTTACTGACCTAACCCCAAGAGCTTTCGGGATTCGACCCTGTGACCTCCCATTGGCGAGGCACTTGATTTGACCGATTGAGCTATCTCTTGGGGCTATATCACATTGTGTTTTATTAAAGTATTCTTTTAATATAAACATTATAACTTTATACATAGTGCCCTTTTTAATTAATTTCTTTTATATATTTTAAAATTTATTTTATTATTTTATTAATATAATTTTTATCAACAATCTGGAATATATAATTTATATAGTCCTCTTTTAATATTTACCCATACATTAAGCAATATTGATGGATGAGTAGAACCTCTATTCAAAGAAGTGTCATGGTATTTAGCACTTATAATTAATTTAGTATATAATACTAGTGCGGTGTATGTGACACATGCATATGTAGCTATCATATGCATGCATCGTATGCCCGCTATTATCCTTGCATTTTCTATATTTATAGATAGGTCGTTACATACACTCCCCCTTCAGAAAACTTCATCCCGAAGTTAAAGTTTTTATTTTATATGATTACTTATGATAGCAATTAGTACACTCTTCTTAGGATTGTAAACCGAGGTTAAATTCTTATTTAATATAAGGATACTATAAAATTGGTGTTTTGAATACTTCTGGGTTTATAATTTTAATGATTAGGTTCCCAAGCTATTCAAAATCATCCTATCCTTCCTAATCTCTTCCGCTCCCATCCTATCCGTCCTCTACTAGAGTATGCCATGGCATCAGTTTTACTGACCTAACCATTCATAAACTCTAAGGATGACAGCGTCGGTTATATCGACCTGATTTCCAGTAGGCATCCGGCAGTCATCATCACACGTCTAGGGGAGCGTGATTCGAACAGTCCTCCCATGACTCTAGGGTTCGGAGGATAAACGGTGGGCAACACCTCCACCCCTCCCAATAGAATTTAGGGTTAATACCCTATCATAGAATCTCTTCGAGCCTTAATTGTTCTGAGGTTTTGGGCACGGGGGAACTGTCGGCTTCTACTAAGAGGCTTACTGGATTGAGCAGCCAGGTTTTTCTCAGTTTGGCTAGGTTGATTCGGTCTTTTGGTAACTGTAGCAACGTAGCTGGAGGCATCTTCAACCGCAGGGGCACAGGTAGGTACCTCAGCAGTTCTGTTAGTTGATTTTGTAAGATTTCAGGAAATTGTTTACAGGTTCATGATATAAATCCCTTTACTGTATTTGCATCTGTTTTCGGTCTTTACATTTGGTATCAGAGCGGGTTAAAACCCTTTGACCTTATAGGCCTTACACCCACCTGTGTTTTCCTGAATTTTGACTTGAATAATGGTATACAATGGTATTACTGTTTGTAAATTCTTCACTGCCCTGCCCTGCCTGTATTCGAATTATAGAAAGTAAGTTATTCCTTACTGGTTCGTGGAAATTGGTCTTTATGCTACAACCTAACTGTCTAGCAAGATAATATAAAGCATTAGGAGGTCCAGAATCAAAATTGAAGAACAGTTTCTCAAATATCAGCACTACTTTCTGTTCTAACCGCTTGATGCAAGGTTCCAGTTCTACCACTATCTATCTGGCAAGTATATCGCTGTATAAACTGTCTTAGCAAAATAACAATTTTCCAAAACATTGCATAATTCAAAAACTAGTGATGTTCAGGCTCACTGTCGGCTTTTAAATTGTTATCGGACTTGGTTGACTGAACAACAGAGGATTGTTTCATTGCTTACGCTGATGGCTGCTGCACAATAGCATACTCCTTATCCATTAGAATGTCCATTTCAAATGAACCAACTCAGAGGGAATGATGTACCCATGACTGATTCCCCTCATTAACATATTTTTTCTCCAGCTCTATCTTCTCAATCCTGGCCTGCAACATGTCTATTTTATCTGCTATCTCATCAATCTTCAGAGTGTTGTTTTCTGAACTGATTCCAATTTGCCTCTGCTGGTTTCAACTGAGTCTATCTGAAATTTGATACCATTTATTTGCCTTTGCATTTCCTTGGCTTCAAATGCATTCCTTCTCTCCCAGTCGTTCCTCCAACCTTCCTACTGCTGGTATACCGAGAAAAGAAATCCTACAGCTGTTAACTGTTTGTACATTTAAATTTGTATTTGAAAACCAAAAATTTGCTAGATCTTCATACATAATAATACTAACACCAATAAAGATGATGTGTTAAAAAAAATATCGTACCAAGAAATATATAATAAGGAATGAATAGTCATTTGCTCTGATGGCGTTGGCGTCGCTGTAAATCCACGACAACTACGGTAATATTGTCTTGGCTACCTCGAGCAATCGCCAGCTTTGTCAGCAACGCTGCGGCGATAGCAGCGGGAGTGTCATCTCGGCCCTCTGCCTGAAGACCGCTGTAGCTTCTGTGTGATCGACCCGACAGACATCTCACACCTCCAGATGCCTCTATGCAGCTCCAAGTTTTCACAGAGAGTGCGATGTTCTGAATGACAATGGGGGTTTGCTGTTTTCTCCTGATGAATTTGTTCACTACAAATAGTTGGGTCTAATACTATCACATCAGGGCGACACTACTTGACCTTTTGAGGGTTTAAATTTGATTATCTTCCCTGAATATACGTAAATTATTGATCTAGATACATTACATCAACGACGTCCATAGTCGACAGAGACGTGTCCTTTCATTCGAATTCACCTTGATCATTGTTGCAGTCAATGAGACAATTAATAAAATAAATTTTAAAATATATATAAGAAATTAATTAAAAGGGGCACTATGTATAAAGTTATAATGTTTATATTAAAAGAATACTTTAATAAAACACAATGTGATATATTAAATCATAAGACATATATACGATATAATGTTTATATTAAAAGAATATTTTAATAAAACATAATATGATTTATTAAAACATAAAACATATACCTACGTGACCTTTAAAAGAGATAAGGGAGATGATACGTGACATGGAGCGTGTCACCAGCAAACTGAGCGGTGGGCTGCAGATGGAAGAGCGGCCACCACTAAGCAACGGGATAAAAACCACGGAACAGAGATTTAGAGGGGACAGAGGGGAAGAAATTCGGAAGGAGGAGGAACATCATCTACTGAAATCATCCACAGGAAGAGCTTGAGTTGTTCTGAGGTTCTGGGCACGGGGGAATAGTCGGCTTCTACTAAGAGGCTTACTGGATTGAGCAGCCAAGTTCTGCTCAGTTTGGCTGGGTGGATTCGGTCTTTTGGTAACTGTAGCAGCATTGCTGGAGGCATCTTCAACTGCAGGGGCATAGGTAGGTACCTCAGCAGTTCTGTTAGTTGATTTTGTAAGATTTCAGGAAATTGTTTATAGGTTCATGATATAAATCCCTTTACTGTATTTGCATCTGTTTTCAGTCTTTATAGAACCAGATAGTTTGGCTAGATAGATTAACCCTGCGGCCTCCATTGCCATATATGGTCGCCAACTAAGTCCCAGCCTGTCTTGCGACTTGTTACTGCTCAAATTAGCAGTGTTGGCAAGGTTCAACCAAGACTGCTACACGGTAAACACTATTGGGAGTACTCCCAATGTCACCTCAGCATATTGCTCTCACTTTAGCCCAAGACTTGCCCAACTCTCACAAAACGCCACGGGCGGTATTCCTACATACAACAACTCAACCAAAGAAATGATAGACCCGTGCCTAGATAAAGTATATGGAAGAGGTAAGAGTTAGTTAAACTAAATTCTGATCTGATTTATGATGTGTTATCCACCAAAATGGATAACCCCATATGAGAAAACCTTTCTCCTCATTTGACGGCCATTCGGCCAACAACCCTTGATGTTCACTTCTTGATGATGATATATCTTGTGTCGCCGGTATCTGCATTAGCCACACACCTCTCACCATTCAACATTCCCACTTGGATGAAGGTGTGCTGCTATGTAAAAGGTACTTTGATCAGTTTGCAATCGGGTGCTTATGTTTGTTTATTTTGGGCATTTATTATGGATAAAGGGGTGATCTGGAAGACTAACCGATGTTGACTGTAAATCTGTTCTCCCACCTTACCAAGGGGTTAATCCTTAGACCTAGTCCAGTGGGACCTCCCTTAATGGCCTAGGGTTATAGGAGGGGCACTACTTGGAAAAACCAAATTGAAATAGCGTGTTCATTTCCCCTACACCATCCTTGACACTTTCCATCTCACATTACAAACCCATATATGCCACCTCCATTCTTCGAGTCTAACTTGTCATTGGTTCATTGAGATTTGGCACCATCATGTCCACACTCCTTGAGTAGGGTCAAAAAACATTGCCTTGTGTCATGTCCCCAATAAATAATTTTGCCAAGTAAAATCCTCATTTTTGCAATTTTGGTGTTAGGGAATATTTTGGCATATAAAACTTAGGAAAAGTGGGTTATGGAGGCCCCACTTAATTTTTGGAGGAAAAAGGAGAAATAAACATTAGAGGAAAAGGAAATAATTTTTGTTAAGTGAAATATGGGGACCACCAAAGAGGGAAATTCGACCCCCTTGAGAAATTCGCACTAGGAGAAGGAAAGAGAAAAGAAGGGGAGTTTGAACTTGTGGAGAGAGGGGACCACCAAGGGAAAAAGGACCAACATCTATAAATAGCACATTGGGGCTCCACTTTTGCATCTTTTGCTCATTATTTTCTGAAGATCGAACTCTCTCTTGGAGGTTGTTCAACACAAGAGAAGCAGAGTTGTTTAGCTCAAGAGTTTCAAGTGAAACTCTCCCTCATTTCGGAGAACTTCGAGTGTCTCCCTCGTGAGGCTTTGGGGGAGTCTATTTCAGGACTTCCATTGGAGTTTATTGCAGAGTATTCACTCAGAAATTCGCTATTTCTGGGCACAGAAGACAAACCCCGAAGGTTATTTGGAGCATCATCTGTCTATTGCAGGTTCCAGGTATTTACAAGAGATTTTCTACTAGTTAGAGGAGTTTGGCACCATTTTTTAGAGTCATTCCTGTATCTTTTAGCTGGGCTGAATTTTTTCTTACAGAGCATGCGCAAGGGTTGGAGAACATAGTATTGTTGGTGTTTGGTGTTGGCATTTGTCGGGTGATTTCAGTGGGGAGTGATAGCTATTTGCCGGAGGATATTGTGCACAAATTTCTCTGCCATTTGTAGGAAAGTTTTATCATTTCTCAATAGTTTATTTCTGGTTGGGTGCGGAACTATGTAGTTGTGAAATTCACACCTATTTTGGGCATTTCGGGTGAGTCAGAATTAGCCCATACGATTCTGGGTTTTGTTGGTTTGGGTGTGGGGAGCCAAAAGCTAATTTTATGGAATTTTCCCGGTGTTATTCGAACTAGAATCATACATTCTTATAGTAGGGCGTATTGTTGGTTAGTTGAACAGTTTGCATCACATTGTGGGTTTGATTTTGGATTAGAGTTAGGCCAAACCTTTTCTGGGTATTTTCGGGTTATATGAGAGGAGTTTATGGTTGCAATTCCAAATCGATCCGGGCATTATTGAGGTTAGAATTTTAGTTTCCTTCTAGCAACAGTTAGCAAAATTTCTGGGCAGTGCACAGATTTTGTGGGAGCCATTTCCAACAGTTGGATTAGTGATATCTCACCTGGGGTTTTCCTAGCTTGCATAACAGGCCCAGGTTCTATCATTCCTTGCCATTTATGTACTCAAATTTCTGTATTAATAAAATGGCTCAGTTGTTTGGCTCAGTTTCTTGTGTATTTTGATGTGCATGTTTGGAATTTGTTTATTGTTGTTGCTTCCTTGTACATGTCTTTGTTATTTGCTGTAAATTTCAATTTGGAACATTACAGTGGTATCAGAGCATGATCTTGGCCAGTTGTGGGGAAGCTAGCAAGGTCATGGAGGTGTTAGACATACATGCTCAGTGATTGGTGAATTTATGGACATGCCAATGATGCAAAAAGGGATCATGGATGAGTTGGTGAGGCAGAACCAACGGAGGTTGAGACAAAACTAGGAGATTCTAGAGATGATGCAGCAATTAATGGGCATACGAATACAGAACATGCAAAGCACCATACCTCCTCAAAAGGAGTGGATAGGACTGGGACAGTTAGTGGGTGGGACCAAGAGGCCCTTTTGCTGGTGGAGACTTGGCTTTAGATATCAAGAGCCTGTAGAGGCGGTTGAGCAAGAAGTTGAGGGCACATAAGATTGTGAGGAGCACGTAGATACACCTAGTGTGATGTAGGAGTCACCCTTGTTAAAGATTCCTTTGATAGCCCCAGTTGACACATTGGTGGAGACAAATGAGCATACACCCGTAAGGCCATCTGTTGATGAAGTGCCAGGGGACACAGAGGTACCACCTGTTGATGAGGTGCCAAGAGACACAGAGATACCCATTGTTGATGAGGTGCCAGGAGACACAGAGGTACCCAGAGTTGTGCCCGAGTTTACAGATGTTAGCCGCTCACAACAGTTTCATCAACTCCAGGCCAACCTTCTAGCATTGAAAGAGAAGGTCAGGATAGTTCGAGAGATCATTCTGCAGCAGAACGAGGAGCTGGATGGCATGAGAGCAGTTTGTGTCGTGTTAGTGGCCAAGCTGACTCGTGTTGGGGAACGACTGGATTCCCTAATGGTACAACTAGAGGAGTACACATTGGAGCATCAGAGCAACCCTCTTCAGGCATACATAGATGGGACTTGTAGCGTTGTTGGGTTACCTTAGCACCTGGGAGAGAAAGAGGCAAAGTTACCTAGTCAGATCTCATGTGTTGACCACGACAATGAGATGAGGCGACATGAGTTGTGCAGGGCGCAACATTCGCATGTTGGGGTTGTTGCATGTATGGGTATATGTGCATTCAATCCTTCCTTTGGGGTTGGATGGCGAAAGATTCTGAGTTGGTACCCGGTGGAGTGGGCTAGACCTATGGAGATGATTGTAATCCAGAGTGAAGCTCAGCGGAAGCTTTTAGACATTGGGGATGTTGGAGGCCCAGGTTGGCATTGGGATCCAGGTGGGGCTTCCTATCATATACTAGAGATGCAGGATGCCTACAACATTGGTGGTATAGTTGACCCAACAATTGAGCACACACATTCTCTAGGGGAGTTCCAATCGGCACTAATGGCTAGTCAATTTGAGAGCAAACTCCATGGGTTGTTTGGGCATGTTGGTTGTGCATGGGGTCGCGGGATGATTAGCATACTCTGGCAGGAGCTTGTCGGAGGAGACAACATGGGTAGGCCACCAGACAAGGCATTGAATGGAGACGATGCTCTCCCATTGATGTATTTGGCATAGGAGCCATCGAGGATTGACATAGCAATGATATCCCCTCTAGTAGGTGTGGAGTTAGGCCGCTCGGGTCTACAGGACAGATGAGGAGATGTGACGCGTCATGGTGGGTTCACTGGTAGAGTGGCGGACACTTTGACGCATGTGGTTTACCATTTGATACAGGATGGTAGAACAATAGGCAATAGTACCTAGGGGTGTATAGAGATATGCCTCAGAGTCTAGTGTTATGCAGAGGGATGCGACCTGATGCATACATACACAATTTTTGACCTTAGCATCCAGAGGCTTATTGGGGTATGCAATGATGAGCAGTGGCCTGTAGAGGAGCACGAAGGTGTATGGTGGTGTGTCATGGTGCATGGGTTTGCACCGTGGAGTAGGAGCGACTCACGCCACATTAGGTTTGCGGATGGAGTGATAGATGCATAGGTACCAGTGTTGCACGAAATGCCCCCCGATCTAAACCGGGATCTATGTCCCGTATGGATCTGCTGCCGGATCCACGGTTCGAAAATTTGGAACTGTGGATCAGGCTGGAAATAATGGTTCTTGGAATTTCGGAACTGTTCTGACCCGATCTGTGGTTCTGGATTTCTGAACCGCGGATGGGGCGCGGATCCAATGCTTGACGGGCAACTAAGTTCCGCGCGACCGACCCAAAAAAACAATTTTCTTTTTCTTTTTATTTTGTTTAACTTGAGTTGGGGGTGGGTTTTGGTTGAGCTAGGGAAATGATAGATGGGGATAAAGCTCATTTCCCCCTCTGATTTCCTCACTCTTATATTTTTGGAGAGCTTGAAGAAGAGAGGAGAAAGAGAGAAGAGAGGCTTGAAGAGAGCTTGGAGGGGTGAAGGAGGAGGAGCTAGGAGCAGTGGAGGAGGAGGAGCTTGGAGGAGTAAAGAAAGGCTTCCATCTACAAGAGCGAGGTAAGTGCAAACCCAAACTCCCTCATTTTTCTGCCATTGTTGTTTGTATTTTTTCTCCTCCCTCTCCTACTCTTTCCCATTCTTTCTTCTTGCTCATTTCATTGCAGGTTGTCCATCTATATTCATATTCCAAAATGGTGTTCTTTTGGCTTCTATGGATCATTCCACTTCTAGTTTTCATGATGACAAGGGGGAGTAGGAATAGAAGGGAAGAAGAACAAGAGGATAGTGGTCTTCATATGAGTGACCAATGTATGATGAGGAGGAAGGGTTTGAAGAGGAAGGGGATGAAGTGAACACTGAAGTGTTAGAGGGGAAAGCTGCATTGACAACCTTGTGGAATTATGAGACCAAACTTGAAGGAGGAAAAGGTGGTGGAAGCTACAAGTTTTTGTGCCGTCATGGTTGTGATGGAGGACAACCATATAGTGGTTTATATACTCGTGTGAGGAGGTATCTTTGTGGGGTTTTGGACAGTGATGACAAAACGGGTGCCGTGGGGATAACAATTTGTGAAAATTTCTAAACACTGAAATTGTACTGCAGCGACTGATTTATTTCATCTACTTATTATTCACAGTAAGTTATTTACGAAATCCCTTTAGCAAATATTAAAATAAATTCTACTGCAGTTATCACACAATTACCTAGAGAAAAATACATGTACAAGAACCAATCACATCAACGCAGTTGTTTTTAAACAATTGTCCTCGGAAAAACCCAATGTCGGAAAACTGGTGCAACAGATGAGGGCTTTATTAATTTGTAGCAACAATTGCTTTTATAAGGAATGATTTTACAGAGAAACTGAAAGAAAACACCCGAGACTTTCCCTTTGAGACTTTCTGACACTTTGGAGACCCTGTTCCCACTCCTGCGTCACTCAACGTGGCTCTGCGTCAGCGTGCGTGAGGGCTGCGTCTCTCTTTGCGCTGTCTCCCACTGTCCCTGCGTCACCTCCTCAGTCACTACCTGCTGCTGATGCCCTCCTCTTCCTCCACCCTGCAACTCTCCCTCTGAAATCGATCTCCTTTACTTGAGAATTGATTTTCCTAGAGATACTGAGTATCTGCCAGTGTGTCTCCAAATGATCCTCAAGTCTTCTCTTATACTTTTCCTGTTGATGAATCAACGGCCGAGATTAAGTCTCTAATCAATGGCTAAGATTAAAACAAACTTGATCTTCGTTTCTTAGAAGCTTCTCACCCTTATCTTTATTAATACCCATTAATATTTTTATTTTCCTAAGTTTAGACCTAGGAACCCATTAAAATTATTAATTATACTAATAACTCCTCATCCAGGTGGAATTTCTCAAAACGATTTCCGGGTCTTGGAGATTTCATGTGCCTTAACCTCTCCTCCAAATTTCAAGGCTAGAGCACATCTGATGCTACCAAAAATCAACACAATTTGCCCAAAGGTTTTAGTTGAACAAAGAAGTAAATATATCCAAATAGAGGACGTTGCACAACAAAAGAATAAGAAACAAAAAACTCATTCTAAATCAAGTGCAACCTCTAGATTTGGTAGCTCATCTCCTCATGGTACTTCTGCAACCTCTAGAAGTAGAAGAACAATAGGGGATTTCCTTAATGTTGCTGGGAGGGATGATGTGGATGGAAATATAGTTCTGTTTCTTTGTGCTTGCAATGTACCATTCAATGTGCTTCGCTCTCCGTATTGGCATGATATGGTTAAGGCCATCAATGAAGCCCCAAAAGGATACAAGAGCCCCAACTATGAGAAAGCTAGAACAATGTTATTAGAAAGGGAAAACGCAAAGGTTCAAAGAGCTTTGACACATTTTACAAATGAGTGGGTGGGTTCTAGGGTATCCATTGTATCAAATGGGTGGGCAAATGTTAGAAACCAACATTTGATAAATGTTCTTGGTGTTTCTTCTAGTGGTGCAATATTTATTACATCTCATGACTCCTCCCTTAGTGCAACTGCCCAGAACATTGCAGATCTCCTATTGCAATCAATCAAAGATGTTGGTCCTCATAATGTGGTTCGAGTGATCACTGATAATATTGCAAATTGTAAGGCAACAAGGAAAATTATTGAGCGTACTCATCCACACATATTTTGGTCCAGGTGCTTGGTGCACACATTGAACCTTTTAATGCGTGATATTGTGAAGCATAAAGAATGTGGATGGATTAATGAGCTTTACAAGAGAGGGAAGCAACTCATTAAATTTATCACAGGGCATACAAGGGTAAACTACTTTTATGGCACTTACTGCAAGTTGCAGTTGCTTAAACTTGCAAAAATAAGATTTGGAAGTTATTACCTCACCTTTAGGCGGCTAGCGAGGGTGAGACAAACTTTAACTAATATGGTGACCTCTAAATCATGGGAGGAAATTAACACTGATAGAGATGGTGCTAATGTAGCCAAGGACACTATTCTTGACAGTTACTTTTGGTCATAGATTTTGCGATTCACCAAACCAATTTATTACATGATCAAGTTTGCAGATTCAGATCGACCAATAATTTGGGAGGTGTATGAGCAAATGGATAGCATGCTGGGGTAGATTAAAGACATTGTTGAGCCTAGAGATATTGCCTTGTATAATTATATTCGTGCAGAGGTGGAAAAACAATGGGATATGCTAAATGTTCCATTGCATGCCTTAGCATATGTTCTGACACCTAAATACTATCATCCATCATGGCTTTCAACACCAACACCTGGGGGGGGGGGAGCAGGAAAAAACCACCTAGATCCAAAGGTTCTATCTGGTTATATGAAAGCATTGGATAAATTTGTCTCTGATGAGGAGGTTGCCATGGTACAAAAACATTTGAGCAACTATACGCTTAGCATTGGTCCATTTGGGAGCATGCATGCAATTAGAGATCGAGAGAATTTTTCGTCTCTTGAGTGGTGGAACATGCATGGAGGTGCTACTCCACTTTTACAAACTTTGGCATTGCGGGTGCTATCACAGGTGGTAAACACTTCTTCTGCAGAGAGGTGTTGGAGCTCTTATTCTTTCATCCACAGTGTTAAAAGGAACAAGTTAAATTTAGATTGGGCAGAGAGCTTGGTTTATGTTCACTACAACTTGCGATTGTTGTCCCATTATTGTGATGATGCAAAGACTAATAAATACCTTAAGGTTTGAGACAGAAATCCAGAAGAGCCCAATTTGAAGGATGGAGTGTTGCGATTAGAGCAATTGGAGGATGCTCTTATCTAGGATGATGATGATTGAGTTGAGATGCCACCTCCATCTGGTCCCTTGGTTTCCAGGTTCCATGCTTCAACACCAACAACATGGGCTTCATCTTCATCAGTTCCACAGTCATTGCCACAACTTCCAAAGCCACCATCTTCTTCATTGCTACCAGGTGGGGCTCACGTCTTGTTCGTGGTGGAAGGATGAGAGATTAGTAGATATATTCATAGTTTACTACTTTTGTCATAGATTAGACTTGTAGATTCCTATTGTGAATTTAAACTTTTTTGTCTTACTCTTCCTAGTTCCTTGTTTACTTGAGTTTTGGTGGTGGCCAAGTGGCCTATTTTGAAAACATTATTATTTGAATTTTGGACATGAGTCATGTTGACAGTTGCTTACTTGCTAGATAAGTTACTTGAATGTTTGATGATTTTATCTTCTAAATATTTTATGTTTTATGATATGCTTAAAAATTTGATGTATGCTTGTAATTGCTAGAATCTAGATGGTTGATGCTCGAATAATTAATCATTGATGTACAATGGAACCATGGATGCCATATATATCTTGATTTATGTAAAAATATGTATGTTTGCATGTCTTCTACAACTAATTTGATATTTGGGATGTTTTTTTTAATATAAATGCAAAAAAAATATAACTATATATATATATATAGATATATATATATATATATATATATATATATATATATATATATATAGTAGATGCTTCCGAGATGCTTTGCTTCCTAGATTTTTGAGAATTGATGCTTCCGCATGCCCACTTCCAAAAAATTTCCCCACTTCGTCCTTGCTTTGTGCAAAGTTGATCGGTACATACGGGAAACCAGAGGATACAGGGTGACACAACAGTGGGCGGTGGCATTTGGTGGTGTACAACGGTATGTCGCAAGGCACAATGGTGCGCAAGAGTGTACAGGGACATATGGTTGTGTGCAACGTGTGATGCTACGTAACGATATCTTGGAGCTTTGCCTCTGAGGGGGACTCTTGATAGGGATGTCAGGCATATCATTGTGTTTGGCTTCCCTGGAGTCGATGAGCGGATGGATGATCATTTGGAGACATCGAGTTCAAAAGGGGACAGGTCTTCGATTGAGTCATCAACAGATTCGAGGCGGAGAGAGGGACATCCATAGGATTACCTTTGAGTATCCATACGGGCTCTTGATCCTACCCTTGGGGACCTATACACCTATCACTCTCCAGTATTGCTCATAGTCACAGAGAGTTTGGTTGCTTCCCCTTGATGCTCTTAGTACAGGTGGTAGGACGCGAGAGGCTCACTTGAGACATTTGGATGGGACATAGTGTATCCAGAGAGAGACTTTATCCAGAGAGAGACTTCTTGACAGTGACCTTTGGTTTGGGTGCGAGTTGATGGATACAGGATCAGGGATTGCGTGGTTTGTCACAGAGGTATCATATGTTCCACCCCTGAGCTCACACTTACGGAGATGATTGCAAGGGAGCCACATGTTGGAATTTCAATAGGATAGACTCAGGCGATATGTGAGCACGAGGTACAATGGATGGTAGACTTCGACTACAGGAGTGTCTAGACTCTAGGAAGTGTCTAGGTGCATCACTAGGTGTTGGGATAGTTGGCAGGAGCAGAGTCGTTTGTCATGTACACGACTGTATCTTGAGATTACATACAGGAGTCAGTGATGAGGCACAGATGGGTCCTAGCGGATAACAGGGCTTCACAACGGCAACTGGTGAGGAGTGGGAGTTGTGAACTTCCAGTGTGGCTATGGGATCTAGGGATCCAGTTGACTGATGGATCGTTCCACTTTGTGGTGAGTACGCCCATGATAGCAGGTGATTCAGTTCATTCTCCAATTGACTCATAGGGAATTGCTATTGTCTTCATCATATGGCGAGGTAGGTTGCTACTCAGGATCGAGGCTAGCCATGGAGTGGTAGACTCTGGCATTATTGAGTTTCCCTTGAAGGTTGGGCATAACTTCGATCATGACAAATATTGTGGCCGAGCGTTACAGGAGAGGAGGCTCTAATACGAGCATGCTAGACAGTCAGTCATGACAGGGGTGTTGCAGTGTGAGCAAGTCAGTCTCACACTGCGATGGGCATGGGATTCTAGCATCACAGGATTCGACAGTTCAACTACCCTTAGGGATGAGCTAGTTCTTATAGGGGAAGATCATTCAAATCTTCCATTGGGTTTTAGTGGTTTGTTGTTGGCGTGGGGAACTTCACCAACATGGCGGGATGATTAGCAGGAGGAGATCAGGGGGAGCTCATGTGGGTGAAGATTTATCTCCACAGGGGTTGGATTGTATCTTTAGGAGTCCACCCTTGGAGATGGGTGACTCAGTAGATCAGTTGCACGAGGAGTCAGTGAACACTTTATATTATCATGATGCTCTACTTACTGACGGTATGTAGAGGGTTTCTGGTGCATGTACTAGGTTGGACAGTGAGTGGAGCAAGGGGTGTTTCACATTGATCAAGATGGCTCAGGACCCTGGTGTCGGGGAATTCCTTTATGACAAGATAGTGTTGGGGACAAGGATGACTTAGTGGTATATTTGGGACGTCGAGGTCGATTGTAGTAGACATTTGTGTTAGGTAATTAAGAGGGTGCTTGTTCAACTATCACTTGAGGACAAGCAATTTTTGGCGGGGAGGACTGTCGTGTCTCCAATAAATAATTTTGCTAAGTAAAATCCTCATTTTTGTAATTTTGATGTTAGGGAATATTTTGGCATATAAAACTTAGGAAAAGTGGGTTATGGAGGCCCCACTTAATTTTTGGAGGAAAAAGGGGAAATAAACATTAGAGGAAAATGAAATAATTTTTGTTAAGTGAAATATGGGGACCAACAAAGAGGGAAATTCGACTACCTTGAGAAATTCATAGTTGGAGAAGGAAAGAGAAAAGAAGGGGAGTTCGAACTTGTGGAGAGAGGGGACCACTAAGGGAAAAAGAACCAACATCTATAAATAACACATTGGGGCTCCACTTTTGCATCTTTTGCTCATTATTTTCTAAAGATTGAATTCTCTCTTGGAGGCTGTTTTGCACAAGAGAAGTAGAGTTGTTTAGCTCAAGAGTTTCAATCAAAACTCTCCCTCATTTCAAAGAACTTTGAGTGTCTCCCTAGTGAGGCTTTGGGGGAGTCTATTTTAGGAATTCCATTGGAGTTTATTGCATAGTATTCACTCAAAAATTCATTATTTCTGGGCGCAATAAACAAAACCTAGAGGTTATTTGGAGCATCTTCTGTCTACTGCAGATTCTGGGTATGTACAGGAGATTTTCTACTAGTTAGAGTATGGCACCGTTTTTCAAAGTTATTCCTGTATGTTTTAGCTAGGCCGAATTTTCTCTTATAGAGCCTGCACAGGGGTTGGAGAACATAGTTCTGTTGGTGTTTGGTACTGACATTTGTCAAGTGATTTCAGTCGGGAGTGATAGCTATCTGTCGGAGGATATTGTGCACAAAATTCTCAACCATTTGCAGGAAAGTTTTATCATTTCTTAGTAGTTTCTTTCTGGTTGGACGCAAAACTATGTAGCTGGGAAATTCACACCTATTTTGGGCATCCTGGGTGAGTTGGAATTAGCCCAAACGATTTTTGGGTTTTGTTGGTTGGGTGTGAGGAGCATATAGCTAATTTTATAGAATTTTCCAGGCGGTATTTGAGCTAGAACCATACATTCTTATAGTAGGGCGTATTGCTGGTTAGTTGGGCAGTTTGCATCATATTGTGGGTTCGATATTGGCTTTGAGTTAGGCCAAACCTTTTTTGGGTATTTCTGGGTTATAGGAGAGGAGTCCGTGGCTGCAATTTCAGATCAATCCGGGTAATATTGAGGTCAAAAATTTAGTTTCCTTCCAGCAGTAGTTAGTAGAATTTCTAGGTAGTGTGCAGATTTTGTGGGAGCCATTTCCAGTAGTTGGCCTAGTGATATCTCACCCGAGGTTTGCTTAGCTTGCACAATAGGCCTAGGTTCTATCATTCCTTGCCATTTATGTACTGAGATTTTTATATTAATAAAATGGCTCAATTGTTTGGCTCAGTTTCTTGTATATTTTGATGTGCACATTTGGAATTTGTTTATTGTTGCTGCTTCCTTGTACATGTCTCTCTTATTTGTTGTAAATTTCAATTTGGAACATTACACCCTGGATGTTCATGCAACTAAAAGAATAAAAAAAGCATACCATGGCCACAAAAAAAGAAAAAGAAGAAAATTAAAATGCAAAAAATGGCTGGGACATAAGAATAGCACATGGGCAAAAGCCTAGCATGACCTCTACCCTTCTCATTAGCCATCACCCGGTTCCTAAGTATATGATGCTCCATTATGTCAAAAGGAACCCTTGCATGTCCCAACCTTGATGAGCAAAGAACTGTCTCATCTTAAGGGGTAACATTGAATGCTACATCATAAAGAGCAAGTTCTAACCCTCGAGCCAATGTTTTAAAACTCCGACTCTGACTCCTACTCGGCCGAGGATCGACTCCGACTCTGACTCCGAAACGGTAATGACTCGGCCGGCTCGATTTCAATGACTCGGTCGTTGTAAAAAATACATTAAATATTTATTTTTTTTATTAAAAAACATAATTTTAAATATTTTAAACATAATTTTAAAGATTTTCATTCATGTTTCCAGAATCCAAACACACAGCATTATAATATAGATGGAAGACAACATATGATCAAAGTAGGCTCATGAACCAATCCATTATATCAAAATGGTACCCAATGGCAATACATAGTCAACTGTCATACATGATCAAAGACTCAAAACAAAATACAAATAACCAAGGAGGCTAGAAATGGCCTCTACAACAAAAGTAAACTGTGATGGTGACCAGACTCCAATACTAGTACTACTGCAGCACTGCTAGCAGCTACACTACTACTGGCTAGTAGCTACTGCCAGAGGAGCCAAGATCATCTCGACCAATCTCTGGATCATCATCATCAGAGTCAGACAAGGGGCCCCATGGCTCCTCCTCATCATCATCGTCTCCAACTGCAACTGTAGAAGTGGTACCAGTACCACTAGCAGGCTGTGCAGCAGATGCAAGCTGAGATAGAGTAGATATGCGGCTGCGCAGGCGCTTCTGTCGTGGCTGAGCAGAGGAAGCACCTACAACTGGAGTCCTTGCTGGCTGTGAGACTGAGGCTGGTGGATTGGGATCTGCATTCAACTGAACAGGCTGAAGTTGAACAACATGTTCAAGTTCAACTGATGTCTCCATATCTATATCTACATCAAGATCCTCATCAGGATCAAACTCTGGTGGACGACTCTCCACTACCCAATCTGATGTTGGATCAATGTCTTCCAACACAATGGGATCTGAATCAGGTCTTTTGTTCAGCAAATGGTTTCATCTGAGCCGAAGGTTGTATTGGACATAAACTAGATCATTCAACCGTTTTTGATCCAAACGGTTTCTCTTCTTTGTGTGAATCCTCTCAAAGACAGACCAATTGCGCTCACACCCAGATGCACTGCAAGTTTGACTCAAAATACGAATTGCAAACCTTTGCAATTCAGGGCAATGGCCACCAAAGGCCTCCCACCATTGTGCTGCAAAAAACATAGGAGTGTAATGAATTATGAGTTAGTTGAAGCTCAACAAAATTACAAATTATATCTAACTTTCAAATTATAAATGATTTAACAAACTTTAATAAAAAAAGTAAAACCATTAAGAAATTGAAAATTGAAATTTTTGTTTACCTGGCTCATCTGCTTCTCTTGCAATCTTTGCTAGGTTCTTCCCAAAGGTACCTGATGCATTGCTGAAGGTTGTGACCTGTCGATGTATCTCCAGCTGATCAGACTCTAATGGGATCATGCGATCAATGCAATCAATCAGTCCATCTCTGACCTCCCCCCTCAAACCTCCTGACTCCTTAGCTTTATAATGATACCGTGGGTTCAAAAAATACCCAGCTGCATGTATACGGCGATGGAGTTGATTGTTCCATCTTTCATCAATGATTGCCCAAATGGGCCCATACTTTGCCACTCTATCCTTGTATGCTGTCTTTATTTGCTCCTTTGCTTGATCCATAGCCTCATAAATGAAGCCCATAGCCAACCTTTCCCCATCCACCAACCACAACACCTTAACTAGTGGCTCAACAAGCTTCACAATCTCTGTTGCCTTTCTCCAAAAAATTTCTTCATGGACTTTCCTTTTCAATTCTTTGCCTTCTGGTTTGTTAGACCAATTGCTTTGATTCCATTCATCACTAGAAAACATCTTTTGCAAGTTTCTATGTTGGGAAAGCATAGATTGCAATGTCAAAAAATGTGTAGCAAATCTAGTGATGGCAGGCCTAATAATATCCTTGCCTCCAGTGTGTTTCCTCATGAGACTCAAAACCAGTGTATGATTGTAGATAAATTTTGTTATGCTTTTGGCATGATCTACAATGTTTTTGACCCAATCTAATTTTCCAATATCCTCAAGCATGAGGTCTATGCAATGTGCAGCGCATGGGGTCCAAAAGATGGTCTTGTGTTTTTCCTCTAACAGTTTACCAGCAAGAACATAGTTAGAGGCATTATCTGTGATGATTTGAACAACATTAGCCACCCCCACCTCCTCAACAACCTGATCCAATAGCTGAAACAACAAGTGGCCATCTTTTACCTTATCAGATGCATCAACTGATTTTAAAAACATGGTTCCCTGTGGGCAGAAGACAAGAAAGTTTATGATGGTACGGTTTCTTTGATCAGTCCATCCATCTGACATGATGGTACACCCTGTTCTTGCCCATGAGTCCCTGAACTCTTGCAAATACTCATTAATGGGTTGAATTTCTTTCTGCAAACAAAACCCCCTTAGCTCATGCATAGTAGGGCCTTTGAAGCCTTTTCCAGCAGCATGTATGGCATCAAACATAGGCTCATAATGTGGTGAACGAGTAGCATTAAAGGGGATATCAGCATCATACCACCATCTAGCTATGTACTCACAAGCAGTCTCCCTCAATTCTTTCTTCCAATGGTCATCTAAAGTGGGCTGAATTTGACCTTTACTAACTTCAGGACCATGTGCATCTGATGGAGAGGAGGGAGTGAAATAACTTTTGATAGTCACATCACCCTTTTTCAAATTCGTTCTACCCTTTCCCTTATCTTGAATAGAACCAATAGAGGGAGGAACATATCGGAAAGGGTTGGATGCCTCAGTTTGAGGGATAGAGGAAGAACCCTCAAAATCATAGTGGGGGTTGGTAGCCATCATTTTTTGTATCTCCCTCTTCCTCCCAATTTCAGCCTGTATGTCTTTTTGCCTAGCCTTCTCTTCTTTAAATTTCTCAAAGCTGGCCAACAAATTCTTTCTAATCTCCCCAATTTCTGGTGAGGTACATGGGGTAATTTGGCCTCTAATCCCTGCCAAGTGTTGTTTCAGCCTATGAATGCCCCCAGGACCTTCCTTAATTTTCCTATGGCAAAATTTGCAATGCATTTGACTATCAACCATTTCAACATATGCCCAAGCAGGATCTCTTGCCCTAGGTGCCATTTTTTGACTAGGAAAACAATCTGAAAATGAAAAAAAAAAACATTGATTCAATGTTCATTTACTTGACAAAAAACACTCTCTAAGCTTTCTAGATATGCACCTAAAATTTACTAAGCAAAAACAGATTTATAGAGGTGGAAAAAAATACCTCCAGGCACAAACTGCCTCCTCAAGCTTGCTCCAAGAATCAGCTCCTCAATGCTGCTCCAAATGGCTGCCCAAGAAGCTCCTCACTCCAGCTACAATGCTCCTCCAAGACTCCTCACTGCTGCTCCAAAACAAGCTCAAGAACTGCTCACTAACTCTCAAAGAAGACTCTCACTCAAATGCATAAGACTGCTGTGAGTGAATGAGAGCACTTGGGTGTGTTAAATAGGGTTTGGGAGGGGGAAATGGACCCCAAAAATCATTTAGCATATTGGTATAACAGTTTGAGATCCAAAACAAACATTAAACAATTTAAAAATCCCAAAAAAATCAATTTTTTAATGCTGTTTACGTGTGGAGGGCCGTCCCATTGTGACTCGGCCGAGTCATATCGGAAACGGCCGGGTTGGCCGAGTCACCCATGACTCGGCCGAGTCATTGAATGACTCGGCCGAGTCATGGGTGACTCGGCCAACCAGACCGTTTCCAAGGCCGGGTCACTCCCAACTGCTTCAACTCGGATCAATCGAAACGGCCGGTTTTTAAAACAATGCCTTGAGCTATGCACTGTAATACAAAGCATTATCAAGAAAAAGTTAAAGGCACACTAGAGGGGTGGAAAAAGTAGGTCGAGCAGGGTAACTCATGTCTCCACGATTTCTCCCTCCTTTACATCTATTACACTTAGGATGTGGACTCCCCATCAGCTGGTCCCGTTGACCATGGCTCTTGGCCATGAAGCCTTTTACTCTCCATTGCCATACATTTACACTAACACCTATTGGTTAAGGGGTTGACCTTGGAAATGCCACTTTCTCTTGAGGGTTAGAAGCACCTAATCAGGTTGACAATTAGCCACCTCTATCATGGTAGGGAACACCTTTACGGGACTTGGTCTAGTTAGCTATCGGGAGGTGATTCAAGTTTGATGTACTATTATGCCCTTAAGATTCAAGCTTGTTCCACATAGATGTTCATATGATCTTAGTCTATAATGGATGGTTGCTTTCACTTGAGTGCATACTGGTCTTGTCAGGTGGTCCATAGCAGCCCAGGCCTTGAAGGCACATTCTCCACAGGTACCTATGCCTTTCAGAGATATAGATGGCTTAACAGATGTAGCATTGAGAGTTTTGGGCCTTATGATGACTTGAGCAGATGTAACATGTCCCAGAGCACCCTCAAGACCTATGATGTTGATCCTCATCAACCTAACACAGAGGATTCTTGCTAATTGCATAATTGGACCTAGCATGCCTCCAAGTTGGCCTTGACACCACCTGATAGGCAATGTTGAAATTGCTAAGTCTATCCGTTAGAAATTTTATCTGTATTTTTCTGGTTTATTTCCCCTACTTGTTAATTACAAACAAGTTATTTAAACATATAAACATCGAAATAAACACAATACAGTCTCAACCATCTATAGATCAACAGCTGAAAGAAATAGCAAACACACAAGTGACACCGTTATTTTTGGACAACTCGTCCCCGGAAAAACCCAATGCGGGAAAACTGGTGCAACAATTTTGAGGGTTATATTATTATGCAGTATATCCTTGAGTACAACTGGGTGCCAAACTGGCTCACCCGACAGAGAAAAATAACTGGTAGTAATACCTCTCTATTCGGAAGTAGATATTCAAAAAATCTGCCCCACGAAACCCTCTTCAGCACAACTGAAGCAATGCGTCAGCCCTCTTAGCTTCTGCGTCAGCCTCAAAACCCTCTGCATCAACGCTTTGAGACATTGCGCAACCTCTACGACCTTCTGCGTCACTCCTGCTGCCCTTTGCGTGGATGACACAGGCCCTCTGGCCTTTGTGCTGTCTTAGCTAGCCTCTGCGTGGCTTGCTCTGGCTTCTGCATTTGCCTCTCTGCCTCTGAGCTGGTCTCTCAGCACTATCTCTGCCTCTCTGTCCAGTACTCACTACCCCTCGCTGCAAAGTGATCACTGATTCGACTTTTCTTAGCAAACCCCGTTCTAGAAAATCGAATCACTGATCACTTTGGTGTGTTTTCCAACTGACCCTCAAGCCTCTTATACTTTTCTCGTTGGTCCTTCGACGATCAAGATTACATCTCTAATCAACGACTAAGATTAGATTTGGTTTGATCCATGACTTTTGGAACCTTCTAACCCAGTTTTATATTAATACCCATTAATATTTTACAGTGTTTTACGACTCCGACTCCGACTCCGACTCGGTAATGACTCGGCCGGCTCGATTTCAATGACTCGGTCGTTGTAAAAAATACATTAAATATTTATTTTTTTTATTAAAAAACATAATTTTAAATATTTTAAACATAATTTTAAAGATTTTGAATTTTCATTCATGTTTCCATTGTCCAAACACACAGTGGGGGAAGAGTCGAAGACAATTTTGGAATTTATTGAAGGTGCTTGGCCCTTTCTTCTAGACCACATATGAAGTATCTGTGGCTCCATTGAAGCTACCTGGAACTATAATCTTGAGCAGTCACATAAAATGCTTGAATCTCCATGTTCATTGCACATGCTAAGTATGAGTTCTGTTGAGGTTATGACAATGTTTGCATTAACAGTTTTGTTGGTGACTCTTCATCCTACAGCAGCATGTAAAAGTTACACAATTAACCAGTCCTATTGTTTGCAGCATTAAGGTGATTGAAGAAGTCTTGGTAACAGTATGGTGGTGGAGCACATACATGTGCATTGATCTTTGGATCCTTGATCAGAATTTCTGAAAGGGTTTGAACTTTGTATTGTTGATATGAGTATTTTCATAAACATTATTGTCCATACCGTGATAGACAGAAGATGCAGCCTTCTCTTCTGTAACTTTTGATCCATCACATGTGAAGGTTTAGGTCTAAATATTGACTCTACCGTAGTCACTAATCACTATCAGTAAAACTTGGATCTCTCCTATTCTATAAAGAAGAGATGATACAGACTATTCGACATATGTCTTAGAGAAATGACGAGCTAGTTGCTATGTAATTTTCATGTTTTGAGTTAATAGACAGTGGTGGAAATGGTTGCTGCAATATTAGCTTGCTGTAAAATTATAACACTTATATTGTGATTTCACAGTTCACTTGTGACTCGGCCAGCTACCCGGCCTGGTTGACCGAGTCACATATGACTCGGCCGAGTCATTGGATGACTCGGCCGAGTCATATGTGACTCGGTCAACCGAACTGGGTAGCTGGCCGAGTCACTCCCTAGGCCTTTGACTCGGTTCGACTCGGCCGAGTCGGAGTCGATTCGGCCGTTTTGTAAAACAATGATATTTTATATTTCCTAAGTTTAGACTTAGGAACTCCATTAAAAATATTAATTATTTTAATATCTCCCAAACCGGGTACAATCTGTCCAAACCATTTCTGGGTCTTGGAGATCTCATGTGCTTTAGTCTCTCCAACAATTTTCATGGCTATAGCATATGCGATGCTACCCCAAATCGACACTCCCTCTTAGCGAGGACTGTGCTCTAGTAATACTCCACACTGAGCATCACTGTGATTATACGACATCGGTACCTGTGTTGATGCTAGGCCTCCTCGCCCAACATCCTCTGCACTGCTGCCCATGGCTCTGCCACTGCCACTGCTGCATCCGTGCGATAGCTCCCTCTACATCTGTGCTGCTGCTGGTCCATCCTCCCAACACTACATCTGCACTGCATCCCTCTCTCATCATGTTGCATCGTGCTACTGCTAACCGCTACTGCATTGCAACTCAGTTACTGAGAAGTAAGTATCTGATCCACCCAACTTCTGACAACCCTGTCCGGCTAGAAACACTCCCGATGCTGAAGCTCCCTCTGCCGCTAACAAGTACTCCCTCTACTGACCTCTACATTGCTACAACAACTCCCTGCATCTTGCACACCTCTCTGTGCCATCCTACACCGTTGCAACACTTTCGTGCCTCTCACACTATTGCAGCCTGCTAGCCTCGCACTGCTTTGGGACTCCTGCACTGTAGCACTCTTTGCTACTTCATCCGCATCCGTCTCTACCTACATCCGCCAGTCCTGCTACGCCTCTTCGGGGCTCCCATAGCAAGGTATAATCCAAGAGGATGGGTACTTCAAGGATCTTGTCCCTCATTGCCTGTAGTCCTCCTGACTATAGCTCGATGTTTTCCCACTTCTTTCTCCGCGTTTGCTGGCGCTGCCTTCGAGTCAGAAGCCTCTCCCTTACTCTTCTTCCTCGGACATTGGTTTGCATAGTGACCCAGTTCCCCACAATGGGAGCACTTGACCTTGGAAAGGTCCTTCTTCTTCCTCTTCTCTTGCTTCCCTGCAGATGCTAGAGCCACATCCTCTTCCTCCTCCTTCTTGATCTTGACCCCTCTGCTACTACTCCCTGTTTTGGTCACCCATCTGATCTCTTCTTGGCAAAGAGCCGCCCACAATTCTTCCCAATCTGGAAGGTTTTCCCTGCCCAGAATGCTCTGGACGAATGTCTCCCAATCCTTGGAGACTGCGTTTAGAGCGGTCCTCACCATCAACTTCTGATCCGACTTGCTCCCTATGGAAGTCAGTTGGTCCCGGATCTCCTTCAATCTCCCAAGGAAGTGATCTATCTGCTCCCCCTTCTGCATCTGGTATGACCGCAACTGATTTTCAAGTAACATCTTCCTCTGCATGGAAGTATGTTGGTACAATGTCTTCAAGGCGTCCCACATTTCCTTTGTCGTCTCTTTCTCGGCAATATGTTGGACCACATGATGCTTGACCCCATCAAGGATGATGCATTTCGCCTTGGCCATTTCCTCCTCGTACTTTTCTTTGTCAGCCTGGTCAACTAGGATAGCCACTGTTCTCAAGGCGAAGGCCTTGATGCGATGTCTATCTAGAATGGACAGGATCCTGGCCTTCTAGACCACAAAGTTAGACGCCCCGTCCAGCCTGTCCTGATCCCTCAGTCCATTCATGGCCATCTCTCTGCTCCTCCTTTCGACTCCTTCGATTCTCTACTTCCCTCTGGAAGTTCTCTCTTCGACTCCCTCGGAGTCGCTACTTTCGGTTTGGAAGTTCTCTGCTAGACTCCCTTTGAGTCTTGATTTCCCTCCTGGAAATTCGCCTGCCAATCGTCGAGTCACCCCTCTCCGATCTCCTATGCACCTGCAACATTGATCCAGATTCCTTGGCTAGAAATCTGCCTCGGTAGCGACTCCCTCTACCTTGGTTTTGCCTCGTTAGGTACTGTTCTACCTACAACACCCCACCAACTTCACTCCCCGCAATCTGCCCACAGCGTCCTATGCCCCAGCAACTGAAGGATTGAGCCTCTAGGCTCTGCGCAATCCCGACACTGGCTGAAATGCTCCCCTAGCCAACTGCGTCAACCCTCCTGGTCTCTGTGTGAGCCTTTTTTCTGCCCTCCTTAGCCTCTGTGCTAGCCTCTCTCTGGCTCGGACTTGATGACGTAGTCCCTCTGCGTCAACCCTTCTTCTGTCGCTTTTTGCAAGGAAAAACTTCTGTCACTCGGGACAACTCTTTCTGCAGCAAATGCTCTGCTTCAGCTTGTGCCTTCAGCTCTCTTGTGATCTGTAACCATGCTTTGATACCATGTTGAAATTTCTAAGTCTATCCGTTAGAAATTTTATCTATATTCTTTTGGTTTATTTCTCCTACTTGTTAATTACAAACATGTTGTTTAAACATATAAACATTGAAATAAACACAATACAATCTCAACCATCTACAGATCAACAGCTGAAAGAAATAGCAAACGCACAAGTGACACCATTATTTTTGGACAACTCTTCCTCGGAAAAACCCAATGCTGAAAAACCGGTGCAACAATTCTGAGGGCTATATTATTATGCAGTATATCCTTGAGTACGACTGGGTGCCAAACTGGCTCACCAGACAGAGAAAAATAACTAGCAGTAATACCTCTCTATTCGGAAGCAGATATTCAAAAATTTGCCCCACAAAACCCTCTCCAGCACAACTGAAGCACTGTGTCAGCCCTCCTGGCCTCTGCGTCAGCCTCAAAACCCTCTGTGTCAGCCCTCTGAGGCACTGCGCAGCCTCTACGACCTTTTGCATCACTCTTGCTGCCCTTTGCGTGGATGATGCAGGTCCTCTGGCCTTTGCGCTGTCTCAGCGAGCCTCTGCGTGGCCTGCTCTGGCTTCTGCGTCTGCCTCTCTGCCTTTGTGCTGGTCTCTTGGCACTATCTCTGCCTCTTTGTCCAGTATTCATTGTCCCTCGCTGCAAATTAATCACTAATTCGACTTTTCTTAGCAAATCCCGCTCTAGAAAATCGAATGACTGATCACTTTGGTGTGTTCTCCAACTGACCCTCAAGCCTTCTCTTATACTTTTCTGGTTGGTCCTTCAACGGTCGAGAATACTCTTTAAGGGAACCTTCTAACCCATTTTTATATTAATACCCATTAATATTTTATTTTTCCTAAGTTTAGACTTAGGAAACTCCATTAAAAATATTAATTATTTTAATATCTCCCAAACCGGGTACAATCTGTCCAAACCATTTCTGGGTCTTGGAGATCTCATGTGCTTTAGCCTCTTCACCAATTTTCATGGCTAGAGCACATCCGATGCTAGCCCAAATCAACAGGCAAGCCATTATTTAGAGCTCAAATGAGGTTGGTCGTCCATGAGAGACTAGGGAGGGTTATTGCACTTGATGGAGCTCTAACGCTAGAGAGAGGAGGACCTGTTTTGACCGTTGGAGACCCATGGAGATGACATGGTTACATCCGAGCTAGTTTTGGGACCCCAAAAGATGATTTGAGGTGGATTTGTAATGTACCCAACAATTATTCAAGCCATTTGGATGCACAAATTCAATTTCCTCAAGCAAATGTTTCCAAAAATATTTATAAATTTTTATGACACCTCTCTTCAAATAATTGAAGCTCAAACATAGTCATTCTACTCAAGCAAGTAACACAAAGAATCTGTGTGCAAACTGGAGTAGGAACAATTTGAGGCAAAGAAGATATTTTTATTGAGAGCAGGGTTGCGGGGGAGCGGTCCCCCCCCCCCCCTCTCGAACCTGCTCCCGAAATTTTCGCTCCTTAGCCTTTTTTGCAATTTTTTTTTTTTGTAGTAACATTCCAAATGCAATTTTTTTCAAAGAAATAAATAATTTTTGTGGGGCAGCCTAATTATCAAGCCTATGCCCCTAGTATTGATACACGATTCATGGTAATGTTAAATTCTTAAAGTAAAAGTGACACTTTCCTTAATCTTCGAAAACGAAAATTAAGGAAAATGTCACTTTTACTTAAATTTTTAACATTACCATGAAATGACTCAAGATGTTTGAGAGTGGTTCCGACCTCATTGGATTTCATAAAACGAAGATTAAGGAAAATGTCACTTTTACTTAAATTTTTAACATTACCATGAAATGACTCAAGATGTTTGAGAGTGGTTCCGACCTCATTGGATTTCATATGTAGAGATTAGAATTTTAAATCTCATTCAAAATCTAGCAAGTTGATCAATTTTTCAGGATTTTAAGATTGGGGGGATTGCAATGTTTCCATTGGATTTTGGCATGTATTAGGGTATGGAACTCGTATTTAATGAAGAGCACCAATCCCTCTACCTTGATGTTAGTGACATTGGTTTGTCGAACTCCTCTATCATGACCCTCCTAAAAATGTAATCATCACTCGAACAAAATCTTGACTTGACATGCTATGTTTTTCTATCTTATGTTAGTGAGGGTGATATTAATGACAAATATCTTGATTTTCCAACAACACTCAAAAATTAGACATTTCTAGCGGCGACAAGAGACCCAAGCATTAGCAATAGATAATAGATTTACTTGTCTTTTCTAGTTTCTAGTAGTTTGTAAAACTGATGACTCTTTCATATTTATTATGATATTTTTTGTAAACAATATATGACAATTTGAGTTTGAAGTTTGAAGTTGGCAATTATAACTCATTGGTAATGAACTATGAATATGATGCTTCGTGAAAGTTTAAAGTTGTTTTATTTCATTTCATATTATAACATTTCATTTCATGTTAGATATTATTTGTTGTAATGGTTACAGTTAGCTTACAAGTACAACTTTGGTGATCAATAATGATAAATGTTATATATTGAATTTTGAAAGCTTGAAACTTTAAGATTGATGAATCATGATTCATGAGACTCAATATGTTGTATGTTACTACCTTGTGGACATGGTTGATGAAGATTATAACTTCTAGATGATTGTTGTTATATTGTTCAATCTATGTTTTTTATGTTTTTTGTATCTAATTCATCATTTTACATGTTTTTGTTGAAATATATGCATCAAAATATAAAAAATATATATATTATATAAAAAATGCTCCGGGATTCGCTCCCAAACCGGGAGCTTTTGAAAATGTCGCTCCCGCTCCTGTTTTTGCTCCTGCTCCCAAGTAACCTTGATTGAGAGCAAATGCCAGTATTACAAATGTTTACACTTGGAAGTTGCATTCTCTTTCAAAATACTACTGGAGGAAGACTTGGAACCAATTCAGCTTCTTTATGAAGCCGCTACAGTCATAAGATCATTAATAAGAAGCTGCTACAGGCACCATGACAATTCAACTTCCATGGAAAGAGCTGCTACAGGGCAATACCTATTCAACCTCCTTGAAATAAAGGCTAAAATGTCCCTCCTTCAGTGGAAGAATCAGGTCTGGAATCAATGGGTGTCCTTGGCATAAACTTAACACAATTCTTTGAGAAATGTCACACGGCATCTCTCAAGAAATCAACTGCTTCATGGGTGTGCAACTTCAATTCTGGAAAATCTCTCAAACAATTCGATTCTCCCAAATGAGACCACAATTTCGGCCCTATGAATTCTCTGAAAAAGACACCCAACAATTCGTAATTCGGCTGCCTTGTCTTAGCAGGGATTTCGAACTTTCGAGGGATTTGACTGCCTTCTCTTAGCAAAGATCTCGAACTTCTGAGGAAGATCACTGAGAAATATATGCAAGGAAACCCCACAGAGTTGTTGAGAAGAATCTCGACCTCCAATCTAATCTTCCTAGTGTGTGCTTCCTTAATGCCAAGAATTAGATTCGGCTCTCTAAACTTTAATTATTTCGCTCCTCCTTTGAATATGAACTTCGGCTTGAGGGTTTGTCACTTGGCCAAGGAAAATTAGTACCAACTCGGCCCACCAATGCTTAATCTTGGCTGTCCTAGGAAGATAGTAATATTCGACCAAATGTGGAAGAAAGAGTAGTCCTACAAATCTAATCACAAGGCCAATAATCTCTGTAAACAAATATCGTTAGATCTTCAAGAAAGAACAATAGGAAATACTAAATAGCTCTACAAGGGTGACAATGAAATTCACCGAAGATAGAGAAATCTAACTAGGGTGGCAAGAGATCCACCGAAGCTAGTGTGAGGATCTGACTGGAAACCCTCGGTAGTGAACTCACTTGAGCTTCTTCACCAATGACAAATTATATGATGGAATAAAATGATCGATCATTGAGCTCCCTTCTCCTTTTATAATCTTTCATTGAGACTTCTCGAAGCTTCTAGATCTTCCTTTAATATTGTTTATTGAAGAAGTCAATTTTCCCTCTTAAGTGATTTTGCCCCTTTTTAAAGTAAAATACCTTTTGCCTCTCCTATTATTTATTATTTACCCTTTTTTATTTAATAATAACAAAATTGGGTAAATTCCCATGGATCTCCTAGATTAATTTTTCGTTCTCGCTAGCCGATTAGGAGATGACTAGGTCACTAGGCAAGCAGAAGTCATGTCTCCAGCTCATGAGATAGGGAACATTACCATCCTGCCCGCCTAATATTGCTTGTCCCAAGCAATCCACCTGTATTCCTGGATCCCACTCTTTAATCAAAAACCTGGATATGAGGGCCAGAATGCTTAGATCCCCACAATTGTTAAAAGTTAAAACCAATGATGTTTGTGCCATTGTTAAGACCAAAAGGTCTCATGATAATCTTGCATATTCTTGTAAAGTTTCTCATCTGTTTTGATCTTGCAAGTTTATCTTGTTCTAGTACCACGGGGTTCATAACTGAATGGTTTGCCGAATTCCCACAGAGCCATTTCGCCACGGCCTTGAGGGTATCTGTTTCATCAGCATCATTAAGTCCATAAACCCCTAGTATGGCATCTCTATTCAAAATATTAATAGGAATGCAACAAACCTTCTATGTACAACTGCAACCCATGATGAATGTCCATTAATGCAGAACATTCAAAACTATTGAGAATACTGCCAACTATGATATTACAGATTTTGCTAAAATTCTCTGTGCTATCCAAACTGACACAACCATATTCCACAGAATACTTTGCAAGATCAACAGGCTTGCCTCTTTCACAAATTAAATTTTCATCTCCTGAATGCTTTATTTCTTCTGTCAGTTTTCCTGGTGTCACAGAGAATAGTGAAATATAGGACTTGGGCTGACAGTGGTCTCCCTGGTTGCCTGTGGCCCCCACAACATGGATGGCATCCACAAGCCTACCAATGCCTGAAAAATGTACATATAGAAGCAAACAGGCAGAAGACAATCGACAACTGTAACAATTGAGGCAAAATTATCATCAATCAGCACCATATCAGAAACACCCATTTCATTTTGGCATTGTATGGCTTCAACAAGCATCCTATTGTGAGGTAGTTCAACCCTTAAAAATAGTACCAAGCGTTGTAGAGCTATTGTTATTTGAATTGGTGATAACTCATCAAACTCTGACACAGTGTAGGAACATCCAACCAGGTCATAAAAGGCTTCAATGCAGTGACAAAGAAACTCTGCTGTTGACTTCTTGTCACCTGTAACTACAACATCACGTATTCCAGCAGACATGCATGTTTGGATGGAATTTCACACTGCAGCTCTTGATTGATTAGGCATTCTGACCAAGCCAATAAGCAGGAGACTTGACTTGTCCTCAAAATTCAATGATTGCTGGCTATGTGTAACCCATTTCAAGGTGAGAGCTGAACACCTTAATGTCTTCTTTTGTCCAAGGCTGTGGGCCCTGTTCTCCACCTCTGATCAAACATTAAGAGTTAGAGGTATAACAGAGCCATTGTTTGAGCATCGAGCAATAATACTCTCTGAAAACATAATTTTTTGTTGGTTAAAGCTATGAAGAACACTAATCACCTTATGTTCTTCGAAAGTTTCCAAAACAACAACCTCTTTAGATTGATGATCCCAATAATGATTGCAGTAAGATACACATCCATGTTTGCACAACATAATCAATGTAGATGGCCTTGGATTGAGAATTGGTGAGCCAACCCTTTCTGTGAGAGCACGGAGAGCAATTTCTGTAAACTCTCCAATTTTTCCATACGTTCCCTTGTCTGAATTAAATTTCAAGCTTGAGTAATTGCACAGAATTGAACACATAGATATATGTGCAGGATGTTGAAATCGTAAACCAGCTGGATCATAAATTACACCGTCTGGAACATATGTTGTCCCTGTGACTGTATATTCTGTTGAGGTAGGACCATGATGAACAGAACGAATTACCCAAATCTTAAAGACAGTCATAATTTTGGTCATTTGAGTGCCTGTCTTGGCACTGCAAATCACTGTTGGGCATCCTTGTGTCTCAACAGAAGGTAGGGATTGCACAATAGCATTCAACTTGGCCATTCTCTGTGCAAGAACCATGGTAACAACAGCTGGAAAGTCGATTTTTAAGGCCATACTAAAACACAAGTCACAACAACACCCTTTGCAAGGAAGGCACCAAATTTATCTAGCTTTTTCTTTAGGAGTGTCATTACATCATGAAAACTTCCTATCACTGTGTTAGAGCCAATACTGACAGCGATGGCTTTGGCCCATCCAACTACCACAACTGTTCCAGAGAAGAGAATGTTTATCTTATCTTGATAGACAGCTTTAGTTGTACTTGTAACACCAACTTCCTTTCCTACTGAACAATTTTCACTGGTTGGTATAGCTTGATCTACATCCAACTGGTTATCGATCATCCGAATGACTCACCTGTCAGCTGGGACTTTGCTTCCAACTTCAACTATATCTCCTGGAACAAGATCTGATGCTGGAAGTATTGATAAAAGGCCCGGTTGAAGAGCAATCAGTTCTAGTGTCGAAGTACCTGAAGAAATCGGATGAAACGAATTGATAAAAGCTGGTCAATATAGATTAAGTGACTTAAATTTAGCTCTGCGAGAACTTGATTCTTTGATCTCCTCAACATCTCTGCAATTTTTTTCAGTGTATGTGTGGTGTTATCAGTTAGAGAAAACCCTGGCTGTAGGGGAAAAACTCTAAGGTAACTCTAACTGCTTTGGGGTTGGAGCTGGCCCTTCAATTCGGAGGGGGATCTCTCCTCAAACTCAACTACCCTAGGTCACAATGGTAGCAGGTCTGTTAAACGCTCTATGGCCAGATTAATGTGGAAGTTGCTAAACTTGGTTGGAGTATGGGAAGAAACCATTGGGCAATGGAGTCAAATAATCTGAGTTAAGAATCTTTGGAGCTTGGTTTGTAAGGATTTTGCGTTCCAAAGGCATGTATTTCAACAATATGCTAGACATTAATCATCTATAGCATGAAAGGAAGAAGAGGAATACACTCAGAGCTTAAAAGCATCATAATGAGGAATTCTGTA
Source organism: Pinus tabuliformis (assembly GCA_031772625.1). NCBI lineage: Eukaryota > Viridiplantae > Streptophyta > Pinopsida > Pinales > Pinaceae > Pinus > Pinus tabuliformis. Next base: position 815,647,392 of record CM062818.1, read on the forward strand.
TTTAACTCATCATCTGAAAGGTGAATATCTGAATATAAGATATGTGACATGAATTCTACATCTGCTTGCTGATTTAGATGAGAAGCTTAAACACTCAATGAATAACAAAGAAATAACACAACACTAAGAAACAGACCACAAATGCTGAAAAATGAATCTTTGGCACAAAACCCCTGTACTTCTGTCCAAAAGTTCTTCTATTAATCAAATGCACATGGTTACAATAGGTTTTCTCTTCAAAGTCCAACCCTGTACATTACAAAAATGATAGTCTTTATAGACTACTTACAAATTGTTCAAGATCCAAAAATAATGGATCTCAAATCAATTTATCTATCTATAGCTTACTAAATCAAATAATAAAGGAGATAAGATTTGACTTCAAGTCGAATTGATGAGGTGGCTTTCCAACTGAAAGTAGGTTAAACGTTTTTTTAAATATAGAAAAAATTAATTTTGGCGAATTCCTGAAAAATAGGCTCCAAATATTTCTTCGTATCTCTGAAACCATGATAACTGTGCAAAATCTGAGAGAGGTTTTTGTTAATGGGCCCGTTCTTAACAAAAACCTAGTTGGGTTTTCAAAAATTCATCCCCATTTGTTCAAAAACTGATTTTTAAAACAGTGGCTAAAACAAGAAAAAACTGAATTGGAAAATCCTGAAAAATAGGCTTCAAAGATCCCTTCGAATCAGTGTTGTTAAAATCGCGATTTTTTCCTCTGCCCGATCAAATCGCGATTTTTATCTGTAAAAATCGCCATTTTTTTTATACCGATTTTTATCGAAAAAATCGCGATTTTTTGAAAATATCGCGATTTTTTTGAAAAAATTGCGATTTTTTGCGTAAAAATCGTGGGAGGCGCGGGCAGCGGGGTTTTATATGGCAAATTCGATTTTTTTTTAATTCATTGTGCTGTCGCCGCGCGGAGGAGGAGGAGAAGAGGTGAGGGAGAGGAGCTGAAGGGTTTCCGTCGGATTTGGGAGCGAATCCAAGCGTTTTTAGGAGGAATCCAAGCCAAGATCACCAATTTGTCCATAAAAGAGGTATGTAGATTAATTTTTTTTGGTTTTGCTTCTATAAAAACTTTGGTTTTCATTGTTTTTAAAGAATTTTTTGAAATTTTTCATTGATTTGGGATGGGTAATTTGTTATGACTATGAGAACCAATTTTTTATTTTTATTTTCTCATTTTTTTTAAACATTGTTTATTTTTTTTGAATTTTCATTGTTTTTTGGCATTTGCCATTGGCATTTGGTTGGGTAACTTGGGTTTAGAAATTGAGATTTTGGAAATAATTAACTTGTAATTTTGCAAATGCTAAATTGTAATTTGTATTATGTAATCCTAAATTCCTATTTCCTAATCCTTATTTTTCCATAGGTTTGCAAATTCAAAATTCAAAAACAAACATGCCAAGGAAATTGGATCCTTTCTGGGAATATGGTGACCCTAAAACTCCGAATGATAGACAAAACTTGTATTGCAAGTTGTGTGAAAAGGAAATATTCGGGGGGGTGTACAGGTTGAAGTTCCACCTTGCACAAATCCCTGGACATGATGTGGGGCCCTGTCTAAATACAAATGCTGAAATTATCCAAAAAGCCATGAGAGCATTGGGAGAATTAGAGCACACTAGAGATGCCAAAGAAGAACTCAAAAGGCAACTAAAAAGGTCAGTTGAAGGAAGTGGGCCAAGTGGCACTGGTTCTACTGCAGCGTCAGTCAATCCGGTAGCTGCATCATCATATTTTGTTCCTCGAACCACACCTGGTTCACAACCAACTATTGGTTCAATGCTAAAAAGAACTGAAAAAGAACAAGCTGACAAGTTGATGACAAAATTTCTCCTCTGGAGTGATATTCCTTTCAGCATTGTAAGGAGTAATCCATTTTTCCAACCTACTGTTGATGCTATTGCCAGTGTTGGCCCGGGGTACAAAATCCCTTCTCTTCATGATTTCAGAGGCCGGCTTCTTCAAGATGAAAAGCGTGACTGCACCCAAAGATTGGAGGATTTTAGGGCATCATGGGCACAAACAGGATGCACTGTTATGTCAGATGGTTGGACTGACCAAAAGGGGAGAACCCTTATAAACTTCTTGGTTAGTTGTCCCAAGGGGACTATGTTTATCAAATCTGTTGATGCAACTCATCAAATCAAAGATGCAAGAACTTTATGTGATTTGCTGGATGTGTTTATTTTGGAGGTGGGTGCAGAAAATGTTGTCCAAGTCATAACGGACAATGCTGCAAATTATGTTGCTGCTGGTAGAATGCTTATGGACAGGCATCCTGCTTTATTTTGGACACCTTGTGCTGCCCATTGTATTGATTTGATGTTAGAGGACATAGGGAAAATTCCCTTTGTCAAAGAGGTTGTTGACTCATCAAAAAGCATCACAAAATTTATTTACAATCACACATCTGTGCTTTGCTTGATGAGAAAATGCACCAACAACAAAGAGTTGGTGCGCCCCGCCATTACACGGTTTGCGACGAGTTTCATATCTCTTCAATCCCTCTTGAATTCTATGTGGGATTTGAAGAGAATGTTTCTTTCAGAGGAGTGGCGTGCTTCGTCAATGAGCCGCAAACCAGAAGGAGAGGCCGTCTGCAGACTAGTTTCATACCAGGAAGACTTCTGGGCGGGAGTGCAGGAGGTGTGCGCTGTTACAGAACCTTTGGTAAAGGTTCTTCGGTTGGTTGATGGTGAGAAGCCCGCAATGGGCTATTTGTATGAAGCCATGGACAGGGCCAAAGAAGCCATTCGGTCCTACTATGATGATAAGGGAGATGATGGGTTTCAGAGACAACTCCTTCTATGGGAAGTCATTGATGAGCGATGGAACAACACACTCCATCGTCCCATTCATGCTGCTGGGCTTTTCCTGAACCCTGCATTTTCTTATGCATGTGGGTTTAATTTTGATGTTGAGGTCGTGGAAGGATTATTAACCTGTGTCCAGAAGATGGTGAGATCTCCAGAAGAACGTATGGAGATCTCTAGACAAATTGAGCAATATAAGTTGTCAGGTGGCACATTTGGCTTTGAGATGGCTGTCATTGATAGGACGATTAAAATGCCAGGTATTTTTTAGTTTGTAGTATGTACTTTGTAACTTTGTTTCAACTTTCAAATTTCATTGTTTCTTCAAATTCCATTTTTTTCTTATGTTTATTTAAAATTTTATTTGTAATTTTGTTGTAGACGCATAGTGGAAGATGTATGGTGGCAGAGTACCCCTTTTGCAAAATCTTGCCGTACGCATCCTCAGCCAAACATGCAGCTCCTCGGGATGTGAGCGCAATTGGAGTGTATTTGAAAAAATACACAACAAGAAGCGCAATAGGTTAACACTTAAACATTTAAAATATTGCAAATTTCCAAATAAATTTTTGAATTCATTAAAGTTTTAAACAATATTTTTTTTATAATATTAATTATTAATTATTATTTCATGAACTTTGTACAGGTTGGAGTCCCATAGACTTAATGACATGGTCTATGTCTACTACAATCTTCGATTGTGGGTGAGACAACTAGAGAAGAGTAAGACCCCTGATACGGAAGCCATCTCATTGGATGGGATTGACACCACTGCTGAATGGAGGGTTGAGACCGAGAGGCCTCTCATGGATCCCACTGAGGATTGGTTAGTGCAGGATGAGGGGGAGGAGGAGGGGGAGGAGGAGGAGGAGCAGGAGCAGGAGCAGGAGGAGTTGGAGGAGCAGGAGGAGGAGGTGACACCGCCTACCCGGGCTACCCGGGCTACCACTACCACCAGTAGAGGACGTGGTCTTCGTCCACCTAAGCCTCCTGTAGCTGCTACTACTAGTTCTTCAGCTTCTAGAGCACGTCAGACTCCACTGCCATTTCCACCAGCACAGGCACCAGCTTCTACATCTAGAGGGAAAGAGAAAGCTGTGCCATTTTCTCGCAAGAGGGGCAGAGGAAATCAATAGGATTAGACTTTCATTTTATTGTATATGACATTATGACATGATGAGATACATTATCATATTTTTTGTTGATATTTTGAGGCTGAGTTGGACTTGGGACTCAGGACTTACTATTCAGGACATGATTCAATGTTATGTGTGATTTTAGCGCTAGAAATGATATTAAACATCTTATATATTAGTTTTTTTATCATATTTATGTGTCAATGTATTTATTTTATGTTGTAGATGGTTTAGATATTAAAAAAATTGAAAAAAAATGAAAAAAAATGAATATTTTTGTGCCAAACGCTTTTTTCCCGCTTTTTTCCGCTTTTTTCCCGCTTTTGTCGATTTTTTCCGCTTTTTTCCCGGCGCCGATTAAATCCCGATCGCGCTTTGTGCAACATTGCTTCGAATCTCTCAAACCATTACACCTGTGTAAAAATTGAAAGAGGCTTTTTAAATGAGCTTGTTACCAACAAAAACCTCTTTTGGTTTTTAAAATTTCGTTTCCAATTGTTCAAAATCTGCGCCCAAAGTTATTGTGTTTTACAGGAAAAAACATAGTAAAATAGAGTTTTGTCGCTAACATATTAATTGTTAGCACTCACTTGATCAAGTTCCCACTCCTTCGTTGACATGTGCTCCATCAATGCTTTTTAATCTTGACCATCCAAACTTAAAATTTCCTTTTAATTTGCCAATTTTACATATTTACGCTGCTACTTTGGTTGTCAGCGCATTTTTATTTTACAAATCCACAATAGCGCTGATATTTTACTTGTCAGCGCTTTTAAACTATTTTTACAAATTGGTACGTTGACACTGAAACTGTTAGCGCCTCAAAACTATTAACTAAAATTGTGATAACATGTGGAAAGGAAAGATGTTGTATCAGAAATTGGTGCATAGTTAGGAGGTACTGGAAGACAGTCTAAAATAAGTGCACTTGGCTGTATGATTGGCATCTTCACACCTAATTTCTTCAGTGATTTTCGAGATATCTATCCCAAAATCTTTAAGGCCTCAATAGGAAGCAGGCATCGAGAAGAACTGTTGGTTGATTGATAGCCATATTTCTCTAAAAAGGACCAAAAGCACTATGTTAAATTTGGCAACTAGGGCCAAACTCCATGCAAGTCATCTTTTTTATGGTAGCTGATATTTTTCTTGGATCCCTCTCATTGAGAGGTGTAGGATTGATCTAAAGATCATCCGATTCCAATAAGTATTCATGGAGATATGAATTTATTTGTGTTATTGGACAAATCATCAAGGTCGGCCAACAACCAAATAAACCCCACAAGTGTTCAACGTTTTAGTATAAAAGGAGATGACTTGAGAGTCATTTCTCACACTCACTTCACTCATGATCTCTCTCCACTTGTTTTGGGTTTGGTGGCTAGAGAGATCTAGAGGGAGAAGCCCTAGACGTTGAACCTAAGATGCCCTAGCCGCAGTCAATTCTAATCCGCAACTAGAAGAGCCCTAATCCGCAGCAGAAGGAAGGCCCTAATCCGCAGCTAGAGGAGGCCCTAATCCGCAGTCAAGAAGAGGACAAGACATGAGGAATGATAGGATTTTTTTGGGTTAGTTTCATCCTCTACAAAGGTCCGAGTTGAGGGGAAAGGAAGCCACAACTCATAGAAGGATTCTAGGGTCACTTAAGGGCTGAATTAAGGAGCCGCAGGGTATTGAAGTCTTAACATAGCCGTAGGTCATTTTGGGCAGCTATAAAAGGAGGCCGAGACTCTATGTTAGAGAGTTGTTCAGCTCAACAAGAATAAAAGGAAAGGCCGCAACAATTTCAAGAAAGATTGGGCATGTTTGAGTGGGTTGAAGATGATTATCATCTTGCCCTAACCAAACCTTAAATTGCAACAGAGATATATCAATCAAGAGGAAGATGCATGTTGAGTTTGTGCTAGGTGGAAGATTATCCATGTGTGGACAAAAGTTTATGCAACTTGTATGAGCAAGTGAAAACAAGCTACAGTCTTGGGTGTAGGATCTAGGTGACTAATGCAGTCATAGATGGAGCATAGATCCGCATTATAGAGGACAGTTTAGGATGTCCTTCTCGGAGGTTTGATATCTCGAATGAGGTACAGTAAGGTACCTCTGCTAAATCATATCTACAAGTTACAACTAGCTGCTTTGCTAGGCTGCAAGCCATAGCAAGCAGCTAAGGTTGTTCCATGACTGTGTTACAGTATGCAGCATGTAGGTGACAGCATGTTGGGTGCAGCATAGTAATGAAGTGCTGCATAGCGATGATGAGATACAACATGATGAGATGCAGCATGATGGAGGATGCAGCATGATAGGATGCAACATAATAAGATGCAGCATGATGGAGGATGCAGCATGATAGGATGCAACATGATGAGATGCAACATGATGTAGGATGCAGCATGATGAGATGCAGCTTGATGTTGGATGCAGCATGGTGATGGATGCAGCAAGGTGATGGAATCACCTTGGAAGAATGTTTGCCTTCATTTGAATTCAGAACTGCAGTCCATGTCCTCAGATCTGCAACCCCATCTTCATGGTGAAGATCTCTGCTCTTATTTTGTCAAGTCAAGTGTTGACTTCTGATGTATATGTACTATCTCTCTCTGCTGAACTATTGAAGAATATAAGAAGAATTGATCAAGGGTTTCCCCACATTGGGGTTTGTCCCTGGCTGGCGCCACATCTTGTGTCCTCTTGTCTTGGCTTGTCTTTTGCGATTTATGTTTATGTTCTATCTGCAATTTACTTTAATGCTAATGTGATTGCTAATTTGGAAAAGGTATTGAGCTAACTATGAAAATTGAAATAAATTGCTCTAAGCATAGAACATACCTAAACTTGTTACTTAACACACTAGGCACACCTTTCCTTGACAATGTTTTCAGATCTAAAATCTTAATACCTTCTAGCCTGCAAATCACCTTAACAGTGATTGTAGGATATGATAACGACCCACTTTCTCAATTGGGCGGTTTCTAAAGGAACTGCACCATTTCTCTTATGGTGTACTTCTCCTCTTACCTCGATCAAATACTATGATTACATTGAAGGTCTTCTGGTTGCCATGATGGTATACATCCTCCAAATTAGCTCCTGTAACTTTACAAGAATCAAAAGGGGTATCCTTCATAATTTGGTCCCTATTCGGTCTTTTGGATAAATTTCTTGTTTTTTCCTTGTAAGGTGATCACACCTGGCAATTATTCCTTTCTTCCCAAGCCCAAGGTTTTGCTACTATGTAGTGGGATAGTAACAATTTCCTTAACAATGATGGAGCAGTCTTCAACATTATTTATAAAATGGCCAGTGCCATCCTTGTCCAATACATGGAAAGACGGTTGACAAACATCTTCTTGGCATGATTTTAACCTTTTTGGTCGTCTATTACTCGTGAAGGAATCGTCTATGGGCTTGCATAGAGCTTTATCACTATCTTGACTCTTGAGGATGATCCCCAGGGAAATCGACCTCATATCCTTCTCCGCATTCTTCTTGGTTTGTGGTGACTGATTTATCTTCGAGTCTACAACCTTCCCTTTCTTTCTCTTCTTTCTTTAACCAAACCCATGCCTCTAAGTTCTGTCACCTTTGTGAAGGCTTCACAGTAATCTTCAAATTTTTGATTGGGGCACATTTCTCTTTAGCCTTTAATTCTGATTCTAGAATTCTCCTCCTTGGTGGCACCACTTGTCTTAGGCCCATAGCTAGACAAGACCATGCTCTGCTACCCCTGTAATGTACCCGACAATTATTCAAGCAATTTGGATGCACAAATTCAATTTCCTCAAGCAAATGTTTCAAAAAATATTTATAATTTTCTGTGACACCTCTCTTCAAACAATTTGAGTGCAAACACAATCATTCTACTAAAGCAAGTAACAAATAGAATCTGTATGCAAAGTGGAGTAGGAAAAATTTGAGGCAAAGAAGATATTTTATTGAGAGCAAATGCTAGTATTACAAATGCTTACACCTTGAAGTTGCATTCTCTTTCAAATACTTCTAGAGGAAGACTTACAACCAATTCGACTTCTTTAGGAAGCTGCTGCATGCATAAGATCATTAATAACAAGATGCTACAGACACCATGAAAATTCGGCCTCCATGGAAAGAGTTGCTACAAGGAAATACCTATTCGGCCTCCTTGAAAGATAGGCTAAAATGTCCATCCTTTAGTGGAAGAATTAGATTTGGAATCAATGGATCTCCTTGGCATAAACTAACACAATTCCTTGAGAAATGTCACACGACCTCTCTCAAGAAATCGATTGCTTCCATATCAATTAAGATTTGCTACAAGACTGGAGATAATTAAATGTTGGGTTTGCGGCTTCAATTCTGGAAAAGCTCTCAAATAATTCGATTCTCCCAAATGAGACCCCAATTTCATCCTTATGGATTCTCTGAAAAATACGCCCAACAATTCGTAATTCGACTGCCTTCTCTTAGCAGGGATTTCAAATTTTTGAGGGATTCAACTGCCTTCTCTTACCAAAGATCTTGAACTTCTGAAGAAGATCACTGACATATATATGAAAGGAAACCCCACAACGCTGTTGAGAAGAATCTCGACCTCCAATCTGATCTTCCTAGTGCCGGCTTCCTTAATGCCAAGTGTTGGGTCTAAAATGTGGATGCAAATTAGAGTTCCATTTACTATCAACTTGGGAAAGTAAAACTTCGAGGAACATCCACCGTATGTGGACTTAGAGACAAACTAAATTAAGCTAGGTGAAGAAATACCAAAGCTCCCTTATAGGAGGTCTATTCATTAATATTTCTAACCATCTTAATCAATAAACTAAGAAATGAAGGCATTTAAACATAATTCAAATTGATTAAAGGAAATATTAAAGCTCTCTTACAAGATACTATTCATTTATATTTCCACCATCAAGATCTTTTAAAGTAATGAAATTAAAAACATAAATGAAAGATTACTATAACAAAACAAGTATGCAAGTGAGGCAATGGGGGCCCTCCATAGCTCCACAAGCACACCTAGAAAGAAGTCAAATGTAGAAGAAAATCCAGTCCACTTTATTTATCATCAATTGCAAATTGCAATTACAAGCTGCAAGTTCTACATTCCAAGAGATTCTAAATCTCCATTACAATGATCCTAAAATCTAAAATTACAAATGAAGGACTAAATTTCTAAATTCTAAGGAAAATTAAGGTTACAAATGAAGGAGATAACACTCCTATTTATACAACAAGATGAGATAACAAACTCATAATGATGATCCACTATTCCCTCCTTTGATCCACTTATTTCTCAATCAATGGTGACACATAACCCTATCCTCCATGATCTTCTCCATGAGGTCCACGATCTTATCCATGAGGTCCATGATCTCCTCAAATTCGAATTTGAACATAGAGTGCCACATAAGGGTGTCTTAGAAGCTTCCTTTGTACCTACACATGTCAACAAACTCATTCTAATTGTTAGGTATAAGTATATGGATATTATTTTCTAAATTTTAACCACAAATTCTCTTAAAAATACTAAGAATTAATAATATTTTGGAAAACACAATGGTAACCCATTTAATGATGAAAGTGAAGCCGATGTGGTGACATGGTGGTGGAATAGAGGTGAGAAAATGTCTGAATGGAGTGAAAGTGGATCTATTTTAAGGATAATTCTTAGGCCCAACACCAAGAATTAGATTTGGCCCTCTAAACTTTAATTATTTCGCTCCTCCTTTGAATATGAACTTTGGCCTGAGGGTTTGTCACTTGGCCAAGGAAAATTAGTACCAACTCGGCCCGCCAATGCTTAAGCTCGACCCTCTTAGGAAGATAGTAATATTCAACCAATTGTGGAAGAAAGAGTAGTCTTGCAAATCCAGTCACAAGGCCAATAATCTCTGCAAACAAATATTGTTAGATCTTCAAGAAAGAACAATAGGAAATAGCTCCACTAGGGCGACAATTAAATTCACTGAAGATAGAGAAATCTAACTAGGGTGACAAGAGATCCACCGAAGCTAGTGTGAAGGTCTCACTGGAAACCCTCAGTAGCAAACTCACTTGAGATCCTTCACCAATGACAAATGATATGATGGAATAGAATGATCAATCATTGAGTTCCATTTTCCTTTTATAGTCGTTCATTGAGACTTCTCCAAGCTTCTAGAACTTCCTTTAATATTATTTTATTGAAGAAGTCAATTTTCCCTCCTAAGTGATTTTGCCCCTTTTTAAAATAAAATACTTTTTGGCTCTCCTATTATTTATTATTTACCCTTTTTTTATTTAATGATAACAAAATTGGGTAAATCCCCTCCCTCTTAGCTAGGAAGGTGTTCTAGTGCTGCACTACTGTTACAACACTCTGCCTCTGTATCACCCTTTGTCACACTGCTGATGTCTGGCCATTGTGACTACCTGCCATTGCTCACCATCCATTGTGCAACTTTGATGCTGCATTTGTGTTGCTGCTGACACTGCTATACTGCTGCCAACTCTGCATCTGCATTGCAACTTCCTCTCATCTATTGCTGCTACTACTGCAACTGCTGCAACTGAGAAGCATCCTAAATATTGAATCAACTGTGTCTGCTGCATTTGTCTCCTGATTTTTGACTACTACTAGCCACTGCACTGTCCACTAAGGAATCTGCATTGTTGCTGACTCTGCACTGCTACCAACACTGCACTGCGCTACTCAACATCTGACTGCTACTAGTCTGCAATTGTCACTCTGGAATTTGACTGCATCAATGACACTAATCCATCATGCTACTATATACTATGGGCCCCCGTTGCAAGGTAATGATTCATGGGGAGGACACCTCAATGGACCTTGCAAAACCTCTGCAACTTTGGGACTATAGCTCCATATCGCCCCCCCTCACTCCTGGAGGTATAGCTGCAAACATCGCGAAATCTTCCTCCAACTTGGAGGACAAATTATCTATCTCTGCAGACGCTGTCGCCTAGTCCTACTTCTCCTGCTTGTCCTTCTTTCTGAGAGGACACTATGTACTGTAGTGGCCAAGCTCGACACACTTGAAGCATTTGACCTTAGATAGGTCCTTCTTTTTCTTCTTTTCCCCTTGTCCCTGACTGGGACCCTTTGATGCTAGGGCCACATTCTCCTCTTCCTTTTCACCCTTCATGCCCTTGTTGTTGCTTCCGCTTATGGTGCTCTTTAATAGATCCCAGCTCAACTCCTCCTGCTGTATGTCTAACCATATCCTTTCCCATCTAGGCAATGTGTCTCTACCCAAGATACTTTGGACAAACACCTGCTACTCCTTTGAGACACTATTCAATGCGAACCATATATGCTTTGTGGGTTGGGGTGTTTCCCCAATGGTTGCAAGTTGATCTCAGACTTCTTGAATCCTGGTGAGGAAGACATCTATGCTTTCGTCATTTTGCATTATGATGCTCCTCAACTTCTTCTATAGGAACATCTTCCTTTGCTCAGAAGTACCTTGATATAGCTCAGAGAGAGCAACCCACATTTCCTTGGTCGTACCTTTGTCTACCACATGTGAGACTAAATGATCTCGGACTCCATCCAAAATCATCCGCTTCGCCTTCGCCATTTCTTTCCTGTACTTTTTAAGCTGATTTGCATCCTGAGGTACTGCTACCCCATTCTTTGCATAAGTCTTTAGACCATATTCATCCAATAGGAAGTAGATCCTAGGCTTCCAGATGACATAGTTGGAGGCTCCCTCTAGAGTCCAACCTATCTTGATCTCTAAGCCCAACCGTGTCCATCTCTAAATCTGGTTGAAAATATCCCCGTTTCCATATGCTCAGCTGTTGGATCTGCTATATGCACTCCCTTCTGGAGTGAGGAATTCTGCCCACAGCTTCTGCCAATCTGCAATAGGAAAATTGGATTTCTAAAACTTGAAATACCCTAAGAGAAATTTCCCTCCTCTGTGTGCTATTTCTCTTCCACCCAGTGCTAATTCTGCTTCTGCAATCGCTGCAAAACCCTCTGTGCCTAAACAAAGAATTTGCTCAGCGGAAATCTGACCTGCGGTTTCTCCCTTTGCCTGCTGGAATCACTCAATTGGCAAGCCGAAATTTTGTGCTAACTTGCACTGAAAAATCGAACTTCCCCAAGCAACTCGATCTTCTTGGCTCAAGCTCTATGCAGCCTCCAGAAATTCGTTCTGCTGCTCCCTCTGAACAACGAATTTCTGCTTCTGCTTCTGAGCTTTCCCGTATGATCAATCACGCTCTAATACCATGTGAAAATTTCAAGTCTAAAATCCTATTGCAACAATTGGAATTAATTCTTCTAATTGTTAATTAATTAACAATTTATTTGCTACGACAAATATCAAATAAATCACACTGCAACCTTCACAATTAAAACTACGGAAAATAATAGCGCTGGAAACTAAGAAATATACTAGCACACACAAATTTGACACTTATTTTTGGACTAAAGTCCCTGGAAAAACTCAACTTCGGAAAATCGATGTAGCAGCTGAGGGTTTTTATTGTTATGCATCAGTGAAATAATCTGAGTGCAATTTGGATGCCGAAAATTGGTGCAATCCTGCAGAGAAAATACTGGAAAAATTTATCTGAGGGAAATTACCTTCACTCCAAGCAATCCCGACACTCTCTGAGTTGTGATAAGCTAGCTGTCCAACTTGGTCCGCACAGGCTTTGCGTCACTCTGGAGCTACCTGCCACATGCGCTGCCTGAATCAACGACCAATCTAACCATCCTACCTGTTGCTGACTGGGAAATTGTCTCTCTGGAACTCTGGAAATGTCTTCCGTCCTCTAGAATTGATAACCAGCTTCACTGCAACAAAATCGAACTGCCCTTTGAAGCTTTTGCGTTGCCTCTGCGCAACCTCCAAGAGAAATTTCATCGTCTCTGTAAAGTATTCACTGGGTTTGGAAAATCTATCTCCTACTCCACTGTCCTTGCCCCTCTCTATCTCTGCTTCCCTTCTGAAGCTTGAACTCTTCCGGCTACTGCCTTTGGAAAATCAAACTCACCAAGGAAATCGATCTGTGTGTGTGTGTGTTCTCCATCTACCCATCGACTTCTTCTTATAATCTTCTGTTGGGGCTCCAACGACCAAGATTAAAACTTAACCAAGGGCTAAGATCATATCAGAGTCGATCTGTGTGAGTTTTTAGATGATTCACACCTTATCTCAATTAATACTGATTAATTAACCCCTTTTCCTAAGTTTAGACTAGGAAATATTTAAAAATAGGCTAATAATCTAATTGAGACACTTCTAGGTGGAATTTCCAAAAACAATTTCCGAGTTATGGAGAGCTCCTGTGTTTTAGCCTTTTCATTAAGTTTCAAGACTAGAACACCTCCAATGCTACAAAAAACTGACAATGTAGGGAACCGTGGACATGGTGGTAGGATGGAGTGACTTTGGAGGCATGCATATGATCTGGAGTATGGAGCACTTATTAACCCTTATTACACCTTATGGTGGCTTATTGAACTCATTTGGAGGATGGTGTGATGCTTTAGGAACATTTTTACCCACACTTGTGGGCTTTTATGACACATTTATTATTTATTTGAGCTACGAGGTTGGCTTGTAACCATCTTCTTGTGGAACACTTAAAGTAAACTTGTCAATTGTTTAATTGTAAAAATGACCAGGAGAAAGGCTCATAAAAATAGAGACTCCCATAATTTTATTTCATTATCACACGTGATCAACATTTTTCCAAGAGTGTGTGACTTGTCTCTTTTTCGTGACATTGGGCAAAATGTGAAGTTTATGGATGCGACTTGCTATTGGAAGTGATTTTTGCTTGGAGACATTGTTTCAGGATTGAAAGAAGTGCTTTTGTGGAAGATTGTTGTAAGTTTATTGTTTATCATTGATATTTTGCATGCTTTAATGTTAAAAGTGGTGTTTTATTTGTTCCATGACTAAATGGTTATCATTGCTGAAATTTTGCTTCATAATTGCACGTAAAATTGTCGTCTTCAAGCTTTGTAAAGAAACTCTATATGTAAAGACCTTATACTTATTTGTTCCCTCACTCTAACAATAGTTAGGGCTTTAGAAGTGGATGCCCTAGAGCATCCCTCCTTACTCCTTCAATATCCTTCCTTGGAATTTTGTGTTAGAAAGACTCCATTAACCCTTGTAGGATAAGGCGCTGGTCCAAAAGTGTGTTGAGTACCTTAAAGCTAAATAAAATTTCTTTTTTCTTTCCTAGACGGCTAGGGAAGCAACTAGGGTTTAGGTATGATATATGCATAGGAATTGTTGTTTTATTGCGTAAGGGTGGCTCATAATTGAGAGTTAGTCTTTATAAATCATATAAAAACAAAATCTAGCACCGTGGATAGTCTTGCATACCCTAAAAGTGTTGAAATCACCTTTTATTTTTGCTGTTTATGCATATCTAGCAACCCGAAAACTGTGTTCCCTACTTTAGCCCTAGTTTCTATCTGAGGGCCTTGTTCCATTCTTGTTGAAGATCATTTTGAGGGCTTTTCTTAGGCTGTTATATGACATTGTATGCCTAACTTATAGCATCCCATGTATTGGTGTAACTTTAGAGTGTTTGAATCTTAGCGTAGGGAACCTAGGTCATCTTTGGCCTTGCCAAGCTCTCTATCCATCTTTAGACCTTCAAAAATTTATCATCTTGAGTCTTAATATTAGAATACCTATCATATAGGGAGCTTTAATAGGTGATTTAGGGAAGCCTCCCTTGTGGTTTAAATCCCCCCACTAAAGAGCAAGAGGAAGGTTGTTGATGTGATAGTGGCAACCGTTCTTCATTGTTGCCACAAGGTCCGGCCCCTCACTTGGTGAGTTTTTACACTAAGCCTGTTAGATTTTGCAGCAATTGGACTCCAAACAAAAAAATAGTACTATCAAAATCCTCTTTAAAATATCCAATAGGATTCAAAATGATGATGTCATCCCCATTGGTAAATATTTTTAGATGGAAAGGAAGAAAACTATTTTTCTTATCATATTTTTGACTCATCTTCCTATAAGTTTACTTAAATGTCATGTGTGGGCACTAGTTGGATGTAGTGTTAAACTTATCTCCATAATTTTTTTTTTAAATGTCAAGAGTAGATGCTCGTTGGATGCATAATTTAATTATTCGTCCAACTAGTGCCTACATTTGACATTTGAGTAAAACTGTAAACCTATAGGGAGATAAGTGGAAAATACCTCTAAAGGAGTAGTTTTCCTTCTTTCCCTTCAGAAATTCATCAATATTATTTTACTATTATTGTATTATTTTCCTTAGGAGGCCCATTTTAAACTTCAGAATTTCTCCAATGCTATATACACAATTCAAGGTGACTCTATTATGATTTTAACTAATGTGAGATTTATTTTTTAAAGGACCAGTGGTAGTAATAATATAAAATAAAAATAGTCCATATTTAGTATTTTAAGAATATTTTTCATATATCAAGACGATATTAACAAGTTCTTAACCAAGATGAGGTTTATGTTAAATATTGCGAAGGAAAACTTGACACAATCATCTTTGGTTTCTATCTATCCAACTCAATTATTATTGTTGACTCAATTTCTTGAAATTCTATTGGTTTTTGAATTCCAACTCATCAGTGCTTTTTCCTTTGGCACCATTTTAGACCCCAAATTTAATCCACTGATTGGATTTGTTGTTTTCTCTCAAATTCTCATTTTATCGTCACTGCTTCGCAAAAGACCCTTATGGTGTAGTGCTTGAAAGTTTGAAACATTCTGCATTGTGTGTGAGGTGACTTATATGAAAAACTAATATTACCACCAAGATCCGTTCTGTTGTTGTTTTCATGCTTAGTTTCACTAAATTTCTCCTTTGGAATGGAACTGCCCTTTAACGCCCTCAAACAATTACACAACCAATTCCTAAATATAATATTGTATTGGACTTGGAAATTTATTTAGACTTTCATTTTAACCAAAATTTAACAATTTAAATTCAGAAAAATACCTGGAAATCCGTTTGAAAGCGTTTTTGGTCTACTATTACTAACACCCCTATTATCGAACCGACTGTTTCCTCCCAGCCTATTTGGGATCAACCTATCTGGTTCCCAAATCTAGAGGACTTCAAAATAGAGGTCTTTTGGCCCTTGTGCCCAAAACTACAAGAACAATTGCTCAAAGTTACTGCTTTGCTCGTAGCTCTCTGTATTTCTTATGTTGTCTTGGCTTCATCACATAAAGACAAAATTTCCCCCTCCCTTCTAAACTCCTCCTCCTCTTGTTAAATCCTCGAGGTTTCTTGCTTGCCCCACAATCTCTTCACCGCCTTCAATAGAATATTGTTCGAAATTCTGTAGGCGGTCACCGCCCTCTGATAGGATGGGTTAATAGATTTGGGGCACCTTTCATTTAATGATTGAAACTCTATTTAATATTCTATATGAATTGTATTTCTTACTTAATTCGTTTATATTTATTTCCTTTAGATTGTAAAATATTTATTTTATGATCTCTTTTAGTTAATATAATATTTATATTATAATTTTATTTAATATATATATATATATATATATAATTTCCCTTTTGTACAATATCATTATATTCCCTTTTATACTTTGTATAACCCATTGTATTTACTTTTATTTTGTATAATATATTCTAGTGCGATGCACATTAAGTACCCCACTTAATATATTCATTATATTCTGGTGAGTTAAGTATTTACTTAGTACTTTAATAATTGACTTATTACCCTATAATTGGACACATTTTTTTTTAATACTAGCATGTATACTAGTGCAGTACATTCGATGCATGCATAGGTAGCTATCATTTGCATGCCTTGTATGCATTCTAATATTCCTATGCTCCCTGTAATTCGAGATGGGTCATTACATGCCCTCTGTCTCTATTGGAAGAACCTTCTTTGTGGAAGAGTTTTGGATTTTTCTAGGGAGTGCTCTATTAATTTTTGGTAGCTCAGTAACAAATTCCAACCATTGGACTATGCTCCTCATTCTGAGAGGACTAAAATTGACCTTTGAAGCACTGGATTTGGATAAGGGAAAGTTTATTTTTGAAGTGAATCTGACAATGTCACATTTATTTAGGTCGGCCCTAAAGTGAAATTGGACATCTTGGAAGCCTATAAATACAAGTCAAGTGACCCTCATTTGGATATTCATCAAACATCTTCTTCTCTCTTCTTTGGATTGGTTAGTACAGGTCTGAAGTGAGTTTGTGGAATTTGGTTCGTATAGGTCCAAGATTATAGGGCCTGAAGTTCGCACGTTTGGTTAGGGTTTTTAGTTTCCAGCTACATGGTTGACTCAGGGAATTTTTGGCTATAACCACATGCACGCAGGTTCATCCATGCAGTTGGAGCTTCTCAACTGCACACATAACTCTCTCTCCATGCGGTTGGGATCTAGGGTTTCAGTTTGATAGTTGATCACAGTTGACCGTAAACAGGAAAAGTTGACACTGATCTATATTATTGCTGAACATATTTTTGGATATTGTTGGGTTAATTTTGCTGGATGATTATGTATTGGCTCATTGTACTCTTTGCTAACATTTTATGACAATCTAATAGAATAAAAATTACAAAGGGTTTTCCCCCTTGTGGGGGGTTCCCTGGTCATTGACCAATCTGGTGTCTCTTGTTGATGTGTTGATTGTATCCTATTGTCATTGCATTTATTGTTCTATGTTCAATTACTGTTGATGATTGGAAACATTACTTATTATTGAAATATTGCTAATTGAAGAATTGAACTGGGCTAAAGTAATTGAAACAACATAAAGCAGTGTAAAATTAACATGTTATCAGAGCTAAGTTGAAGGACAAGTCCAAAGGAGACAAGAGTTGAAGCAATCATCTTTGGAAGAGTTGAAGGAACCTATCTAATCAAGTCAAGATGTCCTCCTACTTTAAGGAAAATGAGACGCTGGGTGACTCATCTAATTTTGTTGCTTGGAAAATAAGATTGGAAATCATAGCTGAAGGCAATGATGCTTGGGAATACATACAAGCAAAAGTACTTGAGCCTCTGGAGAATGCTTCCCTTGCTGCCAAGAACAAGTGCAAGAAAGGTGAGTTAAAAGCAAAGAAAATTATAGCCGATGGTTTACAAGATCATTTACTTGCTTATGTTGGGAATTTGAATAAGTCTAAGGATATGTATGATAAGTTGGACGACATGTATGAAATCAACAATTTGAATGAAATCATCACCTTGAAAGATCAACTGAAAGACATGAAGATGAATAAAGGAGAGACTGTGCAATCCTATATCATGAGGATATCTCGTCTTAAAGATCAATTGCAAAGAGTTGGAGAAATTGTACTTGACAGGAAATTGGTGATTGTAACTCTTAGAGGTCTCCCTCCTGTTTGGGAACCTTCATTACCGCCAAAAGCAATAACAACAATTTTTCATCATTTGATGAACTTGTTGGAAAGCTCACTCAAGAAGAGTCCAGGATGATTTCAATAGGGAGAATTCATAAGCATGGAAAAGAAGAGGTCGCTGCATTTGTTACTCAAGATAAGAAGAAAAAGGGAAAGTGAAGAACATCTGGTTTGAATAGGTCCTCTCCCAATTCTAGGGACTCTTATAGAAGATCAAGGGTTGTTGAATGGTATAATTGTCATAAGCATGGTCACTATGCCTGAGACTGTCCAAGAAAGAGAGATGCTACAAAAAGCTTCCTAAGAATCTGTTAAAGAAGGTTGCTAAGAATGTGGCGCTTGCCATTAAATCCATTAGCTCAATGAGTTCCCTGCACCATAAACTCATTGAAAGCAACCCTATCACGCCTAGAATCTATGGTCTCCCCAAGATTCACAAGGATGGGGCTCCCTTGAGGCCCATTGTCAACACCATTGGTGGTCCTACCTACCTTCTTGCTAAGTTCCTTGCGTTAAAGCTTAAGCCCTTGGTTGGTCGTACGGAGTCCTTCGTAAAGGACTCTGCTTCCTTCATTAAGGAGCTCAAGGACATCAAGCTTGACCCTGGGGACATTCTTGTTAGTTTTGATGTTGTTTCCCTCTTCACTTGCATCCCTATTAGTGAGGCCATGGAGGTGATCAACCGCCTAACAGATCCTGACACTGCTAAGTTAGTTGAGATCTGTCTCACTTCTACGTTTTTCTGTTTTGAGGGAGAGTTCTTCGAGCAAACCTGCGGGGTTGCCATGGGCTCACCCCTTTCCCCTGTCGTTGCTAATCTTTTCATGGAAGATTTTGAGTCCAAGGCTCTAAACTCTTCCCGGCTCTTGCCAAAGCTTTGGAGAAGATATGTGGATGACACCAATGTTATCTGGTCTCACGGCCAAGAAGAATTAGATCTCTTCTTCAATCATCTCAATAATCAATCCTCTGCCATTAAGTTCACTATGGAGCAGGAGGTCGATGGTTGCCTTCCGTTCCTCGATATTCTTATTTCTAAGAATAGTGATGGTTCCCTCGGCCACCAAGTTTTTCGGAAGAAAACGCATACTGAGCAGTATCTTCATGCCAGTTCCCACCATTTCCCGGCTCAAAAGATGGGTGTTCTCAATACCCTTGCTACTCGGGCCCTAAGGATCTCGGATAAGAAGAGTTTTGAGAAAGAAAAATCCCATCTCCTTGATGTCTTTGTTGAGAATGGTTATAGTAGATTCATGGGTCAGAGGGCTTTCCTTAAAGCTTCCAAGAATTCGCTGTCTCAAAGAGAACCGAAGGAGCGAGTTCCAGGTGTCCATCTTCCGTATGTTCAGGGGACTACTGATAAGATTGGTAGGATTCTTAGGACGCATAGTGTCCCTGTGACCTTTAGGCCCCTGAACACCATTCGCATGTCCCTCAGATCAGCGAAGGATCCTATCGACCCTAAAGATATGAAAGGTGTGTACTTGATCCCCTGTTCCTGTGGGACCCCCTACATTGGGGAAACTGGTCGCTCCATTAATCAAAGGATTAGTGAGCATGCAACAGACCTTAAGCATAGGCGAACTAAGTCTTCCGCTTTAGCTGAGCATGCTGAGAAAACCAATCATCATGTTTGTATTGAGGAAGCTAGTGTTATTGCTAAGGTTTCACACTTCCATCATCGGAAATTTAGGGAGGTGCTTGAGATTGAAAAGAGGCCGAGTAATCTCAATAGAGATGATGGCTGGAAAATCAATCGGTGTTGGGTCCTAGCACTTTCCACTTAGTCTTTTTTTTTTTTTTTTCTTTAACTAATTTATTTATTATTATTATTATTATTATTCTTAATTATTATTATTATTATTATTATTAATTAATTAATTTATTATTATTATTATTTTTTAAGTTGACTTATATTAATTTTCTCATTTATTTGTTCATACTTTTAACCTTCTCTTTCTTTTATATTCATTTATTCATATAAGAATGGTCCTGTTTTTAACTAAATTCCTTCTAATACTAATTTAACTTATTATTAATTATTTATTTTTAACTAATTATTATCATGAATTATTTTTAATTACTAATTTAACATAAAAATTTTAATTATTTATTAATAATTTTTAACTAACTATTATCATAAAATTATTTTTATTTATTTTATTTTAAGGGATTGGTCCCCCTAGGGTAATAATTTTTATTTTTTTTTATTTTTAATTACTAATTTAACATAACATTTTAATTATTTATTAATATTTTTTAACTAACTATTATCATAAAATTATTTATTAATATTTTTTAACTAACTATTATCATAAAATTATTTATTAATAATTTTTAACTAACTATTATCATAAAATTATTTTTATTTTAAAGGATTGGTCTTGCTAGGGTAATTTTTTTTTTCCCTTAAATATAATTTTTAATTATTTATTTTAACTAACTATTATCATGAATTATTTTTAATTACTAATTTAACATAACATTTTAATTATTTATTAATATTTTTAACTAACTATTATCATAAAATTATTTTTATTTATTTTATTTTAAGGGATTGGTCCCCCTAGGGTAACTTTTTTCCCTTAAATTATTAAAAAGGGTTTTGATCCCGGTACCTAGTCAAAAGTAGCTGTTGGTCTTTTTAGCCGTTGGAGGCTCTGCTCTGTCTATTTAACTTGCTAAGCTGGATTTGTTTCTTCAACTTGTCGTGATGATGAACCACACTGGTTGGTTCGAAACGCGTCGACAAATGATGTTTCATGTGATCTTCGCCGAAAAATCTTTTGTAAACTTGATATGGATCACAGAAACCTAAACTCTACTAAGAAGAGATACTCTGAATGATTGTGAAGAAAGTCCTTGTCCTCAAAAGAAGTCAAGAAGCTCTAGATATGGAAGTAACGTTGCTACTAGCCAATCTAAATACAATTCTAGACATCTCACCGGGTATAAGGAAATCTCAAATCTGGTTGAGAGGGAGACAAGTTTGAAGATTATTCTTGGGGACAACTCTACATATTCAGTGATGGGCTTTGGTACTATCAAATTTGATTTGGACTATGGAAAATCTATTATTCTTCATGAAGTAATGTATGTTCTGGAATTAAAGAAGAACCTAATATCTATTTCTGCCTTGGAAGACAAAAGGAGAATAGCCTTTATTAATGGAAAGGTACTAACCTTGCCGAAGGAATCCCCGATGAAAGATGCCTTTATCTTGGGATCTAGAGTGGGAGGACTATATAGAGTCACTGGAAGACCTCTTCTAGCAATAGTTGACGACATCAATGAGCTATGGCACCAAAATAAAGAAAAGTCTAGGGGACCATTCCCCTCTAAAAGATCAAGACCGATGACAATTCCAATCAAAATGATGTAACTGTGGTCGAAGAATTAATTATGAAGGATGGTGTATGGGATGGTGCAACTTCAAAATGGCTATATGCAAGATGAAGTATGAAGTAAATGGTAGAATTGAAAGGTACAAGGGAGAAGCAATGTGTTGAGTAGCCTCTGAGATTTGATGTATAGGATAGGAAGACTCCCATTAGCGGATTGAAGAAAGCATTATGTGGTTTGAAGCAAGCTCCTCGATCCTATGCCTAGATTGACAGTTACCTAGTGAAGTTTGGATTCACAAAACATAATGTCGATCTGGACCTCCACTTCAAATTGGTCTTGTTGCACTCAAATTGTCAAAGTTCCAACGAAGCAGAAGTACCAATTTTTTCAACAAGGATCGGATCACATATCAGCAGTGCGTGTGTCATGGTCATCCCATTATGCAAGTTATATATTGTGTGGATATATCTTTTGGAGTCATCGCAGTCATGTTTTTTTTTGTAATCGACGTTTCTAACCAACCTTTGTGAAACACTCATCTAGATCAGATGAGTGAACCACAGAAGTTGGTTAGAAACGCCGATTACAAAAAAAAACATGAATGCGATGACTCCGGAAGATATCACCACACAAGATACAGATCACAAAAGCCTCAAATCTATAAGTTATATATTTAAAATGATCTTAGTAAAACCATGAGTCTATGTAACAACTTAGGTAAGCCTATAATTTGACGACGAATTCCATCCTAGGAGGTTTTTTAACCTCACTAATTACCTGTGTTTTTCGACACAACTAATCAGAAGAGTTTCTTCCCTCTAGCTTAAACCTCCAAAGCTAGGGTGAAATTAATTGTCGAATTATTAGGTGAGTTCTAGTGTTTTAGTTGAGTCTGATGTAAAAGTGGTTTGGGAATAATTTAAGTTGTTTTATTACAAATCACTTGGTTTACTAGATCATATTGAGTCGCAGATGGGTTGTGTCTTGAGAGTCTAAGACGAATGTGTATTCTCTCTTTGAGTCTTATAAAAGAAAAATCATATGTATTAGAGGGTTGGAAAATTAATTAATCCCCTCGTGTAAATTAATTAATTTTCTGGCAAGATAAAATTAAACCCTAAGCCATAAAATTAATTAATTAGAGTCAAAATTAAATTTTCTAGGAAAAAAATTCTCCAAATGGAAAAATTCGTGGGTTTTGAAAGAATAATTTTTTAAAGATCCTCCACCAAGGGAATATTGTTTTTTTCAAGAAAATTTGGACCCTTGGACTTTGGTGGTTAAGTCAAAGTCAAAATTTTGAGGAAATTAGCTCTAAATAATTAATTTTGAGCTAATTAAAATGGAATTAAATGATAAATTCGAAAATTCCTCAAAAATAAGAAATCAAGGGCCAAGATTAAAAGATCTTGAAGTATTTATCAATGACCAAGATTATTTTGACAAGGATCAAAGAAACTAGCCGTTATTTTTCCATTTGGAGGATTTATCTATAAATTAGAGAGTCATTTGAGTCTCTAGTCATCTTGATCTCTGGCTAGAATTGCTGCTGAAACATTGTGTAAACTATTGTCCCGTTGGGAACTATTTTTTCTACCATAATAAAAGACTTTGGGGTGCAATTCAAGGTGTTCTTGCTTATTGATTTTTGGTATGTGTTGACTATGGGCATCTCTATGTTGTGTAATTCAAGAGTTAGAAAAAGATAAAAAGGCTTCAGGTAAATCTAAGATCCCTAGTTACGAAAAAGCTCTGGTCAAAATCAAAGAAGAATCAGATACAGTGAAGAAATTAACCAAACTGGTTAGGGATATGGAAATTAAACATGCCAAACAGATAAGTGACATGTAGAATCAGTTAATACAAATGGAAAGGAATGCCAGGATGCAAATGCAGAGTATGCCTCTTCAAAACAATAACAACAACAGAGGGAACAATAACAACCAATGGCCAAAAAGAAATTTCGCAAATGATCAAAGGCCTCCTACACCGCTTGATTCTGCTAACGTAGTTGATGAATATGTTCCTTTTTGCAAACCTTGTGACAGTTTTCACGAAGAAAGTACATGTGCTTTGGCTAGAAGAATCTTAGAAGAAAGTAAATATCAACGAAGTAATAAGGCAAGTCAAGTGAAAACCCATGTGAAAATATGATTTCTTCAACCTTTGGAATAAACACCTTCGATGAAGAAAAGGACCCCACTACTCAGCCATATGGTGATAAAGCAACTCAGGAACAAGTTCTCGAACATGCAAAAAGTAAGGGTTACACATATCAAAGGAAGGGCAAAGGGCAAAGTCAGAACAAGCAGGTTCCCGTCGAAAGATACAAATCTGGTTTGAACATGGATTGGGCCGCATGGATAAATAATGTCCTTGTACTTGAACTTTTAAAGATTCCATCTCAAAGGGCATATTTCTTCAAGGCTTTGGGTATGCTTCAACAAGAAGATAAATGGAATTAATCATCAGGACGAAGAAATCAAAATAATGGATATCAACTGTTATATGACTAATGAAATTCATGAACCATTCTTTCTCACTTTGTACATCAATGACAGATTACTTCACAATTGCTTGCTAGATTCTGGTGCATCTAAGAATGTTATGACCAAGAAGGTCATGGAACAATTAAACTTAAGAATTTCTAGACCATATCATAACATTTGTTCAATGGACTCTAGAAAGGTTGAAGTCTTTGGTGTGGTTAAAGATTTACAGGTTGCCTTAGCAGATTATCCATACAAGATCATCACCATGGATATTGTGGTCATTGATGCGCCAAATGTATGGGGGATGCTTCTCTCCCAGTAGTTTGCAACTGATTTAGGTGGATACATTCAGATGGATTTGTCTTATGCCACTATTCCAGCAGCAATAGGTGGAATGGTCAGGTTATACAGAGAAGTAGAAAGAAGATATCATGTGGAAGTTCCAAAGAAGTTGGAAAATGGTGAACAGGTTGTACCACAAGAACATTCGCCTCATTTTGAATCAGAGATATGTCACTTTTTCCACCACCCATCCCCTTCGCCAAGCAGAAAAAGAAGGTTTCAGATTGACAGAGATATGCAATGCAGTGATGAGCAGTCACACCGACCTAAGAGGGTCAAACTTCAGCAAGGGACATCTAAAAAGCAACCGAGTGATCTACCAATCAACGGACAGATGCCCGAGATTGTTCCTCACTGATGACATTTGATGCCATGGGCATCATTTTGTATAGTATCTCTAACCCTACTCCCTTTCATTTATGTCATTAGCTAGTTTATTTCACGCATTTATATTATGTTTTTTATATTTCAGTTTGTTAGGATAGATTTTCTATTCCAGCGGTATTTTCTATATATGCATGATGATTTCGATGTTGAATGGATATCTATTTGATGGACTTTTGTTTCCTTGGATGCAAGATTCTGGGATTCTCATGTTACTTCTTGGAAGCAACATGTCCCCATATGGAGCCAGATGTTGCACTCAAATTGTCAAAGTTCCAAGGAAGCGGAAGTACCAATTTTTTCAACAAGGATTGGATCACATATCAGCAGTTTGTGTGTCATAGTCATCCCATTCTACAAGTTATATATTGTAAATGATCTTAGTAAAACCATGAGTCTATGTAACAACCTAGGTAAGCCTATAATTTGATGAAAAATTCCATCCTAGGAGGTTTTTTAACCTCATTGATTACTTGTGTTTTTTGACACGGCTGATCAGAAGAGTTTTTTCCCTCTAGCTTAAAACCCCAATGCTAGGGTGAAATTTATTGTCGAATATTTACGTGAGTCCTAGTGTTTTAGTCGTGTCTGATGTAAAAGTGGGTTGGGAATAATTTAAGTTAATTGATTAAATTGTTTTATTACAAATCACTTGGTTTACTAGATCATATTGAGTCGCAGATGGGTTATGTATCTTGAGGGTCTAAGACAAATGTGTATTCCCTCTTTGAGTTTTGTAAAAGAAAAATCATATGTATTAGAAAGTTGGAAAAATAATTAATCCCCTCATGTTTAAAATTAATTAATTTTTCTAGCAAAATAAAATTAAATCCTAAGACAGAAAATTAATTAATTAGAGTCAAAATTAAATTGTCTAGGAAATTAAATTCTCCAAATGTAAAAATTCGTGGGCCTTGAAAGAATAAATTTGTAAGGGTCCACCAAGGAAATATTGTCGTTTTCAAGAAAATTTGGACCCTTGGACCTTGGTGGTTAAGTCAAAGTCAAACTTTTGAGGAAATTAGCTCAAAATAATTAATTTTAAGCTAATTAAAATTGAATTAAATGATAAATTCGGAAAATTCCTCAAAAATAAGAAATCAAGGGCCAAGATTAAAAGATCTTGAAGTATTTATCAACGACCAATATTATTTTGACAAGGATAAAAAAAACTAGCCGTTATTTTCCATTTGGATGATTTATCCATAAATTAGAAAGTCATTTGAGTCTCTAGTCATCTTAATCTTTGGCTAGAATTGCTGTTGAAGCATTGTGTAAGCTATTGTCCCGCTGGGAACTATTTTTTCTACCATAATAAAAGATTTTGGGATGCAATTCAAGGTGTTCTTGCTTATTGATTTGTGGTATGTACTGACTACGAGTATCTCTATGTTGCGCTGAATATTGGTAAGGTTTGTTTTTATCATTAGGTGGAGTTAGAATCATACTATTGATAGTTTTGGGCTAATATTAGGTGGTTTGATTCCCCATGTGATCTAACAATTTATTTTGAGATAAATTCATAGTGCCTGTAGGTACTTCAGTCCTTGGCCTCCAAGTTCACAAACTTGGGCAAGAATCACTGTTGCTTGGAGCTCTAGTTTTTATATGGTGGATTTAATCTTCACTTGGGCTATTGTGAATCATTAATTTTTCTAAAGCGTTTTAACCCTTCTTTCAAGTAAAAAATATTATAAAAATTATTTTCTCAAAATCCATTTTGAAAACCCATGTATATTTTGTAAATAAAATTGTAATTTTTTTTTGTAACTAGGGTTCGGGTTTTAGATTTATTTTGTATATATTTCAGGTTTGGGTGTTTCTATTTTCATTTTTGCAAGTTAGATCAAGGAGTTAAGTGGAAGAAGAGCTAGATCTAGGCCTCTTGAGGGTAAGATTTAGTCTCTTGGAAAATTTTGCAGGGCTTCCATGAAAGAATTTTTCAGAAAATCAAAGAGTTGAAGCATAAAATTTTTTGGAGCATGGGTTTCAAACTTTTTCAGGGCTTCTAGCTCGGTTCTGCCCTCCTTCACCTTAGTGTCAGCCTTTCTGCCCTCTGGGTCTTGGTTTTCAACCTTCCTGGGGCTACTCGTGACCCCTTAGGGATGTGACTTCCCTTCCTTGCCTTAGCCACAGGCCTAAAAGGCCTTGTGGCCTCCTCTTTGGCCCTCCTAGGCCTGCCGCGGGTCTCCCCTCCTCTCGGCCTCCCTCCTTTCCTCCTTCCCTCCTCTCAGCCCTCCTCCTCTAGCCCTCCTCAACCCTCATTCTCCCCTTGACCTTCTTCCCTTCGACCTCCTCTCTTCCTTCCTCTAGCTGCAACTCTCTAAGGGCTTGCGGCTCCCTTGTGGAACCTTTTGGCCCTAGGCCTGAGGCCTTAGCCCCTAGACCGTCTTTTCCCAAATGCTAGCCTCTCTGGGCAAAGCGTTGGCCCTTCTTGGCCATTTCCAGCCTCCTTGTGACCTGTTCTATCATCCTAGCCCATTTATCCCCGCAAATTCGCTTCCCTTGTCTTTGTTCTCCAAATTTCGGCTTCTTTGGCTCCAAAGTTGACCTAAAACCCTAATCTGAAGATTTAAGGCTAAATACTTGGCGAGTTTGTAGGATTAAGGTCTCAAAATTCATATTTAGCAAGCAGCAAAGTAATCCCAAAGTTTCAATGATTTTTAACAGTGGGATTTTCAAGGCCTTGGGCCTAGGGTTTTGACCTCCAAACCCTCATTTTGCTTCAGTTTCATTATGATAGTTGAATCATTAATTTCTAAGCCCTAAAATCATATTCTAATTGGTCAAAATCGATTAAAATTGCAAAATCTATTTTTTCACAAGTTTTGGCCACTTGGGCATCTCTAATTTGACCTAGATCTAACATTTTAGCTTGCTGGAATTTACTGCATAACTGTGAAATTCAAGTCTGAAATATTTCTGAAGCATATACTTGATAAGGACTAAAAATCTTGAATTTTCAGTTCCCGGGCAAAACTTACTATTTTTAGACATTTGGGGCAGCGTATTCAGTATTTTTAGCTTGCTGATCTATAACTAACTTACTGCTGTAATTAGTTTATCAGTTCTAAATTTTCTGAATCATATTCTCTAAAACACTCAAAAATTATTTTTTTCAAATTTTGTGAAAATTTTCTATTTTTAGAAGTATTGGGCATCTATCTCTAGTTGGGTTAATTTTCTGATCTGTGATTAATTCACTGCTGTAATATTCATATCAGATCTGAAAATTGCTAAGGAAAACTCACCAAGAGCCCTAAATTTGAATTTTTCAAGTTTTGATGCATTTTGCTATTTTTGGGCATATTGGACATCTATCTTGAGCAGTTTTTATCTTGTTGATCTGTCTTTACTTATCGCTGTAATCTTAAAATTAGATCTGAAATATTGCTGAATACACCACCATAAAGTGTGCTAAAGAAACTAATTTACATTGCTAGTCAAATTGGAAATTTTATGCTTCAATGTGTTGAGTAATTTTCATTATTTGGAGTGGTTTATGCACTGTTGTTATACATTGGTAAATCTGAATTTTCTGAAGTAGTATTGCTGATATAAACTGTCATAAATCTGTGATCAACATCTTGATTGACTACTGTTAGCATTTGACATCTTGGGTATCTTGGTATATTGTTGAAATTTGCACTTGTATCCGTAAGCAATTTATTTTGTTTAAGATTTGCAATTCACTACTGATAAGTACTCTTAAAATGTTTCTAATCAAAGTACTTAAACAACTTAATAAAATTTTAACTCAAAACAAATCTCACTCATAATCTCTTGCATAAGCATTCTAGATCTAGATTTGCATTAATAATTTACCTCCTAGCATAAGCTAGGTTGATAGAGATATAGGTCAATCCTTTCTATCTAGCTTGAAGGGCGTCAACAACTCTTTGGTGGTTAACATGGTGACCTTGTAGTTGTCAGAGCCACAATCTCTACAGTGCCAGAGGCATCGAGTGATAGAAGCCTAATAGAAGGTATTGTTAATCAGGCCCTAGCCTGCTTCCTATTAGCCTCGTTCCCACAACCTACCTTGGAGCCAAGCTTCAAAATAGTTAAAGGAAGGTTACACTTAGACTAGGCATTTAACTAAAATCTACCAAGATCACTGCATCTCACACAGGTCCTAGGATTTTCTTATCATATAGGTTAGTCAATCATTCAAGTAGCGGGTGTCCATCCGGTCATTTGGTTTCAATTCATAAGAAGCAAGAATTTGTAACTCCTTTAAGGCACTGGTCTCATAATAGAAAAATCTAATTTAATGAATAATCTTGCTTAAATTCAACCAAGTGGCTAGGTCACTCATATGTGTCTCCTAAGTAAGTTGATTCTCGACTTGCTTTCCTTCACTTCATTCCATAGGGACTACCCCCCATAGCCTGCTGTTAGGAGTGAACTAGAAGGAAGTGGGTGGGGATTAGAGTGAGAACCCCCGTCCTGAGCGTTTTATTGGTGCTTGTACAATCCTAGCGACAACAGGTCCAAGGTATGACTTTGATTTTGATTTTATATATTGATGTTCTATTCTTGATAGGCAATGAGCCTCCAATGATCAAGTGTAAGAAGGATTGTGGTCTGAGATATACTTCCAGAGATATGAGACTATAATATATATGGATACACCAACGATGATTGGGCTGAGAGACTCTGTCATACTTCGACTGATGAACAGATTGCAGCATGGATTGATGTGACCTTCCCGAGTAAGGGTCCAGACTGATCGAAGACACTGAGGGGGAAGAATTGAGATGTAGGGCTCTTGGGTTGAGGGATCTCTGGACAATATTATATCACCTGTATTTGTCACCCATAGGATGGAGGATGTTGCTCCCCTATCTTGGTCTAACAGAGTATACCCCAGTTGGCATCTGCCTTTCCCACTCATTTGGCCAATGGGTGTTGGCTACTTGAGTTAGGCGCGATCCTTACCATCTATGGTAAGTGGCATCCTACTCAAGCTAGAGATGTAGGTGTTCTACCACTGAATTTTGAGGGTCAAACAAATAATAGGATAGGCACGATCCTTGCCATTTATGGTAAGTGGTATCCTTCCTATTATCGCCAGGCAGTGGGACAGGTGTGATCCTTACCTCCTAAGGTAAGTAACATCCGTCTTATTGTCTATGGTTTCCCAGGTCATAGCATTGGCTCCCCGTTAGTAGAGGTTTCCCGGGTTGTAGCATTGGCTCCCATTGGCAGAGTTTTCCCAGGTAGCAACATTGGCTTCCCGCTGGCAGTAATTTCGAGCGATAGCAGTGGCTTCTGTTAGTTTTTGTAGCATCGGATGTGTTCTAGCCTTAAAATTTTGTGGAGAGGCTAGAATACATGAGATCTCCAAAGCCCAGAAATCGTTTATGGAAATTTCGCCTAGAAATGACTTAATTAGATTATTAACCAATTTTTAAATATTTTCTAAGTCTAAACTTAGGGAATATGGTTAATCAATCAATATTAATTAAGTCAAGGCGAGAACCATCTAGAAACACACACAGATCGATCCAGAGATGATCTTAGCCATCGATTATGTTTTAATCTTGGCTGTTGGTGCTCCAACAAAGGATTATAAGAGGGGATTGATGTGGTGATGGAGGACACACTTGAGCAGTTCGATTTCTTGGAAAATTGATTTCCTGAGTAGCAGCAGTCAGTGGTCGGAGAGAGAGTCAGAGGTCGAAGCAGTGAGAGGGGGGCAAAGACAATGGAGCTGGAGGAAGGTTTTCAGATCCGGTGAGTGCATTTGCAGAGAGGCAAGAGAGCCACAGAGAGGCTGATGCTGGGGTAGCGCAATAGCCTTTAATGGCAAAGTCGATTTGCTGGGAGAGATTGACGTTTTCAGTTCCAGAGCCTGAGAAGGAGTCCCAGAGTGTCGAAGAAGCGTCTTTCTGGTCAGCAGAAGGCAAAATGACTTCATCAGAGTCCAGTCCGAGGCTAGACCAACGAGTTACACAGAGGTTGATGCAGAGGCTCAGAGGGCCGAAATTCTGAAGGCAAGTTGTGTCGGGAGATTTCCTGTCCTCTCCAGATTTTTACCAATATTTCTCTGTAGGATTGCCAGTTTCAACATCCAGTTGTACTCAGATTATTACACTGCTACATAATAATAAAACCCTCAGTCGCTGCATCGGTTTTCCCAATTTGGGTTTTTCCGAGGACATTTGTCCAAAAATAACTGTGTTAATTTTATGTGTGTGTGCTAGCATTTCTTCCAGCGTTTATTCTTCCACAATTTTATTTGTGTAGGTTGCAGTGTGATTTATTCAGTATTTGCTGTAGCAAACAATAAATAAATTGTTAAATTAAATTAACAATTAGGAGAATAATTTCCAGTTGTTGCAATAGGATTCCAGTTTGGAATTTTCACATGGTATCAGAGCGCAGTTGATCAGCTGGAGAGCTCAGAGGCAAAGAGAGAAGGAATTTCACTGTTCAGTGTGAGCAGCAGATTGAAATTCCCAGGGGCAACGCAGTCACTTTGCCAAGAGGCCGAGTTACTTGAGGAGATTCGATTTTTCTGAGTGAGGGGCAAAAAAATTTGATCTCTCCAGATCGAGTGATTCTAGAGGCAGAGGGAGTAGCGCCGTATTTTTTTTGTGGAGCAATCTCTAGCTGGATGCAGTGGTTTTGCAGCAGTGTGCTAGAGTAGAGCCAACGTCAGGGGGAAGGAAGAAGAGCACACAAAAAGGGAAAATTTCCCTTAGGGAACTTCTAGTCTCAAGAAGTTCGATTTTATCTTGCAGATCGGTAGTCATTGTGAGCAGATTTTCTCACTCCAGAAGGGAGTGCGAATAGCTAAGCAACAGCTGAGCAGAAGGAAAGAGGATATTTTTAACATTTGTTGAGATGACCACTGCTAGGCTTCGTGATAAGGACAGGTTGGATGGAGCTTCCAACTATGTCATCTAGAAGGCAAGGATGTCCTTCCTTCTGGATGAGTTTGGCTTGAAGATGTATATTGATGTAGTGGTGGCAGTGCCCCAGGACGCAGATCAACTGAAGGAGTACAAAAAGAAGATGGTACAGGCAAAACGTTTGATCCTAGATGGTGTCTAGGATCATGTGGTTTCACACATAGTTGGAAAAGATACTACCAAAGAGATGTGGGATGCCCTCTCTACACTATACCAGGGTACTTCCAAGTAGCGGAAGATGTACCTAGAGGAGAAGTTGAGGTGTGTTAAGATGCAGAAGGGGGAAGGCATAAACCCCTTCCTCACCAGGATTTAGGAGATCTGGGACCAGCTTTGCCTCAACCCATAGAGCTAGTGCGATTGACACTCAACAACGTCTCAGAGGAGTGGCATTTATTCGTCCAAAGTATCTTGGGCAAAGATACCTTGCTAAGGTGGGGCAAGATGTGGGTTGATTTGCAGCAGGAGGAGTTGAGACGAGCTCTGTTAAAGAGCTCCATCAGTGGCAGCAACAACAACAGATTGAAGGTGGTGAAGGAGGAGGAGAATTGGCCCTCGCATCAAAGGGTCCCAGTCATGGGTAGGGGGAGCTGAGGAAGAACAAGAAGGACCTCTCAAAGGTCACGTGCTTCAATTGTGGTGAACTCGGTCACTACAGTACCTAGTGTCCTCTCAGGATGAAGGACAAGGAGGAGAAGCAGGACCAGCAGGCAGCTTCAACAGAGATCGACAGGTTGTCCTCTAGATTGAAGGAAGACTTCGCGATGTTCGTAGATATACCTCTAGGAGTGAGGTGGGGAGATTTGGTGTTGTAGCCCGAGAGCATTATAGATGGGCAGGATCCTTGAGGTGTCCACCTCATGGATCAATACCTTGCTATGGGGGCCCATAGTATTCAGTAGCTGGATGGATCAGTGACACTTGATGCAATCAGATGCCAGAGTGATAGTTGCAGAGACTAGTAGCAGTCAGATGCTGGGGAGCGCAGTGCAGAGTTGGCAGTAGTGCAGTTGGCACATTGCAGAGTCAATAACAACGCAAAATCTTTAATGATAGTGCAGATACTAGTAGCAGCCAGAGACTCGGGTGACAGATGCATTATACTGATCACAGTTGATTCAGTATTTTGGATGCTTTTCAGTTGCAGATGTTGTAGTTGCAAGAACAATAGATGAGAGGGAGTTGTAGTGAAAATGCAGTGTTGGCAGCAGTGTGGCATTGTCAGCAGCAACACAGATGCAACGTATATCAGAGTTGCGTAGTGGTTGGTGGGCAGTATGGCTAGACATCAACAGCGTGATAGGAGATGATGCAAAGACAAAGTGCTATTACAGGGGTTGCAATAGCACTAGAACACGTTCCTCGCTAAGAGGGAGTGTTAGTTTTTGTAGCATCAGATGTGTTCTAGCCTTGAAATTTTGTGGAGAGGCTAGAATACATGAGATCTCCAAAACCCATAAATCGTTTCTAGAAATTCCGCCTAGAAATGACTTAATTAGATTATTAACCAGTTTTAAAATATTTCCTAAGTCTAAACTTAGGGAATATGGTTAATTAATCAGTATTAATTAAGTCAAGGCGAGAATCATCTAGAAACACACATGGGTCAATCCAAAGATGGTCCTAACCATCGATTATGTTTTAATTTTGGCCGTTGGTGCTCCAACAAAAGATTATAAGACGAGATGGATGTGGTGATGGACGCTTGATAGTTCGATTCCTTGGCAGATCGATTTCCTGAGTAGCAGTAGCTAGTTGCTGGAGAGAGAGTCAGAGATCGAAGCAGTGAGAGATGGGCAGAGACATTGAAGTCGGAGGAAGGTTTCCAGATCCGATGAGTGCATTTGCAGAGAGGCAAGAGAGCCACAGAGAGGCTAACACTGGGGTAGTGCAGTAACCTCTAGAGGCAAAGTCGATTTGTTGGGAGAGATTAATGTTTTCAGTTTCAAAGGACGAGAAGGAATCCCAGAGTGCCGGAGAAGCGCCTTTCTGGTCAGTAGAAGGTATAATGACTTCATTAGAGTCCAGTCTGAGGCTAGACGTCTAGCCAGCTACGTAGAGCAGCGCATAAGCTGACATAGAGGCTTAAAGGACCGAAATTCTGAAGGCAAGTTGTGTTGGGACATTGCCTGTGGGTTGAGGAAAATTCCTCTCCAGATTTTTGCCTATATTTCCCTGTAGGATTTCCAATTTCGGCATCCAGTTGTACTCATATTATTTCACTGCTGCATAATAATAAAACCCTCAGCTGCTACACCGGTTTTCCCAAGTTGGGTTTTTTCGAGGACATTTGTCCAAAAATAACTGTGTTAATTTTATGTGTGTGTGTGATAACATTTCTTCCAATGTTTATTCTTCCGCAGTTTTATTTGTGTAGGTTGCAGTGTGATTTATTCAGTATTTGCTGTAGCAAGCAATAAATAAATTGTTAAATTAAATTAACAATTAGGAGAATAATTTCTAGTTTGCTGTAATAAGATTCCAATTTGGAATTTTCACAGCTCCCCGATGGATAGAGAGTGGTGGATGAAGCTACCTTATGATTCTTTTTCTTTAGATTCGAGAATGTTTTGGCAGATAGAGTCGAGCAAAGATGGGACATGATATGATGACAGGATACTTGCGATGATTACATGATGCAGTTGGAATTTCTCCCTAGCTGAGAGGGAGTTTAAATTTCTGGTAGCTCAGTGATAAATTCCAACTATTAGACTAGACTCCTCATTCCGAGAGGACCAAAATTGACCTTTGAATCACTGGAGTTGGATAAGGGAAAGTGAGTTTTTGAATTGAAACCCACAATGTCACATTTGATCAGGTCGGCCCTAAAGTGAAATGGACACCCTTGGAAGCCTATAAATACAAGTCAAGTGACCCTCATTTGGACATCATCATCAAGCATCTTCTTCTCTCTTCTTTGGATTGGTTTGCACAGGTCTAAAGTGAGTTCGTGGAATTTGGTTCGTACAGGTCCGAGATTGTAGGGTTCGAAGCTCGCACGTGTGATTAGGGTTTTTGGTTTCCAGCCGTAGGGTTGACTCGTGGAATTTTCATCTATAACCGCAGGCATGCAGGCTTATCTATGCGGTTGGAGCATCTCAACCGCATGCATAACTCTCATTCCATGCGATTGGGATCTAGGGTTTCAGTTTGACAGTTGATCGTAGTTGATCATAGTTGACTGCAGGCACGTAGGTCCATCCGTGTGGTTGGAGCATCTCAACTGCATGCATAACTGTACTTCCATGCAGTTGGGATCTAGGGTTTTAGTTTGACAGTTGAGCACAATTGACTGTAGGCAATAAAAGTTGACACTGATCTCTGTTTTTGCTGAGAACATATTTCTGGACATTGTTGGGTTAATTTTGCTGGATGATTTTGTAATGGCTCATTGTACTGTTTGCTGAACATTTTATGACAATCTAATAGAACGAGAATTACAAAGGGTTTTCCCCCTTGTGGGGTTTTTCCTTGGTCATTGACCAAATCTGGTGTCTCTTGTTGATGTGTTGATTGTCTCCTATTGTCATTGCATTTACTGTTCTATCTTCAATTATTGTTGATGATTGGAAATATTACTTATTGTTGAAAGATTGCTAATTCAAGAATTGAATTGGGCTTAAGAAATTGAAACAGTATAGAGTAGTGTAAAATTAACATGCTCTACACATTTTTGGGGTTTATGGGTTGTTACATGCATCAAGACTTTGGTGCTTTGAAAGTGCACCAACACTAGAATTAATTTCTAACCTTCACAAAAGGTCTCATCATTTCTGTTGTTCTCCCATTAGATTATGCTATTACTGAATATACTGGAATATTTCCTGATTTTCATATATAAATGGTCTGTGATTTATTTTCCTCAAGTTCAGAGGAGGCACACTCATGTTCACCTCTTTCTTTTTCCTGTTTTAAGAATATTCTTATATGTGAATGATGACATTTCTATTTGATTCCAATGACAATGATTATACAATGAGAGCAATGTGGTAAACATAGCATCATTTGGTACATTTTGGGATGTAAGTCTTCGATTCACTTTAAAATTGAATGTTGAAACTTGAAACTAGTCATTTAAGAAAAATTGAATCCCTTACTAAAGTATTTTGTGAAGATCTGAAACTGCATGTGGTACTTTGAATGAAGTTCTGTTAAGTTTGAAGTTTGCTGTTGTGTCTTGATATTTTCTTATGGTGTATTCAAATAATTTGAAAATAACAGTCCTATTGATTCTCTAATCTCTTAGCTAATTTTGAAATTATTGAGGTGGGTACAGGAAGTCTTGGTGGACAGGGCCATCCATGCAGCAGCAGTACGGTCTCTTTCTCTCCAGAACTCAGAACAGTCAATATCTACAGAAAACTGCAAGAAACCAGAGTTATTTGGTGAAGACTTCTCAAAAGCTCTTGAGAATTTCCTTCCAGCAGCTATGAGGGGTATTGCAAAATCTAGTAGCCAAGGTGGGCGTTTGGGGTGGGAGGATGTTGGTGGCTTGTTTGAGACTCGCACTGCTATCAAGGAGGTAAACTTCCAACCAGATTACCCTACAAGAAAGTTACTTGTGATCTAGTTTTCTTTGCATGCCATTGCCCATGATGAAGCAAGGGGGAAAATTGTTCTAACATTTGAATTGTTCTGTAATTAGATATTATGCTTAATCCATACTCTCTTCTTTTCATTCACCTGTGCCATCATTATGCTTATTCCATACTTTCTTCTTTCCATTTGATTGTGCCATCATTCTTTGGGAGGGATTTTCTCATCGCAGAAATTCTGCATACTAAGCACCCTTCAGATGCTGTGAATCCCCATACAGAGAGAGAGAGAGGTCATTGTGATGGTGTCCTCAGCATGCTATGGCTAGAGTACCACAGTATTGTCACCTTCATTCTAGGCCTTGTAGATCTGCTTTTATCCAACGTTGAGGACCTTCTAGTTCTCTTTATGTGCATCACATGACAAGGGGATAGGCATACATTACCAGTGTTCTTTCTACTTCTGGAGTTTCATTGGCCTGAGATATTAGGAGAGATTTTAGGGCAGGCACCCTATGTTGTCTAAGAATTATCTAGTCTTTGCTTCTAGCCGTGAACACTCTCACATGGATATTTAAGATCCAGTATTTGGCTTGTCGAAGTGGTGGATGATGTCTGCATTGGTCCTTTCATTTCTGTTTCAAGCATTTATAGAGACATGTGACAGCACCTATCTCTTGTCTCGGCTTCCTGCTTTGGTGTTCATCTTTCCTTGACAGCTTTGTATGTGTAGCTTATCCACCTTGAGTCTACCCTCTCTGGCTATGATTAGTTCACATTATTTCAGCATCTCAGTGTTTAGTTAAAACTTTTAGCCTCCAGGGTAGAAATTAGTTGCTTTCTCAGTCCCCAGGGTTTTTTCCTACATCAGATCTTTTCTGTTCTGTTGGATGTAATTTCAAGTCCCACTGGACTTCTCTTGTCATTCATGGACATTAATATATATTTTTTTAAGTTTTCTTTGTTTCTTTCTATTCTTGGCTTTCTACCTACTTATGTCATAGATAAATTATTTCAACCTTTATTTCTATTGCTAAATTATACTGGACAACCTGTTTAGTTAATATTGGGAGGTTCTGTAATATAAGCTTATGTACCTTAAAGCTCTATTGATTAATTAATTTAATTTGTTAGCTATTTCTCTGCTTTTAGGTGAGTAGTGATAGGAGTTGCTTTTGCACTCCCACAGTTAATTTGGCTGTACTTTTGAGTCCCATTGACCATCATTGTGGCCGCTTATTGGACACTAATAAAATTATCTTACCTCATCTTATTATTCCACCACTAGATTTTATTATTGTATCTATTATAGTCTTTTTACCACTCAATCTAGCAGGAGTCCTACAAGGGGTACCTAAGGGACAACTACTAAACCAAATGACAACAACGGGGCAAAGACCCATTGCCATTTCAGTCAGTGTCCCCTGCTCTTTATAGACTTTCACCGATGGAAGGAGTCCATGTATAAGGGAAATCACTTGAATGATGGGATCGAGGGCAAGGTATGATGTGATTTCCAAAGCCCATTCAAAGGAGAGACTCAAATAATGACCCAATGCTTCAAAATAAGCTAATGGCTCTCCAAGAAAGTCTTATAAAAAAACCTAGACCGAGGACGAAAAGCTATTCAAATATAAGGGATACTCCTAGACCTAAGGCTTCCTAAGGAGGCAAGACCTCTCCAAGGGCTTTGTAAGATGATTACCATATAAGGATTCGACACCAATGGAGTGACCTAGGGGAAAATCCAAGCAAGGCCTAGGACTTGAAATGACTGCAAGAGGATGATCTTCAATGAGACTACTAGGTCAAGCAAGGATCAGAAAGGCCACAAACTGATTAACTTCCTTTGAGCAAATGACCTTTGGAATGCCTCTAACCAAAGAAGTTTAAGGGTAGAATCAATATTGGAGCTAGGGATTGAGATTTCTCTCAAGCTAGCCACAGGAATTGCCTCAAATTGGAAGGGCTAATGGAGGACACTATAGTGCAGTACCTTACCAATTCGCTCTCAAAAATACCCCTCCTAAAGCAATTCAAATTTCACACTAGGCCCTAGTTGACCTTCTAGGGTTAGGGAGAAATTTTGTGAAGGCTGAAAAAGAAAAAGGTTTTAGGTTGATCACCTAGGATTAAGACCAGTGCCTTATCAATTTGGAGAAATGGAGTCAATTTTTCCTTTGATTTAAAGACTTCGCTCTATCAAGGAGACCTATGCAACTTTTGCTAACCCTAAAGAGGTAGAAACTCGGCTACAATAGATTTTTATACTTCGCTTATCAATTATTGATGGAGATTCAAGGATACAATAAGCAAAACAAGCCTCTAGGAACATTCATTCACATCATCTATGAGTAATTCATGCAATACTTCAATAATCTTATTGTTTTCATGAAATTTGCATTAAATTAGGACACATACAAGATCATGACAAGATATTCCATACATTAGACATGTAACAAATTAACAATGTAAAGATATGGCATCAAATAACACTTACAAGATAATGTGAGTATATCCATCCATCAAATTTGCACATAGAAGCTCCGAGACAAGATAACAAAAATCCCAAACATCAAAATGCATCAATAACATCCAATTCCATCCGTCAATTGCAGGTTTGAATTATTTTTACAAGAGAAATCCCAATCCAAAATGATGATCAACTACAAATGAGGTCTCTTCAATTTATATGAGCCCCTCACAAGTTCGAATGGTCTAATTGGCCTAATTAAGCCCCTAATAATTATTTTAATGTGCAAATAACAACTTTGGTTACAAGCCCACTAAATAGCTCATATGTGTAAAATAAGCCTTTCTATTGAGGCCAAAATGATAGAATAATGGTGCAAAGGGCTGTTGGAAGGCCAAGATGAGTCCTTAACGTGCCATGATGAAGAGGAGGGCTCCAAAAATGATGATCAAGGGGGTGTCCTCTTGATTTCCAAGCAAACCATCCTGTGGTGCTCCCATGTGGCTGTGGGGCACAATCAATGGTCTCATGGGTCTCCAGTGGCTCAATAACAAGTTGATGCTCCATCAATAAGGCCTAGAATGATGACACATGCCTTCCCATGTCTTCCTGGACAAGACAACCTCCTCTAGGACCTGGATCATCTGCTAGATGCCTGGGGTAGTGCAGTTCAAGTGCATGATCATCTCTGGATAACTGGGGCATGAACAAGAAACTAGTGGTGCTGAAGAAGTCCATGGTGTGGCAATCAATGCTTTGCTGTGGTGGAGGCCCATGGCTCTCAACACTCACCCTACAAGTGCAATTATGACCCTCTGGAGGGCTTGGATCCTGTATAGGGAGACCAAGTCCAAGATGAAGACCCACCTGCAATCCTATATAAGATCTAATGCGTCTCCTCACCTTCCAGTACAATTAATCATTAGTGCAATTGAGTAAATAACCTTGCTGATCATGGGAAAGAGTGGACACTTCATAGTGGCATGCCCTTCAAATTGGGCTTTAGAAAGTATAGGAGTTACCTTGCTTGACAAGAGCGGTTAATAAAGGACCCTATTAGGTGGTTTCAACTTCTAAGGCAGTGGCAGGTCCATGGTACATCCATCGAATGGCAGGGGTCATGTGAAATGATGATGGAACAGAGTCGGGCA
Source organism: Pinus tabuliformis (assembly GCA_031772625.1). NCBI lineage: Eukaryota > Viridiplantae > Streptophyta > Pinopsida > Pinales > Pinaceae > Pinus > Pinus tabuliformis. The sequence continues at coordinate 815,687,359 of CM062818.1, forward strand.
ATAGGGAAGGCTCCAAGCCACATGCCATGGTACAAGGGAAGCTAGAATGAGGGAAGCCCACACCTTGGGTATATGAATGTAGGAGGGAGCAATCGTGGTACATGAGTTACCTCGACCTTTGTTTTTCCACCCTTCTTCATATGCCTTTTGCCTTTTATTGATTTTTCTTTCTTTATTGCTCGGGGATCCAGGGAATGAGAGCATGATGTGTATGATGTAGTAGTGATTACCCCCTTAAGGTTGGGCAGTTCATTGCCCACCAGGGGTTGGGACAATCATGGGTTCCTTAACGATGTAGGGGGCGGTCATAGGGACCCTAGGAACCAGGGTGATGGCCATAGTGATAAGGGGTAGAGCTCATGCTTGGCTTTTGCCCACATGTTAAATTTTTATGTCCCGACCAACTTTTGCATTTTGTGGTACATTTTTTGTTGTAAGTGGCCAAGTTATGCTTTTATCTTTCTTTTTAGCTGCATCAACTGTTGGGGCATTGTTCCAGGCCCAACCCAAGTGTGGACAAGGGGTGGGGGAGGCTAACACCTTGTGGACCCAATGGACAAATGTGGACCTAGATGGGAAAAGTGTGGACAAGGGCTTGTAATGAGCAGAGGGGAGTCAAAGATATGGTGTCGAGAAGCGGGACCACACAACCCAATTTAGGGTCTCCCATGTAGTGCCACTCCTAAAGCTAGTAACCAATAGAGGAGACCCCACGAGACTAGGATACAAGATTAACCACCAAGTTGGGACAAGGGAACAAGAGTACAATTAAAGTCCATTCTTTCCACTGAATCCCCCCACTAATCCATGTAAAATGTGCTTAAGAAAAGCATAAACACCCAATTACATAATAAAAAGTCATACCGTTGGGGTTGGAAGGCCCACCTTTAAACATACGATCATAAGAGATGGGCGAGAGCACACAATGGCCGGCTCAAATGGCGGAGGATGGTGGCACATCGAGCTATCTGGTCGCTGCAAGGGGCTGCTGGCTTCTGGCTGAAGATGAACCTAGGGGAAATTTTCTCCTATACGGGTCACCCACTGGTGGTGGGTAACAATTCCTAATGGTCTTATCCTCTCCTTCAATCAACCAGTCTGTCAGTTATTTGATATTGCTTTTCAGCCTCGAATGTTATATAATTTTGAGCTTTAAAACTCTTTGCTATCTTTTTGTGATAAATGTATTACTGGATTTCTTATATGCTTAACATTCTTTGGCTTGATCTTTTTACCTGTTATACCTAAAGCTGAATGCAGATTCCTTTTATGTTCAAAAGACACTGATGAAAAACTAAACTATTAAATGATGCAAGCTTTGGACTGCACATCCATCTAGGTCCATAGAATGCATTCTTGCAGGAAACTGTTCAGTCATTTTAATTACTGTTGTCATGTATGGCTGATGAGTTTTAGCAACAGTTCTTACCATAAAGCTATTTTCATCCTGCCATCAGGCCTGAAGATAGGCTCAGGCTATTGTAGATCAGTTTTGTTTTTATTTATTCTTTTTATAAAATTTTTGACACAATTGTGACAACTCCAGGTTCCTGCAGTAGATTATTTGCACTTACAGCATTGTCTTTCTTGTGTGGCTATTGTTAGGAAGCTTTATGATATGATGGAAGCATTATTGAAGTAATCGGTTTTAATCATTAAACACTATATCTTGGGACAATTGATACATTAAATATACTTGCAAAATGTTTTGAAACTTGCACTACATTCATACTCTAAACATCAGTCTTACTTTTTGTTTCCTGAAATTATCTGTCCGAATGATCAATTCATTGGTTATGCAATTTCATTTGATTTCTATTCCTTTTTTATTGGCTGCTGCTAGATTAGGCTTTTTGGGGTGAAGTACTTCAGTACCAATCAAACAATATCCTTCCGTTCCGGTAACTCTTATGGTTTTAGAATTTGTCCTTATTAGTGGTTAATATTGCTATAACCGAAAGTTGCATTGTCTTTTTTCTTCTGTCAGCAGATGCTGGAGTTGCCTATTAAATTTTCAAAGATATTTGCAGAAGCACCTTTGAGATTAAGATCAGGAATTTTATTGTATGGCCCCCCTGGGTGTGGGAAAACCCACATTGTTGGTGCTGCTGCTGCTGCCTGTTCTTTGCGATTTATCTCTGTGAAAGGACCTGAGCTGCTAAACAAATATATTGGAGCATCAGAACAAGCTGTAAGAGTTTCAGTTTTTCATGTATCATGCATGGTAATTTTGAGTGTGGAACTAATTCTAATTTTGGGGTCCTTTAAACATGTGAAGCTTATCCACTTGCCTGTTTGAGCCCTTACGTTGGTTTTGAATGCCATTTGTCCATAGATCCTTCCTTTTCAAAAATTCCAGGGTCATAATTTTGAAAGTGCAAAGTGAGTGGTTTGCAGGGAATAGATGACTCATTCATAAAACTCCACTTCTTAGACCTAGCATGGCAATATTCATTTGGACACCCTCCTGAGGGATGAGATCAACAAGCTCATTGATGGTGGGCCCAATTGGCAGGAAACATGTTCTCAAGCCAAAATGTGCCAATCCTTTTAGCAGCATGACATTGAACCCTAGAGAGCGTGCCAAAAGATGCCATTCTTACTTAGGTGCCAGGCCTGAAAATCAGAGCTCTGCAATACAAGTAGAGTGTCTTGCCAAATCTCAACCCGCTCTACTGTCAATTATATTCTATCTGACTAAACCCACAATGGCCTTCAAAGTTGCCTAGATACTCCTAAAGATAAATGAGCTTGCCACCAAAAACTGGTGGAGTAAGATATAATGTTTCACTTGCAAAAGATGCCTTGAACCTTGCGCATATGTTGAGTAGTAATCAACTAGTGCCGCAATAGTATTTTGCCAAGGGGCAACATCCTTGAAGCAAGGCATCACCCATCAAGCATCAAGGATGCCCCCTTGGGCAGTGGCATCAATCAACCCTTTCACTTGCCATGCTGAAGTCATAATGGCCAAGGAGGTCATGAGGTCAAATCCTTGTTTTTTCTCTACAAAAAATGTTTTAATTTGCTCTATTCTAAGTGTTCGCAGACTTTTGTTAAGCATTTGAATACTTGAGGTTTCGATCCTTTTTCCAAGATCATGCTCAGGAGCTAATGAAGCTCAGGTTTGGCCTTGGGCTTATGTGGATGCCATTGACTTAGTAACCAAAATGGTCCCCAAAGATAGTGCCGATTTTATCTTCAGACATGCTTAGGATAGTCCAGATTTAAATTTAGAAAGGGTTCGTAAGCTGTTGGGGATTTTAATGTACATGTATATAAATTCGTCATTTTTATATGATATATACAGTTTTTTCTTGTGAGACTAAAATGAACCCCATGAAAAATGATGGTATCAGCAAATGAATGATGAGATAACAATTTAAGCCAGATGATGGTATATCCCATGAAATGCAGGTCCGAGATATATTCTCTAAAGCATCTGCAGCGGCTCCATGCATTTTATTTTTTGATGAATTTGACTCTATTGCTCCAAAAAGGGGACATGACAACACTGGTGTAACAGATCGGGTTGTCAATCAGGTACCTCTATTCTTTAAGGTTATGAAGTTGTGATTTCTTTTTCAAATATGATTTTCATTTCAAAGTTTTATTGCTTCCATTTATCTATTTTCTGTTTGGGTTCCAGCTGTTGACTGAACTTGATGGTGTTGAAGCATTGACTGGGGTATTTGTTTTTGCAGCAACCAGGTTTGTTCCATTTAAAATATTTATTTTCTAAAGAATTTGACTTAAAAATGGAACAAAATATTGTTGGTGCTTTTGTTTCTCAAATGAATTCTGTCTCACAGAAAGGAACTAAAATTTTTAATAAATTCTTCATATAGTGGAAATTCAAAACGAACTCATTAGTGGAAATTCTTCATACAATATTTTTTTTGTAATCATTCTTCAATAATAGTTCATGTTAATTTCTAACCCTAGCAACCTGGCTAATTATTTCCTAGCAGATTATTATGTAGATACTAAACACAAATCATGGATGGGATTTTAAAATTAAATAAAAGAGATTAACAGTGAAAACAAATTAAAACACCAATCTCATACACATGCACACAAGATTTTTGCGCTTCAAAATTTGCTGTTTCATTAACAATAGTCTACAGCATACAAGGGCTCGATTCCTGGGGTAATGGCCCTTTGAGGGAAAACACAAATACAACAATAAACTTGGAAATGATCCAACTAATTAAACCTTCTGCAGATCTGTCCTTCGATGTTGCTTGGATGATCTGGATCCTTCCCCCTTGCTGCCTGACGCAAAAACAATTTAACTCTGTAATTGACAGATATATATATATATATATATATATATATATATATATATTAGAAACTGAATGATGATTTTTACAGAGAGGGCCCCTGGCTTAAATATGGCCTTTGGGTGGCTTTTCGTGAAGGTGCATGATCTTTTGACTGTGCCCTTCTTCCTTCCTAATTACACATATTTAATTTTTTACATAACACTGTCACTTGCAGTTTTCCTTGGACTCTACACACCTGGATGAAAGTCGTCCACCCAATAATTAAGATCTCACTATTTCACTATGTCTTGTGCTCAAAGATGTGTCTTCTCCTTTAGCCTAGCCTTCATTTAAGTTTTAGTTATTGACTGAATCCACAGCCCTAGTCTCCAAAGTGTTTTACAAAGATTTTGAAGTACAGGAAATTCTGAAACAATAAAATATATATAATTGAAAAAGAATCAGATATATTGTGTACAAATCCGGACCCTTGCTTAATATACTAGCTAAGGTTCCTCTTCGTGAATAGTTGTGATGTTTTATTGCAACTTATTAATTTTATTCATATCATTGCCTTCCCCTTAAAAGAATGCTTTGTCCTCAAAGCATGGTAACAAAGGATATTGTCAAAAATTCTGTCTCCCAAGAAGCATATTCTTCTGGTGGGCTGTTCCACTTGATGAGGTATTCTTTAATTACTCAGGAACGTAATCACTTTTCTCTGGTGGCAATGATAACTTCCGGTTCTAATACAACTTCTCCCTCATCATTCAATGTAAGAAGTGTTGTTTGTGCTGTTTGATGTTTACCCAACACCCTTTTTAGATAGGAAACATGCAAAACGTTATGGATGTGTCTTTTTTCAGGTAATCTTAAACCGTAAGCTACTTGACTAATTTTCTTGACAACTTGATATAGCCCATAGAACTTAGGGGCTAGCTTGTTTTTTCCTTATTGTTTTAATGATAACTGTTTGTAAGGTTGAAAAATTCTTTTTCTGACCTATGTTGCTCAACTTGCTACTTCATACGGTTTGTTGTGATATTTAAATTTTTCTTTAGTGTTTGAACAACTTTTTGGTTCTCCTCCAATTGATCCTTTACTACTGGAATTTTTATATCATTTATGGCTAACTCCTTCCATTTAGGGGTTCATAACTATAGAGAGCTTGAAATGGCGTCATTTTTGTTGAAGTGTGATAAGTGGAATTGTACCACCATTCTGCCAGATGTAACCATTTAAACCATTTGTTTTTCTTATTTGTTACAAAACAACGAAGATATGCTTCCAAACATTTATTGACAATTTCAGTTTGGCCATCTGTTTGGGGGTGGTAGGCTGAGCTCATGTTGAGGGATGTCCCAATTTGTTTGAAGAACTCCTTCCAAAAGTTTCCTTTAAATTTGGCATCCCTGTCACTAACAATGATCTTTGGAAACCCATGCAATTTGTAAATATTCTTGCAAAATATTTCAACAATTTGTTTTGCTAAGTCCGATCTCTTTACGCCCATGAAATGTGCATATTTAGTGAGTTCATCTACTACCACAAGGATTTTGTCCTTTGTAATATCCCTTCTATTTATTTGTTTAAATTCCCAAAAATTTTCAATAAAATTTCCTTTAGAAAACACAATAATTTTTTGCCAAGAATTTTAACCAGTTTAAACATACTATGGAACCAACAATCACAATGCTTGTAAATAATTCTATTGCAAAACCCCAACTATTTTATTCATAATTATGAGAGGAGAATTACATAAATTTAATTTGAGGAAAACCTAATGGATAAATCATCTGGAAATACGTGGCTGTATATTTCATCAACAATTCACTGACTCCCTTGCAACTCAATCTCCTAGCAATTAGCAATTCGGCCCCCCTTGGAGATATTAATTCGACCCAACTAGAAGCAGCAATTCGGCCCTCCTGTCGATAATAATTCAGCCCTCTTGAGAAATGAAACTTGTGTTGAAGAATGCAACTAGTGTCAGTCTTCATAATTATATTTAAAATGTATTTGTCAAAAGAAAGAAAAATAAATATCATTATTAAATAAATTGACTTATTAAAGCATGGGTTTCATACTTGGGTCAATTGTTTTTAGGTCAAAGTCTCCATTGAAGATTTCTAGGGTTTATGTCAAGTGTCGTTTTCCTTGTCATAATGTAAAGAACCCTTCTTGGGATTTATTTGTCATGAAAGAAAATTTATTTTATTGTAAAATAGGTCAATTAGGCCTCCTCCACCAAGCCAACCTCAAATTGGACAATTCGGCCTAAACTGGGCAGCAGAATCACTATATAAAGGCAACAACTCAACCTCATTTGCCAGTCCTTCACAACAAGTTCGATCTAGAGTTTTTGGGCTAAGGAAAAGTGTGAATTTCAAGAGAAGAAGAGAAAAAAGGATAGCAAAGAAGGAGGTCTCTCACAAGCATAAGAAGTTAAAATTCTCTCTCTCTCACATGTGTGAAGATGATGGAGGGGCCGAAATTCTGTAGTTGCTGGGAAGGCCGAAATTCTGAAGCTACTGGTGGAGCTAGGGCCGAAATTTCTAGGTTGATGCTGGGTTGAAGCTACTGGACAAGAAAAGACTACTAAAGTGCGCTAAAACATATTGGAAAGCTGACTTGGTGGAGGAGGTAGGTCTATTGGTCTAGGGTCTTGGTCTATCTCATTTGAATTACTGAAGGAAGAGTCCTTGAGTGGGTTTTCCCCTATATAGGGTTTTTGTCGTGGTTGTGCACCTACATCTAGTGCCCTTGATCTTCGTGTTTTGGTTTTGGTAATTGCTTGATGAACTAAAATAAAAGAAGAACATAAGAAAGATAATAATTATTCAAAGAAATCATAAGTAATTATCGACAAGAGAAATCTTTCTGTCTTTTCGATTTTCTAACTTGGTATCAAAGCTAAGGTGAAGAAGGAAGAAAAAGGCAAGTTAAAGATCTATTGAGGAAAAAGAGATCAAGGAAAATTCAATATAGTGAAAATCCTACTATATACATTAACTATGTCAAACTCAATGAAGGGAGAGAACAAATTAGAAGGGGCCTCAAACTACAAGGCCTGGAAAAAGAGAATAGACCTCATTCTCGAAAAGAACAAAGTTTTGGATCTCGTTCAATGAAAAATCAAGAAGCCTACAAATGAATCAAGTGAAGCAGAAACAACAAAATTTAGAGAAATCAAAATCTTTCCTATGAACCTTATAATGGATGGAGTTAAGGATAACCTAATTCCATACATATCCTACATAAATTTTGTCCAAGAAATGTTGGAGGCTCTCTCCACAATCAAGAACATTGGTCAAATAGCAAGCCTCAAGAATGAACTAAGAACCTAAGTCACAGGACACGTCCTCCAGGGTCCCGTGTCCCGTATTTTACGTATTGGACATGAAAACGGCCCTAATACGTGTCGAATACGGTTTTTATCATGTCCTGTAAAATGGAATACGTATTCGCTGGTTTTCGTCGTGTCCTGAATTTGGAAAACGCGTATTTCGTTGGTAGAAAACGTTGCCTGCATAAGCTGCAATTTGTTTTGAAAGAAACAAATAATTTTTGAGTGGGGCAGCTTAATGATCAAGTCTAGGCCCTAGTATTGATATGCTATTCATGGTAATGTTAAATTCTTAAAGTAAAAGTGACATTCTCCTTAATCTTCATTTTCATCCTTTTACTTAAATTTTTAACATTACCATGAAATGACTCAGGATGTTTGAGAGTGGTTCCGGCCTCATTGGATTTCATATGGAGAAAGTAGAATTTTAGATTTCATTCAAAATGCAGCAGACTTATCAGTTTTTTAGGATTTCAGGATTGGGAGATTGTAATGTTTCTAGGTGACACCCCCTGCCCGGGCTACCCTTGCCACCAGTAGAGGACGTTGTCTACCTCCTATAGCTCCTACTTCTAGTTCTTCAGCTTCATAGCGAACTCCACTGCCAATTCCACCAGCACCAGCATCTACATCTAGAGGGAAAGGGAAAGCTGTGGCATTTTCTCGCAAGAGGGGCAGAGGAAATCAATAGGATTAGACTTTAGTTATTTTCTTATGTGTTTGTAAGTTGTACATGAACAATGAACATTGAATATTCAAGAATCAAGACCAAGCATATCACATTCTAATTTCTAAATAGTAAATTTTGATTCTATTTATTTTTTTAAAGTGAACTATGAACTTTGAGAAGTAATTATATTTTAATTTGATTAGATAAGTTGCAACCTACAATTTAATATGGATAAAAAACTATATTTCGGTATGTATATATATGTGTATATATATATATATATATATATATATTAAATATATATAAAACGTGTCCCCCGTGTCCTGTTTCCAAGTCGCTGCGTTTCGTATTGAATACTCGTATTTACGTGTCCTCCGTGTCTCGTGTCCTCGTGTCATGTGACTTAGCTAAGAACTGTTAAGATGACAAATGATGATACCGTCTCATCATATTTTATAAGGATATATAGAAATAGAGATGAACTCCAAGCAATAGATGAAGTTGTCCTAGAAAAGGAGCTCATAATCACTGCCCTTCTAGGACTACCAAAATCTTGGAGTGCCTTTGCATCAGGACTTAACAGTTGGAAGGATACTCCAACATTTGAACAAATGTTGAAGGCTTGTAGTCAAGAAGAAGCCAGAATATCGTTAGTAAACAATAATGAGGATGAAGAAGAAAACACCTTGAATACCTATTTTGCTCATCACAAGAAGAAGGGAACCTTCAAGAAGTTCAAAGGACCAAAGAAGAAAATGGACCTATCCAAGATTGAATGCTACAACTGTCGCAAGATGGGTCACTACATAAGCCATTGTCCAAAGAATCCAAGAAATAAGAAGAGAGAATGGGAACACGCAAATATTGTTGATGAAGATCCACCTAAGAAGAACAAAACCCAAGAATCAGAAGTCAAGGACTTATACTACTAAGTCCTCTCTCTCTCTCACATAGCCCTCTTAGTCTTTTATTTTTTTTGAATTGTTTTCCTTTATGTTTTGATTTCTAGAACTTGTAGGTCTAACATGTCTTATTAGAACATTTTTGAATTATTTTGATGAGTTATAGGTATCCCTTGAGATTGGATTAAGAGGGAGCCTTCCAAAGGATAAGTATCTTATTCCTTGTCTCCTCTTTTGTGTTTGGTTTCTCTCTCATATCAAAATATGCTTGTATTGTATGCTAATAACCTTTCTCTTTATATTTTCCTTGGTTAGGAAAGCTTGTTGATTGATCAAGGGTTATGAAGAAGACTTAAAAGAACAAACTTGAAGCATGGAAGAAGTTCTGCTACAAAGAAAGCCCTTCAAGGATTGATGTCCTACAAGGTTTGTTAAGAAACAACTCAAGGTATGTCTTAGACTATAAACTTTGTTATAAAGTTCTCTTCATATAAAAGGTACAATCATTTTTCTTTGAAAATTTGCTTTACATTACTAACATCATTATGTCTAAGATTTTGAATCACAAAGATTCTTGTTTGGGTGATTAATCATTAGATTGAATCTACCCTCATTAGATTATCATTTGATTATCCTTATGGAACCCTAAAAGGTTCACTATAAAACCCTAACCTAAGGGTGTGTCAATATTGATTATGAAACCCTAGTCTACTCAGGGTTGTTGATGAAATCTAGAAAACCTATTCATTCTATGTTTAGGATTTTTGGTATTGTTATAGAAACCCTATCCTTTTAGGGTTTGCTGTTAATATCTAAGTCGTGTATTGAAAACCTAGATCTTTTGTTGAAATTTGATGACTAAAAAGAGTTTCCAACAATCCCAACTTGATTTTAATTTCACCTTATCACTCCCATTCAGTTAAATGCCCTTTCCCATAAACATACGTTCAACATATAGAATTTTGGAAATGAAATTTTCAGATTAAAACACATGGGGCTGTCAACACATGCTGAAAATAAATATGGACATAACTAGACCAGCAACACACATAAAAATACACACAGATTTTTTGTCAACTTAGACCCAGGCAAAACCCCTTCAATCTTCTCTGGGGAAAACCTGTTAGAGAGCTATTCAAATTCATTTATCTTTCAAGTTCAGGAAAAATGCATTTGCAGACAAAACAAACAACAAAATACAACTTATCTCATCAGCCCAAAACTCCTTGAAAATCGTGCCCACTTTGCCTCGATTTCCATGCCCACTTGAAGTTGAAAATATGTACAGTACAGATATGTTTGTACGGACTGTACATATTTTTTTTCAAAACTTCTCTCGAACAGCGTGCAGCTCACGACATTCAATGTCGTTCTTACTGCACCTTCTGCTATCTTGTAAACCTACCTTGATTTCCATGCCCAACTTTGCCTTGAAATCACTTTTTCAGCTCGCTGCAACAAATTTCTCCTTCAGAACTTTTCTCCATCTCTCAGCCTCCTTTCTCCAATTTGCTCATGAAGAATGAATACAATCTCTCTTTTCTTTTCCCCCTTTTGTTTCCCTAAATGAGTTTTGGGCAACCCTAAGATCTAATGGCTCAAATTCATTTAGATCAAGGGATGAGAATAAATGTGCATTTAATTCTCACTTTCTATTTTTTAACTCACCCATTAAATAAAGTACCCACATTGTACTTTATGTCTAAAGTCACTTTTCACTTTATAATTTAACATTGATTTTACCACTTAGAAAGTCACTTTCACTTTATAAAGTCACATTTAGGAAAAGAATTATTTTGAACACTTTTCCCTAGGTAGAGACTAACCCATGGGAAACCACTTGTCCAAGGTACATTAAAAATCAATAACTTTAGGGTTTGGTAATTTAAGGTTTATGAACTAAACATGTGCAATATCTATAACAAGGTCCTATGAATGGATCCCTAGGTATATGTTCGTCTGTCTGATCGAAACCCTAGCCTAATCAAAATGCTTATATGCCTAACTTTGATGTATTGATGATTGTGTAGATATTGGTGTGAATTGCTAGTGCATGAAATCCTAGATATGTATTTGCAAGTATGCTGACCTAATTATTGATGTCATAGATTGTTAATTTTAGGGTTTGTAACAAAGCCCTAGTAGTAGTAATTGATATTCTAGGATATGATAATATTGTTTTCTGATATGATTTAGTATTGATGATAAAATCTAGGGTTCGCAAACAAACCCTAGTAGTGTGTAACATTGTTGAAACCTTACATGCATGGTAGGATTGTTATTAATCGCTGATATCTAAGACTATGTCTCAAAGTTGGAATCTAAGGTTTGTAGTAAAGCATAATAGAGTCTGTCATTTCTTTGAAAGTAATATTGAGGCCTTAGGTAGAATAAGTCTGGTTTCTTGATTGAGTTGCTTTATATTGTAGTCAAAGGGTTTATGACAATAACCCTAGCAAGAAGTATGTGCCTCTTGTTGATCATGAACCTAACTAGGTGTTGATGTCTAAAGTTTAATTGCTTCCATTATATTGACATGATTCTTATATTGTTAACTTCATGCTTTTGTATTTGGTTGTACTTGTTTAAGTTGTGCAGGTACATAATCTTCAAGTTAGAGATATTCGTAAGTAAAATTGACTTGATTATATTGGTAAGCATGATAAAGGAAGTTATGATGATAACCGTGATATTGGAAGAAGGAATGAAGCCATGATAGGTTCTCCAATGTTATAGAAGAAGTGGTTGATCTTCCCAAGTTGAGAGAGAGCATGGTTAGAAGAAAAGAGTATATCTCCCCAATTAAGAGGGAGGTCATATTATGATAGTCATGTTGGATACCCTATAGAAGAAATCAGAGAATGAATGAATGTATTGAGGATGTCTTGATATTGCTAAAGAAATAAAAGAAGAAAATCCTCTAACTAGTTGCATATGAATAACTTGATATAAGTGGCATCAAGATGATTGAGGACCCCGAAGGTTTGTGTTTACTTGTATATGTATATTTGAAAGTTTATTACTGATTGGGGTTTGTGTTTGAATAGGTAAATCTCTCCATGAAGAAGGATGAACAATTAGGAAGCATGCTTGGACAAATGGATATGTCTAGTTTATTAGGGAGAGATGAAGCATCTAATGACGGATACTTGGGAGGACATCTGGCCGACCTATGTGTGTTTGATGTCTAGATCCCAAAGAGGGAGTGTGGCTTTGGTCTTGGAGATTTGACCTTCGATACACACCTAGATCCTTGGGTTTATGGTTAGTTAGTAAGTCTGATGGTACCTAGATTGGCTGAAAGCTTTAGTCCATCTTAGTCCCACTCGGATAGATTACCCTGGTCAAGAATCTATTCCTCAACATTGAGTGTGCTATAACTTTTCGTAGTTCATTTTGGAGATCTTCCTTGTACCTCTATAAATATAGGTAATTATGAATACGTCGCTAGTTAAAGGGGAGTGTTGAAGAACGTAACTAGTGTCGGTCTTCATAATTATATTTAAAATGTATTTGTCAAATGAAAGAAAAATAAAATCTATTATTAAATGAATTGACTTATTAAAGCATGGGTTTCATGCTTGGGTCAATTGTTTTTAGGTCAAAGTCTCCATTGAAGACTTATAGGGTTTATGTCAAGTGTCCTTGTCCATGTCATAATGTAAAGAACCCTTCTTGGGATTTATTTGTCAAGAAAGAAAATGTATTTTATTGTAAAATAGGTCAATTAGGCCTCCTCCACCAAGTCGGCCTCAAACTGGACAAGTCAGCCTAAACTAGGCAACAAAATCACTATATAAAGGCAACAACTCGACCTCATTTGTTACTCACTCACAACAAGTTCAATCTGCAGTTTTTGGGCTAAGGAAAAGTGCGAATTTCAAGAGAAGAAGAGGAAAAAGGATAGCGAAGAAGGAGGTCCCTCACAAGCATAAGAAGTTAAAATTCTCTCTCTTTCTCTCACACACGTGAAGTTGCTGGGGGGGTCATAATTCTGCAATTGTTGGGAAGGCTAAAATTTTGAAGCTGCTGGTGAAGCTAGGGCTGAAATTTCTTGGTTGATGCTGGGGCCGAAATTTTTGGGTTGATGGGGGGTTGAAGTTGCTGGACAAGAAAAAGACTACGGAAGTGTGCTAAAACATATTGGAAAGATGACTTGGTGGAGGAGGAAGGTTTGTTGGTCTAGGGTCTTGGTCTATCTCATTTGAACTTCTGAAGGAAGAGTTTTGGATTGGGTTTTCCCATATATAGGGGTTTTGCCGTGGCTGTGCACCTACATCTGGTGTCCTTGATCTTTGCGTTTTGGTTTTGGTAATTGCTTGATGAACTAAAATAAAAGAAGAACATAAGAAATATAATAATAATTCAAAGAAATCACAAGTAATTATCAACAAGAGAAAATTTTTCTACCTTTCCAATTTTCTAACAACTTGACCCTCTTGGAAATGTCAATCCAGCGTCTCTTGAAAACAACAATTTGGCCCTTCTAAGAATGGGAGCTCGACCCTCTTGGAAATGTCAATTCGACCCTCTTGAGATTAATAATTTAGCCCTCCAGGAATTATAAATTCGGCCTCCTCCTAAAGCTCGCTATCCGACTTCTTGACATAATCAATTCAGCCTCCTCTGGGAATTAACAATTCGACCTCCTAAAAATGATAATTCGGCCTCCCTGAATAAGCAATTCTGCCTTCTTATGTGATGACAATTCCTTAGACTAGCTAGGGTGGATATTTTAGCACCGAAGCTAATCGTCACCAGCTAGGGTGTATAGTTTCAACACCGGAGCTAGGCACTGCACAAGGGTTTCCCCTCACTGAATAAGTTGCTTGAGCTCCAAGTAAATTAAGTTATTAACAAATCAAATCTCGCACACATCCATTTTTTAAGCCTCCTTTTATAACTTTTTGCCTCCTCAAAATATCATGGATGGTTTTCAATACCATGGGTCAATATATTTTCCAAAGTGACTTACCGCTTTTTATTTAATTATTAAATTAGTATTTGATAATTAGCTACCTGACCTCCCTTTTTCCTGACTATAACCTACCAGGATCATGATATGTTATTAAGTCGAGCTCCTTGCTACTATGGATTGGAAAAGGACATCACAATGCTACCTTCCTGATTTTTCTTTTCCTCGAGCAATTGCAAACTGGTATGCTACAATACCTTTTCGCCTTCGCAAGTGGCATCTTCAATAGGGAGGTCCTTCCGTTTGATTAAATATTCCTTGATAGTTGTGCTCCTTAATTTCCTTTCCCTGGTGTCTATTATCTCCTTCAGAATTAGGACCAATTGCTCCTCTTTGTCCAATGGTGGTAGCTCTGATGTAGCTTTGACCTGTTTTCCAAGTACCTTTTCAAGGCTTGACACGTGAAAGACACTATGAATCCTACTTCCTTCTTCTAGAGCCAACTCATAAGCTACTTCTCCAACCTTCCTTATCACGTTGTAAGGACCAAAAAATGGGGGCTTTAGTTTTTTGGAGCCACTCTTCTTCATAGAGGATTGCCTGTATGGTTGTAGCCATAAGAAAACAAGGTCTCCCTCCTAGAAACTGTGTTCAACCTGGTTGCGATCTGCAAACATCTTTTATTGATTCTGGGAAACCTATAGGTTTTATCTAAGGAGCTTGAGTATATCTTGACTTTCCCTTCAACCAATCGTTGGCCTTTGGAGCTTTGCTGCCCCAGAATGCCATCTCAACAAATTATGGCGTGTTGTACCCATATAGTGCCAAATAGACTTATGGTAGGTAGTGTTGTATTAGTACTCACCTAGATGCAAACATCAAATCCATGCCCTTTATTGTTTGGCCACATAGTTTCGCAAATAATCTTCCACCCATTTGTTGAGAATTGTTGTCTAGCCATCAGTCTGGGGATGGTAACTAGTACTTGAAGACAATTCGATGCAGGCCAATCTAAATAATTCATGCCAAAAGGCGCTAAGGAACTTGTTATCTCTATCATTGACAATATGCCCAGGGGCAGGGACCTCGTGCAATCTAAAAACTTCTCGAAAAAATGCCTTTGCTACTTGTCCTGCTATGTAGTCAAATGATATGGCCATGAAATGTGCAAATTTAGTCAGTCGATCCACCACCACAAAAATGCAGTGTTTCTCTTGCAGCCTCGTAAGTCCTGTAATAAAATCCATAAAATGCTTTCCCATTTTTATCTGGGATGGGTAGTGGCTGTAGCAGTCTCGCGGGAAGAGTTTGTTCTACCTTGTTCTACTGGCAAGTGGTGCACTCTGCCACATGTCTCCAAATATCCCTCTTGAAGTCCTTCCAAGTAAACCTTTCTCTCACTTGTTGATATGTCTTGAAGAGCCCCTAGTGACCAACTACAGTTGAGTTATGTGCTACCTTCATAATTTTCTCTTTCAGGTGCGATTTTGGGACCAAGAAAATCCTCCCTTTGTAAAACATGATGTCATCAATGACCTTATACCTATCATCCTAAATTAGCCCCTCCATAATCTCGCATGCAAAATTGTTTTTGGAATATTCAACCAGTAGGAGTGCCTTCTAATCACTAGTGATCTCCATGAGTGAACATGTTGCGGTTCTTCTTGAAAGAGCATCGGGGACTACATACCTTTTTCCCTTAACATACTCAATATCAAAATTGTAGGATTGTATTTTACTAATCCATTTTTGTTGCCTCTCATTCAATGCCTTTTGTTTCGGAAATATCTTAAGCTGTTGTGGTTTGTTTTGATCACAAATCTCCCTCCTACCAGGTACTGATTGAACAACGCATGCATAATCGCAAGCATCTCCTTATCATAGATAGAATAAAGTCTCTTTGGCTCTTGTAGCTTCCTACTTTCAAAAGGTATTAGGTGTTTATCTTGTGTCAATATGGCTCCTTGCCTTCCCTTAATGTGTAACACTCGAGCACAAAAGGCCGTGAGAAATTTGGAAGTGCTCTGATGGGACAAGTACTCATTAGCTCTTTACACTTCTCAAAAGTATGTCATTTGAACACCCCCTTTTTAGTTAGATCTGTTAAGGATGCCACCATCTGTGAGTAACCCTTGACGAAGCGCCTGTAGTAATTTCATATGCCCATGAATCCACATAGTTTTGTGAGATTCTTATGTGTTGGCTAGTTAAGAATAGTTTGTATCTTCTCTTAGTGTACTTGTACCACTTTTGTGTTGATAATATGCCCCAGGTATAGGATCTCAGTCATCCCAAATTCACACTTGGATTCTTTGGAAAAAAAGGATTGTTCCTCGAATTTGCGCAACACCTCCTCCAAATGTCTCAAGTGCTCTTCCCATGTTCTGTTATAGATGAAGAGATCATAAAAATATACCAACAAGAAATTCTGTAGTTGCTTCCTGAAAATGTGGTTCATGCATGATTGGAAGGTGGTAGGTGCATTGCTAAGCCTAAAAGTCATGACAAGGAATTCATACTGCCCATAGTGGCATCTGAAGCCAATCTTGTGTATATCTTGTTCATGCACCATGACCTGATGGTAACCCGACCACAAATTAATTTTGAGAAATAGATTGCTCCATGTAATTCATTTAGAAGTTCATCGATCCTAGGTGTGGGTTCTTAATAGTCTTCTTATTTAGGGCCTTGTAATCGATTCACATCCTTAACGTCCTATTGATTTTTGTGTAGCATTGGGAGGTATTCCCGCATGGCCAAGGGTCTTCAAGATGGCCCTAAATGCATTATTCAAAATTATAATTTTGAAAAAGTCAAGTCGGCCGGCCAGTGAAGGGACGTTTCCCTTTGGGTTGTCACACCCCCTGGATGTATATAAATAAGATGTTAAGACGCCGCATTTGGAGACCATTGAAGAGCAATTCTAAGTAACGGAGAAATTGGTTTAGAGATCATCTTTTCCTCATTTTCTATCTCTCCCTTGGCCGCACGTGTGGAGGAGCTTTGATCGAATTTTGACCAGGGTTGACCACATTGTTTTTGGACCGAGTTGACTAGAGTTGACCGAATTGTAGTTGATCGCGGGAGTGTTGTACGTGCAGACTGTTGACTGTAGTTGACCACTGCGATATTCCCACTTAGTAATTATTGCTAAGTGAGAATATAATTTTTGTACAGTTTTGACAATTTTGGGTTCTAACTTACGAGAAGTGGGTTGGAGGACCACACTTCCAATTTTTAATTTCTGGAGGCACTCACACTATGGGAAAAAGGCAAAATTAAAGTCTTAGTGGAATGTGGGGCCCACTAAGAAGGAAATACGCTCCACTTGGGAAATTCGAGCTACATGGGAAGGAAGGGAGTTCAGCGATGGGGCCCACATGAGGAGGAGGTAGTCAAGGTTAAATTGAAGGGGCTCACTTTAGTTTAGGGGCTTTTGACAATTTGACATTCACTTGCACCTAGCACGCTTGAGCTGCTTAGCCGAGTCTGCACTTGAGATTCTCAAGCAAGTTTTTCACCCCTTGCTTCAATGGACTTCAAGTGCCAGCCCAAGGAGGGAAGTCGATTTCCATGTGAGCATCTTTAGCTTCACTCTTAAAGCAATTCATTGGGGTTTCATGGCAGTTTCCAGGGTGTAGTTGAGGAGTTTGATTTGTTTGGAGGGCTAGTAGAAAGCAAAGGTATTGCTGAGATTTCTGAGAGAGTTTTGCATCACTAATTGCTGGATTTTTGAGGTAGGAATCAGCCAAACCCGGGAGGAATTCTGCTATAGCAAAGAAACCATCTGAGTGACTACATGGGCTTGTGCAAGAGGCTTTTCTGGGCACACGTGGGAGCTAGGGAGGTGATCATGGGAGCATATCTATGTTGGGGATTTAGGGAGATTTCTGGAAGGGTGAACCCTTGGCATCTTGGAGGGTTGAAGCAGTAATTCATCAGGTGGGCCGAAATTTCTAGCCATTTGAGGAACACGCTGAAATAGGGGTCAATTTCGAAGGTCAGAAGTAGGCCAAACCCTTTCTGGGTTTCGGTGGGTTTTTGGAGAGGAGCCCGAGATTAATTTCCCGGAATTTTCTGGGCACTGGAGGAGGGTCTTTCAGCAAGTTCTTTCTAGCAGATAGAGTAGTTATTCTAGGGCACTGCAAAGAATAGTTGGGGCAGCTCATTTCATCATCTGGGCATTGTATTTTTCTACCTGGGGCTTGTTTACCTTGCCATTTTGGCAAGCCCAGGTGCACTCCTTTCATACCCCATTGTACTATTGCTCCATATAATAAAATGGATCAGCAAGATGATGTTTTTGGAGATTTTCTGGGTGTCTACTTATGTATCTGAATTTTTGTGTGTGCATGTCAATTTTTGCTTTGTTTATCACAGTGTTTCCTAAGTAGGAATATTACAGTGGTATTAGAGCTCATAGTCTTGGCTGAGCCTGTGGGTGCAACTATCAATCTATGACACTAGAGGATAAGCAGAACGTCACTTACAAAAGGCAAAGATATAGAAGCAGAGAAAGGAAGCTATAAATTACTCTTGATCTAGTAACAATTGAATCGGAGCTTGAGAGGCCAAACATGGGGGATAATGAGGGAGATAAGATGAGTAGAGAAGAAGAGTTCACTCAACATCTTTTGAAGGCCATCAACGATTTGTCTAGGGGTATTGATGAACTAAGGCAACAAAACTGTAACAACAATAAGGGCAAGGGGATTCAGGGAGAAACTCATTTGGGTGAAGGCTTAGGTACTTCACACCACCATGCAACAAATCCACCAAACATACCTCTTGTTTCTAGCACACCACCCAGGTCAACCATCCCCACATTTCTAGCATCAGGTGCTGGAGGGTTGCAAGGGCAAGAGGAGATGCCCATGGGGGGATTTTTTGTGGAGCATCAATCCTATGGTCCTAATTTCAGAGAGGTCATCACCTTCAGGGACTTCTGTCAGCTTAAGGAGAACAATAGGAGCAGGGGACAGAGTGGAGGAGGCTACTCACATGGCACCGATTTACAATGCACGATGGGGAGGTTATTCCTCCCAACTTTCGATGGATCGCCTAAGAGCTCAGCCAGGGTATGGGTTGAGAAGCTGGATGTCTATTTCCAGCTCAACCAGATGACAGAGTGGGAGGCAATCAAAATTGCCACGCTGCACTTAGAAGGGGAAGCCCATGATTGATGGTTCCATGGGTTGACCACGCTAGGACATGCAGGAGTTAAGACCTATGAGGATTTCACTCGGAAGGTACTGGAGCGTTTTGAGAGGATAGAGTGGGAGGAACACCTTGGGGAGTTGACACGGCTCAAGCAGGCTGGGAGTGCTGAGGCCTATATCTTGGAGCTTCTGAGGCTGTCAATGATGGTACCAGATTTATTGAAGGCTAGGAGGGTCTTCATGTTTTTGGAGGGGCTAGCAGAGCCATTGAGGGGCTTGGTGAGGTCCAACCGTCCAACAGAGCCACCACTTTGCAGGGCGCAGTTGGTAAAGCTTGGGACTTGCAAGATACTCTACCCAGGACCAGAGCGCAGGTGCCCACTAGGCATGTATTCCAACAGAGTGGCCTTGACTCCAAGGCTCCACCACCACTAAGAGCCAATTAGGGGCATGGACAGTTGGATGAGGAGACTAGGAGAGACCTTCAGAGGAAGGCCCAAGCCATGAATGCACAATGAGCAAGGCCCATTATATTGAGGTCTTCTCTAATAGTGACTAGGAGGATGATGTGTAGTTGGAGATATAGGTGAGGGTGACAGTGAGACACATGCAAAGAGGGTACCATCTCCACCACCACCACCTGGGGGAACACCTTTCACATCAACTAGAGGAGTCGTAGCTTCGCTGCATGGGGTTCCGAAATTTTTGACCTTGAGGATCAGAGGCACGTGTCTCGGTTTTGGTAGACAGTGGGGCCACCCACAATTTCATTGATGCACAGATGGTTCAAAGGCGAGGTATCACTACGGAGGAGTTTTTAGGGGTTTTTAGTCCTTCTACTTGGAGATAGGACCATGCAGTGTACCCGATATGACCATGTTATGTAAAAATTAGTTAGGGTTATGTAAAATTAGATTAGTTGTAGTATTTAGGCAAAAGGGCATGACCAAAGATCATGCCCTTTCACCAAGAGGCACCTAAGGTTGTATATAACGGGGCCTCTCTCAAAAAATGTAATCATCAATTCAGTGTTCATTTATTAATAAGATATTTATATATATATTTCTGTTTATCAAGAAGTTTCCACTTCATCTGGTATCAAAGCCTACGATCCTCGACCTGCAAACCATCACTGTTCTGCTGCCCCTCGACTGTTGTCCATCAGTGTCCGCTGTCCTCTGTCCGTTGCCCACAACTCGTCCACTGCCCATCTGCTGTCCAGCCATCCATCCGCTCATCTGTTCCACCAGCCAACCATCGTCATCTCCTCGACCTGTACACGACATCTGCCATATCCACTGTCGTCGTTCCGTCCCGGTGAGCCTCGTTACGAGTCGTGTCAAGAGCGTAAGCACCCAATCTTGTGCCGGTTCGAAGAAAACCCTTGCCTTTTGGAACCACGAGTCGTTATATTAAGTTGATATTTATTAAATATATAAAGTTCATATATTAAATTTTTATATAGTTATATATTAAAAAAAACACTTATGCCATATAATTTAATTAATTAAATTAAACAAATAAAAAATAAAAAATAAAAAATAAATAAATTTAAGTTGGCAGATAAATACACGCCCCCACAAACATGTTCAATGTCGACAATGACAACGACGGATTTCCAAAAAAAATTGGTTGACACAGAACATAAGATAAATAACAACCACGACGAGGTCAATAAAGGATTAGATGATTTCGAGATCAAGCTTAAGGGGTAGGCTGACAATATCAAAAAACTTCAAGATACGATAGATCGAATAGAAATAAAGATGGAAAATAACTGTGTCCAAACAGAAGTAGATCTCAGAGAGTCCTTAACATTGTTGAAACTTCTGTGTAAAAAGATGAATTGTACACCCGCACAACTACTACAAGAAAATGAAGAGAATCAAGAGCACAACTCATCAGATTCAACAAAGTCAACAGACTCTCATGAAAACGCTGAATCCCCAAAAAAATAAGCGATACCTCACTAAGAAATGAGTAATGCGACTCTTACAAACAAGCAACTCTGGGATACCTTTACCATTCAACACCCCTTTTTCGCTCAACCATTAGCGACATATCAGCGAAGGGCAAAAGTTGAGATGCCTAAATTCAATGGAAACGAAAAAAACAATGTTGCATGGATAAATAAAGCAGAAGAATACTTTGAGATATATGACATCAATGATGATGATGAAAAGCTCAGGCACGCATCCATGAAAATGGAAGGGGAAGCATATAATTAGTATATGTGGTGGAAAGGGACAACACACGTCATTAGCTGGAGAAAATTTAAGGATGCATTCTTTATAAGATTCCAAGGTGTAAAGGAAGAAGAGTTCTTTTTTAAAACTCATCAAATTACGACAAAAAGGAAGTGTGGATGAATACACTCAAGAATGGGAGGCCTTAGTAACACGAGTACCTGGGTTATCAGAATCTCGTCTAATTCAATCATACGTCTCCGGACTCAAAACCCATTTACAAGTAGAACTTGAGATGCATGACATTACATCAATAGAAGTAGCAAGACGAAAAGCAAAAACAGCCGAAAGAAATTCGAACAAATATTGTGGTCAAAATCCAAAAAAACATATTCAAGACGAAGAATACCCCAGTATGCGGACACAAACAATACAAGATATGTTCCACCACATCGCCGTGAAGATGAAAAATCTAATGTGAAAATGCAAAGGATAAAAGAGGGTAAATGCAAACGCTGTGGTGAGAAGTGGGACCCCAAACATAGATGTGCTAAAGGAAAAGAACCAAAGAACCTATATAATTGTGAAGCAACCAATGATTCAAACAATGAAGATTCTGACATAGAAGAAATAGAAGATGCCCTAGAATTCTCACCAGAATTAGATGATGGAAGTACTCCACAAGTGTCATTATCAGCTATGACAGGTATATCACAACCTCAGACCTTAAAGTTAAAAGGACATATAATGAAGAACAACGTAGTGGTTCTGAACGACTCTGGTAGCACATACAATTTTTTAGATGCAACTGTGGCAAAGAGACTCAATATTTTTTCATTTCCCTTACCAAACATGAAAGTGATGGTAGCTGACGGTAAGAAGATTGAAAAGGTGGGGAAATGCCATAAGGTCAATTTGCAGATTCAAGACTTTAATTTAGAGTTCCCGTTCTTTGCGGTACTGTTAAGAGGAGTAGATGTAGTCTTAGGTATCCAATGGCTACGAACTTTAGGTACTTATGTCGCCAACCATCAAGTACAATTTATAAAATTCAAATGGGGAGGTCAGAAGTACAAATTACACGGATTCCAAGCACCAGAGAATCAAATTGTATCATCATCTCAGATGATGAAGATGATTCGAAAAGGAGCACTCGCTTATGTAGTACAATGTCACCAATTAGAAATGTTATCTGCAAATATGATCAGTGAAGAGTCACCAGAGATACAAGATCTAATCCGGAAGCATGAAAAAGTATTTCAAGACTTACCTATGAAGATGCCGCCTAATAGGGAAATTTAGCATACAATAGAAGTCGAGGCAGGATCAGACCCCGTCAACATCAAGCCATACCGATATCCACATCACCAAAAAACGGAAATTGAGAGATTAATCCAAGACCTTTTAAAGTGTGGGATCATCTCGAAAAGTAAAAGTCCTTACGCTGCTCCAGTGGTATTGGTAAGGAAGAAGGATGGTTCATTCAGGCTATGCATTGATTATAGAGGATTAAACAAAATAACAATCAAAAACAAGTTCCCAATCCCCTTTATCGATGAAATGTTGGATGAGCTACATGGCGCAAAGTACTTCTCAAAATTGGACTTAAGATCAGGCTACTATCAAATTAGAATCAGATTGGAAGACATACCAAAAACGACATTCCGAACACATGAAGGTCACTATGAATTTAAAGTAATGCCGTTTGGATCAACCAATGCACTAGCGACGTTTCAAGCAACTATGAACGAATTATTTCGTCCACATCTTAGGAAGTTTGTATTAGTATTCTTTGACGATATTCTAATTTATAGTAAAACTTGGAAAGAGCACTTGCAACATCTGGACAAAGTTCTTACACTACTTAAAGAACATCAATTTTATGCAAAAAAATCCAAATGCACCTTCAGAAAGGAAGAAGTAGAATACCTTGGACACATTATATCCCATGAAGGCATAAAGGTGGACCCTAATAAAATCAAAGCTATAAAAGAATGGACCAAACCTGTCAATATATCCAAGCTAAGAGGGTTCTTAGGTTTGACTGGATATTACCGAAGGTTTATTAAAAACTATGCACATATAACTGCACCTCTGACAAATCTTTTAAAAAAGAATTCGTTTCTATGGGATGAGGAAGCAGGAAGGTGTTTTGAAAAATTAAAGGAAATTATGTCTAATGCTCCCGTATTAGCAACACTAGATTTTTCTAAACCATTTATCATTGAGTGTGATGCTTCCGGTTTTGGTATAGGTGCAGTGTTAATGCAATAAGGACATCCAATAGCTTTTGAAAGTAGGAAGCTCAACAAAAGAGAACGCCACAAATCCACATACAACAAAAAAATGCTTGCTATCATGCACGCACTAGCTAAGTGGAGGGATCTTTTGGGAAGTAAGTTTTCCATTCGAACATACCACAATAGTCTCCAGCATCTCCTTCAACAAAAAACACTTTCCTAAGAACAACAAAAAGGATTGAAAAAATTGCCGCTTTTGACTTGGAAATACTACATAAAAGAGGTAAAGACAATGTAGTAGCAGATGCCTTATCCAGGAAAGATGAAGAACCAACACTACTTGCAATTTCGGTTGTTGTTCCTGAGTGGCTTAACGAAATTCGAAGTGAGTATGCCAAGGATCCAGAAATAATGGCAATAATCAATAACCTTCCCAACAACTCAAAATTTGAATGGAAGAATGATATCCTATGGTACGAGGGAAGAATCTATCTAAATACAAATTCCAAGTTTAAATTTAAGATACTCAAGGAATCACATGATTCACCGTCAGCTGGACATGTAGGATTCTTTAAGACTTACTACAATGCACGTCAATCCTTCTTTTGGAAGGGAATGAATTGCGATATTCAGAAGTATGTAGTAGAATGTGACACATGTCAAAGGAATAAAAGTGAGAATATTACGACACCGGGATTACTTCACCCTTTAAACATTCCAAACCAGAAATGGGAAGAAATCTCGATGGAGTTTATCAAAGGATTACCAGTATCTGAAGGCAAGGACAAGATTTTCATAGTAGTCGACAGACCCACCAAATATGCTCACTTTATGGCATAAAGAAACCATACTCAGCAAAAGAAATCGCTGAAATATTTTGCAAAAATATATATAAGTTACACGGTTTTCGGAAAGTCATTGTGAGTGAGAGATGCCAAGTTCAAGGGTAATTTCTCGAAGGAATTGTTTAGCCATATAGGAACCTACCTAAATATGAGTTCCGCTTATCACCCTCAAACAGATGGCCAAACAGAGGTTGTCAATAAATGTTTGGAGGCCTACCTATGTTGCTACGCTACAGAAAAACAAAATAAGTGGGCTCAATGGTTACATCTTGCTGAGTGGTGGTATAATTCCACTTATCATACATCAGCAAAAATGATGCCATTTCAAGCTTTATATGGGTATGAACCCCCGAAATGGAAGGATCTAGCTATTGTCGAGAGAAATCTACTTGCTGTTAAAGATCAACTAGAAGAAACCCAAAAAATCGTCCAAATATTAAAAGAAAACTTGAATAATGCAAGGAATTGTATGAAGCAACAAGAAGACTGTAATAGAACCGAAAGAGAGTTTGAAGTTGGAGAATGCGTGTTTGTCAAGCTCCAACCATACAAACAATTATCCTTAAAACAGAAAGGAAAAAACAAATTGGCACCAAAGTTCTATGGACCTTATCAGATCAACAAAAAGATTAGCCAAGTTGCGTATGGTTTAAGCCTTCTAGAGACAAGTCGTGTTCACAACGTCTTCCACGTATCTTGCCTTAAAAGGGCACTAGGCAACAATCAATCAGCACAAACAATGCTTCCATCCTTAGATGATGAGGGAAGAGTCATTCTAGAACCAGAACATATTTTGTCTACTAAAGAAAGAAAGCTTCGACATCGTACTATCAAGGAATATCTGATCAAGTGGAAGGACTTACCAGAAGAATAAGCTTCTTGGGAGAATGAATCATTTTGTCAACAACATCTGTCGTTACGTATGCTTTGAAGACAAAGCATTCTTTCAAGAGGAAGGCAATGTTATGTAAAAATTAGTTAGGGCTATGTAAAATTAGATTAGCTGTAGTATTTAGGCAAAAGGGCATGACCAAAGATCATGCCCTTTCACCAAGAGGCACCTAAGGTTGTATATAACTAGGCCTCTCTCTAAAAATGTAATCATTAATTCAATATTCATTTATTAATAAGATATTTATATATATATTTCTGTTTATCAAGAAGTTTCCACTTCACTCCACCACCACTAAGAGCCAATTAGGGGCGTGGACAGTTGGATGAGGAGACTAGGAGAGACCTCTGGAGGAAGAAGCTATGCTTCACCTATCAGGAGCCTTGGGCACCAAGCCATAAATGCACAACGAGCAAGGCCCATTATATTGAGGTCTTTTCTAATAGTGACTAGGAGGATGACGTGTAGTTGGAGATAGGTGAGGGTGACAGTGAGACACATGCAGAGAGGGTACCATCTCCACCACCACCACCTGGGGGAGCACCTTTCACATCAACTAGAGGAGTCGTAGCTTCACTGCGTGGGGTTCCGAAGTTTTTGACCTTGAGGATCAGAGGCACGTGTCTCGGTTTTGGTAGACAGTGGGGCCACCCACAATTTCATTGATGCACAAATGATTCAAAGGTGAGGTATCACTATGGCGGAGTTTTTGGGGGTTTTCAGTCCTTCTACTCGGAGATAGGACCATGCAGTGTACCCGATATGCCCCTTAGCGTTGACAGTGACCATGGGGAACTACTCAGTGACAGATCATTTCTTTGTGGTGGATGTATCAGACACCAATGTGGTGATGGGTGTTCAATGGCTCTACTCTCTAGGGTGAGAGACGATTGATTGGCAGAAGCTAGAGTTGGACTTTGTGGGGCCAGATTAAAAGCCAATTGTTTTGAGGGGCATGCATTCATACCTACCACAGATAGTATCAACACATCAGATGGACGCTGATTTGAGACATGGGGACTTTGAGTGGGCCTTGGAGTTGAGGATTTCAGAGGTTGAGCGTTATTGTCCCCCGGATTGTACAAGCATTGCGACAATACTTAGGGTGGGGGCTGTCACTCTGATCCCCGCCCACTTCGTTCCAGCTGTCTCCCAACAATAGGCGATGGGGGGTAGTCCCTATGGAATGAAGTGAAGGAAAACAAGTTGGAAACCAACTTGTTTGGGAGACACTGATGAATGGCCTAGCCAATTGGTTAAATTCAAGCAAGATTATTAATTAGATCAGATTTTAAAGTATGAGACCAATGTCTAAATGGAGTCACAAATTCTTGCTTACAGTAAATTGGAACTAAATGACTAGATGGACATCTGCTGCTTAAGATGATTGACTAACCTAAATGATATGCAAACCTATGACCTATGTGTGATGTAGAGATCTTGGTTATTTTTAGTTAAATGCCTAATCTAGATGTAACCTTCCCTTAACTATTTATTAAGCTGGGCTCCAAGGTAGGTTGTGGGAAGGATGCCAACAGGTCGCAGGCTAGGGCTTGATTAACAATACCTTCAGTTGTGCTCCTATCACTCGATGCCTCCAACGCTGCAGAGACTGTGGATTTAACGATTGTAAGGTCACCGTGTTAACCACTGAATATTTCCTGAGGCCCCTCAAGTTAAGTGAGAAAGGTTGTCCTATATTTTTATCAACCTAGCTTATGCTAGGAGGTAAATTATTAGTGCACTCTAGATCTAGTATGCTTATGCAAGAGATTATGAGTGAGATTTGTCTTGAGTTAAGATTTTTTTAGTTATTTAAGTACTTAGTGAGAGTCTTCTTATAGCAAGAGTACTTAACAATAGTACAATGACAATCCTTAAACAAGACAAATGCTTAGAGATACAAGTGTAAACTTCAACAATATTCTACAAGATGCCAAATAACCAATGAACTAACTTATCCACTTATCAATCAAGATACCAATCATAGTTACCAAAGATGTAAAACAAGATTATACTTGATCTTAGTGCTTAATGCCAAAGAGATGTGAAGCAGTGTTAGTCACTTTAACAATGTAAATGCTAGGAACAAGTAACAAGATATGAAGACACTTAGGCACTTTATGTTCCAATGATCCTTTTTATGAGTAGTAAGTGACTAATATGACAACAGTAAACAATTTATGACAGCAATAAATAAATGCTACTTCAATGATGCCTATGCTTACTCAATGCTGCAAAATGTGCCCAATTGCCAAGTAAACTGAGAAATCAAATGTATTAGGGCCTTTAAGGTATGTTTTCAATGATTTTTTTCAGATCTGAAATATTTATAACAACAGTAAATAAATCGCAGATCAGCAAGCTAATGAGGCCCAAGACAATGCCCAAGATGTCCAAAAATAGTAAAATTTCACCAAACTAAAAAAAATTAAATTTTGGAGCTATTTAGAGGATGTGATTCAGAAATTTCAGAACTGATATGTTTATTACAACAGTGCAACAATGACAAATCAGCAACCCAACAATACTTAAGACAATCCCTACTATATCCAAAAATAGTAAAATTTTGTCGGAAATTGAAAATTTGAAAATTTTTGGCCCTCTTTAAGTGTTTGATTCAGAAAATTTTGCAGACTTGATTAAGCAATTTACGCAGAAAATTTCAGTAAGCAAAAAGTTAGATCTAGGCGAAATTCAAGATGCCCAAGTGGCCAAAACTTGTGACACTTTAGATTTTACAATTCTAAGTAATTTTGACCATTTAAAACGTGATCTGAGGGCTTAAGGATTATTGATTTAACTGTTGTAGTAAAACTGAAGCAAAACAAGGGTTTAAAGGTCAAACCCTAGGCCTAAGGCCTTGGAGATCCCGTGGTTGAAATTCGTTGAAATTTTGGGATCAAATTGTCGCTTAGAAAATATGAATTTTGAGACCTTAAACCTGCAAAACCATTAAATTTTAGATTAGAGTTTCAGGTCAAGCTAAGGCAGAAAATGGCTAAGGAAGTTCAAAGCCAGGCCAAGGAAGGCCAATGCTTGGGGTAAAGGGGTCAAGATGATAGATCGGGGGTCAAGAAGGCTGGGAAAGGCCACAAAGGTCAAAGTTGGAGGAAGAAAGCCTAGAAAAGCTTGACGCTGGGGTTTTGGAAGACAAACTATGGCCAAAAGGAGGACGACCTGCCTAAAGGGTAGCCGTTTGGGCAAGAGAAAGGCAGCCGTGTGGCCTAGGGCCCATGGCTAGGCCTTTTGAGGCCTTAAGGCCCCAACGTTGGGCCTAGAAGGGGAGACGCTGGCCTCCCAAGGCTACGACCTGCCCTAAAAGGGCAGAAAAGATGACACAAAGGGCAAGGAAGGCTGATGCAAGCCAAGGAAGGGAGACATTGGGCTTGGAGGAGGCAGATCTAGTCTTGGGAAGGCCAAAAAATGAAAACCCTTATCTCAATTTTTTTTTCTTCTTTCGGATTTGAATTTTGTTGAGTAATCTTAAGTGAATGTACTTGCAAAATTATCTAGAGACTAGATCTTACCCTCAAGGGCATAGATCTAGCTCTTCCTTGACTTGATCCCTTGATCCAACCTACAAAAAATAAAATTACAACACCTAAACCCCAAATATGCAATGTTCCACGAGGACGCGTCCCCAGGGTGGGGTGCGCGCACCCCTCGCACCCCACGCACCTGGGACGGAGACTCTCGGGGGTGCGTTTCCCCACGTACCCCTTTTGGGGAGACTCTGGGAGACGCAAGGGGGTGCGTTTCCCCAGTGTGGGAGACTCGACTCCCCGAAAGGGGTACTTCTGGGCGTCCCCCCGAAAATGGGGTTCTTCTGGGCGTCCCCCCTTCATTTTTGTCTAATTACCCTTTATAAACCAAAAAAAAAATTAAAAAAAATGAAAATTAATTTATTAAAAAAACATAAAAAATAAAAATAAACTAAATTAACAATTACAAATAAAAAATTACATGAACATTGAAAAGGTAGGGTTAACTCTACTTTTCAAGTTTTCATTCTGCCGCCATTCGTTATGCTCTTACCTCAACGCATTTTTTTCTTCCATCTGCTTCCACTGCGCCCACGAGAGCCTCAGAGCTTCAATGCATCCTCCCTCTTCTCCACGCAGCGGCTTGCTGTTAGCACTTAGTAGTTACGTTGCAAACTTGCAGTGGTTACTGCCAATTGGTTACCTTGCTGCTCCACGCAGGCGGCAGGCGGCAACATATCAGCGATTCTGCGTAATTTTCTTCCAGACTTAAGGACGAATTGCAGAAGGTTGCAAGGCTGAATTTCTGCATCACATAGGAGGGTCGAGTAATTCAGTGTGACCGAAACCATATTTATAATTGTTGTTGGGCATACATGCTTTGATCGTTGGGTGTGAGACAGTCAACCACGGTTCCACCAGCCCTCCACGCAGCCGACAGTTGAAACAGCTTGCTGGTAATTTTTGTTTTGCAATCTACTATGCCAGTCTCAACATTTTATCTACCTTCTAAATTTTAATTCGATTCAGGCCATGCATTATTATTATTAAACTATTTTACCAAACCCTCCACGCAGGCAGCATTGTTGCTATACCAGCGCCCTCCACGCAGCCGGCAGCTTTGCTGTAAGCCTGTAAAGTGTAACGTTGTTCCAAACTTCCACGCATTTGCAGAGTGTTGGGCCACTAGCAGCTCGACTACCCATCCCCGCGTCCACCAGCCCTCAGGACCACGCAGCTGCTCAGGACCTATCCAGAATCCACACAGCTGCTCCAGACTGTACACAGTGAGTTTGGCTGCAATTTTTTTTATTTATTTTTTCATGTTTCACTCTTTCAGTGTTAATGTTTTAACTTTTCTCATTTACATGGCATTAAAAATTAAAAAACTCAGAACTGTAAATTCAATTGTTTGTCAAATTCACTGTTTAATTTTTTTTTTTTAAACTCAGAACTGTAAAATTTAAATTGTTTGTTAAATTCACCGTTTAAATTTTAATTTTTTTTAAGCAAACACTTCTTGCAAGGCATTAAATAATACAAAATCTGCAAAATAAACTATTTGCAAAATGAGTAACAACAACCAAAGTGGCAGTGACAGTCAAATTGAAAATGAATATGATTCTCAAACTGAAACAAGAAGTCCTCTTCAAACTGAAACGCCATCAACAAGGAATGAAACCCGTGTCAGTAGTAAAGCTAGTGCTGATGTCATTTCAACAACTCCAACCCCATCAAAGTCATTGGTAGAATATGCAAAGGGGACATTCAATCCAAGCAAACCTCTTTTGCTATATGCTACCAAAATCACTGGCTCTTCAACCCAACCAAAACCGGGAAGCACAAGAGGTGGGACACGCCATTGGAAATGCAACATTTGTGCCCATTCTTGGGCTGGGAGTTATAGTCGTCTCAGGATGCATCTTTTGGGTGTAGGTGGCAAAGGGGTTAGCATATGTTCACATTTAACATTGCTGCAAAAATCAGAGCTCTTGAGAATGCAAATGGCAGTAGATGCAAAGGGCATGTTCTCAAGCAAAAATGTCATGGCCCAACCTCAAGAAAATTTTAATGAAGCCACAAGCTCAAAAAGAAAATCATAGAAAGATATGCCTCCACCATCTCATATTGGGACTAAGGGTTCCCGCTCTTGTGCAGTGGGAACAACTCTTGCAGGGATGTACAGTAAGTTGAACCGTGATGATACAGATGATGCCATTGGCAAATTTCTTTTTGCCAACGAAATTCCTTTCCATGTTAGTCGTTCTTCTTACTATAAGGAGATGGTCAAGGCAATTGCAACAGCAGGACCCTCATATGTGCCCCCAGGTGAACATAAGTTGAGGACAGTGATATTAGAAAGACAAGTGGCCAATATTAATGTGCAAAAGGAAACTTTGAGGCAGACATGGGTGAGGGAAGGTTGTTCTATTGTTATGGATGGGTGGACAGACATTGCCAAACGTCCACTTATCAACATCATAGTCACTTGCCGAGAGGGGCCTTTCTTTCTTAGAGCTATTGATTATTCTGGAAAGCGCAAAGATGTAGCTTTCCAATTTGAGCTTCTTCGTGATGCTATAGAGGAGGTTGGCTCTGCAAATGTTGTATAGGTTGTGACAGATGCAGCAGCAGTGTGTAGATCAACAGGATTAATGATTCAGAGTAAATACAGACATATTTTCTGGACCCATTGTTGTATGCATGCGCTCAATAATGCATTGAAAGACATTGGCAAAATTGAGTGGGTATCAAACTTGGTGACAACTGCAAGAAATGTGCAAATGTTTATTTGCAATCACCACACCTCCTTAGCCATGTACAGGTCTCATGCGAGGAAGGAATTCCTCAAGCCTACCGATACCAGATATGCTAGTTATTTTCTTTTATTAGAGAGGATGTTGGAGGTGCAGTAAACATTGCAGGCCATGGTTGTGACTCCAGATTGGAACAAATGGGCAGAATCCAAGACAGAGGAAGGGAAGAAAATCAGGATTCAGATATTGGATGATGATTGGTGGATAGATTGTGGTTATTTGGTGTCACTCTTACGTCCTGTAGTTGAGGCCATTTGCTACACTAACACAGATTCTCCTACTCTTGGCGAAATCTATGAGACTTTTGATAGTATGTTGGATCAAGTAAGGGTGGCCATTCGTGAGAAAGATCCTTCCTTAGAGTTCTATACGACTCAGATTCGACCCATTATTCAGCGTAGGTGGGATCGAATGAATACACCTTTGCACATGGTGCATATGCACTCAACCCAAAATGGTATGTGGCAAGAAGTGGTAGAATTCTTCCCATTGAAGATCCGGAGGTCAAAAAGGGATTTCGAGCAGCCATTACAAATATGTATAGTTCAGAAGAAGGGAGATCCATTAGGAGACAGTGGATGCAATTTGCAAGTCCTAGTGGTCCCTTCAACAAGCTGGATGCAAGGGAAGATCGCAATGATTTAGGCCAGACTGACCCCATTGGTTGGTGGACCATGCATGGGGATGAGGCTCCAGAGATCCAACATCTTGCTATTCGCTTATTGTCTCAGATTGCTTGTTCCTCTGCAGCAGAGAGGAATTGGTCCACATATAGCTTCATCCACTCTATCAAGAGGAATAGACTTTCCTCTAGGAGAGCAGAGAAGCTAGTTGCAGTGCATAGTTCTCTACGTCTTGCACATAAGAAGACACCAGAGTATCGGAGGGGACCAGC
This sequence comes from Pinus tabuliformis, assembly GCA_031772625.1. NCBI lineage: Eukaryota > Viridiplantae > Streptophyta > Pinopsida > Pinales > Pinaceae > Pinus > Pinus tabuliformis. Next base: position 815,719,975 of record CM062818.1, read on the forward strand.
AACACGATGGGATGTGGATCCAGAGGATAGTGCACATATAGATGATGAGGATGGACCAGATGAGTTGCAACATGGTTTGGTTGGAGTTCCATTGGTTACTCAAGAGAGTGACTCTGACTCAGATAATGACATTCCCATTGATGTTCTTGATGACTTCATGCAGCAGATGGATGTAGAGGACCAATCATTGAGATTGAGTCCTTGAAGTTGATTTTATTTTTAGTGTTCATTTTCCATTTTTACTTTTCAGTTTTACTTTTAAGTTTTAACATTTGAGTTGTGACACTAGATATTGATGACCGACTCTTCACTCTTAACTATTTTTGAGTTTGAAACTTTGAGTTATATAAATTGAAAATTTTAATTTAGTGTTCAATTTAGAATCTAGAAGACTAGAATGATGAATGATGAATTCAGAATTTTCAATTTTCAATTTAATTTTTAAATCAATGATTCAATGTAAATTATAGAATGATGTAAATTATAGAATGATGATTGATGAATGATGAATGATATGGATCAATGTACATTGTATTTGAATATTTCATATTGAATTTTATTATAAATTCTTATGGTATTGAATCTTGATGAATTAGCATTATTGAACAATGAATATGAACATGAAAATTTCAAAATTGAAAATTATATATATATATATATATAAAATTAAAAATTATATTATATATACCTCGACGTCCCCCCGTCTCCCCTAAATTTCCCTAAAATTTCAGGGTTCTCCCACACGTCCCCTTTGTGTGTCTCCCCGCACCTGCATCTCCCTGTCCCGGAGACTTGGTGGAACATTGCAAATATGTATAAAATACTAAAAATCCCCAAAACTCATGTTAGAAGAAATAATTACAAGTTAGATCTACAAAATTATTCACAAAACCTACAAATATACAAGGGTTTTAAAAATTTTAAAATTTCGAGAAAATATTTTTATGGAGTTTTTTCCTTTGAAGAATGGCTAAAAATCTTTAGAAACCCCAATGTATACTATACCCTTAGCAGATATTTAATCCACCATATAAATATTTGGAATCCAAGCAACAATGATACTTGCCCAAGTTTGTGAACTTGGAGGCCAAGGACTGAAGTACCTGCAAGCATTATGAATTTATCTCAAAATAATTTGTTAGATCACATGGGGAATCAAACCACTTAAGATTAACCCGAAACTATCAATAGTATGGTTTGATCTCCATCTAATGAAAAAACAAATCTTACCAATATTCAACACATCATAGAGATGCCCGTAGTCAGCACATACCACAAACCAATAAGCAAGAACACCTTGAATTGCACCTTAAAGTTTTTATTATGATTGAAAAAATAGTTCCCAGTGGGACAATAGTTACAAAGCTGCTTCAACAGAAATTTCCTAGTCAAAGATCCAGATGCTAGAGACTCAAATCACTGTCTAATTTATAGATTTTTCCTCCAAGTGGAAAAATAACGACTAGTTTCTTTGATCCTTGTCAAAATAATCTTGGCCATTGATAAATACTTCAAGATCATTTAATCTTGGCCTTTGAATTTTTTATTTTTGAGGAATATTCGAATTTATTATTTAATTCCATTTTATTAGCTCAAAATTAACTATTTTGAGCTAATTTCCTAAAAAAATTGACTTTGACTTAACCACCAAGGTGCAAGGGTCAAAATTTTCTTGAAATATACAATATTCCCTTGGTGGAGGACCTTTAAAAATTGATTCTTTTAAGATCCACGAATTTTTCCATTTGGAGAATTTATTTTCCTTAGACAATTTAATTTGACTCTAATTACTTAATTTTCTTAGGATTTAATTTTATTTTTCCAGAAAAATTAATTAATTTACAGATAAGGGGATTTAATTATTTTTCCAACCCTCTAATACATAAGATTTTTCATTTACAAGATTCAAAGAGGGAATACACAATTGGCTTAGACCGTTAAGACACATAACCCATCTGCGACACAATATGATCTAGTAAACCAAGTGATTTGTAATAAAATAATTAAGCCAACTAGCTTAAATTATTCTCAAACCACTTTTAGATCAGACTCGACTAAAAACACTAGGACTCACTTAATAATTCGACAATAAATTTCACCCTAGCTTTGGGGTTTAAGCTAGAGGGGAAAAACTCTTCTGATTAGTTGTGTCTTGAAACACAGGTAATTAACGAGGTTAAAAAACCTCCTAGGATGAAATTCGTCATCAAAATTATAGTCTTACCTAGGTTGTTACATAGACTCAAGGTTTTACTAAGATCATTTATATTACATAACTTGTAGAATGGGATAACCATGACAAATAGACTGTTGATATGTAATCCGATCTTTGTTGAAAAAGTGGGTACTTCCGCTTCCCTGTAACTTTGACAATTTGAGTGCAACAGGGGTTAGCCCAAGCCACCTCAGGTTATCTTAGATAGGTACCCAACAGTGTTTGGGGACATCCCACTAGGACGACTACTTGACAGAGAATTTGAGCATACAATTGAGTTGGAGTCGAGGGTGCAGGCGGTCATTACCATCCCTTACAAGCATCCCAAGGCTTACTGGGATGAGATCGAGAGGGCCATCTAGGAGTTGTTGGCATTGGGGCATATTAGGCCCAGTTCTAGTCCTTTCGCTTCATCAGTTGTCCTCGTGAAGAAGAAAGATGGCACACTGAGGATGTGCATTGATTATTGGGCCCTCAATAAGAAGAATCTAAAGAACCGGTACCCCATCCCCCAGATTGACGAGTTGATGGATGAGCTTAGAAGAGCTAAGTACTTCTCTAAGATAGACCTGTGTTCGGGGTACCACCAGATCAGGGTGTGTGAGCAAGACATCCCCAAGACAACTTTTCGTTGCCACTATGGGCATTTCGAGTTTTTGGTGATGCCCTTTGGGCTAACCAATGCACCAACCACATTCCAGTCCTGCATGAACCATGTATTTTGTGGGCATTTGAGGTGTTATGTCCTTGTTTTCTTCGATGACATATTGATCTATAGCAAGACATGGGAGGAGCACTTGCAACATCTAGAGGAGGTGCTCAAGATCTTGGAGGGACAACAGTTCTATGCGAAGCTGTCCAAATGTGAGTTTGGGCTCACAGAGATGCTCTATCTAGGGCACATTATTGGAGAAGATGGGGTGAGGGTGCACCAGGAGAAGATCAGGGCCATTTTGGACTGGCCCACACCCAGGAGCGTGACAAAACTACAGGGGTTTTTGGGCATTTGCACCTACTACAGGAAGTTCGTGAAGGGGTTTTCACAGTTGGCAGCACCCCTCACGGATTTGACCAAGAAAGGTGCATTCGAGTGGACAGATGGGGCGCAGGAGGCTTTTGAGTGCCTCAAACAGGTGATGAGCAGTTGTCCGGTGTTGGCACTTCCAGATTTCACACAACCCTTTGTGCTTGAGTGCAATGCATCAGGGGAGGGTGTAGGAGTGGTCCTGATGCAAGGGGGACACCCGATAGCTTTTGAGAGTCGAAAGCTACTTCCCCATGAGTGGCTGTACTCCATTTATGATAAAGAGATGCTAGCCATTATGCATGCATTGGCCAAGTTTAGACAGTACCTGGTGGGCAACAGATTTAGGGTGAAGACAGATCACAACAACCTCAGATTCTTTTTGGAGTAGAAACAGTTGCAAGAGAGGTAGCAAAAGTGGGTGAGCGAAATCCAGGCATATGACTTTGGCATTGAGTATATCAAGGGTCGGCAAAACGTGGTAGTTGATGCATTGTCTAGGAGGCCGACTACTATTTCGCTTATGAACCTTGCATGAGATTAGAGGGTGCAGTTGCTAGTGGAGTATTGCAAGGACTGACATTCATGCGAATTTCTTGATGGTACAACTACAGATGAATGGTACAAGGTGATGAACGAGGTGATCTACTATAAGGATTGGATTTATTTGGTGCCCAACTCCCAATCGAGGGAGAAGATTATGCAGGCTGCCCATGATTCACCATTAGCAGGACACCAAGGGTTCACCAAAACATACAGGGCCATTAGGGAGCGTTTTTCATGGAAGGGCCTCAAGGGAGATGTTTTGAGGCACATCCGGGAGTGTGACACATGCCAGAGGAACAAGGGTGAGCAGACACACCCCGCTAGATTGTTGCAGCCTCTTCCTATCCCCGAGGGGAAATGGGAGAGTATTTCAATGGACTTTATCATAGGGTTGCCTGCGGTCCAAGGCAAGGACTACATCTATGTGGTGGTCGACAGATTGACCAAGTTTGCCCACTTCTTTGTTATTTCCGCTCGGTCTTTAGCTTCACAGGTGGCTGAACTATTTTTCAGGGAGGTGTTTCGACTTCATGGTCTCCCCAAGACCATCGTTAGTGGCCGAGACAATAGATTCATGGGAGGGTTTTGGTAGGAGTTATTCCGGCTGGTGGCCACTGAGCTTACTCCGAGCACTAGCTATCACCCCCCGATCGATGGGCAGACAAAGATTGTGAACAAGTGGCTGGAGGGATATTTACGCAACTATGTGATGGGCTAGCAACGTGCATGCATACGCTGGTTGCATTTGGGCGAATACTGCTATAACAAAATGTACCGCATGTCCATTGGTGATGTGAAAATGGGGCATTAAAGGCTTCTTGTCAGCTTATAAGAACCTCTCCCACTTCCAAAGCTTAAATATTTCCCAGATCTTATGATTAACCAATTGCGGAATTAAAAAGTGCTTGAAAATAGGTGTATGCTTATGTTTGCCTTTAACTGTTAAGTGCTTTAAGTTCTGTTGCTTATGCGGATATTTAAATACATGTGACAGTAAATAATGCAGCAAATAAACAAACACACATAACAACAATAATAATATGGAGTTCACCCAAACCTCTTGGGCTACGTCTCCTTGAGCTCTAGTCAACTCAACTAGGCTCTTTGGGATTATGGCATAAGTTCTTTTACAAGCTCCACGCTCAACTCCATTGGATTACACAGAAACAATGGGCTTAGAACACCATCTTATCCCTGGCTCTAAAGCTCTTAGCTTTTCTGGCTCTGGCTCTGGCTCTGGCTTTAGCTCTGACTCTTGGCTGTGGCTGTGGCTCTTGACTTTGGCTCTAGCTCTGGTCTTGGCTCTGGTTCTCAGCTCTGGCTCTGGCTCTTGGCTTTGGCTCTCGCTCTGGCTCTCGGCTTTGGCTCTTCGGCTCTGAGCTTCTCTCGGCCTCTGCGTGCCTCTGTAGTTCGCTTGACCTCCCAATGACTCTCAGCAACCTTCCAGCGACCTTCAACAACAACCTTCGGCAGCTATGCTCTTCGAAACAAGAACTAGTTTGCTTCGCTTGGCTCTATGGCCTTTGAGGAACCCTCGGCTCTGTGGCTTCCATCCATTCCTCTGTCCCCAATCACGAGGAATCATTCCCTTTTGCCTTTGTGGCTCTCGGTGCTTCATAACACACAGGTGTGATGGCTGTTCCCAATGGAAATGGACCTGTGGGCACGGAGAACTCGGTCGTTTGGCCTTCCTGTGCAGAAATCCCGAAAATGGCCAAATTTCCAATACACAGAGAATATACGCAGAAATACACTATCGGGCGCGAAATCCAGACTTCAAATATTATCGAATTGCCCCTATAAACCCTATCGGGTCCGCCTTTTATCGACATATCGCAATTGCATAGGTGGGAGGTCAAAAACCTCAATACATGGGAATACATTGAAAATCCCGAATTCCCGGATTTCAAAACTTATGAAATTGGGTTTATAATCCCATCGGGTCTGGCCCTTTATCGCTTATCGCAATCGCAGTCGCACGTCGCATGTCAATGGCCCTTGTATCAGGGATCACCGATCGCCGATATCGGCGTATCGCTATCGGCCCTGTTGCTGTATCGCATATCGCAATTGCAACGGGCCCGAGGGTCTTCCCTTTGGTTATGCCGACCACCGATCTGCTGATCGCCGATGTCGCACCTTGCATATCGCATCGACGGGGTCTATGCCTTCTGCTCCTCCGATTGCCGATCACCCCGATCGCCGATTCAATCGCATATCACAATACCTGGGGTCCCGATATCGGGTGCAGCCTACCTCCGACCCGACATATCGGAGATCGCTAATCGGGGGTTCCTTTCGCCCTTGCGTTAAGTCCTCCTCTTAACCCTTCTGATGCGATTTTCCTTTATAAGGCCTTAAGCCCATTTTTGGAAGAATTTGCTTCATTTTCAAAGGACCATGGCAAACTTCTTTCTGCGATAACTTCTTCATCCGAAGTCCATTTTAGCCCATTCAAATTGCAGTAGATTCAGAGTGAAAATATCTACACAATGGGACTATTTCCAAGAGCAGCGCTTGACTTTCATTTTCCTCTGTGAGGAACACTTTAGGCTTAGAAGTCTATCCAAGATCCATTTTGGATCAATAGCTATGCCCCCATTCTGGGCTTTTTACGAGTATGATGCATTGACTTTTCCTGACATGATGTTTGGAGACAGCAGGGCCCCAAGGGCCAAGGATTGGATACAAGAGAGTCAGGATATTATTCGGGCTCTCAAGGATAACTTAAAGATTGCGCATAACCAACAGAAACTATACGCAGACAGGGGACGAGTAAAGAGGTAGTTTGAGGTTGGGCATTTGGTTTTTTAAGACATCAACTGTACAAATAGTCCACGCAGAAGCAGAGGAGGGCCGAAAAGCTTAAGCCCTGTTTTTATGGACCATACCGGGTCACCAGGCGGGTTGGAGAGGTGGCATATGAGCTGGAGCTACCTCCAGGGAGTAGAGTCCATAATATATTCCATGTGTCTTGCCTGAAAAAGGCACTGGGCCAGCAGGTGACAACAACTACAGAGTTACCGCCCTTGGATGATGAGGGGCATTTGGTTTTGGAGCCGGAGAGAATTTTGGACACCTGTGAGAGACGATTGTGGAACAGGGTCATCAAAGAATTCTTGGTCAGATGGAGAAACTTGCCTGATGAGGATGCCACTTGGGAGGGAGAGAAGGTACTCCAACATCCATATTTGCAGTTGCCTGGGGAGAAGCAACATCTATTCAGGGAGGACTGTGATATTCCCACTTAGCAATTATTGCTAAGTGAGAATATAATTTTTGTACAATTTTGGGTTCTAACTTAGGAGAAGTGGGTTGGAGGAACCCACTTCCAATTTTTAATTGATGGAGGCACTCACACTATGGGAAAAAGGCAAAATCGAACTCTTAGTGGAATGTGGGGGGCCAAGGAAATACGCTCAACTTGGGCAATTTGAGCTACTTGGGAAGGAAGGGAGTTCGATGATGGGACCCACATGAGGAGATGGCAACCAAGGTTAAATAGAAGGGGCTCACTTCAGTTTGGGGGCTTTTGACAATTTGACATTCACTTGCACCTAGCATGCTTGAGCTGCTTAGCCGAGTCTACACCCGAGATTCTCAAGCGAGTATCTCACCCATTGCTTCGGTGGACTTCGAGTGTCAGCCTAAGGAGGGAAGTCGATTTCCATGTGAGCATCTTCAACATCAGTCTTCAGGCAATTCATGGGGGTTTCATGGCAGTTTCCAAGGCGTAGTTGAGGAGTTTGATTTGCTTGCAGGGCCAATAGAGAGTATAGGTATTGCTGAGATTTTCTGGAGAGTTTTGCATCACCAATTGTTGGAGTTTTTGAGGTAGAAATCAACGAAATCTGGGAGGAATTCCGCTGTAGCAAAGCAGCCATCTGAGTGACTGCGTGGGCCTGCGTAGGAGGCTTTTCTGGTCACACGTGGGAGCTAGGGAGGTGATCACTGGGAGAAGATCTGAGCGAGGGATTTGGGGAGATTTTTGAAGGGGTGAATCCTTGGCATTTTGCAACATTTTGGAGGGTTGAAGCAATAATTCATCAGGTCAGCCAAAATATCCAGCTAGTTGAGGAGCACGCTGAAATAAGGGTCAATTTCGAAGGTCGGAAGTAGGCCAAACCCTTTCTAGGCTTTGGTGGGTTTTTGGAGAGTAGCCTAGGGTTAATTTCCCAAATTTTTCTAAGCACCGGAGGAGCGTCTTTCAACAGGTTCTTTCCAGCAGACAGAGCATTTATTAAGTTATTCGAGGGCAGCATAGGGCATAGTTGTGGTAGCTCATTTCCTCATCTGGGAATTTTATTTTTCTACCTGGTGCTTGTCTAGCTTGCCATTTTGGCAAGCCCAGGTGCACTCCTTTCATACCCTGTTGTATTATTGCTCCATATAATAAAATGGCTCAGTTGGATGATATTTTTAGAGATGTGCTAGGTGTCTACTTATGTATCTGAATATTTGTGTGTGCATGTCAGTTTTTGCTTTGTTTATCATTGTATTTCCTAGGTAGGAATATTAGAACCACATGACCGAAGTTTAACCGCAAGCTAGTTTGACTAGGCTAAGTTGATCAGTGTTGAATTTTTGTGTTTTGACTGGTTTGACCAACATTGACCAACATATGTTTTGACTAGGTTTGACTGGTATTTGAGTTGGATTATTGGCACAAATTCTATACAAATTGCTGATATGTAAACTTGGCTGAAGAATACTTTCTCCTAAGAAAATTTGTTGGGTTTTTTGCCAAGGTTGGGTTTCCTAGGGTAAAATTATTGTCTATTTTGTGCATGGTTGTCTTTATGTGATCTTTACTGTTTTCGCTGCATATACTGTTGAGATTTTTTGAAGTGTAATTATTCAATGATAGCAGTTGAAAATCATAAAGGAAGTAATTACTTGGCAGAAAATTGTATTTTACTACACTGGCCATAGAATTTCAACATGGTATCAGAGATTTGTTGAAAGAGCAACCATTGAAGTAAGTCTAGGAGATAGTATTCAATAGCTTGATTGGAATTTTGACCTCTTGTCAAAATGCTGCCAAGTCTCAGAGTAGAAGATGGGTTGGATGGTGCTACTAATTTTAGATCTTGGAAGACCAAGATACTTCTTATCTCGGAAGAAGATGACCTTCAGGGTCATGTGAAGGAAGTCATTAAAGATTAAAGAGCCTGATGGAGCTGAGGAGAAAGCCAAGCATAAGAAGAATGAAGCCAAGGCTAAGAGAATCTTAATAGACTCTATAAAGAACTACTTGATTACACATGTTGCTAAGTTGAACACTGCCAAAGAAGTGTATGATGCTTTGGGGGGGTTGTTCCAAAGTACCAACATTAGTAGGAAACTAACCTTGAGGCATCAACTTCATAGTTTCATGGTGACTAGATCAGATTTTGTTGCCTCTTATCTTATGAGAGTCTCTCAGTTGAGAGATGAACTTGGAGTTGTTGGAGATACCATTGATGATGCAAAGCTTGTTACAATAACACTCAATGGATTTCCTTCCTCATGGGATCCATTTGTTTAGGGAATTTGTGCATGAAGAAGTTTCAAAGTTTGATAAGTTATGAAATGATTGTGTCCAAGAGGAGGCCAGATTGTTGTCCAAGGATAACCTGCAGAGACCTCGGGATGAAGAAAATCAAGCACTTGCAACTCATTAAAGAAAGGAAAAGGAAGAAGAAATCTTGAAAAGTTTGATTAGAAGAAGAAGGATATGTCAAAGTTCAGGTGCTTCAATTGTCATGATTTTGGACACTATGCCTCCCAGTGTCCTCAGAAGAAAAGGAAGGAAAAATAGCATGCATTAACAATTGATGTTGATGATGATGATGAACATCAACCTCAAAAGAAGACAAAGGAATCTAAGCTTGATAAGATTGTAGATGGACTTTGGAAAGAATACTTCTTTTGACATTCATTAATGGTTTTTTTCCATGAAGGCCAAGGATGAGGTCTTCAACAAGATCCAAGAGTTCAAGGCTCCAGTAGAAAATTGACAGGGAAGAAGATCAAGATTTTGAGGTCAAATAATGAAGGAGAGTATACTTCCAAGGACTTCAATGATTTCTGCAAGGAGGAAAGGATCAAGAGGGAGTTGATAGTTCCATACAACCCTCATCAATTTCTTCCTTGATCAAGAGGGTCTCTTGAATGGGGTTTGCGAAAAGGAAGAACAAGTCCATTCCAGAGGCTGCCAAGGCAATGATTCATGCAACAGATGGCAACATCGAGAAGTACCAAGTGAGGTTTTTGACAAGAGGGTTCTCCTCGAAATAGGGAGTGGACTACGAGGAGAATTTTGCTCTAGTCGCAAGATGGTCAGGTTCTTGTATGGCCTAAGGGCACGAGCATAGACTTAACAAGAGTGATTGGTGTTCGAAAGGGAGGATTGTACAAATTGTTAGGATGTCCAACATTGTGCTAGATGTTGAATTTTTGTAGCTACGATTGGTATTCATTTATTGTATGATCCCAAAAATTAAAAAGAGAAGAAAACATAAATTTGATTTTTAAGTCGGCTCCAAATTAAAGAGGGAAAATTCAAAATTCGAATTTTCAAATTGCCTCCAAAAGTCAAGTCGGCCCAACCCAAGGGATGTGCCCATTGGGGCATGTTACCCACCACTTTGTGGGTGATGTCCCTAGGAGAATTTTTTTCTTCAAGATGGTCCTCAGCTGGCAGCCAGCAACCCCTTGCAGGGACCAGATATCTCAATGTGCCATTTTCTCTGCCACTTGAGCCAACCATGTGGTCCCTTGCCCATCTGTTATGATCACATCTCTGAAGGTGGGCCTCCCAACCCCAAAGGTATGGCTTATCATTAGGTAATTGAGTCTATTTGTTTACTTATCATGGACACTTTTCAGCATGGATTAGTGGGGGTTTCAACAGAAAGAGTGGGCTAGGTTTGTAATCTTGTCTCCTATGTCGCTTTGGGCGGTTAACCTTGTATTCTAGTCCTGTGGGATCTCTTTTACTTGCCTTAAGCTTTAGGGATGATATTACACGGGAAAGCTCGATTTTGGTTGCGTGGTCCCACTCCCCGACATCACATTTATTACTCACCTTTTGCTCATTACAACCCCATTCATTACTTCTCCCATTTGGGTCCACATTTTTCCACTGGGTCCACAGGGGGTTATGCACCTCCTCTCCTTGCCCACACCTTGGGTTAGGCCTGGGACGATGCCCCAGAGGTTGATGCAGCTAAAAAGAAAAGGAAAAACATATTTTGCCACTCACAACAGAAAAGTGTACCACAAAATGCAAAAGATAAGGCACGTGGGCAAAAGCCAAAACATGAACTCTACCCCCTATCTATGGCCATCACCCTAGTTCCTATGGGCCCTAAATGACCCCCCTCCATCATTAAGGAACCCATGATTGTCCCAACCCCTGGTGGGCAATGAACTGCCCCACCTTAAGGGGGTATCCATTGCTACATAATACACATTCATGCTCTCATTCCATGGAAGCCCGAGAAGTTAATAAAGAAAAATCAATAAAAGTAAAAAGGCATATGAAGAAGGGTGGAAAAGAAAAGGTCAAGGTAACTCACGTACCACGATTGCTCCCTCCTACACTCATATACACAAGTGCGGGCTTCCCTTATCTTAGCTACCCTTTTACCATGGCATGTGGCCTAAAGCTTCCCCTTCATGCCCCACTTCATTCCATCATTATATCATATGCAAGCTACCATTTGACGGGTGTACCATGAACATATCACCCCCTTTAGAGGTTGAAACCACCTAATAGGGTCCTTGATTAACCTCCTTTCGAACTTGGGGACACCTGTACATGCCAAAGTCCACTATGGAAGGGCATGCCACTGTGAAGTTCCCACTTGTTTTCCATGATTTGTAAGCTCTTTTACTTGATTACTCTAATGATTTGTTGTACTGGAAGGCGAGGGGATGCATTAGATCTTATGCAGGATTGCAGGTGGGTCTCCATTTGGGGTTTGGTCTCCCTATATAGGGTCCTAGCCCTCTAAAGGGTCACATTGGCACTTGTAGGGTGAGCATTGAGAGCCATGGGCCTCCACCATAGTAGAGAGTACTTTATGGATCCCCAACACCACTCATTGATTGCTCGTGTTCCACCTTTTGGATGAGGGTGATGCACTTGGTTCACTGTACCCAACCGACTCCACACTTGCACCATACACTTCGCAGATGTTCCAGGGTCCAGATGAGGATGTCTCACTGTTGGAGACAAAGGGAGGGTGTATGTCATCATCCTAGCCCTTACAAGTGGTTTACAGGCATTTTCGATCCACTTGGAGACCCATGACGATGTCATTGTGCCCCCACATCCATTTGGGATCACCACTGGGATTTTCTTGGAAAACAAGGGGCCAACCCCTTGTCTAGTATTTTTGAGGTCCATTTTCACATCATGGCACACTTTGGACTTCATTAGGCCTCCTAAAAGGCCCAAAACTCATTTTATTGATTATTCTACCCTCTTGAGAGGCTTATTCTTATGTTATTGAGTTATCTTGGTGGACTTGTCACCAAGGAATGTTATTATTACACATTATTTTATTATTTGAGGCTTAATTAGGCCAAATTAGGCAAATCGAACTCATTAGAGATTGTATAAATAGATGAGAGATGATTAATTCTCTCATCATCACTTGGATTTGGGATTAGTCGCTCTTTAAAGAATTTCACATTACCTTTTGGAGGACGAGTTTGGATGAATTTTGATGTTTGGATCTATTTCACTTGTCTTGGAGCTTCATTATTGACGTAATTTGATGTTTGTATATACTCATTTGTACATGTAAGTAATCTTTGTCATGCTTATTCTTGTTATTTACTTTATCACATGAATGTTGTTGGGATTTTCGCTATACAAGTCTGAAATTTACTGCTTTCCTATGTGAAATTGTGGAATTTTTGATCTTTTGTTGTGTTGCATCATTGCATGGGCCATGTATGAGTGGGTGAATGTTCCTAAATAATATTTTGTTAAAATTCATCTCGATAAGTTATCATTTATTGCATATTGAACTATAAAGATCTTGAGTAGCTACTCTCATGCCCTAATGCCATGTGAAGTTGCTTAAAGGCCTCCTTGATAGGGTAAATATTTTCCAAGCTATAAATTCTCCTTGACTCCATCTCTCCCAAAGGATAAGGCACTAATCCTTCCATAGGCGGAACTAGAATCCTATTGCAATGACTGGAATTTATTTTCTAATTGATAATTATTTTAACAATTTATCTGCTACGACAATCCAAACAAGAAGAAAATCTGGGCAAAATTATCAGAGGGAATTACCCTTCCTCCAGATAATTTTGGAGGAAGGGTAATTACCCTTCCTAAATAATATTTAGTTAAAATTCATCTCGATAAGTTATCATTTATTGCATATTGAAGTATAAAGACCTTGATTGGGTAAATATTTTCCAAGCTATAAATTCTCCTTGACTCCATCTCTCCCAAAGGATAAGGCACTAATCCTTCCATAGGCGGAACTAGAATCCTATTGCAACAACCAGAATTTATTTTCTAATTGATAATTATTTTAACAATTTATTTGCTACAACAATCTAAACAACAAGAAAATCTGGGCAAAATTTTCTGAGGGAATTACCCTTCCTCCAGATAATTTTGGGGGAAGGGTAATTACCCTTCCTAAATAATATTTTGTTGAAATTCATCTCGATAAGTTATCATTTATTGCATATTGAAGTGTAAAGACCTTGAGTAGCTGCTATCATGCCCTAATGCCATGTGAAATTGCTTAAAGACCTCCTTGATTGGGTAAATATTTTCCAAGCTATAAATTCTCCTTGTCTCCATCTCTCCCAAAGGATAAGGCACTAATCCTTCCATAGGCGGAACTAGAATCCTATTGCAACAACTAGAATTTATTTTCTAATTGATAATTATTTTAACAATTTATCTGCTACGACAATCCAAACAACAAGAAAATCTGGGCAAAATTATCTGAGGGAATTACCCTTCCTCCACAAGCAATCCCGACACAACTTCTCTTCCTAAACTCGTCCTCCTGGACCCTCTGCGTCAGCCTCTATGCTGCTCTACGCAAACCCTATGATGTCTAGCCTCTAAACTACCTCTGATGAAGTCGTTCCTCCCGTATCTGCTGAGGAAATCACATCTCCAACACTCTGGACCCTCTACCCGGCCTCTAGAACTGAAAACAAATTTCTCTCCAGCAAAATCGAATTGCTTTTGAAGCAACTGCGCAGTCCTGTGCGTTGCCTCATTGGGAATAACTCGGCCTCTCTGGATCTAGAAAACTTCCTATGGATCACTGTCTCTGCCCCTCACTGACCCTGCTTCGATCTCTAGATCTTTGGAAACTGTTGCTGCTCTCTGGAAATTGATCTGCCAAGGAAATCGAACTACAAAAGTGTCTTCTCCAAGTGCATATTGACCTCTTCTTATAATCCTCTGTTGGAGCACCATTGGCAAAGATTAAAACTTAATCAGTGGTTAGGATCATTTTGGAGTCGATTTGTGTGAGTTTCTAGATGATTCTCACCATATCTCAATTAATACTGCTTAGTTAACCATATTCCCTAAGTTTAAACTTAGGAAATATTTTAAAAATGACTAATAATCGAATTGAGGCACTTCTAGGTGGAATTTTCAAAATCAATTTCTGGGTTTTGGAGATCTCATGTATTCTATCCTCTCCACCAAATTTCGTGGCTAGAACACATCCAATGCTACAGAAACTAACACTGTCTCTTAGTGAGGACTGTGTTCTCTCTCTAGTGCTGCACATTCGGCCACAACACCCTGTCTTTGTATCACCCTTGTCACGCTGCTGATGTCTGGTTGCTGCTCCCCACCAACTATTGCACAACTTTGATGTTGCATTTGTGCTGCTGTTGAGACTGCCATATTGCTGCCAACTCTGCATCTCTCTCTCATCTATTGCTGCTGCAACTGAGAAGCATCCAAAATACTGAATCAATCGTGTTTAGTATGATGCACCTGTTTCCCGAGTCTCTGACTGCTACTAGCTACTGCATTGTCCACCAAGGAATCTGCGCTACTGCTAACTCTACACTGAGCCACCTGATCTGCTGTCAACATTGCACTGTGCTCGTTAGCATCTGACTGCTACTAGTCTGTAACTGTCACTCTAGTACTTACTACATCAACTGCCACTAATCCATCCTACTACTGAATATTGTGGGCCCCCGTAGCCATGTAATGATCCATGAGGATCGACTCCTCAAGGATCTTGCCCAATCTCTGTAGCTCTCTGGGGCTACAACTCCAAGTCACCCCACCTCACTCTTGGAGGTATGGATGCCGACATTGCGAAGTCTTCCTCCAACCTGGAGGACAATTTGTCGATCTTATCTGACGCTGCTTGCTGGTCCTGCTTCGCTGAATTATCCTTCTTCCTAAGAGGGCACTACGTGTTGTAGTAGCTGAGCTCACCACACTTGAAGCACTTGACCTTTGACAGGTCCTTCTTCTTCTTTCTCTGCTCCCTTTGCCCCTGACTAGGACCCTTAGATGCTAGGGCCACATTCTCCTCCTCCTTAAACCACCTTCTGTCCGTCGCCGCTGATGGAGCTTTTCAGCAAAGCTCGTCTCAATTTCTCTTGCTGCAAATCGACCCACATTCTGTCCCATCCTGGTAGCATGTCTCTACCCAATATACTTTGGATGAAGACCTGCCAATCCTTTGAGACACTGTTGAGTGCCAATTGTACTAGCTCTGAAGGTTGAGGCGTTGCCCCAACAATTGACAGTTGGTCTCAGACTTCCTGAATCCCGGTGAGGAAGGGATCTATGCCTTCTCCCTTCTACATCCTGATGCTTCTCAACTTCTCCTCTAGGAACATCTTTCGTTGCTTGGAAGTACCCTTGTATAACGTGGAGAGAGCATACCACATTTCTTTAGTTGTTCCCTTGGCCGCTATATGTGAGGCTATATGACCCCAGACTCCATCCAAGATCAATTGCTTCGCCTGTGCCATCTCCTTCCTATATTCCTTGAGTTGGTTTGCATCCTGAGGAACTGCCACTACATTATCAATGTAGGCTTTCAGGCCATATTCATTTAGAAGGAAGGACATCTTGGCCTTCCAGATGACATAGTTGGATGATCCATCCAACCTATCCTGATCTCTAAGCCCTACAGTGGCCATCTCGAAAACTGTTGAAAATCCCTTCTTTCCTTCTGCTTGGCTGCCACTCTGCTACTCGCACTCCCTTATGGAGTGAGAAGATATGATCACAACTACTGCCAATATGCAAGGGAAAATCGAACTTTTGAGACTCGAAGTTCCCTGGGAGAAATTTTCCCTCTGTTATGTGTGCTTTTCTCTTCCACCTGACGTTGGTTTTGTAGATGCAAAACCGTCTGCATCCAACAAAAAATTTCCTCAGCGAAATCTGAGTTACAGTTGCTCCCTTTGACTGCTCGAATCACTCTTCTCGACAAATCGAATTTTTTGCACCCTTGCAATTGAAAATCAAACTGCTGGCCCAACAATTCGGCTTGCCTGTCTGAGCACTGCGCTGCCTCAAGAATTTCGCCTGCTGCTCCCTCTGAGCAGCGAAATTCTTTCTTCGCTTTTGAGCTTCCCGGCTAATCACTCATGCTCTGGTACCATGTGAAAAATAAAAAACTGGAATCCTATTGCAGCAACTGGAATTTATTTTTCTAATTGTTAATTATTTTAACAATTTATTTGCTACGGAAAATATCAAATAAATCACACTACAACCTTCACAAATAAAATACTATGGAAATAATAGCGTCGGAAACTGAGGAAATACTAGTGCACACATAAAAATGACACAATGATTTTTGGACAAATGTCCCCGGAAAAACCTAATGCGGGAAAACCGATGCAGCAGATGAGGGTTTTTATTTTATTATGCAGTAGTGAATTTTGAGGACAATCTATGGATGCCCAACTGGCAATCCAAACAGCAAGAAAATCTGGGCAAAATTATCTAAGGGAATTACCCTTCCTTCACAAGCAATTCCAACACAACTTCTCTTGAAAAACTTGTCCTCCTGGACCCTCTGTGTCAGCCTCTACGTTGCTCTACGCAGACCCTATGATGTCTAGCCTTTGAACTGCCTCTGATGAAGTTGTTCTGCCTGTCTTTGTTGAGGAAATTTCTTCTCCGACACTCTGAACCCTCTGCTCGATCTCTAGAACTAAAAACGAATTTCTCTCCAGCAAAATTGAATTGCTTCTAAAGCAACTGCGCAATCCTCTACGTTGCCTCACTGGGAATAACTCGACCCCTTGCTCTGACCTCTCTGGATTTGGAAAAATTCCTCTGGATCATTATCTTCGCCCCTCACTGACCTTGCTTTGATTTATGGTTCTCCAACAACTACTGTTGCTCTCTGAAAATCGATCTACCAAGGAAATCGAACTACAAAAGTGTCTTCTCCAAGTGCCTATTGACTTCTTCTTATAATCCTTTGTTGGAGCACCAATGGCCAAGATTAAAACTTAATCAATGGCTAGGATCATCTTGGAGTCGATCCATGTGACTTTATAGATGATTCTCACCTTATCTCAATTAACACTGATTAATTAACCATATTCCCTAAGTTTAGACATAGGAAATATTTTAAAAACGACTAATAATCTAATTGAGACACTTCCAGATGGAACTTTCAGAAACGATTTCCGAGTTTTGGAGATCTCATGTACTCTAGCCTCCACCAAATTTCGTGGCTAGAACACATCCGATGCTACAGAAACTAACATATTTCTCTCACCTCTCTTTCCCTTCCTAGGCATAGCCTCCATAGGTCACCTAGGGCATCATTTTTCTCCCATTGTAGCCATCAAAAAAGTTCAATCTCTTGTTCATAACTGTGCTAGGGTTTTCTCTAGAGGTCCTCCAAATTTCAAGAAATTTTGACAATGTGATCTTGAGATATAGCAAGCCCTAGCTGAAAGATCGTTTCTTGCCCTAGGTTTCCCTTGGCTAGTGTCCTCATTTAGATCATTGCATTCATTTCTCAAAAGAAACTTTCTCCTTTGATCCTCCTCTTCCATAATTAGGTCAAGCCCTTCCTTGGCTGATCAACTCCACATCCTTGACCCAATTTTGGTTGCACTTCGTCTCGTGTGGTCTTGCAACTTTACAACTCAAATTCCACAAAGATCATATAAAGACGAATTCTCCATAAGGATTTCTAGGCCTAGGAATCATCTTTACAAGATATATACCCAAACCCTAGCCTCGAGAATCCGCTTAGCCCTTCCTAGAGAGCATATCATCTTGCTTCCTGAGCAAGAAAGACATATAATTGAGTCTCTCTTGTGAATTGGCCTTAGGAATCACTCATTATCCTCTTATTGATCTATTCATCTATTGATTCCCTTTATATCGAGTCTCCTCCCATCGGTGAAAGTTCATAAAGAGCAGGGAGCTTTAGCTGAGGTGACAATGGGTTATCACTCCGTTGTTTCCCTTGACCCAGTGTGCTCTATAGGGTCCCCTCCTAGAACCCTTGCTTGTTTGAGCAGTAACATTTTGGCATTGTTGTCGGGGACACGAGACATGTGTCTTGTTTTCCCTTACGACATCATTGACATATCATTCTTGGCGAATCCATTGGAAGGACGAAGCCCTAGTTCTTCATTGAACTTCAAAGTTTTCGCTTGTAGGGTGAAGCAAGCATCTACCAAGGCACTTAAATAAACCATGGCGACTCCATTTTGGCATTATATGCAAAATCATGAAAAATCTCTGACTTTGATGAAGAAAGTATCCATGACCTTAGCCCTGGAGAAATGCAAGGCTTGTGGGAAAGATTGGATTTGTGGTTTGAGCTTTGTGATCATTTGATAGAGCATGAGAACGAAGACTTCATACTCAATTTCTATAACAAGGGTAGGTTAAAACTCCACATCATAAGGTAGGAGTATGAAGGAAGCCCCACATATTACCTCTTCTCTGAGCTTGCCTATTACACTAGTGCATTCAATTCCTTGTCTCATGAGATTGAAGAAAAATATGGCTCATTACTAGATGAGGATTTGGATGACCAAGATGATCAAGAAAGCGAGGATGATGAGCAAATATCAATTATAGAATTCGAGGCCAATTACAATGAGGTGGGGAACATCTCCTTTGAAGGTGATGAAGAGTTTGATTCTGAAAGCCTCTGGATCTTGCAAGAAAGAGTGGATGAATATAGTAGGTCATGTAGGGGGTTAGTAAGGGAATGTAATGCTAAGGAATTATTCTTCCATTTGTACAAGGAAGAGGAGAAGCTCTATAAAATGAAATGTGAATATAAAGAAAACCCTATTGATGCTCTCCTCCTAGAAGCATTATACCAAACTCATGTAACAAATACCTTAGCTATTGTTCTCCAAGAGAAGAGGGAAGAAGAGAAGTCTTGCTTGCCTAGTAATGAGGATGATTTTGAGGAAAATCAAGATAACCAAGCAAGTGAAGAAATTTTGAAAAATATTGATTTGGGAATTGATATGAATGTTGGCCCCATTGAAATCCACAAAGATGGATGTGATAATGTAGGCCCTCCCATTCAAGGAAGGACGTTAGAGGATGTGGTTATTATGGATACTTGTGATGTCGACATTTTTGAGTTCCTCTATATAAACAAGGGAAAATGGGATATCAACCATCACTTCCACAATGACCCTATTTATGATACTGACAAGGAAGATGAGTTTGAAATTAATTCTCCTTTTCTCCAGGACATTATTCATAATAATATATCTACTCACACCATTGAAAAAGAGGATCATTGTTTTCCCATGCATGAAGGAAACTTATTGGAAATAACATTCCCCGTTTATGATACTGATGATGACACTAACAAAGGCCTTAATTTCCATTGTCTTCTCCAGGATCCCAATGACATAATTACATTGTCTCATACCATCTCTAATAGTGATTCTTCTCCCCCTTTCTGGTATGAGGTTGAGGAAGAACTATCCGTAGGATGTATCCTTTATACCCCTCATACCCTCAAGATTATGAGCACATCATAATTGCCCCTTTACAATGTGACCATCACATTGAGCAACCTAGTTGTTGTGCCCCTCCTTTTCCTCAGCCCCTCTTCGTCCCATCATGACCTTGTAGCATCCACTAAGCATAGCATTGTGAGCAATGATTGTCATGGAGAGTTTGTAAGTTTAATCACTTGTTCTTTTATCCTATGCTTAGAAGAAAGGCTTCACACTTCTAGATTGATTTCCTTTTCCTCACCCAAAGTTCCTTTCCACGCCACATGGGTATCATATTTTCCTGCTTCCCACCTGCATTGCCCCTCACATGATTGTGTCTGTGTGTTGGTTTTCGGATTTATTGCCTGAGTGATCATATAGGCAAGCATATTTATATTTATATTGATTTGATGATATGTTGCTTGCACTAGCTTTATGATTACACTTACTATTGGCCTTGTTATATGCATGTTAGGGTAGGATGCATTGCATATTGATTTTCTCATTAGAACTAACGTCATATGATATTTTCATGCTAGATTAGCTGCATTTAGATTAACATTGCATTTGAATTTTTAATTGCTATTTATTATTTGATTTTAGTGGCCTAATATAAGCATGTGTGCGATTATGAGATGTCGCGAAAGCATGTCACCCAGTGTGTTTGATTTGTGATATTGTAGGTGATAGGTCTACGGACCCAAGAGATTGTTGGAGTTCTAATGACCTCCTGTTCAAGTACATTTGTGCACTCTTGGACGAGAGCATTTTCGAGTTGGAGCCAGATGTTACCCACCACTTTGTGGGTGATGTCCCTAGGAGAAATTTTTTCTCCAAGATGGTCCTCAATCGACAGCCAGCAGCCCCTTGTAGCTACCAGATAGCTTGATGTTCCATTTTCTCTGCTACCTGAGCCAGCCATGTGGTCCCTCACCCATCTGTTATGATCGTATGTTTGAAGGTGGGCCTCCTAACCCCAAAGGTATGGCTTAGCATTAGGTAATTGAGTATTTTTTATTACATATCATGGACACTTTTGGGCATGGATTAGTGGGGGATTCAATAAAAAGAGTGGGCTAGGACTGTACTCTTGTCTCCTATGTCCCTCTGGGTGGTTAACCTTGTATTCTAGTCCCGTGGGACCTCTTTTACTGGCCTTTAGGCTTTAGGGATGGTATTACATGGGAAACCCCGATTTTGGTTGTGTGGTCCTGCTCCCTGACATCACATATATCATTCCCCTTTTGCTGATTACAATCCCATTCATCACTTCTCTCAGCTGGGTCCACATTTGTCCACTGGGTCCGTAAGGGGTCAACCACCCCCTCCCCTCGAGCCTGGGACGATGCCCAAGAGGTTGATGCAGCTAAAATGAAAAGAAAAAGCATATTTGGCCACTCTCAACAGGGAATTGTACCACAAAATGAAAAATATGGTCGAGACATACACATTTAGCACGTGGGCAAAAGCCAAAACATGAGCTCTATCCCTTATCTATGGCCATCACCTTTGTTCCTATGGGCCCTAAATGAACCCCCTCCATCATTAAGGAACCCATGATTGTTGCAACCCCTGGTGGGCAATGAATTGCCCCGCCTTAAGAGGGTATCCATTGCTACATACTACACATCATGCTCTCATTCCCTGGATCCCCGAGAAATTAATAAAGAAAAATCAATAAAAGGAAAAAGGCATAGAAAGAAGGGTGGAAAAACAAAGGTCGGGGTAACTCATGTACCACGATGGCTCCCTTCTGCACTTATATACCCAAGTGTGGGCTTTCGTTATTTTAGCTACCATTGTACCATGGCATGTGGCCCAGAGCTTCCCCTTCATGCCCCACTCCATTCCATCACTATATCATATGCCACCTACCATTTGACGGGGGTACAATGGACATATTACCCCCTTTAGAGGTAGAAAGTCTCCCTATACGGGGTCATAGCCCTCAAGAGGGCCACATTGCCACTTGTACGGGCAACGTTGAGAGTCATAGGCCTCCACCATTGCAGAGAGTACTTTACGGATCCCTAACATCACTCATTGATTGCTCGTGTTCCACTTTTTGGATGAGGATGATGCACTTGGTTCACCGTGCCCAACCGACTCCACACTTGCACCATACACTTCGTAGATGTTCCAGGTTCCAGATGAGGATGTCTCACTGTTGGAGACAAAGGGAGGGTTTATGTCATCATCCTAGCCCTAACAAGTGGTTTACAAGCATTTTCGATCCACTTGGAGACCCATCACGATGTCATTGTGCCCCCACACGCACTTGGGAGCACCAAAGGGATTTGCTGGGAAAATAAGGGGCCAACCCCTTGTCCACTATGTTTGAGGTCCATTTTCACATCATGGCACACGTTGGACTTCATTAGGCCTCCTCAAAGGCCCAACAACTCATTTTATGGATTATTCTACCCTCTTGAGAGGCTTATTCTTATGTTATTGAGCTATCTTGGTGGGCTTGTCACCAAGGGATGTTATTATTGCACATTATTTTATTATTTGGGGCTCAATTAGCCAAATTAGGCAAATCAAACTCATTTGAGATTGTATAAATAGATGAGAGGTGATTCATTCTTTGATCATCACTTGGATTTGGGATTAGTAGCTCTTTGAAGAATTTCACATTCCCTTTTGGAGGACGAGTTTGGATGTTATGGATAAATTTTGATGTTTGGATCTATTTCTCTTGTCTTGGAGCTTCATTATTGGCATAATTTGATGATTGGATATACTCATTTGTACATGTAAGTAATCTTTTTCATGCTTATTCTTGTTATTTACTTTGTCACATGAATGTTGTTGGGATTTTCGCTATACAAGTCTGAAATTTACTACTTTCCTATGCGAAATTGTGGAAAATTTGATCTTTTGTAGTGTTGCATCATTGCATAGGCCATGTATGAATGGGTGAATGTTCCTAGAGAATATTTTGTTAAAATGCATCTCAATAAGTCATCAATTATTGCATATCGAAGTATAAAGACCTTGAGTAGCTGCTCTCATGCCCTAATGCCATGTGAAGTTGCTTAAAGGCCTCCTTGATTGGGTAAATCTTTTCCAAGCTATAAATTCTCCTTGACTCCATCTCTCCCAAAGGATAAGGCACTAATCCTTCCATAGGTGGTCACCTTTAACAAATATTTCTCTCACCTCTCCTTCCCTTTCTAGGCTTAGCCTCCATAGGTCACCTAAGGCATCATTTTTCTCCCATTGTAGCCATCAAAAAAGTTCGATCTCTTGGTCATGACTACACTAGGGTTTTCTCTGGAGGCCATCCAAATTTCAAGAAATTCTGACGGTGGGATCTTGAGATATAGCAAGCCCTAGCTCAAAGATCGTTTTGTTGCCCTAGGTTTCCCCTGGCTAGTGTCCTCATTTGGATCATTGCATTCATTTTTCAAAAGAAATTTCTCCTCTAATCCTCTTCTCTTCCATAATTAGGTCAATCCCTTCCTTAGTTGATCAAATCCACGTCCGTGACCTAATTCTGGGTCCACTTGGTGTTGTGTGGTCTCGCAACTTTACAACCCAAATTCCACAAAGATCACATAAAGACGAATTCTCCATTAGGATTACTAGGCCTAAGAATCATCTTTACAAGATATATTCCCAAACCCTAGCTTCGATAATCCTCTTAGCCCTTCCTAGAGAGCATATCACCTTGCTTCCCTAGCAAGAAAGCAATATAATTGAGTCTCTCTCGTGAATTGGCCTTAGGAATCACTCATTATCCTCTCATTGATCTATTCAACTAGTGATTCCTCTTATACTTGGTCTCCTCCCATCGGTGAAAGTGTGTAAAGAGCAGGGAGCCGTAGCTGAGGTGACAGTGGGCTATCGCTCCATTGTTGCCCTAGACCTAGTAGTTTCTCTATAGGATCCCGTCCTAGAACCCCTACTAGTTTGAGTGGTACCAGGGCACTCTAATCCACTATACATACACCATTCATCTTTCTTCTCAAGGCATCAATTATATCTCTCACACACATCTATTCCTTGCACACACATGTAGAGGAAGGAGGAGACCAACGAAGTTTTTGAGGCACAATTTGACTAAATTTGAGGTAGTTGACTAAAGTTTCTCTATTTATTTCTGGGCAGCAGACCAAATTTTCCTAAGGTAGCAGTTTGAATTTTGAGGAAAGTGCAGGAGTCCAAATTTTGTCTTTAGTTGACCAGGTTTGACCTAGGTATATTTGTGGTCAGTTTGACTTTGTTTTGACTGGAAGATCAAATTGTATCTCTTGTTGAATTGGACAATTTCTATGAGAAAAGTTTGTTGGGTTTTTCCTTAGTTAGGGTTTTCCCTGGATAAGTTTTGTCTGTTGTGTTTGGCTGTCTCTTCATGATCCTACTGTCATTATTGTTTTATTGTTGATATTTCTTATGTATAATTACTTAATGATGGATGCAATATAAGATGAATTGGTTAATGAATCATTGGAAAGTAATTATCAGATTAGGATATCATGAAAAATCAACACCAGATGACCAAAAGAGCTTCCAATTCAGAGGGACTAGACAATGTGGTAGAGTGGAAGGAGCAACCTTCCAAGAGGATGTCATGGGTTGAAATTGTCAGACTAGATGCTTAGAGATAGGAGGTCTATAGGAGCAGTATGCCTTCTATGAGGGGACCATGCTAGAAAGCAGGGTATGCTTCAATACCAAAGGGAGCAACAGTGGCAGGAGGATTTGCTTCCGTGACAAAGGGAGCAGATAGGATTGCCACAGTAAGAACTGCTTCAGTGTGAGAGGGAGCACCCAGTTAGGGTGACCTGAAAGCAGTTGTGGTGATTGATCCAGTGAGGGAAGTTGTCCAGTTTATGTTTGCGCTGAGGCAGGCAACAAAGCATGTGTTGAGATACTTGTGTGGTACAATTGGACATGGTGCAGAAGGGAGTGATGAAGCTCAAATACATATCCACAGACAAGCAAATTGTAGACATTCTCACCAAACCTTTGTCTAGAGCGAAGTTTGTAGACTTCGGGGACAAGCTTAGCGTGATGCAAAATGTCTCCCTCTGAGAGAGGGAGTGTTAATGTTTGTGCAGGATAGGGCAGACATTCTCCCACGAGGTCATGCTGATTTGACTAGTGGGGGAATGATACATTCACCCATGGAGCCATGCTGATTGGGCTAGGGGTGAATGGCCCAAGGCAACTGCAGCATAGGGTTGACAATCTTCCATTAGAGCCATGCTAATTTGGCATCCATAGGGCCATGCTGATTTGACCAGGGAAGAATGATACATTCACCTAAGAAGTGTTGAATTTTTGTAGCTATGGTTGGTTTTCATGATTATTATTTTAGTCATTGATGTATTTATAAAGGATGTTCTTCATGCTATTGAGAAAAGAGAAAAATACTTGACATGTTCATGTTGGTTTTTAATAGAAAAAAAATTTGAATTTTATTACTTGAATTTTTTGCTCCAAGAAGCCAAGTCAACCCTCCTAGTCAAGTTGGCCCCAACCTAAGAGGCACCTGTTCGACCCAGCAAAAGACTATAAATATGTGCCATTCAACCTCCCTCCAAGCAAGCAATTTGGATCTGTTTGAGGCAAGCAAGTTTCGCCTATCTGAGGTAGCGAAGGATTATATCTAAGGTCAAAAAAAGAGGATGAAGGTCTGAAGCAAGAGGGCGAAGGTTTGGTTTGAGGTAGGAAAACAAAGGTCTAGTATGAGGCAATCAAGCAAAGGCCTGAGGCAAGAAAATAAACCTAATATGAGATTAAATAAAAGGTCTTCTCTGAGGAAAATAAGAAGGTGATTTGAAGGTTGCAGGAGTGAGTTTATGGAGGCTGAAATTTTGCCTTAACAGAGCAAGCCAGATCAAATTTCTTGGGTAGCCATATGACTTGACTAGGAGGTTGATGGACCAGATTTGACCTAGCTTTATTGTTGCTATGTTTGACCTTGTATTTGACTAATGTATCTTTGTTGAACTTGATGATTTCTCTAAGGAAAAGGTTGTTGGGTTTTTCCCCATGTGGGTTTTGCCAGGATAAATACTTGTGTTATTGTGTGGTTGTCTCTTTATAATCCTTATGGTATTTTTGTTTTACTGTTGAGCTCCTTTGTATAATGAAAAGACTACAAGAAAAGGATTAACATAATGTAAAATCATAAGAAGTAATTATCAGTTTAGAGAATTCCCTAAAATTCAACATGGTTTTAGAGCTGGGATATGAGAGCAACCTATTGAAGAATCTAGGGCATGGAGTTAATGAAATTCTTCTTAACATGATAACTATTTGTGAGGAATTTAACATTTAGCTTATTAGCATTTTTCTTAACATTAGTGTGTCTTCTTTAGTTCATTAAATAGCTATCATAACAAAGAGACAAGGACACAAAATTTTGGCTTTCTGCAAGGGCCAAAACCTCTCCCTCTTGGAGAGGAAAACCCGCACAAAATTCTTCTTATAGAGATTCCAAATGACGAACACCAAGACCATGACCCTTGATTGACTGAGCCCACTCCAAGACCAAGGCACCAATCCTCTTCTTTGTATTGTTGAGTTCATCATCATCACTGCATCATGAAGACATTCATTAATGCTGCAACATCACTGTGCTTCCACTGAGAGACTTGTCATAACTATGAGCTTCATTGCTGCTTCATCACACAGAGATCACAATGATCCTCTTTACCATGTATATTCTGAGATAGTGAGATAGTGATCATCAAAATCGTGACTGTGTTTATGTTAGATGAAGGCCGAGACAGAGTTTGATAGAGATCCTTCTTGCCAAGGGTGTATACTTGTGATTGCACTTATCATGACACCGAACTTCTTATCATCTCTTTTCCACTGAGGAGTAAACTACATCAACAATGCACCGAGGCCTGTAACAAGGAGGAGACTGAGACTTCTTTGCGAGATTTCAGGTGAGTCTGAGATGGTATCTATATTGTACTTATCTGAGAGAGTGCTCCTTCAAAATATGCGAAGTCACAGACCTGTACCCATCCGAGTTTCTTCAGAGAGATGTGAGATGCTTTTATGTTCTTTTGCGGTGACCCCAACTGCCTATTTATAGGTGTATGTCCATGCATTCAAGCCAACATGAATTAATGAACTGTTGAGTCACTTCATTTGAGCCGACGTGTCTATTCTTTATATCAATTTTGCTGGCCGACTTGACTGTTCTCTTCATCGTTTTGCTTGCTTGTCTTCAAGAGGATTGTGCTGGTCTTGGAGGGTTGTTCTTGACTCTAGGTTGACTCATATACATTTCATAAATGCCCAAGAAGAGCTCTTTGACTCTTTGACTTTCCTAGACCTATGGAATGAGCAAGAAACTCATTCTTATAATTCACAAAATAATTTTTCTTTACAAGTACAAAGATCAAAATTACATGTATAAATACCGAACCTAGTTACATTTTCTTCAACACTCCCTCTTAACTAGGGAGGTATTTACAATGGTACTTGGTCATTCTCAATCTGAAGAATTTCTAAGAAGAATTAGATTGGTAACCCATCTATATAGCATCATATCAACCAACATTGTCACAGTGAAAGGACTTGACTAACAACTCCATCTCTCCACGAGACCATGAGCTACAATGCTGGTGAGACCAATGACTATAGACACCTTCATCATTGTCTCTCAAGGTACATACCCACCTGGGTGTTCACTGAGTATGACCTTCTAAGACTACTCTTATCTTGGGTTCCTAGCCCTTAAAGAATATTGGTCCTCTTGCCTACTCTTATCTTGGATGCCCTATACATCCTCAAAGAGCATCGGATGCCAGATGATTAGCCAATCCTCCATTCTTTCTTCCCAAGCGAAGACAAGAATGTTGTGTATATCATGTGTCTACATTTCTATTCATGGCCTTCACCTAGACTTATGGTTGTTAGTCTTGGTCTAGTGCATGACACATGAAATAAAAAAACACAACTGTCACTCCTTTGTAATCAGGGGTGATCTAATCCAAGCTCCCTCTTGATCAGGGACTAGTCAGAGCTCCCTTTTAGCTAGGGACTCTTCCATACATCAACAACTTCTTCTTTGTGGGTCCTTCAATTGCTTGATCAACTTTTCTCCTTGATGTTATAAAAGTTAGTTGAGCTTCTTCCTTGTAGGGCAACAACTATCGATCACTTTCCTCCTTAGTTCGTCATGTCATTCCTTTCTTCATGGAAAGTGGCCTTCTTCATATCTGGAACCTTCGTTATATGATTCCTTCTTTCTCATCATGCTTCTTCCATCCATCACATGAATGCTAGTTGTACTTGTATTTACAACTCTTGTTCGAGTAGCCCTGCATTATCCATATATTATTCAAGAAATCAAAACATCATATTACATCAAATCATACCTTACGAGATGGCTCTTCATCATGACATCTTTCTGTAGGTATTATCATCCTACATACATGTTGACACATCTCCCAAAGATATCCATTGTCAAGGGTCTTCATCTTTTCCATCAGTCTTCATATCTTTTTGGGAGATTTTCTAGTCAAGTCTTCTTTATCTTTTGGATGTTGATCGCCTTCATCAAGGTTGCATATCTCACGATCTCTTCCTTCCTCACACATTCCATTCTCAGTAGCTTTTAATTAGAGTTTCTTCATTGTAGTCGACGACCTCATACTTCATATGAGGACATATTATGTTGACTTCATCTAGTGTGACTTAAACCTTCAGAGGAGGAGATCCTCTTTCTCTTGATCATGCTTCTTAAAATAGAAGCAATGAACTATGTTACCTGCAACCATATGACATGACATTATAATATTAAACACAAGCATACATACCTTATTTTACCTTCAGGTCATCGAGGCTTCTTCCAGTAGCTTCCTTGATTGAAGAGATCTTCAATCCCTTGATTTGCTTTATGTCATCACATCATCATCTCATGGATTCCATAAGTTGGAGTTCTTGTTGAAACACTTGCTTCCTCTCTAGATTAGTGAACCCTACGATGAGGATTCCATCAGAGAATTTTGAGGATCTTGTATATCCCCAACTAGCAGATGTTTCCTTTTTGACTTGATGTATGATGAGCCTTGTCTTAGATGATTTCTTCCTTTCCTTCAATGTCCACTGAGGTTCTCAAGAGCTATATCCTACATGTTTGTCTACCATGGATTTTGTCTTTCATGATTCCCATGGTGATGTCACGAGCTCTTGTTTCTAATGCTTCCATGATGCCATGATGCATCTTATTATCATTGTCATATCTTATAGCACAAGATTTAGGAGCTTATAATAGGACCCTTTTTGTGAGGGATACTATCTTACTAATAGGAGAGATTTGTTACTCTCTTTCCTTGGCCTCTTTCTTAAGATTACTCCGTGATATGAGCTTCCAAAATCTTTCTATAGCATTGAATCATAGCTATACTTATTCTGTCTTACATTGCTTGAGGACCAAGCTTTTGTGTGGGTTTCAGTGATGTGACCTTCTTTACTATAATTTCAGATTTCATATATCTCTCTTTATGTCTCCTCTTTTAGCATGTGAGGACCTTTGAGTGATTTCATATGATTCCTACGAGTCTCTTGACAATTCAAGCACCATTTGACCTTCAGAGACCTTTCCATAGACATCAATGATTTCTCTTTTCTATGAGGATTATGACAATGGTCCTTATTTTAAGCAAGGACCTTTTTTCATGAGGACTATGACTATCCTTCAATAGTTCTATTTCCTTGCAAAACAAAGTTATTAAACCAAAAACATGAAAGATACTTACTTGGCATGTGAAGAGGAGATCTTCACCTTGATGCTTCTTTTGCTTGAGCTTCCCATCATGAACCACTAGTATCCTTTTACCAAAACTTCTTTGGAGACCTTCTGGCATCATGACTTTTGTGATCTTGTCATCACCGAAACTACTTTATGATCTTGAGATCATCTTGATTCCTAATTCATCTTTTTGGTTCTTTCGACGACTTCTATATTGAACACATTGTTGACATGCTCGTGATACTGCCATCCCACAAGTGGACCTTATTATACTTCAGCATCAACAAATTCATGCTCTGATCTGAGCATCATGCTATTGAGATCATGTTTATAGACAAGATCCAGAACTGTGACAAGTATATCGCTGTAACACTGTACCGAGACAATGATGTCTATGAGTGCTGTTCATTCAAATTGTGCACTGTGTTGTGAGCCCAAACTTGTCACTGAATTCATCACTGTGTCTTTATTGAGATGTGTATTGGAGATCTGTCTTTTGATCTATCGAGATCATGACTGTCTCTTCATAGTTTTCACTGAGATCATAACCTATGTTAGGATCATGACTGCTCCTTGACCGAGAATGTAATTGTGTTTATCATCGAGATCTCACTTGTCATGACTATGCGGAGAATATATATATATTATTGTAGTATTGCTAAGTTTGTTATTCGAGACTGTGTATGAGACTGTTCACTACTGTGGGATTACCATGATTCTTTCCATCGAAACTGAGTGGTGCTATAGGATCTTTGAAG
This sequence comes from Pinus tabuliformis, assembly GCA_031772625.1. Classification (NCBI taxonomy): domain Eukaryota; kingdom Viridiplantae; phylum Streptophyta; class Pinopsida; order Pinales; family Pinaceae; genus Pinus; species Pinus tabuliformis. The sequence goes on from CM062818.1 coordinate 815,750,217, forward strand.
CCATCATTCTTATGCCGAGAGATTACTGAGACAGAGATACCAAGACTTGTTAGTATCTCTCCATCATGAGCATGCTAATAATATATTACGCAGTGACATCATTTCGTATGTTGAGGACTGCGATTATGAGGAGGTCGAGACAGTGATTGTATTGTGATCACAAGAATGCTGAGATATCATACTTCGCTTTGCTTATTGAGACTAATAGAGGAGAAATTCATCACTGAGGTCCTGTAACTGTCTGTACCATCTGAAGATTCAGAGTGATCCGACTTCTGAGTACTAGCATTGAGACTTCACTTTAACTGAGATTGATCTTGAATTGTCTTGCTATTGTATACTGCTTGTTGAAGACTGATCTTTCAATTCCTTCAACTTGTTCTGATGTCCTTCTTGAAGTTGATCCTTAAGTGTCTCTTTTATGCCCTTCCTTAGACTGCAACCATAGCTCTGATACCATGTTGAAGAATCTAGGGCATGGAGTTAATGAGATTCTTCTTAACATGATAACTATTTGTGAGGAATTTAACATTTAGCTTATTAGCATTTTTCTTAACATTAGTGTGTCTTCTTTAGTTCATCAAATAGCTATCATAACAAAGAGACAAGGACACAAAATTTTGGCTTTCTACCAGGGCCAAAACCTCTCCCTCTTGGAGAGGAAAACCCGCACAAAATTCTTCTTATAGAGATTCCAATTGACGAACACCAAGACCATGACCCTTGACTGACTGAGCCTACTCCAAGACCAAGGCACCAATCCTCTTCTTTGTATCGCTGAGTTCATCATCATCACTGCATCATGAAGACATTCATTAATGTTGCAACATCATTGTGCTTCCACTGAGAGACTCGTCATAACTATGAGCTTCATTGCTGCTTCATCACACAGAGATCACAGAGATCCTCTTTACCATGTATATTCTGAGACAGTGAGACAGTGATCATCAAAATCATGACTGTGTTTATGTTAGATGAAGGCCGAGACAAAGTTTGATAGAGATCCTTCTTGCTGAGGGTGTATACTTGTGACTGCACTTATCATGACACCGAACTTCTTATCATCTCTTTTCCATTGAGGAGTAGACTACATCAGCAATGCACCGAGGCCTGTAACAAGGAGGAGACTGAGACTTCTTTGCGAGATTTCAGGTGAGTCCAAGATGGTATCTATATTGTACTTATCTGAGAGAGTGCTCCTTCAAAATATGTGAAGTCATAGACCTGTACCCATCTGAGTTTCTTCAGAGAGATGTGAGATGCTTCTATCTTCTTTTGTGGTGACCCCAACTGCCTATTTATAGGTGTATGTCCATGCATTCAAGTCGACATGAATTAATGAACTGTTGAGTCACTTCATTTGAGTTGACATGTCTATTCTTTATATCAATTTTGCTGGCCGACTTGACTGTTCTCTTCATTGTTTTTCTTGCTTGTCTTCAAGATGATTGTGTTGGTCTTGGAGGGTTGGTCTTGACTCTAGGTTGACTCATATACATTTCATAAATGCCCAAGAAGAGCTCTTTGACCCTTTGACTTTCCTAGACCTATGAAATGAGCAAGAAACTCATTCTTATAATTCACAAAAATAATTTTTCTTTACAAGTACAAAGATAAAAATTACATGTAAAAATACCGAACCTAGTTACATTTTCTTCAACACAACCTTAAAGTAGTCAACTTGTCCATGTTTTGAAAAGGAAGGAGTAGATCCAAAGGAGATCTAAATTTATTTGTGTCATAATCCTAAGTTGACAGTAGTACAAATTCACGAAGGTTGAGTATCTCAGAGAAGATAGATCAAATATACATTCTTTAGGTCGAAGTATAGGGCCAAAGCCCTAATCAAATCTCAAAAGGTCGAATTTTGTTGAAGAAGTCCGAAACAATATTCCTTTGTCTCATTATAGGTAGATTGAATTTCATCTTGTATTGGGACTCATTTAAAAGGATCGCGATCCATCCTTAAGCCTGAGAGAAGGCAAAAGATCAAGATTTAAGTAAAGTTGGTCGAAAAGGCCTCAGAGCATATTACATAAGGTCGAAGCTCAGAACCTTAGAATAAAGTCACCTCAGAGAATTACAGAGGTCCAAGATTCACAATAAGTTGACAAGACAGTTTTAGTCAGTTACTTTAATAGCCAAAGATTGCCTCGTACTTATAGCTCAGATTTCATGGTCTTGTTTTTGCACAAACTAACAGGCCTTGTAAATAGGCAAAAGATGGAGGGCACGACAACACTTGGGAGTTAGGATAGAGGCCCACTATCACCACGGCATAAGTCCCTACTCTTCTCGGATTTTCACCGACAAGAGGAGTCCCAGTATTACTCACTTGTGATAGATGTGTGTCTATGAATGGTTTTAAGTGAGGAAAGGTGGTTCTTTTAGTGGAAAGGTTCAACAAAAGTATGATTTTTGGGAGAAGCTAGTAAGACTTTCCATGAAAAACCCCTTTGAAAGATGGCTACACAAGACCTAGGGTTGAGATATACGATGAGATATGAGTGTATCCAAGGTTAAGGTAGATAAGAGAAAAGGCAATGTATGATTTACTTCAATGAGAACTGAAGCACATGCCTTCAAAGAATCTCCAAGTTGAAGGATTAGCTTCTAGGGTTCCCTCTTGATGTGATGGCTAGGGCATCAAATTTACAAAGAATCCACTACGGGAATTCCACCAAAACTTGAGGATCCCTAGAGGAGACACTAAGGAAGAATCCTATCCAAGTGAAATTCAAAATGCTTCCATACAAAGTATTTCACACCAAGCCCTAGGGGAGCCTCCCTATCCTTAAAGGGATGAAAAATAGAGGTGAAAAGAAAAATATTTTGAGTTGCAAGTCATCACCAAGGATTCAAGACCAGTGCTTGGCCATTGGGAGGTTAGAGTCATGACTGATTTCGATATAGACACCTCACACTTCAAGGAGATCTAAAGGTATAGACTTTCGCTACCCTTTAGATATTTATACTTCTTTAGACACTTGTCAATGGAGTTTCAAGGAATAAAATGCATCAATTCCCCTAGGAACATTCATTCATTCACTATCTATGAGTAACACATGCAAAATTTCTCAATAGTTACAATCTTTGAACAATATTTCAATAACTAGGGCACATTAAATAACCATGAGATAATATTCCATGCATTAAACATTACAAAATTCAGAAATTTATCATCAAATAGCAGTTACAATATAGCGAAGAACATATTCATCCATAACAATGTCAATTAGAAGCTCCAAAAAGATAGTGAAATTATCAAAACATCAAAATTCATCCAAAAATCTCCAAAACACTCCACAAATTGGATGTTTGAATTCTTTTCCTAGGCCGAAAATCCAAGTGATGACGATTTAGAATGAGACTAGGTCTCATCTATTTTTATGTGTTATGAATTTTGTTGATCACTTGATGTCAACCAATGTTGCACGACTTGTACTCGTATAAGACTCGTCAAAATACAAAAAAAACTTAAAATATGGTAAATTTTAAGCACAAAAAAGAAACTAATGACAATTCCAATCCTTATAAGTTATAAAAACCACAATATATGCAATAATTCATAACATCATCTCATATCTATAAAAGTACAACATAACATATTTGATTTTTGTAAGCAAAACATTTAGATACTGAATAAGAAAAGGACTCATGATTCCATAATTAAAATAAAAAATGTCAGCAAGTTCAAAATTCAAATACATGTCATAAATGATAAATGATTGTCTCATAACAATCTTGAGTCTCATCACTCATGGATGACCACGCCTAAAATAAGCCCTCGTGGAGCTAGTGGTAACATCGGAAGGTTGAAGCAACTGTGAGGCAGGTGTATTTGGAGTCTCCATTTGAGATGGCAAACTAGAGAGATCCTCAGTCTCTTTATCAAGCCAACTCAAATCAGGGGCCTCCTCCACAACCCATTCAGACTCTAAATCAATAGTATCCAATAAAATTAGATCTGTATCCTTTGGTTGTCCTTGTTTTGTGAGCATTCGAAGGTTGTAGTAGATGAAAACCAACTTGTCAAACCTCTCATGCTCCAACCTGTTTCTCTTTTTGCTATGGATGTGCTCAAACACTAACCAATTGCGCTCACAAGAAGAAGCGTTGCAAGGTTGACTCAGTACTCTGATGGCGAATTCTTGTAATTGTGGTGCTTCAGTGCCACAATCTATCCACCAATGAGTTGTGAAAAAATAACAACAAAGATTATCAGTTTGCAATGCTAAACATATAAAAGAGAACTAGCAAAATTACAAGCTAAGTTCTAACAATTTGCACTTACAAGGCATTTTCTTGTCCTTGAGACATTGGCTTGAGCTGAATCCAAACATGCTAGATGCTTCCTTGTACATATCTTGTTGTATGTTGATTTTCTCCTGAATATCTTGATCCGGGAACATCTTCTCAATGCATATCATGACACCTCTCATCACCTTGGGATCTCTTTGAATGCTAGACCCCTCATTATAGAATAAGCTCGGATTGAGATATGCTTTTGCTACATGCAATGGTGAATGTAGTTGCTTGTCCCACTTGGAATCAATAATTTGCCATATAGGGAGATATTTAGATTCATTTCCCTTATAGAAAGTCCTAATGGCCTCTTTGGCCCTGTCTAGGCTTTCCAAACAAAAAAAAATTGAAAAAAAAAAAAAAAAAAATGAATACATGGAAACATTCTAACTAGGTTCATGAAGCCTACCTAAAGCTTAGTTTGATCTGATGAAGCCTCCTTTAGCCTCCTTTTGCCTCCTCCAACAGCTCCTTCACACTCCTTTAGCTTCACTCTCAAGTTTCAACACTCACACAAATTAGCCAAACACTCAAATGACAAGCGAATGAGAAATGGAAGGGTGAGAGGTGCTTATAAAGCTTTTTTTCCCTCCAATTTCTCTTTTCGAATTTTTGGACAGATTGTGGGTTTTGATGCCTGAGGGTCTTATACAGGTCCAATGCGGGTTTGATGGGCTACTCGCAGGTTTGATGTGGGTAGCCGAGTCTTATACAAAACCTGCTAGGTCTAGGTCTAGACCACGGGTTCTATGCGGGTGACCCAACCTAGCATAGAACCTGTCCTTACCCGCGGGTTTTATGCGGGTTGTGCTTCATTGATGTCAACTACCCCTTGAATAGAGTATAGTGCAGAATAGTAAAAACAAATTCAGATTTCATCATCATCATGCAACTTATGGTCATCATAATGTAATCCAAATTTTGTAGCCTAGTGGGCCATTATGTAAAAATGATTCTAGTATGGTTATAAAGCCATGTAAAACATCTAAGCCTTTGATTTTTACCAAAGATTTTCACTCTAGGGAGGTTTTTTCATCCCCCAATTATCTGTGTTTTTAAACATTTATAATTGATAGAGTTTTTCTCTCGAGCATGCCCCAAAGCTAGAGTGGGGCTCGATAGTTAGGTCGTAGGTGAGTCCTAATGTATAGAGTCTATGTAAATCATCATATGAGATCATTTGTAAAGTGTTGCAGAATTTGGTTGTGTCTAGAGGTCATTTTTAATTGTCAATTTTCCCCTTCTAATGGGATGTCTATGTAATTTTTGATGTAAAAAATATGTTGTGTATAGAGGTTCTAGGGGGTGTGAGTACTCAAAATTATACCTCAACTCCTAAAATTTTTATTTAGACACACTTTGAGGGTGGAAAAATATGTGTAAACCCCTCTAAAGTCATTATTTTTATTTTTTGGCAAAAATAGCAAAATAATTAGCCATAAATTAGTTAAAAAATTAAAATGAGAGAAAATAAAATTTTCTCCAAGTGGAAAAATAATTAAAAAGGGAATGTGCACTTTCCAAAAAAGGGATCAAATTGAAAGTTGAGAAAAGTCTCATTTCCAAGGCAGAAAAGTCCCACAAAAAATTTGTTGGGCCAGAAGGAAAATAATTTCTCAAGGGAAATCAAATTTTTTGGTCTAGGTGGTTATTTTGAATGAGGGAATTTCAAGAAAAATATTTTTGAAGATATTTTGATGGTCCAAAACCACTCCAGGGTCAAAGATTGGTCCATCTAGCACATCAATCAAGGAGTTCGAATTTTTCTATGGATCTGTGCAACAATAATCAAGGGTTCAAATTATTTTGAGGAAGATCAAGCCATGGATCAAGTCAACTAGCCATTTTTTCCACTTGGAGGCTCTCACACTCTCATTTTTCTATATAAGGAAGCTCTAAGCTCCTCATTTGATCATGAAAAATCTTGAGCTCTTGGCTAAGTGAAGCTCTGTTACTTTTGTAATTTTTTTTTGAGCAATAAAATAAAGTCTTTGGGGCAAAGCTATGGTGTTATTCTTCAGTTATATGGTAATATCTTTCTGATCTATTGTGCTTCATGTTCTACTAATGTTTTAATTTTGTTATTTCCATTAGCTTTTGAAGATTCATTGGTGTACAGTTACCTTGCATCATTGTTTAGATTTGGAGAAACAATTTGGGTAGTGTATATCTATTGGTTTTCAGTTAAACCCTTAGACTCCTCTTCCACTGTGCTATCCAAATCTCTGTGGATCTAACAAATACTTTTCAAGTGTGTAGAAAATAATATTGTTGATCAGATCTTGGATACTTGGGGACATTCTCGGTTGAATTAACCAACTATTCAGGGCATAGAAGCTGAGGAACACATATTGGGTTAGTTGAAGAGTTATCATTTGAAATAAGAAAAGGGGGTTTCTTGCCATCTACTCTAGATCAAATTTTATCTATCTTTAAAATCTTCCAAATTATTTTTAGATTTTTAAATGAATAGATTTGTTACCGAAGAGCTTGCTCTTGTGAATTTGTAAATAGATCTTGTGTATATTTTCCTCTAACCCTTGTATCTAAGTTGCACGAAATGGGGAAACAGGTACAAGTTTCCGAAACGGGCACCGGTACGAAATGTGACCCCCCCAAATTTTGGAAACGGGAAACGCAATATATATATATATATATATATATATATATATATATATTAGGACATTTAAGAAATATGTGCAATCATAAAGCATATATGATACATTCTAATTTATTACATTATGATTAAATTGTCAATTGTCAATGCATAAACTATAATTCTCTAAATTTACATCACATTTACTCATGAATGATCACATAATGAAAATATCAATATCCAAAATCAGCCACAAGAAATTTCTAATTTCTTGTCTCGTGCTTGATTGGGAGTCTCCTCCTACAAAGTTGAACGACCTTAGTGCTCTTGATTAAATACAAGTTCCATACCCTAGTACCCTACGTGCTCTTGATTATTGGGAGTCTCCCTTGCATAGAGGGCTTGGTTCTCTTGATTAAATACAAGTTCTATACCCTAGTACATGACAAAATCCAATGGAAACATTGCAATCCCCCCAATCTTGAAATCCTGAAAAACAAATAAGTTTGCTGGATTTTGAGCGAGATCTAAAATTCTACTTTCCCCATATGAAATCCAATGAGAGCGAAACCACTCTCAAACATCATGAGTCATTTCATGGTAATGTTAAAAATTTAAGTAAAAGGATGAAAATGAAAAATTATTTTTTTTCATTTTCATCCTTTTACTTTAATAATTTAACATTACCGTGAACTGCATATCAACACTAGGGCCATAGGCTTGAACATTAGGTTGCCCCACTCAAAAAAATCATCTTTTTTTAACTTGAGAGGCATATAGAAGCATCCAGAAGATATTTTAGTTGCCCAATAAAAAATTAGAAGCAAGAAAAAAAAAAAATACAAGAAAAAGTCAAGTTAGAAGAGGAAACTCCGTTGTACGGCCTGGAAACTCGTTTCCGGCCGTACTGGCCACGTTTCCTCCTCGAGGAAACGTGGCCAGTACGGCCGGAAACACGTTTCCAGGCCGTACGATACAAGTTTCCTCGTTTCCGTTTCGTTTCCGGCTGGAAACGAACCTTCTCCAATGTTTCCTGCAACTTAGCCTTGTGTATATTTGTCCATCTTCTATATATGGATTGGGGTTTTTCTTTTGTTCTCTTGTGGATCTGAAGAGAGGGACAACAATTTCATTTTTTATTTTGTTTGCAGTTGGATTAGTCCAATGAATCAAAGAGAAACACAAATTTTGGGAAGCTATACCGTCATCTGGCCTGGCAGCTAGGGTTTTAGCGCAGAAATCATCTTTTAGAGGGTCGTCTAGCATCTTAGTTGTCTCTCTTCAGGGCCACAAGCCTAGAGGCCATCTCTAGGCCTTTTGTTAAAATTGGCAACTAGGGCCAAACTCCATGTGGGTCATCTTATTGATGGAAGCTGATATTTTTCTTGGATCCCTCTCATTGGGAGGTGTAGGATTGATTTAAAGATCATCCGATTCCGATAAGTATTCATTGAGATATGAATTTATTTGTGTTATGGGACAATTCGTCAAGGTCGACCAGCAACCAAATAAACCCCACTTGTGCTCAATGTTTTAGTATAAATAGAGGTGGCCTTCATGTCATTTCAACACACTTGGGATCTCTTCCTCTCTACTTGTCTTTGGGTATTAGTAGGAGGAGAGATCCTAAGGGATAACGCTGCCCTAATCTAGAGGGCAGAAGCCGGAACTGCAGGAACTGCCGGAAACTGCCAGGAACAGCTGGAATAGCTGGAACTGTCGAAAACTACCAGGAATAGCCAGGAACAGCTGGAACTGCCGAAACAACCGGAAACTGCTGGAAACAGCCGAGAACAGCCGGAACAACTGGGAACTACCGGGAACAGCCGGAACTGCCAGAACTGTCAGGAACTGCCGGAACTGCCAGGAACTGTCAGAACTGCGGGGAACTATTGGAACAAACAGGAACAACTAGGAACAGCCGGAATTGCCGGGAACAACCATAACTGCCGAAACTGTCGGGAACTGTCGTAGCATCTGTGTTCGAAGGCGAGCAGCATGCAAGGGACAACTAACTAACATTGGGACAGTTGTATGGTACTTAGCAGCGAATACACCAAGCATGCAATGTTATAGCTAGCATGCAACAACAAGCATGCTAAGGACAACAAGCATGCAAAGGACAACAAGCATGCTAGGGACAATAAGCAAGCAAGCAAGCAAGCAAGGTGCAGCCAGAGCATAGGTTAGTACGACAACATGGTGTAGCAATGGCACATAATGCAGTACAGTGATGGGTACAATCATGATTAATGAAGCGTGACGAGATGCAGAATAGTGATGATGGGTGCAGCATGGTGCAACGTGGTGAGGTGCAACATGATGATGAAATGCAACACAACGATAGGTGAAGGAGTCACCTTGGAGAATCAGTTGAAGCAGCATGTCTTCAACTGATCTCATGTATCATCTTCTTAGAGATGATCTCTGCTCTTATCTAGATAAGTCAAAGTGTTGACTTCTGTTGTAAACATTCTCTCTCTCTCTCTCTATTGAACTATTGAAGAACATATAAGAAGAATCGATCAAGGGTTTCCCCACATTGGGGTTTGTCCCTGGCTAGCGCCACATCTTGTGTCCTCTTGTCTTGGCTTGTCTTCTGCGATTTATGTTTATGTTCTATCTGTAGTTTACTTTAACGCTGATGTGATTGCTAATCTGGAAAATATATTGAGCTAACTATGAAAATTGAAATAAATTGCTCTAAGCATAGAACATACCTAAAATTAACATGGTATTAGAGCTGAGGTGAAGACAATACCCAAGCAATAGTGAAAGAGCAATCACCGAAGACAGTTGGGAAAGGACAAAAGGATCAGTGGATTCCTCATCCCTTTTCAAATTCACCGAGGGTGAAGTCGAAGCAGAGAATATTATCAGAATGGCGCAGCGGAAGTTTCTGATGGCCTACCTAAAGATCACTTCATTGGGAAGTCCGGATCTAAGGGTTGAAGAAAAGGCAGAGGCCTTGGTTGCAATAAGTTCGGCCATTATGCGAAGGAGTGTTTGAGGTAGGGACACATCACTTGATGATGATAACAATCATTCCAGGGACATCTTCAGTGATTAGAGGAATGACAAGTAATGCAGGTCATCAAGGAAACGACCGACTCTTCAGAGAAAACAGGGAACCCCAGGTATGAAGAATCAAATGTTGTTTCTGATAAGATAAGGAAGCATTATCTTGTATTGGCCCTCTCCTTAAGATTCTTTGGGAATCTGGCTTATTGATCGTAGTGCTTCAAGGTACCTCATCGGATAGAAGGGTGCTCTCTCGAATTTGGTAGAGACAGAAACAACCTTGGGATTATACTTGGAGTCGATGCCACCTATTTCGGAAAGGGTGTAGGGAATGTCTCCCCTCAATTGAATGAGGGTAGCTCTATTCATTTAGAAGAATCTGTTTTATGTACCTAATCGCAAGAAGAACTTGGTGTCCATCTCGAAAATGGAAGTCAAAGGTTTCAGGGTGGCATTCATCGATGGAAAGGTATGTGTTAAAAAATAGAATTTTCAAAGATGCTTTTTCTCATTGGTTCAAGGTTGGCAATTTTTATCAAGTTGCAGGATGGTCCATTGGGGATCATGTCAATTGACATATTGCATCTATAACACCGGAGGTGTACCTATGGGGCCCTACCCGATGTGAGTTAGATGGTGATAGGGATGCTTGAATTCAAGAAGAGCATGAAGTTACATGTTTGAGATGTACCGGAGGAAAATCTTATAAGGGGACCATTCCCCTCCTGTAGCAGGTCCACAGGTTTGGAACAACCCGAGGAGTTTGAGATTCATGATTAGGAATCTCATGTATACAGGTGGAAGAAAGCCGTCTATGGCTTGAAGCAAAACACCCCGGGCGTGGTATGAGAGGATTGATAACTGTCTGATGAAGCTGAGATTCACTAGGAGTGAAACCGATCCAAACCATTACCCGAAGGTTGTGGTTGATAGACCTCTCATACCGACACCTTATGAGGACTACCTATTTCAAACAGGTGCAGACCCTCTCACTTGCAGAAGTAAGAGGGAGTTGGATTCTGGATGTGGAATTGTAAACTGCAAGCTCGTGACTACCTCGAGGATCTTAACTTTCAGTAGTTATATGGTGATGATGCCGGACCAGCTTTGGGAAATGCCTTTGAGTTTCATAAACTCATTTGCATTGATGTTCTTGGTGAACTTCCGTCCGGACATACGTTTTGCAGTTAGCATGGTGAGCTCATATTTGGTTGAGCCTCATTGGATTGGTGCCAAGAATCTTCTGAGATATCTTCGGGGTAAAATCTCTCATGGATTGAGATACACTGCCAGAAATATGAAGCTGCATGATTATTCGAATGTTGACTGGGCAGGCAGTGTGGAGGATGACTAGAGCACTTCTCATCGCTGGTTCTCTTTGGGTTTTGCTTCGATATCATGGATGAGCAGGAAGTAGAAGTCGGTTGCTATAAGCACCACCGAGACTGAATACATAGCTACGAGTATGATCTCATATGAAGTTGCCTAGTTGTGGAAGCTCTTCAGTGAGCTGTTTGTAACTTTGTACACATGATGAATACCATTGTGATTCTCTGTGACAACCAGAGGGGGGATTCGATTATTGAGGAATCCTGTATTTGATGATTGCTCCAGCAGATAGACATCAGATACTGCCTTATCTGGGATATGGTAAGTCGATGAGCAAGGGTGCTCCATCGCATTGAGACTGATGTACAGGTCGCAGACATTTTGTTAAAGCCCGAGGAAAGGTCAAATCTGTGACTTTCTCGAACGACTTGGAGTCGTTGAGAGACCTTCTTATAAGGGTCTTGCATGTTGCATGCATTGAGCTCTGGGAGCTCTGGGGGCTTGGGGTACTTACTAGAGCAACATACGACCACAGGGCGACTCACCCTCCCCTGGTGGTGCGCTAATAGCTATGTATAGGATGATAGGTTCAACCTTCCCCTGTGATACCCCGTGGCGACTGTGGAACAAGATGATTAGTTCTTCTATGGGCCAGGATGATTAGTTCTCGCATGGCAACTGTGGAACAGGATGATTAGTTCTCCTATGGGCCGGGATGATTAGTTCTCCCGTGGCAACTGTGAAACAGGATGATTAGTTCTCCTGTGGGCCGGGATGATTAGTTCTCCTGTGGCAACTGTGGAACAGGATGATTAGTTCTCCTGTGGGCCGGGATGATTAGTTCTCCCATGGCAACTGTGGAACAATATGATTAGTTCCCTTGTGGGCCGGGATGAATTAGTTCTCCCGTGGCAATTATGGAACAGGATCATTAGTTCTCCTGTGGGCTGGGATGATTAGTTCTCCCGTGGCAACTGGGGAACAGGATTATTAGTTCTTCTGTGGGTCGGGATGATTAGTTCTCCCGTGGCAACAATGAAACAGGATGATTAGTTTTCCCGTGGGCCGGGATGATTAGTTCTCCCATGGCGACTGTGGGGCGGGGTTATTCGTTCTCCTGTGGATAGGATGATTAGTTCTCCTGTTGAGGCATCCTACCCATGCAGTCTGGGACTCATGGGAAGTACCTCTCATCTGATCAAAGAGCAGGGAAATGGGGTTAGGGACCATAGTAGTACTATCAATGGATTCATCGTTGTATCTACGTACTCCCTATGCTAGGATGACTTCCATTGATCTGGGATCAGTATGAGTGTTTTGAGACACTCTCTTGTGATATTGATCTAGGATCAATAAAACTGACTTGGGTCAGTAAGAGTGATGTGACACACTCTCTTCAGATGAAACTGACTTCGGGTCAGTAGAGAATGGTATGAGATATTCTTGATCAATTCTTCTTCTTCATGGTTCAGCAGAGCAAAGCAAAGCAGAGCTTAGAAGAGTAGAGCAGGGCACTGATGGCAGAGATAGTATAGTCGGACATATGGATCAGCGGATGGAGTTCTCCCTAGTTGAGAGGGAGTGTTAAAATTGGAAATTAGGGCCAAACTCCATGTGGGCCATCTTATTGATGGAAGCTGATATTTTTCTTGGATCCCTCTCATCGAGAGGTGTGGGATTGATCTAAAGATCATCCGATTCTGATAAGTATTCATGGAGATATGAATTTATTTGTGTTATGGGACAATTTGTCAAGGTCAGCCAGCAACCAAATAAACCCCACTTGTGCTCAACGTTTTAGTGTAAATAGAGGTGGCCTTCAATTCATTTCAACACACTTGGGATCTCTTCCTCTCTACTTGTCTTTGGGTTTTAGTAGGAGGAGAGATCCTAAGGGATGACGCTGCCCTAATCTAGAGGGCAGAAGCCGGAACTGCCAGGAACAGCCAAAACTGCTAGAAACTGCCGGGAATAGCCGGAACTGCTAGAAATTGTCGGGAACATCGGGAACAGCCGGGAACTGCCGGGAATAGCCGGAACAGCCGAAACTGTCGGGAACAGCTGGTAATAGCCGGAACTGCCGGGAATTGTCGGAACAGCCAGAACTGTCGGGAACTACCGGAATAGCCGAGAACAGCCAAAATTGCTGGGAACAACCGGAACTGCCGGGAACTGTCGGAGCATCTGTCTCCGAAGGAGAGCAGCGTGGAAGGGACAACTAACTAACATTGGGACAGTTGTATGGTACTTCGCAGCAAGCACACCAAGCATGCAATGTTATAGCTAGCATGCAACAACAAGCATGCTAAGGACAACAAACAAGCAAGGGACAACAAGCATGCTAGGGACAACAAGCAAGAAATGGACAACAAGCAAGCAAGGTGCAGCCAGAGCATAGGTCAGTACGGCAACATGGTGTAGCAATGGCACATAATGCAGTACAGTGATAGGTACAATCATGATTAATGAAGCGTGATGAGATGCAGCATAGTGATGATGGGTGTAGCATGGTGCAGCGCGGTGAGGTGCAGCATGATGACGAAATGCAACACAATGATAGGTGAAGGAGTCACCTTGGAGAATCAGTTGAAGCAGCATGTCTTCAACTGATCTCATTTATCATCTTCTTAGAGATGATCTCTGCTCTTATCTAGATAAGTCAAAGTGTTGACTTCTGTTGTAAACATTCTATCTCTCTCTCTCTGCTGAACTATTGAAGAACATATAAGAAGAATTGATCAAGGGTTTCCCCACATTGGGGTTTGTCCTTGGATGGTGCCACATCTTGTGTCCTCTTGTCTTGGCTTGTCTTCTGCGATTTATGTTTATGTTCTATCTGCAGTTTACTTTAATGCTGATGTGATTGCTAATCTGGAAAAGATATTGAACTAACTATGAAAATTGAAATAAATTACTCTAAGCATAGAAAATACCTAAAATTAACACCTTTCAAAAGGGAGGATTCAAATTTTTGTGGCTTGGATTTCATCGAATTTTCTTTTTAGGGAAGCCACAAGGGTTTGAGACCCTTCCTCCAACCAAAACCGATTTTAGTTGCAAGGGTTTCCATTTATAATCTTTTGTAAATAATCTTCGTCTTGAGGGCGAACCACATTGGATGGTTCAAAATGTCGACCAACAACTACTGATGTGATTTATCCGAAAGACATTCTCAATAACAATATGGATCTCAAAAGTTTGAAATCAATGAATTTTTTGAATTGTTTTTCAAATTTTTCCTTTGCAAATCTGACTTGGGTTCCAATGTTGTAGATCAGATACTCATATTTTGGGCTTAAGTTTTTATTTATATTCATTCGGGCTAGCCGCTAACTTCTTGTCTCATTTTTGACCTAGCCGCAAGGCCTTTAGGGCCTCCTTTTGCTTCAAGTATTTTGTGAGTAACTCTTGGTTGTTTGCCGAGAAATCATTCACATTTTTGAGGGGTCTATGCATCGATTTTTTTTTGTTTCTAGGAGCTAGGCTTTTGAGGCTAATCCTTGGAGATTATTTTTGGAAACTAGCTACAGGCCTTGGGAGGCCTCTTTCTCCTAGCCTAGGGCTTGAAGAAGGTAGCATACCCTTTCCAATCTGAAACAATTTCATTTCGAGGATTATCGAAAATTTTCAAGAGGTTAAAGGCTTGAAAAATTTGCAAAGTCATCGTAAAATATTTATTAAACATTTTCTAGCTTTTCATTGACAAAGTCGTGAGATTTGAGGGTTATATTCATGAAGGCCGTGGGTTTCTAGAGGCTTGGAGCAGTTCGTTTTCCATTGAAGTTCATCATCTATTGGCTTGTAGCCTCTTCTTGATATATTGAAGCTTGAGGAGCAATTGGTTGTAAAGTTCTAATTATCTTTGTAATCTCCTCAAGGTTGTGGAAGAGCTCTTTTCATTGTCTAAAGGGTTACTTCTTCATTGTAACATTAATAATAAAGTGATCTTCTTGCTTGAAGGGAGCTTGGGATTCAATCCCTTGGTATCCCCCTCCTTATTTAAAAGGGAGGATCTCTTAGCTTAGCTTCTTTTTTCTTTAGCTTTAGATATGATTACTAACCTCTTTACTTGTTTTATTCTAGCTAGTTGGTTTTCATTTTCATTTTCTCTTGTCTCTATTCTCATCTGCATAGTAGATTGGTACTAGTTTTTCTAATCACTGTGAGCAATCTCATTTGCCATTTTATAAATCTCAATTGTTTTAATTTGTCATAATAGCATAACTGGAGAACATCTTAATAAGCACTATAATAACTAAAGGCATTTGAGCTATTGTTTCTAACATCTAATCTAATTGCATCACTTCTATTGTTTCATTGAGTAATATTCTATTTGCTTCATTTAATCATTGTTGTAAGCTAATCATCTTGTGTTTTAAGTAAATCTTGATTATAAGTGGATTGGCTTTTCCTTTACTGAATCATCTTGTTGTAACTGGATCTCATTGAAGCATTTGCATTTGCATCTTAGATCTAAATTTTCATTCTTAAAATTTACCTCCAAGCATAAGCTTGGTTGATAGAAAGATAGGACAACCTTCTTCCTATCCAATTTGAGAAGCTTGACCCTTAAACAACGGTTAAAACGAGTGACCTTGTAGTTCTCTTGCAGCCAAGCCCTTGTAGGAACGAAGGCACTTGGGTTACTAGAAGTCCTGGGTAAGTATCGTTAATAAGGCCTTAGCCTCCTTCCCCAACACTTCTTCCAACAACCTTGTTCTAAGACTAGCTTTGATAATTGAGGAGAAGACCTTCACCTTAAAATAGACATATAATTAAAATTAACCAAGATCTTGCATCTCACATAGGTATATCTTGGATTCACTCATCTAATATTGTCATTTACATTTCAATTGAATATTGTAATTGGGATTGAGAGCCTATTTCATAATTGCAAATCTTACATTGTTATACTTGTCATTTTCAAGTTTATTGTCTCTTGAATATCATCTTTACTTGAAGTCTTATTTATATTGCAAGCTTGTCTCTTATTGCTCACATATCCAATTGTTTTAATCTCTTGATCTTTCATACTAAACTTGTCTTGTAGCATTCCTTTTCTTATAACTTGAGATACAATTTATTATTGTGCAAGCACTTTATTTCATATTTTGAGCATTGTTATTAAGGCATTGGTCTCACACTCTTTATCATTTTAAGTGTCTCATTGATCTAATTAAATCTATCTTTAACACTTACATTGTTCATTAATAATCACACTTTCCAATTAACTTCAAATCAAGTTATCTAGAGAAGTAATTGCCTTGCCCTTAGTCTCCTAGAACTTGTTGTTCCAACAAGTTTTCCTCTTTCATTTATCTTTAGGGACTACCCCCCATAGCTTGTCTAGGAGAGAGCTTAAACAGAGTGAGTAGGGAATAGGTGACAACCCCTACTCTGACCATTCACCTTAGTTGTACACTTTGGGTGACAACAAGTTCAAATGACAAAACATCAAGCCACTCTAACATGTCTAATGTGAAACCACTCTAACATGTCTAATGTGAAAGGTAACCCACCCATGATAGCTTTAAAAATTAAATTAACTTTCTCTCAATCCACGTGTATTTGACGTCATGCATGCAAGGTAGGCTAGAGAGGCATCATTGAGGCCTCTTCTGCTAAAAATGTGGGAGAGGGCCTTAAAATTCATGATGAAGATGGTCATGCCCTCCCTATGCTGCAAAACATCTCCAAACCCCTATTTGGGCCTTGTGGGCTCCAAATGAGTCTAATGGGTCTCCATCAATGGGGGCTAGAAGATGACACATGGCCTCCCATGTCTCCCTAGGAAAGACATAACCTCCTTTGAGCCTTGGATCAGTTGCCAAGTGTTGGGTGCAATGTGTAGTCAGTTGGGGCAACGTGGTCCAAGTGCATCATCATCTTGAATAAATGGGGCTCGAGTAAGCAAATGGTGGTGTTGATGAAGCCCATAACGTGACAATCAATGCTCTGCATGAATGGAGGCCCATGGCTCTCAACGCTCACCCTAGAAATGCCATTGTGATCCTATGGAGGGCTTGGATCTTGTATAGGGAGGCCAAGTCCAAGATGAAAACCCATTTGCAATCCTATATAAGATCCAATGCGTCCCCTCACCTTCCAATACAATGATTCATTAGTGCAATTGTGTAAATAGTTTTGTTAGTCAATGGCAAAAATGGACACTTCATAGTGGGGTTCCCCTCCAAATTTGGGGCTTTGAACATTAATAGTGTTACCTTCCTGGGTAGGAGAGTTTAATGAAGGACCCTATTTGGTGGTTTCAACCTCTAAGGGAATGATAGGTCCAAGGTACACCCTTCAAATGGCAAGTGTCATGTGAAATAATGATGGAATGGAGTGGGGACAATGGGAAGGTTCCAAGCCACATGCCATGGTACAAGGGTAGATATGATGAGGAAAGCCAACACCTTGGGTATATGAATATAGGAGGAAGCAATCGTGGTACATGAGTTACCCCGAACTTTGTTTTTTCACCCTTCTTCATTTGCCTTTTTCCTTTAATTGTTTTTTCTTCATTTTATTGCTTGGGGCTCTAGGGGATGAGAGCATGATGTGTAAGATATACTAGTGATTACCCCCTTAAGGTGGGGCAGTTCATCACCCACCAAGTATTGGGACATACATGGGTTCATTAATGATGCAGGGGGCACTCATAGGGGCCCTAGGAACCAAGGTGATGGCCATAATGATAGGAGCCAGAGCTCATGTTTGGCTTTTGCCCACGTGCTAAATTTTATTGTCTTGACCATGTTTTTCATTTTGTGGTACATTTCTTGTTGTATGTGGCCATATTATGCTTTTATCTTTCTTTTTTTTTCGCTACATCAACCTCCGAGGCATCGTTCCAGGCCTGACCCAAGGTGTGGATAAGGGGAAGGGAATGCTACCACCTTGTGGACCCAGATCAGGAAAATATGAAAAGGGCTTGTAATGAGTGGAGGGAGGTGAGATATATGGTATGGGGAAGTGGGACCACGCAATGTTTCCCCTGTAGTGCCACTCCTAAAGATAATAGCCAATAAAGGAGATCCCATGAGACTAAGATTTAGGATTAACCCCCCCCCCCCAAGTTGAGGTAAGGGAACAAGAGTATAAGCAAAGCCCTTCTTCCAAGTTACCCAATAATCCATGCCCAAGTGTGCCCATGAAAAACAAGCATAAACACCCAATTACATAATGAAGAATCATAAGATCATGACAGATGAGCGAGGGTACACAATGTGAAATTTTCAACTATTGTAGCAACTGAAAATTATTCTTCTAACTGAATATTATTATGTGTAGTTTATTTACTATTACGACAAACAACAAATAAAATCACAACTACAATTTTCACCAAAAATAAAATCCATTGTGGAAAACAAAGCTAGAACTGAGAAAATGGAGCGCACACAATAAAAATGACACCAATATTTATGGACCAATGTCCCCAAAAAACCAAACTGGGAAAATCGGTGTAGTTTGAGGGTTTATTTTATTACATGCAGCAACAAAATCAGAGTACAATATCTAGATGCCCAAACTGACAATCCTCAGGGAAATAATCTGGCCAAAATATCTATGAGACAATTTGTCTCACTCCACACCTGATCTGGCTCCAAAAACTGCCTCTATTGGCATCTTGAACTAGCCCTACGTGAGCCTCTGCGCAGTGCTTGTGTAGGCCCCACTCGCACTCCTCCTGGAACTGCTCGAAATTTGACGTCCTGGTTGACTTTGCCTCTGGAAGTGACTCGCTAGGCCTTCTAGAAATTTTCACGGCCTCTAGCTGTAATGTTCGAAAAATTGCAATTTATAGCTAATAACAAACACATAAACTAGGCTATAGCAAATAAAATGACAATTAAACATGCACCATCGAAAAACACCAAGAAACTGGGCGAATAAGCTGAGCCATTTTATTAAAATTATGAACTGTAAGGAGTACATATAGCAAGGAATAATTGCACCAGGGCTTGCATAAGCAAGTTTAACCAAACGCAGGTGAGGTAGGTGTCTCCAATGAGTAGAAACTTCAACCCCAAATGGCTTTTGCGCTGAACCAGGAAATTAGTTGTTGCTGTTGCTAGAGAATAGCTCGAATCACCCACTGGGATGCTTGGAATGGCCTGAAATTGTTGTTGTAGCCTCATCTTAATTTTTCCCCACAAGACCCAGAAAGGAATTGGTCCCAATCCTCTACATCGGAAAACCCACAAAATGGTGCAAATTACTAGCAATTACTAGCTAGAAAGTGACACCTGTTTGAGCCCTCTAGATTGCTGAGGAAATTTTGCTAAATTAAATGTGTCGTCTCCTCCACAAACCCATAAAGGGTTTGGCCTATTTCTGACGCTCTAATTCACCCCCAAATTCATTGGGCTCCTCCACTGCTTGGAAAATACAACCTGTAGGATATCTGCCTCTGCAACCCCTCCAAAAGGCCGAGAAATCTCCCCTTATGAACCCTTTTGCACCCCCAACTCAATTCAGCCCCAAATGTTTCTGCCAAGCTTTCCCCACAAGTATCTCCACCAAGAACTGCGCAAGCCTCTGCAAGAGAAATTCAACCTGGGCAAAGCACACTCTCCAAGCCTGCAAATTCACCGGAAATCTATTGCAAATTGACCAAGGAATGGACCTGCAAAGTCTCAGTGCTCTCACCTCCGGAATACTTTCCTACAAGACTGCATGGCTCCCTCTTCTGCGTCCAGTCTAAAGCAAGGCAGCTCGTACCACCTGGAAACTGTTCCTCAAGCCTCCACAAAAAATTATGGAATTACCTTTCTAGGGCGACACTCAAGGTCCAACAAAGAAAGGGTGAAATTTCCCCTCGGGCATCTTTGATGCTGAACAACGGTTGTGACCCAGCTAAATGACTTGAGCAACAATGGTGTAATTATCAAATTAGCAAAAGGTCCCAGTTGCTGTCCTCAACCTTCTATTTATAATTGTTGCCTTACCTTTCCTTGTGGGTCCCTCCAAATATTTCGAACTCCCTTCACAAAATTGATTTTTCTCCTAAGAAGTGCGTATTCCTTGAGGGGTGGCCCCCACATTCCACCAACTTTAATATTTGACCCACTTTCCCTAAGTTGGTATCCAAAAATGTGTTAGCTCCAAAATGGCAATATTGTTAGATCTCTTCTAGCAGAAATTTATTGAGAAGGGACATTACACTAGCACTTGAATCACCCTGCTCCTCAGATGAATCAAACTGCCTTCTCGAGGCTTTTGCGCAACCCCTATGCAGCGTCCGAGTGGAATAATTCAGCGTCTCTACTGCTGACTCTCCAGAACTAGAAAGCTCCTTTGGAATCTCACTGTTGCTACTCCTCAACCTTTTGCTTCCTTCTGGTTCAAACTCTTTTTCACTGTTCGACTTTTACAGCCAAATAGCTTGATTTTCCAAGGAACTTGCTCCTCTGATGTGTCTATCTCCATCCGCATCGACCTGCTCTTATAATCTCTCTTTGGTGAACCAACAACCATGAATAGATCTCCATCAACGGCTAAGATCATTTCAAACTCAATTAGTGTGAGTTTCTAGAGATTTCTCACATTTTCTTAATTAATTGCTATTAATTAACCAGTTTTCCTAAGTTAGACTTAGGAAATATTTAAATGATGGCTAATTAATTTAATTAAGGCATTTCTCTAGCTTTTCTCGCGAAACCTTTTCTGGGTTTTGAAGATCTCATCTTCTTAGTCTCTTTGACACAAGTCGAGACTAGAACCCCTGTTCAATGCTACAAAAACTAACATTGCCTCTTAGCGAGGAAGGTGCTCTACTCTCTTTTTCCTGTAACATCTTCGTCACACTGCTGATGTCTGACACTTGTCCATCAAGCCACTGTGCATAGTCTGATTCATTTGCCAACTTTGTCGCTGAACCACCCTACATTTACGTTGTTGTTGACACTGCACTGCTGCCAACACTGCCCTGCACTTCTAATGATCTTATCTTGTTGTTGTTGTTTTTGCTGCAACTGAGCACCAATCTATGAATCAACTTTGTCACTGTTGAACACTCTGTGTCAACTACCCTATAGCAACACACATTTTTTCAAAGCATTCCATCATGTTCTAGCAGTCAGACATCCAAAGATAATCATCATCTTTAAGCAGTTTTGTCAAAATTGTAATTCAAAATTTTGCAGCCCTATGGGCCATATGTAAAAATGATTATAGTATGTTTATAAAGCCATGTAAAATACCTAGGTAAGCTTAAGATTTTCGGCAAAGAGTTTCACTCTAGGGAGTTTCTTAACCTTGACTAATTATTTATGTTTTTCCTAAACATCAAATAATTAGCAGAGTTTTTCTCCCAAGCATACCCCAAAGCTAGGGTGGGGCTTGACGATGATGTCTTAGGTGAGTCCTAGTGTATAGAGTTGATGTAAATTATCATGCTAGATCATGTGTCTTGCAGAATTTGTTTAAGTCTAAGTGTTTAATTTTAATTATTAAAATTTCCCACTAGTCAGGATTTTAATAATTATTTTGATGTAAATTGTAAAATGTAATGTTTATAGAAGTTGATGGAGGTATGAGTACTCATAATTAGAACCTCTACACCTCAACTTTCTATTTGGACACCTTTTGAGGGTTGAAATTATGTCTATCCCCTCAAATTATTTTTAATTTTCTTTTTCCGGCAAAGAATGGCTAAATAATTAGCCGGAAAATGGTCAAAAAATTAAAATGAGAGAATAAAAATTATCTCCAAGTGGAAAAACAACTTTTTGGAGAAGATTGACTTTCCCAAGGAAGGTTAAATTTGAAGGACCCATTTCCAAGGCAGAAAAATCCCACAAAAAATTTGTTGGGCTAGAAAAAATAATTTCTCAAGGAAAATCGAAATGTTTGGTCCAAGTGATTAAATTGAATGAGGGAATTTCGAGAAGGAAAATTTAAAGAAAATATTTTGTGACCCTCCATCAAGTAAAAAATCGATTTTTTGAGGAAAATCGAACTTTTGGACCATGGTGACTAATTGAAGGGGGATTTTTCAAGGAGAAAAATCTGGAAAAATTATTTTTTGGACCGGGATCAAAGCCTTCTTCAACAAATTCGAATTTCTTTTTCTACATCAAGGGTCAGGATTAAATTTTGGCATGGATTGAGTCAAACTTAAGCACTTCATTGGACCTAGCCGTTTTCCACTTGGAGGGGGATCTAGATCTCTCATTTTTCTATAAATTGAGCATAAGGCTCCTCATTGTAAACATCTTTGGATGGTGTAATTGGCTCTGGAATCTCTGTAATTTTTTCTCTAGAATTTAAAAGCAAAAGTCTGTGGGGGCAACGCTGTGCATGTATGTCTTCAACTTGTTATGGTAATACTACTATGATTATTTATGCTTAAATTTCTACTAAAGTTTTTAACTTGTTATTTTCATTAGCCTATTGGATTTATTGGTCGTTTGTTTGCCACTTGTTTTCGCCTAAAGTGTACACCCAAGGCACAACGCGCAGAGTAGGGGTTGCCACTTTGATCCCTACTCACTCCGTTTAATCTATCTCCTAAGCAGGCTAAGGGTTTAGTCCCTAAAGGTGAAATGGATGAAGAACTTGTGGAGAATCAACAAGTCTAGGAGATACATACGAATATCTTAGCAACTTGATTAGGAATAAATGGCAAGTAAGATTGTTTAGAACAACAAAATGGATTAAATTACATCCTTAAGATATGCTAGTGAGAGACCAGTGCCTTAAATGCCCAAATTAAATTAAACACGCGCAACAATGATTAATGTACCAAGTTACTAGATAAACAAATGTTGCAAAGATGAGTTAGCACCAATGGCAACATAGAGATGAGCAATGAATTAAGAGAACAACTGCAAGGAAAGTAAACTATAGCAATGTGAAGCTTGCAATTATGAATTAAGTTCACAATCTCAATTGCCAATGATCAAGATGAAATGCAAAGATCTATCTAATTTGGAATGCAAGATCTTGGTTAATTTTAGTTAAATGCCTATTCTAGGTGAGATCCTTCTCCTCAATTGTTTTGAAGCAAGTCTCACACAAGGTTGTAGAAAGAAGGTCCTAGGAAGGAGGCTAAGGCCTCATTAATGATACCTCCTCTTGCTTCTAATGACCCAAGTGCCTCTGTTCCTACAAGGGATTGCCCACAAGAGAACTGCAAGGTCACTTGTTTTAACCGTTGAGCAAGGATCAAGCGTCTCAAATTGGATGGTGAAGGTGTTCCTAAGTTTCTATTCGACCAAGCTTAGGCTTGGAGGTAAATTTTAATTATGCAAGTTTATCTCTAGGATGAGAATGCAAATGAGATCACAATAAACCCACTTGTAACCAAGATTATCAAGTATTGCTTTTTAACACAAGATTACAAGATGCCAATAACGATTAGTGAAGCATTTCAAAATTACTCAATGGAACAATGATAGCAATGATGTTTGATTACTTATATGTGCTTATTAGGATTCTCCTTCACTTGTAATATAGCAATTAGAACAAGAAGAACGCCAAGATTACACAAACAATTATAAGCACAATTAGATGAGATTGCTAATAGTGATTTTAGAAGATGAAATGCAACAAGAAATCCGAATATGCAATGAAACTTAGCTAACAAGAGAGAAGCAACTATGCAATTAGTCAAGAGAGGAAACAGAGATGGTTAGTGACCAAACTAGATAGCAAAGGCTATCCTTGACACTTTGACAAGATTGGAAGAGAAGAACCAAGGCCAAATACCAATCTGTTATCCAAATACCTCGATGATGATCAATTTCAGAGATGAAAGAATGCACCAGACTTCCAACATGCTACTGCCAACAAGAGATCAGTCCACAAGACTTCAATATCAACTACCAAGATGCAAGGAACAATAGTTAATGCACAACAAAGCTTAGGAGCAATGTGTTAGAATGCAGATATGCCTCTCTAAGATCATATCAGACCACTGTAGTAATGAGATCAGTCAACTGAAGTAATAAGATCAGTCCTCAAAAAACAAGATTAGTCACCTAAATAGCAAGGAATGAGAGGCAAAACACTTTAGATTGTTCTTGTGATTATTATGTATTATTTCCTTAGTGTTTTAGGGCTTATTATTAGGTCCAATGTTGCACAAAGCGCGAGCGGGATTTAATCGGCGCCGGGAAAAAAGCGGAAAAAATCGTTAAAAGCGGGAAAAAAGCGGAAAAAAGCGGGAAAAAAGCGTTTGGCACAAAAATATTCTTTTTTTTTCATTTTTTTTTCAATTTTTTTAATATCTAAACCATCTACAACATAAAATAAATACATTGACACATAAATATGATAAAAAAACTAATATATAAGATGTTTAATATCATTTCTAGCGCTAAAATCACACATAACATTGAATCATGTCCTGAATAGTAAGTCCCAACTCAGCCTCAAAATATCAACAAAAAATATGATAATGTATCTCATCATGTCATAATGTCATATACAATAAAATGAAAGTCTAATCCTATTGATTTCCTCTGCCCCTCTTGCGAGAAAATGCCACAGCTTTCCCTTTCCCTCTAGATGTAGATGCTGGTGCCCGTGCAGGTGGAAATGGCAGTGGAGTCTGATGTGATCTAGACGTTGAAGAACTAGAAGTAGGAGCTATAGGAGGTAGACCACGTCCTCTACTGGTGGCAGGGGTAGCCCGGGCAGGTGGTGTCACCTGGAAACATTACAATCTCCCAATCCTGAAATCCTGAAAAACTGATAAGTCTGCTGGATTTTAAATGAAATCTAAAATTCTACTTTCTCCATATGAAATCCAATGAGGCTGGAACCACTCTCAAACATCCTGAGTCATTTCATGGTAATGTTAAAAATTTAAGTAAAAGGATGAAAATGAAGATTAAGGAGAATGTCACTTTTACTTTAAGAATTTAACATTACCATGAATAGCATATCCATACTAGGGCCTAGACTTGATCATTAAGCTACCCCACTCAAAAATTATTTGTTTCTTTCAAAAAACATTGCATGAAAAAACCCAAAAAAAGTTATAAAACTATGCTGTCCTGAGCCCCCACGATTTTTTCGTTAAAAATCGCGCTTTTTTCGAAAAAATCGCGATTTTTTGAAAAAAGCGCGATTTTTTCAGTAAAAATCGGCAAAAAAAAAAGTAGGCGATTTTTTCGTATAAAAATCGCGATTTGATCGGCAAGATGAAAAAATCGCGATTTTCCGATAAAATCGCGATTTTATCGCGATTTTAACAACACTGATTAGGTCTGCTCTTGATGATTAGGGTCTGCAATATATACTTCAGATCTGCAATATGTGACAGTCAATCAATAGGCCACAGTTGAGAGAAACAAGGCCTGAAGGCCTGCGGCCTAGCCTTGAAGTCTAATACACCAATGCAAGTGCTCAAATTACAATGTATAGACCTCAAACCGATGTGAAAATCCTTCCAAATCCTCACGCTATACCTGCCATCACAAAGGGTTAGCCCTAATCCAAAATCAACAAACGATCAGACCCTAAGAAGGGCTTGCTGCCAAGGCTAGAGAGGCATCTAGCCTTGTGGCTAGGCCTATAGAGATAGATCCGTGAGAGATATGAGTACCCAAGCCAAAGTGAAAACCAAAAAACCCTTTCCCAAGTGATATATAAGCCTGCAACAAGAGATTATGATCAGAAATTTCAATGGATCAGACTTTGTATTTGCAACTTTCTCAACGAAAAACAACACCAAGCCCTAACAAAACTTCTGATTAGGCCTGCAAGACAAAGAGATTAGTCCAGTAATCAATTGTGATGGATTTGATTAGCCTCCAATGCTTTTCATCTAGGGTAGATGGTCTTTTTAGGGTTGCATTAGGGTTATAGAAGCAAGATAAGGCCTGCGGCTAGGGCTTTAGCCTCAAATCCTTGTGGCTGCTTCAACAAGGCTAGAAACTAGTCTTCTTCGGCCTCAAAAATTTGTGACTATCCTGCAATGGAAACAAGTAAAATTGATGTCACAAATATGTTTTACAAGCACAAGAAATATTTGCAAATAATTTTAAAAGACAAGCCCTTGAAGAAACCCTTATTTGCAATGAGTCTAGCCCTTGTAGGGCTTGCGACCTCCAATTGTGGCTGAGCGTTGATGGAAAAAGGGACAATAATGATGGCTCTTAGGCCTTTGGAGGCCAGATATGGCTTCAAAACCCACTTGGCCCTCTCCCAAGAGCTGGACGACTTCCTTCAAGGTGAATAGATACCCAAACCCGAGCCGCTAGGCTAGGTGAGGGCATAAGCCTTCACAATTCGAATTTTCCTCCTGCATCTTGAAATATAGCACCTGCTAAATGACAAGAAGCCTAGCCGTCCCTCCAACTTTATAAGAAAATTCAAATAAAAAGAACAAAACCCCAAAAGCTATATACACAATGAAAAATATTTACAAGGGTTAGTAAGTATTTATTTGCAAAATTATTTACAAATTTAATATACAAATTATCTACAATATTCACAATAAATTTATTAGCTCTAATTAGCAGATATATCTTTTGTTACACAAAAATTGAAAATGAGATGAATTTCATAAATAAGTGATCTCGGTAGAGTAAAAGACAAGAAACCCCCTTCATAGATGTTGATGAGCCTTCGAGAGTCCCACTATGGGTTCTTAGTTGCTATGGGCCGAGGAGATGAAAATCCAAACAAAGATTACTTCAAATGCTTGACTCGAGTACTTGGTTGATTCAAACAAGAATTTCCCCAAGTCCTCGATACCTAATCAGAAAAGATTTTCTACACAACTTCAAAAAATTTTGTTAGCTTCAATAGGGATGGGTTAACACAGTAAAAAGGAAATCTAATGTCCAAGCAAGGATCCACTAGATCCGCCTAATCAAATGTGTTTCCCAATCCAAATGTAGGAGCAAACAAGCTACAACAAATCCAGATGGCTATTGAAATAACAAATTAAAACCCAATAGAAATTTAAATACAAATCATTAAAATAAATTTACCATAACAATCTAAAGACATACACACATAGCTTTTACCCCCAAAGACTTTTATATTATTCAACAAAAATATTACAGAGCTTCCAGGGCCACTTACACCATCCAAAGATGTTTCAATGAGGAGCCTTGGGCTTCTTTATATAGAAAATAGAGAGATCTAGATCCCCCTCCAAGTGGAAAACGACTAAATTTGACTCGATCCCAGAGAATAATGACTAGTTGAAGCTTGATCCATGTCAAAATCAAATCTTGTCACTTGATTTGGAGGGAAAATTCGAATTCCATGATAAAGCCCTTTTTTCCTAGTCCAAAAGTTCAATTTCTCTTAAAAAAATGATTTTTCCCTTGATGGAGGACCTCAGAAAATTAATTTCTCTTGGACCCACGAATTTTTGAGGGATTTTCTCCTTAGGAATGAGTCTTTCACATTTGTTTTACCTTAGGAATGTCCACTTTCTCCAAAATTTGTTTTTCCACTTGGAGTGAGTTTTTATTTTCTCTCATTTTTATTTTTTGATCATTTTCTGGCTAATTTTTTGCCATTTTTTCCAGAAAATAAATTAAATGACTCAAGAAGGGATCACACATTTTCCACTCCCAAAGTGGGTCTAAAAATTATTTTGGTGATGGTGCCTAGTTATGAGTAACCATCCACCAAAAATATTCCTAGACAACACTTTTTACATCAAGATATTTTTACATAGACATCCCATTAGAAGGGGAATTTATGATAGACACATGACCTCTTAGATTCAACCAAATTCTGCAACACAAGACATATGATCTAGTATGATAAAAATACATAGACTCGATAACACTAGGAGTCACCTAAGACCTCTCCATCGAGCCCTTCTCTAGCTTTGGGGGATGCTTGGGAGAAAAACTCTACCAATTATTTGGGTTCGGAAATGCGAATAATTGGGAGAGGGTAAAAAACTCCCTAGAGTGAAACTCTTTGCCAAGAGTCAAAGGCTTACCTATTTGTTTTTACATGGCTTCATACTCATATTAGAGTCGTTTTTACAATGGAGACCCACAAGGTTGCAAAATTTGGGATTACAATGATACATTGGAAGGCGCATGATGATGATGACTTTGAAATTTTTTATTCATTGATATGTACTCTGCTTCTTGGGGTAGTTGACACACATGTGGTCAACACCACCTATATTTGGATTAGGGAAACACATTTGATTAGGCAGATCTAGTGGATCCTTGCTTAGACACTAGAGTTTCTTTTGGTTGTGTCATCCAATCCCTATTGAAACTAACAATATCTTTTGAGATTGTGGAGAAAATCTTATGTGATCAGATATCGAGCATTTCGAGTAATTCAAATTTGAATCTTCATCTCCTCGAGTCAAGCATTGGAGTAATCCTTGTATGGATCTCCATCTCCTTGGCACATAACAACTAAGAACCCATAGTGGGGCTCCCAAAGGCTCATCATAAGAATATCTTTGAAGGGAGTTTCCTATCTTTTATTCTGCCAAGATCATTTATTTACAAATCAAATCTTTCACCTATTTTGAAGAACTTTCATTGATCTATCTGCTATTTGAAGAGACTATTAATTGATTTAAGTGCGGAGGTGTCCTCATACCCTATAGATCAACACTTGTAAATTATTTGTAATTTTTCGTAAATATTTTTTCTATCCTTTTATTGTAAAATGTGTAAATAAATTTGTACATATTTTATCCTAACCTTGTATGTATTTCCATCTACTTTGTATATACTTGTGGGGTTTCCTTGAATTCTTTTCCACAGACCTGAAGAGAAGTCGAGTTTACAGCTTGGATCTATTTTTGCAGGCTTGATCCCAGTGAAAATTTGAAGGAAAATCAAATTTTGAAACTAGATCTGCCTCCTACCCTAGACGGGTAGGGTTTCAAGGGCAAGAAAAGAATTTATGGGAAGTCGTCTAGGGTTTCAGACCATTATCTCACATTTAAGGCAGTCATCCAACCTTTTAGGAGGGCCGCAAGGGTTTTTTGAGGCCCATTTGCCCTTAAAACGAATTTCTCTTACCCTCATAATTTTTTTCTGCAAATTTTTCAGGGTTTCGTTGGGGGTTTTCACTATTATTTCGCTTCAGATTTCATTTTTAGTTAGCCGCTAGCTTTGGAGGGTTACATTTGGCATCCGCTGGGGTTTAGGCATCATTTTGTTACTTCCAATAAATTTTTGAGACCCTTTGTAAAGGTTGCAAGCCTTTTTAGGCCTTTTCTCAAGGTCGCAAGCCCTCACGGCTCCAAACAAATTTGCATTTGGTTTATTTTCTAATCCTTGTTTTCTTGCAGCTGTTTTCAACGATTTTTTTTGGGAGGGTTTCTTCACATATAATTTTTGGCATTGGATCTGATCTCTCAAGCCTTTAAATTTTGCCACACTAACCTTGATTTGTTGCAGAGATTGGCTGATTTTTGTGAAGGGTTTCTATGACATTTGGATTCTTGGATACATTTATGACATTTTGCATTGATCAAAGTTGTATGAAGATTGTCGGAGAACCGGGAAGGTCGAAGCCCATTATGATTCGTGACATGATGCAATATGGAGCTGTGAAGCTACAGTATATCTCCACTAACAGGTAGCCATGTATTGGTGAAGTCCTTTTCTAAGGGAACAAATGAGTATTTTTGGAGACAAGCTTGGGCTTGTGAATATCTCCTCCCTGTTTGAGAGGGAGTGACGATGGACACCTTTGTTCTCCATGTGTCATGTACTATGGCCAGGAATAACAGCCATAAGTCTAGTACATGAACACTTATATCGAGAATGGTGGATTGGATAAGCATCAGGGACTGACATTCTTGAGATTTGTATTGTGACTAGGACTAACAGTCGTAAGTCAAGTACATTGATCTAATATAAGAATGGTCCGAAGGACCGACATTTCCTTGTGTCAAGTATTGTGATAATGGATTAGGAAATGGTCTTGTGAGGACATACTTTGGTGAACCTAGGTGGAGTATGTGCCTTGGAGAGGCGGTGGTGTCCTATTGAATGCCTCCCAGCATTGTGCTCTGATCTAGTGGAGAGATAGAGCTTACTTGTCAAGGCCTTGGTAGTTTGACAATGTTAGTTATGATGATGTTATCATCATTGATGTTTATCAATTTGGATCCTTTCTTATAGAAGTCTTCAACTTGAGAATATCCTGATGAGTCATTATGAATACCTCCCTAGTTAAGAGGGAGTGTTGAAGTTGTAACTAGGTTCAATCTTCATAATTGTCATTGTATCAATATGTATTTTATGTAAAAACAAAAGAAGAAAAAATTATTATTTTCTAGCATGTTCTTCATGCTTTATTTTGGTCAAATGAAAATGTAAAAGGACATGTTCTTCATGACCCTTGTAAAAGAAGCAAATTTGAATTTTTGAAAAGCATCATTTGTCTCTCCAATTTTCCAAGTCATCCCTCCAAAAGACAAGTTGACATGCCTAAAGGACGTGTCACTTCGCATGAACGAACAACTATATATTGGCATCTATTCTCCACCTTTTGGCAACTAACTTGGATCCCATTTGTGGAAGGAAAGTCAGACTTTATATCTGAAATGTGCGAGCTTTTTGTGGCACCATATGACTGAAGTGTATGAGCTATCTATGGTACTATATGACTGAAGTGTGCGAGCTTTCTGTGGTAATATATGTCTGAAGTTTGCAAGTTTTCTGTGACACTAAATCTTTGAAGTATACGAGCATCTCCAAGATAGTTTGTAGAGCATCTCTGAGGTAGTTTGTACACCATCTCTGAGGCAGAAAGAAGGACATTCTCTGAGGCAGTTATATGAAGTTTCTGAGGCAAGCCATGCGAAATTTTTGAGTAGAATTAAGGACAAGACATGTGGCATATCTTGGACATAATTATGACAAGGCTATTGTTTCATGGAGGGTTGACTTGGCACTTGGGTTATTGGTTAGTTTATCTTTGACTTGGATTTCTCCTATTGACTAAAGATTCCATAAGGAAAGGATTATTGGGTTTTCCCCTTGTGAGTTTTTCCCTGGGCTCTAGCCTAATCTCTGGTGTCTTTTGTCTCTTGTGCATTATGATCTCTCTACTTTCTTTATGATTTTGAATGTATAATTGCTTGATGAGATAAATGAACAAAGTAAGGTCTAAAACTAGATTGCATGAAACGGGGAAACGGGTACGAGTTTCTGAAACGGGTATGAATTTCCAAAACGGGAAGCGATACGAAACGCAACCTCCCCAAATTTTGAAAACGGGGAAACGCGAATATATATATATATATATATATATATATATATATATATATATATATATATATATGTGCAATTACAAAGCATAAATGATACATTATAATTTATTACACTTAAACATTAAGATTTAATTTACATCACATTTACTCATGAATGATCACATAATGAAAATAAAAATATCGGAATATCCAAAAGCAACCTTTATTATATATCCAAATCTCAAAATCAACCTTTATTTATATTAATATATGAGGCTGCAAGTACAATAAAGACTATAAGGCTGCAAGAGAGAGATCCAAATTAGGATTTTCTGCATCCACATCCCATTCTTTAGAAGGACCACTGTTGTATTGGGAGTCTCCTCCTACATAGTCGAACGACCTTAGTGCTCTTGATTAAATACAAGTTTCATACCCTAGTACCCTACATGATCTTGATTATTGGGAGTTTCCCCTGCATAGAGGGCTTGGTTCTCTTGATTAAATACAAGTTCCATACCCGAGTACATGATAAAATCCAATGGAAACATTGCAATCCCCCCAATCCTGAAATCCTGAAAAACAGATAAGTTTGCTGGATTTTGAGTGAGATCTAAAATTCTACTTTCTCCATATGAAATCCAATGAGGGCAAAACCACTCTCAAACATCATGAGTCATTTCATGGTAATGTTAAAAATTTAAGTAAAAGGATGAAAATGAAAAATAAAGGAGAATATTACTTTTACTTTAAGAATTTAACATTAACATGAATTGCATATGTCTCAAACTTCCTGATGAACTGCATATCAACACTATGGCAAAAATTCACTTTTATAACTTTAGACATGCATCTAGAAACAACTAGAAGTCACTAACATACCCTAAAAATAAATTAAAAAACAAATTAAAAAAAACACAAGTTAATGAGGAAACTTGAGTCGTACGGCCATGAAATGCGTTTCCGGCCGTATTGGCCACGTTTTCGTTTCGGGAAACGTGGCAGTACGGTCGGAAACGCGTTTCACGGCTGTACCAAACGCGTTTCCGCGTTTCGTACCAGTTTCCGTACAGAAATGGACCTCTGTACCACATTTCCTACAACATAGGTCTAAAAGGAAACATATATATCAATCAAAAGTAATTATAATGTTAAGAAATTCTATCATGCACATGGATTTCAATGCTTTGATCATTTTGCAATTGGGTGCTTATACTTGTTTGTTTTTGGGCATTTAGTATGGATTATGGGGTGATCTAGAAGATTGATAGACTTTGACTGTGATCTTGTTCTCTCACCTTACTTGGGGGGTTAATATTTGATCCTAGTCTAGTGGGACCTCCCTTAAGGCCCTTTGGGTATAGGAGGGGCACTACTTGGGAAACCTTGATTGAGATAGCATAGTTCCATTTTCCCATATGTCATAATTAACAAATTCCATCTTGCATTACAAGATTGTATCTCACCTCCATTCTTTAGGTTCAACTTGTCATTGGTTCTTTGGGATTTGACACTCATATGTCCACTTACTTGGGTAGGGCTCGAAAAGTCAGGCCTGGGAGATCGATGCAACAAAAAGAGAATATCATGGCTATAGCAAATTTAATGAAAGAAAAATCAAGATGCAAAAGATGGCAAGGGAAATAAAGATTAGCATGTGGGAAAATTCCTAGCATGAGCTCTACCTCATTCATATGGCCATCATGTAGTTCCTGAGCACATATTGCTCCATTACATCAAAGGAAGGAACCCTAGCATGACCCAAACTTGATGAGCGATAAACTAACTGATCTTAAAAGGGTAATACAACTACTACATCATACAAAGCAAGCTCTAACCCTTGAGCTATAAGTAGTAATACAAAGAAAAAATCAAGAAGAAGTAAAAGGAACACAAGAGGGATGGAAAAACAAAGGTTGAGTTGGAAACTCATGCATCCACGAATACTCCCTTCTCACATCTATACACTTAGGATGTGGACAACCCTATTAGTTGGTCCCTTTGACCATGGCTCTTCGCCATGAAGTTTTATCCCCTCCATTACCATCATTATTATTCACTAATACCTATCAATTGAAGGATGGACTAGGGAAATGTCACTTCCCCTTAGGGGTTGGAAGCACCTAATAGGGTTGACCTTTAGCCACTCCTACCTAGGGAAAAAACACCATTGTGAGATCAGGGTACTAGTTTCAGAATGGATCCTTGTTTGAAGTACTAAATTGCCCATAACATTCAAGTTTGGTTCACTTATATGCACCAATGATCTTTGTCCCTGATGACTAGTTGCTTTGACTATATTCCATGTTATTCTTGTGAGGTGGTTTAGCAGCCCAAGTCTTGGGCACCTTCTCCACAGGTACCTGTTGTTGCACAAACTATCAAGCCTTGTGAATATGCAAAAGCTAGAGGGCACAACAACACTTGGGACAAAGGCCCACTATCACCATAGCCTAAGTCCCCTACTCTTCTCGGATTTTCATGGACGAGGGGAGTCCTAGTATTACTCACTTGTGACAAATGTCTCTATGATAGGCTTGAAGTGAGGCAAGGTGGCTCATTCAATGGAAAGGTTCAACAATGTTCAAGCTTTGGGAGGAGCTATTAAGGCTTTCCATGAAAAACCGCTTGGAAAATAAACTACATAAGACCTAGGGTTGAAAATTGACACGATATATATGTGCATCCAAGGTCAAGCTAGGAGAGGAAAAAGGCAATGAATGATTTACTTCACCAAGTACTAGAGAGATTGCCTTCAAAGAATCATCAAGTTGAAAGATTAGCCTTTAGAGTCCCCTCTTGATGTGACAACCAGGGCATCAAAATTTATGGAGAATCCGCTGTAGGAATTCCACCAAAACTTGAGTACATTTAGAGGAGACACAAAGAAAGATTTTTATCCAAGCCAAACTCAAAAATTCCTCCTCTATTGAAATTCGCATCAAGCCCTTGAAAAGCCTCCTTATCCTTAAAGGGACGAAATTTAAGAAGAGAAAAGAAGGAAAATTTATGGATTAAATCCAAATTTGACCACCAAGGGACTTGACTAGTGCCTAGACCATTGGGAGTATGGAGTCATGGGTGCTTATAATTGGCTAAATTGACCTTCAAGGAGGCTAAAAGAGGAAGCCCTAGTTACCCCTACCAACAATTACCTTCCTTAACATTAGTTAATGGAGTTTCATGGATTAAATGCAATCATTATCCACTAGGAACATTCTTTCCACATCATCAATGAGTAACACATGCAAAACTTCCCAAGATTACAATTTTGAAAGGTATTCAATAAAACAAGAGTATGAATTCTTATCATGAGAACAAATTCCATGCATTAGACATTATTTGCAAGATAATTTCACCAACAAGAAACACTTACAAGACGATGTAGAGTACATCCATCCATCAACAATGCATTAGAAGCTCCAGAAAGATGGCAATAAAGATCCATAGATCAAAGTACATCCCAAAGGCATCCAAAAAATTTCCTCAAATTGTAAGTCAGAAATCTCTAATGAGGCATACAAAAATCCTTAGTGTGATCATTTGAGATGAGAGTAGCTCTCTGTTGAGAGTTTTAATTCGTTATTTTAAAGCTCCTAATATTAAATCATCAACCAGGGATCGTAATCACTGAGTTACACTGCGTATTGGTTCAGATTCAAGATCTAATTACAGAGTAGGTGATTTCCTCTTATAATCAATGTTTAAGTACAGAAACCTATTTACTCAAACTCCTCTATCTACTTAAAGCATTCAACCATGAATCAAGTGTGTTGCTCTAACAAAGCTTCAAAGAAATCATACTTGTTTTAAAAGACTCAATGCTCAACAAACTCACTCACTAAATATTGAAGAACTCATTCATTAAATCCTATAGAATCCATTCCTATTTTAACTCTATTCAGTCACTCGTTTAAACAAGAATATTACAACTAAGACAGGCTTGCTACAAATTACTTCTATAATGCAAAACTCAAACAAATCATTTCAAACACTATTTCTCTTAACAGTAAAATCACTTTGACTTATGAAATGCTAATTACAAAATTCAAATTACGTTTAATGGGAAACACTCATTCGATTGTTCTAATGCTGATCAAGACAAAACATGAATCACTAGATCAAAGAGCATGAAGATTAAATCTAAACTAAGCTAATGAACTTGAAATCTAAATTAAACTAGTGAATGTAAAATCGAAATTAAGCTAGTGAATGCGAAATTGAAATTAAGCTCTGGAGTTCTCTAATTTAACTCAATCAAAGAAAGACATTCAACATTCAAACGCAAAGACTACCTATCTCAAAGCAACTGAAATGATACTCAAAGCAATCTAGACAAATGACATTTAAGGAAATTGAACCCTACTATTGAGAGATTTATCAAATCGACTACCCTAATCAAACTGGAAGGAAATCTAAGTGACAATTTAAACAAACCAGAACCTCTATTCCTAATTGAGACTATAGTTGCACTACTTATTCACAATCGAAATCGAAAGAAACCTAACTACTGTTCAAAAGGGAAATCTGACTACTATCTATGATAACAATTTTAAGAAACCTAACTACTGTTCGTGAATGAAACAAAGTCAAAACGATTGCATACACACCAAAGTCGAAGGCTTAAATCGCAGCAAAACTTCTACAAGATCACACAGAATTCGTAAGTCCGAGACTACTGGCGAAATTCAAGAAACTAAATTGTTACACAAATCTTATAGATCTAAAACTACTGAACAAAGCTCGAGAAACCAAACCATTCTTCTCACAAAACTCAAAGGAATTTCATAACCCTGCGCGCAATTCCAATGTAAACAATCTTGTATTCATTATACGACACAATCGATTGAGAAACATAATGCTGAAGTATCCATGTACATTGTTGAATTCGAAGGGTTACAGAGTATAAGGTTCAGAATACTATTCAAAATTCTATTAATAATTCAAATCAGAACGATTCACAATGCATCTGTATGATGAGGCTCTTCAGAAGAGACAATTAACAATTTAAGTCGTTGCTCAGTGTCTATGGATTAATCAGGAAAGTTTAGTTTGTCAATTTAATCTACAGGATCGAAATAAAAACTTAGGTACGGAATCAATTAAACCATTCGAAAACTAAACAATCACACGATATGCTATGTAAAATTAACACAGTAAACTAATCCTAGATCTAGACTAACTATAAACTTGGTTCCAGAGGTGGTGGGCCCTTGCCACGCCTGGAGCAAGTTAAATTAACTCAGTAAAACGAAATTCAAAACGCAACCATAATTACTTACAGTAGAACAATGTTGGAACTGAATTAGATCAAAGCTTAAACGTTGACATACATAGTCTGGACTCTCAAAAATAACATAAGTTTTCAAAATCAATGAGTCTGGAACATTACATCACCATCATTACTCGGCAGTAAAACAAATTCAAACTCATCGGGCCTTTAAGAAGACAACCGATGGATACTAGGTTTAACTAACTATCTCTTAACATAGCAAACTATTGATCGATGACTATCACGGGTTGTATAATATCTCATAAGATCAATCCTGAATCAGCTGCGCATGACTCAATTAGACTTTGGTTGGCTGCGTTTGACTTGAAAAACCACTTTCTATCCTCGACCACAAGGATATCGGTGTATGATATGCCAGAAGATCCCATAAACCGCTTACTATTCCACCAAAAGAAGTTGTTGATCATTGACTGCCAGCTTAAGTACAAAATTGTAAATGAAGTTTTAAGTACATAATGACAGTGACACTTAAATGATGAAGTGTCCACCTCCTCATGCTTTGACCAGATGTTTAGCTTGCCATTCACCTGCCAACAGTCTCCATAGCTACGAGTCCAATAAAATAGATAGTTAGAGATGGCCTAAAAAATAGATCCTATAATCTATCCAAACTTAACCAAAAACATCGAAATAATGCTAAGTAGAATGCCTTTACCTCTAGTCATATGATGATGGGGTTTTGGCATTAAATGGTATAGTATAGAAGGTAAAAGAAGTACAATATAGGTAAAAAGAGTGAAAATGTAGGTGAAAAGAGTAAAGAAATGGGGACAAAAATGGGCTCCAACACTCTCATTTATTTATACAAATGTTATGAGTACAAATTTTAAGTGACAAAGCCCCTCCATATGCTTAATGTGCTAAGTAACCCACCCATGGTTACAAACCAACCATGATAGCTTTAAAATTAAATTAAATTTCCCTCCTAAGCCCATGCAAGGCTAATGTCATGCATGCGTGGAGGCCTAGAGTGGTAGCGTTAAGGCCTCTTGTTCTAGAAATGTGTAAGAGGGCTTCAAAAATCATAATGAAGAGGGTGATACCATCCTTCTACTGCAAAACAACTCCAAACCCCTATTTGGGCTTCGTGGGTTCCAAATGGGTCTCATGGGCTTTCAAATGGCTCGAATCAAGCTGATGCTCCATCAATGAGGGCTATAAGATGACACATGCCCTCCCATGTCTCCCTAGGAAAGACATAACCTCTTCTGGGCCTTGGATCACCTGCCAAGTGTTGGGTGCAATGTGTAGCCAACTAGGGCAATGTGGTCTAGGTGCATCATCATCTCGAATAACTGGGGTAGGAACAAGCAAATGGTGGTGACAAAGAAGCCCATGGTTTGGAAATCAGTGCTCTGCATGAATGGAGGCCCATGGCTCTCAATGCTCACCCTACAAATGCCATAATGAACCTCTGGAGGGCTTGGATCCTGTATAGGGAGGCCAAGTCCAAGATGAAAACCCACTTGCAATCCTGTATAAGATCCAATGCGTCTCCTCACCTTCAAATACAATGATTCAATGGTGTAATTGAGTGAGTAAGCTCGTCAATCAAGGGCATAAATGAACACTTCATAGTGGGTTTCCCTTCCAATTTTGGGGCTTTTAACATGTAATAGTGTTACTTTCCTGGGTAGGAGCGGTTAATGAAGGACCCTATTAGACGGTTTCAACCTTTTAAGGGAATGGCAGGTCCAAGGTACATCCTTCAAATGGCAAGTGTCATGTGAAATAATGATGGGACGGAGTGGGGACAATGGGAAAGCTCCAAGCCACATGCCATGGTACAAGGGTAGCTGTAATGAGGAGAGCCCTCACCTTGGTATATGAATGTAGGAGGGAGCAACCGTGGTACATGAGTTACCATGGCCTTTGTTTTTCCACCCTTGTTCATTCACTTTTTTCCTTTTATTGATTTTTCTTGATTTTACCACTCGAGGCTCCAGGGAATGAGAGCATGATGTGCAAGATAAAGCAGTGATTACCCCCCTTAAGGCGGGGTAGTTCATCGCCCACCAGGGGTTGGGACATTCATGGATTCCTTAATGATGCAAGAGGCACTCATAGGGGACCATAGGAACCAGGGTGATGGCCATAATGATAAGGGGTAGAGCTTATGTTTGGTTTTTGCCCACGTGCTAAATTTTATTGTCCCAACCATCTTTTGCATTTTGTGGTACATTTCTTGTTGTATGTTGCCATATTATGCTTTTATAATTTTTTCATTGCATCAAGCTTCGAGGCATATTTTAGGCCTGACCCACGGTGTGGAC
Organism: Pinus tabuliformis; assembly: GCA_031772625.1. Taxonomy (NCBI): domain Eukaryota; kingdom Viridiplantae; phylum Streptophyta; class Pinopsida; order Pinales; family Pinaceae; genus Pinus; species Pinus tabuliformis. The sequence goes on from CM062818.1 coordinate 815,789,195, forward strand.
AAGGGAAGGGGATGCTAACACCTTATGGACCCAATGGACAAATGTGGACCCAAATAAGGAAAATATGTGAAGGCCTTGTAATGAGCGGAGGGGGGTGAAATATATGGTATCGGGAAGTAGGACCACACAACCAAAATCAGGGTTTCCCATGTAATGCCCTTCCTAAAGCTAATAGCCAATAAATGAGATCCCACGGGACTAGGATTCAGGATTAACCCCCCCAGTTAAGGTAAGCGAACAAGAGTACAATCAAAACATTTCCTTCTTCCAAGTCTTCCAGTAATCCATGCTCAAGTGTGCCCAAGAAAAACAAGCATAAAACCCCAACTACATAATGAAAAATCATACCTTTAGGATTGGATGGCCCGCCTTCAAACAAACGATCATGACAGATGAGCAAGGGCACATAATGGTTGGCTCTTGTGTCGGAAACAAGTAGCACATCAAAGCTATCAGGTCGCTGTCAAGGGGTTGCTGGTTGTCAGCTGAAGACAAAACTAGGAGAAAATTTCTCCTATGGGGTCACCCACCAGCGGTGGGTTAACAGTACCCAAGCCTTCTAGAGAAGTATATTGACACAAACAGATGAAGCGTTGAGACTCTTGAGCCTCCTAGAAACATCATTGATGACACATGTCCCAAAGCACCTCTAACACCCAAGATGTTGGATGATTTTGTACCAAATTTGATGATTCTTCATGGTGACACAATTGGACCCAGCAAGCCCCTAGGCCAACCTTGACATAGATTGATGGGTGGCAGCTGATTCAAAGCCCAGATGAGGATGGTCTCACATTGAGAGACTAGGGAGGGCTTATTGCACCTGAGAAGCCCTCAATGCTAGAGCAAAGGAGGCCACTTTTAGCAGTTGGAGACCCATGAAGACAACTTTGTGGTGCCCCAGTTGGATGTTGGGACCCCACAAGAGGCAATGATGTGAATTTGAGGGCCAACCCTCAAATCATGGAATTGACACGCTTCTACACCACCTTGGACACCTCTTCACCCTTGGACATGCCATTTGGAGCATTTTCCTTGGATGATGTCAGCCCTAAAGAGCTTACAGCTCACATGTGTGGGCTAATTAGGGCATATTTCATAAAGTTAATGGGTTGGCTTGTAACCCAAGCATGTTTTAGCATCAAACTTGTTATAGGGACTTTCATTAGGCTAATTATTAGTCCTACTCATATAAATAGAGGAGAGGCTCATTGTGTTAGATCACCATCACTTGTGACATATTTCAGCCCTCTTATAGATTTCAGCCTTCTTGGATTCTTGTGGAGATGTGATTGTATGGTGTATTTTGCTACTTGGAGCTATTTCTTTGGCATTGGAGATGTTACTTTGGATCAATAAAGGATTGTACATGCATTTTATCTTGTAAGTAAGCCTTGGATTTGATAAATATTCATTTTTATGTCTAATGTATGGAATGATTTGTTATCTAGGGTTTCTATTGTGCTAGTATTTATTGAAAATCAATGTATGCAATCTAGATAATGACATTGTATGCATTACTTATATATGGAATATGAATGGCAATCCCCTTGGTGTATCTTTAAAGTAGCTCTCCCAAGTGACCTTGTTCCCTCATAAAAGTAATAACTAGGGTTTTGAGTAAGGGCTTCAAATTTCCCTTACTCCTTACCAAATTATCATATACGATTGCACCATATCTTAAATCTAGAGTCTAGAGCTCTGCAAATGTTATTCTTCATGAAACTAGGAGTTTATATTCTTGCTTTAGAAGAAGTGTATGCCACTTAACAACCTCTTATATGTCAAAAGTTTTTCTTTTAAGTATTTTTTTGTTTAGCTTAGAGATGCCTTGGCGACATCCTTATATCTTTATGTATTAATAGAAATTCATTGTTCAAGTTGAACACCATTGACATTTCTTTTAGTTTTCCTTCACAATTTGATTCTCATTTATGTTTTGTGGGTAATGCTTTAGCCGCCCAGATTTACTAGATGCTGCTTTGTTGCGACCTGGGAGGTTAGACCGTCTCCTCTTTTGTGACTTCCCTTCTGCGCGTGAACGGCTTGAGATCCTTGACGTTCTTTCCAGAAAGGTTGGCTATGCTCTTTACAAATTAATTTAGTTCTTGTCCATGTATTTTTTATTTTTTAGCCTTTTTTTATTTTGCTTGAATAGAGCAAAATGCTTACACATAGATTTCCATTTTGGTTATGTCACCTCCATTAGTTTTCTTGACTAAAATTATTTATGCATGCTAATTTTATATGATAAGTGAAAGTGAACTGACATACAACTAAATAAATCCATTTGTGTGATTTACCCCGTTGGCTTTTTTCCCAGGTTTTATTTTTGTTAATGATTTGAACATTCGATACAATATTATTGCCTTTGCTAATGCTGGAAAGTCCGTTTCGAGTGGTGTTTTTGATAGAAAACGATATAATTCTCCTATATATCTCAGAAGTGAAAAATAGACATGAATTCCTTATTGCAGTTTCTTTACTTTCCTTGTTTTGTATGATTTCCTTTCAATTGGAAAATACGTAGTTCATCTCTAGTAGAACTAGACACTGCTATTAAGCTAAGCTTTTAGGTCTCTTTAGTCTTCAAGTGGAAGAAAAGAAAAATATATCCTTACAAGTAAATTGTCTGAACCTAGTCTTCTGTAAGAAGTGTTGTTGCTTAATGCTGATTATGGTTTGTGGACTACTAAAATATGGTAAGTTTGATTATATTCTAAACGTCTTTAAGAAAGGAATAACTTTGTTTTGCTACTTTGGAACATGGGAGTCAGAAATAAACTCCCTTTGTTATACCATTCTGATGTTTCCCACTTGTAAACTCTATTCATAATACATCCAAGTCTGTGTCGATAGAGTGTATGCTTTGGCATTATGAATCAATTTGTTATTTCCCGTCCATATATCTAAGCGTACTATACTATAGAGAACCATCATCATGCCATTATTGCCAACTATTTATACAAAGACTTATCTTCATGAAGAAAAAATGGATTTTAATGACACACACATAATGATACTGAAGCCATTCATTATTTGCAACTATTTTCCAAAAATCTTCTCAATCTACTGATTTATACAAATAGATAAAATCCGCTAGGTGAACTACTAAAGTATTTTCTCTACAAAAGCAAGTGCACATAATACTTTGATGCTTTTCTTCTTTTCTTTTCCTGATGTGTGTGTATTAATTCTTTTGTTGAAAAGGCTTGTTGATATATTATATGTTGTCTATAGCAATGTAGTCAAACTCAGACTTGGACTTGGCCATTCGACTTGGAATGGACTCTGGAAAAATAAAAAATACATACAAACTGTTTGAAGATGGAGTTCCCAGTGAGATCTCCAGTTCTAGTCCAACTGAGGTTTGAGGCCAGTTGACTCTTGTGCGTTACAAGCCACTATGGTGGCTGGTGGTTGAACTGCCCTCCATTTGGATTTTCCAGTGAAGATCCCACAATGTTTTCCTTAAAAATGTGTGTGTTCTTGCATATCAATGCGAATATGGACAAATAGACACCTAATATGCAGGTTTCCTGATTTATATCACAAGGGTGCAAATGGGAAAAATCATGTTCAGATTCATAAAATTACAAGCTTTGATATACATAAAATTAAGATCCCTAGAAAGTTTGTGCCAAATCAACTCCAATAGTGTTAAATGAGCTCCATTGCTCCTTCAGGGTGACTACCTTAGAACCACACTTTGAGGAGAGTGATGTTGCTACATTACAAACTTCTTGTTCCAGCTTCTCAGATCCAAGCCTGCTTCTCTCCTACACTCCATCATACACTTGTGTTTTAGATTCATTCTGCAGTGGTATATCAATTGTTGTTCCTTGGACAATTTATATCATACGTGCCAACAGACATTATTCCATGATTATTTCTTCCAGTTATTATGATTCCATGTGTTGCTCCCTAGCTTAGAAGGGTGTTGATGATTCTAACTTGTTTTTAAAGTGTGCTACAACATAGATATGAACCTTTATTATCTATGTCTAAGTAAAAGTCTTACCTTCTTGCCTCGTCTAACATGGAGAATATAATTGTTCTCAGACAAATTTGTTTTGACTTAATTCTCTAGGTGGTACTAGGTATTAGTGTTGATAATATCGCCGATATATCGGCGGTATTTGAAAATATAGCGATATTTTTGGCAAAACGATATATTGCCGAGTAAATATTGTGATATTTTCAAAATATCGCGATATTTTGAAAATATCAGCCAAATATTGCCATATTTTGAAAATATCGGCTATGTTTAAAAATCTGAAAAATTGGATTTTTTATGTTTGCTGATATTGCCGATAAGATGTTTTCAAGAGCCTTGCCGATATTTTTCCAATATTGATATTTTCAACACTACTAGGTATCAAGGTAGGTAGCGTAATCATACCACCTCCATACTTAACACTTTTCATAATTCCCTTTGCATTTCCATTTTTTCCATGTACATTTGCATTCCCTAATTTGTAAAGGTGTTGTCAAATGTTATCATGAAAGTCTAAATGAAGAAATGAAAAACATACGAACCTCAATTAATTAAGCCAAAATAGAAGGCCGAGAGGTAAAGAGTGTTGATTTATCTTAGGGCAGAATTGTTCTTTGCTTTGATAGTTGCATTTATATACTTTTCATCATTTAAATATTCATTCACCCCATAACATCATTAGCAACATATGCAATTATATAGAAAGAACAACATCATCAATAGTGCAGCGGAAATAAAAGGAACATCAGAAGAAAAAACATATACACATAGAGAAACCAGGGTTTGGTCGGAGACCAGGGAAAAACCCCACAAGGGGGAAAACCCAAAATTCAATTCTTCTTCTTCTATTAGATTTCATCAATTGTTCAGTTGAGATACAAAGTACAAATATGTAGGCTGCCCAGGGCATGTATATGTCTTGTTCACAACATCGTTTGTGAACAAGATTTATCAAGAATGTTGTTACATAATCCTATCATCAATAGCCTGCCATATACCACCATAGTAACTGCAATGATGCCATATCAACCAAGAAGACTTCTGCATATATCTGAATCAATTATAAGGGTTTCTCTTTAGGGTTTCAGGATAGAATCAATGCTATGTACATACTGTTGAAGAGGACTGTGCATATCGAAGGTAGACAATACTTAACCATTGGAGGTAGATTATACTACCACTGACTTCATTTTGCATAGGGCTTATGTTGGAGAATATCAAAGATACACATAGCAGGACTGTAATATTAATATGCCATGATCACCTTGATGTTGTACATATAATGCATATGATTGGTGCCATGTATACAAGGTAATGTTGCCAGGTATCAAACATTGAAAGAACAAACTATACTGCAAAGATATCATACCCAATAGAATATTGCAGAGATATAGATTAATCCCCAGTCGAGACCTTGATGAGGAATCATATGCCATAACAGTTAAGACTATAATTTCTTAACAATGCGAAGTTAATATTGTGCTTCATGCCATAATAATGCGATGTCAATGTTGTATAAAATATACGATGACAAGAGCTAAAGAGAGAGATTGGGCCTATGCAATGATGTCAAAACAAACTGATGCACATGTGTATATACAAAGAATTGATGTCATACTAAATCATATCGCAAAGGAGCCATACGTATAACTATTGGTACATATCATTGTGCACAGACAGAGCCATACTGATGCCATATGAAACGTTCAGATGCGAGTCATGGTAACTATACATTTGTCGGGTCAACGTATCCAAATAGTCATATCACGGAGCATATGACAGGTGTGAAGTCATATATGAGATACAAGCCGAGGTCTTGTTGAATATATGAGCCCTATGCGAGCTAAAGCGAGGGTTAAACCTGTGGCAGAGAGATGGTATGGGCTGACGATTAAACCTGAGACAACGTAGTCTTGAGCAGAGTGAGAGCAGGCGAAACATAACCTTTTGCAAAGTCCAGAAAAGACACTTGAGATCTTCAAGCCATTTGAATATACGAACTTGAAAAGAAATTTTATGCCATACAAAGATGCCCTTGGATATCCATCAGGAGAGAATATATATAGAATTTTTCCAATCGAATGGGTGCCTTTGAATTAGGTTGACTAGAGGAATAAGGAGGTAATTCCTCAAATTTCAAATTTTGAATTTCGCCCAAAAATATTTAAATTTTATCTCCAAACCATTTTATAAATATTTTCCCAATTAATTTTATTTTTATAATTCTTTCTTTGGTGAAATGGACTTCATGTGGGGCTTGGGGTTTCCCTTGAGGGGAAATTTGTCCTGACGCTACCAAATTTAACACTCCCTCTCAGCTAGGGAGAAATTTTCATCTGCATATATGGTCTCATCTTATCTCTGCTCTTCTCAAAACAAATCTCATCTAAGTTGTGTCATCATTACATCTCGTCTTATAGAAGAAGAATAATGCACAATTAACAAGAGGGAGATCAATCCTCAAACCTTGTCTTTCAGAAAAGACTCATGATTTCCATCTTAGTTATATCAACAAAACATCCATCTCATCACATATTGTCCCAATTTCCTTTTATCATCAGCTGAACAATCTCGATCAGAAGAAGAAGAAGAAGAAGAAGAATCATAGGGGAGTCCATCTCAACCCACATCATCATCATCATCATAGGGAAGCATCCGACTTCCATCCTATATTCAACAATCAATGTGGTCATCTGAAATAGAGTCGTCATCGTCATCAAGTCTTATCTCGTTTCGACATATCTCGCTCATCTCCATTTGTTGAACAATCTCGAATTTGAAGAACAACGTCAGAGAGCTTAGGTCAATCAGGAACATCAGCAGGGAGCCTTGCTCAACCTAGAACCATATCGGGGAGCCCAACTCAACCCGAAATATCTGCCAGCGGGGAGCCACTACTTCCATCCAGGATCATCGCCATTGGGGAGCCATTGCTACCAACCTGAATCATCGCCATCGGGGATACATTGCTACCACCCAGAATCATTTGCCATCTGGGAGACATTGCTACCACCTGGAATTATCGCCATCGGGGAGCCATTGCTACCATCTTGAATCCACAGACAATGGGCGAGTTTAGACCTACCCCAATGCATAGGGATGACACTCTATCCCAAATTCCTTGACAATAGGTGAGATCAACTTACCGGAGGTAAGGATCACAATCTACCCTATTGTCCCTAATCTTCCCATCTTGACCTTTGAGATTCAGATGGTAGAACACCCACATCCACCAACTTGGACGAGATCCACCTATTGCAAGGGTTAGGGATCACACTCTATCCCAAGTCCCTCAATCCATTGGCCAGATGGGAGAGGTTATCCCACAGAGTGGGCAGGATGCTAATTGGGGCATACTCTGACTAGCGGAGATCCCAGATCACTACACACCCTATAGGTCAGAGGTCTCTCATCCCCAGGAGCCTGCCAACTCCATTCCCCACCCTAGGAGCTCAACCAAGGGGGAAGAGCAATGCTCAGTGTTCTTGATCAGTGTGGACCCTTGCCCAGGAGGGTCACATTCATCAATCCATGTTGCTCTCTGAAGATCTGAACATATCAAAGTGCTTGTATCAGTAACAGCTTAAACAACTTACTAACGAGTTCAATCACACTGCTTCATAGACTAACAAGAGTTGCAGTTCTCCATTTTCCTGTTCACGACATAAAGAAAATATGATATTTATCCTCTCTCCCTCTCACACAGGGAGGTAGCATCCACAAGCCATGAAGATGTCTTAATACTCACTGTGTATGCTGCAACACCAGGATCTATCTGGCTGCTTGTTCATCACTGAATCCACCAAATCTGTAATCAATTCATTAATGTAATCCAATATACCATGTCTCTGACAATACACTTCCTTCGACAAGGAAATCCTCATCACCTTTACTATACTTTTGCACAAGAAGTGAACCACTGCAAGATTTCAAGGCAAATCCCTCTGAAACTGATGAGATATGTCAATCCTGTCAGAAATAAACTGTTGGTATGTAAAACCAAATATCAAAGACATACCTGATGTCCATAACAGATATTCAATAACCCAAGTCCAGAAGACTTGCTTCAATTTGAAATCATGAGTCTCCTACACAAAACCTGAGGTAGTCCCAAAGTATGCTTCTTCATCATGAGGAAAGGCCAATTTCACAAATATCTGATAATAGGTGCTAGGATCTCATCATGTGATTGTCTTGTGTCATATCAGATCATCATATTGCTGTCAAATCTTCCACCAAGCCAAACTATATCAGGCTATCACATTTATATCATTGTTTATCTGGACATCCATCAGTGTTATGACAAGTCATCCAGCAAAAAAAAACTTTCCAAGTCAAGTCATCATTAGCTATTTAATTAGGACTCACAGTCATGTATGTATATGACATCAATCATTTATCATCAGTTGCACATAAGAGTTAAAGTCAACCATACCTCAAGGGTTATGGTCACAACATCACATTTCTATCACATTATCGATCATACACATCGGGGTCCTGACACCATCAAGTCGAGGCATCTATGCATTGTCAAATTTACTTATGTTATCAAGTCACCATTACTGCTGTCAAGTTCATGGCCATTCTTTGTCAAGATCACTGACACATATCTATATATATATATATATATATATATTAGGTTTGACTTCCAAAACAATAAGGTGATAGACATCTCTAGTTAAGGATTATATCCCAGCAAGGTATCTTTACCAAGTTATAACCATACTGTTGTCATGAGGGATACCATTCATGAAAGCACTGTATCTGTTACCATACACTACTGTTAGATTTCAGACATAGTTCTGAAGGAGAGAAACAGGGATCATTGAATACCTTTGCTGTCATTCTCAGAAAGACATTACAGGTATGCCTTCATATCAAGGATTATTCCATTAAAACTCAGATCAGATTACAGTGTCAAGCCCAAAAACTCGGACCAAGTTTTAGTTGTGCCAAGGGGCAAATTTTTTGTATCACTGTTCTATAGTCATGAGGAAATCTTGCATAGTATTATACCTAGGACATGTCATATCATCATAGAAACTTTGAGAGAAACAGAGACTATAAATCTTAGATTCTAGAACAAGAAACTTGAATGACCTCAGAAACTCGAGTTGATTTGAATGCTTAGGAGCTTGCAATGATTACAGTATAAATTATCTTATAAACTTGAAGATCAAAGGTTGAACGTCCTTAGATATTTGCATTAGGGTAACAAAAGCCTTCAGTAAGAATTCATATTTCTTACTTAAAATACAGTTCGAGAGTGTCAAGGATTCCATAAAGACTTTTATTATCATAGATCACGTTACAGTTCATATTATTGCTTGAGCTTGCTTTCCAGGACTTTCTTCAAACAAACAATGTTAGCAACAACAACAATCAATTTCAACAAAAGAGCTAAGTTACTGGGGTACTTATCTTTGAAGAAGAAGGAAGCCATCAGCTCCTTCTTGATCCATTCATTTCCTTAGCCATGAAGCATCATGATTTATTGATCACGAAATTGCAGGGGAAGAATAGCTTGCCTCCAGAGTACGCACAGTAATTACATCATCTCCTAGGTTTTTCAGATTCAATGCTGTTAGTCTTTCTTATGTCAAGACTACTCCTTAAATGTTTCATTCCCATCCCTAACCATCTTAGGGTCCTTAGGGTTTACTTCAAACCCTAGCATTCTTTTAGGTCTCCACCAATTTCGTCTTTGACCGGGGAATCCTTCAAAGGTGTCTTTCTCGGGGTGATCTTACTGACTTTTCTTCAGCCCAGCTCTGATACCATGTTGATTTTTCTTAGGGAAGAATTGTTCTTTGCTTTGATAATTGCATTTATATACTTTTCATCATTTACATATTCATTCACCCCATAACATCATTAGCAACTTATGCAATAATATAGAAAGAACAACATCATCAATAGTGCAGCGGAAATAAAAGGAACATCAGAAGAAAAAGCCTATACACATAGAGACACCAGGATTTGGTCAAAGACCAGGAAAAACCCCACAAGGGGGAAAACCCAGAATTCAATTCTGCTTCTTCTATTAGAGTTCATCAATTGTTCAGCTGAGATACAAAGTACAAATCTGTAGGCTGCCCAGGGCATGTATATGTCTTGTTCACAACATCGTTTGTGAACGAGATTTATCAAGAATGTTGTTACATAATCCTATCATCAATAGCCTGCCATATACCACCATACTAAACTGCAATGCTGCCATATCAACCAAGAAGACTTCTGCATATATCTGAATCAATTATAAGGGTTTCCCTTCAGGATTTTAGGATAGAATCATTGCTATGTACATACCGTTGAAGAGGACCGTGCATCTTGAAGGTAGACAATACTTAACCACTAGAGGTAGATTATACTACCGTTGTCTTCTTTCTGCATAGGGATTCTCTTGGAGAATATCAAAGATACACATAGCAGGACTGTAATACTAATATGCCATGATCACCATGATGTTGTACATATAATGCATACAATTGGTCACTGGTGCCATATATACAAGGTAATGTTGCCAAGTATCAAACATTGAAAGAACTAATTATACTACAAAGATATCATACCCAATAGAATATTGCAGAGATATAGATTAATGCCTAGTCGAGACCTTGACGAGGAATCATATGCCATAACAGTTTAAGATTGTAATTTCTTAACAATGCAATGTCAATACTGTGATTCATGCCATATTAATGTGATGTCAATGTTGTATAATATATATGATGACAAGAGCTGAAGAGAGAGATCGAGCCCATGCAATGATGTCAAAACAAAGTGACGCACGTGTATATACAAAGAATTGATGTCATACTAAATCATATCACAAAGGAGCCATACGTATAAATATTCATACATATCATTGTGCACAAACAAAGCCATACTGATGCCATACGAAACATTCAAATGCGAGTCATGATAACCTAAGCAATCGGATTTGTCCTAAACCCCCCACGAGTTCGAATCCTGCGAATCAGACACAATTCGCTAGGAATTTGAATCCTAGAATGGGACACGACGTGTCCGTACGGGATTTGTACAAATCCAGTATGAATCCCGTACGAACACATCGTGTCCCGATTCTGGGATTCGAATCCCCTAAAACTGCTTGCTATTGAGGCACACTTATGTCTATTTTTGCTTGTCAACCAAGTCTGACTTCTCCTTTAGATGATACCGATGTGCTGCGACAACACTTTGAGCTTAGCTGACTTAGTAACTTTTCATGTTTGATTTATCAAAGAACTCGGAGATGAAATTATTATGTCCACTTATAGAATTTCCAAACTCTAGAATCTGAGAAATACTAAGCATTTCTTAAGACAATAAAGTGAAGGAACAATAAGCAGTATTTGGTGAGATTTCCCTGGAGATACAACATTGCCTTAAATCCAATAGTTTTGAAATAAGATGATACCAGCATAGCAGTTCAGATCATTGGAATCCTATTCTAGAGATAAAATATTGTTTGCCATTGGCAGAACCGATGTTAGTCTTGTTGGGAATCATCTGTTTGGAGCTTCCAAATATGATATTAAGTGTGAAATATTTCCAAGTTCTATAAGCAGGCATTGTTGTGAGAGGTTAAAGATTTTAAGTAGTGAGGATAATAATTTTTCCTTATTGAAACTTGCTATGAAGTTTCCTAAAGACAGAAGCCAAATTCTAGTGTAAAACTTATTGATCTGAAAACTCAAGTAATAGGAGGAGGAGGATGCAGAGGAGAGCAGTGGTGACCATGATGATGAGGACATTGATGCTGATTCTGATGATGACTCTGAGGATTGATGACTACCTATTGCCTTGAGGCTTGTATACCTGTAGTTGTTTTATATTTTCTATTTCTATTTGCCATTGGCATTGCACCAGCACTACCTATGTAACACATTTTGATTTCATGACTTAATGAGAAAACTACAGCTGTCAGTGTCTTTATCTTACTATCTTGTAGTTGTATGTTGTCTTTCATTTATGAATCATGATTTATGTGACCACTGACATGTATTTGAATTTTGTATGTACTATGCATGCTATAGATGAAGATCTATGTTTGAAATCAATGAATTTGTATCATTAATTAGAATTTGTGTAAGAAATATCTAATTTTTAATATATATATATATATATATATATATATATATATATTTAAATATATATATATATATATATATATATATATATATATATATATTTAAATATATATATATATATATATATATATATATATATATATATATATATATATTTTTAATAAAATAATATATAACGAATCCTACGTGTCCTGTTCCGGGAGGTCAACATGTTCGAATCCGACACTCGAATCCCGTATCCTACGAATCCCGAATCTCCGTGTCAGGTGACTTAGATGATAACTATACAGTTGTCGGGTCAGCGTATCCAAATAGTCATATCACAGAGCATATGACAGGGGCGAAGTCATATATGAGATACAAGCCGAGGTCTTGTCGAATATATGAGCCCTATGCGAGCTAAAGCGAGGGTTATACCTGTGGCAGAGAGATGGTATGGGCTGACGATTAAACCTGAGACAACATAGTCTTGAGTAGAGCGAGGGCAGACAAAACATAACCTTTTGCAAAGTCCAGAAAAGACACTGAGATCTTCAAGCCATTTGAATATACGAACTTGAAAAGAAATTTTATGCCATACAAAGATGCCCTTGGATATCCATCAAGAGAATATTTTTAGAATTTTTCCAATCAAATGGGTGCCTTTGAATTAGGCCGACTAGAGGAATAAGGAGGGAATTCCTCAAATTTTGAAGTTTTGAATTTTGCCCAAAAATATTTAATTTTTATCTCCAAACCGTTTTATAAATATTTGTCCAATTAATTTTATTTTTATAATTCTTTCTTTGGCGAAATGAACTTCATATGGGGCTTGGGGTTTCCCTTAAGGGGAAATTTGTCCCAATGCTGCCAAATTTAACAAAGAGAAAATAAAAATAAAATAAAAGATGCGTACTACTTCAATAAAAGGTCCACCCCTAAAGTCCTATATTTGAATGCTTATCAAAAGAAAGGAGGACTAAAATTTAATAATAACAATATTAAAATAATAGAAAGGGGAAGGAAATGGTGTCGAAGTAGTAAAATGTTGAATAAAGAATTTCTTCTCAAAAGTTTTGCAAATGAATTATATGAAGATTCCTAGTCAAAAAAAGACTAGCTGGACTAGAAACAGACTCCACACCCCACTTTGTAACTCTGAAAGCTATTTAATAAGTTTTCCTAGGCCCCTTTTTACAAAATTGCATCATCCTTACCTATTTTTAACCGTGAAACCAGGGAAGATACCTTATGTCCTACTCCAAAGACAAATGCAAATGGAATGAAGTTGTAACACCATGGTTTGCTTAGGCATGTTGATAAGACTAGCTCATGTTATTTTTGCTGACTTGGATTATCTATGTTGTCGTGCCTCACATTTTGTTTGGAATTTGATTCATCATGATAGGTTGGGGTGCTACACAATGGAATTCATACACTACCTTTGTGTAGACAACACATCATCAAGGTGTCCACATCATTTTACAACATTACATGGATTTCCCACATTGATTTCTAGCATATATGAGGGATTTTCCCTCTTTGTTATTAAGCCCATTTCACATTTAAGAGCTTTTTCATCTATGTATTTTCAAGCTAATGTGTCATACATGTGTGAAGTCAAATAGCCTATTGTAAAACAATATAAGCTCAAGGAAGGTCCCCAAACAAACACTATCAAGAAATTATACAATGTTATTGTAAAGTAGCTTATTAAATGAGAAATTGCAGCCATCAGAATCTATGGTAATAAAGTAAAAAAGAAGGGCTAAACTAAGAGTAAAACAAGAATTTAATTACCGCAATTTTTCTGATTTTATAGAGCATATAGCAGCAATTAAAATCCTAGACGTCAGCTCTAGAAAGTGGCTGAAATATGCAATAAAATGGCACTTCGCATTTTCCAATTTATTCCGAGACTCTCTAACCCTAGGACTACACCATCCAAATTAATAAATGCTGAAAATTAACGATTCTGCTGTAATTATACCCTAAATTACCCTAAGACAAAAAAAACAAAATTTTAAAGTAATATTGATTGCCACAAGAGAAAAGACTAGTGCCTTTCTTAATCTAGGGCATACAAAGTCAAGGATCAACACACTCAGATAAGTTGGAGTAGGTCGAGGTTCAAAAGGCTAGGGTAAGTACACTTACTACGCCTAGGATTTTTGAAGCAAGGCTCTCAATCTTCAAGGATGAGATTAGGGAGGGAGTCCACTTGCTCCTTCCTCAAAGACTTGGCAGAAAGGATTTTTCTAAGGGTTTAATTACCATAATCCATAGACAATAATCAAGGCAAAAGAAGTGCACTTACTTGGTTTATCATGCATTCATCCAAGCTTCACCATAATCCATCCAAGAAAAGAGTGCAAAATCCACGTCAACAACTCCTCCTAGGAGGTTGCTCTACTCAAGCATCCATAGCGAACTAGAAAAAAAGATGGTAATCCAAGAGAGGATGTCTCTCCATAATTTGCAATGTCTCAAATGAAGGCTAGCACTCCCCTATACAAGGGAAACCAAGCACTTGGCCTAATAATTAGACTAATATCCACTAAATGCCCTAAAACTACATAATATTCATGATACAAGGTGGATAGGTCTCAAGCCGACCCCCAAAATTGCCTCTAAAATGAATATCCAATGCTAAAATGCATCCTCCATAAAGGGTTATAAATGCTCCAAAGCTCACATCTCCTCATCAAAATGTGCCCAAACATCTCCTCATCAATGCTTGATTGGCTCCACAATTCATCATATGTCACATCAAGATAGTAATCATCAAAGGAGAGACGTCCTCAAGCTAGGGCATCACATCATCAATGGAAAAGGTTCCATGACCCCTCCAAAGGATTGTGCTATCATTGTCATCTGTCATGTCATAAATCCAAATGCCAATAAGCTCAAGAAGGTACAAAATCTTCAAGGGGCTCCATGCTCTCTATCTCCAAGTCCCATGTCAAGATCATAGTGCAACGTCCAAGCTCCAAGATGGAATGTCCATGGCCCAATGTGTGATGGTGTATGTCAAGAAGTGTTCCATGTCATCTCATGGAGGGTCCAACATTCATTAGTGAGTTCAATCGCCTCCAAAGGGTGTGTAGCAACATCAATGAAGTCTGGGAGAAGCATAATTGATGTCCTTCAAAGGACCATCTCTATGTATGCATCATCATCAAGCATGGCTCATGTAACATAAAAGGTAGAATCATACTTGATGTAAAAGCCATGCAAGTAGATCACATTAGGTATATTCTTCAAACTTTGCACTAGCTTATGACCTTATGCAAGTTGCCAAATTTAGGTATAGCAGGCTCATCAATACCCCTATTAAGTGCTCCTAAAGGACAATGAAAAAAAGAAGGCCAACCCTTTAATTGACAGATGTGTGGTAAGTGATATGGTTAGGGGTGAACTTCAGGAGAGGTGCCATAGTCTTATAAATGGATTATGCATTACCATCATCCATTAGTGTCTTTGAAGAGGGAATGCTTTGGACTTGAGTTACGCTTTCCTCAACCTTTATTTTCCCACCCCTTACCTAGCCTTCTCTTTTTCTTTGATTACCTTGTTTTGCAAGCTTCATTGATTCAATTAAATCCCCTTTTTAGTATGGGCAGTTCATTTCTCATAAGGGTTGTGATGTTCTTTAAGTCCCTTTTACTTTGATAGGTGTGATGTGCATGGGACTAGGGGTAGGGTCTCATAATAGGGGGTAGAAGTCAAGCTATCTTGGATTTTAATTATATGATTCATCCCTTGCCTTTAATTTGCATTTTAACAATTGGCATTTGCTCTTTTATTCTTTCTTGCAACAACATCAACCTTTGGGTATTTCCAAGCCCCTTCTTCTCATAGGGTAAGACGGACAGGGAAATAGTATGAATGAATGACAACAACCAACTCTAAATGGAGAAAGGGAAAAGTAGAAAGTGTCAAAGTGTGGAAGAACATGGACACACTATCTCTATTAAGGCATCCCATTCATGCTTCTCCTAGGCATTGAAAGAAAAGACCAAGGGGGTCACACTAGACTAGAAGGAATTGATGACCATCAAGGTGAAGTAAGGAAACAAGCATAACTTCCAAGCATCATGATCCATTATCTGACTTCAACCCATGATCCTTGCTTAAATTCCCAATACATTAAATGTAAACTCTTCATATGAAACAAAGGCTAATGTACCTCATGTGTGTTGAACCACCATTATTAGATGATTATGTTGATCAGGCAAGTGAACTGAGCATGATATATGAGGCATCTAAAGGGTTGCTGTTTTAGGAGCATGTGAGGTTGCTGGCTGGAATTGTGCATTGAGGAGAAAAAAATTCTCTTGTGGTTGCCCATGTAGATAGATGGTTTACAAGTACTCCCTTTTGCAACTTTCATTAGTAAAGACTTTTTGAAAGAAGATTTTTGTGGAAAGGGTTGGATTCCATCCCCATTTATTATACTTAGTGTTGGAAAATCGAAGTAGTTATATTAGGGTTTGATTCTCCTTTCTTGATAATTACTTGTGAGTGTGTTGGCTTCTTTTACTTCTTTATTATCTTATCTTTCATCAAGCAATTACCATGTTATGTGTGTAAGAAGATCACAAAACAAGAGACACAAGATATAGGCACTATGCCAGGGAAAAACCCCCCTCGAGGGGAAAAACCAGTCAAGATAATTCTTCCTTTCAATAGTATTCTTTGAGACTCTTCACCCTAGACCAAGACCAAACCTTCCCTCCACACCAAGTTAGCCTCCCAGATCTTTGACCCCTTCTAGCAACTTCGACTAGGCAACAACTTCTGGCAACAACAAAACTTGGAAGACTTCGATCTCCCAATCCAGAGCACGAAACAGAGAGAGAGAGGCACCAAAAGTTCGATTTTTTCTTTCTCCTTAGACTTCCCCAAACTCGCACTTCCTTCGGCTTCCTAACATCACACTTCGCACTTCTCCAACTACTCTTTAGATATCATACTAGCTTGAGAGATGATGCTCCAAATGACTTCGACTAGATTTTATTTATAGGCTTCTTGTGGGTCGAATTAGGGTCCTTAGGCCGACTTGATGTGGAGGATACATAAATCATATTTGACTCAATACTCAACCTTTTTACATGATTCAAAAGCCCAAGATAGGTTTCTTTAAAAGTACAATGAATCTATTGACTCAGAATAAATCCCAGAATTCCTTAATGGGGACTTTGACCTAAAACATGGTGACCCAAGCATGAAACCCATGCTTTAATAAGTCACAATAATAATAATAATAATAAATATTTTCTTTATTCTTTTGACAAGTACATTACATGATGAATCAAGTACATTAATGAAGACCGAACATAGTTACATTTTCCAACACTCCCTCTTAACTAGGGAGGTATTCATAATGTACAATTACAATGGAAGATCTGAAACTATATGAACCATGAAGAACTTTAGGCACCACAATGCCATGGACTAGATTCTTGACTAGGGAAATCTATCCATTGGTCTCAACAATTTAGGCATCACAATGCCACAGACTAGATTCATGACCAGGGCAATCTATCCATTGGTCTCTCAACAATTTAGGTACCGCGATGCCATGGACTAGATTCCTGACCAGGGCAATCTATCTAAGTGGGAATAAGGTGGACTCAATCTTTCAGCCCCTCTAGTTACCATCTAAGTCACGAGGTTCGGGTTCGAGTTCGAGTTCGGCGACCTTGAAATTCGAATAAAGTTCGGCAACTAAAATTCGAAAAAAAAGAATGTATATATATATATATATATATATATATATATATATATATATCAATTTAAAGTCAAATTCAAAGTCCATAATGCACATTGCAAAGACATAAGATTATTGCTCAAACATTTAAATCATTTCGACATAATTTTAAATTTTTATAAACCATGAAAGTGAGTGCCAAATTCCAATAAAGAACCAAGTTCCAACTTCCAAAGTTCCAACTTACCACAATGCCAATGAAACACCAATTCAATTTAAGATGTGAAAGAATAATATGCTTTCCAACTAATCAACTTCAAAAAATATACCAGATCTTTAAGTAACAGAGATAAGCTCGCTGTAGCTTATTACCAAGTATGTACCAGTCACTTAATGATGAGATCAATCCATAAGGTCATGTCCAAGATGCAAAGGAAAATGCCAATGCTTAGGATCCAATTTTAGTGCCAGAAGCAGAGTAAAGTTACTAATTAAAGTGATAAGTGATAGTTTCAGAAATTGATCGAATTTCAATAAGTTTAAAAGATATTTTTCTTAAATTTATTTATAAATTATATATATATATATATATAGTGAGATGATATTAAAATAATCACAATATTTTTAATTTCCAATAAATGAAACTATATATAGATAATTTATATAAATTGAGATATTATATGAATTTAACTTCCAATTTGATTAATGAAAATGTATTTACTTTTAATTGTGTTTTTAAATATTTTCACTTTTCCATTGTCATCCTCCTTTTTAATTTTCACAAATTAAACGATTAGGAAAAAAACTAAACAACGATTGAAACGAAAAGTGACAACGGGGATTTTCCTGCCAAAAAAGAGGGAATCTTTTCGCCAGCTCAGCGGCCACAGGATCTGATGTGGGTGATGTAATTATTGAGATTACAACGCTTCCTTTTTGAATTTCTATCGGTGGACACTGGACGACCCACGCTGTCGGCACGTTTATGCCCGATATGTCGATCAATTTATGTTTTGAAATGCATCAAAATTAAAACGAAATGAAACCTTTTAATTTAAAGATTTAATTTTATCTGCTATTCCGTTATTTCATTGTGGTTTTTTTTCAATTCTTTTTCCATTGTGATCGGTCTTCATATGAGATTACCAAGACAGACTGCAGTTCCTCATTTTTGCTTTATCAGGAGGCCATGCAATTGGGTACGGGTCCATATCAACTGCCAGAGTCACAAGATGTTTGAATTTTCCATCTTTTTTAGTAAACCGGAAGTTGGCGCTTTTGATATTATCACTCATGCCTCTGTTGGGTCTTCAAGGATGGGTTCAAGTGAAGATACTGCGCGGTTTTGCTGCTGATGCAAAGGTTAAAACTATCACTGAGTATACATCCTGCATATTCTTAGTGGAGCTCACAACTTGCCACACACATGCAGTGAAAGCAGGGAGTGTAACTGTGTATCAAACGATTCAAACCCTCTGCACGACGCAAACAATGAAACTAACAGTCTAACCCTCCGGCGAACAATGAAACCCGCAATTGATTTGGTAAAACGGGCCCGCAATTGATTTGGAAATTTATTTAAAACAACAAAACAATTCGAACCAAAACGATTTTCTTCGAACCCTAAACGAACTTAATCAATTTTGTTCGTCATTAAATTAGCATTCATTATTAAATTCGAGTTCGCCGTAAAATTCAGCGAACTTGAACGAATAAGTTCGTATTCGTTTGAAGTTCGGCGAATTTCAAACTTATTCGTTCAAATTCACCGAACCTGGTGACTAAGGTTACCATCAGGCTTACTGGCTAACCACCAATCCAAAGATCCAGATGTGTATCCAAAAACAGAGCTAAATAACCAACACCATCTTTCCAACTTCGGGACATCAACACAACGTGTCGGCCAAATGTTCTCCCAGGCAATGCTTCACCCACAAAGCCTCAACACTCTTTGATCCAGCAGATCAAGGATAACCAATATCTCCCAATCAAACTGATTGGTGACCAGCATGCTATCAAAACCTTCGAGAGATTCATTGTACAAACACAACCCTAATCAATAATATACTTTCACATGTACATAATCAAATACAAACCACCGGGGTCTTTCAGACAACTTGATGTTGCTTCTCAACTTTTGATAGTAGGACTAACAACCGAATCTTTGTCAGAAGATTCCTCAATCATACATTTTTCTTCCCTACTTCATATGCAGCAACACGTTCTTCAATCAGATCCTTCTTTCAGTAGCACCTCAAAAATGCATTCTCCAATTTCCTTCTCCTACTTATGGCCTTCACTAAAACTTATGGATGTTAGTCCTGGTCTAGTGCATGACACATGAAGCAGAGAATCATATATGTTACTCCCTCTTAAATAGAGAGAATCTAATCATTCCTATACAAGGAATATTCTCAACCATCCTCTTATCCTAGGGAGATTCCATCCGGGCTCCCTCTTAACTTAGGGAGTTCTACTTCTTCTTTTCGTCATCAGAGAATCTTTCGTGGCTTCCAACCATTCCATCAGAGTTATTATCATCTTCATCATGCTTATCAATGAGCCTCTTCACCAAATTGAAGATTGTGTACCTGCACAACTTAGATAGCAAGTGCAACCAAGTCTATAGAAGCATGAGGTCAACCATATCAAAATCACGGAAGCATTTCAACTTTATACATATCAGATACCTAGACCTAATTTGATCCGGATTTAAACAGGAACGCAACAAATTACAGAGATAACCATATACACAAAGATGCAGCGGAAATAATACTTCATTTCATTAATGGAAAATACTGAAATATGCTTACAACCAGAAAAGGAAATAAACCAGCTAGGGCGATGGTAGCTTATCTCTGAGAAGAGATGTGATGGCTACATGCCTCTGAACTGTGTTACAATGAGGCTCGAAGGCCTATTTATTGTTGAGAAACAATGGAAAACCCTTAACATTCCAAAACCTAACCCTAGGAGATGAAACGCCAAATTGTGGGCCCCGTTTGGGGTAAATTGGTACATCAACTTCCCGGGGTCGTAACTTTGGCATATGATCTCCGTTTGACGCGTACAATAGCTCATTAGAAAGATCTATCTGAGCACTATCATTGTTGGAACGGGCAACATCAATCCATTCCATGGACCCATGTTGCCCCCGGATTCCCCAAAAAATGTCGTTTAGGGCCTCAAAACGGCTCCGGAAGTTCAGGACCCGAAAAACTGCTAAAAATAGTAAGTTGTGCTACAATTAAGGAAACTGAAAATGCCGAGAAAGACAATGGTGGGGGTCCAGGTGGACTTGGCAGGTGGCCACCAATATCCACCTGGATCATTCCTCCCCCCTTAGGAAGCAATGGTCCCCATTGCGTTGAGCTCCTCCATGAGATGAGGAAACTTCTGCTGAACTTGTTCCCTGGTGAGCCACTTGCCCTGCTGAAGGAGTTGGCCTGCTTTGACAACTCGATACAGTTGGATATTCTGTTGGCGAGTGTTCTTGATCTGTGTGTCCATGATCCGATCAGTTGCAGCTTGTTCCATGCAATCTGGATTTAATTTTGTGGGTTTGAGCTGTTCTGCAATGTCCGATGTGTCTAGTAATGGTGGAAAGTATGGCCGAAGGCGGTCCACATTGAACACTGGGTGCAGGCCAAGGAATGGGGGAATGCTGAGCTCAAATGCATTGTCTCCCATAGCCTTAGTAATGGTGTAAGGGCCATATCAGAGTGGTCTCAATTTCCGATAGGCTCCAGTAAGGCGTTCCTTTTGCAAATGCAACCAGACTTTGTCGCCCACCTGAAACTTGTGTGGCACCCGATGTTGATCATGTCGCTGCTTGTACTTGGCATTTGATTTCTCAAGAATGTCATGGACCTGCTGGCGAACTATGTTGGATGCGCTCAATGAAGCTGGTGGCCTTATCTGTTTCGGACTGGACATGAGCTGAATTCATGTGAGTAGTTGCAAGTGGCATGGCCACATCAATGGGGCATAGTGGCTGGAATCCCAAACCCACCTGAAAAGGGCTATGGCCAGTGGAGCTGTGAAGAGCTCGGTTGTAGCTGTGCTGAACATAGGGGAGGCTCTCGTCCCATGTGCGTGGATGCTTTGAGTTATACATGCGCAGAATGTGCACAATCATCCTATTGACAACCTCTGTCTGGCCATCAGTTTGAGGATGGAAGGCTGTGGACTTCGTGAGTTTGGTGTCCAGCATTGACCAGAGACTGGACCAAAATGTGCTGAGAAACCGACTGTCCCGATCTGAGATGATAGACTGTGGGATCCCAAAGTGCACCCACACTCGTTCAAAGAAGAGTTTAGCAGTGGCTTCTGCTGTGATATTCTTCTTGCAGGCCATCATAATGGCCATCTTCGAGAACCTGTTGACGACCACAAAAACACAGTCATTTCCATGCTTAGTGGAAGGAAGGCCTGACATGTAATCCATGGAGATGGATTCCCAAGGTCGACTAGGGGTAGGCAACGGGGTATAGAGGCCGTGCTTCTTATTGGTCGGTTTGGCAATGGCACAGGCAGTACATGATCGAATGTACTTCCCAACATCCTGTCGAAGATTCGGCCAATAGAAATAATTTTGCAGTACTGCCACTGTTTTCTCGACCCCGAAATGCCCAGCAGCCCGACTGTAGTGTGCTTTCCAAATCATCTTGGCACGCTCGCTTGAAGGAACACAAAGGTGACCGAGGTGGCATAATAGGGCATCCTGGAGGTGAAAATTTGCAACATGCCGACCCTCCAAGAGTGTCTGGTATGTGTGGCCGAATTCTGGGTTGCTTTTGTAGAGAAGTGGCCAATCAGAAGTCTCGTGCCCACAAGAGTTGAGCACGGTGGTTAGCGCCATGATCGGTGGTCGACTGAGGCAATCTGCAACATTATTGGTGCTGCCCTTTTTATACTTGATATTCAAGTGAAACTGTTGCAAGTATGTAGACCACTTCTGATGGCGATCATTCTGCAATTTCCCTTGGGTCTGTATGAACTGCAGGGGTTGGTGGTCTGTGTGGATGACCGTTTCCTTCCCCAAAATGTAATGCTTCCATTGTCGGCAGGCCTGTACAATGGAATACATCTCTTTATCATAAGTGGGGTACTTCCGGACTGTGTCTGAAAGTGTTTCACTGTGATATGCCACTGGATGTCCATGTTGAGTAAGGACTGCCCCAATAGCATAGTCAGAGGCATCTGTCTCGACCTCAAATGGTTGTTGTAAATTTGGTAACGCGAGCACTGGTGCTGTGCAGAGGCGATCCTTCAACTCCCTGAATGCCTTCTGTTGAGATTCAGACCAAAAGAATTTTGCTTTCGCCCCTCCCTTGGTGACTTGACTCAAGGGCCAAGAAATATGAGAAAACCCCAACACAAGCCTGCGGTAGAAGTTGGCCAGACCTAGAAAGCTGCGGAGCTCTGTTAGAGTGGTTGGAGAGGGCCAATCCCGAATGACTTGGACCTTGGCTGGATCGACATGCACCCCCTGTTCATCAATGATGTATCCCAGATACTGAACCTGGGTCATGCCAAAAGTGCATTTCTCCAAATTGGCACATAGCTTGTGTTGCCGCAGTGTTTGGAGAACCTGTCGGATGTGGTGGAGGTGCTCTTCCCAACTCTGGCTGAAGATCAGAATGTCATCCAAGTATACTACTACAAAGGAGTTGGTGAATGGCCGCAAGATGTCATCCATTAGCCTCATAAAGGTTGCAGGAGCATTCGTCAATCCGAAAGGCATGACCAACCATTCGAAGAGGCCCTCCTTGGATTTGAAGGCAGTCTTCCACACATCGGAGGGTTCGATTGGTACCTGGTGATATCCTGACTTCAGATCGATCTTGCTGAAATATTTCGCCCCCTTTAGTTGGTCTAGGAGGTCATCAATCCGCGGGATCGGGTACCTGTTACGGACAGTGATCTTGTTCAGCGCCCGATAGTCAATACAGAGTCTCCACGTCCCATCCTTCTTCTGTACCAACACGATCGGGCTCCCACAGGGCGATGAACTCGGAAGGATGTGACCTTTCTGCAGGAGCTCCTGAATCTGCCTCTTGATTTCATTGTTCTCCAAAACTGAGCGTCGATAAATTGGTCCATTGGGTAGCGGCGCACCTAGGGTCAGATCGATGGAGTGCTTGACTTGACAGTGCAGAGGAACCCCTGCCGGGGAGGTGAAGATGTCCTCGTACTCCTCCACAATCTTGTCCATCTGTAGTTGTCATGCAGAGGGACCCCGTTTGGAGGCCGCGACCACTGTCTTCTTCTTTCCTTGAGTGCGTATCATCAGGAAAACAAATTTCCTGGTTTTGGAAATGATCTTACTGCATTGTTTTGCAGTAATCAAAGAGATGGCGGCAGGTGGTGCTACCTCTGGTATCCTGGACAACTTATTTCCCAATGTAATAATAACAACACGGGGCCTTGATTCATACACAGCATGTCGCTTCCACAAGTATGGTTGTCCTAGTAATACATCACAAACTTCAAGGGGAGAAATGTCACACAATACCTCATCCGTGAAGGGCTTGATGTTGTATGGAAGGCGACACTGCTGGCTCACGCGAAGATCTCGTCCTTGGTGAAGCCACTCAATGGTGTATGGTTGTGGATGTGCTGTGGTCGATAAGCCCAACCGCTTCACGACCTCTGCCGAAATGAGGTTCTTTTGACTCCCGCTATCAACAATGAACTATATCGGGGAGCCCTTTACCCACATCTGGGAGTGGAAGAGACGCTCCTCCTCCTCTGGATCTTCGGGTTCATTTTTCTGGATCTTTGCGGTAGCAACAGTGGCGCTGGGATCCGCATCAATGATCTGCTTCCCTTTTTCATACCCCTTATCGGGTTCTGACTCAGAGTCGGAACATGCATCTGATTCTGAAACCTTTAGCTCAACCACCAGTGACTGCTTGGCCCGACACTCACTTGTGTTGTGAGTGGAGCTCTTATGGAACTCGCACCATTTTCCAGTGTCCTTTCTCGGCTTCGCGGCGCTGCTCTTTGCTTGCAGCTTCGGCTGGTTGTCTTGGGCTGTCCCGCCTTGGCTTTGTCCTTTGTTCTGTGGTTTAGGGGCACCTTTCCCCTGCTTTGGATTTGTAGATCCAAAGTCTCGCTTCTTTTGTTTAAACTTCTGCTCGACCTTGATGGCATATCGGTATGCTGCGCCGAGCGAGGGGATGTTTAGGAATTGTATTTCTTCCTGGATGTACTTGTGCAGGCAGCCACGGTATTTGAGTATCAAATGTTGCTCCGAATCCTTGATACCCAACTTTGTGCGAAGGGTATGGAAAAGATTGGTGAACTCCGGCACGTCTTGGTCCCTTCCCTGCCGCAGCGTGGTCCACTTTATGTATTCATCCTCATAGCTTCCGACACGGTAGTACTGCTCCTTGTTGGCATCCCGGAATGAATCCCAGGTGGGTGTGGCTGAAAATAGTGAGCCAGTACTTTCATCCTTCTGCTCGCAGTAGGTTTCCCACCAGTCCTTGACGTGGGGGGCTGCTTTGAGAAGAGCAAAAACAATCTTTTCCCGACTCGAAAATTCATGAACAGAAAAATAACCCTCTAGCAGATTTAACCATTTATCTACGGCATCTGCGTCTATCTGACCCTCGAATATGGGGATTTCAAAATTAACTTGTACCTTAAAGGGTGTGGCGTTTCCAGAGTAGCTGCTGGAAGCCGATGCGTCGCTTCTGGGTAGCCGCTGAAGGATCTGGGCAAAGCTGTCCATCATCGCGTTCCGTTGTCGCTCGAGGGCTTCTTCGAGCAAGATTTTGATGGGATCTCCTGCCCCCTCGTCTTTCTTCTCGTCCGCCATGGGAGGCCGTCAGGATTTGCGAGGCTGGTCTTGCAAAGGTTCAACCAGTTCAAGCCCTAACTCCTTATATCCCGACCTTGTTGGGGACATGCAAAGAAAAACAGAGAAAAAGCAGACCGCTCTGATACCACTGATCCGGATTTAAACAGGAACGCAACAAATTACAGAGATAACCATATACACAAAGATGCAGCGGAAATAATACTTCATTTCATTAATGGAAAATACTGAAATATGCTTACAACCAGAAAAGGAAATAAACCAGCTAAGGCGATGGTAGCTTATCTCTGAGAAGAGATGTGATGGCTACATGCCTCTGAACTGTGTTACAATGAGGCTCGAAGGCCTATTTATTGTTGAGAAACAATGGAAAACCCTTAACATTCCAAAACCTAACCCTAGGAGATGAAACGCCAAACTGTGGGCCCCGTTTGGGGTAAATTGGTACATCAACTTCCCGGGGTCGTAACTTTGGCATATGATCTCCGTTTGACGCGTACAATAGCTCATTAGAAAGATCTAGCTCGTTTAGGGCCTCAAAACGGCTCCGGAAGTTCAGGACCCGAAAAAATGCTAAAAATAGTAAGTTGTGCTACAATTAAGGAAACTGAAAATGCTGAGAAAGACAATGGTGGGGGTCCAGGTGGACTTGGCAGGTGGCCACCAATATCCACCTGGATCATAATTACAAACAAGAGACATATACTCTTCAACATCTTGCTAGGGACTTTGTCATAAACCCTAGACTACATCATAACAACTTTCATTACATCTAGGGTTTCAATGTTTCTTCCAAAGGTATGACATACCTTACTACAACATATAGCAAGCCCTAGAAATGATTCAAACAAATATAGATCTACAAAGCATCTAACAAATTTTCAAAATTCATATGTTAGACTTTTCACTAGGGTTTCATGCAAATCCTAGATTTCATACAAAATAATCAGTCAAAACCAATCACAACTAAGTCATTAACATGACTAGCTTCCACTAGGGTTAGTTGCAAACCCTAGATTTTCAATCAAACGTCAATCCCAACTGAAACTTAGATTTCAACAATCTTACACAAATCTCAAATTATCATATTGTCATCATTCATCAGAGATTTTTACTTCTACTAAGGTTTAACTCCAAAACCCTAGAATTTCACAAATACTATCATCCTAGAAAGACAACCTTTGACTAGGGCTTGTTTCCAAACCCTAGGATGACAAACAGGTCAACTCATACATCTAGGACTTCATCATCATGCATAGGCATTTCATATCATGTGTTAGTCAAACCCAACTTCACAATAAACTTGATTAGATTGGGGTTTGATCAGACAAACATACTTATATCAAGAAATCATTTCTAAGACATTATAAGGGTCTTTCTTGCACATTCCACCAAACCCTAATGAATTAGGGTTTCAATGTAGAAACATAGCAAACCCAACATTACCAATATTTCAAAGGTTCAAGATTTTAGACTTTATCATTCAATCCTAACAAGTTAGGTCTCCCTGATCATACCAAAATCCCAAACATGACATTATCAACAAAAACTTTGAATAACATTTCTCAATAACCCTAAGCAATTTAGGGTTTCAGACATTCACATTAGCACACCCTTAGGTTAGGGTTTTCCATAACTTGTCTAGGGTTCTACAAATTCAATTAAGAATATGAGTGGAGGTGGGTAGATTTATCAAGTGATGAATCACCCAAAACCAGAATCACTATGATTCAATGTAGCTAGACACAACAATGTTAGTAATAGATTGTCAAATGAATAAACAAAAGAAATCAATGTTTTAAAGCATACCTTTGTTCTTTGACAAACCTTGTCTTGAGAGGTCCTCTTTCATACTACTTGAGAATATAGCAAATGTTTTTTGGAACATTAATGTATGTTGGACTTCCAAAGATTCAGAGGTGATCCACACTCAGCTTCTTTCCTGTGAATACTTCTTTGGATGTTGTATTATGAAGACTCTTATGAGGACTTCTATTTTGAATGCATACAACTGTCATCGCTGCTTCTCCCCATAAGAACTTTGGTAGATTTTGATCAAGGAGCATAGTTCAAATGCATTCTTCAATTGACCTATTCTTCCTTTTAGCCAATCCATTTTGTTCAGGATAATAGGGAACAATGAGCTCCCTCCTAATACCTTCTTCCTTACAATATGCAATCAATTCATTAGAAGTGTATTCCCCAACATTGTCAGACCTCAGAGTTTTTATCTTTCTTTCGGTTAAGGTTTCCACTTCAGCCCTAAACTCCTTGAACTTACCAAATACTTCATCTTTTGTTTTGAGGAGGTAGAGCCATGTCTTTCTAGAATGGTTATCCATGAATGTCACATAGTAGAGATGACCTCCAAGTGATTTGTTAGACATGGGCCCACACACATCGGAATGGATGAGGTCTAATGTCTCTTTAGACCTAGTTTCACTATTATGAAATGGCTTTCTTGTATGTTTTCCCAAAGTGCATCCCTTGCACACACCTTCACGATCTAACTTCATATTAGGAATACCATGAACCAGTTGACTAAGAGTAGGGATGACCTTATAATGTAGATGACCATACCTCCTATGCCATAGCTCAATGGGACTTATTTCCATATGAACCAGAGCTTGAGGAGGTGGTGTAATGACTCTATAAAGACTTCCTTCACGAACTCCAATAACCCTAGCTTTACCGATACTAGAGTCTTTTCCCCAAACCATTACTTTTCCATCAACAAAAGCAATTTTTTCCCCTTTATCTTCTAAATAAGAAATAGAAAGCAAATTCTTTTTCAAACCTGGAACATATAGAATGTTGTTGAGATGCAGCTTTGATCCATTATCTAGCTTCAACAATGTTGACCCCAGGCCTCTAACAACATAGCTTTTGTTGTCACCCAATTCCACTGCATGAGAAGATGGCTCCTATAATAGTGTATGAAGTTGTTTAATTTCACCTATCATGTGTGTCGATGCTCCACTATCAATGATCCATGTGTTGTTATCAGTAAGAGAACATGTAAGAGCAGCCAAGAATCCTTGACTCTTGACCTTGTTGAACAAGTAGTAGATGACCTTCTTGATCCAACTTCCAGCAATGTTAAAACCCATTCTTATGTAGTTCATAATAGAGGGAGAATCCGTGCCAACAAAGTGATCTTCGACTCTTCTTGACTTTAACTTTGATCCCATGTTGAAAAATCAAAGTAGTTATATTAGGGTTTGGTTCTCCTTTCTTGATAATTACTTGTGAATGTGTTGGCTTATTTTACTTCTTTATTATCTTATCTTTCATCAAGAAATTCATATTATGTGTGTATGAAGATCACAAAACAAGAGACACAAGATATAGGCACTATGCCAGGGCAAAACTCGTTTCGAGGTGAAAACCCAATCAAGATAATTCTTCCTTTCAATAATATTCTTTGAGACTCTTCACCCTAGACCAAGACCAAACCTCCCCTCCACACCAAGTCAGCCTCACAGATCATTGACCCCTTCCAACAACTTCGACTAGGCAGCAGCTTCCAGCAACAGTAAAACTTGGAAGACTTTGATCTCCCAATTCAGAGCACGAAACAGAGAGAGAGAGAGGCACCAAAAGTTCAATTTTTCCTTTCTTCTTAGACCTCCCCAAACTTGCACTTCCTTTGGCTCCCTGACAATAGACTTTGCACTTCTCCAGTGACTCTTTAGATATCGAACTAGCTTGAGAGATGATGCTCCAAATGACTTCGACTAGCTTGTATTTATAGGCTTCTTGTGGGTCGAATTCGGGTGCTTAGGCCAACTTGATGTGGATGATACATAAATCATATTTGACTCAATACTAAACCTTTTTACATGATTCAAAAGCCCAAGAAGGGTCTCTTTAAAAGTACAATGACTCTATTGACTCAGAATAGATCTGAGAAGTCGTCAATGGGGACTTTGACCTAAAACATGGTGACCCAAGCATAAAACCCATGCTTTAATAAGTCACAATAATAATAATAATAATAATAATAATAATTTTCTTTATTCTTTTGACAAGTACATTACATGATGACTCAAGTACATTAATGAAGACCGAACATAGTTACACTTTCCAACACTTAGATATCTACATCCCGCAAATCTTGGCAATTGGATTCCTATCATATCTGGGTTTCAATTAGTCCTTGAGCAATGCCAATTGTATTCTGTGATTTTATCTTTTACAGATTAATTTATATCTCCTACATCTGCAGCTGCACCTAATGCATGGCATAAGCCATAAGTCAATATAATTTTGGATATGACAACTCTTCCTCATTACCAGAGCCTTAGCACTTGGACTTCTCCTTGTACAGAATCTAAATGTGTTATTGACGATATTTTCACACATATGAACTATACTAGGATCTATGTGCTACAGGTGTGACTCTTAGGAAGCAGCCACAGCATGCTCCCTCTTTTGGTATATTTGAAGGCGGTATATTAAGGGTAGAAAAATCAGAGCATCTGTAGGATTCATGTAAGAGGGGAGAAATAATAGAATAAAATATATTGGTAAAATGAATCCAGAGCATTGCCCTCCTCGTCCTTATCCACATTTCCTAGTGATTTTATCTATGAACAGCCAACTTGTGGTCTTTATTCTCAACTCAGGTATTGTAAGAAAAGTGGAAATCATAAAAACGGGATTTTAAAATTCATGATGATTTTGTTACAAATATAATTCTCAAATTATAATGAGAATGTTTTCACCTGTTCACTCTTAGTAGAATTCACACAGATGGTGGTTTTAGTCCCTCCATCTATTACATACTATCCTGGTATCCTCCTTTTTCCTATATGCCAAGCTGCTCTTATTAATTGTCTTAGTTTTAAGATTCTTTGTACTAGTCTATCACTTTCTGTTGTCTCTAATCATGCTCAATGTTCTGGTTGTAATCAGCTTCCATTGGCAAGTGATGTTGATCTAGGTTCCATAGCCTCTATTACAGAAGGTTTCAGTGGTGCTGATCTCCAAGCGCTTTTGTCTGATGCACAACTTGAATCTGTTCATGAGTTTCTTGAAAGTGGTACGAGTGGGGCTTATGGCACTTCAGCAGCACACCCCCTTATAACACACAGAATTTTAGAATCTGTTGTGGTCAAGGCTAGACCTTCAGTGCCTGAAAGTGAGAAGCATAGGCTATATACCATATACAATGAATTCTTGAATTCTAAAACTTCTGTCGCAGCTAAGGTCTCTCTCTCTCTCTCTCTCTGGCACACACATACACACATCTGTGCACAACGACACACACAGATGACCTGTCTAAACTATGGATATAATAAAGTGAGGAAAAATAAGAATGTCAACAAATGAACATAGTCCCCAAGCAAAGGCAGATAGGCATAGTTAAATCCATTAGCATTAATTCTACTGAAATGCAAAAATAATCATCAATCCTCAAATCTGTTTCTTTCAAGTTGTATTGGTTTGTCCACTTGTCTTAACTCTGTTGATTTCTTTGCAGACAAGGGATGCAAAAGGCAAAAGATCGACTTTAGCTTGATACATCATTAGTTAAACATAAATGCAGAAAGCCAGTTCTGAGCAAGATGCGCTATTTTCTTTACATATAAAATTGAAATAAATGCAACTCATGGCGCTTTTCGTTCTTGCAATTTTCTCATGAGGGCTGCAGTTGCAATTCCTGTCACGTGGAAGCCGCCTTCTGAAGCAAATCTAATATGATACAAATATTTTGATAAGTTTTGTAGTTAATTGAGCATGCCCATGTTGTGGTATCGTGGGCTTGCCATTGTGCAAAGGTATCAAAGCCAACAGCTAAATATAGATAGCCTCTTTTTTTTTAAATGCAAATGAACATGACATATGGGTGTCCATTTGCTATATGAGTTATGCATCCTGGTTTATTTCATTAAAAATACATTTTTCTTTTTCAATCTTTCAAGATAACATGATCTTTTGCATTGATATGCATGGATAATTTTATGACTTCATCACATATAGGCTCTTTTCCGAGGACGTTTCTCAAAACATAAATTTTAAAATTGCAGGGACCTTTCTGAAGCAAATTGTACATTCTTTCTACATTTTGTGAGAATTGGTTATTCACATTTTACATTAAATAATAATGCTAACATTTATTTTCCTACAAAATTGCAAGCAAAATATGTATTTGTAGCTTGAATTCAAAGGCCATCTATAGTTTATATTCTAGTCGAACGTCTTCTATAGGAGATTTCAAATATTGATACAACTTTCAATGACTAAATCTTCAATAAATGATCAAATGAAAAGCAAAATAATAATGTGATTTTTGTTGAAATAGAGTTGCTGGGTGTTGGTATTTTGGACCGTGAACTTGGAATGATCCCTTACAAATAGGTAAAAAGAAGCTGATTAATAGTTCCCTGTCCTCACATGTTAGGTTTTGCATCTTTACAAGTTGCCCCCAACCCGGCCTAAAATTTCAAATCTACCTTGCTTGTCAAGTGAAATTTTGATGACAGCCATTTGTTTTTCATGTGTCATTTACATTCTATGTAGAGTCACGTGTCAAATTCTGTCATTATTTGTGTTCATGAGTGTCATTTTTTTGCGTTGCAATAGGTGGATCCTTGCACCCCTAGAAAATCCTAGCTAGAATATTGAAGTGATATGTGCTCAATGAACTTAATGCTTCAGTAGTCTAGAGTCTCGAGGTAGGATTACAATAATCATCCCTGTTGTCGCCTAAAATGTACACCTAAATGTGGGAAAAGTTTCCAACCCCACAAGCTATAATCGCTATGATGCAGCGCTCAAAAAGCAGGGGTTGTCACCTATTCCCTACTGACTTCGTTTAGGCTCTCTCCTAGGAAAGCTAAGGGGGCAGTCCCTAAGGATGGTTAGTGAAGGAAAACTTGCTGAAAAAAACAAGTTCTAGGAGACTAAGGGGAGATTAAGGGCAAGGCAATTACCTCTTTAGATAACTTGATTTAAAATTAATTAGCAAGTAAGATTATTATTGAACAATGTAGAGATTAAGGATAAATTTAATTAGATCAGTATGACAATTAACAAGATAGATAAGATGATAGACCAATGCCTTAATAACAAGGCTCAAATGTAACTACTTGCACACGATAATATTCCAAGTTACAAGAAAGACAATGTTGCAAGACAACCATAAGTATAAGAGATCAAGAGATTAAAAGCAACTAGAATATGAGCAATAAGCTTTCAAATAAAACTTGCAAGAAAATGTAAGCTTGTACTTCAAGTAAAAGATATGTGCAACAATGATATGGCAATTCAGGATACAATAAGCATGAAATTGACAAGTAGAAGGATAACATGTTTATAGAGTTTATTTAACCCAACGTTTTGGACTTCCAAGTGAGTGCATCCTCAGGGGATATGCTAATTGTTTAAGAGGATATTAATGATGTATCATAGAGTTGATCTTATGTATATATGTAGTTTATGGAAATGATCAATATGAAATGATTTAGTCGGCTAGGGTTATTTGACATTTTGGGTAAAATTACTATATGTGGTTTAGATCATTAGATGATTTAATTAAAATGGGATTTTTTATTACTGTCCAATGCAATGTATTGATTTTAATGTGAAATTAGGGTTTAATTAGTTATTATGGTTGTAATGATTTTAATTGGATTTCTATTTGACAAATTTAATTTATGATTCTATAATTGCAAACTTTTAATTTTATTCTATGAGGCTATATAGTTATAATTATTAAAATCCAAATAGTGTGCAAATTTTGGATTTTAGTAATTATAACTATATAGCCTCGTAGAATAAAATTGTAAGTTTGCAATTATAGAATCATAAATTAAATTTGTCAAATAGAAATCCAATTAAAATCATTACAACCCTAATAACGATTTAAACGCTAATTTCACATTAAAATCAATACATTACATTGGATAGTAATAAAGAAATCCAATTAAAATATCATTAATAATGGAATTTCCATTTTAATAAATCATCTAATGATCTAAACCACATATTGCAATTTTACCCAAAATTTCAAATAACCCTAGCTGACTAAATCATTTCATATTGATCATTTCCATAAACTACATATATACATAAGATCAACTCTATGATACATCATTAATCTCCTTTTAAACAATTAGTGTATCCCCTAAGGATGGACTCACTTGGAACTCCGAAACATTGGGTTAAATAAACTCTATAACAGGTTATTCCTCTCTTATTAAAATTCTCCCCGCCTGTATGGATTCATTATTTAAAAGTACAAGGGTGTAAAAGTAAATTTTGAAAGAGAAATAAATAGCCCACAATTCTAGGTAAAATAACCAAATAAGTGATGAATGAAATGCAAGACTAAACTAGGTGTGATGCAAGAGTCTTGGTTAATTTTAAGTTAAATGTCTAATCTAAGGTGAAGACCTTCTCCTCAATTGTCAGAAATTAGTGTTAAACAAGGTTGTAGAAAGAAGTGTTGGAAGGAGGCTAAGGCCTCATTAACGATACCTACCCAGGACTTGCAACGACCCAAGTGTCCTCGTTCCTACAAGGAATTGCCCACAAGATAATTGCAAGGTCACCTATTTTAACTATTGAGTAAGGATCTAGCTCTTAAATTGAATAGTGGAAAAGGTTGTCCTATCTTTCTATACAACCAAACTTATGCTTGGAGGTAGATTTTAAAGATGCAAAATTATCTCTAAAATGCAAATGCAAGATACAATGATATCAAGATGCTTCAAAAAAATAAATGCTAATATGCTTATAATCAAAAGTGAAATAGTTACTTTGAGCACAAAATTATTAGCTTATAACAATAACCAATGAAGCAATAGTAAAACTCAATGAAACAAATATAATGCAATGGATGACAATTAGATTAGATGAGTTAGAGCAAGATCGCACAATGCCTTTTTTGTGTATTTGTTAAAGATGTTCTTCACTTAATTCAGACAATGAAATAAATGAAAATTATATGATGTAAACCCAACTTGAAGATGACAAATGAGATTGCTAACAAGGAGTAGAAAAAACCACTTTAGATCATCAATAACAAGTGAAACAAGACGAGAAATTTCAAATGCAATTAGATCAAGCAATTAGTTAAATGATGCAATACAAGAAATGAAATTAGGATGCAAAAAGGAGTTAGCAAATGCAAGGAATGAGTTAGTGATTAGATATAAGTTAGTGAGTCAGCAAGATCTTCCTTTTAAACAAGGATAAAAGGTATACCAAGGGATCAAGGTCCCAAGCTCCCTCAAGGCAAACAATTTTTTATTAATAAAGTTACAAGAGTGACCCTTTGACAAAGAGAAGGGCTCTTTGAAACCTTTGAAGAGGAATTACAAAGATAGAGCTCCACACAATAAGATCTTCTTCAAGTTACAATGGGATAACAAATGGATTGCACAAAATGAACTATTTTCCAATCACTGATTAGTAGCAACCCTCAATGAAGATAGAAGAGGCTTCTTTGCTCTCGGCCTTGGTGATTTAGAAGTTGCAAATGCTCTCGTCCTAGGGGACAAAAACCTCTGAAAGCTCTAAATTTCAAGCTCAGCAAATGGGTGAAGAATCTTTGCAAAAAAAACAATGGCTTGAACTTCAGTGAAAGGTTCACTTGCAAGGTGTTGAGAAATCTATGGGCAATTAGATTAGGTGAGTTGTCTTACTTTGATAACTGTTTGTGATATTCTTTTACTTAACTTATGGTACTTGTCATTAACTTCTTCTTCACTTGATTATTTTTGTGTTCTCTATCATCAAACAACTACCAAACAATGAATATCAAAGAGATGAGAGGATACAAAATGTAGGCTGCTAACTAGGGCCAAAACATCTCCTCTAGAGAGGAA
Organism: Pinus tabuliformis; assembly: GCA_031772625.1. Classification (NCBI taxonomy): domain Eukaryota; kingdom Viridiplantae; phylum Streptophyta; class Pinopsida; order Pinales; family Pinaceae; genus Pinus; species Pinus tabuliformis. The sequence continues at coordinate 815,824,644 of CM062818.1, forward strand.
AACCCACACGAATTCTTATCTTTTTATAGAATCTTCAAATAACGAATTTCAATATCTAAGACCCTTAACAATGACCCCTCCAAGACCAAGTCAACCGTCCTTCTTGATGAGCTTTCCTTACACAGCTTGCAGCAACAACCTTTGACCTTCCAGCAACAACTTCAACCCCCAACAACTTTCCAACAACTTCTACAATTTCGAATTTCCCAGTGACTCTTTTTGCAACTTTGACTTGCCCAACAACTTCTGTATTTTCGACTTGCCCAACAACTTTTGTAATTTTGACTTCCCCAACAATTTCTTCTGCAATTTCGACATGCCCAATAACTTTAGAAACCCTTATACAAGAGAGAGAGAGAGAGGTCCAAAACTTCGACCTTGCTCTTCTTCTTCCTATCCTTGATTTTCGTCCTTTTTTCGGCTTATTTCTTGAGGAGATTGAACTTCCTTGTCTTCTCTTCAAGTGAGGTCGAGTTCCTTCTTGTATATAGGCTTTACAAGGGTACAAATTGCCTCCACGACACTGATAAAAAAAATCGACACGTATAATAATTGAGACACGATGATGGAGGATGTCAGTAATGGAAATTTATAAGAAGGAAGCGACGGTTGGAGGAAAGGGGGAGGAAGGAGGACGAGAAAAACTGATACATAGAGTTTGTTTATGATCAAGAAGTTTATGATCAGGAAGACCTAACTTGTTCTGAGGTTTCTGGGCACGGCGGAAATAGTGGACTTCGCTTGAGAAGTTTACTGGACTGAGTAGCAAGGTTCTGCTCAGTTTGGCTGGGTGGTTTCGGTCTTTTGGTAACTGAAGCAAGCGCAGTTGAGGCTTCATCGATCGTAAGACTACAGGTAAGTACTTTTATTAGTTCTGTTCTGTTAATTAAATTTGTAAAATTTAGGAAATTTTATTACAGGATCATGATCTGTAATTTTGAAAACTTCACTGTCTCTGCATCTATTCTTTTCTTATTTTGTTCATAAGGAAAAGTTATTAAAATAGTTCACAGTTCTTACATTAAAATGGTTCACAGTTCTTACATTTGTCATGTGGGCCAACTTGTTGCAACTCATTGACAAGGTCTTGGAGGGTCTTTTATGAGTCAAATACATTTCTTTTACATAATACAAGATGCCCAAAGGGGTCTTACATGTATGATAATGACTCTTTTGTCTTCATAATTCTATGACAAACCTAGAAGCACTCAATGGGTGTTTGACCTATAAATAAATTTACCTTGAGCATGAAACTCATGCATCAAGAATGAAAATAATATAAAAAAAATCTCTTTTCATCAAATACATAAAATCATGATTACAATACACATTATGAAGACCGAACCTAGATACACATTTCAACACGAGGCAACAATGTTAGCCTCCAAAAATACCCCACACCAATGATGCGAATAAGCTCTTGGCCTAGAAAAACCAATGTTAATATGTTTACAACCAGATCTAGGACAAGGATTAAAAATCGATTTAAATTTTATTAAATTTTTTAGGGAAATTCTTAGGATTTCAAATTTGAAAATTCTAAAAAAAAATTACTATAAACCCTCTTCCGATCAATGAAAGGAAGGGCTTCTAAGCCCTAGGCTCCCTCAAACAAAACCCTTTGTGGCTTGCAACATTTGATTAGAAAAACTCAATGAAAATGAAATTTGCAATGAATCAAATGAATTTTCTTTCAAAAAAAAATTATGAAAGAACCCTTCAACCTACACAAAAAAAAAAAAAAATTGTTAGACTTAAACGAAATCCCTCAAAAATTTATGAACAATTTCTCCCAAAAAAAATCACTTTTGAAAGAAGAGATGGCCCAAAATTTTCAACTTGCAAGGAGAATGAAAAAAGCCCATGAAGATTTCTTTAAAAAATTTACAAAAATTTTTGGGATAAAAATACCCCCAAAAAATTCAAATTTAAGGAGGAAAACCTCCCTCAAACCCTCAAGGCTTTCCTATAAAAAAACCAATGTAGATCTAAGCCAAAAATCCAAGCGAAAATATCAATGGATCTTTTAAAAAAAATGTTCTAAAGCAAATGTTGATATTTCAAACCCTAGTCATCCAAGCTAGGATAGATTTGGCCTTAAAATTTTGATTTCTCTTCAAATATAGTGTGGGTCCACTTGTAAAAAATTAGATCATATGATAGAGATCAAAATTCCTATTAATTTTCCATTGTTATTTGTTGTTACAATTACTTTAGCCTAATTCTCATCTTCAAGTAGCAATCTTTCCAAAACAATTTAATATTCCAATGATCAATAGCAATTGTAGATAAAACAGTAAATGCAATGAATAATAAGAGACAAATAAGAGACACCAAGTTTGGTCAAAGACCAAGGAAAATCCCCACAAGGGGGAAAACCCTTTCAAATTCTTCTTCTTATTAGATTGTCATAAATTGTTCAAGAAAGAGAGAGTACAATGTTTCAATTCATCAATCACAAGACTATCCAACAAAACCAACCATACAATATCCAAAAGATGAACCCAACAACAATATTGATCAGAATCAAAGTTCTAAGTTTGTAGTCAATTGTTATTAAAAACCCTAGGTCACAGTCACACAGAGCTAGCAATCATGATTTTGGCTGCAACTTTCCAGCCGCATTGAGAACCTTGTATGTGTGTGGCTATAACCAAGATTTCCATGTTCCAACCATGCAGCTATAGATCAAAGCCCTAATCCACACGTGCGATCTCGGACCCTGCAATTCTAGACCTGTAAGAACCAATTCCACAAACCAACCTCAGACATGTGTGAGCCAAACCAAAGAAGAAAGAAAAAGAAGATGTTTGATGATGTCCAAATGAGGTTCACTTGACTTGTATTTATAGGCATCTGAGGGTGTCCAATTTATCTTTTGGGTTGACCTGTCCTTTTGTGCACACATGGGTTTCGATATTAAAAATATATTTTTCCTCAACCAAATTCAATTCTTCCGAGGGCTATGAGCAGTATTTCTTGATGAGGAACGTTGTCCAGTGGAGGGAATTTGTCCCTGACCTGTCAAATTAACAATTCTTATCTTCCCTCTTTAGATCTGCAAAGAGAAACAAGAGATACACAAGAAAAATATCTACAAAATATATACAAGATCTGTATACAAGGTTCATCAATACAAAGGTTAGAAAAATATTTACAAATAATTTGCAAGGTTGATCTATGGGTATGAGGACACCTCTGCCCATATATCAGATCATATAGCTCTAGAAATAGCAAATAGATCAATGAAAATGCTTGAAAATAGATGAGATAATTTTATAAATAGATGATGTTGGTAGAATAAGAGGTAGGAAACTCCTTTCAAAGATGTTCTTATGATGAACCTTTGAGAGTCCCACTATGGGTTCTTAGTTGTTATGTGCCAAGGAGATGGAGATCCAAATAAGGATTACTCCAAATGCTCGGTATCTGATCACATAAATATTTTCTACACAACTTTGAAAGGTTTTGTTAGTTTCAAAAGGGATTGGATGACACAGAGAGAAGCTCCAATGGTTCTAACAAGAATCCACTGTATCTGTTGAGAAATCTAGGGCAGCATCTAAACTATATTCTTTAGCTCGATTTCTCTTATGATTTGACAAGTTCTTGTGATTATTATATTTGATCTTCGTTATTATTACTATGTTCTTTTCATCATCAAGAAAAATGCCAAAAACAAGAAGATCACAAAGAGACCAAAGATAGGAATTCAGCCAGGGAAAAATCCCTTGGAAGGGGAAAACCTAATCAAACTCTTCCACTAGTAGATTCAAGTCAAGTTGAGATGACCAAGACCCTATTTACCTGAACCAAGAACACCTTCCATCCATCAGGTCAACCTTGTTTAGAGACAACACATCTGCTAGTCCATTTCTTTATAAGTCAATGACAAGTAGTTCCTCAAGATGCTCGTCCATCTTTATGTAACCTTGACTTCCTTAGTTCCTGTGATAATAGAGAACTTTGATTTTGTAGTCTTCTAATACTTCGGTCCTTAGTCCTTAGTCTTGTACTTAACACTTTGATCTTGCAAATGATATGGTACCTTAGTCCTGTACTCAATACTCCATTCCTGCAATGATGTGATATCTCAGTCATGTACTGAATACTTCGTTCATGCAATGATGTGATACCTCAGTCTTGTACTCAATACTTCGATCATGTAATGATGTCTCAGTGCTGTAGTTACTCAAAATTTTGTTATCCTTTACCCTAACTTCATTGTTCAATAATTATATCTGAACTTCTTGACAGCGTCAGGTTCGGTCAAGCTCGCTTAGGTATATATAGTTATTTTTTCCTATAAATTGAGGCCAACATGAATAATAAGAGGAGCTGACTTATAGAAGATGAAGTTGGAGCCAATTTCGAAGAGATTTAGGTCGACTTGTTGGATGGAGGGTTTGACATGAAAAAATAAATTTCTTTCTTTGACAGCATGAACCCAAGAAGGGTTTCGTACATAATAAATTTGAATTTGACTCAACAAAAATCCTAGAGCACACAATGGGTGCTTTGACCTGTTGACCATTGAGCCAAGCATGAATCCATGCTTTAATAAATCAATAAAAAATTCCTTTTATAAATAATCTTTCTTTTCATAAATACATGACTCAAATACAATTATGAAGACCGACACTAGTTACATTCTTCAACAAGATCTACCCAATCAACAATGTTTCCCCAATCCAAATAGAAATGGAAAACAAGCAACCAATAAATCCAATAGGCTAATGAAAAAAACAAGCCTAAACTTTGTAGAAATTTAAGCACAAATCATTAAAATTTTATTACCATAACAATTTGAAGACATACACCATAGTCTTTCCCCAAAGACTTTGTTTTTATTAATCAGCGAAAATGTTACAAAGCTTCCAAAACCAATAACACCATCCAAAAATGTTATGATGAGGAGCCTCGTGCTCAATTTATAGAAAAATGAGAGATCTAGATCCCCCTCCAAGTGGAAAATGGCTAAGTCCAATGAAGTGCACAAATTTGACCTGATCCCAGAGAATATCAACGAGTTGAAGCTTGATTCATGCCAAAATTTAATCATAACCCTTGATTTGGAAGAAAATTTACAGTTCCTTAATGAAGGCTTTGATCCCGGTCCAAAAAATATTGTTTTTCAAATTTTTCTCCTTGAAAAATCCCCCTTCAATTAACCACCATGGTCCAAAAGTTCGATTTTCCCTAAAAAATCGATTTTTTACCTTTAATAGAGGGATGCAAAATATTTTTTCTTGAAATTATCTCATTAAATTTAACCACTTGGAGTAAAAAAAATGATTTTTCTTGAGAAATATTTTTTCTTCTGGCCCAACTAATTTTTTGTGGGCTTTTTCTGCCTTGGAAATGAGTCCTTCAAATTTAATCTTTCTCGGGAAAGTCAATCTTCTCCAAAAAATCATTTTTCCACTTGGAGAGAATATTATTCTCTCATTTAATTATTTTGATCATTTTCCGGCGAATTATTTAACCATTTTTTGCCAGAAAAAGAACATAAAAATAATTTGAGGGGATAGACATAATTTCAATCCTAAAAGAATTGTCTAAATAGAGAATTTATGTGTAGAGGTTTGTTGTAGTGGCTACAACCACCCTCCAAAATTTTGGCCTGCAACAATTTTGAAGCCTCCCTTGAAGAGTTTCACTTGATGACTGCACACACTCGGGTTCATGCCGTGAGGTCATGTGAGTCTTTACATTCGCCTTACTTGTTCATTGCATTCAAGTCCCTGCATGTTGATGTCTAAGTCATTTTTGCGACCATGTTCTGGTTATACTCAAAGTCTTTGCTTTGTATGTGTTTGTTGTGTTCACCATGAAAGCATCAGTCGCACTCACACATGGAGTCACATTCACTGTCGCGGAAGCGTCGTCTCTGTCATGAACGATCAACCATGAGTGTCGCACTTGTCACTTGCACCGTCGGTCAGTCATGTTGAATATGTGTATCTGGATGGTTTGGTCGTTTCGTCGTCAAGTTATGTGAGTGTGTGTTCATATGATCACTTATGCATCTTTCAATTGTTCACACACTTAGTCATTTTCGCTGAAGTTCTGACGACCAAACTCCTCACTGATAGCCAGACCATAACCCTACTTTCGACTCGATCGACTATCAACTAGAATAGCGCAGAAGCGCCAAGCCAGTCCTTTCAAGTTGCGTTGCCTGCAAGCAACTTAATAAACTCTCATGCTAGCCACTTGGACAATCGGACTCGACAGTCACCCCGGGACTGACTCCCCTAAAAAATTGCGCAGAGGCCATTGACCTCACCCATTCAACTGACTGAGGAAATTGCGCAGATAGGCCGGACAGACACCAAGTGTCATTCCCTGTCTCCTTCAGAAAATTGCGTAGCTTTCCCAGTCAGTCATCCGAACAGTCGATCAACTATTCATCTCAAAAATTGTGCAGTACTCTTGAGTAGGTCTTTCACTGCCCATCAGTCAGCGCAGCTCAGAAATTGCGCAGAGATGATCAGCAAGCTGGCCTCTCGGCCTCAGTGCAGTTTTCCCAACCAGCAACTCCTAGTAGTAGATTGCCTATTCCCTCCAGGAATTGCGCAGTTTCTGCTGTCAGTGACTGAGCAGCCAACTGGCAGTTCCGTCTGGGAATTGCGCAGTTTTCGCTGCTAGTGACCCCAGCAGCTAACTAGTAGTTCCCTTTGGGAATTGCGTAGTTCTTGTTACCAGTCTCCTGGCGAGTTCCCTAGAAAAACTGCGCAATCCCTACTTGCTGACCCTTCATGCAGCCCGACCCATTCCTCTGGAAAATTGCGCAAATCTGGCTGTCCAGCCCCTGCTGACTGTTCGTTCCGGAAAATGCGCAGAGCATGCCTGCTTTGACCTCTTGCAACCCAAGTTGTCCCTCCTAAAATTTGCGCAATTTTGCCTCCCCGTCGAGGTAGACCTTGCAAATAGTCACTATCAACTCAGATTGTCTATATCCATCCCTCAATGACTCTTGCGCAGTTTTCATTAGCAGTCGCCCGTAGCCATCATCCCGCGTCACTGCCATGTTGCCTCTCCCGGTCACCTACATCCAAATGATCACTTGTCATGGTAGACTAGGAAGTTTTGGATTTGATGTTGTCTCGTCATGAGTGATCGCAGGTACAAGTACACCAACAAACATGTCAAGACGAGCACATGCAAATGGACAGGTTCACCAACGGACGAACGAACGAAGCATGTGAAGCGGACGAACGTGACGAACATGCACCTTCGCGAACAAGTGATCCTATTAAGCCTTCTAACATGAAATCAAGGAACAACATGCTAAAGATTCATCAAGTAAACCAAGGACCATCGAAAAATCCACACACTTTGCAATCAATGCAAAGGTGAAGCTATGATACACCATGAAGACATCCATCACTCAGTAGCATTGTAGCTCGACATGCACTCCAGCAGCAGCATGAATGTACCAGCATTGTCATGTCAAGTCATGTCAAGTCAAGTCATGAGTCATGTTGCCCACATCTCCACTATGGGCTTGTTGTCAATCAATGTGATGTAACGTGGAAGTCCAAGAGACCCACTTGTTGAACATAGAGTCATGTAATTCGAAAATTCATGGAAGTCGAACGGTCATGAGGGTAGTCGAACATCTACAAGGGTCAGTTTCACCCTTGGCTATAAATAGCCCCCTCATTTGTACATGAAAGGACTTTTCACCTCAGCTCCTCCCACATAGCCAAGAGAGTCTGTAATCTTTTCTTTGAGGAGTAAGTAGTGGCTCTAATGCCCCACTGACGAGGTTAGTGATGTATGGTGTAACGATGTGTCTTGAAACTTTCGCTTGTTAACAGGCCAGCACGTTTTCACACGTGTTGTATTTGTTGTAACACTGATCTTTAGCACTTGTAATGCATGTTGCTTTAACCTATGTTCAACATCTGAACTAATTCATTTGTTGTAATGCATAATCTATTAATGGAAATGTGTTGTATATGTTGTTAATGATGGCACGTCTGTGTTGACTGCTCTGTCGAACATCAGACAAACCTTTCACATGAACCTTGCTGTAACAACTATTACACTCGTTTAGACTGATCCGTGAGTGTTGCACATGTTATCTTACCTTGTATGTTGTGACTACCACATTCGAGTGGACTGCTCTGCCGGAAGTTGTGTATGTCCATTTGTGTTGTGTTCTTAGCCGAGTTGGGACTAATCCCTTTCAACCTGGAATTCACCTTCACCTTCTTCCCCTCATAGTGAAAGCACCATTGACACAAGTACACTTACACTCACCAGGCACACGAACCTCACTTCTCGAAGACAAAGCAAACCACTCTCCTGTGCTGACAAGCAATAGTTGAGGCAAATCCTTAAGACAATGGCAATCGGGCCATCATACCGGATGGGACTCCCACACCAAATGGTGTGAGGTCTAGTTGGGACTTCATACCGAGGTGATCCCCTGAATGTTGGCGGGTCTAGCACCGTTAACATTTCTGGCGCTAGAAGGAGGACAACTAGTTGTACATGGCTAAAATTCCCCTCACACTCACTCATCGACCATCTGGTCAAGGCAGTAACTCGCACTCCCTCTCTCACGACTCAGCAGCTGGTTACTCCTCACCTCCCAGAATTGAACACGAGATTTCATATCAATAGCTTCGCTCCATCCATCCCATCACTCGCCAATTCACAAAAGCAGTCAGACTGATCCAAGGCATACAATATCTTCCACACGCGTCTAAGAAGCCAAAAGCCACTCCCACAGGGGTTGTTGTCTCATCGGTGGAAGAAGCAGTCCTTGCTACCCTTGAAGGTTTGGAAGAAGCTATTGAAGACGAAGAGGAACCTCCAATCTTCTTTGAAGATGAACAAGGCACTCTTGTGGTCTTGGGATCGAAATCTAGTATAAGAGGCGGAGGGGAAGGCAGCGGAGGAGGTGGAAGCAGAGACGAACTGACAGACTCAGATATGGAACCATCAGTTTCCAAAGGAGAGGATGAAGACGATGAGGACAAAGAAGACGAAGAGATGGTTGACCCAAATATTGAATGGATGACTCAGGGACCATTGGCTCTCCCGGCTGTCCTGCATAAGATGCCGAAGCGAGTAGAGAGAATGAACATCAAGTTTAACCCTGACAATGTAGTGAAGACAAAAGACCACTTAGACAACTTCTACCTATAGCTACAAACCCTTGAGGTACATTATGACGACATAGCATGTAAATTGTTTCCATGTACCTTGGACGGCCGTGCAACTGCTTGGTATCACAGCCTTCCACCCAACTCCATACAGAACTAGGGTTCTTTCAAACGTATGTTCCTTGAAAAGTTTGCTAATGACAAGACCCCAGCCATGCTACTCAAAGAATTGGGAAGCCTAAAGATGGAGGGAAAAGAGAAAGTGAAAGATTTCAATAAGAGGTTTATGCATATTTTAAACAAGTTTGCAGCAGACACCAAACCTCATGACTCCATCACTGTCGACTATTACACGTTTGCATTGCCAACCACCATTGCGCAGTTCGTCAAGTGAGCTGCGAAGCTAGAAATTTTAGAAAGCTACCAAGAGGCTATTGCTGTTGAGAAAGACTTGTGCGCCATTGGAGTCATCAAGGATGACGAATCAAAGAAAGACTCCAAGGATACGAGCAGAAAGCCCCAAGCAACGACAAGAAAGGGTAGAGACAAGGAAGCAACTGATATTGAGACCTTCACTCGCCTTGTCAAGAACTTGACCACCGAAATGTTCGAACTCAAGCAATGGAAGACTGAAACATTCGCGAGCAGTCATTCCCCCAGACAGAGACAGGCAAGTAGTTCATCAACCGGCTCATCAAGCAACAACCGATTTGGTTCCAAATTTGCGCAGAAGCCTATGTTCCAACTCAAGCAATGCACTGATACTATGTTTTGTTCCTTCCATGAAGAATTTCATCCTGAGAACCCTTGTTCAGATTAGAAGCGAGTTGTTACCTTTGTCTGTACTCATACACTCGATGTGGATGGCGACATACAGGAGAAGTCGAAAGACACTGATGATAATGAAGAGGTTGCACCTGATGAAGCACCAAGTTCTGGGCATGTGGTGAACGCATATTAGTGCTCGCAAGTAGTCTCGAAGACGAACACCGAGAAGCAACCCCAAAAACAAAATGATCGTTATAATCTTAGAAGTAAAGGGGCTCCCCCTACACTTAGGGAAATGCAAGAGAAAGTGAGACAGCTGATAAAGAAGGTCGATCCACTGACTACCTCAAAGCAACAAACACAAAGCAAGTCTGGGAAGACAGCGACGAATAAGAGTACGTCCATAGGCAGCAAGTTGCAGAACACTCCGCCGGACAGCACGAACATCCGTTCCACCCCGGACACCTCGGTGAGTCTACCACCTCTGGATTACAACATAGTCGATGACATGAAGAAAACTCGAGCGAACATCAGTTTGTTCGAGTTAGCCAAAGTCCAGAGTCAGCGAGATATCCTGCTGCGCGCATTAGGACAAACAACAAAAGGCAGTGCGACCTCTGCCAACAAGGAAGCATGCACACCTCTCGGATCACTATCCACTGTGCTCAACACACTTCAGATAGAAGAAGCAAACTCAGGTTGCCCCCCATTCCTGCTTTCATTCAAAGTTTTCAACTACAATGTCCACAACTGCTTGGTTGATTCTGGCGCGACAACCAATGTCATGCTGCTCTCCATTGCTAAGAAGATCAATGCACGATGGAGTGAAACATCTGCCAGAATCATCCAACTCGATAGAACATCAGTACCAACCATTGGTGAACTACGAGACGTGATCATCTGACTATCCCATGACAGTTGAGTCCACCAATGCATCAACATAGTTGTTGTGGACATACCGGAAGCATATGGCCTACTACTCAGCAGAGACTGGTCCAACAAGCTAGATGGATATTTTGCTACAGACTGGTCTCACATGTGGCTTCCGTACAAGGGCAGATGCAACCAAATCCGAGTGTTATCGGAGAGGTATATGAAACACAATGTCACTCCCCTTAACGGTGAGAACGAACCATTGGCCTTCGTAGAACTCATGTTTGGCAACTACTTCTTGGAAAAGACATTGGAGTGTTATCTTGCACGACCAACCCCAACCTCATCAGACAAGCAGTTGGGACTCCTTCCTCGCCCAAATGATGATAATGAAACTTGTACAATTTGTTTTTCCGATAGTAGCAGTAGTAGCAACAACGATAGTAGCAGCAGTACCAGTACGCCAAACAGTCCATGTACAGACGAGTTGTGGGCTATGAGCCTTGACAAGTCAGGGACACATGATGGCCCAAGGACCGAGTGCACCTTAGTCATCCAAAATAATGGACAATGCATGATTTCAAGCTTTTTGATGTTCGAAGTCACAAACAATGATGCTGAAGCACTCATGATAAACACACGAAGGACCAACACTATGAATGAAAAGAGCAACATGGGAATCTACCATGATCCAAAGATGGCCAATCTTGGTACAAGTTATACACTGCAGCAGCAACCAATTGTTGACCACTTGATCGAACAATACCAAGATGGGTCTGCATGAGTAGATGATGACCTCAGTACCCATTGCACGCGAGCAATCCAACATGAGATTCCAGGTAAAGGAGGAGACAAGCCATTACAGCAAAGAACATGTAACACATACATGTTGTTTGTCCTCCTTTTGCCGAAAAGATTAACTAACATTTTAAGTGTTTGGATTACTTGCAAAGTTCGTCATCATACTTGGTTTTCTAATTTAAATCCTACACGTAAGAAATCTGGGAAGATCCGCTTACGCATTGACTTCAAAAACTTGAACCCTTCCCAGAGTAAAAACAACTACCCCATGCCATCATCTGAGCCCATGTTGCACACAGTATCTGTAACAGTGGTGTTATCTTCACTTGAAGGTCTTCTGGAATGCCACCAGGTTCTGGTAGCGAAGCCCGGTGGACTGGCATTGGTCCACGAGAAACTTGGCTCACACACATATCATTTGCAATCACTTGACAGGAGGATTGATAATCTTCCTGTCAACGACCAAGTCCTCAAACACTAGTTTCAGTAGGCTAGGCCATGCTCATGCCCGTGACATGTACATAGTCTGCTTACTGCTCATTGTTTCATTTGGTTTGTTTTTCTTATTATCTTTGCTTTCGCTTTGTTTGATTCTTCTTACTATTTTTGTTTACGTTCATTTTTTTGTTTGATATATTACTATTTTTGTTTCCGGAAATAATTGCTGCCAACTACTACGTTTTGGTTTTTGAATAGAGTATGTGGTTGAAATTTGAAGAGACTTGTGACACTGCAGCACTTGGCCAGTCTTGTGTCTATTTTCTTTGTGCTTGGTTACAACCTTCGGCCGATGAAGTCCTGATGGAAAATACGAACCGCCTGTAAGGGAAGATTTGGTCCAACCGTGAACCTGTGTCCAGACTGGGAAGCCCTGTGCCTGTAGTCACCCCTTTGCTCTGTGTGTTTAAGCTAATCCAGCTAGTAGAAACGGAGAAGGGGAAAAATCTAAACGAGCAAACCTATGTCAAAGGTCTTACATGCTTCTCTGAATGAACAGCCTCTTCTGCTCTCAATAAGTTGGGATCCCTCTTCCGCCCCAAAAATAAATAAGTGCCTATGTATAGTTCTCTTAAAAAAAAATACAAAGGTGAAAGAAGAGAAAGGCTGCTGGTGCAGAGAGGTGAAGCATGCAACTCCACAGGGGTACTAACCAAGCTCGCTGACAGTGGAGCAATGTGTGTGTTCCTGCGTGACTTCGTCGGGGTACTGTCCAAGCCTACTGGCAACGTAGCAACACCAGAGATGAAAACTTATACTCTGAAAATCTTCAACTCGCGAACTAAACTACCCTTCCCGGATTCGAAACACTGAAATCTAAGCTGAATTTTTTATTGTGTTTGACTGAGTTGGAAAAGGGTGAACCATGTATGTCCATGGGTTAAGTGGGGAAACTGAATTAACCTGCACAACGATTCAATACTCCCCGAAAGACCAAGGCCCTGTGCTAGCTATGTACCAAAACAGAGAAGCTAAAGTTCTACCAGTGTGTCGCCAAGTGTTGTAGCGGCTACAACCACCCTCCAAAATTTTTGGCTTGCACCAATTCAGAGCCTCCCTTGAAGAGTTTCACTTGATGACTGCACACGCTCGAGTTCACGCTCTGAGCTCGTGTGAGTCTTTACATTCGCCTTGCTTATTTGTCACATTCAAGTTCTTGCATGTTGATGTCTAAGTCATGGTTGCGACTGTGTGCTGGTTATGCTCAAAGTCTTTGCTTCGTATGTGTTTGTTGTGTTCGACATGAAAGCATCGGTCGCACTCACACACAGAGTAAAATTCACTGTCACGCAAGCATCGTCTCAGTCATGAACGATCAACCACAAGTGTCGCACTTGTCGCTTGCACCATCGGTCAATCATGTTGAATATGTGTATCTGGATGGTTTGGTCGTTTCGTCGTCAAGTCATGCGAGTGTTGTAGAAATTATGTCTGTAGATTAACCTGATGATGCAATGTAACCAAAGCAAAATACTTTAAACTACTTCTATAATCAATTTGTGGAAGCTTAAAAGATTTGAGCAAGATCAAGATGAACCCATATAACCAGAAGAAGAATCAATGCACATGAAACACAGAAGAATACTCAGGGGAAAGCCTCAACTAAAAACCCCACTATCTGTATTATCATACAAGTTGGAAATATCTCAGAATTACACCAAGCCTTAGCTCTCACAGCTAGCCAGCTCTCAGTACAATCCTCACAGATGCTCACAGGCAAAATAGACTTCTCATAAGCCTTCTCCTCTACCCTCCAAGCTCCTATTTCCTTGCGCAGTTTCTCCTGGGTGATCCTCTTGTTACCAAGTGGAACACTGATCTCACACCCTATAAAACTGCGCAATCCTCAAGGAATGATTTTCCTTCTGCATGCATGAGTTTTGTTTATAGGAAAACACATGCAACTGATAGTACACTGTCCCTGTATTTAATCTCAACTGGGTCTTTCTCATAATAGACATGCATGAGTTAATGATGAGAGAATCTTTAGTTATCTGGAGTACACTAGTTGAGTGCATGCATGCATCAACTGACTAATAACTCACAATTAGTTCCTCAAACAGTTTGGAACTAATTTAACTGGACTTAACTCAGTAAACTGAGCTAACTAATTACAACTCAAATATAACTCAATCTTATCTCCTTAATTAAGGGATAATCTCCTTAATTTAAGGGATAACTGTTGCATGACTTCAAAAAGACTTCTAACTTGAATTTCTCCAACTAATTAACTCAAGATGAATTAATTAATTATTTTTCAAGTAGCTGGTGAGACTAAATTCGAATTTTAATTCACAATTTTAATTCAAGGACAAATTAAAATTGGAATATTCTTGTTGCCACATTTCAACACTCCCTCTCAACAAGAAAGGGATTATCTGCCACCTCGATCCTGTCTCTATGGAACTCGAATTTACACTTTGACAATGCCTTTGTCAAAATGTCAGCATCTTTCTCCTCTGTCGAAATATACTGCAGCAACATGATCCTCCTCACTACACAGTCTCTGAGATGATGGTACCGGATATCGATGTGCTTGGACCTATCATGAAATACTGGATTCTCAGAGAGTTTGATACAACTCTGATTATCACAATAGATCACAGTTGGATCCATCCTCTGATCAAACAAACCAACTAAGATTTTCCGCATCCAGATGGCCTCACATGCTGCCTGACTTGCAGCCATGTATTCAGCCTCTATCGAGCTGAGTGCAATCGACCTCTGTTTCTTGCTGTACCAAGAAACTGCAGCTGACCCAAGGTTGAAAATCCCTCCTGATGTGCTCTTCCGATCTGATGGACTCCCTGCCCAATCTGCATCAGTGAAGCCCTGTAGCTTCACTCCCTCTGTCCGTCTGTACCATAATCCATATTGAGATGTGCCTCTGAGGTATCTCAATACATGCTTTGTCGCCTTCCAAAACATCTTGGTAGGCTGAACCATCGCTTGACTCAGCTAGTTCACTGCATAGCACAAATATGGTCGTGTGTTCACTAAGTACATCAGTGAACCCACAAGCTGCCTGTACACAGTAGCCTCTACTACTTCTGAAATAGCATCCTCCCTCTAGTTACCTGCTAGAGGAGTCTGCATGGGCTTGCACTTCTCCATGTGGAATCTCCTGAGTATCTCGTTGGCATACTTGCCCTGAGACACAAACAACTCCCCATCCTTCTGCCACACTTCCATGCCAAGGAAGTAATACATGAGACCCATGTCTTTCATCTCGAATTCTCTTGCAAGGTTCTCCTTGCAAGACATGATCAACTGATCATCACCTGTCAATATGAGATTATCAACATAAAGTATAATGATCAATGGCTTACCTTTCACCATGATGTGGTACAGGTTCGCATCTGCTTCACTCTTTGTGAAGCCCAACCCGGTGAAGTAGTTGTCTATCCTGGTGTACCAACCACGAGGTGCTTGCTTCAACCCGTACAATGCTCTCTTGAGTCGGCACACATGCGACTCACGACTGAAGGTCTCAAAACCTCATGGCTGCTCTATGTACACGTCTTCCTCAATCTTGCCACTGAAGAATGTAGTCTTCACATCCATCTTATGGATATTCCAACCCATCTGTGTTGATAGTGCCAACATCAATTTGATAGATGAGTACCTTGCGACAGAAGAGAAAGTCTCATCATAGTCAATCCCATTGACTTGTGAAAAACCACGGGCAACAAATCTTGCCTTATGATTCTCCATACTACCATCAACAGCTTGCTTTACCTTGTAAAGCCAACGGGAACTCACAACTGACTTGTTCTCCGGTCTCGGAACCACGTCCCAAACACTGTTATGAACTATGGAGTCATACTCCTCCACCATAACATCAACCCAAATCGGCTGCTGCACTGCTTCCTCAAAGGAAGATGGATCGGTCTCAACACATTCCCCAACAAGGGCCATGTATCCAGTGTACCTCTCAGGTGACCTCCTCTGTCTGCGCTGAGAAGATGGTTCTCCCACATTCTCTCTCGCATCCATCAACAATCTGTCAGCTTCTCTTGTGCGCTTTCATCCATCTCTGGAAGACTCTACTTGAGTGGATGTCTCCACTCCTGGAACCTCTACATGCGGCTGCTCTGCATCAGTCTGAGGCTCCTCCTCCTTAGGAACCAACAGTTCCTCCACAGCTTGTAGTTGGAGCTCCCTCTCAAGGGAAACTCGCATGGCCTTCTGCTCATCAAACTTGAGATCTCTGCGAACCACTGTCCTCCAACTGGTAGGCAGATACACCCGATAGTTGTGGGGTGTATCAGTGTACCCCACAAGTATCCCCAACTCTACTGTCGGCTCAAGTTTCTTCCATGCATCCTTTGTCACATGGCAATATACTAATGAGCCAATGATCCTGAAGTGACCCACATCTGGTCTCTTACCAGAGAAAGCTTCCTCTGGTGTCTTCATCCCAAGTACGTGATGTGGGCTTCTATTCTGCAAATAGACCGTTGTGTTGCATGCCTCAGCCCACAAGTGAAGTGGTAGGCCTTTTTTCATGCAGCATCGCCCGTACTGCCCCTACAATAGTTTTGTTCTTCTTCTCGGCCACCCCATTCTGCTGTGGGTTATGAGGTGCCGTCAACTCTCGTTTAATTCCTTCCGCTGCACAGAAGTCCTTAAACTCTTGAGAGACATATTCTCCACCATTGTCACTTCTCAAGGCCTTGATCTTCTTCCCTGACTCTTTCTCGACCAAAACTTTGAACTCACAAAACTTTGTGAAGGTTTGTCCTTCTTCTGCATGAAATAAATCCAACATTTACGAGAATAATCATCAATGAAAATCACATAATACCTTTGCTTTGTTGTGGATGCCATCGAGAATGGTCCACACAAATCAGTATGAACTCGCTCTAAGATAGCCTCTGCTCGACTGGCTCGATCATGAAAGGAAGACTTGTGTACTTTCCCAAGGTACAACCTTTGCATGTGTCAACTTGCTCAAGTTTACCTTTGGGAAGTCCTGTAGATATCTGTTGCATTATCTTCGAGGCCCCATGATGCAAATAGCCCAACCACCTGTGCCACAACTTGCCAATGTCTTGGCTTTGCACCAATTCTTCTTTCGTACTCAATGTTGCACAACCATCTACCTCTAGTTTATAGAGATTCTTCACCCGAATCCCTATCCTCTTGGTCTGACCCATGGCTATGTGTTTGAGGAACGCCTTTCCTTTACTGAAGACAACATCGTAGCCTTTGTCCTCCAACATCGCGACCGATACCAAGTTCTTCTTTAGCCCAGGCACATACATCACATCTGTCAAGGTGAGAGGAGCTCCATGCTTCCTCTAAAAAGCAACCGTGCCCACTCCTGAAACACTATACCTTCCATCGTCACCCATCTCTATGCACATCTTGAGGTCTTTCTCCTCCAAGGCATTGAATAAATTTTTATCACCGGTCATGTGGAATGAGGCTCCACTGTCAAGATACCAGACACAACCCATCATCGATGACACCATGCATGCGATGAGGGTAAAGTCCATTTCGAACTGAGAGGTTAATGCCTCACCTTCTGATCCTTTCGAGGATCCCTTCTTAGACTTCTTCGATGGGAAATTAGTCGCATAATTTCCCATCTCGTGACAATTAAAGAACCTCATTTTAGACTTGTCAACCTTCTTCCCTCCATGAGAAAAATTCGATTTGGAATGGGAAGCCTTCCCCTTCTCTTTCCTTGCCTTACTTGCTAAGGCCATATTTTCTTCATCATCATTCTTGGATGAAGAACCATCTCATGTGCTCCTCCTGATCTCCCACTGCATGAGATCCGACCACAGTTGTTCCCAATCCGGCAATTTCTCCCTTCCATTCACAGAGTCTTGGTAGCTATTGCAGCTCTTTGGAAGGCCAAGGAGAGTGAGGCTCACCATATCATCATTGGCAGTAGTTATTCCCACACTGCTAAGCTCATATTTGCAGGTGGTGAGCTTGTTCAGATATGTGGAAATAGTATCGCCCTTCTCCATCTTGATTCTTCAAAGCTTATCCTTGAGCGCCAATTTCCTTTGGTCGCTATTGTTCTGGTAGAGGTCCTTCAATGTCTTCCACATTGAAAATGGAGTATCCTTCCCATGGAGACTCGAGACAATATGGTCTCGAACTCCTTCAAGGATGATCCGTCTTGCCTTCGCCACACACTTCTTCCACTCAGCCAACTCTTGTGCATTAGTTGAAGCTGGATTTTGGATTTCTTGATCAATGAATTCCTTCAAGCTGTTGTCTTCTAATACAACCTCCATGCGATCTTTCCATGCTATGTAATTCGAGCTACCATCCAAGGCATACTCGAGTCTCAAGTCATTGAACGCCATTGGCCAACCTTGAAGTATGATAAGAATTCGATTTTGCACCTGCAACCCCGAACTTCAAACTTTGAATTCTCTTCTCAGTATATTGTTCACAACTCCGATAACCTTTGCTCCAATACCATGTAGAAATTATGACTGTAGATTAACCTGATAATGCAATATAACCAAAGCAAAATACTTTAACCTACTTCTACAATCAATTTGTGGAAGCTTAAAAGATTTGAGCAAGATCAAGTTGAACACATATAACCAGAAGAAGAATCAATGCACATGAAACACAGAAGAATACTCAGGGGAAAGCCTCAGCTAAAAACCCCACTATCTATATTATCATACAAGTTGGAAATATCTCAGAATTACACCAAGCCTTAGCTCTCACAGCTAGCCAGCTCTCAGTACAATCCTCACAGATGCTTACAGACAAAATAGACTTCTCATAAGTCTTCTCCTCCGCCCTCCAAGCTCTTATTTCCTTGCGCAATTTCTCCTGGGTGATCTTCCTGTTACCAAGTGGAACACTGATCTCACACCTTGTAAAATTGCGCAGTCCTCAAGGAATGATTATCCTTCTGCATGCATGAGTTTTGTTTATAGGAAAACACATGCAACTGATAGTACATTTCCCTGTCTTTAATCTCAACTGGGTCTTTCTCATAATAGACATGCATGAGTTAATGAGGAGTGAATCTTCAGTTATCTGGAGTACACTAGTTGAGTGCATGCATGCATCAACTGACTGATAACTCACAATTAGTTCCTCAAACAGTTTGGAACTAATTTAACTGGACTTAACTCAGTGAATTGAGCTAACTAATTACAACTCAAATATAACTCAATCTTATCTCCTTAATTAAGGGATAATCTCCTTAATTCAAGGGATAACTGTTGCATGACTTCAGAAAGACTTCTAACTTGAATTTCTCCAACTAATTAACTCAAGATGAATTAATTAATAATTTTTTCAAGCAGCTGGTGAGTCGAAATTCGAATTTTAATTCAAGGACAAATTAAAATTGGAATATTCTTGTTGCCACATTTCAACAAGTGTGTGTTCGTACGACCAGACTCCTCACTGACAGCCGAACCATCACCCTACTTTCGACTCAATCGACTGTCAACCAGAACAATGCAGAAGCACCAAACCATTCCTTTCAAGCTGTGCTGCCCGCAAGCAACTTAATCAACTCTCATGCTGGCCACCCGGACAGTCGGACCAGGTAGTCACCCCGGGACTGGCTCCCCTAAAAATTTACGCAAAGGCCATTGACCTCACCCATTCAATTGATTGAAAAAATTACGCAGACACCAAGTACCCGTCCCTGTCTTCTTAAGAAAATTATGCAGTTTTCCTAGTCAGTCATTCAAATAGTAGACCAACTGTTCATCTTAGAAATTGTGCAATACTCATGAGTAGGCCTTTCGTTGCCCATCAGTCAGTTCGGCTCAAAAATTACGTAGAGATGATCAGCAGGTCGGCCTCCCAACCTAAGTGCAGTTTTTCCAGCCAGCAGCTCCTAGCAGCAGACTGCTTGTTCCCTCTAGGAATTGCGCAGTTTCCGCTGTCAGTGACTGAGCAACCAACTGCCAGAACCCTCTGGGAATTGCACAGTTTTGGCTACCAGTGAACCCAGTAACTAACTAGCAGTTCCCTTTGGGAATTGCGCAGTTCTGGTTGCAGTCTCTCAGGTAGTTCCCTAGAAAAACTGTGTAAACCCTATCTGCTAACCCTTCATGTAGCCTGACCTGTTTCTCTAGAAAATTGCACAAATCTGGTTGTCCAGCCCCTGCTAATTGTTCGTTCCAGAAAATGCGCAGAGTATGCCTTCCTTTCCCTCTTACAGCCCGGGCTGTTCCTCCCAAAATTTGCACAATTTTTCCTCCTAGCCAAGCCAAACCTTGCAGACAGTCATTGTCGACTCAGATTGTCTATCTCCATCCCTCATTGAATCTTGTGCAGTTTTCATCAGCAGTTGCTCAGAGCCATCATCCTGCATCACATCCCTGCTGCCTCTCCCGGTCACCTGCATCCGAATGAACATGTGTCATGCTAGACTAGGAGATTTTGGATTTGATGTCATCTCGTCATGAGTGATTGTAGGTATAGGTACACCAACAAACATGTCAAAACGACGAACAAGATGAACGAAGGGAGGACATGCAAATGGACAGGTTCATCAACGAACAAATGAACGAAGCATGCGAAGCGAATGAACGCGACGAACTTGCACCTTTGCAAACAAGTGAGCCTATCAAGCTTTCCAGCATGAAAGCAAGGAACAACATTCTAAAGCTTCATCAAGCGAACCAAGGACCATCGAAGACTCCGTGCACTTCGCCATGCGGAGGCGAAGCTATGATACACCATGAAGATATCCATTACTCAGCAGCGCTGTAGCTCGATATGCACTCCAGCAACAGCATGAATGTAACAGCATTGTCATGTCAACTCATGAGTCATGTTGCCCACATCTCCACTATGGGCTTGTTGTCAATCAATGTGATGTAACGTGGAAGTCCAAGAGACCCACTTGTTGAACATAAAGTTATGTAAGTCGAAAAGTCATGGAAGTCGAATGGTCATGAGGGTAGTCGAACAACCATAAGGGTCAGTTTCACCCTTGGCTATAAATACCTCCCTCATTTGTACATGAAAGGACTTTTTACCTCAGCTCCTTCCACATAGCCAAGAGATTCTGTAATCTTTTCTTTAAGGAGTAAGTAGTGGCTCCAATGCCCCACTGATGGGGTTAGTGATGTATGGTGTAACGATGTGTCTTGAAACTTTCACTTAATTCAGAAGCCTTTTAACAAGCCAGCACGTTTTCACACATGTATTGTATTTGTTGTAAAATTGATCTTTCACACTTGTAATGCATGTTTCTTTAACCTGTGTTCAACATCTGAACTGATTCATTTGTTGTAATGCATAATCTATTAATGGAAATGTGTTGTATATGCTATTAATGTTGTCCCATCCGTGTCGACTGCTCTATCGGACATCAAAAAGACCTTTCGCATGAACCTTGCTATAACAACCATTACACTCGTTCAGACTGATCTATGAGTGTTGCACGTGTTATCTTACCTTGTATGTTGTGACTGCCGCATTCGAGTGGACTGCTCTGCCGGAAGCTGTGTATGTCCATTTGTGTTGTGTGTTCCTAGCCGAGTTGGGACTGATCTCTTTCAACCTATAACTCATCTTCACCTTCTTCCCTTCACAGTGAAAGAACCATTGACACAAGTACACTTACACTCACCAGGCACGCAAACCTCACTTCTCGAAGGCAAAGCGAACCACTCTGGCTGACAAGCAAGAGTTGAGGCAAATCCTTAAGACAATGGCAACCGGGCCATCATACCGGATGGGACTCTCACACCAAACGGTGTGAGGTCTAGTTGGGACTTCATACCGGGGTGATCCCTTTAATGTTGGTGGGTCCAACACCGTCAACAAGGTTCTAATTATGAGTGCTCATACCCCCATCAACTTCTATAGACATTACATTTTTCAATTTACATCAAAATCATTATTAAAATCTCGAGTAGTGAGAAATTTTAATAATTAAAACTAGGCACTTAAACTTAACCAAATTTTGCAAGACTTTTAGACATGGTCTAGCATGATAATTTATATCAACTCTATAAACTACGACTCGCTTAGGACATCACCATCAAGCCCCACTCTAAATTTGGGGTATGCTTGGGAGAAAAACTCTGCTAGTTATTTGATGTTTATGAAAAACACAAATAATTAGTTGAGGTTAAGAAAACTTCCTAGAATGAAACTCTACTAAAAATTCTTAAGCTTACCTAGGTGTGTTACATGGCTTTATAAACATACTAGAATCATATTTACATACGGCCCACAGGGCTGCAGAATTTGGGTTTATAATCTTGACAAAAATGTTGACGAATAATGATCTTTGGATGTTTGATTGCGCGAACACAATGGAACGCTTTGAAAAAATGTGCATTGTTATAGGGTAGTTGACGCAAAGTGGTCAACAATCCCCACCAATAAAATCCCTAGTTTGGTATTTTTTTTAATCTAATGGTAAATGTGCATGAAAATTGAAATTGTATCGTTAGACCACATCCCAATTAACAAATGGTTTAGATGAAATGTTATGTTAATGCTCCTTGCAAGGGAAAGTTTACATCAACTAAAATCATATTTGGATATCTATGACCACTATTTTCTTTGAGGTCGATATTTTAGTTCAAATAGTATATTATAGAAAAGCAACACAACGGGAAAGAGATTTATTCAAACTCTCCAATGTGCAAAAAGGAAAAGTATTGGAAACTTAATTTTCCAAACAATATTTGCAAATGCATTGTATTGTGAATAATTTACATAAAGTATCTAGTAGTGGTCACATACACTATAAATATATGTATGAGCTTCAAGTTACTTACACAACTCAATACAATGCTCATGCCCGTGACATGTACATAGTCTGCTTACTGCTCATTGTTTCATTTGGTTTGTTTTTCTTATTATCTTTGCTTTCGCTTTGTTTGATTCTTCTTACTATTTTTGTTTACGTTCATTTTTTTGTTTGATATATTACTATTTTTGTTTCCGGAAATAATTGCTGCCAACTACTACGTTTTGGTTTTTGAATAGAGTATGTGGTTGAAATTTGAAGAGACTTGTGACACTGCAGCACTTGGCCAGTCTTGTGTCTATTTTCTTTGTGCTTGGTTACAACCTTCGGCCGATGAAGTCCTGATGGAAAATACGAACCGCCTGTAAGGGAAGATTTGGTCCAACCGTGAACCTGTGTCCAGACTGGGAAGCCCTGTGCCTGTAGTCACCCCTTTGCTCTGTGTGTTTAAGCTAATCCAGCTAGTAGAAACGGAGAAGGGGAAAAATCTAAACGAGCAAACCTATGTCAAAGGTCTTACATGCTTCTCTGAATGAACAGCCTCTTCTGCTCTCAATAAGTTGGGATCCCTCTTCCGCCCCAAAAATAAATAAGTGCCTATGTATAGTTCTCTTAAAAAAAAATACAAAGGTGAAAGAAGAGAAAGGCTGCTGGTGCAGAGAGGTGAAGCATGCAACTCCACAGGGGTACTAACCAAGCTCGCTGACAGTGGAGCAATGTGTGTGTTCCTGCGTGACTTCGTCGGGGTATTGTCCAAGCCTACTGGCAACGTAGCAACACCAGAGATGAAAACTTATACTCTGAAAATCTTCAACTCGCAAACTAAACTACCCTTCCCAGATTCGAAACACTGAGATCTAAGCTGAATTTTTTATTGTGTTTGACTGAGTTGGAAAAGGGTGAACCATGTATGTCCATGGGGTAAGTGGGGAAACTGAATTAACCTGCACAACGATTCAAT
The DNA here is from genome assembly GCA_031772625.1 of Pinus tabuliformis. NCBI lineage: Eukaryota > Viridiplantae > Streptophyta > Pinopsida > Pinales > Pinaceae > Pinus > Pinus tabuliformis. The sequence goes on from CM062818.1 coordinate 815,848,387, forward strand.
ACTCCCCGAAAGACCAAGGCCCTGTGCTAGCTATGTACCAAAACAGAGAAGCTAAAGTTCTACCAGTGTGTCGCCAAGTGTTGTAGCGGCTACAACCACCCTCCAAAATTTTTGGCTTGCACCAATTCAGAGCCTCCCTTGAAGAGTTTCACTTGATGACTGCACACGCTCGAGTTCACGCTGTGAGCTCGTGTGAGTCTTTACATTCGCCTTGCTTATTTGTCACATTCAAGTTCTTGCATGTTGATGTCTAAGTCATGGTTGCGACTGTGTGCTGGTTATGCTCAAAGTCTTTGCTTCGTATGTGTTTGTTGTGTTCGACATGAAAGCATCGGTCGCACTCACACACAGAGTAAAATTCACTGTCACGCAAGCATCGTCTCAGTCATGAACGATCAACCACAAGTGTCGCACTTGTCGCTTGCACCATCGGTCAATCATGTTGAATATGTGTATCTGGATGGTTTGGTCGTTTCGTCGTCAAGTCATGCGAGTGTTGTAGAAATTATGTCTGTAGATTAACCTGATGATGCAATGTAACCAAAGCAAAATACTTTAAACTACTTCTATAATCAATTTGTGGAAGCTTAAAAGATTTGAGCAAGATCAAGATGAACCCATATAACCAGAAGAAGAATCAATGCACATGGAACACAGAAGAATACTCAGGGGAAATCCTCAACTAAAAACCCCACTATCTGTGTTATCATACAAGTTGGAAATATCTCAGAATTACACCAAGCCTTAGCTCTCACAGCTAGCCAGCTCTCAGTACAATCCTCACATATGCTCACAGACAAAATAGACTTCTCATAAGTCTTCTCCTCTACCCTCCAATCTCCTATTTCCTTGCGCAGTTTCTCCTAGGTGATCCTCTTGTTACCAAGTGGAACACTGATCTCGCACCCTATAAAACTGCGCAATCCTCAAGGAATGATTATCCTTCTGCATGCATGAGTTTTGTTTATAGGAAAACACATGCAACTGATAGTACAGTGTCCCTGTATTTAATCTCAACTGGGTCTTTCTCATAATAGACATGCATGAGTTAATGATGAGTGAGTCTTTAGTTATCTGGAGTACACTAGTTGAGTTCATGCATGCATCAACTGACTAATAACTCACAATTAGTTCCTCAAACAGTTTGGAACTAATTTAACTGGACTTAACTCAGTAAACTGAGCTAACTAATTACAACTCAAATATAACTCAATCTTATCTCCTTAATTAAGGGATAATCTCCTTAATTTAAGGGATAACTGTTGCATGACTTCAAAAAGACTTCTAACTTGAATTTCTCCAACTAATTAACTCAAGATGAATTAATTAATTATTTTTCAAGCAGCTGGTGAGACTAAATTCTAATTTTAATTCACAATTTTAATTCAAGGACAAATTAAAATTGGAATATTCTTGTTGCCCCATTTCAACACTCCCTCTCAACAAGAAAGGGATTATCTGCCACCTCGATCCTGTCTCTATGGAACTCGAATTTACACTTTGACAATGCCTTTGTCAAAATGTCAGCATCTTTCTCCTCTGTCGAAATATACTGCAGCAACATGATCCTCCTCACTACACAGTCTCTGAGATGATGGTACCGGATATCGATGTGCTTGGACCTATCATGAAATACTGGATTCTCAGAGAGTTTGATACAACTCTGATTATCACAATAGATCACAGTTGGATCCATCCTCTGATCAAACAAACCAACTAAGATTTTCCGCATCCAGATGGCTTCACATGCTGCCTGACTTGCAGCCATGTATTCAGCCTCTATCGAGCTGAGTGCAATCGACCTCTGTTTCTTGATGTACCAAGAAACTGCAGCTGACCCAAGGTTGAAAATCCCTCCTGATGTGCTCTTCCGATCTGATGGACTCTCTGCCCAATCTGCATCAGTGAAGCCCTGTAGCTTCACTCCCTCTTTCCGTCTGTACCATAATCCATATTGAGATGTGCCTCTGAGTTATCTGAATACATGCTTTGTCGCCTTCCAAAACATCTTGGTAGGCTGAACCATCGCTTGACTGAGCTAGTTCACTGCATAGCACAAATATGGTCGTGTGTTCACTAAGTACATCAGTGAACCCACAAGCTGCCTGTACACATTAGCCTCTACTACTTCTGAAATAGCATCCTCCCTCTAGTTACCTGCTAGAGGAGTCTGCATGGGCTTGCACTTCTCCATGTGGAATCTCCTGAGTATCTCGTTGGCATACTTGCCCTGAGACACAAACAACTCCCCATCCTTCTGCCACACTTCCATGCCAAGGAAGTAATACATGAGATCCATGTCTTTCATCTCGAATTCTCTTGCAAGGTTCTCCTTGCAAGACATGATCAACTGATCATCACCTGTCAATCTGAGATTATCAACATAAAGTATAATGATCAATGGCTTACCTTTCACCATGATGTGGTACAGGTTCGCATATGCTTCACTCTTTGTGAAGCCCAACCCGGTGAAGTAGTTGTCTATCCTGGTGTACCAACCACGAGGTGCTTGCTTCAACCCGTACAATGCTCTCTTGAGTCGGCACACATGCGACTCACGACTGAAGGTCTCAAAACCTCATGGCTGCTCTATGTACACGTCTTCCTCAATCTTGCCACTGAAGAATGTAGTCTTCACATCCATCTTATGGATATTCCAACCCATCTGTGTTGATAGTGCCAACATCAATTTGATAGATGAGTACCTTGCGACAGAAGAGAAAGTCTCATCATAGTCAATCCCCTTGACTTGTGAAAAACCACGGGCAACAAATCTTGCCTTATGATTCTCCATACTACCATCAACAGCTTGCTTTACCTTGTAAAGCCAACGGGAACTCACAACTGACTTGTTCTCCGGTCTCGGAACCACGTCCCAAACACTGTTATGAACTATGGAGTCATACTCCTCCACCATAACATCAACCCAAATCGGCTGTTGCACTGCTTCCTCAAAGGAAGATGGATCGGTCTCAACACATTCCCCAACAAGGGCCATGTATCCAGTGTACCTCTCAGGTGACCTCCTCTGTCTGCGCTGAGAAGATGGTTCTCCCACATTCTCTCTCGCATCCATCAACAATCTGTCAGCTTCTCTTGTGCGCTTTCATCCATCTCTGGAAGACTCTACTTGAGTGGATGTCTCCACTCCTGGAACCTCTACATGCGGCTGCTCTGCATCAGTCTGAGGCTCCTCCTCCTTAGGAACCAACAGTTCCTCCACAGCTTGTAGTTGGAGCTCCCTCTCAAGGGAAACTCGCATGACCTTCTGCTCATCAAACTTGAGATCTCTGCGAACCACTGTCCTCCAAATGGTAGGCAGATACACCCGATAGTTGTGGGGTGTATCAGTGTACCCCACAAGTATCCCCAACTCTACTGTCGGCTCAAGTTTCTTCCATGCATCCTTTGTCACATGGCAATATACTAATGAGCCAAAGATCCTGAAGTGACCCACATCTGGTCTCTTACCAGAGAAAGCTTCCTCTGGTGTCTTCATCCCAAGTATGTGATGTGGGCTTCTATTCTGCAAATAGACCGTTGTGTTGCATGCCTCAGCCCACAAGTGAAGTGGTAGGCCTTGGTCATGCAGCATCGCCCGTGCTGCCCCTACAATAGTTTTGTTCTTCTTCTCGGCCACCCCATTCTGCTGTGGGTTATGAGGTGCCGTCAACTCTCGTTTAATTCCTTCCGCTGCACAGAAGTCCTTAAACTCTTGAGAGACATATTCTCCACCATTGTCACTTCTCAAGGCCTTGATCTTCTTCCCTGACTCTTTCTCGACCAAAACTTTGAACTCACAAAACTTTGTGAAGGTTTGTCCTTCTTCTGCATGAAATAAATCCAACATTTACGAGAATAATCATCAATGAAAATCACATAATACCTTTGCTTTGTTGTGGATGCCATCGAGAATGGTCCACACAAATCAGTATGAACTCGCTCTAAGATAGCCTCTGCTCGACTGGCTCGATCATGAAAGGAAGACTTGTGTACTTTCCCAAGGTACAACCTTTGCATGTGTCAACTTGCTCAAGTTTACCTTTGGGAAGTCCTGTAGATATCTGTTGCATTATCTTCGAGGCCCCATGATGCAAATGGCCCAACCACCTGTGCCACAACTTGCCAATGTCTTGGCTTTGCACCAATTCTTCTTTCGTACTCAATGTTGCACAACCATCTACCTCTAGTTTATAGAGATTCTTCACCCGAATCCCTATCCTCTTGGTCTGACCCATGGCTATGTGTTTTAGGAACGCCTTTCCTTTACTGAAGACAACATCGTAGCCTTTGTCCTCCAACATCGCGACCGATACCAAGTTCTTCTTTAGCCCAGGCACATACATCACATCTGTCAAGGTGAGAGGAGCTCCATGCTTCCTCTAAAAAGCAACCGTGCCCACTCCTGAAACACTATACCTTCCATCGTCACCCATCTCTATGCACATCTTGAGGTCTTTCTCCTCCAAGGCATTGAATAAATTTTTATCACCGGTCATGTGGAATGAGGCTCACTGTCAAGATACCAGACACAACCCATCATCGATGACACCATGCATGCGATGAGGGTAAAGTCCATTTCGAACTGAGAGGTTAATGCCTCACCTTCTGATCCTTTCGAGGATCCCTTCTTAGACTTCTTCGATGGGAAATTAGTCGCATAATTTCCCATCTCGTGACAATTAAAGAACCTCATTTTAGACTTGTCAACCTTCTTCCCTCCATGAGAAAAATTCGATTTGGAATGGGAAGCCTTCCCCTTCTCTTTCCTTGCCTTACTTGCTAAGGCCAGATTTTCTTCATCATCATTCTTGGATGAAGAACCATCTCATGTGCTCCTCCTGATCTCCCACTGCATGAGATCCGGCCACAGTTGTTCCCAATCCGGCAATTTCTCCCTTCCATTCACAGAGTCTTGGTAGCTATTGCAGCTCTTTGGAAGGCCAAGGAGAGTGAGGCTCACCATATCATCATTGGCAGTAGTTATTCCCACACTGCTAAGCTCATATTTGCAGGTGGTGAGCTTGTTCAGATATGTGGAAATAGTATCGCCCTTCTCCATCTTGATTCTTCAAAGCTTATCCTTGAGCGCCAATTTCCTTTGGTCGCTATTGTTCTGGTAGAGGTCCTTCAATGTCTTCCACATTGAAAATGGAGTATCCTTCCCATGGAGACTCGAGACAATATGGTCTCGAACTCCTTCAAGGATGATCCGTCTTGCCTTCGCCACACACTTCTTCCACTCAGCCAACTCTTGTGCATTAGTTGAAGCTGGATTTTGGATTTCTTGATCAATGAATTCCTTCAAGCTGTTGTCTTCTAATACAACTTCCATGCGATCTTTCCATGTAATTCGAGCTACCATCCAAGGCATACTCGAGTCTCAAGTCATTGAACGCCATTAGCCAACCTTGAAGTATGATAAGAATTCGATTTTGCACCTGCAACCCCGAACTTCAAACTTTGAATTCTCTTCTCAGTGTATTGTTCACAACTCCGATAACCTTTGCTCCAATACCATGTAGAAATTATGTCTGTAGATTAACCTGATGAAGCAATATAACCAAAGCAAAATACTTTAACCTACTTCTACAATCAATTTGTGGAAGCTTAAAAGATTTGAGCAAGATCAAGTTGAACACATATAACCAGAAGAAGAATCAATGCACACGAAACACAGAAGAATACTCAGGGGAAAGCCTCAGCTAAAAACCCCACTATCTATATTATCATACAAGTTGGAAATATCTCAGAATTACACCAAGCCTTAGCTCTCACAGCTAGCCAGCTCTCAGTACAATCCTCACAGATGCTTACAGACAAAATAGACTTCTCATAAGTCTTCTCCTCCGCCCTCCAAGCTCTTATTTCCTTGCGCAATTTCTCCTCGGTGATCTTCCTGTTACCAAGTGGAACACTGATCTCTCACACTGATCTCACACCTTGTAAAATTGCGCAGTCCTCAAGGAATGATTATCCTTCTGCATGCATGAGTTTTGTTTATAGGAAAACACATGCAACTGATAGTACATTTCCCTGTCTTTAATCTCAACTGGGTCTTTCTCATAATAGACATGCATGAGTTAATGAGGAGTGAATCTTCAGTTATCTGGAGTACACTAGTTGAGTGCATGCATGCATCAACTGACTGATAACTCACAATTAGTTCCTCAAACAGTTTGGAACTAATTTAACTGGACTTAACTCAGTGAATTGAGCTAACTAATTACAACTCAAATATAACTCAATCTTATCTCCTTAATTAAGGGATAATCTCCTTAATTCAAGGGATAACTGTTGCATGACTTCAGAAAGACTTCTAACTTGAATTTCTCCAACTAATTAACTCAAGATGAATTAATTAATAGTTTTTTCAAGCAGCTGGTGAGTCGAAATTCGAATTTTAATTCAAGGACAAATTAAAATTGGAATATTCTTGTTGCCACATTTCAACAAGTGTGTGTTCGTACGACCAGACTCCTCACTGACAGCCGAACCATCACCCTACTTTCGACTCAATCGACTGTCAACCAGAACAATGCAGAAGCACCAAACCATTCCTTTCAAGCTGTGCTGCCCGCAAGCAACTTAATCAACTCTCATGTTGGCCACCCGGACAGTCGGACCAGGTAGTCACCCCGGGACTGGCTCCCCTAAAAATTTACGCAAAGGCCATTGACCTCACCCATTCAATTGATTGAAAAAATTACGCAGACACCAAGTACCCGTCCCTGTCTTCTTCAGAAAATTATGCAGTTTTCCTAGTCAGTCATTCAAATAGTAGACCAACTGTTCATCTCAGAAATTGTGCAATACTCATGAGTAGGCCTTTCGTTGCCCATCAGTCAGTTCGGCTCAAAAATTACGTAGAGATGATCAGCAGGTCGGCCTCCCAACCTAAGTGCAGTTTTTCCAGCCAGCAGCTCCTAGCAGCAGACTGCTTGTTCCCTCTAGGAATTGCGCAGTTTCCGCTGTCAGTGACTGAGCAACCAACTGCCAGAACCCTCTGGGAATTGCACAGTTTTGGCTACCAGTGAACCCAGTAACTAACTAGCAGTTCCCTCTGGGAATTGCGCAGTTCTGGTTGCAGTCTCTCAGGCAGTTCCCTAGAAAAACTGTGTAAACCCTATCTGCTAACCCTTCATGTAGCCTGACCTGTTTCTCTAGAAAATTGCACAAATTTGGTTGTCCAGCCCCTGCTAATTGTTCGTTCCAGAAAATGCGCAGAGTATGCCTTCCTTTCCCTCTTACAGCCCGGGCTGTTCCTCCCAAAATTTGCACAATTTTTCCTCCTAGCCAAGCCAAACCTTGCAGACAGTCATTGTCGACTCAGATTGTCTATCTCCATCCCTCATTGAATCTTGTGCAGTTTTCATCAGCAGTTGCTCAGAGCCATCATCCTGCATCACATCCCTGCTGCCTCTCCCGGTCACCTGCATCCGAATGAACATGTGTCATGCTAGACTAGGAGATTTTGGATTTGATGTCATCTCGTCATGAGTGATTGTAGGTATAGGTACACCAACAAACATGTCAAGACGACGAACAAGATGAACGAAGGGAGGACATGCAAATGGACAGGTTCATCAACGAACAAATGAACGAAGCATGCGAAGCGAATGAACGCGATGAACTTGCACCTTTGCAAACAAGTGAGCCTATCAAGCTTTCCAGCGTGAAAGCAAGGAACAACATGCTAAAGCTTCATCAAGTGAACCAAGGACCATCGAAGACTCCGTGCACTTCGCCATGCGGAGGCGAAGCTATGATACACCATGAAGATATCCATTACTCAGCAGCGCTGTAGCTCGATATGCACTCCAGCAACAGCATGAATGTAACAGCATTGTCATGTCAACTCATGAGTCATGTTGCCCACATCTCCACTATGGGCTTGTTGTCAATCAATGTGATGTAACGTGGAAGTCCAAGAGACCCACTTGTTGAACATAAAGTTATGTAAGTCGAAAAGTCATGGAAGTCGAATGGTCATGAGGGTAGTCGAACAACCATAAGGGTCAGTTTCACCCTTGGCTATAAATACCTCCCTCATTTGTACATGAAAGGACTTTTTACCTCAGCTCCTTCCACATAGCCAAGAGATTCTGTAATCTTTTCTTTGAGGAGTAAGTAGTGGCTCCAATGCCCCACTGACGGGGTTAGTGATGTATGGTGTAACGATGTGTCTTGAAACTTTCACTTAATTCAGAAGCCTTTTAACAAGCCAGCACGTTTTCACACATGTATTGTATTTGTTGTAAAATTGATCTTTCACACTTGTAATGCATGTTTCTTTAACCTGTGTTCAACATCTGAACTGATTCATTTGTTGTAATGCATAATCTATTAATGGAAATGTGTTGTATATGCTATTAATGTTGTCCCATCCGTGTCGACTGCTCTATCGGACATCAAAAAGACCTTTCGCATGAACCTTACTATAACAACCATTACACTCGTTCAGACTGATCTATGAGTGTTGCACGTGTTATCTTACCTTGTATGTTGTGACTGCCGCATTCGAGTGGACTGCTCTGCCGGAAGCTGTGTATGTCCATTTGTGTTGTGTGTTCCTAGCCGAGTTGGGACTGATCTCTTTCAACCTATAACTCATCTTCACCTTCTTCCCTTCACAGTGAAAGAACCATTGACACAAGTACACTTACACTCACCAGGCATGCAAACCTCACTTCTCGAAGGCAAAGCGAACCACTCTGGCTGACAAGCAAGAGTTGAGGCAAATCCTTAAGACAATGGCAACCGGGCCATCATACCGGATGGGACTCTCACACCAAACGGTGTGAGGTCTAGTTGGGACTTCATACCGGGGTGATCCCTTTAATGTTGGTGGGTCCAACACCGTCAACAAGGTTCTAATTATGAGTGCTCATACCCCCATCAACTTCTATAGACATTACATTTTTCAATTTACATCAAAATCATTATTAAAATCCCGAGTAGTGAGAAATTTTAATAATTAAAACTAGGCACTTAAACTTAACCAAATTTTGCAAGACTTTTAGACATGGTCTAGCATGATAATTTATATCAACTCTATAAACTACGACTCGCTTAGGACATCACCATCAAGCCCCACTCTAAATTTGGGGTATGCTTGGGAGAAAAACTCTGCTAGTTATTTGATGTTTATGAAAAACACAAATAATTAGTTGAGGTTAAGAAAACTTCCTAGAATGAAACTCTGCTGAAAATTCTTAAGCTTACCTAGGTGTGTTACATGGCTTTATAAACATACTAGAATCATATTTACATACGGCCCACAGGGCTGCAGAATTTGGGTTTATAATCTTGACAAAAATGTTGACGAATAATGATCTTTGGATGTTTGACTGCGCGAACACAATGGAACGCTTTGAAAAAATGTGCATTGTTATAGGGTAGTTGACGCAAAGTGGTCAACAATCCCCACCAATAAAATCCCTAGTTTGGTATTTTTTTTAATCTAATGGTAAATGTGCATGAAAATTGAAATTGTATCGTTAGACCACATCCCAATTAACAAATGGTTTAGATGAAATGTTATGTTAATGCTCCTTGCAAGGGAAAGTTTACATCAACTAAAATCATATTTGGATATCTATGACCACTATTTTCTTTGAGGTCGATATTTTAGTTCAAATAGTATATTATAGAAAAGCAACACAACGGGAAAGAGATTTATTCAAACTCTCCAATGTGCAAAAAGGAAAAGTATTGGAAACTTAATTTTCCAAACAATATTTGCAAATGCATTGTATTGTGAATAATTTACATAAAGTATCTAGTAGTGGTCACATACACTATAAATATATGTATGAGCTTCAAGTTACTTACACAACTCAAAACCAAAATATTGGGTTTCAATGAGAAATTGAAGCCCACAAATGTAAAATTTGCAATTTATTTGATATCCAAACCCTACAAATACACAAAATTTGTAGGTGGAATTAGAGAACTACTATGTAAAATGCAAAATTCTAATTAAAAATCCCCAAGTTAATCATAATAGGATGATGTCTCAACATGCCCTGACCTACTAGAGAAAAGCAAACCCAACACTAAGTAAAAACATTGGAAATTATCAAAGCAAGGCGTAATCATGGGAGCAGAAAGACCCTTAGAAGTTAATGTAGCAAAGTTGAACCTCTAAAGTTGAGCAAACATAGTGTTGAGCAAAGCAAAGTTGAATATTATGGCCCATGAGAACCTAAAGTAACCAGTAACCTTATATGTGGAGTAGAATCTGGGATAAATCACAACACAATTTCATTGTTCTTTTCACTTACTACTTCACCAAACCATTGGTGACATGGCATTACCCTACCAAGCAGTGTGTAACTACATTAGCAGTGACATATATGTATATATTTAGTAGTAGCATGTAAGTACCCACTATGATTTATGACAGGGAGTGAGTGCAGCTAAATGTCAATGTGAAAGGTTGAAAATTTTCATATAGGTAATATCGACTTTGTCCCCACATGTCAAATAGGGGTTTGGATAGCAAATATGTGCTCGAGGCCATCAAATTCTAGTCTTGCTCCCAACTTCTCCAGCTTTGCTCATTTTGCAATAAATAATTGAATTGGAAATGGCTTTAATGATTGCTAGTGTTCTCTTGGCTTTAATGATTGCTAATGTTCTCTTTTCCAGTTTAACAGAGATTCAAATGAATGTATTGGCTGAACGTTAACCTCACAAAAAAATCAAATAATTTTATGAAATGGTATTTAATAATATCGTAAATGAATATGAAAGGAGAGGAGAATACTTTTTAAGTTTATGTGAAGGCTTTAGAATAGTTGAAACAATGTTATTTTCCTAGTTTTACAACGTTAGTCATATTATTCACTTTGTCTAGTATATATATAAGTTACCCATATATTCATGGGAACATCACATATCCTTGGTAAAATGTATGTTGCTCTAATTCTTCAAAACATTATCACGATTACACTTGTACAACTTTTATAATTATTTAACACGGCTTATTGGCCATCTGGTTTGAGTGGATATTGGTTTTTTTTTTTATATATTTGAAATTTATTCCAAAATGCACTTAGATGGTAGAAAATGAATAACAATGGGTATTTTTGTATAGATAATTTAAACATTTAATTTAAGAGCACTAATGAAAAGAATCATATATGAAGATATGTTTTATTTATATATAATTTTATTTTTTCTTGGTAAAATGAAAATTAGTTTAATTAATATTTGTAATTGATTTAATTTCCAATCTTTTTTAAGGCATGAAAGTGATTTTAGTAGATTGTGTTTAAGGTAAGTGTTAATAGGACAAGTTTTTGTAAAATAGAAAGTAAGTTAGAGAATACATCTCAGGGTCTATCTTTGTAAATGTTAGTGACACTTTTGGAATAGTTATTAATCAATACAATTATTGTTTGGATGTCATGTTCAAAAGGCAATGATGATTATCCAAACTATTAGTTGTTAATTCTCAAGGCTTGGGCATCTGCATTCAGTTGTGTTCTAAATGATTGTTATAATTGTACCTAATGATCGCTAAGTGATGAACAAAACATAACTTCACCTTACACAAAGAGAGATTAGGTCTCAATGTTTTCAATGAAATTGCTTTCAAATCGTTATAAGATTTAGGATTTAGGGAGAAATGATTCTTAAGTTTTAGATTATTTTAAAGCATTAATATTTCTTGTTCATGACTTTATATTCTAATTCTTTATAAGGTACGAGAGTATGGTTCTTGCATGATTAATGTTTTGTAATATAATGGCCATCAATTTGTGTTCAAAATTAGGTGTCATTAGGACATGAGTTTGTGATCTAATTAAAAAGTGGAAAATAAGATATAGGTCTCATGTTCCATCCTCTCTAGTGTCAACAACACTCTTACAATAGTTAACTATTAATTGGGCTAGTCATTATTTAGATCTTTTATTTAAAAAACAATGGTGATTATCTAAATTAGTTACTGTTAAATATTATGTATAGACATATATATTCAATTGGGTTCTCAGTAATTATTGTGATTACACCTATTAATCTTTATTCTTCTGACTTTTAAATTATTTTAACATTTTAAGAAAATAGTTGTTATTAACTAGTAGTAATTCTTTAAACATTAATACCCATTCTTTAAACACATTATAAATTATAAAAGCAATATATTAAAATACAATTATTATCCGAAACAACTGCATATTTATATGTGTTTTTAATGTCTTGTTACATCTCAACAACTTTGAACAAATATACGATATATGTAATGGCAACCATGAAATTTAAACGGAAAATTAATAAACAATTAAAAAAATATGAATTTTAATGGAATGTTAAGAAATAGTGGGAAATTGTTTTAAAAGTCATGTTTTCAATAGGCTTAAGTTGTTGCGATTAGGGTTTCTACTCTTGTGACCCCCTTCCTCTTAGTGAAAAAAAAGTTCATTTTTTGATAGAATAGTTTGGCTTCTCAAAAAGCTCTACCTCAAAAAGTAGGTTGTTTAATTTTTATGGATTTGGCCAAAAATATGTGCTATAATTAGAACCCTCTCTTTTTTGGGCTTAAAATGTGATATTTTCAAAACAATGGAAAAATAAATAAAAGTGCATGGGAAATAATAATAATAATAATAAATTAATTAAGAAAAGTTAGTTAAAAATTTGCCCCTATTTCCTTTTCTTAATTGTTTCCCTTCCACTTAAGCTCGCTCTACCATCTACAAGTTCAATTAAAGGCATTCGCCAGTCAATCTGCAACCACACCGAAAATAAGCATTTGTTGGAATTGATTCCTTAAAATGATGATGTGGGAGCTAGAGGGAATCATGTTGAAAAGGGAAACATTAAGATACCTAGCATGCAGCATGTCTGGCTCCCTTAGATCCCACGTGCACAAATGGATATTTCAATAGCCCTTCCTCGGTTTCTTATGGTTTATTTAGTAATATTTAACTTCAACCTAGTACTTTTCTCTTAAACTTTTGTCTACAATATTTGGTTTGCTCTATCACCTATGGCTGCACACTCTATTCAATGAGGAAAAACCCTTGTTCGTTAAACCAAGGTGGAACCTGCAACACTAGAAGTTGCCCAAGCATTTCATTGCTCTATCTTGTTTGCCACAAGGAAAACACTTAAGGAGTTGGAGGTTGATTTGAAGATGGAGCACACCTATCAATATGATGGAGAGCTTGACTTGTTGATTAAGGATTTTGTTCTAGGTTGGGTATTGCTTGCATGAGAAACACCAAATCCTTCAGTACTCTTCAGTTATACTAGCACACTAAAACATTTGTCACTCATGCTCTTCACACAAAGGAAGAAAACCACCATTAAGACTCATATGGATAGGCTAGTAAAATAAGTTTGTCTACTCGTTACCCTCTATTCATAGCTGGAAAAAAAACATGGGGAGGTTCTCATCTTAGATTATACAAGGGGATCTAAAGACAATCTATTTGACATAAATTCTAATCTAGCAACAAAGGGGTCTCCCTCTTTATCTTGATTTTAGGTTTTATGTTTGGTTTTATGGCTGTAGAATTTTTCAATTACATTTTTCATTTCACTATACTATAGAACTCTAGCAAATGATAAATTTGGTTTCCTATAAGGCAAAATCACCCCGTTATTTAATGTATTTATGTTGTTCAATTATATTGTTAAACTTTGCCTTTGCTTTGTCTTCCTATGGGTAGGCTCTTGGGGATTTTTTTGGTTTTTGTGATCTATCTTCTCAAAGAGACACAAAGAAACCCTCCTATAATAGATCGTGTTTCCTTTTGCTAAGTAGATCATGTAGCCTTTATGTTCTATGAATTCTCATGATCTAATGGTAATAGAGTATAAAGCTTAACAAAAAAACAAAAGTTTCCCTCCTACCCTACTTTCCCTCAATTTTGCTCGAGCCCCACATGCACCAATCCCATCACCCCACTTCCCCCCAATTTCTCCTAACCTTCTCCACCAACCTCCTTCCCCCACCCCCCACCATTCCCATTCCCCCAACCCAACCCCAATCAACTCGCTCCCCTACTTGATGCCCCCTTCCACCCTCTCTCCTATGCAAGCCACTAGCCCCCTCATGAGACCAATACCTTTGCAAGGGCTACCACTGAAATGAGAAATGGAATTTTAAATTCACTACTCATTTTGCTGGAAATGTATGGCTACCCTTACTGCCTTTGTAATGGCCATTAATTGCCCTTACAAAGGCACCAAGTTAAGGAGGCAACAAGGAAAGGGGGGATAGAAAGGAGGGTTGAGGGAGGAGTAATGAAACTACTGTGAAATAGGGAAATGTTAGGTAAATTGGGGGTTGTGGGGGCCTAGCATGCCCACTCCCCCATATAATAATTATAATAAAGTAAAATATGTTTTTATAGTTTTCCTCTCTTTTTTTCCTAATTGTATTTTAATGTTTTTTTAATTATAATTTATACGGATTTTTATTTAATTTATTTTCTTCATTTTCTTTTCAAGTTGCTTTTTAAAGTATAAATTGTCTTCAAATTATGCATTTATTTAATTTTGGGGGGTTGTGTGTGAGAGTGAGAGGGGGGGAGTGGGGGTCTAGACTACAAAATAATAAAAGAGGATATGTGAGTGGATTTCTTTTTAATTGTTTTCCTTCTTTTCTTTTCTTTCTTTTATTAAAAGAAACATGTTTTTCCTTTTCTTTTTATAACATTTGTTCTTTTATTTTTATTTATTTTTCCATGATTTTTATTGTATTGTTTAGCGTGGAAAAATAGAGGGTGACACCAAAATCACCTCTCCAATGTGGGGGTTGATTTTACGAATTTGGTTGCAAGTATATTTCTTGTTAAGGCTATGATTTAAAAAAATTTGATTTTTTTAGTGCTGAAAAAAGTGGGGTTGCTACCAAGAAGACCACTTTTCAATTCAAGGGTTATTTTAAAAATTCAGTCGGAATGATACTAATTGTTGAGTCCATGGTTTCAAAGAAGTTGTAATTTTAATTTTGAAAAAAAAAATGTTATTGTTATTAGCATCATTTTTCAATTCGAGAGTCGATTTTAAGGTAACATTACAATGTTTAAAAATCGATGGTCGCAAAAGGTGGTAATTTTAGCCCCATGAAAGAAATTGTGGTACAAGTAACAACACTTTTTGAAATAGGGCTACAAAAAGCGATTAAATTTGACATATAAAGAAATGTGAACTATCAATAGTTCTCATAAAGTCAGTAACTATGTTGGTTATGAATATCAATCCATCTAAGATCAAGTTTGACAAGGTTCAATATTACACCCATGGATTACTCTGTAGGTTTAGAAACATATGGTTGAAGCTCAAAGGTCTCCAGCATTGGATATGTAAGTTAGAGGACTCATTGGAGGACATTGTGGTGATAGATTCTTATGCCAAGGAGTTTTTTTCCTTGAATTTATCTATGTGCTTAAGAGAGCTAATGTCTTGTGCAATGGATCTTAGTTTATGGGTAAGTTTGGGACTTTATGAGGGCTTGGCACTAAGGTTTCAAGTTGTTCACTAAATCCTTTAATCTCAATTTGGTTGTAAATGTTCAACTTGCATATTGAATTTTGGAATTCTAGACTCCCTTGAGGTAAACAAAAATGCTATGGTAAGTTTATTGTTGTGGCCCTAGAGAAAATTCATATGTCAACTTCTACCACTCTTTGAATTGACATTAAAGTTCATTTGGGCGAGGATATTTTTGAAAATACCATATCATATTGTAATGGATATAGTTGGATCCAACTATTGGACTATGAACACATTGGTTTTTTGTTGTAGGGTTTGTTTTGACTATGACCATCCTCATGTCCAACTTAGCTTGCTTATTGGAAAAGGAAATGCAAAAATTGGAGTCCACCTAGTGAAAGGATTCTAAAGTATATTGTGTTATGAACCTAATGGGAGTATATATGAGGTTAAATACATGTGCAATAAGAATTGGCTTAGTAGGGGAGCCACATGTGAAATTAGTTAGAATATGTATATAGAGGTCAATATAGTGATTATTTCCTACATGGGATTATGATTAAGATATATTGGCATACTTACCTCGATAGGGATGTTGGAGCACATTCCCAAGGAGAAAGGGGAGAAGGGCAACCACCTTGCTGCCACCCCAAGCATTAAAGACAGGGGTGTTGTGGTGAAATATCCCCATGCAATCACACATGTTTTTTATTACGATGATGTTGAGCATTAAACTAGACACTTGCAAGACCATTACTTCATTGTTGGAGTTTCCCTACTATTTTCTAGAGACTTCGCTGCAACACTGGCTTGCTTGTGGGATATCTCCTCCCCTGCGTTCAAAATTGTGTTACACCTTGAAGGAAGTCCTAGGCAGTCCTAATTATGCCTTATAAATTTCTTCCCTTGTAGTTGGTTGGATTCTCTATAGATTCAAACAACCGTGAGGTTGAATGCAGCGGGTCAGAGCGGTTTCCAGTGGGAGAACTAGCACCAAATCCCATCCTGGTCTTCTGGAATGCGTCTACACTAGGCCTTTAGGTAAATTTCTTGAATTTCGACTACTCTTGTTAGTATTGTGATTATAGTGTTATGGTTCAGGAAATTGGTCTTGTTCACCTAGGCAGTGAGTTTCACATGTTGTTGTTTTCGAAGAGACTACCTAACTCTTCTATAGACCAAGGAGGACCCTTTGTTTCCATATGTTTTTCTCTCCTCATTCTTGCAATCTCCCTAAGTCTGGATGCACTTGACATTCTTTCTCCTGACGCTCTTCTTCTTGCATTCAGCCTTATGCAATCCCCCCTTTATTCTTTAGTCCCCTTCCCTCCTCTTACCTCTTGGGTTTCATTTAGCTTGGCATTGGCATTTCCCTAGTGCCTTGTTGCGACAACGCATGTACTCGACATGCGGTTCTAGTGGTAGAGATCCTACTGGCATTCCTCAAGCTCAATCTCAAGCCCAACATGCAACATCAATTTACCATTTAGCCACCTCCCCATAAATTGAGGACAGAATTTTCCTTCTTAAAGATTGGGCAATTCGAGACAGGAATTCCCATTCAGACTCATAGGTGCAATCTGATGTTTATAACTGGGTTCCATATCTTGGGCTTATTAGGGGTTGTAGGAACCAATGCTTCCATTCCATCACTCTGTATTGGAAGATGAAAACAATGTTGGGTCATGTCATTAAGAAAAAGTGTTATTCATCTCAGCAATATCCAATAGGTACAAAATAACTTGCACTCTTTCCTTGTTAGCGTGGACGCTCAGTTGGCACATATTAAGATGCATATTCGATGTGAGTAACAGTCCCCAATATGGTCAAGCACACATAACCCCACCCCTGCTACTTCTTCTAAGGAATGATGATCACCCAAGTTTACTCGAATTTTATGTTTATGTCTTATAAATTTCCTTCATTGTTGTTTATGTTTTATAGCTATGATCTGTCTACAATACCTGGCTAGTATTTTTTAACATCCATGAGAACTCTGTCAGGCATCTATCATGGCCTTATGGTAGTTATGTTGTAGTTTTTATTTGGTATATTTTGTTAGACATAAGAACTCTAAACTATCTTCACTGTCTCTGGTTTGGTTTCCCATGTGGCAAGCCATGATAGTAAGGCTGTTATTTTTGTATAATTGATATATGATCTAATGGAAACCGGAAAATAAACAAGAAAAATGATATTTTGACATACTTAGGTTATATAGGAGTAGTTATATTATATAAGGAGTTTAAGTATTGCTTATTGTTAATATCATTTTTGCGGTTTTTATCCACACTTATATTTGGTATACCTTGTGTGTGTTTTGGTTTATTATATAATTTTAAGTAGTGGGTTCATATATAACACTTAATATTATATTGGAATTCTTGGTTGGGTACCATAAAACAACACCTTCTACTACTTTGTTTATATATTTTTTTTCTAGGGAACTCTAAAACATGTGATATTTGAAGGGTTGGAAAAAGGACACATTGAACTATATTTAGTCCAAATTCTAAAAGTAAAGGCTTGGAAATCTTGGGAGTATTAATCTCTACAAGTCAATGCTTTTGCTCAATCTTAAATTTGAGTTTAAAGTGACAAGGGAATTTAGGATGGTGCAATTGAAAATAGGAAATATAAGGATATTATAGGTCTATAAATCATACACATTAGTGTGGAATTGATAGAGTTACCTTCAATGCAACTTCACTCCCCAAACATGAGTGAAAATCACTGAGTGATGGCAGATTGGACATGGTTTTTTCTTGGCAAATACATATTGAGTGAGATATGTGGCATTGTAGCTTAGAGATATTGATAAGCAATTGCATAAAAAAAATTCAAACTTAGTGGTGTAAAATTTTTGGAAATATGATGTTACCATGTAACCTACTTTCTAGTTTGCAAATAAGGGTTCATAAAGGTATGTTTGCTTAAAATTACCATAACTCTAGGTTGGAAGATCATATTGAAGTAATTTAAAAGTTGTTATAAAGGAAAAATATAGAAGATTAAATTTTTACAAGATTTGTGACAATTTGGGATAAATATTTTAAGGTTAGTAAAACTAAAAATGTATGGTCTTGAATATTCCCTAGTTGCTTAAAAGCTCATGTAAATACCTAAGGTGGACTCTAGAGATAAATATGGTACCTATCCACGAATGGATGTCCAAATCGACGAGGCCATGGAGGTAACAGAACTAACCCTGGTAGGAAGGGCCAGAGGTAAGAAATACTCCGCCAACTATATTCAAGAATGGACTACAAAAATTGGCAGGAAGTGCCAGACACAGCTTTTGTGGTCACAACACTAGCGAAAGGATGGTTCATGGTCAAGTTCGGGAAGAAAGAATCAGCAGAATGGGTCATGGCGAGGAATTGGTGTTTCAGGAGGCACCCGATCTTTTTTAAGAAATGGAACCCCATGTTTGATGCACAGAGGGAAAGAGTGGACGAATTACCTATATGGGTTCGCATGCCAGGACTACCGCCATTTCTATTGGTCGAATCAGTATTCAAGGCCATTGGCAACCATCTGGGAAAATTCATGGAAGCAGATATGTTGTTTCTGCAAACAAGAGATCAAGGGATGGCTCGTATATTGGTATGCTTAAACCCTCGTGCAGGTTTGGCAGAGGAAATCATTTTACAATACAAGGACTTCAAGTATACCCAAATTTTAGATTATGAACACCTGCCATTCAGATGTCACAGGTGTCACAAATATGGACATCTAGCAAAAGAATGCTCATTGGGGTTCAGGCAAAGAAGAAAGTAGAGGAAGGAAGAGGGAGGGAAAGCAGTAAAGGAGGAGAACAAGGGGGAAAGTCAAATAAGGGCTTGGGGGATGATCAGATGGATATTGATAAGCCTCAGGAGGATTCAGGGGAGAACATGGAAGTGCAGGAAGAAAGTCACCCAGCAATCCAGCCAATTCAGTAGCAGAAGGAGACAAACCCAGAACCAGAACCAACAGCAGTGGAGGCCGGGAGCCATACTCATCCAAAAGAGGGTATGGTTCCAGTTTCTACCCCTACTCTTTTTACTCCTGCTCATTCTTTGATTCTTCCTGCATCAGTGCTTGGTCCCTCCAGGCCTCAGAATCTTGTAATTCCCCTTTCAAGCATAGAAAATGAACAACTAGATAGTATTATTACTTCAATCCTGATTTAGATCTGAACCGAAAGAATGGGAAGGGTGAGGAAGTCTTGAACTCAGTCGATACCCTTGTTGTAAAACCCTCCTACAACCTCAAACCCCATAAGAAAAATCCCCCTCCTTGGGAGGTTGTGGGTGGAATTGAAATGCAGATTCTCCATGAAGGGGACCAAAAGGCTAGAGGAAGGAAATCAAACTTGTCTAAGGCTCAATTGCAAGCTAAACTGGATATTGCGGATGGGAAGCAAATGTCCATTTTTGGGGCGCTTAGAGCAACAAAAAACCCCCCAGAGGTAATCCAATGATTATTCTCTCCCTAAATTGTAGGGGTTTAGCTAGTAGTCCTAAAAAAATGGCCATAAAGGAGGTGTTTTGCATTTACAATCCGGACATTCTCCTCCTACAAGAAACGTTAGGTGTTGGATCTGAAGTCTCAAATACTCTGTCTAAATTATTACCTGGATGGCACATCCAGGCATTGGATGCCAAAGTCCATTCTGGGGGACTGGCATTGGGGGTAAAAGAAGGAAAATTAAGAGTTTTGAACACTTGGGGGCTGGACCAGGCAATCAGAATAGAAGTATACTCTTTAGAGCTCTACACAGCTCTGTTGATTCTCAACATTTATGGGCCCTATCAAGATAGAGTCCATTTTTGGAATAATCTTTGCTAAAAATCCATTATGGATAATCCGAACCTAGTGATCGGGAGTGACTTAAACTTTTCCATGGGCATTGTTGAAACCTGCGGCCCCTCTGCATGAGCAGACCCGCTCTCAGATTTCTTCTCTAAAATTATTAGAGAGAATCAGCTGCTAGACATTAATCTACTGAAGCTGAGACCTACCTGAAGGAATAGGAGAATGGGGGAAGCTCGAGTGGCCAAAAGACTGGATCATTTTCTCATAAGAGAGAAGGTAGTGGCAAAGATTCCAGTTTTTTGTCAATAGATAGGAGAGGGAGGTGATTATGATCATCTTCTCGTCTTTCTTGAACTAAAAGGGCCTCCCAAAAATTCGGCAGCTCCCTTCAAATTCAATGCAGCTTGGCTAATGGAGGATTCCTATAACACCCTCTTTAAAGAAACCTAGAGACCTGTGAGGCTTAGTGAGAATGGGGACAAAGCTCACCACTTTATGGAGAACCTAAAACGCCTTAAGAAGGCCATGATGGAATGGGCCAGAGTCAAGAAAATGAAAGAAGATGAAACCTATTTCAAATAGGGATGGAGCTCGATGAGCTCGAATGCCCGGAAGCTGATGGATATGAGACAACTAAAAAAAGGGATAGGATCAAGCTGCTGGAAACCCAAAGGAGGAAAATCCTTTTAGCAAGAGAAGAACAGTGGCGCTTGAAAAGTAGGGCCATATGGTTAAGGGCAGGGGATGAAAATACTAAATTCTTCCAAAATTATGCAAAAGGAAGGAAAAGTGAAAATACCATTTGGTCTTTAAAATCAGAGGATGGAAGGAAGGCAAAATCATTTGAGGAATTATCATCAATGGGAATCAGACACTTCAAAAACCTTTTTACAGCACCTTCAGAAGTTTCGTTAGCTAAAGTGATTAAGACAGCTCAAACTTTCTCGCGCTATGTGGATGAGAGGACTCTGTTGAGCTCATGGGGGAAGTCACAAGAGGGGAGGTCGAAGGAATCATAAATCCTATGCCAAAGGACAAGAGTCTAGGTCCATATGACACTTCTTTGAGACTATAGGTAGTGAATTAACTTATGTGGTTGAAGAATCCAAAAGGAAAGGTGTGATTTTTGACCCTTTTAATGCCACATTTATAGCCCTTATTCCCAAAAATGAAGACCCAGTGTCATGAAACCAACTCACAAGAAGATAGAAAAGAAAAATCAACACCTTATAATTCAGCCTCTTCGAGGGGGAAACCTCCTTTACATTACACAAATGAACAATTCTTGGATGATACAAATGACAAAACCTCCTTTCCATATATAGGAGTCTAAGGGGTGACAATATAACCAAAGCCGACCTAACAATAATAATATAAGGGCACAAAAATAAAAATAGTGGGCTTTTATGGGGCAAAATAATAACAATATGGGGATAATACAGGCACAACAATAACAATAAGGGATACAATGACAATAATAATGGGGGAATCACTAGTATTATAGGGACCTAACATGCCCCTCTCCTTCAAAAAAGTGTTGTCCTCAACGCTTCAGTAGTTCTGGATGCTTCTGTATAAAATTTTCATCCTCCCATGTGGAATCTTCAATGGGTAAGTTCTTCCACTTGATGAGATACTCTAAAATCGATCGATTTCGTAGCTGCCGAGTTCTTGTTTCTTTGACTGCTTCAGATTCCAATATGATTTTTCCTTCCTCATCAAGTTCTGGCAATATTGTTTGAATTGGGATCTTGTCACCTATAACCTTCTTTAAGCATGACACATGGAAAACTGGGTACACTCGGGAAGCTGCAGGAAGCTCCAATTTGTATGTCATAGTACCTATCTTTTGCAATACCTTGTACGGACCATAATACTTTGGTGATAATTTATTATCCTTCTTGGCTTGCTTGAGGGACATTTGTTTATATGTTTGTAGCCATAGGAATACCCAATCACCTACATCAAAACTTCTTTTGCTGCGATGTTGATTTGCCTGATGTTTCATTCTATTCTGCGCCAAGGTGAGGTTATCCTTTAAGAGTTGGAGAACTTGTTGTTGATGCTTGATGTGATCTTCAACTGCTTGAACCTTAGAATTTTCTCTTAAATATGATGTGATGGATGGCGGACGATATCCATAAAGTGCCATAAATGGGGTCATTTTTGTTGCAGTATGGAAGGAAGTGTTATACCACCATTTAGCCAGAGGCAACCATTTGACCCATTGTGTCTGTTTATCAGATACAAAGCAACGAAGATATCCTTCCAAACATTTGTTTACTATCTGAATTTTCCCATCAGATTGAGGATGATAAGATGAGCTATGAGCTAACTCAGTACCAATACAAGAAAATAATTTTGTCCAAAAATTTCCAAAGAAAATGAGATCTCTGTTGCTTACAATAATCTTTGGGTTTCCATGTAGATTTTGAATTGTTTCCATAAATGCAGTATAAATTGTACTCGCTTTAAATGGATGAGATAATGCACAAAAGTGTGCATACTTGGTAAGTCTATCAATTACCACCATGATAACACTCTTTCCTTTGAACTTGGGTGAACCTGTGATAAAATCCATTGAAACCTCCTCCCAACGTTGACTTGGAATGGATAAATGTTGTAATAAACCCGGGGTCCTAATTGTTTTAACTTTATTTTGTTGGCAAACCAAACATTCCGCCATAAACTTTTGAATATCTGATTTAAGGCCATCCCAAAAAAATTCCTTCTTAACCCTATGGTAAGTTTTTAGAAATCCTAAGTCCCCTCCTAAGGGAGAGGTGTGCAATTCCCTAAGAATCTTTTGTTTGAGTTGGTAATTCTTACGTAGGTATAACCGATATTTGTACCATAACAAATCATTTTTTCAGCTAAATGTATCAGATGTACTGGGATCTTGTTGTAACTTTTGAATGAGTGCCCACACTTCTTCGTCATTCTTCCATTCATCTCTTGCTTCATTTACCCAATCTGGTTAGATAATAGAAATGGCCCAAAGAAATGCTTCCACATCCTCATCCTTTCTTGAGACTGCATCTACCACAACATTTTTCTTCCCTTTTTTATAGATGATTTCAAAGTCATAACCCAACATCTTTGTGACCCATTTTTTTTGCACTTCTTAAGATAATCTTTGTTCTAAAAAGTATTTAAGATTATCATGATTTGTTTTTACCTTGAAGTGTCTTCCCATTAGGTAGGGTCGCCATTTCTTAAGTGCATGTAGTATTGCCAAAATTTCCTTCTCATAAATAGCTTTGTGTAAATACTTTCCTTTGATCAGACGAATTTCGAAAGAAATGGATCTTTCTTCTTGCATTAAAAAAGCACCAATTCCATTTCCTGAGGCATCACATTCCATAATAAAGTTTTTTGTGAAGTCGGTGTAGCTAAGACCGGTGCTTGGCACATTGCCTCTTTAAGATGTTCAAAGGCCTTCGTTGCTTCTTGAGTCCATGAAAATGCATCTTTCTTCAATAATGTTGTTAGAGGTGCTTCTATTCTCCCATAATTCTTGACAAACTTGCGATAATACCCTGTCAACCCGAGAAATCCTCGTAGATGCTTTATGGATGTGGGGATTTTTCATTCCTTAATGGTTTTAATTTTGCTAGGGTCTACCTTAACACCTTCATGAGATACAATATCACCCAGATATTCCACCTCTTGTACTCCAAAGAAACATTTGGAGCTTTTTGCATATAATTGTTTCTCCTCCAATAGTTTGAGCACCATGTCAACATGTTGAACATTGTCCTTCCAAGACTTGTTGTAGATTAGTATATCATCAAAAAATACTAACATAAATTTTCTAAGGAAGGGTTTGAAAATGGAATTCATCAAACCTTGAAATGTAGAAGGTGCATTGGTAAGGCCAAAAGGCATGACAAAAAATTCATAATGACCCTCATGAGTTCTAAACATTGTTTTTGGAATGTCTTCAGTCTTCATTCTAATTTGATGATATCCTGAACAAAGATCCAACTTGGTGAAGTAAATTGATCCATGCAATTCATCCACTAATTCATCAATGATAGGAATGGGAAATTTATCTTTAATAGTGAGTTTGTTGAGCTCCCTATAATTTGGACACATGCACCATGATCAATCCTTCTTGTGAACCAATGCTACTGGAGCAGAGAAAGAACTTTGACTAGGTTGAATTATACCAGCCTCTAGCATTTCTGCAACCATACGTTCAACTTCACTCTTTTGGGCATAGGGATATCTGTAAGGCTTGATGTTTGGAGGAACACTTCCTGGAATCAAATGAATAACATGATCATGATCACGAATAGGTGGGAGGCCTTTGGGAGTCTAAAATACCTTGGAATGATTGTCCAAGACTTTTTGGAGATCTGGAGAAATAGATGATTTCGATGTGGGAACCTCTAGTGAACATAATTGTGTAATTATGCCTCGTTTTTCTTTCTTTGGAAGTTTTGTCATTCCGTTAGAGTTGATTATCCTTCATGGTTTCCCTGCGATACCCCTTAATTCAACTTCCTTTCCTTCTGAAGAAAAATTTCATGAAAAGTTCTTGAAAATTAAAAGCTAGTGTACCCAAGGATTGTAGCCAATGGACTCCAAGTACAACATCAGCACCACCCATTGGAATGGAAAGCATTGGGCTATTCAATACATATTCTCCCATGGATAGCTTGATATTATGGAACTTGCTTGAGAAAGTTATGGTTCCTCCACTTGCAACCATCACTTGACACTCTAGTGCTGGATATAGGAAGCAATTCAATTCCTTGGCTATCTTACAATGAATAAAATTATGGGTACTGCCCAAATCAATCAACACTATTACCTTTTTCTTCTTGATATGTCCTTCTATCTTGATAGTTTGAGGAGTGGTAATTCCAGCCAATGCATTACAAGATATGGTCGGATTCATTTCTTCTTTATCTAGGGTTTGTTCCTGGTGTATATCCTCTTCTTTTGATGTTTCTTCTTCCTTTTCTTCCTCCTCTTCACAATCTATGTAAAATAATTTCTTCTCAGCACACTTATGACCTTTAGTGTATTTGCTATCACGACTGTAACAAAGCCCTTTTACTCTTTTTTCTTCTAATCGTTGTGGTGTCAAAGTTGTAGGTTGTGGATGGCTAGGGGAAACAACACTTCCATCTTTATGATTGTGAGTGGTAGGCTTCTTTGTTGCCATAATTTTTCTTTCCATTTTTCTTGCCAACCTGAACGCCTTCTCCAATGAATTAGGTTCCCAAAGGCGAACCTCATGTTGGATGTTATCCTTTAAAGCCCTATGAACACATCAATCCTATGCTCCTCTGGAATATCTTTTACCCTTATATTCAATTTTTGGAAGTCCTTAATGTGCTCCATCATTGAACCCTTTTGTTTGAGATTTATCAATTGGCTAAAAATAGTGTTGCTTTTTGTATCCTCATAATGTGCTATCATTTCATCCATAAAAATTTCCCAAGCGACAATTTGTTTACGAGAGCAAAGCGATCGATACCATACAAACTGATTTGGTTCCAAATATAAAGTTGCAATGTGTACATTTTGTGTGTTTTGGACATTATGGAGATCGAAAAATTGCTCCATCTATAGTATCCATGTTGCGGGATCCTTGCCATCAAACTTCCTCATATCGATCTTTGGAACATGGTGGTTCTTCGATCCAACATTAGAGTCTATGAAATCATGATTAAAATTTATTTTGTTCTCATCATGTGTTTCCTTTACTACCCTTTCGCCATTAGTAAGCATTTCTTGTAGAAATTTTTTCAAATATTCCATCTTAGCTTCCACGCCTTTCTTTAAATCATCCATCTTAGCTTCCATGCCATCCATCTTAGCTTCCACATCATTCATCTTAGCTTCTACGCCTTTCTTTAAACCATCCATCTTAGCTTCTACGCCTTTCTTTAAACCATCCATCTTAGCTTCCACGCCATACATCTTAGCTTCTACATCTTTCTTTAAACCATCCATCTTAGCTTCTGTTACTTTTTGTGCGAGTGAAATTTGTTGCACTTGGTCTCGTAATTTTGATATATCATGTTGCATTTCTTCCTCTTCTTCATGAGTCATGCTAGAGCTTTCAGGTTGCTTACTAGGTGTTTCCATTTTCTTTCTTCGGGGCATCAATTACTGATAATAATGCTTCACTATGCCCTTTGAATTCCTTCAAACTAATTTTTCAAACCAAACTTATGCAAAAATTTAAAAACAAACTACACACCTTTTTTCACTTTGTAGGAGCTCGATATTGAAACGACTGTAACTCTGTAATTTCGGATCTCCAAGGTCTGAAATTACGACCTACAGTATCCCTTTGTGCCCTCTTTCCAATGCCACTAGTCTGATCAAAATTGGATTCTCCAAGAAAGAGTTATTCCCCACCTCCCAAGATGACCTGCTTATATACTTTTTCAGTAGAGCGAACTTGTACGAAGTGCCACGTGTTACTGTTTCAACCTTTGGACCTAAACAAGATACACAGAAAACTAATGTCCATCCTATTTCTGTAGCTTCTTACGAAATTTCAATCTGATGCTCAGAGAGAAAGTTATGACGATTTTCCCAAGGTCGCCTGTTTAGAATGTAATTCGAGAGTCTGAAAAAACCCTAACTTCCTTAGATTATATCTTCGAACATATAGCAATACAAGATTTGAAATGCAGACCCTAGCTTCACTAAGATTTCGGCTCAAATGAGTTTTAATTTCAGAGTTCGAACCTTTGTAGAAAAAAAATTATAATGAAACTTCCACAATGACCTGTTTGAGATGAAATTATGGAGCTTTCAAAAACCCTAACTTCATCATATCATAGCTCCAAAAATATAGCGAGACAAGATCTGAAATTCGGACCAAGGTTTAGACCGATTTATTCTCAAATGGGTTTTTTTTTAGCTTCTGAAAATTCGTAGCGAAAAAGTTATAGCGAAAATGCCACGATGACTTGTTTAGAGCAGTGAAACCCTAGAATCCAAAGCTCTGATACCAAATGTTATGAAACCAGCTCACAAGAAGATAGAAAATAAAGATCAATGCCTTAGAATTCAGCATCTTCGAGGGGGCAACCTCCTTTACATTACACAAATGAACAATTCTTGGATGATACAAATGACAAAACCTCCTTTCTATATATAGGAGTCTAAGGGTTCACAATATAACCAAAGTCGACCTAACAATAATAATATAAGGGCACAAAAATAAGAATAGTGGGCTTCTATGGGGAAAAATAATAACAATATGGGGACAATATGGGCACAACAGTAACTATAAGGGATACAATGACAATAATAATGGGGGAATCACTGGTATTATAGGGACCTAACACCCAGCCCCTTTTAAGGATTTTAGACCGATTTCTTCATGCAATTGTATCTACAAAATTATAGAAAAAGTGATCGTTGTCAGATTGAAGCCACTTCTATCCAGACATATTTCAAAAGAACAATTTGGATTCCTGGATGGAAGACATATTCATGAAGCAATAGGAGTGGCCCAGGAAATTATTCATAGCATAAAATAAAACAAAAGCAAAGGAGAAGTAGTGAAAATTGACCCATCTAAAGCTAATGACAGAATCAGTTGGATGTACCTTCGAATGCTTCTAACTCACTTGGGGTTCCAAGTGGACTTCATTAATTGGGTCATGGGGTGTTTGACCAATGTGAGCTTTATAGTGTTAATCAATGGAGCGACATCCCCCTTTTTCCAATTAGGTAAAAGAGGGATGGGACAAGGATGCCCCTTATCTCCCCTCCTCTTCCTAGCAGAAGGTCTTAGTCAGTTGCTATTAGAAGCCGGAAGAAAGGGATATATCCAAGGAGTTGAAGTGGCAGTCAACTTATATATAACTCATTTACTGTTTGTGGACGACATTCTTATTTTCAGCAACGGAAGAAGGAGTGAAACAAAGGAGTTAAAAAGGATATTGGAACTTTTTCTCAAGGCGACGGGCATGCTCATCAATAAGGAGAAATCCCATTTACTTCTGGAAGGATTCAATAGAATGGAAGCAAGGTATATAGCAGAAGACTTTCCCTTCAAAGATCGGAAGTTAGAGGATAGTTTCAAGTACCTGGGATTCTTCCTAAAGCCACGCTCATACAGGAAACAAGATTGGTTATGGCTGGTAGCAAAAATAGAATCCAGGATTAATCATTGGAGTTTCAAATGGTTGTCCAAAGTAAGAAGATTGACACTCATTAAATCAGTACTATTGGCCATACCAGTATACTGGGTGACATTAACATGGGTTTCGAAAGGAATTCTGGAAAGGATCAAATGAGTATGTAGCTGGTTTCTCTAGGAGGAATCAGTGTTTCCCTGGGTGGACTGAGAGAAGGCGGTAAGACCAAAGGAATGGGGAGGATGGGGAATAAAAGAGTTATTTGCATTTGGCCCATTTCTAGCAGCCAAGTTGGGATGGAGATTAATAAATATGGAGAACCTGTGGACAATAGTGGTCAAACGAAAGTACATTGATCCCATCCCTTTGGAGGATTGGATTAGGAAGCTAGATAAGAAGAAAGGGAATGCTTTGGTGGTGTGGAAAGCCACCATCGATGCCTTCAATATCATAGAACAAGGCCTCTCCTGGAAAATAGGGAATGGAGAACAAGTCAGGATAGGGAAGGATCCATGGGTGGGGTGTAATGAAGGATTTTCACTAACTCCGGGCCTTATAAACCAATTAGGCTCTAGAGGCATTCATCATATAAGCCAGATCGGAAAGAATGGTCACTCCATGATATGGGGCCAAGCTTGGTTATCCGAGACTGACCTTAATCTCAATCAACAATGGAGGGAGGAGTGGCAAAACTTCACCAAGGAACTAACCAGGTCAAATGTTAGACTTAGAGATAGACCAGATCAGCTCGTCTGGGCACATGCCCCCATGGGCTCCTATTCTCCTAAACAAGGCTATAAATTTCTCATGTCAAGAAAGGGGTGGGGGAATCAGGAATGGTGGGTTAGCCTCATCTAGAAGCTTAAATGCCCAGCCAAAGCTAGAATGTTCTTCTAGTGCATACTAAGGAATAAAGTGCCAACCTGGGACATATTACAGAGGAGATACAAGTTAGGCCCAAGAAGGTGTGCTTTATGTAAAAATGACGTAGAAACAACCCACCATATTTTCCTAAAATGCTTGTTCACAAAGGAGGTGTGGATGGAATTAGGGAGATTGATGCAGACTAGGATGACCTGGGAAGGGGAATCACTAGCAGAAGTATGGAACAAATGGTGGAAGGATTATCCAGAAGGAAATTTGAGGAATCTACCCCTAATCATAGCCTGGGGAATCTGGTTGGCCCGCAACAACAATATTTTTAAAGACCAGAAACCCACTGCAGGTCACATTGTTGTAGAATGCACCACAATTTATTCAAGCATACCTGAGCCTATTCGGGATGCAAGCCCAAGAATAGTAAGAGAGGAGAAAATAAGAGAAGGAACTCCATGGGCCTACTTTGATGGGGCCTCAGACCAAAATAACAAATGCGGGGCAGGTTTGGTGATTCACCTTAATGCCCACAGGAGTCTTAAAGCCTCTGTTGGATTGGGGAATGGAACCAACAATTACGCAGAACTTCTTGCTTTAAAACTACTCCTTTG
Organism: Pinus tabuliformis; assembly: GCA_031772625.1. Lineage (NCBI taxonomy): Eukaryota > Viridiplantae > Streptophyta > Pinopsida > Pinales > Pinaceae > Pinus > Pinus tabuliformis. The sequence continues at coordinate 815,878,247 of CM062818.1, forward strand.
TTGGCTTACTCACCTGGGCATTCATTCGGTTTAGATCTTTGGGGATTCGATGAATATCATTAAATGGTTCAATGGCGTGAGAAGATGCCAGAATTACATTTTATCTCCTTTGTTAGAAGAAGCAAAATACTTAAAACCTTTTTTTAATGATTTTTCATTATGTCATATCTACAGGGAACACAATAGTATAGCAGACCAGCTTTCTAAAGTGGGTCTACAACAAGATATGGACAGTTGGAGGATAGAGGAAGTTGAACGAGATGAGATTCGTGTGTCGGATCAGCCACCATTTTGACATTCTTGTCACACAGACATGACTTCGGCATATGATACTTTTTTTATCAGTATTTTTGTTTTAATTTCAGTTTTCAAGGTTTAAGCAGCAAACAAACTTATTTACATGTCAATCCGCTTCTAGAAAACAACATCACCGATTTGGTTAAATACATTGCCAAACTTTAGATGAACACATTCCTGTTTGGGTTGTTTTCCTCAATGAGTGGGCCCAGGAATGGCTCAAGGCATTTTTGGTGCTTTGGTTTTATCAGTTATTTGTTTATTTTGAATTATACTCTATTTTTGGACAATTACTGGAAGCTGATCATTATCCTATTGGGTTTTTTTCCTCGTTGAGGAGGTCGGGATAATGATTTCAATGATCTTGATATAGCAAAAATGAGATGGTAGAGTTAGAAGACACTCATACTTACCATTTCAGAACAACTCTATGCTTAGAACAAAGCCATACAATTTACTGAATGCTTAAATGCATATACTATGTAACTTTTTATTACCTTAATGAAAAGTTCGATTTTTTCTTTGATATATATATATATATATCAAAGTACCTAGATAGAGAAATTTATAAATGGTTTTTCCAAGTTGATAATGAACTATATCTCTGTGAGAGAATTGAAAAATCAATCTCATATAGATGAATAATGGAAATGAAATCGAAGTACATGAAAAAATAAAATATGAATTAAAGGAAGATAAAGAAGAACTTTTGAAATTGCAAAAGGATAATAAGGAAGAAAAATAAGAGCTCACAAAGAGAGTGATGAGTACTAAGATGAAAGCCTTTAATGAAACACTAATTGAGGAGATTAAAAACTAAAAAGTAAGGAAAGATGAGCCAATGTGAGATGGATAAGGATGATCCAAATGAATAATTACAAAACAAGGATGAAAAAATTATAATACAAAACCATAACCAAGCACTTCTTAATGAGGGCAAGGGATTAAAATAACATGATTATGAAAATTAGAAAAAATAAAAATTCTAAAGTGAAGAGACTACCAAAATTCTTTAAGAGAAAATTAGTAAAACTTTTGAAGAATACCTAAATATGGGGCGGGGAGGCGGCGGGGACACAAATCAAATATGCAAGAAAGATTTGAAAATGTACAAAAGAAGTTGATGATAACATTGTTATTCAGCTTCAAAAGGAGAAGATAAACTATCATGAATGAAAAATACTTAAAGAAGTTGAGCTTCGTATGGAGGATGTATGTGTTAAATATGATAGTAATATCTCAAAAGTAAGAGTAATATAAGAAGATATGAAATAGTGGTACCATGTCATTGTAACAAGAAAATGGATTTATGATAAGGGTGTATAAAATTAAATACAACATCAAAGGTGGAACCATATTGACACCCTTATTACCAAGAAAGTAAGAAATTGGCATTATCATTACTAAGGAAGGATATGGTAGAATCAATAATATTAATCTAATAGGTCATTAATGAATTATTTTGCGATAATATATTGTCAAAGACCAACAACTACAACAAATTGAATAATCTACAACAATTCTTGTTATTAAAAGAAGGAAATTATGTAAAAACAAACTATCATGGATTAGCAAAAAAAAGAATTGAATATGCATGGATGGATAAACATAAATGTTGAAAGAGATCAAGAATATAAGGAAACCATATTACTTGGTTTCATCACATGTAAAAACGTTAGCTATAAATCTTTGAGGACAAAGATTTTTTAAAGTGAGGTAGCATGTTATGACCCTAATGGGGATATGTATGGAGTTAAATGTATATTTAATAAGGGTTAACCTAATAGGAGGCTCATATTTGCATTAAATGAGAATATGTATTTAAGAGGTCAATATAGTCATTTTTGCACACATTAACTTATGGTCTAGATATATGGATACACATGGGTTATTTGGGAGTTCTTATCTTATTATGTAAGGATTTATTGTGTGAGTTGTCATTATTATCATTATGGAAGATATGCTTCATGCTCATATTCTATGGACAATGTGTGTATTCTAGTTTATTTTGTTAATTTTAAGTATTGGGTTTATGACATTTCCATTACGTGGAATCAATCTTGAAGCAAGTTGATCTTGGACCCCTTGACTTTGAACAAGCTCCAATTCCACCACTTAATGGAACTAGCACTATCCTTGATATTCTCAAGGAAAGTGTAGAAAAGAAATGTTGTGGGGGATACATCCTCCTTGACATTGCTACTCTTCCCACTTGTTGATTAACCAAGGGACATGTTGGATTAAGTAAGAAAAGGGAAGGGAATCTATCCCTTCTAATAAGACGAACTGTGATAAGGAAAATATGATCCTGAAAGAACCCATTAGCTCCAAATAAGTCTACTCTAAATCTTTTCGAAACAATGGGTTGAAATAAAGAAAAAAGGATAAGGAAATCTCTTCAAATTATATGATGCTCCAATTAGGGAATCTTAAAAATTGCATTACTTAATGAAGATTGAAAAAGGGACCTAGATGTTGCTCCATTTGGGGGATTTTTTGTTAGCTTTCTAGTGAAATTTTTAACTAGTTAGTGTTGATGTTAATAGATTGAGTTGGTGCTTTTGCATAGACTAGGTGTCAAGTATGCAAAAGATGTCAAATTTCCTATTTAAGTGCTTGCTCATGAGTTAGTAAATGACTTTTATAATCTACTTCCTAAGCTTTACTTAGGAAAAGTACATTAATTATTTTATTAATTAATGTTGACTATTCAACTAAGTTTCTAAGGATAAATAATTTAATTATTTAAGTGATCTAGATCTGATCTCAACCATTGATATCAAGTGAGGCTTAGGGTCTAATCCTAGCCATCCATAATTTAGGAGATCTAGGGTTTAAGATCTAGCTCAATGAGAAACTATAAAAGAAGCCTAACAGAGAGGTGAGGACACATTATTCTTGTGAGAGTGATTTTTCTTGAGCGAGTGAGAGACTCAACATTGAAGGGAGGTAAAAAGTGTGCATCTATAGGATTTGTGTGAGCACATGTTTGTGGGTTGAGTGCATAAGAGGAAGGTCGAGACTCATTTATGGATGGGTTGAGGATGTGCCACATGGAGGAGGTTCATCACAAAAATATTGAGGTCGGGTTCTAATAGGTGGGATCATATTTTAGGGAGGCCAAGAGGGTTGATGCCAGACTTAGGAGGGGGTCGTGTTGCTACAAGGGTGACAAAATTGTGAAATAAAATCAACATAGGTGGTGGTGAATTTTTTACGGGGGTGGGGGTGAGTTCCTAGGTTCCATTGTTCTATTTTTTTGAGTTGATTTCCTTATTAAAGGAGGCCCTACTTTTCTTGAGTAATGGAAAAGTGGAGGAGAATTTGTTGGGAAATTTTGAGTTGTGTTTTGTCTCTTATTTTCTAGTAAATTTCTGCTGCAAATTATTTGAGTTAAATTTCTGTGTATTTTTTATTCAATAATTTTCATGAAAATAATTAATTCTGTTGGGGTAAATTTAATTTTTGGTATAAAATAAATTGTTATGAATAATAAATCAGATATGGTATTGAAAATTTAACACGATATGATAGCACTAAAATTGTAAGGAGAGAGAATATCTATTTGTCCTAGGAGTTTACAAACAAAAAAAAATCCAACATTTATACTTTTCTAGGGATTTGAGGATTTGATTTGGAAGTTGTGAGAATGGTTGCAACAAGGTTGAGATTTGAATACCATATGGAGGGTGCATCCAACTAGAGTCCTTGGAAGGAGAGGACAACATTAGTGTTGGTGGATAATGGGATATGGGAGTTTGCAGATAGGCAAATCACCCCTTCTATTGATGCTACACAACTGACCATCCATAACCAAAAGGATATGAAATCCAAGAGAATCATTATGGATGGGGTGAAGGATCATGTGATACCTCAACTTTCTAGAAAGAAATTAGCCAGGAAAATGTGAGAGGACCTAACTAAGTTGTATTGAAGTGGCAATCACGATAGAAAAATGATGTTGAGGGAAAATCTCAAGAGCACTAAGATGTCCTGGTCAAATATCGTAGCATCTTATATCACCAAAATCACACTGGTTTGTGATTAGTTGGCTATAGTTGGGGAGGTTGTATCATATGAAGATTTGGTGAGGACATCCCTGAATGGATTCAAAAAGCCATGGGCTCACTTCATTAATGGTATTTTGGAAAGAGATAAGCTTCCAGACTAGGAGAGGTTGTGGGATGACTTCATCAAAGAAGAGATATAAGAGGAGTATCTACGTGGTGGAAAGCAAATTGTGATGGTAAAAACCTTTCCCTCACGAGCAAAGCAAGGAAGGGAAAGAGGAAGCTACTTCATAGGATGTGAAAAATAAAGACAAGAGAAAATTTAAGTGCTTCACATGGCACAGGTTTGGCCACTATGCAGGTCAATGTCCAAATAAGAAGAAGGGAAAGGGGAAGGCACAAGTTGCAGCTTCAGCAGATTCATAGACCAATGCGTTTTCAACCACATTCAAGAAGGAGTTCTCACTGATATCTCATCTTTCTAGCACCATATCCAACAGTGCATGGTTTGTGGATAGTGGTGCTTCTCATCACATGACGGGATCATGATATTTTTTCACCATCATTTCAGAGGGAGACTCAAAGTTACATGCAGAGGTTGGAAACAATGTTAGGTTTGCAGTAGAGGGGGTTGGGATTATCCAGTTCCATCTAGATTCTAGAGAACCTTTAGAGGTGACAAGGGTACTATATGTTCCAAGGTTGATAAAGAACCTTCTAGTAGTCTCATCCATAAAGGACAAGGGGTACGAGGTTTTCTTCCAAGATGTACAAGTACTTATCAAGCTAAGATCTTCTAGTTGAAGCACAAGTTGGGTGATTGGGAGGAGAAAAGGGGACTTGTACATGTTGAGGGGTCAGCTTGTATGAGCCTTGGTACATGACAATGATATTTTGTGTGAATTATGGCACATGAGGATGGGTCGCTTGCACCCACATGATATCACTGGTCTTCCTGAGTTTAGAGTGAAGTAGTGGGGTTTTTGTAAAGGGTGTACACTTGACAAGTATGCCATGAATGCTTTCCCGAGAAGTGATTCTAGGTCCAAAGGGTTATTGGAGTGGTACATTCTGACATGTGTGGGCTTATGTCAGTAGGGTCCTTGAATGGGTATAACTATTATGTGACCTTTATAGATGATTGTTCTAGGAGGACTTGGATATATTTCATGAAGACAGAGGATGAGGTCTTCAGTTAGTTTCAGGATTTTAAAGCTCTCATGGAAACCAAACTAGGAAGAGGATTAGAGTTCTTATATTAGACAATGGGTGAGTATATCTCTAATGAGTTTAAGAAATTTTGTAAAGAGGAAATCCTGAAGAAATATTTTATAGTTCCTTACAACCCACAAAATAATGGGGTTGTTGATGGGAAGAATGGGGCCATAATTGTGGTTGTTAAAGCCAAGTTCCATGATCAGGATCTTCCGATGTTCTTATGGCTAGAAACACGCAATACAACAACCTATATTCAGAACAAGGGTCCTCAAAAGGTGTTAAGGGACAAGACTCATGAGGAGGTGTTGATGGGAGTGAAACATAAGGTGGGATATTTTTGCATTCGTGGATGTCCAATGTATATCTATGTACCATCAGAGAAGAGGACAAAGTTGGAGCGCTCAAAACAAAAGGGAAATTTTTTTTTTTCTTCGCAATGAGACTTCCAAAGCATATAGGGTGTACATTGCATCATAGGAGAAGATTGTGGTGAGCGAGGATGTGAGATTTGAGGAGCACAAAATCTTGAGGAAATCACATAATACCATGCCAATAGTAGTAAATGATTGGGAGTAAGAGTCTCTGAAGGTTGAGGAGAATCCAACAACACAAACAACAATTACTCAATATTTAGATCATGAGGAGGAGCAGGAGGCACCTTCTAGTTCTATCAGGAGGTCGCCAAGATGGCTTGAGAAAACTTTAAGAGATGCTCAGGAGCATGTGGAGGCTCCTAGAAGGACATTTAGGGAGAGTAGACCATCACAAAAATTTTCCATCTACATGGCACTTATGAGTGACATTAGTGATTTCTAACCTTCTACATTTGAGGAGGA